>CM055281.1:22067958-23523575 GCA_029237695.1 Conchocele bisecta | reverse complement strand
TGTTCAAAAAGGGAGTTGTGAACTTCAAACAAAAATTAATAGACAACTGCTGCGGACAACGCCGGGTAGGCCTCAGATCAATCACCTTCACAGTTGGGTGGAAAAACATTGAAATGCACAAGGAGATCTCCGGAATAGAATGGCCAGAGGCTATCTATTCGTAGATGGTATAGATCTAGAGGACTCCGATAGTCCTGCAGAAACAAGGAGAGACGCCTCGGGAAACAGCTGCCGCATTACTTCCTGGCCTTTGGGGTTTCGGAGATGTCCAAGCTTTAATCGCGACGAATATGCCTGATAATGGCACTCTCACAGTCTCAAAAGCCACGGGGATTGCGACATTGTCCGTTGATAAAAAATTAAAGAATCACTCCGGGGTTGGCCTCAATGTTAGGATTTAAATTTGCACCCCCTTACAACGAGGATGAAGACGAGAGTTCCCGTTGAATTTGTCTTCCCCCCGTTGGCGAGCAACAGCGGCGATACCCCGGTGAACTTTGCCTTTCACAAAAACTCTCGGGGTGCATCTGGATCGGGTGAACACATCGTACAACACGGTAGACGGCACTCCCAGCACATTACTGAAAACCGTGCCCGCCAGCGACTGTTTCTATGGTGAGACTGTGACCTTAGACTTCCCACACCCCGAGATGAAAGTTTTGGAATCGGGACACATCCACGAGTTGAAGATTTCTATTCTTGATGATAAAGGGCGAGAGTTGAAGAACGATTACCCGATTTCGGTCGTCCTAGAAATTTCAAATTAATTAATTATTTTTCAGAAAATTATTTAGAATTAAACGCATGTTCGTAATATATTATTACAACATTATTGAAAATGAGTATATACGGACCAGGTAGTTCTTCCGATTGGGTGACAAATTCAAAGAATTTGGAACCGACAGAAAGGGGATTCATCCCGACAGAGGGCGACTTTTTAACTACCCAAAAAACAAAGGCCTTGATCAATAGAACTATATCGGTGGCTACGGACGAGATTCACAAGAGTCTACTATCACAACTTAGAGAATATGCCCTGGCTGTGAATACACAAAGTCGTGAAGAAACGCATACGGAACTAAACGAACTAGGTGAAAAAATAACCGAATTTCGAAAAGAGGCCCGGTTGGGGATTGATAAAGTCTGAGAAGACCACCAGGTGGACCTTACGGAGGCTTATGATGCGTTGCTCTTAAAGGACACTCTCATCAGTGAAGCGACACTTACCGAACTAGACGGGAAAATAACAAAATTTCAAAAAGAGACCTGAGGTCGGATATTGATAAAGTCCGAGAAGACCGCCAGGCGGCCCATACGGAGGGTTATGATACGTTGCGCTTAGAGGACTCTCTCATCAGCGAAGCGGCACTTACCGAACTAGACAAAAAAATAACCAAATTTCGAAAAGAGGCCACGTCGGGTATTGAGAAAGCCCGAGAAGACCACCAGGCGGACCTTACGGAGGCTTATGAGGTGTTGCGCTCAGAGGACTCTCTCGTCAGAGAAGCGGCAGTTGCCGAACTAGATAAAACAAGAGGCCCAAATGGGCCTGTATCGCTCACCTAAAAGCCTCCATAGTGGTTATCTTGATTTCACAAAGACTCTTCACTTACAACTTCAAATGTTCCACAGAATTTGTTGGTACCTTCTGATCTAACATATATTGCGAATGTGCCACCATATGAACAAATCTGAATCAGCGTTAACTATCGATCATTCATACAAAGTTTCGTCGAAATCGGCCTGGCGGTTTGTGAGAAGAATTTTTTTTGACAATTTCACCTACTTTTCAATGGCGGACATCTTGAATTTGGTGATGACCCCCATTTTGACAAAAATGAACAGGCTTCACCAACAAACCATTTCAGTTAAGTTTGGTCAATATCAGCCAAGCAGTTCACAAGAAGAAGTCCTTTGAAATCTTTAGTAAAAGAACAACCTTTTGACCTGTCGGCGGCCATCTTGGATGACGTAATCATCTGATTTTGGCAAAACATGCTCCAGAGTGATCGTCTCGTCGATACCTTGGATTGGATATATTATATGACCATATTCGGTCAAAAATATAATTTGACCCCTAGTTGACCCCTCGGGCCACACCCATTTTTGACCCAGGTGCCACCATATGAACAAATCTGAAACAGCGTTAAATATCGATCATTCATACAAAGTTTCGTCGAAATCGGCCTGGCGGTTTGTGAGAAGAAGATTTTTTGACAATTGGACCTACTTTTCAACGGCGGACATCTTGGATTTGGTGATGACCTCCATTTTGACAAAAATGAACAGGCTTCACCAACAAACCATTTCAGTTAAGTTTGGTCAATATCAGCCAAGCAGTTCACAAGAAGAAGTCCTTTGAAATCTTTAGTAAAAGAACAACCTTTTGACCTGTCGGCGGCCATCTTGGATGACGTAATCATCTGATTTTGGCAAAACATGCTCCAGAGTGATCGTCTCGTCGATACCTTGGATTGGATATATTATATGACCATATTCGGTCAAAAATATAATTTGACCCCTAGTTGACCCCTCGGGCCACACCCATTTTTGACCCAGGTGCCACCATATGAACAAATCAGAAACAGCGTTAAATATCAATCATTCACACAAAGTTTCGTCGAAATCGGCCCGGCGGTTTGTGAGAAGAAGATTTTTTGACAATTGGACCTACTTTTCAACGGCGGACATCTTGGATTTGGTGATGACCTCCATTTTGACAAAAATGAACAGGCTTCACCAACAAACCATTTCAGTTAAGTATGGTCAATATCGGCCAAGCAGTTCACAAGAAGAATACGTTTGAAATCTTTAGTAAAAGAATGACCATTTGAACTATCGGTGGCCATCTTGGATGACGTAATCATATGATTTAGACAAAAAATGTTCCAGAGTGATTGTCTCGTCAATACCTTCGATTTGATATATTACATGACTATATTCAGTTAAAAATAAAATTTGACCCCTATTTGACCCCCCAGGGGCGGGGGGACGCCCATTTTTGACCCACGGGCCATATGAACAAATCTGAAAACAGCGCTAACTATCGATCATTCATACCAAGTATCGTCGAAATCGGCCTGGCGGTTCGTGAGAAGAAGATTTTTTAAGAATTTGACCTACTTTTCCATGGCGGCCATCTTGGATTGTCGATGACCTCCATTTTAACAAATCTGAAATGGCATCACCCATATATCATCCCTGTGAAGTTTAACAAATATCGGCTCAGCAGTTCGGGAGAAGAAGATGATTGAAAATGTTCACGGACGGACGGACGACGGACGACGGACACTTTGCCATAACAATAGCTCACATGAGCTTTGCTCAGGTGAGCTAAAAATAACCAAATTTCGAAAAGAGACCCGGTCTGGTATTGATAAAGTCTGAGAAGACCACCAGGCGAACCTTGCGGAGGCCCTTGCGGAGGCTTATGATGCGTTGCGCTTAGAGGACTCTCTCAACAGAGAAGCTACACTTACTGAACTAGACGGGAAAATAGCCGAATTTCTGAAAGAGACCAGGTCGGGGGTTGAGGGGGTCCGAGAAGACCACAAGGAGGCCATTGCGGAGGCTTATGGGGCGTTGCGCTCAGAGGACTCTCTCAACAGAGAAGCGGCACTTACTGAACTAGACAAAAAAATAACCAAATTTCGAAAAGAGGCCCGGTTGGGGGTTGATGGGGTCCGAACGGGTATTGAGAAAGCCCGAGAAGACCACCAGGCGGACCTTACGAGGTTTAGGGAGGGTGTTGCGCTCAGAGGTCTCTCATCAGAGAAGCGGCTGGTTGGTGAACCAGACGGAAAAATAACCGAATTTCAAAAAGAGGCCCGGTCGGGTGTTGAAAAAGCCCTAAAAGGCCACCAGGCGACCATTACGGAGGCTTATGATGCGTTGCGCTTAGAGGACTCTCTCAGCAGAGAAGCGGCACTTAACGAACTAGACGGAAAGATAACCGAAGTTTCCGATAAACTGAAACATGATCGTATAGCTGCGACCAAAGCTCTTGAGGAGACCTCTTATAAGATTCGTACTGAGGCATATAACACAAACAGTGCGCTTGCCGGAATAGTGCGAACAATGAAAACGCTAAAACGTGCCATAACAGTTTGGGCTGAGAAGCGGGGCCCATTGGTTGAGGGGCACTATGAATATTCGTTCGGTGCCAAAGCGAGTAATAAATGTGGGGGATACACTATGACAGCTGCAGCTGAAGTTATCCAAATGGCGTTCTGCTCGGTTAATGCTAGTGGTAAACCTGTGGGCGCGGTCGCGATAAATATTGTAGTAGACGGGGAAGAACGGGGTGTTGGAGTCACTAAAATCTCTGGAGATAGTTCGACGGTGGTTTCGTTCTCCGGTTATGATCGAATTAGACTTTCCAAAGGTAGTGTTATTAACTTTGTTACGAAAATCGGTGACCCAGAGAGTTCTTCCACTATTGTCTCATTGTTAATTGAACTTATTTTGTAAATACTAATATATTGAAAATCATGAACGAATCAACGCTTCCAATTGTCAATACCACTCCATCAACACTGTGTACAATTAACGAAAGAAGTTCAGATTTTAGGTTGAATAATATCGTCGCTATGCAGGATATTTTAGTTAGAGAATATACAAATAGAAAAAGAAACGCTAAAAAATATAGACGCGCGGTGAACATGACTGAAGCATCTAGCACGGCTCTAGCGAGTGTTTCTGTGTTGTGTGGGGCGGGGACAGCTGCAACTATATCCACCATTATAATGGTTCCTGTAGCGGGGATTTTATGTGCGGTGTCGGCCGTTTCTGGGTTGTTGTGTATGGTAATTAGGGCGTCGGGTGGAAAACTCGAGAAAAAATGTAGAAAACATGATAGAATATCTGTTCTCGCCAGGTCGAAGAAAAATACCATCGACGTTATGGTGTCCAAAGCGTTGGCCGATAAGAAAATATCAAATTTAGAGTTTGAATCCGTGTGGAAGAATGGGGAGATATGAACAATTAAAAAATGATATAAGAATCAAGGCGCGTGCCACCATGCCCAAAATTGAGTGTACTGATTGGGATAAATTTAGGGAAAAACTTGGAGATAAAGTCGGAAGAAATGTTACAGCACCAATATAAGAAAAATAATTAATTTTCTTATATTGGTGCAGTAAACAAATTTACATACCTATACAACATGTGTTTTTCACTGAGAATTATGCCGTAATCGCGTAACAAATTCAGTCGAGGATTACACTGTAATCGCCTGTGTAAATTGATACACTCGGCTATAAATAACTGTCTGTTTACCTCGGCTATCAATTTACGCATGGTTCATACCTGTGTAATTGAAACATTGTCGTAAATCGATAATTGTACAACACTAGGTAATGTTTATCATAACAGCCTATATGGTCGTGTGGGTTAAGGCGATACTCTATAGAGACGAGGGTCGTGGGTTCGCGCCGCGGTTGGAGCTAAACATTTTTTATTTATTTATTTCTATCCCTACAAATGTGGTCGCTATGGTAAACAACTGCATGACAACGGCATTCCTATCCGACCGCTCGAGGTTGATAAAATTGATAAATTCAGATTGCCAGTTTACATACCATCGATAAGGAAAAATACACTCAAAGTATGACAACGGCGTTCCTATAAGACCGCTCGAGGTTGATGAAAAATAATTTCAGATAGCCCATTTACATACCTTCGATAAGGAAAATACACTCGGCTATAAATTAATTAGTATTTTTTTTTTTCAATAATAATTTTTCAATATCTTTATAAGCGACATCGTAGAAATGTACATTCGTAAACGAATCGTTGGGTTTTAAAATTTTTGTATAATACACCTTAGTTTCATATCCGATACGCATTATCCGTCTTAATGTTTGTATTTTAATCTTGTATAGTTGACATAATTGCCGGTATAATATTGGAAATGTAACGTTTTTATCGGAGCGTAATAAATTACGCTGGTATTTCATGTATTCGATATCTCCTAGTGTTCTCATTTTATAGAATTTATATACAGGATTATAACCCCCGTAAGCTTCGTAAACTTCTTCAACACAGTCATTAAAGATTTGCAATTCAAATTGTATTGTATTATCCATTTTCTCTAATAATATTGGTACTTGTTTTTTCTGTTCAATTGGACGTGAAAAAAACATGATGTATTTATGACACCAATATATACTTTCAAAAGTCAATTACCAATATAATTGGGACTCCCTCTTTTCAAAATTATTTTCTCCAAAAATTCATAAATTTGCTGTCGGGAGACCCAATTTTCCTCGTTAACCAATTTTTTGATTTTCATGGGTGGTGGGGGTATTATAGAGGGTTATAAATGATATCACGGTAGGTGGTATCATTTTGACTCCCTTACTACTACTGGGGGTATAACAACAACATAGCGGTTGCAAACAGTGCATATCCAGATGAGCCAGCTCATGACCAGTAGCCTATTTCACCAACATTGCAAAGTATACTTATCTAGCAAAGTATACTTTGAGGGAGTAATAATTTATTTTTCCCAAAATGCATTATTTCATATAGAACTAAACACTGCAGATATTTGATGATTAAAAGTATGCAGAATTATTATACTGAATTTATTACATTATCACAGCCATTGTGCTGTGATAATGTAATAAATTCAGTATAATAAAAATTAATAAATTTATCCTAAAATTGAAAATTTCTCCCTCAAAGTATACTTTGCTAGATAAGTATACTTTGCAATGTTGGTGAAATAGGCTCCTGGAGGGGGGTTCCAGGGTTCAGCCACGAAGTTTACATAGATCACATAGATGTGCCGTAAAACACAAGAAAGTGCATTTCGAAGAGCTCAAAAATATAGGACAACCCCCTAATTGCAAATGTGAACTCTTGCAATCTACTCCCGTACGAAGTACTCCGAAGTATGTACTACGGGAGTAGATTGCAAGAGTTACCTTCGCAACTAGACACCACCCCCCCTTGAGATGGTTCAAATGAATGGTCTCAAAATATACTTTCAAGGAGAAATAAGAAAATTATGTAAACTAGTTTTTAGCTCGACTATTAGAGCTAAATTAAATACATGCAGTTGTTAGTTCTATATGAAATAATGCATTTCAGGATAAATAAATGATTACTCCCTCAAAGTATACTTTGCTAGCAAAGTATACTTTGCAATGTTGATGAAATCGGCTACAGCTGTCTCATCAGGATCTGCATTTTTTGCAAGTAACTTTCATATTTTTTAGAATAAAATGGACAAATCCAAAAAATCATTTTGTAACAACTGTATTGGTCGGAAAAGTAACATAAAAAGTAACATAACAAAATCCATTTCAGTTATTTATGGGTGAAAGAGTTAGTCACAATCAGGACATATCAATATTTATGGATGACGAAAAATGGCTTTTTATCAAACATGGAATGAAATACACTGTACATGTATAAGCATACAATTGAAGGGGTCAGTAAAAACAGGGAGCTAACTCAATGAGGGATCACGACCTGTTACTGTTATTGTAATTACTGTCTGTTTCACGAAAGCTGCCCAAATTTTACGGCCATATAAACAATTCAAAAACAATATTTTTTTCGATAATGTTAAATTAACGGAAAATTTAAGAATGAGCTTTCTTTTTTTTCTTCGTGAAATTTGGTCAAATATTGATTTTATTGTGAAAAAAAAATTTCCCCATGTTAAATCTCCATATACATCTTCACAGAGTGAAGATGTCTATGGGGATTTAACATGGGGAAATGTTTTTGAATTTCAGAAATACTGAACCGATTTTCAAAATTTAACTTTTGTTTTCTTAGTTAGATCATATCCAAGCTATCTAGTCAGGTTTCGGAGTCAATTTCCAAATGTTTTCGTTTTCTGACCTGCTCCACCTTATGTTAAATTCCCATAGACAAATCAATTTCTTAAATTTTATCAAAATTTAATATTATCCAAAAAAAAATTGTTTTTGCATTGTTTATATGGCTGTAAAATTTGGGCAGCTTTCGTGAAACAGACAGCAACCAAATAGTATCGTTGAAGCCAGTGGATCACACTTCTGTGCATTATAATTATCAACATTGGGACTCATGGATTGAAGTGATCTACAGGCGCGGATTCAGGATTTCGGGTTGGGGGGGGCGTAACTATTTTGCAATACATGACTATATTATCGAACGAGCATAGCATCGATAATGTAGTCAAGTATTGCAAAATAGTCTACCGAGCAGAGCTCGGGATAGCGTTAGGGGGGTCTATGGAAAAATTTTGAAATCTACATCGCATTTCCTGCGTTCTGGCGCATTTTGGAGCAAAAATATTGACACTGTCACAGTATGTTTACACATGATTTTTTATTGAAAACGTTTAAATTTTTAAACAATAAGACAACGACCGAAAAATGCATGGAATACATGGCACTTGGCATGAAACGAGCCTTGTAACTTGTAAAAAATCTTTACTCTGCGAATTTTAGGGGTGGCACGCACCGGGTCCGCCCCCCCCCCCTGAATCCGCCCATGATCTATATACTGATAATGGTCAAAGTAATACACAAGATGACTTTTATGCAGACAATTATATGGTTTGACAATGTCCAGCTACTTATTGACCCACCCTGGTATATGCAATTACACCTTTGTTCATTTATACTCACGTTCTCCGTGGCTTCAGTCGTTTGTCCTTCATTGGAATCAGGGCGATCAGCTGACCTTCCTGCTCTGTGGAGGCAATTCATACATGTATAATTGTAGGGATCAGTAGAAGAAGATTTGATAACTGAAGTCCATGAGGGAGTTATCCCCCCTTCTTACACCGACCCCTTCAAGTATGTGACTGTGAATGAAGAAATAGAGAAAAAATATCCGGCAAGGCTCAATAATTTCTTTATTTCTCATCAGAAGTATATGTTGTGACCACTCATTTGAACCGTCTCGCCGAGACGGTTCAAATGAGTGGTCACAACATATACTTTGGTTCAGAAATAAGGAAAATAGATAGAGAATAGTAGGTTAGTGCCGTGAATGGGAAACAAATTCTGGCAAGGCTTAGGAAACAGGATGGGCGAGGCTCTGCCGAGCACATCCCGTTCCGTGCCGCGCCAGATATTCTTTTCCCATTCACGGCACTTGGGGAGGGTGACTTTTTTGTTAGTGATGTAAAAGTACTAACATTTAAATATTTTTTTAAATTTAATGTGTTTAATAGCCAAAAGTCTGTCGGCCGGAATATATATAGTACCGTCATCTCGGTACATAATTCTTTTAAAATATATTGGTACAATACATGCATTCATTACTGCGCATTGTCATGCTCTCAGATTTCTTTTTCTCGTACACAATCTTTTTAACATTTAATGCACACATGTGGTTCATGCAGGATATACATGTACAGGTCATTAAAATACATCTTGGTAAGTAGTATATAAGAGTCACAATGATACCACCCTCTGAAAGGCAACGGCTAACGCACGGTGCCCCCCCACCGCATGGTGGTATCATTTGTGACTCTTATAGGAGTGTAAAAAATCTTCTAGCAACCTAGTTTTCGGCAACCATTCTATCTCTACAAAAAGTGGAAACCACGAAAGAAGAACTAGAAAACATCGCAAGAGGTCTGTGGGATCAGCCAAATTTCTACTCGTTTTTGTGCACAATCGGTTCCAAAACTGCTTCAAGCATGGAAAAATAGTCCAATTGAACATATAAAAATGTAGCAGTATACAACCACGGCAACAAAAATTTCAAAAATGTCTATTCGAGCAACTTTCCAAACAATGGGAATACGAGCGAAGAACAGTGTTTCTAGGCACTTGCTTCTAGAGAACACGTACGAGAACAATCTAGTCTCGGACATAGCAAAAGTAGACTACTTGTTCGGCCACGAGGGGCAAACACGACTCCAACCTCTAGATGGTCTGCCTGCTTTCGTCGACGATCGTACGTTTTTTGGCTATTTGTCTAGAGAAGAGTGCGTAGCAGTAGGAAACAAAGTCTCTTGCACGACCGGCGATACAGGGTCTGCAAAAAATTGCGTGGGAAAGATAGCGATAGCAGCTAGAGAAACAATAGGTCTGGGGCAAAAGCCACTGCATACAACAATACTGCACACAGTCCGAGAATGTGGAGAATACGGCAATAGTACCATACGAAACACGATAGATAGAATAGAAGAATGAAGTGGGGAGAAAGCGCAAAAGAATTGGACCCAGCAGCACAATGGACTGTACCCATACGCGGAATTTGTAGCAAAGATAGCGGTGTCCGAAATTCCGATAGAACTTCTAGAACAGCAATTGCCAACAATGCAGGCTAGATTGCAAGCAGTAGGCATGGACATCTACTGTGTAGACTACACGCAAGACTTTTCTGGGGTCCTAGATAGAAAAGCGCTAGTAGAACATCTCGAATGGACATCTACTGTGTAGACTACACGCAAGACTTTTCTGGGGTCCTAGATAGAAAAGCGCTAGTAGAACATCTCGAAAACGACCAAGGATTTGTTCTACAGGGTAGTAGTACTGGTTGGGGAGGGATAGAAGAAAGAGGAGGCACAATTCTAGACAATACTAGTTCTGTTGGGAACCACGTTTGTAGCTGGATACAGACACATGACAGCAAAACAACTAGAACAAAGTTGTACAACAAGGTAGTCTCCAATTTCGAAGCCGGAGAGATCCGAGATCCAGTAGGTGGCTATCTAGCAGACTACGCGGATTGCACCAACGAACATCTACGAAAAACTTTTGTACACCCAGATGTGCAGCGTAGGGTTTGCACGAGAATAGAAGTTTCTGTGTACGCTAGTTCTGCACTCTCTAGAGAAAATGCAGAGGATGTTCTAGCACAAGCAAGAGACACTGTTTCCCTAGATGGAGACATCTTCGTAGTACAGCCTCCACGCAGACAGTGGGAGAATCTAGCAAAGAGTCTGGATAGATGTTTTGTACTAGGAGACAAGCCATGTGGACAAATATTTGTAGCATGGTACGCACATAGGAACAGGTAGGATATCTGGAGTACGCATACGTCCGACTCCCGCAACACTAGAATGTCCGCAAAAATGGAAGCGAGCAATGGAATGGGCTGCAGCAGATTTTGGCTTCCGAGCATGTCTGATATTTGTATCCGAGATTCTGTCTGTAGAAGACGAAGAAATAGAAATGGCTCCACTACAGTGCTACGCAAAAGCAAGCGATTCCGCAATAATACTCTGTGCGAGCAAGAAGCCAACCGAAATACACGCTAGAGGTCCAGATGTAGATCTTGCAGAGGTCTTGCCATCCACAGACTACGTTTGCTGGAAATGGAGAGACAAGAAAGCGCAACGTGTAGGTGTAGAAAAATCTATGTACGATCTTGTAGAAGTTCCAGAGATAGCAGCCGCTAGAGAGGTTTCCACACTGTCTCCACGAAATAGAGCAGAAAGGTTGCTACAATTTCGAGATGCCGAACAAGCCGAAGTTTGGAGAAGAGAAACACTGGAAAGAGAAACACCAGCAGAGTCTACGCCCGAGTACACCAGAAGATTCCTCGAACTAGAAAGACTAACTGTAGCAGCCGCCGAACACGTAGAATACACCGAAGAGAAAGAACGCCTCCGAAAAACTATTTGGTCCATGCTAGGAGGCCATGCAACAGAAAAGATCTCCTCGATTGCCAACAGCAATGTACTCTGGGACATTGTAGGGTTTCGACGAGGTCCAACAAGTATGTACCAATACGGTGGCACTAGAGCAGTCTTGTGGAGTGCAGAAGGTGGCCAGATGTGCGTTTGGCCTACCAACGCGCTTTCCAAAATTCTAGATAGCTGCGAAGATATGTTCGAGAAGCAAGTTTGCGGCGCCAAGACAACATTCTGGTTGCCCCAACGTGTAGCTCTCCGCATACGAATTTGTCCGACAAGGTTGTTCCAAGCAAACGGACGTACAATCCAGTGGAACCCGATAGAAGTAGAGGAAACACCAAATCCAGAAGAGCTCGAAAGAATACAAAATCTTGCAACAGCTGCAGAGGAGTACGGGTCTGTAGAGAGGCTCTGCCTAGAGTAAACAACATTGGGAAAGACGAAGCCACAGAGAGATCTAGATCTAGAACCAGGTTTGTACAGTTGTAGTAGATACGCCAATACAACATACAGGGGAGCAGATAGAACAATACTATTTCTAGTAGCTACAGACGAGGATGGCACACCTACAACAGGAGAGGAGATTCCAACATACGGATACTTCCTCCAACAAGAAGTAGAAAAGATATCTACTCCACTGTGCGAGCTGCAGAACCCACTTCGATGTAGAATGGGGGATGTCCGCACAACCAAAAGCAAGAAGAAATCTAGAACATTTGTAGGGTGCCCAGTGGTAGCTACAGTGCCAGACAGAAGTCTAGAATAGAAAGCATACATATTTCCACTATTTTCTTTCCAAAGGGCTACTCCATGTCGAAAGGGTCGCCAGGGCGCATGGACTCGCTAGGAGTTTTCTTTTTTTCCTCCGGTTTGGCGGACTGTTTGGCGGGGTGCGCGAACTGGGCGTCGGGATCTCCATTCTTCCAGATTCTACAAGACTCTAGGGACACGAATGGGAACAGTGGTTTGAAGATTTTTCTACACCTACACGTTGCGCTTTCTTGTCTCTCCATTTCCAGCAAACGTAGTCTGTGGATGGCAAGACCTCTGCAAGATCTACATCTGACCTCTAGCGTGTATTTCGGTTGGCTTCTTGCTCGCACAGAGTATTATTGCGGAATCGCTTGCTTTTGCGTAGCACTGTAGTGGAGCCATTTCTATTTCTTCGTCTTCTACAGACAGAATCTCGGATACAAATATCGGACATGCTCGGAAGCCAAAATCTGCTGCAGCCCATTCCATTGCTCGCTTCCATTTTTGCGGACATTCTAGTGTTGCGGGAGTCGGACGTATGCGTACTCCAGATATCCTACCTGTTCCTGTATGTGCGTACCATGCTACAAATATTTGTCCACATGGCTTGTCTCCTAGTACAAAACATCTATCCAGACTCTTTGCTAGATTCTCCCACTGTCTGCGTGGAGGCTGTACTACGAAGATGTCTCCACCTAGGGAAACAGTGTCTCTTGCTTGTGCTAGAACGTCCTCTGCATTTTCTCTAGAGAGTGCAGAACTAGCGTACACAGAAACTTCTATTCTTGTGCAACCCCTACGCTGCACATCTGGGTGTACAAAAGTTTTTCGTAGATGTTCGTTGGTGCAATCCGCGTAGTCTGCTAGATAGCCACCTATTGGATTTCGGATCTCTCCGGCTTCGAAATTGGAGACTACCTTGTTGTACAACTTTGTTCTAGTTGTTTTGCTGTCATGTGTCTGTATCCAGCTACAAACGTGGTTCCCAACAGAACTAGTATTGTCTAGAATTGTGCCTCCTCTTTCTTCTATCGCTCCCCAACCAGTACTACCACCCTGTAGAACAAATCCTTGGTCGTTTTCGAGATGTTCTACTAGCGCTTTTCTATCTAGGACCCCAGAAAAGTCTTGCGTGTAGTCTACACAGTAGATGTCCATGCCTACTGCTTGCAATCTAGCCTGCATTGTTGGCAATTGCTGTTCTAGAAGTTCTATAGGAATTTCGGACACTGCTATCTTTGCTATAAATTCCGCGTATGGGTACAGTGAGTGAATAGGGTTTAACGTCCGCTTTTCTGACATAGAGGTACAAGCCTCAGGGAGTCTACACGCAGTATGGGTACAGTCCATTGTGCTGCTGGGTCCAATTCTTTTGCCTTTCTCCCCACTACATTCTTCTATTCTATCTATCGTGTTTCGTATGGTACTATTGCCGTATTCTCCACATTCTCGGACTGTGTGCAGTATTGTTGTATGCAGTGGCTTTTGCCCCAGACCTATTGTTTCTCTAGCTACTATCGCTATCTTTCCCACGCAATTTTTTGCAGACCCTGTATCGCCGGTCGTGCAAGAGACTTTGTTTCCTACTGCTACGCACTCTTCTCTAGACAAATAGCCAAAAACGTACAGATCGTCGACGAAAGCAGGCAGGCCATCTAGCTAGAGGTTGGAGTCGTGTTTGCCCCTCGTGGCCAAACAAGTAGTCTACTTTTGCTATGTCCGAGACTAGATTGTTCTCGTACGTGTTCTCTAGAAGCAAGTGCCTAGAAACACTGTTCTTCGCTCGTATTCCCATTGTTTGGAAAGTTGCTCGAATAGACATTTTTGAAATTGTTGTTGCCGTGGTTGTATACAGCTACATTTGTATATGTTCAATTGAACTATTTTTCCATGCTGGAAGCAGTTTTGGAACCGATTGTGCACAAAAACGAGTAGAAATTTGGCTGATCCCACAGACCTCTTGCGATGTTTTCTAGTTCTTCTTTCGTGGTTTCCACTTTTTGTAGAGATAGAATGGTTGCCGAAAACTAGGTTGCTAGAAGATTTTTTACACTCTATAAATACTACTATAGACCCCTATTTTACCCTATTTCGACTACCATTTTCGGGTACTTTTCCAAAAACGGCATGCGGGTCCTAGGCCACTTTTTGAAAAACCAAATTATGAGGCAGATTAGTTTAAAACTAGTTACAAAAAGGTGGATGTTTTCGGCTACTTTTTCGTGTTGTGATTAAAGTGTTCCGAAAATAAAAAAAGATACCCCGTTTCACAACACGGTCTTTTCCTCTAATCTATTCCTGAGCCGCCGCGGTAATGAACTGGCTCCCTATATACTACTTGGTATTTCATTAGAATTGTCACCAAGGAGACAATTATAATGAAATACCAAGATGTGTTTTTATTTAGAAGCCGTATGACCCGTCACACACATCTCAGAGCTCCAGATAAGCTTTGTGTCTAAAGCGTACTGTACCCCCTGATTTCAAAATCATTGCGCATTTGACTTTTACAAAGGATTATTGATGTTTTTCCTTACTAAATAGGGAATAAATTATAAAAAAAAATATAACAAATTTAAACATTCACTTAATTCAGCTGCAAAAAGTAGCTCAACTAAATGAATTTTCAACTTTATGACAGTATTTTCACTACTCAATTGGAAATTCAATGCCTATTTTCACATTACTGTGCGCAATTTGTACTCCCACTTTTGATAATCAATGCGTATTCAGCTAAAATAATTGCAGTTTCCCCTATACCTATAGCCTCAACAAGTAATTATGTAAAAAATGGGAAACAGAGTAGACCCTGATCGGACTGTGAATGCAACTTTCCCAAGGTGTATGATCACGTGGTACAACACGTAACAACAACAAGTACTGAAACTTCCAGAATCCATCCGATTGAAAGTACATATTATTTTATATTGTCCTTATTACGTAACGGATTTTGATGAAATATGGCACATCAAACGCGTCTTGTTAAGCTACATTTGATGGTCTCTGTATTTTCGCCCAAACGTCTGTCGTTTTTGCGAAGAATCGATATCGATTCTTTGCAAAAACGACATAAGTCTGTGCCAAACTCCCTGGACCACCAAAATGCATCTCATGAAGACACGTTTGGTTCGCCATATTTCATCAAAATCCGTTGCATATTAAGGAAAATATCAAATAATACTTACTTTGGAGTGGGCGACGTTGTTGTTGTAACCACGTGATCATGCACCTTGTTTCCCCTAGAGGTATAATTTTTTATCGGGGCCGTTTTTACCAAATAGGGGCCCTTTTTTACCAAATAGGGACCGTTTTGACCATTTATTTTGGACTAGGGGCCGTTTTGACCAATTTAGGGGTGGCCGTTTTGACTAGGGGCCGTTTTGACTGTAATCCAAACCGTGTTGGTCAGTAATTTTGGAGAATATCGATACCTGTCACGGCTAAAAATAGACCAGTCGTTGACAGACAACCAAACCAGCTGATAACAAAATGATTTATGAACGCAGTGTTCGGTAACATTATGCGTCAAGAAAATTGGAAGTAGGCGAAATAAAAGTACTTGTGTATTCTGTACACAACAAACAATTTTGTTTTAAATGAGTGAAATACGCAGATATTTTCCCATGTGCTAAGCGACCATGAGTTAATTCCCTTTAGTAATTACTAACAAAACCAGCATATCAGAACGAGGTTTCAGGAACTTCCATGCGACTGTACATGTGTACAGAAAAATGTCCTGAATGTCAGAATTCTGAATGAATAACGTAAATCATAATTTTCTGTTAATTTGCTAAATGCAAAATTGTTAATTAAATCCACAGCGTCACGGTACATTTGTATATACAGGCTTTTCCCCAGAAATAATTTAAGGCGCTGGGGTATTTCATCATGAACGTCTTATTTTGATGCGACATAATTATTAAATTGGGCATATACCCACATATCTCCCTTAATACATGTTTCAACCTTGTAATACACTCTTGTGCTTACAAGGATAAAATGGAACTCAGCGCTCCAGATAAGGAATTAGTAATTGAGTATTTTCACTCCATCATTTATGAAGCAATTGGGTATTTAAAAATTGTTATTGTGTAAAATAGAATCACACTACTGTTTACACATCATCAGCAGACCGCACTTATTGAATAGTTTGCTTCTAAATGAAAACATATCTTGGCATTTCATTAGAATTGTCTCCTTGGAGACAATTCTAATGCAATACCAAGATGTGTTCTCATGGAAAAATAAGAAAATATGCTATATTTGTGGATTGTTTATTGTTTTCTGCAGCATGATAAATGTACCATAAATTGTTTATTGCTTTTTGTTACTCGCTACTTCTGATTTCAATTGGGTTTTTGGCAATTTTAATTGCGTATTTAAGCAAATACGCAGCATATCTGGTGCTCTGACCTGATAATACACTCTTGTGCTTACAAGGATAAAATGGAACTGAAACTAACTGAAACAAGAGGGCCATAATGGCCCTATATCGCTCACCTGTGCAATGTCACAAAAATCAAGCAAATACTGGTATGTAAATGTGTCACTACATATACATCAAAATAAGCCCATGACTATGGAAGGTAATATCCGCCATAATTCTATGTGACTTGATGCTTGCGTGCTGATGACATTGCAACGTATATTCATGTTATTTCATTCGTCATTTGTATTTATTACATTTGAAATCTGCTTGTTGTAATTGTATTTGTCTTTCTTACATGTCCATTCTGCTGATTGCTTTGCTAATTCGTCTTATTTACATTACAATTATTGATACGTCCTTATTCGTGTCCCTGTTTTATTGCACTAAGCATTTGCAATAGAAAGTAAGAACAAAGCACTTAGCACTTTGAATAAGACCGAAAGCAGTAAGGACAAAGCCGCAGGAGGTAAGCATCAAGCTAAAGTCCGAAAGCAGAAAGCTGCAAGTAGAAAGCATCAAGCTGTAACAAGCAGAATTATGCAAGCAATATATGGGTTAGTAGTGCGTCATTATGACATCCGATGGCACTGCTGTCCGCTCAAGTAATTCTCCCTCTAATAAATTATAGTCCGACATCTGATTGGCTGTTCAAGTCACACCTCCAATGCCGGTATTGATGTAAGATTGCACTCACAAATTATCACAGCATATGTTAGAAGACACCAAATAGTTTTACTATATACTTTAACCGAATCCCATCCAATAAGGCCAGTCTCTCCTACTTTCACTATTCGTGTGGATGTTGTGGGACCTACTTGTACATGACCTGCAGCCGGTCTGTACTGGTTCTGCATGAATTAAACAATAGGTTCACTTATTCCTAAGAAAGAAAAATCCAACCTCGTCATGTCCCCCAATATTGTTTACATTTTGTATTGGCCACGGAAACTCTGTTTACATCACATGACCAACACCCCCACATGTGCCTCAAGTGAAACTGGGTAGTAATGGATCAAGATTTGCAAGCAAACTGTGGCAGTGACCTCAAAACACCTGCACAATTTTGTTCATACTGGACTACTATTATCCCCTTGACAATTTTGCACCATTTATTATTCTCTAATCTATATTAACTAAATTGCATACGTATGTATGGTGTTTGACTTACTAATGTGTTTTATAAATACATGTATCCTCATAATTAAATTACATATGTACGTAATTGAAAACAATCACATTTTTATAGTAAGTTACACATATGGTAAACTTGCACAGGTTGACTGTCAAACTGGCCCACTATCGATGCAAACCAATGACCGTCAGGGATCAGACAAAGGTGGCCACCACCATTGATTTTCCCTAAAACACTAACCAGTTACCACATATTTTGCTATTCTCTGCTACTTTCATTTTTCTTATGGATGTTGTGGGACCTATTTTCTACACCTGCACTTATTCTACTCTGGATCTTGACTAATTAAAATTTAATTGTTGAAGCTGGGGTCCCATGTAGTAGGTACATATTTTTCTTTATGGAAATTAAATAAGTGTATAATTGCAACTAGTCCAACACTTTTAAAAATTACGAGTGCCAGCTACACAGATATAATTATTTAGTAATCTTTAATGTACTCATAGAGACTCACGGTGGTATCAAACTAGTTCCATATGCAAATGATGCAGTATTTTTTAATTATGTATATCAACTAAATGCTGAATACATATTTGTATCACATATCATCATAAAGTATGATATTGCACATCAAAAGATAAATAAATGGAATAAATAGTTGCTTCCGTTATCATTTTAATGGAAACACGGTTATCGCCCCTGATATCAAACTGGCATTTAGCGTTTGATATAAACAGTATAATAATGTCAATTAGTACGTCTGGTAATGGTAAATCAATGTTCATTTGTCAGATTGAAAGAATAAAGAAAAATATGTCTCCCTATATTATAACCTGGCATGTAGCACTTTAGGTTTAAGGTTAGAGAAATTGACACCAGTTTCAGTATATTTGAAGCATTTAAAAGAAAACACTGAGCCTGTTGGTCACGAGATGTAAACAGTTTCCGTAGCCAAATAATGTAAACAATATTGGGGCATATGCATGGGCGGATTCAGGGGGGGGGGGGGGTGGGGGGTGGGGGCCCCACCCCACCCCTAAAATTTGTCGAGTAAAGATTTTTTAACAAGTTACAAGGTATGTTTCTATGTTCGAGTTGTGAATTTATTGTTTATTGGGGGGTGCAGCCAAAAAATAAACGCCGGCAGCAGCATCATCTGACAGCAGCCACAACAACAATCCTACGCTCGTTCGATAATATAGTCAAGTATTGCAAAATAGTTACGCACCCCCCCCCCCCCCCCAACCTGTAATCCTGGATCTGCGCCTGACATGACGAGGTTGGTCGCACAACATCCATACGAATAGTGAAAGTAGGAAAGACTGGCTGGGATTCGGTTAAATTATACAGTAAAACTAGTTGGTGTCTTTTAACCTAAACATGGCGCAACAGAAAAGGCGGCATCAAGCTACATCAACACCGTTAGGGACATGGAACCAGCATATTAAATACTTTTAGGGAGAACTATTTTAAGTTTTAGCGTCATAATCATGATAATGGTTGTTCCCAAATTACTGTTGCAATTGCAATAGGGATGACTTATCTTTGTCAAAACACCCATGTCCGCCCTCAATTATTGTACAGAAAATACTGTACTTCGGGGCCCCATTATGACCCTCATACATATAGCCTCTAATAAATATGGAGCTACATGTATGAGCTTTGTAAACTCTTATATGTTAGCGGCGGTCAGGTGTGTATTGACATAGATAATATATTTATTATACTCACTGGTCATATATTCTATTTTGTGTTAGCTTGGATTAGTATAAATCCACTATAATACTTACTTTGGGTTGGAGGTTATCGTCTGACGATTTGTCCGTGCACTGTGCACAGCCTGGTATACATACCAGTGCATTGGCTTACTCTGGGCCACACATATTTTCATTCTCAGGCCTGTGAGACCAAGTCTTGAAGTGAGTAATCACTGGAGTACTTCGGGATCATAAATTGGCTTTACCCTAACTCTCGGGGTAATCTTTCTAGCTAAATTAGCTGGGATATTTTAGACCTTTCGATAATATTGAAGTGGGAGGGGGGCTGGTCATAATAGTTCATTATGTTAATTAATTAAGGCATGTAACGCTATAACACTACTCCATTTCATGTACATCTCCGCCATCAATATACAACCAAACATGCAACATGTCTCCTTTCATTTGCTTCTACCATTAATCCGGACCTAGACTGAACGAACCTTCAGTCATACTTGTGTCATGTATACTGGCTAACAGGACAGCTCGCCAGAAGGCAAACACAGTATACACGACCGAAGTTGTTACAAGTAAAACACAGTCCGGTTACACAATTATTGTTGTCAAGGGGCGTGGCTTAGCTAGCTTACAAAGCGCATAGCAAAACAGCGATGCAATAATCAATAATGGAACTCCTGATGTCACTACCAGTGAAGCATCAAGCTACTTATAATGTAATCAACACAAACGCATTGAAACAGTACGAATGAATAAAGCATCGAGCCACATACATAAAACTGTAATAAGACGGATAGAACTTAAAATGTCATCAGCCAGCAAGCCACATATAATTGTAATAAGACGGATAGAAATTAAAATGTCATCAATCAGCAAGCATCAAGCCAAATATAACTAGAAATGTGGCCTGTCGGCACACGAATACCCCCACTGGCAGCCAAAGAAAACGAGGCATTTTTGATTATAAGCCATTTAGCCGAGCGTCAAGGTTTAAAACGCATCAAGTCTGTGACATTGACCCTGGGCATAGTGTGATAATCCATGCATCGGTGTAGAAGATATAGAGCAGAAGGGAATTTCAATAGGTTTGACCTTTGACCTTCAACTGTGACCTTGGACGTAGGTGCGTGGTTATTGATCGCGACACACCTTCTCATCATGAGAAACATTTGTGCCAAGTCATTTGATAATCCATGCATCGGTGTAGAAGATATAGAGCGGAAGGGAATTTCGATAGGTTTGACTTTTGACCTTCAACTGTGACCTTGACCTTGGACATAGGTGTGTGGTTATTGATCGCAACACACCTTCTCATCATGAGAAACATTTGTGCCAAGCCATTTGATAATCCATTTATCGGTGTAGATTTTATATATTATAAGACCATATTCCGTCAAAAAAGAAAATTTGACCCCATTTTTGACCCAGGGGTCACCATTTTAACAAATTTGAAAAAGCACTGTACATCGATCATTCCTGCCAAGTTTCGTAGAAATCGGTCTGGTGGTTCGTGAGAAGAAGATTTTTTAAAATGTTGTGCTATTTTTAGACGGCCGCCATCTTGGATTAACGATGACCGCCATTTTAACAAAACTTAAAAGGCTTTACCAATGGACCATAACTGCGAAGTAATTGATAATGTATGCTAACAGGAGACAAATTTTGCAACCCATAGATGGCGCATTATATAGCCAAAACAATTAGCATTAGTATATACATGTATTAGAAGAAATACAGACATGAATGATGATACTCTAGTCTATGTACATGGTGTATTGATACACTTACCAATTGATTCTTACCAAATATGGCGCAGCAAACGCGTCTTCATGAGCTGCATTTGGTGGTCTATGGAGTTTGTCACAGACTTATGTCGTTTTTGCGAAGAATTGATTTCCGTGTCGGAGACACGGAAATCAATTCTTCGCAAAAACGACAGAAGTTTGGGTGAAAATAAAGGCAGCTTAACAAGATGCGTTTGATGCGCCATATTTCATCAAAATCCGTTAGGTAATAAGGACACTATAACAGAATACGTACCTGTTGTTGTTAGTACCACGTGATCATACACTTTAGATACACTTACCAATTGATTCTTACCATATTTGAACTGAAAACTATTGACAATAAACACAAGGTCCGGCATGTTACAAATGTAGCTGTGACTGGAGAAATGGGTCTTATGGATTTTGTGGCACGTGTATCTCCAGATCAGCCTGTGCATCTGCAGTCTGATCAGGATCGGCAATGTTCGCCATTCAATCACTGAAATACCCATCATGCTTCTAACAAGTCATATACTTGTTATTAGGCTACACGAGTGTGAAATTTGACCAGGAACTACACTGGTTACAAATAACATAAGCTTCATTTATCCAGTCACAACGACAATTAAGTTCAAATATAAATGCAGTGGTGTACATAGAGCGAGCCTTTGAGGCCATTTTCATACCTTAAAATGGTAAGCCAATATTATCCCATAAAATGTAAGAATATCCATGTCATCGGAACATAAAAGAGCCAAAATTCTGAAAGTGTTCACCTAGACACAACACTGTAAATGTAATTTGTTCATTTTTTTTCACATACATATGTGATGGTAAATGCATTTTGTGTAAAAACAAAAACATGCCACACTTATAAAGTGATGGATTGTAAATAGAACGAGTTATATACCTTTTTGTTTTGGTTGCTTTGTGGTTTTATCAGCCTTGGTTGATTACTTTTATATAACATGCATACTCGTACTGCAGATGTTATTCAACATATCAAATCACCTTAAACATGTTAATGGGTGTATTTAAATATAACAATATATTCTTAAAAATGTTTCTATAATTATTTTCATCCTTCCTTTGCTCATTACATTCGTGTCTGCCCTGGTCATGCTGGTATGTGAATACGGCCTGTACACGTTCCTCTTTTTAGTTAGTGCTGACTACAAGTGTTTGTCACATTGTTTCTTACATAATCAGTGGTTTATTGCATATATTATTCAGACAATGTTACTTTAAAACACTCAAATTTTACACATCCCAGTTGATTTGTTTTTAAAAACTAACTACGGTACCTTGAGTAGCATACAAACCGATCAAATTTAACCCTATCTCGAAACTAGGTAATGTAATATTTACTGCAGCAGCCGAAATATACAGCTGTGAAAGCTGTTTTAATGTGATAAAAGGTAGTTTAATTGACCTTATAAGTGTGATGACAAAAGGTAATCAGTTTTTTGGACATATTTAACCCCCATGTACAAAAACAAAGATAAATCACATTATAATCTACTCGCCCAGACCAAAAAGCTACTTGCCCAACATTTTAGGAAAATGCAAGAAGTAGTAATACCTTTTCGAAAAAGGTTAGGCAATTAACTTGTTTAGAACCATCCAATAGAATAGTACATAACATGTTTATATGCTTTCTGAAATTATTTTATGCAATAAGAAATATAATGAGAACAAGTGTTATTTGTGGCCGTGACTGGAGAAATGGGGCTTATGGGTTCTGTGACCAGTGTAGATCCAGATCAGCCTGTGCATCCGCAGTTTGATCAGGATCTGCACTGTTCACTATTCCATGGATCAATGAAACACTCATCATGCTTCCAACATGCAATATAGATTATTATCAGACTACAGGAGCTGGAGGGTGTGCTATTTGATAAGGACATACACTGGTCACAAATCCAATAAGTCCCATTTCTCCAGTCACAACCACAATTTTAAATAAACGCGGGTGCATCATTATTTAGAAGACGATCTACGCATCAATTGTCCAGATGCTTTGTAACTTTATTAAGCGTTTCCAATACACAGATTCATTTTGCAGTGGCTATGTATGCAGCGTCTTGGAAACTATTTTAATTCAGTATATTCGCTGATTATTATTAGCGCAAGTGTGCGCTGACCATCGTAAAAAGTGTGTAGTTAACGCAGTACACTTCCAGCGACACGCCCTGCACAAATTGCATCTGGTGATAATGCCCTTACTAAAACACACGAGGCACACTGTCAGCAGAACGAGATCGTGGTCTGTTTTAGCAACTGTCTGGACGTCCAATTGTCGAGTACAGGGATGCTGTAATTGATCAATATCCCGGTTTCTAATGTAAACATTAAAAACATCATTTCCGGTTTTGAGATCGCGGAAAGCGTTAGGAAAACCAATAAAAGAATGGAACTTTAGATGCGAATTTTGTCAGTTCCGTAAATTTTCGGAAACTACAGAATGGCCTTTCCCGATTTGTCACTCGCCAAATCGGGCCAGTGACAAGAAAATCCTCGCGCCAACACAAAGATTGACTCGCCATGGCGAGCGGGGCGAGTGAATTTTTAAGCCCTGCATTTCACATTGATTGACAATATAGATAATAGTTATACCGATGAAAGCCGAAAACACGCCGAATGCCTGTGCACGTACACCCATCCTCGTTCAGTTAGCTGAAAAGCTTATGTGTACACTGTGATCTGTGTAATTATACTTATGAAAGCTAAATGAAGGTCGATTTCAAAAGATGAATGCAAGTTTGATTTAAAAAATGCAATATAAGATTAGGGAGCAAAATGAAAATAGCACAATTTGGCTGGCAGCCCTAAGGTAAACAGATGTATACCTTTTGGGACATTTCCGAGACCTCTGCACGTTGGACACGGCACGCTGCCCTTAAGTAATTCAGTGTAACCAGAGTCCCCGTCTGGTGACTGCGAGTCATGGCTACTGCGCGATTGGATGTCGCAGGCGGGGGCTGGAATCCTCTCGACATGGCTCGATGTGGAGAATGAATTGTAGTTCGATGAAACTGCGCTTTGTATGAATCTGTTATCTTCGCTCGTTTCGCTTGTTGGCATGATCAATGAGTATTTAACTTTAGCAAAGTACTCTTTGATTATTCGACGCATTTGTTCTACTTTTACATTTGTTGTTGTTGTTGTTCTTGATCAAAGGTGACAAACGCCCAATCAACCTTCCAGCTGAGACGGATTTGTGGATTAAATACGTATTGGTGAGCAGTCAGATTTTTCAATAAAATGTAGTAGGACGGGAATGTGTATAAAATGAAAGATATCTTGTCGGCAGCTGGGGTCGAACCCAGGCAGTCTGTGTGAGAGACTAACATTTAACCACGTCGCTATAAAAGCCGGCTTGTTCCGCAATGCAGTACAAATGTTCTATTATCCTACTATGGCCGTACTACTAGTACTACATTCCTCCTTCCTACAAATAGACATTTGTTTCTCAAATGTCTCCCTCCAGGTTCTTTCATAGACTCCCTATACGAGATATGACTTCGCCTATTGGCTCGAAGGGTAATCTATCCTGGTTCATTGGCACCAATGTAGTAGGAGGGGAATGTTTTATAAAGAGAAAAATATCTTGTCGGCAGCTGGGGTCGAACCCAGGCCGCCTGCGTGAGAGACGAACACTCTACCACATCGCTATGTAAGCCGGTTTTATCTCACTTAATACACATTCCCCTCCTCCTACAAAAGTAATACACCTAACCATAAATCATTGAGCCAGTATAAGTAAAATGGAGTCAAACAAATAGTGAAATACTCGTTTGATCAAGGTGTGGGATCACGTGGTTTTCGAACACGATTTCTGGAAAAATAAACATTCATTCACCACTACCCCGCGTATTGATTGGCATTATTTATTATTATTTTATATCAGACGTAAATTTCCACAATGATATCAGGGGTAATAACCGTGTTTCCTTAAAATATTAATGGACATTAGTGTTTATTCTCTGTACTTATTTTTGATGTGCAATGATCATACTTAAATCTGTCGAAAATACTATTTTTTCAGGTGACGTCTTTAATTAATATAGATAATTAAAAAATATCATGCCTCATTTGCATATGAAAATAGCCTGATACCACCGCGCGTCACTATCAGTAAAATAAATATTACTAACTGATTATATATGTATCGTGGACACTCGTAATTTTTAGAACTGGTGGAATAGTGACACAATTATATACTTATTTAAGTCATATAAAGAACGTGTTGTGCCTACTGAGTGGGCATCTACCTTTAAATAGTTGATAGACCTTTTCAAAAAGTTCAATAATGTCAACATTTCTATAACCACAATAATTTGTGACATGACGAACATTATTTTTCAGTCACTATCTGATAGCAGATTCTGTATATTATAATACCTTAGCTGTTAGTTGTATCCTATTTATGCATACGTATTTGATGCAATTTTGTTCAACAACAACAGCCAGAGTGGACATTTGTCGTTGTAATTCCCAGGCAAACTCGAGTAACCCTAGTAGCACAGGAACAAGCAGAGTCCCTGTTCGAGTCCAATTGGAGTTGGAACTCTAGTAACCCACCACACGGCTTGTATTGGTTCGAATCGAGTAACTCGTGTAAGGTTCAAAGGTTAAATTATTTAGCTCGAGTTGAAACTCTGCTTGTTCGATTGGTACTCGGGATACTCGAGTTGCTACCCGCGAGCTACAATAAAACGCCCTGTGTGCGGCTTTGGAAGTTGGAAATCCAGTATCCCAGAGTAAAAATGCATGTGATGAACTGGGACAATGAACAGTTAAACGACCCACCAATGGCAACTTGTGAGACGTCTCAGCACAACCTCATCTCAGCTCAAAACATATATGACAGTGACTCGGATATACATGTAGAGTGGGGCGGCTTTTGTGCCTACTGCCAAAAGAAGTCGGAGACTGAAGGCTACTTCAAGCGATGTACGCGCATGTTGCACTATGGGGAGAAGCTATGTGTGTATTATTGACCGGCTAGCTCAATCGGTTAAAACAATGGTAAGGTAAACCAGAGGTCCCGGGTTTTAACCTCGTGCCAGTGCACACTTGTCTCGCCCTGTTACATTTGGCGCCAACCGTGTGACCGTGACTGATAAATGCTGCCCAAAATGTACCAAAAATATGGAATTCAGGGACAAATTTCACGTATGTCACGGTACGTAACTCACTATGGGGAGCAGGTGTGTATTCGTACCCGGTTAGATGGTGTGGTAAACGGTAAACAAGAGGTCCCGTGTTCGAGCCTCCGATCGGGTATGCATCTTTCTCGCCCTGTGACATACAAATAAGTAATTCAACTATTCGATGATGAAATTTAACGTATAAGAGTCTCACAAATCGAGATATGAGAATTCTTCTTTTTTCGTTTTTGTCATTTTTAGTTTCAAAAAATCATGTTGGCTCAAAAAGGGGGGGGGGGAAAAAGGGGGGGGGGGGGGGCGGTTCGTACGAACCCCTCTGACCTCCCCCCCCCCCCCCCCACCCCGCGTTACCAGCTTTTCAGAAGGTGGGTTTCGAGAAACAAAATCCTATTATAAAGAGCAATATAAAATAGAAAAAGTAATTCCACTATTCGATGATGAAATATAACCTATAAGTCTCACAAATCGAGATATGAGCAAAAACAAATTTCTATTTTTGCCATTTTTAGTTTCAAAAAATCATGTTGGCTAAAAAATGTAACCCCCCCCCCCATGTTTTCTGGACCCATTGAATCAATTTGTAATACTGAAATGAGTGTTGCCTGTGTGCGAAATCAAATTTTACTCTATAACCTTGAATTTTGTGGGTTGGCTATGAATTATGCCCATTATTGCATAACATTTGTTAATAGGAAATAGGAAATAGCAAAACCAATCAGTTGTGTGAAACAGTGTTCAACTCAATGAGTAAGTGTCATTGATTGCGTAAAGCATTTATGCGGTTTTTCGTATAACAGGGCATCATTAGTGGACCAACGGAAAACATGAAATCGTTAAATCTTCTATGCTGCTTTGAGGGTTGTCGCGAAATACTAAATATGTCGCTATTCGCACTGTACTGACCCAACCAATGCGAAAACACATTTCAACGAAAGTTAATGAATACTTGTTATAATTAGTACAAAATCAGAAAATTATCTCCTTCTATAGGAACCAAGGAATAATTTGACCGTAAACCAGTCCTCGTACAGCTTAGCAACACGGAGTAAATTCTCAGAACAACGGCATTGATTGTTATTATTATGACAGAGATAAATGGAATAGATGCTGCAGGAAAGGTACATGCCAAACATTTTATTATATTATTTGCATGCTCTACACATGCAGGTTAAACTTGCTGTGCGCTACTTGGTGTGGGGGCGAGATAGGGATTTCGAAAGTAAAAGTAGACAGTTACGTCAAAAAAGGGGAAATAACTCATGGAATGATTTCCATGAGTTATTTCCCATTTTTTGACGTAACCCGCACGACCCCATGTTTGGCAGGTGTGAATGTGGGTCTATGGGAAATCAATTGGTTGCCTGTTTCCTCAAGACACTACCCATTTCAAGGAGCGTGCAACAAGTTGTTGTAGTAACTGATGATTTTCACAGCGCTTATTTTTTCGGTATCTCAAAAATTGTGTATTAATTTTTACTAAGATAGAAATAAATAAATTGTTCTTATATACTTACAGCGGCCTTTACGAAATGGGGACTAATATATAGATAGAGTGTCTCTTTGAAGGCCCATATCTTTGCTTCAAGTGATTGTATGTCAAGTTCTTGTGTTTTTTTTAAGTTATAAATGATTGTGTCGACAACAACACCGAGTTGATAGCAGGTTGCACTCAAAAAACACTCGATAGGATAAACACAATGCCCTACTGTACAAATTGTGCCTAGGCTTTTTTCAAGTTTATAAGGGGCCAGTGAAAGAAAGGGGAGGGGGTACGAGCTAACTCTGACTTATTTTAGCCGGGCAAACGGGCTCGATCCAGTTTTAACCTGCTGCATTGGGGTGGGGGGGGTGGGGGGAGCGGAGGAATCCCAAAATGACAACGGAATAATTACATCGAGAAAATATATATTCAGCCCGGAAATTAGAATAACCTGACCTGGTGCCAGGTCCATACCACATCATAGTAGTCACTTGGCTCCTTCCCCTAAAATATGATAACGAATACTCGTAATACTCACATAAGGGATATAACCAGATTCAACTGTCACATACAAAATGCCAAAGACGTATGTGAGGGCCAAACCAGGTTTCCAGTCGGAATTCCAGTAATGCCCGATCGTTAAATATTCGTGTTCGGCGATTATCATGTACCTATTGACTATTATGTATTTATACACTCACATTGATGTTAAGTTAATTAAGTTAAGTGTAGTGTTGTGGCTGTAGAAAGTCTCATTGCTCCTTCCTCCAGTGATGCTATTGTCTTCCCGATTATTGGTAATATCAGTCGTTAAATGTGACTGCTATTTCTACAGCTATGCTTACAGTGGGGTCAGCGTGTACGTGCGCACACGAACGAACACGACAGGTTGGTTCCAACCTGTCACGTTCGTTCGTGTGTGCAATTACACGCTGACCCCGCTGTACAATATTTCTTGCATTCATTATGTGATTTTTACATTGAATCTCGCATCAGCTGTAGCTAGGTGTCGTTTGTGTTGGAGGCAGTGTCACTTCACGATCGCAGTGGTTACCATGGTTACTGTCATTGCTTGTGGGATACTACGAGAGGGATGTTTGTGGCACCGAAATGATATTAGTTAATTACAACCGCCCCAGTGATAGAAAATAGGTTAGTGCCGTGAATGGGAAAATATCTGGCCATTCACGGCACTAACCTACTATTCTATTTATCCCCGTCAACATTACAAATAGCTTTAAAATGCAAAAAATAACCCCAGCCGCATCCTCAAAAATCGGAGAATCGACAACCGCACATATTCATACGCAGTGATTAGGTCGTATTGACATGATATCAAAAATGTTTCACGGCACATACGCACTGTTGTGACGGGATAAAACTATTTCATACATGGTGAATAGGTTTGTCGCTCGTTAAATTTTGATCTGTTGAAATGGTATGGATTTCATTTGTGTTATATTATATGGCATGAATCATATGTAGTATTGCGTCTGTGTGGGAAGGTGGGTGTGGACCATACACATCTAGTCGTGGAACGCGCATTTGTGACTGTGTCTAGAGAAATAAGGCTTATGAGATTTATCACCAGTGAAGATCAAGATCAGCATGCAGGCGCGGATACAGAAATAATTGCAGAGGGGGGGGGGGGGGTTAAAAGTCGGCATAGCCGACCTCCGCGAGTGCGAAATCGTCTGGGGATTTTCCCCAAGGAAATTTTTAAATGCCAGATCGCTGCAGATGCGATTTCCTGACACCTAGGCCATGAACAAAGTTTTTTTTTGCCGGGAGCAGGGGGTGGTCCGGACCGCCTGGACCCCCACCCCCTGTATCCGCGCCTGGCATGTACACTCGCACATTCTGATCAGGATTTGCACTGTTCACCATTCCACCAGTGAAACATCAGCGATGCTTCTAACAAGCCAAATATATCGTTATTAGGTACTAAACTTCGTAAGACTAAAATGTTCGTAAGCGCAAAATTATGATAGTCGGTAAATAGCACATTAACAATGTTTTCTTGTAAACAATTATTGGATTTACATTTATGGAGCATAGACTGCATATGCAGCCTATGCTCAATAAATGTAAATCCATCAATTGAAATTTACAGACGATCCTAAATTTGCGCTTACGCACATTTTAGTCGTATGAAGTTTAATGAAACGGGCCCCAGGAGTGTGCTATTTGATAGAAGCTACACTGGTCACAATTCGTATTAGCCCAATTTCTGCAGTGAGAAATATGTTAATGAAAACATTCAATTTACCGACCGAATTTTAAACAGTGCATATACTTTTTATAGTAATACTACTTTATTGCATTATATAAAATATCGGTAATGCATAGTACGTCGTATAAAATAGCACCCAGCCATAATTAGCTTACGAGACACCGAGTCCTGGTATTGCATTACACATAATATATAAGCTGTACACATACATATAGCGTCCAGACTTTATCACAGCTGTCTTACAAATGAGGCAAAACAAATACCACATACTTCACTAAAAATAAAACAAAATAGAAACCGGAAGTTGAAAACAAAAAGCAATAAACATGTGCAGTTGCCGTTGTCACTCCGCATTGTCCTGGTTAATAAATGACACCAGTAGCCTATTTCACCAACATTGCAAAGTATACTAATCTAGAAAAGTATACTTTGAGGGAGTAATCATTTATTTTTCCCGAAATGAATTATTTCATATAGAACTATCGACTGCATATATTTGATTATTAAAAGTATGCATAATTAGTACAATGAATTTATTACATTATCACAGCCAAAATGGCTATGATAATGTAATACATTCAGTATAATAAAAATTAATAAATTTATCCTTAAATTTAAAATTTCTCCCTCAAAGTGTACTTTGCAATTGTGATGAAATATACCACAGGAAATAGTGTACATTTATGTAGCTTTCCTGCATCTCATCACGCTTGGCTGCCGCTAATCGAGACACTGTAATGAATTCAGTACTCTTTCATTACATGTGTGTTAAAAAGAACTTCATAAACCACACACGAGTTGCTATTTGTAACGGCAAACTACTAAGAAAAGTAATAAAAATATACATCGTCTCAAATCTGATTTGGGATTACCCGATTAGCAGCAGACGTGCGTGCTAGCCAAAACAACAACAGCAATTAAAATATTGCATTATTTACAGCATCACACTATAGCACTGGTTACCTGCAAATCCGTTAAATGGAGTGTGATACCTTTTGTGTGTATACTAATCCGTATGTATGTACATAAATCAACAATGAGTCAATTTTAAATGCAGAACTGACGTCTCCTAAACATGGCTGGTAGGATGTTTGCCAGTGAGGTTTGCAATTTCCTATTTGTTAAAAGTTCACACAATTTGTCAGTGGACTAATGTCAGCAGCAAACACTATTTTGCTGTTAACGGTGGTTAGTCAAGAACCAGTGGACATTCTATAAAAACAGAATGATTATGCAATCGATCGAATCAAATTTATTTGCATTAAATAAACACAGATTATGCGTGTAGCATAATAAACATATACACATATAAATATGCAAGACTGACATTTTTAATATAGCGTCATGTCATAATGAAGTCTTAATGGATATCCCTCATTGCATTAGTAAGTTCAATAACACACTCAACAAATGAAGCAGCAAACAACCATAACCGGGGTTTCCTAATTCAGCAATTGAGTGACGAATGATAACACAATATAGATACATGTAAATAGTTGTTCAGATCATTATACATATATCAAGGCCGTCTTAATACACTCCAAACAATGCATTAATTTTAAGAAGACTTGGTTTTCATGATACATGTATATTCATCAACATTATCAGTCGCTGTAAAACAGGAAAACAGTATGCCAATTGGCGTGACGGCTGTAAAGTTTAATCTAACAATACATTTATGTATGTAACGCAGGGCTACTTACCCTGCGTAACAGACAGAAGATTCGGGTTAAGTTTAATCGCGAGTCATCACGGAAGTTTATTAAAAAAATACTATAATGCATGAAATGAGATGTACATACAGACTTGTAAAAACGTAATTTGCACGTTTACATGTTAATAGGTATAACTTCAGCATTCAATTGAAATTACTCGTAACACTCACACACGATTAAAGAGCGTTATACATTCCAGCCTCCGTTGAATCAAATGTTGCATTTAAAAAAACATCATTCATGTGTCCATGCTCAATTAAAATCAAATGTACCTTTCCAGTTCAATTGAAACACCACATTGTAACGCTCAATTGAACAGCATTGTAAATTCCGCACTCAGTTGAACAGTGTTGTATCTACAGAAACATGATACACGTGGCAACGGCCACGGCTATCGCCCCGGTCATTATCCCCGTCTGTAGAACCTGACGCATCTTCAACATCAGCGCCCAGTCCCACGCCTGCAACGAAATAACATAATGCAAGTCATCAGAACCAAGGGTGAATGACGCTTCGATTGGATGGTAAAGTGGACACATTATTTTCCCCGTAATTTTATTTGGAAATCTGTAGCAAGTCAGAGAAATAAAAATTGCCAAGAAAAAAATGCCTTTAGTGATACATTTCGTAGCATCCCTGCTATGCGTTATTCACCTGTAATTAGAACCAGTTTGTGAATTTGCTTAATATTTGTTACGGCAGATAGAGAGGATCTTACATGAGTGAAGATGTGATAATATGATATGTATTAAACAAGTTAACTGTTTCATATGAAAAGAGGCTACACTATACTTCGATGATATAAATTAGCACGACGTACATTAAGTACGTAATAATACCTACAATTGATTACAAAAATGAGAGTTGTTAGCTATCGCCTTGTAAAATTCGAGCATGCCAATTTTAAGTGATATCTAACTCTTTTTTTTTCTATATAAATCAGTGGTTTACACACAGATGAGGTATACCAATAACTCATCCGAGTGTGTAATGGCCATACACGTTTCTTGTCAGGATAACGGATATGTAGAGTGATGACTGAGAGTGGCATAGCAGCGGGAGAATACCGCGCACGGAGTACTCTCCACGCTGGATTTAACATTCTTAGTTATCCAGAGACAACCAACTCGGCAGCTGGGGACGGGGTGCAATTCTTACCAGATGTCTGATTCCGTTCATTGAGTGATAAACAACGGGATATGCAATTGCTGCCTTTGCCATGACCCCTACACAGGCCCCTATAGCTCCATAGTCCTTCACCATGTCCAGGTAGGCGCCAAAGTCTTTGGATCCGCACATATAAACCATTGGTCCCAACCAGAACACTGCAATAGGAATAATAGGGGAATTTGTGGTGAACATCATGGCGTGTACACGTGAAATAGGAACTTGGCAAAGTCACTAAACTACTTCTGTATCCCGGTATTCTTTTTTCATATTTGAAGGACCCAAATCTCCAGTCACATTTATATATCATCATGGGCATAAAATGATAATTTTGTCAGCCATTGGCTCAATCCATTTTGACAGGCGTGTATTCTTCACACAGCTGACGCTACTTGTTTATAATTGGTGCCGTGACCAGGATTTCATATCCAACGGTTATAACAAATTATTTGCAATTTTACATCGGACTGTTATTGAACAAATGCCATGTATTGTATATAATAGCTGTTATTATTGCATGTGTTTTCCATCTGCAACTCTTTATACGACAATTGAAAATTATATGATATTATATGTACAATGTACGTGCCATACATATTATACAAAACATTTTTAGTGCAGTAATATCATTATCATTTATAATATGTACCATGCAGAGCTCCGGATAAGGCGTATATTGATGCATTTTACGCATTTGTGTCGGCTGATTTTCTAAAATGGGACTACAAAATACTAACAACACTTTGAAAATACTCATTGATTTCCAAACTGAGGAGTGGAAGGTGCTCTAATAAAGTTGAAAATTCATTGATATTTCAGCTCAAATAAATGATTTTCAACTTTGTTTCCTTTTTAAGATACATGTATGTATTCTCTATTTTATATTGACAAACTTCATGTCATAAATTCAGTAATTGATTTTGCAAAACGAAAATGCATTGCATTTGAAATTAGGGGGTATAATACGCTATAGATACAAAGCTTATCTGGAACACTGACCATGTATGAAATAGTGAGGTATAAAACCAAATACCAAAGCGGAAATGCCATTTATCCCGTCAACACAGTGCGTATGTGCCGTGAAACACGGTGCCGTGAAACATTTTTGATATCCTGTCAATACGACCTAATCACTGCGTATGCATATGTGCGGTGGCTGGGGTTATTTTTGGCATTTTAAAGCCATTTGTAGGTGTTGACAGGATAGAATAGTAGGTTAGTGCCGTGAATGGGAAAAAATATCTGGCGCGGCACGGAAACGGGATGTGCTCGGCAGAGCCTCGCCCATTCCGTTTCCAAAGCCTTGTCAGATATTTTTTCCCATTCAAGGCACTAACCTACTATGCTCTATATATCCACTTACCTGCTACCATGAAACACCCTGATATTCTGTGGATTATTGAGGCTGCCATGTTTGGCTCAAATCTAAAAAAATATACAGAACATTAACACGCACCAGTATATGAACGTTGACGCAAATTCAGATATAACTCGGGATAAGTATCTGCATTAATGATACCAATAGTCACGGGAAAATAATATTGAACAGGCAAACTTTCAATGTAATTCAAACCATCATTACAGTAAGCCATACGATTTTTTAGTATCCATTGTTTAGTTTACCAGATGCATGGATATTAATGACATATAAGGTTGCTTTTGAATGAGCTAAAACGATACACATTGATGACATAAAACAATTTCTTAACACCATACAAATAGCAAATAATTAAACGTTGGAAATTTGAAGATATACATTAACAAGTTCCAATATTCCGGTCACATGTGGCGACATATTCAACAAATAAACATTTAAATTCTATTTATGTGGTGTCATCAACCTAGATGCGTATACGTAACTATGATGAACATACATTGTTTGTTTGTAAAATTAGTATTATTGTGAATAATCATAACCTACATAATTATTATGAGCGAAACAATAGTACACTTTAATTATTGATGCAAACAAGAACGTCCATAATTATAACTGGGCAGTTTGGGTAGTGTCATTTACTATGTCTTTACCAACTATGAAATGCATCTTTTTATTTTAGACGTGTAAATTCGTCTTACATCTGTCTGATGGATTGGATCGGTTGTCCATACTTTGACTATCATTGTATAGTGATCATTTCCACTATGAATATACCAAACAGTAACGATAAAATGCTTCCAAACACTAATTAATGTTGCATGAACATCCACCAACCGAGTTACCCACTGATGATGACAATGGTAGTCTCGTGTCTAAATCAGACCATTACTTAACCCTTTCAACCCTGACCAACATACATCGGCTTTTTCAAACTATTTTTTAAGTCTATTCCATTAATGATAAATGTGTATTTTTAGAGATGAATAATACAGACAAATGCTGCAGATTCTGATGAGACGGCTCGTTATGAGCCGGCTCATCTGAATCTACAGTATTTGCACATGTTTAGTGCGTACATTAATACACTGCTAAACGGGATCTACAGTGTTTGCACATGTTTAGTGCGTACATTAATACACTGCTCAACGGGATCTACAGTGTTTGCACATGTTTAGTGCGTACATTAATACACTGCTCAACGGGATCTACAGTGTTTGCACATGTTTAGTGATTACATTAATACACTGCTCAATGGGATCTACAGTGTTTGCACATCTTGGCTTTCTGTCCTGTAGCGTTGAAAGGATTAATAGAAATGTAATGTCCATCGATTTTCGTTTCGAAATGTGCCAAATTGTTAAACAATACGTACTTGTAAACAGACAGATGTGGTGAGAGGGGGCGTGCCAATCTTCGGTTCTTCTTCCAGTACTCGTCCATTCCCTGGAAGGCTTTAGTTGTTGACGACATCCTGCAATGAATAATAAAACACAAAGTCAAGAAATCCATGACAATCGCAGAATACGTCAACTACTATTATATGTTTACCAAAATTTCACCATTTTGCTTCGGCTATACAAACACAGAAAAAAAGAAATATCTTTTGATAAACTTGCTTTTTACCAAACTTTTGCAATGTCATCCTTTTTACCTTCCTTAAAGGCCCTGAACGGCTCAGTATTACAATTTTCCGATTTTTTTCAAACACAAAAACATGTTTGGCAACTGATTTAGTACACAAAACTAACATATACTGCCTAATAGATACATCTCAAGTCTTGAGATTTACATCTTAATCGCAATGTGAAGACAACAGAAACTTGTTTTGTGTACCACTCAGTGCAAAATGTCAATATTGACAATTACATTTCCGTAACCCAACGGCTTCGGCTCGGAAGCCAGTCGATAAACTCCCTCTATCGGAATTCATCGGTCGCGAATCGGGGAGTTGAGAAGTTGACCCGAGCGTCTATCGGAAAATAGATCGGGCTTTGAAACACGCACCTGCTGTTTGTTTATCAACAACTATTGATATTTTCATCGACTACAAACTCATTTTTGTACCAAAATGAATGCAAACAGTTTCAAAGTGTGTGTAAATAGAAACCTGTTGGATTTATGTGTGGGAAAACCCAATAGGAGGCCAAATTCGGCAACTTGAGCCGTATAGGGGCTTTACATTAGGTCAAATGTTGATTTTATTAGGATTTTACTATGATAATGAGAAACGGAGCTGCACAATTGGAGAAGTCGAAAAACTGGCGGAAGGGAAATACAACACGAAATCTTGCTAGATTCTGATAGCTTCGGAAATTAATAAAAAAATTGAATCAGATTTTGAAAATGAGTTCACAAATTCCAAAATTACTAAACAAAACATATATTCTCACATACATGCCCACTCAGTTGGCACAAACTGTTCTTTATATCAGAGACATCATCTGGAACAATTTCTGCCCCCAAAAAAACATTCATTCACCATTACTCCTCGTATTGATTGGCATTATTGTACATTTTATATAAGACGTAAATTTCCACACTGATGATTTCAGGGGCGATACCGTGTTTCCTTAAAAAGTTAACGGACATTACTATTTATTCTCTGTATTGCATTTTTGATGTGTAATGATCATACTTTGTAATCTGCCGAAAATATTATATTTTCAGGTAACACATTTAATTAGTATAAATAATTAAAGAATCTCATTCCTCATTTGCATATGAACATAGCCTGATACCACCGCGCGTCACTATCAGTAACATCAATATTACTAAATCATTATATCTGTAGAGCGGGCACTTGCAATTGTTAGAACTGGTGGAATAGTGTCACAATTATACAATTATTTAATTCCTATAAAGAACAGTTTGCGCCTACTGAGTGGGCATGTACCTTTAACCCTTTGAAACCGAAAGCCCGCTATATCGGTTTATGCAAACAGTGCAGATCCAGATGAGCCGGCTCGTAACGAGCCGTCTCGTCAGGATCTGCACTGTTTGAAAGTAATTTTCATAGTTTTGAGAACAAGAAATACCCCGTTTTTATAAATGGAATAGTCTGAAAATCATTTTGCGATGATTGGATTGGTTGCAAAATTAACATATGGCAGCCCATTCAGTTACTTAGGGGTGAAAGGGTTAATTGTTGCAGACACATTGACATTTCTCCCATGTTACATTTCCAGGGGATTCTCGTAAAAAATTGAAAGATTTAACCCTGTCAACTCGTGATATCTTACAGTGGGGTCAGCGTGTAAGTGCACACACGAACGAACACGACAGGTTGGTTCGCTACACAAAGTGTATGTTGTTACCACTCAGTTGAACCGTCTCGCCGAGACGGTTCAACTGAGTGGTAACAACATACACTTTTGATGCGAAATGAGAAAAAATGCAGAAAAATATTTACATTACATGAAATACAGTGGAGTCAGCGTTCCAACCTGTCGTGTTCGTTCGTGTGTGCACTTACACGCTGACCCCACTGTACATTGACTCTTTTCATACGAATATTTGGACTATTCAGTCTTTGCACATCTTGTCTTTGTGGCCTTTTGGGTTGAAAAGGCCAAGAAAAGGAGAAATCGCTCAAAAGTTATAAAACTAATTATTTCATATTGGAGACATTTACATACCTGTAAAATTTCAATTTCAGTGGAACATACAGTAGAATAAATATAAATTAATTGACAGTTGTTCAATGCTAGTTATGTATACATGCAAAGTAATGGCGTACATACAGTGGGACCAGCGTGTAAGTGCACACATGAACGAACACGACAGGTTGGAACCAACCTGTCGTGTTCGTTCGTGTGTGCACTTACGTGCTGACCCCACTGTACAGTATGGGATTGCATATTTAGCGATTTTCATTTTGACTGAACCCGTAAATGACTGGAAATGAAACTTGTCTGCTGTGTATTTCATATTTGTCTCCAGTGTCATTTTTCAACAATTGTCATCAACAGTAAATTGCCCAGAAACAGTTAATCGTGAATGAAACCTTTTGCAGGTAACATCCACGTTTATAACGACTGACAGTGCCTCCTTTGTTAGCAAAGCTGTCGGTTTGGCACGACACGAGAATCGTTGCAGCTCAAATAAGTAAATGTTTAAATTTGTTATATTGTTTGGCACGACACGAGAATCGTTGCAGCTCAAATAAGTAAATGTTTAAATTTGTTATATTGTTTTATCATTTGTTCCCTATTTAGTAGTCAATAATCCATTTGTAAAAGTAAAATACGCAATGGTTTTGAAATCAGGGGGGTGTAGTACCCTATAATTCTAGCACAAACATATTTACACAATTCCCTAACATTTGATTGGCCCGTAGCAAGTCTCTGTCCAAAATTGATATCCCAGTAAACTACCACGCCGAACTACTTTCCGTAACCGTGAGGCGCAGTTAAAATAATTCTTAAGAAAACGGAAAATAAACACATTTTCATGATGAATTTATTTCAAATGCTGGAATTATAAGGAATAAATGGCATTTTTGTTGAATTATACTGGACGAGGCCTTCCGGCCTTCGTCCAGTATTCCCGCGACTTTTCCAAGTTTATACCCCGATAAATTCCACAAAAAGGCCATTCATTCCTACAATGAATCGTGTACAATGCATAGTCTATAGAAGTGGGTGGGTACGGTGACCTCTTTGAATGGGATATTTATTGGGTCCTGGGTCCGAGTCTTTCACCAGTGTCAGTTACCTGTATAGCGTCCATTTTGGGGTCTGTAACAGACACTTGCACGTTGATCTGAAACATAACCAGACACAAAAGTGATCGATGTACGGCAGCTTAAAATAGACACTCAGTGTTGTGGTTTTTTTTCACTTTTGGGGGAAGGGGGTCAGTGCCTTTTGGAGGGGGCAAATGTGACGCAAGTTCAACAATAGGTGGATTTTCTACAGTAAACCATATTGGCATTTACATATATTATGCAATCAACAGTAAGATACAGTGTTTTATCTACTTTTTCGAGCCAATGAGTCCATTATCTACTTTTTCGAGCCAATGAGTCCACAGTTGTTACTTCATACAGCATACGGAATGTATGATTTAATGCTGAATACACTAGTCTATTCCGATCCAGTTAAGGAATTAGTAATTGAGTATTGTCTGAAGCAATTGGGTATTTCAATAGTTTAATTGGGTAAAATAAAATCACACTACAGCAATTATTGAATAGTTTGCTTCGAAATGAAAACATATCTTGGCATTTCATTAGAATTGTCTCCTTGGAGACAATTCTAATGAAATGCCAAGATGTGTTTTCATGGAAAATAACAAAAATATGCTATAGTTGTGGTCTGTTTATTGTTTTATGTAGCATGATAAAGGTACCACAAATTTGTTAGTGCTTTTTGATACTCGCTACTTCTGATTTTAATTGGGGTTTTGGCAGTTTTAATTGGGTATTTACGCTTATCTGGTGCTCTGTATGACGTATTCTGATATAAGGCGCTTCGCCTGAAAAAAAGGGGGGGGGGGGGGGGGTGGGGAGGGGGAGGAGTGGTAAAAAAAAGAAAAACTGAAAATATTCTAGTATGGAACAGTGACTAATTCTATAGGCCGAAGTGACACCACATGCCATTGGCACGGTGATGCCAGAGATGGTGAAATATTTTAGGCCTACTGTTTTAGTTTGTTTATTTGTTTATTGGTGTTTAACGGCAGCAGCTAAGGTCATGTTACAGTAAGGCCGGGCAAATGGGTTCGATCCCGTTTTAACCTGCTGCATTGGGAGGGGGGGGGGATCCCAAAATCAGAACGGGAATATTTACATCGCGAACAAATATATTCAGCCCTGATGCCAGGTCCATACCACACCAAATTTACTTGCCCCCTTCCCCTAAAATAGGATTATGGATAATCTTAATACTCATATAAGGGGTACAACCAGATTCAACTGTCACATACAAACTGCCAAAGACGTATGTGAGGGCCAAACCAGGTCTCCAGTCGGAATTCCGGTAAGGATGAACCCCGATCGTTGAATTACCCGTCGCGTGCTTAGACATGTAGAAAACCAAAAACATTTGCAGTAATTATATTATTTATGTAAATACTAAATATTTATGTAAATACAGTGACTATGCACTGACTAGACATGTTTTTGTTTTGTACATGTCTAAAATAGTATATTACACTATCCTATGACCATGCCGACCGCCTGTGAGTGGCATAGGGTTGAATGTTATTTCACAATTAAAAAAGTGTTATGTTTCACAAATGTGTTTCCAGATACAATAGTTGCGGACATGCTAATTGCGAACAGTAACTCTTGCAATCTAGTCCCGTCCCGTTCCGGCCTTGGCTACGGACGGTAAGGGGGTACATTGCAAGAGTTACTGTTCACAACTACGGAAATGCATATTAAAAGCATCTCCTTGATTAGCACCATTCCGTAATTACAGGGCAACCTCTCTACAGCAGCCACTCATGGGAAGACACGAAACTGGATGTTGTAGAGAGGTGGCTGTTATAAGGAGATTCAATAAAGAAGCACTTGTCGATTTGGGATATAAACTATTGGGTATTAGTTACAGTGGACTGTTTCACTAAACTTCGTACGACTAAAATGTTCGGAAGTGCAAAATTATGATAGACTGTAAATATCACATTAACAATGTGTTCTTCTAAACAATTATTGGATTTACATTTATTGAGCATAAGCTGCATATGTAGCCTATGCTCAATGAATGTAAATCCATCAATTGAAATTTGCAGACTATTCTATATCTGCACTTACGAACATTTTAGTCGTACGAAGCTTAGTGAAACGGCACCCTGTAGCATATTTCACCAACATTGCAAAGTATACTTTTCTAGCAAAGTATACTTTGAGAGAGTAATCATTTATTTTTCCCGAAATGCATTATTTCATATAGAACTACCAACTGCATATATTTGATGATTAAATGTATGCAGAATTATTATACTGAATTTATTACATTATCACAGCCATTTTTGGCTGTGATAATGTAATAAATTCAGTATAATAAAAATTAATAAATTTATCCTAAAACTGAAAATTTCTCCCTCAAAGTATACTTTGATAGAAAAGTATACTTTGCAATGTTGGTGAAATAGGCTACTGGTAACTGCAGGACGTAACGCATCCTTGCTACAATACAATCAAAGAAAATGGTTATTGCAGATCATTTGTAGTTCATAAGGGGAAGATCACTAAACACCTATTTGAGACATGTAATGTATCATTCATCTCTCAGAGAAACAGTGCGTATATCCTTAACCCTTTCAACCCTAAGGAACTGGAATGGACTGTGATATGCTAATGTTCCGACCAATCCAATGGTCACAACATGATTTTCAGATTCGTCCATTTATGAAAAGGGGGTGTTTTTGTTCTAAGAAATATTAAAATTACTTTCAAAAAGTGTAGATCCTGATGAGACGGCTCGTTACGAGCCGGCTCATCTGGATCTGCACTGTTTGCATAAACCGCTATAGCTGGGTTTCGGGTTCAAAGGGTTAAAGTATGTTGAATGGCGAACAATGCACATTATGATCACACTGCGTGGATCATCCGGATGCACAGGGTGGTCTGGGTCTACACTGGCCCCCAAAATACGTAAGTAGCAATCTCTGGTCTCTGTCGTAAACCAAAACTGCACATCGCATTTGCACAACCCTGTAGCGCCGGATGACCTCTAGATTTAAATAATGAAAATAAAATGAATTCTAAAGAAGAAAAAAACATAATAAAATACTCTACATGCGCGGAAAATATGAAATGTCAAGTACATGCAATAAAAATTAAAATATATACATTTTAAAACAAACTAAAATAAATAATTAATAAATTCTTACGTCAAGAGCAACGCCATTCTCAGCCAATGTTGACAATAATGAGGGTCAGTAAAAAATTCACGAGGCGCCGAACACGTGTATGCCAAAACTGTAGTGACGTCACGTTACGTCGTACAATATTAGATATGACGTCAGTATCATTTTACACCCATTGGTTAAAATCTTCGCTGGCCCGACCAGAGACATTGTGCGTGAGTGATTATGTGGGTGTGTGTGTGTGTATGGGGGGGTGGGGGGGGGGGGGGGCTGTATTCCAGTATGCACATGTTGATAAAGTTTGGGCGGGGAAAATCGTTTGGGGGTGGGGGGGGGGGGGGTAGGGTGTTGTATTCCAGTATGCACATGTTGATAAAGTTTGGGCGGGGAAAATCGTTTTCACAATTTTGGCTCGTGTCTCAAAAAATAATGTCTCGTATTCGATAGTTGAATAGGGTTTTATGTTCGTTCAACAACAAGGCCATTATATTATCATAGTCTAGCTTACAATAGTGTACAGTGCAACCTCTCTACAACAGCCACATATGGGAAGACGCAAAACTGGCTGTTGCAGAGAGGTGGTTGTTGTAGGGAGGTTAATGCTGAATTAAAATTGTGTCGTCTGATGAGTGATGTTATTTATTTTGTTCGATAATTCTCATCAAATACATGCTTTGACAGCATTTTAGAATCATTTCCAATGGAAATGAATTGGAAATGATTCTAAAGTGCTTTCAAAACATGTTTTTATTTAGAAAGAATGCTAAAGCTTCTACTGAACGCTAAGTGTGATCCATTTTAGGCACAATGCCTTTATCAAGGGATTAGTTTATTAGTTCCTACTGAACGCTAAGTGGCATCCATTTTGGATCTAAAGATCTAAAATGGATGCCACTTAGCGTTCAGTAGAAACTAATTCCTTGATAAAGGCCTTGTGCCGAAACGTCGGAAAAATGGGTTCCTAATATTTATATAATTCTTAATATTTCCCGTTATCTGGAGACAGGTCTAGATATATAGGCTAATCATATTCACCACCGTCAATACTTTTTGAATGGCCCATGTAGTGCAATCTGTTACCGCATCAATTGGTAGGTTACACTTTAAAGGAAGTCCACGTGGCATTGTGAAATTAGATACTTATACAGTTATCAGTGGCGGATCCAGGATTTCGTCAAAGGGGGGGGGGGGGGGTGGGGTGGGTGGGTGGGGAGTCGAAATTCGAACGACTTATTTTCAGTACCTATTGCTCATGTGATAATGCACATTGTGAATGGGCTCTCTAGGTTAGAGGATACCAAATCGTGTGAAATCGCCAAGGGTGTATGCAAAAATAGTCCGGTATAAAAAAATAGTGCGGGTGTTTTGAGGTCACAGACACCGTTTGCAAATCGTGATCCATTACTACGCAGTTTCACTTGAGGAACATGTTGGGGTGCTTTTAACACCAGTCTTCAGCATATTTGTAGCATTTAAAAGAAAATACTGAACCTGTTGGTCACGTGATGTAAACAGAGTTTCCGTGGCCAAAAAATGCAAACAATATTGGAGGATATGACAAGGTTTGATTTTTCTTTCTTAGGATTAAGTGAACCTATTGTTTAGTTCATGCAGAACCAGTACAGACTGGCTGCAGGTCATGTACAAGTGAGTCCCACAGCATCCATACGAATAGTGAAAGTAGGAGAGACTGGCCTTTTTGGATGGCAATCGGTTAATATTATAGTAAAACTATTTGGAGGTGGCTAACCTCTATAATAGCTGGACCTTGATTAGTTGCGGACGGTAGGCTACGGACGGTACGGTAGTAAATGCCAGAATTACCGTTCGCAACTAGACTTAGATCTGATATCACCCTTATTTAACAGTGCTTGTTATTTTGTTTACTGATTACAAACAAAAAAATGGAATCCGGCAAGGGGGGTCCCCCCCCCCCCCCCTGAAGCCGCCACTGAATATTGCAAACCGTTCTCTATGTAGCATATATTGCAGAAACTGAACGTTCCCCGTGTAATTATAACAACACGGTAGATGTATATTAAAACACACACAATATAGTATGTTTTGTCAGTCGCAATAGCTCAGTGGTAGAGCATCGGACTACGGATCGAATCCCGACACTGGCCGAATCGGCGTGTCCTTGGGCAAGACACCATCGTGATAGCCTAGTCCTATCGGATGGGGACTTAAATAGTCGGTCTCGACATGCAAGGTCATCGAGCCAGTGCCATCGTTAAATCAAAGCATTTACATTTAGTATTGTTTTTACAAACTAATATTACGATGAAATACTGACTTGGGGATTGGTAAAAAAAATGTTTGCAACGCTAGTTAATTTTTCAATCGATGGTTAGTAAATTATTATACCCACTTTTTTTTTTTTTAAATGGGTGTATTGTTTTCGTTGCAGATTATAAATGATGAACTCGGTGTGAAGGTAACATTTATTTACACAATATACAGATACCTGTATTAACTAACCATTACATTGCTGAATACAATTTTGTCGTCTGCTGTTTATTTTCTAGTTTTCATTTTTCTCATCACAAACATGCGTTGGCAGCACTTTATAATCAGTTTACATTGGAAATGATTCTAAAATGCTGCCAAATCATGTTTTTTTGTAGAGAAAGAAGGCAAAATGTAACGCAACAACAGATGACAATTTATTTTTGTGTTCAGTATTCTAACGGTTAATATGCACTATACTGATATATTGCCAGAGTGTTTGATAAACTTCTGAAAACTAAGCAAAAAGGTCAAGGGGATATAAACCTTATCGCAATATTTAAAGAGACCAAGGTGTATGATCACGTGGTAATAACAACAACAACAAGTACCGATTCAAAGTACGTATTCTTTTATAGTGTCCTTATTACGTAACGGATTTTGATGAAATATCACGCATCAAACGTGTCTTGTTAAGCTACATTTGGTCTCTGTCTCTGTATTTTCGTCCAAACTTCTGTCGTGTTTGCGAAGAATCGATGTCCGTGTCTCCGACACGGAAATCGATTCTTCGCAAAAACGACATAAGTCTGTGCCGAACTCCATGGACCACCAAATGCAACTCATGAAGACGCGTTTGCTGCGCCATATTTCATCAAAATCCGTTGCATATTGAGGAAAATATCAAATAATACTTAATTTGGAGTGGGCGACGTTGTTGTTGTTGTTGTTGTAACCACGTGATCATGCACCTTGAGTATGTGGTGATTCGCTTTTCATCAACTAAAAACATAATTCAACAAAATCGAAAATTTATTTTATCAAATTCGAAGGAGATTCTGATGTATCCTTTGCAAACGGATGCACTATTGAACGAACAGACTGCGGACGGACAGACGGACGGACGATCGGACGGAAAGACTAAAACCGTGTACCTGGAGTATAATTAATAAGGCAGGCAACACTAAACATTAGTGCATGCATCGGACAATCCGATACGAACACTTTAAGTTGTACTATAGGAATATTTTTAAAAGTGGTTACGTGTCAAGGGTTATCCAATTCGTGAAGGGCAAAGAATTCCTGTTAACAAAGGGGCGTACTGATTGATGCTCTTTCTGGATCAGCTCGCAAAATGTAGACTCTGATCCGACTACAGGCTCGATGGAATAAACACTCAAAAGATGGCCCAGTTTTTCACCCTTAATAAACTGAGTTTTATGCGCGAGTTTTCTTATTTTATGTAATCAATTCGGTAACATTCAAGTTTAGAGGGCAAACGCATGTGTCATCGATATGACATGACCGATATAATTTACCCTCATGGCTATACAGTACAGAAGTGTGACTACACAAAAATAACGTCTTATTGAGTTTTTCAGTGTAGCTCCTGATCAACTGGCCCACTTATGCAGACTAATAGTTAGTGTATCTCCTGATCCGCTAGCACACTTATGCAGACTAGTGGTTAGTGTAGCTCCTGATCCGCTAGCACACTTATGCACACTAATAGTTAGTGTTTCTCCTGATCAGCTGGCCCACTTATGCGGATTAATATAAGGCTACGACTGGAGAAATATGGCTTATGGGATTTGTGACCAGTGTAACTCGTGATCAAATAACATACTCCTATAGCCTGATAACGATCTATATTTCTTGTTAGAAGCATGCCGGGTGTTTAATTGATGAAATGGCGAACCGTGAAGATCCTGATCAGACTGTGCGGATGCACAGGCTGATCTGGATCTACACTGGTCGCACAACCCATAAACCCAATTTCTCCGTTCACAGCCACGTATAAGGGGTTTATATGTTTTGCGACCAGTGTAGATCCATATCAACCTGTGCATCCGCACAATCTGACCAGAGTCTGCACTGTCTGACACTCCATCAATTAAACAACGGCCATGCTTCTATAACAACCAATGTAGGTTGTTAACAAGCTAAAGGGAGTTTACTATTTGATCAGGAGCTACACTGGTCACAAACGCCACAGACCACATTTATTCATCCATGTATCACCGTATGAAACCCGACACTAGAAGCACGAATATTATATACTAGTCTTGTACAGTGGACGATCGTTTACTCGAAGTCCGTCGGACTGTGATAAATACTTCGAGTAAACCGAAGTTCGACGTAACGAAATATGAACAGGACCTCGAAATAGTGCCATACACGTTACAGGATGCAACTCCCATACGTCCTGTGACACATTTTTGCAACTATACAGGTGCGGCGGAAGCGGCGGGCCGGGGGGGGGCCCCCCAATAATTCTGTAAATTTTGGATTTTTTATTCTAATATATTTGTGTAATCATGAGTATGGGAACTTTGCTGAGAACTTTGCTGAGAATGCAGGAAATGGCGTTTCACACCACTTGGATTTCAAAAATTTCCGGGGGAGCAAGCGGACCCCCCTAGCGCTATCGGGTCCTATGGGCCCTCACCATTGGCCCCAATAATGTTCGGCTTCCGCCGCTTATGCTATAATGTGTTTGCTTGCATGTGTGTAGTCGAACTCAGTATACGCATCTGTATTATCAGGGTGGAACAAGAAAAGACAATTCAAAGCAGTAAAGTAACATTTTATTATGCTTAATAAATAAAGCATGTAAACCGCTTACAGTTTAATTGGTGTCAAGTAAATCACCTTTAACACTTATTCAAAGTTTGTTTACAGAGACTTACACAGGTAAACAAGTCTTGTCATTGATCCGGTAAATTGGCACCGCGAATTCGCACTTCGAGTGCAAACTGACACTTTGACACTTCTGTTTTCGGCACCTAACAATTAGTTCGAATTGGCGATTGGCGAAAATTCGACGTAACGAAATTCGATGTAACGGTAGCCAGTTACTTTTAAAATAATAGAATCTGAAACGGGACTTGGACACGACTTCGACGTAATGAGGGAATTCGACTCAACCGACTTAGTGTAAACGAATGTAGACTTTACATGTAGTATTGTGTCCAGAAGAATTGCGATTGTTTCACATAAAAATGGGGAACATTGTAAGCCCTGATCTACGGAGCCCCGCAGAGGGGCATGGATTTTTGTTGTTAATTCGTTCCCACGAAATAACAATTCGTTTCCTCAATTTAACAATTCGTTCTCTCGAATTAACAATTGGTTCCCACGATATAGCAATTCGTTCTCTCGAATTAACAATTCTTCCTACGAAATGACAATTCGTTACCTCAAATTACCAATTGGTTCCATTCGTTCCCTCGAATTGTTACCACATATAGCAATTCGTTCCGTCAATTTAACAATTCGTTCCCACGATATAACAATTCGTTCCCACGAATTAACAATTCGTTCCCGTGGGAACTAATTGTTATTTCGTGGGAACGAATTGTTAAATTGAGGGAACGAATTGTTAATTCGTGGGAACGAATTGTTAATTAGTGGGAACGAAATGTTAATTTGTAGGAACGAATTGTCATTTCGTGGGAATTGAGGGAATGAATTGTTATTTCGTGGGAACGAATTGTTATTTCGTGGGAACGAATTAATAAACAAAAAATCTACGTCCCCTGCGGGTCTCCGTACTGCGTGGACGTGCAAAGTTCCATTTCTCCAGTCGAATCCACACATAATGGAGACACGCCACGTGATTTTGTACCAAAGATTTTGTTCATGAATTTTATTTACTGAAATTGTGATATTTTCTGTAAATGACGTCGAAAGATGACGAAATTTTCATAGCAAATGCGGAATTCACTGGTCTATTCTTAGAATCAGCTACTCTGGCCTATTCTTAGAATCAGACGCAGTTCTGCATGCGGCCGATTCTAACCCGGTGATGGGGGTGGTGGGAAATTAATTTGATTACGAAAATTCTCTGAATGTCATCTGCGGCAATATATTATCATGGTCTTCACCCAGTGTGTCACGTAGATAAATAGTGACTAGGGAGAAATGTGGCTTATGGTATTTGTGGGCAGTCTAGTTGCTGGTCCGATAGCACACTCAAGCAGCCTGTTAACAATTTAACTTCTGCCTGTTAGAAGCATGATGCGTGTTTCACAGGCGGAATGGCGAACAGTGCAGACCTTGATCAGACTGCGCGGATGCCGATGCGCAGTCTGGTCTGGTTCTACACTGGTCAACAATGTCATAGGCCCCGCGTGACAGCGCTTGGGATGTGTCTCAATGACGAAATAGAGAAACACAAGGTTCTCAGTGACAGGGAATGTCAACGCAGCACGTACAAGTTTCAGCCGCCAAATGGTCTCCGTTTCATATAGGGTATGAGCCAGACCCTTAGACCGCTACTCACAAAAATTGTCGTCTGCTGTTGTTTTTATATCTTGCCTTATTTCTCCATAAAAACATGGTTTGACAGCGCTTCAGAATCATTTGCAATGGAAATGATTCTGAAGTGCTGTCAAAGCATATTGCAAATTATTCTAAAGTGCTGTCAAAGCATGTTTTTAGTGATACAAATTGAAAATAAAAAATAAACAGCAGACGACAAAAGAAATAAGATAGCGGTCTAAGGGTTAACATATGAGGATCGTTACCACTTGGGGAGGGAGGTGGTGGAGAGGGAGGTGGTATGGTGTGTGTCGGCGTGGGGGAGGGTGGGGGGGGGGGGTAAACAATTGGGACTTGCATATTTAATTAAATTGCCAATGCGTGTTACTCGTTCATTAACCTGATTTTTGGCGGGAGACATACTGTCTCCACGCTATTGGGATCGTGATTCTGGCCGTTTGCACGGGTCTACTTTCGGAAGTGGCTCTCTGTTCATCGGGGGACGTCTCAATAGGCTCAATTTGCGTTCGCAATTAACAACAGTCAGGTGACATTTAAAGTCAGCGAATGAACTGAAAGCAAGTTATTAATAGCAACGGCAATGCTCAACATTATGTGTAAAATAGTTGGCATGCCCAACTTTACTTTTGAAGAGAACAAATTGCTGTTATTGAGACGCCCCCCGTATCGTGTACCACGCAGTCGCAATGCGACGTCGAAGGCCATTTCTTTTTCATATTGTGGTTTACGGGCGATTTTCGAAAAATTACCCTCTGGGTGAGCGAAACAAAATTCATGAAACATTTTGCCGTTCATGCAGCATACACGTATGTAGGCCTACGCCCAGTCATAATTTTGAAAAGATTTCACATAATACGTAGTTCCGTCACGATAAATTATTCCGCGTAAGCAAAAACGAGTTCATTCAGTTATTCCGCACCATTCTCACGGACAGGCGCAGTACTTACGTGAAGTGATTTGTTCCCAAACATGTATATGATTTGTTCTCAAAACAGTTTGAAAGATGACATTTTTGGCGGGAGACATACTGTCTCCACGCTATTGGGATCGTGATTCTGGCCGTTTGCACGGGTCTACTTTCGGAAGTGGCTCTCTGTTCATCGGGGGACGTCTCAATAGGCTCAATTTGCGTTCGCAATTAACAACAGTCAGGTGACATTTAAAGTCAGCGAGTGAACTGAAAGCAAGTTATTAATAGCAACGGCAATGCTCAACATTATTTGTAAAATAGTTGGCATGCCCTACTTTACTTTTGAAGAGAACAAATTGCTGTTATTGAGACGCCCCTCCGTATCGTGTATCACGCAGTCGCAATGCGACGTCGAAGGCCATTTCTTTTTCATATTGTGGTTTACGGGCGATTTTCGAAAAATTACCCTCTGGGTGAGCGAAACAAAATTCATGAAAACATTTTGCCGTTCATGCAGCATACACGTATGTAGGCCTACGCCCAGTCATAATTTTGAAGAAAAAAATCACATAATACGTCTGCAACATACCTCGTAAAACGGTTTAATAGTCGGACATAAAGCACCTTTGCTTCATCAACCTATTTGTGTTTAGAGCAGGCTGTATTTTACAAACACCAGTAACTGATCAAGTTCTCCAAATTTGCAGATTGTACATCCAATAATCAATATCGAATATATTTCTAACAAGGAATTTCTGAGTATGCAAATTCACAAGTGGCTACTTGTCTCCCGCCAGTCAGTACTTTCAGTACTTTGATTCTGTCTGTAACACAGGGCGACTTGTAATGGAGATACGCCACGTGATTTTATGCCAAAGAACATGTGCGATTTCTCATGAATTCTATATTTACTGAAATTATGATATTTTCTGCAAATGACGTCGAAAGATGACGAAAGTTTCCTAGCAAATGCGGAATTGTTCCGCATTTGTTGTGAAAGTGGTGTCAACTTTCGACGTCATATACGGAAACTATCGTAAATTGTGTAAATATTTTTCATGAAATATCGGACGGTACGAAATCACATGGCGTTTCTCAGATTATAGACATTTGAGTGTGCCGCTGTGTGTGCAAATAATATACTCACTAAACGCACACAATCCTGATCTGGTGTCAGGTGCCCTTACTATTTATCCAGTCACAGTCACATATGAGACAAGCCATGTGATTGTGTACCTAAGAATATGTACTGTATCTCGTGAAAATAATTAAAGAAAATTGCGATATTTTCCGTTGTGAGTTGACGAAATTTTCACAGCAAATGTGGAATAGAATTTTGCATTTGCTGTGAAAATTTCGTCAACTTTCGACAACATTTACAGAAAACATTACAGTTTCTTTTTAAATATTTTTCATGAAAAACATCGCAGTATCTTCTTACATGTAGGTATAAAAGTACATTGCTGGTCTCATACATATATTACGGTGACTGGCGAGAACCAGTTTGCAACTGTGTGATGAACATTCAGAACTAACTCAACCCACATGATCGTAATCTGGAGCCGGGTGCCGTGACCATACCCAAACTGATATTTAGCACAACCCCAGTTTAGAGACTTTTACTACAAACATGGGTAGGCCTACTCTGTTCAATTATTAGAATCAAACACTTTGGTCTATTATTAGAATCAAACACTCTGGTCTATTCTTAGAGTCAAACACTCTGGTCTATTCTTAGAGTCAAACACTCTGGTATATTCTTAGAATCAAACACTTTGGTCTATTCTTAGAGTCAAACACTCTGGTCTATTCTTAGAGTCAAACACTCTGGTCTATTCTTAGTGTCAAACACTCAGTAGCCTATTTCATCAAATTGCAAAGTATACTTGAGGGAGTAATCATTTATTTTCCCTGAAATGCATTATTTCATATAGAACTAACAAATGCATATATTTCATGATTAAAAGTATGCAGAATTTTTATACTGAATTTATTACATTATCACAGCCAAATTGGCTGTGATAATGTAATAAATTCAGTATAATAAAAATTAATAAATTTATCATAAAATTGAAAATGTCTCCCTCAAAGTATACTTTGCTACTAAAGTATACTTTGCAATGTTGATGAAATAGGCTACATGTATATACTTAGAATCAGACGCAGCTCTGCATTCGGCCGATTCTAACCGGTGATGGGGGTGGTGGGAAATTAATTTGATTACGAAAATTCTCTGAAGTTTTTAACAACTTTGAATGACATCTGCGGAATTATATTATCATGGTCTTCACCCATCGTTATAATATCAAGAAACCGTTTTTCTTGCGAAGTATCACAAATGTGTCACGGAGATAAATAGTGACTAGGGAGAAATGTGGCTTATGGTATTTGTGGGCAGTCTAGTTGCTGGTCCGATAGCACACTCTAGCAGCCTGTTAACAATTTAACTTCTGCTTGTTAGAAGCATGATGCGTGTTTCACAGGCGGAATGGCGAACAGTGCAGACCTTGATCAGACTGCGCGGATGCGGATGCGCAGTCTGATCTGGTTCTACACTGGTCGATAATGTCATAAGCCCCGTTTATCCAGTGACAGCGCTTGGGATGTGTCTCAATGACGAAATAGAGAAACGCAAGGTTCTCCGTGACAAGGAATGTCAACACAGCACGTACAGGTTTCAGCCGCCAAATATAGGATATGAGCCAGACCCCTTAACCCTTAGACCGCTACTCACACCAATTGTCGTCTGCTGTTGCTTTTATATCTTGCCTTATTTCTCCATAAAAACATGGTTTGACAGCGCTTCAGAATCATTTCCAATGGAAATGACAAAGCATGTTGTAAATTATTCTAAAGTGCTGTCAAAGCATGTTTTTCGTGATACAAATTGAAAATAAAAAATAAACAGCAGACGACAAAAGAAAATAAGATAGCGGTCTAAGGGTTAACATCTGAGGATCGTTACCACTCGATGAGGGAGGTGGTGGTATGGTGTGTGTCGGCGTGGGGGGGGGGAGGGGAGGGGAGGGGTAGGGGTGGGGGGGAGTAAACACCTGGGACTTGCGTAAATAATTAAATTGCCAATGCGCATTACCAGATTCATGTCGCCGAATAGTAGATATTATCATAGTATGAGTAATTAGTCACTTCCTGATTCATTGAATCAAATTGAGACACGCCATGTGAATTTTTACATTCGGACATCTGCGTAATTTCATTAAATACAATACAATATTTACAATATTTTTCATAAATAAAGTCAAATGTTGACAAAATTTTCGGAGTACATGCGAATTATACACATGCGCATGTACCCTGACTTTTTTTTTTTATACTTTTGACGCCATTTACGGAAAATATTGTAAATTTTGTAAACGTATTTCATGAAATTACGCAGATGTCGTCTCTGTGCCCAACGTAGTACCAGTGTAATTAAGTTTAAGCCATTAATATTCGTTACAACGTCGCGAAGGAACGAAGAAACGATGAAAGTTCGGATAGTCAGGAACGAATGTTTATACATGTAGGGGCTAATTAGAGTGTGCATATTTTATTTTTTTCGTTTTTTCGACTTCGTGAAATGGGAGGCGACAGGACGAAATGTTAATCAGCGGCGATGTAACGCAATTTAGTATCCTTAATCTTTGTACCGTCGCGGTGAAGGAACGAAGAAATGTCCCTAAAGAGGGTTCATACGGATCACATGTGCTCCACTTGCTTTAAGATTCGTATATATCACACTATCGAAGGCAGCAGAATATAGATTGGATACAAATGTCGCAAGGTACATGCCATAGACTGGCCACAAATGTCATACGTTATACGCCATACGCTATATTTCATAGACTTGCCGCCATTTCCGTACTCTCCAGTCGTAATGGCAATTAAAAAACTCACAGATTGGGCAATTGGCATCGTTAAACGAAGCTAATCCCCTCGCTGGCAGCCTTGACAACTTTAACATGTTTGCCTTACTAACAAAGTGAACATACGTCTTCAATGACCTTGACCATGGGTGGTCACACCATCCCCAGATACACAGTGTGGCCAAATATGATCACAATCGGTGAAGCGGTTCATGACTTATTGAGAAATGAAAGGTGTTACTAACGTACGTACGGACGTACATGGGATAAAGCTATATCCCCTAGTTCCCATCGGTGAGGAACACTGAAGGAAAAGACAGACTGGCATACATTTGTCATAGGTCAGTCACACATCAAAAGACCACATATTCGACTTACTTCGATATTGCTATTCGAGCAATACTGAATGAATGAGAAAATACACTAGGCTGGCCATACATTTTCATAGGACGCAGTCGCAAATCAAAAGGACACGGATTCGACTTACTTTAGCAATACCAAATACCAACGTAAGCCTAATCCGTGTCTCTGATCTGAAACCGAAGGAATGAGAAAACCCCAATTCCCCAGCGCCCAGTCAAACTTCAGGAGCGATCGGCAATGGTGGGCATGTAACCCCTTTGTGGGTTCACCTCCATATCCACAGTGGGCCTAATGCTGGGCTCTACGTCAGCCATGGCGCCCTCCAGCCATGGTGCTTTCGTACGACTAAAATGTTCGTAAGTGCAAATTTACGATCGTCTGGAAATTTCAATTGATGGATTTACATTTATTGAGCATAGGCTGCATATGCAGCCTATGCTCAATAAATGTAAATCCAATAATTGTTTACAAGAGCATATTGTTAATGCGAAATGTACAGACTATCATGATTTTGCACTTACACGTACGAACATTTTAGTCGTACAAAGTTTGGTGAAACGTCTCCCAGGACCTTAGACGCGGCGAGCCTCACAGTACGGTCCGTCGTACTGGGCACTTTCGCAAGCTACATTACATGTACCTCACTGCGTGTGTCGCAGTTACATGTACAGTGAAGCCAGAACACCAGTCGCCTATTTCACCAAAATTGCAAAGCATACTTATCTGGCAAAGTGTACGTTGAGGGAGTAATCGTTAATTTTCCTGAAATGCATTATTTCATATCGAACTAACGACTGCATATATTTGATGATTATAAGTACGTAGAATTATTTTACTGAAGTTATTACATTATCACAGCCAAAATGGCCAAACTGGCTATGATAGTGTAATAAATTCAGTATAATAAAAATTAATAAATTTATCCTTAAATTGAAAATTCTCCCTCAAAGTGTACTTAGCAAGATAAGTATACTTTGCAAGTTTGATGAAATAGGCTACTGAAATATGTTTGGTTGAAACCTGCCCAAATTGTACGGCTATATAAACATTGCAAAAACAATATGATTTTTCGATAATATTCAATTATAGCAAAATTTCAGAATGAGCTTTCTTTTTATATCGATTTTATTGCTAAAAATAATTTACCCATTATAAATCCGCATAGACCGAGTGAAGATGTCTGTGTGGATTTAGCATGGGGATTGTGTTCTAATTTCAGATATAGTGGACCGATTTTAAAAAATTAACATATTTCCAAGCTACATGTATGTAGCCAGGTTTCACCTTTACACACTCTATACAGGACACCAGGACAAGATCGGATTTACTATCGTTTGTATCTTCGATTATACTTTTGATGGTTTGTGCAATGCACACACACGTGCCCTAGAGTTTTAAAATTCCTGATTCACAGTAAAACCTCTCTATACCGGACAACAGAACACTATTTCATTGGTGTTTTCTGATCCGCTTTACTGCAATGCGTGTCTCCGCCATGTCCAATGATAACGTTTGTGAATGCTTGCTTGCAATTATCACGAACATGCAAACGTGTCTTGGGGTGTTCATATACATCGAATCAAGTACAAATTACTGGAAGGCTTCTTGTTGTGGACACGTAGCAACTCTTTATACAGTGGAACCTCTCTAAACCGGACACCAAAACACACTTAGTTTTGATTAGTTTCTTGGTCATTTATCTCGGGTGATAATGTATGTTCGTGATCGTATAGCACAGAGATATGGAACAGAATGAGAAACTGCCTGATTTACAGTGAAACCTCTCTAAGCCGGACACCCTGGGAACCTCACAGGGGGTGTCCGGTTTAGAGAGGTTTCATTGTACTCCAGTACCGTCTATCACATCAACATGTTATTTATTAAACGAGTTTACGGATTTCATAAGTTTCTTATGAAATCAGTAAACTCGTTTAATAAATAACAACTGAAATCATGATGAATGTTCTCTTCTATTTATTGCATAAAATCAACATCGTACATGTATAGCTGTACTGGTCGCCTATCGTGTGTTCTGTATTTATTATACTAGGCTAAGCCTATTACCATTTCAATACAGTGTGTTATTACAGTGTAAAAACCATTGTATGCAATAACTATGTGTTATGTTGCTATAACTATACATATTAATTATAGGTTCAGGTCTGCTACAAGGATACCACGCGGATATCACGCGGATAACAGAGTGACGAGTCTCCTTAACCCATAGTTACAGAATAGACTATTCTATTTCGATTGTTAGATTATTTCCTTAATAGACACTTGGGCGTTTTGTTGAAAATCAGAAAATATGTACCAGCCCCGAGTATCATGATGAGACGACACCTCTGGTTATATATACACTGTTTGCAGACATTGCAATACATGTATCGACGTATGCATTGCATCTTTGTTTATATTGAATATTCTGATAAAATACTCGTATTATATGTGATGTGTTATCAGAAATTGTCATGATATAGTATGTATATCTATGTATAGATGAAGCACATCGATACGTAGTTATACATTCGTTAGAATGACGATTTAGTTAGTTTTACACTCCACATTTGCAAGCCATAGCATAATAGATTTTCCAAACTACATGTATTTTTATCTATATTTCTTTATCTCTCTACAACAGCCACCCGTGGGAAGACGTACAACTGGCTGTTGTAGAGAGGTGGCTGTTGTAGGGAGGTTAATGCTGAATTAAATGTTATCGTCTGATGTTTATTTATTTTGTTCGATAATTCTCATCAAATACATGCATTGACAGCATTTTAGAATCATTTCCAATGGAAATGATTCTAAAGTGCTGTCAAAACATGTTTTTATTAAAAAAGAATGCAAAAGCAACATCAGACGATAATGTTCATGCTCAGCGGTCTAAGGGTTAGATATAGAGGAAATCATCCATTTGGGATATAAAATAGCGGCTGTTACAGAGAGGGTGTTGTTGTAGAGAGGTGGCCGTTCGGGGAGGTTCGACTGTACTGTGTTTTATATTTGATTATTTACTACGGTGTTCCATTATGGTCATCGTAGTATCGCAAACAGGGTCAATGCTACAACACAATCATACGATGGCGTTACTACGATATCATACCGTAGTACATGTATCGTCATTGCGAGTTCGTGGTATCGCATTATAGAGCTATCGATTATCTGGAGATCCTTTGTAATCGTTGCAATAATAACATCGTTTCGATCTGTTCAGTTTATTTGGGACATAGTGGCACATGTCATAGTTATACGGTCATGTATTGTGCGTTCAAATGAACCTGTCTGTTCTACCTTTCATTTGCATAGTTATTTGGACTTTTCCATTATCGTTCAGGTTGAACAGGTGTATACTTAGTTATACACGTATCCATATAGTGCGTTATTTCAATCAGCCCGGGGTACATTGGGGTCAGCGTGTAAGTGCACACACGAACGAACACGACAGGTTGGAACCAACCTGTCGTGTTCGTTCGTGTGTGCACTTACACGCTGACCCCACTGTATTGCCAGCATGCATTCATTAACAAGTGTATGTCTACCAGAGCTCCAGATAAGCTTTGTATCTAAAAAGTATTATACATCCATATTTCAAAGTCAATGTGGATTTTACTTTTACAAATTTATTATTGATTTTCTTCCTTATTAACTAAATAGGGAACAAATGATAAAAAAATAAAACGAAGTTAAAAACACTGTTTCTTTTTTGCAGCTCAACTAAGTACATTTTCAACTTTATTACAGTATTTTCACTAATCAATATGAAAATCAATGTGTATTTTCACATTGCTGTGAGTATTTTGTACTCCTCTTTTGATGATCAATGCGTATTCTGCTAAAATAAGTGTGTAAAATACGCCAATACGCACCTTATCTGGAGCCCTGGTCTACACTATTCATAAGCTATTCCAGATACGCTGAGTATGGTAGTTCATTTCGAATATTCGTCCTATGCAATTTTGAAGCTCTTTACAATAGTCTCTCAGAGACGATTCTAAAGGCTGCCAAACTTACATCCGATAATACTGGATTAAATGTCGCAATACAAACAAAGGTCCTGGATACATATTCAGAGTTATCACGTCAACACAATGCGTATGTCCCGTGAAACATTTTTTATATCCTGTTAATACGACCTAATCACTGCGTATGAATATGTACGGTGGCTAGTGTAATATATTTTTGCATTTTACAGCCATTTGTAGGTGTTGACGGGATAAATAGAATAGTAGGTTAATGCCGTGATTGGGAAACATATCTGGCGCGGCACGGAAACGGGATGTGCTCGGCAGAGCCTCGCTCATCCCGTTTCCTGAGCCTTGCCAGATATTTTTACCCATTCACGGCACTAACCTACTATTCTCTATTTATACATGTATATCAAAACCTTACCCGTATAATCATTAACAGGTCGCATCGTTATGCATATTCGTATAAAAGGTGAACCAGACAGATCGATTTAAGTCTACAATACTATACAGCGTTCATGTCACGTGTTCGATTCACGGCCCGACGAGCGCGTTGATCGAGTAGATCCTGCACCGATTGTACACGTTACTGTGTAGAAACGACGGGATGTCCGTGAAACTGTACGTTGTGTCGACAGACAGATCACCCAGGGCGTATGTTGACGAGGATTGGTACACGCTCGTGCCCTCGGCGGTCAGGGCGTCGGTACAGCGGTCATACGCTACTCCGCCTGTCAAAGGGAGCGAGATTAACATTTGGGCCGGATCCGGATCACATATATGACCGTAATTACCCGATATTCGGACACCATTTATTTGGGGAAATGTTTCCCCACAACAGCGAGCGTCCCAATATTTAGGATTAGTATGGCAGTACTGGTCTAATCACAATAACAATGTATTTGGATATAATTTGCTTTGGGAAACACCTATTTAATACGGTTTCCCCAAAGCAAATTGTGCCCGAATATGTAGCGTTAATACGGCAGTTACTTTTGGGAATACAGAACAGCGTTCATAAAACTAGTTTGTGTGCTTTTGAAATTGCATATACATGTAAACTACATGTAATGTTCATCTGCTTAACATTCGATTTTAATATTCTAGGTGTATGATCACGTGGTACTAACAACAACAACAAGTACTGAAATTTCCAGAATCCATCTGACTCAAAGTACGTATTATTGTATAGTGTTATTACATAACGGATTTTGATAAAATATGGCGCATCTCCGACACGGAAATCGATTCTTCGCAAAAACGACATATGTCTCTGCCAAACTCCATGGACCACCAAATGCAGCTCATGAAGACGCGTTTGCTGCGCCATATTGCATCAAAATCCGTTGCATATTAAGGAAAATATCAAATAATAATTACTTTGGAGTGGGCGACGTTGTTGTTGTTGTAACCACGTGATCATGCACCTTGATATTGACTGGCGACGTATTTAAAATCGTTTCAAGGGCCCGTTTCACGAAACTTGGTAAGACCAAGATGTTCGATTCGTAAGTGCAAACTTTAATTTAACAATAACATTTACACTAACAGATAATGTATGAAAATCTTTAGTGGATGTGTTTACATGTAATGATGTGTGCATGTATGTGTAAACTGGTAGCGTTCGTAGCCATGGTAACGTTCGTAGTAATGGTAACGTTCGTAGCCATGGTAACGTTCGTAGCCACGGGAATGTGAGAAGCACATTTCTAAAAATCTTCGTACGAACATTTTTATCGGTAATGTGAGAAGTTCATTAATACGAATGTTCGTACGAACATTTTTATTGTAAGAAGTTTAGTGAAACGGACACCAGTGAATGCAAACAAATATCTGATTCGCAGTTCATCTCAAAAACGACATATTCATAATATAAGACATAGTCTGAGATAGGCTTCCTTTAACCCTTTGAACCCGAAACCCCGCTATAGCGGTTTATGCAAACAGTGCAGATTCAGATGAGCCGGCTCGTAACGAGCCGTCTCATCAGGATCTGCACTTTTTGAAAGTAATTTTCAAATATTTGAGAACAAAAAACACACCCTTTTCATAAATGAACTAGTCTGAAAATCATTTTGTAACTGTTGGATTAGTTGCAACATTAACATATCAAAATCAATTCCAGTTACTTAGGGGTAAAAGGGTTAATACAATGTACGTACCTTTACTAGGTCCATTGAACAGAAAGCCAATGACGTCATTCGCTTGTACGGCTATCTGGTCTGCGGAGTCGACGTCTATTGTCTGTATTCGCCATTCCCTGGCAACGGGTACGGTGTTTCTGCCGATCAAAGTGAACCTGGAATAAATAGAGGATCTTACAGGAGTGATGATAGAATATGATATTTATTAAACGAGTTTACTGATTGCATAAGATACGATGCTATAGTAGTATTGGCCCCAGAAATGTTACCCATGTCTTCCGATTTGAGTCAAATTGGCAATTTAGTTAAACGAAATACTCGATAGCTCGAAAACGCGTTGACATAGCCAAGGTGCATGATCACGTGGTTACAACAACAACAACATCGCCCACTCCAAAGTAAGTATTATTTGACATTTTCGTTAATATGCAACGGATTTTGATGAAATATGGCGCAGCAAACCCGTCTTCATGAGCTGCATTTGGTGGTCCAGGGAGTTCGGCACAGACTTATGTCGATTCTTCGCAAAAACAAAAGTTTGGGCGAAAATACAAAGACCACCAAATGCAGCTTAACAAGACGCGTTTGATGCGCCATATTTCATCAAAATCCGTTACGTAATAAGGACAATATAAAATAATACGTACTTTGAATCAGATGGAGTCTGGAAGTGTCAGTACTTGTTGTTGTTGTTAGTACCACGTGATCATACACCTTAATAGCGCATCGGGGAATATATAGGGCTAACATTTTCCTAACTTCTGCAATAGGCGACAATGGTATAAATCGGTTGACTGTTTCGTCAGAGTCCGTTGAATCGAGGCCGTCACAGTACAGCCCATTAAAGACATCGGGACCTTGGTATGTGTATGTGTTATAGGAGGGAGTAAATAATTGTTTAGCTTATTGTTTTTCACTTATTGATGCCTTTTGGTATATTTAATGTGTGTATAGACCATGGTCCGTCAATTAAACCTGTACATGTAGATTGGTCACGTATGCACAATCCCCATATCTCAGGTTACAGCCACATATCAGGATCTAGCAGGACAACATATGCCATAAGTCCCACTCGTCCACTCGCATTCACATGGAAAGTCTACTCACGATTTGTCAGCCATTTTCCTTCACCATCCGACCTTAACTTTCTTTCCATCGTTTCTACGCAACGTAGAGATGAATAGTACGTGTACGGTTATTAATGTTTTCCACTAAGTGGTGTAGAAACAAATGAACATTATCCCTTACACTGCTGAATCAAATTTTGTCTTCTGCTGTTTATCTTCTCTTTTCCATTTGTCTCATAAAAACATGGTTTGACAATTTCCGATTTCCAGCATTCTAAGGCTTAACGTGATCAAGTTTCGTCTCTCCGCTGGGTAGAAACGAAGCAAGGAAATGTCCCTATTAGAGGTTAGAACACACCAAATAGTTTTACTATGTAATTTAACCGAACCCCATTCAATAAGACCAGTCTCTCCTTTTCACTATTGGTATGTACGCTTTGTGACCTACTTGTACATAACCTGCAGCCTTTCTGTACTGGTTCTGCATGAATTAAACAATATGTTAACTTACTCCTAAGAAAGAATGTTTTATTTTAAATGCTACAAATATACTGACAACTGGTGTTAAAAGCACCCCAAAATGTTCATCGAGTGAAACTGGGTAGTAGCCTACTGGATCAAGATTTGCAAGCAAAATGTTTTTTTGTGACCTAAACCACCAGTACTATTTTTTATACCGGACTACTTTTTCATATCCCATTGGCGATTTCGCACCATTTAGTATTCTCTAACCCTCAACTTGACGAGCCACCATACGTACGACTTGTCCGCGACTTCCCGCCACACGTGTAACTCCATGGAACCCTCGGTGGTGCTGTAGAACTGCCATTGTTTCAACATTCCGTTCTTTGGTAGGCGAAGGTTATCGTTGTCGCCTATATAAACCAGGTCGCTGCCGGCAATGCTCAATCGGTTTCGAATCTCAACGTCATTGCTTAGTGTGTCTACAGCTGCTGCAGCTGTTGGAGAGACATTACATGCCATGGTGAACTATGCGAGCCAGGGCTCCAGATAAGGAATTAGTAATTGAGTATTGTCACTCCATCATTTCTGAAGCATTTGGGTATTTCAAAATTATAATTGGGTAAAATAAAATCACAATACTGTTTATACATCAACAGACAGCAATTATTGAATAGTTTGCTTCGAAATGAAAACATGACTTGGCATTTCATTAGAATTGTCTCCTTGGAGACAATTCTAATGAAATATGAAGATGTGTTTTCATGGAAAATAAGAAAAATATGCTATATTTGTGGTCTGTTTATTGTTTTCTGCAGCATGATAAAGGTACCACAAAATGTTTATTGATTTTTGATACTCGCTACTTCTGATTTTAATTGGGTTTTTGGCAATTTTATTTGGATATTTAAGCAAATACGTCGCTTATCGGGAACTCTTCGAGCTACACATGGGCTTTGTATTAGCCGAATACGTACTGACTGATATCATATCGCTGCTATTTTACGAGGTGAAATGTAGTTCCGGCACCAATATGAGCTCACGAGACGTCAATATGGAAAACTATTGACGTCTTGCGCTCTATTGTGTTTCAATGGGAAACGTATATACGTATATAATAATGGCTGTTACAGAGAGGTGATTGCTTTAGAGAGATAGTCATCTGTTTGTTGTTGAGCGATGACTGTGGTAGGGGAGGCTAAGCTGTCTGGGGCATTTATCAAATTGGGATATAGTGGTTGTTACGGAGGTGGTTGTTGTTGTAGAGAGATAAACAACAGGGGCCCGTTTCACTAAACGTCGTACGACTAAGATGTTCGTAAGTGCCAAATTATGATAGTCTGTAAATTTCACATTAACGATGATTTCTTGTAAATAATTATTAGATTTACATGTATTGAGCATAGGCTGCATACAGCCCATGTTCAATAAATGTTAATCCATGAATTGAAATTTCCAGACTATTCAAAATTTTCACATTTTACGAACATTTTAGTCGTACGAAGTTTAGCGAAACGGCCACCAGATTGCTATAAAACGGGTTACACTGTTCATGTCTAGTTATATTTCTTTGAATTTATTTTCAAACTATACTTTATTTCGCGCATACTGGAACAGCACGTGCGTTGTGCACCAGTTATAATACTCACGTTGGCAAACCGGTGGAGATCCCGACAGGCTACCAGATTCCGTACACCTTCTAACCAGGTTGCCGCTAGCAAGGACGTATCCACTGGCGCATGCGTACTCATAAACTCCGCCCACAGCGACCGTAGCCCCGCCTGTCACCAGTGTGAAGTCGCCCTGTGAGGCGGGATCTGAGCACGTGACTGTAGAGGCTGAAAACCCGTTTAATCTGTTTATTGTTTGCCCTAGTTTCACGACCAATTAAAGCACAGCATTTCGTCTAAATTAATAGCATATTGCGACGCTTTCGCCAATTAATCAGTAATTGTTCAATACGTACAAAGTTATATTTAGATACATATGCTGACATAATTTCCTGTGACGCAAACCATGTTACCGCGTGGACAAAATGGAGTCTGTGTAAAACCGCCAATCACGTACTAGTATCGTGATTTGAAAGCGTGTAGGGGGCTGCACTCCGGTAAAACACAACATGACCACGCGATGGGGCGTGGCAAACAATAAGTAAGTTATAGTTCACATATTCAATTTTTAATAAACTACTTTCTCGTTTGCTACGAAATTAATTTATTAAAAGTTCAACATGGGAACTATAATTTATACGTATATATGCTTATAACATTAGCTGTTGATCAGGGGGCCGTTTCATTAAATTTCGTACGACTAAACTGTTCGTAAGCGCTAATTTAGGATCGTCTGGAAATTTCAATTGATGGATTTACATTTCTTGAGCATGGGCTGCAGCCTATGATCAATAAATGTAAATCCAATAATTGCTTACATGAAAACTGTGTTCATGTGAAATTTACAGACTATCATAAGTTTGCACTTATGAATATTATAGTCGTACGAAGCTTAGTGAAACGGCCCCCAGAGGCCGTTATATAAAACTAACTGAACATTTGCCCCGAATTCATGCTTGGAAGGCTGTGTGCTCTGTATCAGCCAATCAAACCACATGATTGCCGGAAACGATTCAGAGATGTCAAAGCGTTACATATATAACAAGACTGTAGTATACATGTAACATGTGACACTCTCTGTGACACTTTCCTGGCCATTATTTACATCTTTAAATATATAAAGCTAACGAATGACACTGTGAATAAAGTTCATGTTGATCTCAAATTCTCGAGAAAGTGTAATAAAAGCCGCCATTAAATTCGAAAGTTTGAGATACAGGCGGATCGCGCAAAGTAACAAAAGTATAGACATTAGTGTATTATATACACATCCGACGCTAGAAACAAAATTGCTACCCCGCTCCATAGCTCTTGCGAGGGTAGCAATTTAACCCCATCTCTTTAATGTAACACATAGAAGAGTGATTTTTGCAACCGGTTATCCGGCGTGTTTGATATGTTCGCTATATAAAACTGTCAAAGCTGTATCAATAAATTATTAATAAACATGATAAAGAACATACACATGCAGAAATTGGTTATTTTACCGTGCCAAGGTGTTTACAGTGGGGTCAGCGTGTAAGTGCACACACGAACGAACACGACAGGTTGGTTCCAACCTGTCGTGTTCGTTCGTGTGTGCACTTACACGATGACCCCACTGTATCTGACATTTGCATGTATATTTTGTAAATTTTAAAGCTTCATTTCGTTATGTTAAATGTTGAACAACAACAAGAGAAAAGAGGGATTCCATGGGAAAATGATTTCCCTGTTCTATTATGTTTGGCAATTTACTAGTTCTACAAAAATATTATCTGTTTAATGGTATAAAATAAACCATTTACTAAATTTTGACCTACATGCAACAGGTTTGGGTATGCACTTCGGTTGCTCTCATTTTTTGAATTGGTCAAATTGTAGCCGTAGATAACATATCGGAGGCGAATTAGTGTAGCTAATCCGACGCCTGTTCTAGCTGTTGCCCTCCTTGTATACCTACAGGAAATGTATTTTTTATTTCTCGTAATAAATTTGTTTTTAATAAAGTATTGTTTAGCAGTATTCATCAAATGAACACTTTTGTGGCTGTGACTGGAGAAATGGTGCTTATGTGATTTGTCACCTGTGTATATCCTGGTAGACGGATAACGTTTTATATTGCTTACCATTGGTGACAATGCCAAATTGGCTGTGATAATGTAATAAATTCAGTATAATAAAAATTAATAAATTTATCATAAAATTGAAAATTTCTCCCTCAAAGTATACATTGCTACTAAAGTATACTTTGCAATGTTGATGAAATCGGCTACAGGATCAGACATGTGAGGATGCACATCTGGAGCTACACTGGTCATATAACATATAAACCCCATTTCTCCAATCACAGTCACATTTGGGAAAAGCGATATTTAACAAATATATATTCTTCCCAAAATGTAGCCATTATTCTCAGTTATCTTTTTAATATGACTAATTTCCCCAAGGTGCATGATCACGTGGTTACAACAACAACAACAACGTCGCCCACTTCAAAGTAAGTATTATTTGATATTTTCCTTAATATGCATCGGATTTTGATGAAATATGGCGCAGCAAACCCGTCTTCATGAGCTGCATTTGGTGGTCCAGGGAGTTCGGCACAGACTTATGTCGATTTTTCGCAAAAACGACAGAAGTTTGGACGAAAATACTAAGACCACCAAATAACAAGACGCGTTTGATGCGCCATATTTCATCAAAATCCGTTACGTAATAAGGACAATATAAAATAATACGTACTTTGAATCAGATGGAGTCTGGAAGTTTCAGTGCTTGTTGTTGTTGTTAGTACCACGTGATCATACACCTTAATAGCGCATCGGGGAATATATAGGGCTAACATTTTCCTAACTTCTGCAATAGGCGACAATGGTATAAATCGGTTGACTGTTTTATGCATCGGATTTTGATGAAATATGGCGCAGCAAACCCGTCTTCATGAGCTGCATTTGGTGTTCCAAGGAGTTCGGCACAGCCTGATGTCGTTTTTTCGAAGAATCGATTTCCGTGTCGGAGACACGGAAATCGATTCGACACGGAAATCGATTCTTCGAAAAAACGACAGAAGTTTGGGCGAAAATACAGAGACCACCAAATGCAGTTTAACAAGAGCGTTTGATGCGCCATATTTCATCAAAATCCGTTACGTAATAAGGACACTATACAAGAATACGTACTTTGAATCAGATGGATTCTGGAAATTTCAGTACTTGTTGTTGTTGTTAGTACCACGTGATCATACACCTTGTTTCCCAAACCCGTCCAGCAACAAAAACGCTTTTTCCACGTCATTTTCACGTATACATGTAAGTTACTGTTCATATATTGGAATTTTAAGGAATAAAATGTGAGGGAGCGCTAGCGGCCGCAGCATTTCGTTCCTGAAAAATCAAATATGTGAACAATAACTGACTTATAGTTCAGCCAAGTGTACACTGCATTGTCCCATCCGAGTATATACACAACTTCAATACAGTGGGGTCAGCGTGAAAGTGCACACACGAACGAACACGTGTTCGTTCGTGTGTGCACTTACACGCTGACCCCACTGTAGATACACCATGAGATGTACATTATTGCTATTATTAACTGTTGTAGTAGATGCCTGTATATAATTCACATATATTTGTATTCGTGTATTTTCACATTTCATACATGTAAAACATTTCAAATCTCCGACAAGAGAAAACAAATATATTGAATTAGGGTTAAACATTGCAATATGTGAAATATATGAAGAATACTATTATCCAACGATTGTCTATACATACCTATATTTGCGTTAGCGTCGCTGCAATGGCCGCACGACCTCGGACATTTAGCTTTGGCGTAATTCGGGAAGTCTACACAGGCCGATGGTCGATCGCTTAAATGGCTGGCACACGACGCCGGATCCTGGTCGACACAAATTTCCCGGACTGAAAACATAAACTGAACAGTGTAGATCCAGATGAGCCGGCTCGAGACGAGCCGCCTCACCAGGATCTGCACTTTTTGCAAGTAATTTTCATATTATTGAGAGAAAAAAACACCGCCTTTTCATAAATGGAGTACAGTCTAGATTCGTTTACTCAAAGTCGGTTAAGTCGAATTCCCTCGTTACGTCGAAGTCGTGTCCAAGTTCCGTTTCAGATCCTATTATTTTCAATGTAACTGGCTACCGTTACGTCGAATTTCGTTACGTCGAATTTTCGCCAATTCGAACTAATTGTTAGGTCCCGAAACCAGAAAATGTGTGGTATTTCACTCTCGTTAAGTCAAAGTGTCAGTTTGCACTCGAAGTGCGAATTCGCGGCGCCAATTTACCGGATCAAAGACCAGACTTTTTTACCTGTGTAAACCTGTGTAAACAAACTTTGAATAAGTGTTCAAGGTGATTTACTCGACACCAATTAAACTGTAATTTATTAAGCATAATAAAATGTTACTGTACTGCTTTAAATTGGCTTTTATCAGGTAACCTGTCCTGTATTGACCGAATACGTACTGACTGATAACATATTGTTGTATCAGGCATTGACCTGATACAAACATCCGGGTTACAACGAAGTGAAAACTGACGTTCCATTGGTCGGATGACGTCACGTGACGTTATCGAATGACGTCAGTGTAATGACGCAACGTAAACAAGTCCGCGTTCTGTCCATAGATAACGACGTCATCTATGGTCATTTCCGAGCATACTACGTTACCTGATAAATAGAATACCAGGCTACTGTCTTTCGATATCAAGTTTATCAGGCTCGGCTCGGAAACGGTAGGAATTCCTCGGCAAGCCTCGGAATTCCTACGCGTTTCCTAGCCTTGCCTGATAAACTTGATATCGAAAGACAGTAGCCTGGTATTCTCTATTTCTTTTTCCACCCTGATAATACAGATGTGTATACTTAGTTCGACTACACAAACACAAGTAAACACATTATAGTTGCAAAAGTGTAACTCCGTGTGTCACATGTCGTATAGGAGTTGCGTCCCGTAACGTGTATGGCAATATTTCGAGGTCCTGTTCAGATTTCGTTAAGTCGAACTTCGGTTTACTCGAAGTATTTATCACAGTCCGATGGACTTCGAGTAAACGAACGTAGACTGTAGTCTGAAAATCATTTTGTGACAATTTGATTGGTTACAAAATTAACATATCAAAATCCATTCCAGTTACTTAGGGGTGAAATGGCTCAATTAAAAATAAAAAAGAAAATATAATCTTCGAGCAGGAATATATACTATACTGAGCCAATAACGAACGTTTACTATCTATGTATGTATGGTGTATACATTCAATTTGGATATTTCGAGAAACGTACTGCAATTATGTTGATATAGTTACATGTACACTGTCATAATCGAGACACCCATTCAACGTATTGCATTTATATCCCAGTACCTTAATTTAACTCCTCCTCGTCGCGCGACGCTGTTGATTCGTTATTTGAAGTTTGTTTGATGTTATTAAAATAACGTTCATCGTCATTGTCAATAATGTCACGATATTGCTCTATGAGTTGCACAAACTGACGTACAATAACATTATTCCTAATTTTAACACCGTAGTTGGTTATTTACATTTTTGAAACTATCCGAAAATGCAATGTAAATATAAGTAATACAACCATGGACAGTTGCGTCTACTGTAGTAAGAACATGTAATGTAATGTAATGTAATGTATTTATCCCGTCACCAAAGTGCGTATGTGCCGTGAAACACGGTGTCGTGAAACGTTTTTGATATCCTGTCAATACGACCTAATCACTGCGTATGAATATGTGGCTGGGGTTATATTTTTGCACTTTACAGCCATTTGCAGGTGTTGACGGGATAAATAGAATAGTAGGTTAGTGCCGTGAATGGGAAAAATATCTGGCACTAACCTACTATTCTCTATATACAACAATGGGCAGTTGCGTTTACTGTAGTACGAACATGTAATGTAATGTATAACTAGAGTTGAACTCTGAACATATCGTTACAATAACCATAAGCGGGCGTGATATAGAGAATAGTAGGTTAGTGCCGTGAATGGGAAAAATATCTGGCACTAACCTACTATTCTCTATATACAACAATGGGCAGTTGCGTTTACTGTAGTACGAACATGTAATGTAATGTATAACTAGAGTTGAACTCTGAACATATCGTTACAATAACCATAAGCGGGCGTGATATAGAGAATAGTAGGTTAGTGCCGTGAATGGGTAAAATATCTGGCAAGGCTCAGGAAACGGGATGGGCGAGGCTCTGCCGAGCACATCCCGTTTCCGTGCCGCGCCAGATATTTTTTTCCATTCACGGCACTAACCTACTATTCTATTTATCACGTCAACACCTACAAATGGCTTTAAAATGCAAAAATATAACCCCAGCCACCGCGCATATTCATACGCAGTGATGAGGTCGTATTGACAGGATATCAAAAATGTTTCACGGCACCGTGTTTCACGGCACATACGCACTGTGTTGACAGGATAAAAGTGCATACCTGCGGGTTGATACTGGCAGACGAACGGGTTCAGGTTGTTACAGTCAGTAGTTGTCCTTGTCGTCTCGGTCATCTCGTCACAGAACGCTGTAAATGGAAGGCGTACGTGTACATATTCTCATACACACACTGGGGAAGTTGCCGCTGCCACAAACGAATACACAGGGGGCTTGAGTTAGAGGTAACATTTAGTGCACTCAACGTGCACGAGACATAAACGATACATTGCGCTATATCGTGCACGTTCGTGACAGTTGACGCTTACATTCGTGAACGAGGTCGTGCGCTGCAGCGCACGTTATTATCCAAGCATATTTGCTTGGATATAGTCCCTATACAGTTTTTGAGACCTCACATGATTTATGCAAATGAGTAATTGTCGACCAACGAACGTACTTCATGCTTCATGATTCTAGCTACGCCACGTGAGAGAGTTCCAAAGCGAGCGGTGCATTATGAACGTGTCACTCACATTTTTGGCCAGCTACATTTTTTTTCAGCTACAGTTATATTTTTAAAAACAGTTTGTGATTTTATAAAATATTAACTGTCGTGTTTCATAATAAATATTTTGTTAGGAAGGTTATATTTTTAGCGCAATGATCGACCGCTCCACATGTAATTTATACGTAGTTATACGCCATGAAAAATAGTTCTGATAGTGAGCTAACAGTATATTGTGTAGTGTAATACATGTGTTGTTAATTTTTCTGTACGACATTTATATTACAAAATGTTTATCTGATTTAATATAATATAAACTGACATGTATTAATTTGAGTATATTATTTTTCACGCGCACTGATACAATTAACCTCGTGTCTCATGAAAAGTAGTTTCCGCCATTTTATGCCGACAAATTACAGAATCGTTTACATAGTCATAGGTCAATGGCTCGATAAAATCCAACATTGGACAGCGAAATGATGATGATTTAAAACAGAAACATTGTTTTTTGACAGTTACATACCGCATGCTTTAAATAATCATCTTGAGCCATCGATATTATTAATCAGTGTCCATTTTACTTAAGACATCAACTAATCTATAATGACGTTACACAGAAAATGCAGTACGATACAGTTCACAAAGGAAACATTGTCTTAGAGTTTTAATAATTTTAGGTTCCGCCGAACGAACGAGTACGCCGAAATATATTTCCGTACAAATCCAAAAACCTATTTATTATATACCCGTTCAACAAAACATGCATCCTAATCATTAAATAATCCGATAGTGTGATGAAATGCGACTCTCTATTATTTTTGTTGAACAATCCGAGCGCCTGTGATGGCTTCAGTTTATGCAAATTGACAAGGTCATTTCGCGCACCTGAATCGATACAATAATTTACAGGGGTTGAAATTTCACTCGCCATGGCGAGTGCTTTTTGTGGCGGTCGAGTACTTTCTACAGGCACTCGCCCAGTTTGGCGAGTGAAAGATTAGGTCAGGATTTTTTTTTGTTGAATAAATTGCCAATTAATTCCATCGATAACGGCCAACAAATGGTATTAATTCAGCGACCATTTGTTGTTTACAGTTTACGTCAATTTGCGGGAAGTAAGATTGAAGCAGTGTCTATGTACACGGTTACGGGTAGAATCTCTAGCGATTTTGAACACGGTCCATATCGGGCAAGTTTAATTCACGGATTATCGGCTTTGTCGCGCGGCCGGGCTAACAAATAATAGGACTGCGAGTATAGACTAGTGTAAACGCGGCCACATATATCGTCTCGTATACAGTTGGGTTAACGCGCATTTCAGACGCCGAACATAACGGCTTGGGACGAAACGGTCGGCTCGGGTCCTGAAACCATTGAATTTAGTAATTAAGGCAGCACGCAGCGCATGCAAACATAGCCACTATAAATTAAACTAAATCTATGTCACTCAACGCTTATAGAAAATAAGAAGTGCGCAAGCCTCTGAGCAAATTCGCTGCTATTTGTTTGTTTATGTTCATTTAATACTTAAAATATAAATAACAATAATAGTGAATATGTCTCATACGTTTTGGTAATGATCCTATGTAAAAGCTTTTCTTTTATAAATAAGATGCAACATTACAAAAACTGGAAATAGCAATTTATTTTTAAACAAAACTGGGCGAGTAACTTTTTGACCTGGGCAAGTACTTTTTTTTTATTTTCTACCTGCCTTGGTTCAACCTTGGTTGAAGGCCGTTTCTTGTAAGCTAGGCTTGTACTGGCCTATTTTAGCGACGTCAAATTGGATAATTGTCTTTGAAACTGGGGGGAGAGCGCAACTAAATCATGGTTAAAATGTCTGTACAATATGTTCACGTGTTGAATTTGCTGGGTCTCTTCTGCCAGGCGGAGTTGAGTGAACTTTTGAAACTATTTAGTGTGTTCGAATTTACACAATCACTAGGGAGTGCATTCCAGTCTGTGACGACTCTTTGAGAGAATACTTTTTGTCGCAACTGCGAAGGATTTCAGGACTTTCAGTCCATTGATATCTTATTGTAGTGGTTCGTGAGCTACAGTGCATTGTGGGTTCAATTTAACTAGTTGCGAACAGTAACTCTTGCAATATACTCCCGTACCTTCCGTAGCCTGGCTACGGACGGTACGGGAGCAGATTGCAAGAGTTACTGTTCGCAACTAACGTTTAACAGACTCACGGATAAAAGTCGTCTTTTTTCCTGTATATAAGCAATTACGACATAAACCATGCACATGCCAAGTCTGTTCTATTTATTGTATAAGCACAGAACAATACGTTGAAGCTGTAGTGACCAGCTACAGGCTTCAGGCTTCATTTGCATATGCATCGCACTAGTGTATGACAAACATGTTTTATTGCAACGTGTTATTACACTGTGAAAGTCGATTTTATGCAATAAATAGAAACTTGTTTATAAAACAAAATTCCACCGCTGTTGAGCATTCATCAATACAACAGCAATCATTGAGCGAGTAATTGGAGAAAAAAAACTATTTTCAGAGTCGAAAAAGAGGCATAACTGCGGATGGATCGGTGGGACCGCGAACATGTTTACGTTACGCACTCTACACTTGATGGTGGGAATGTACACAGAGTATGAAGAGAATCGGGCAAAAACTGTAGTAGTTCGCCGGACAAGGAAAATTGTCCACTGACGGATGTAAATAGAGATCCGTACCTTCCTCCGGGTTCTGGCAGATTCCACAAGCCTTCTTACAATTTCCGTTCATGTAGCTCGGGTTGGCGTCGCACTCACCGATACTCGCCCAGTAATCGCAGCTACCTTGTACGTTAGCACACGTTACTGGAAGGAAGTGAATCTGGTTAAAGGGGCATCAGGATTTTTTTTTAAAAAATACTATAAAAAATAAAAACGTGTTTTCATTACGGCCTTGTGTAAAGTGGTTTAATTGAAGATATTGGGCCATGATGAACACACTTTTTACTTTTCATAGCATTTTTAAAAAGAGTCCGGATTATGCGTCTTTACATTGGCATTTTTAGCCAGTCTAAAACAGTCATAATCATAAATCGTTCCGACTTTCTGAATACGTTCTCCACGTTCGTACGCGAAATCACATAATTTGATTGGCCGAGACTGAGCACAGATCAGTGTAGTACAGCTCAGACTCGACCAAGCAGTCTGTAAGGATTCGAGCATGAGAAATGGGTATATGCTCAAAATGTATTACAAACACATGCCTTTGTGCTAATATGTCCAAACGACAGTAACATAATGGATTTTTTTCTGTGACAGAAGAAATGGAGATTATGTGTTTTGCGACCAGTGTAGCTCCAGATCAGCATGTGCAGCCGCACATGCTGATCTGGATCTATACAGTTCGCTCTTCAATCAATGAAACAACCGTCATGCTTCTAACAAAGAATATATATCGTTATCAGGCTACATGAGTGTGCTATTTGATCAGTAGCCTATTTCATCAACATTGCAAAGTATACTTTAGTAGCAAAGTATACTTTGCGGGAGACATTTTCAATTTTATGATAAATTTATTAATTTTTATTATACTGAATTTATTACATTATCACAGCCAATTTGGCTGTGATAATGTAATAAATTCAGTATAATAATTCTGCATACTTTTAATCATGAAATATATGCATTTGTTAGTTCTATATGAAATAATGCATTTCAGGAAAAATAAATGATTACTCCCTCAAAGTATACTTTGCTAGTAAAGTATACTTTGCAATGTTGATGAAATAGGCTACAGGAGCTGCACTTTGTCCCGTCAACACAGTGTGTATGTGCCGTGAAACACGGTGCCGTGAAACATTTTTGATATCCTGTTAATACGACCTAATCACTGCGCATGAATATGTGCGGTGGCTGGGGTTTATTTTTATTGCATTTTAAAGCTATTTGTAGGTGTTGACAGGATAAATAGAATAGTAGGATTGTGCCGTGAATGGAAAACATATATCTGGCGAGGCACTGAAACGGGATGTGCTCGGCTGAGCCTAGCCCATCCCGTTTCCTAAGCCTTGCCAGATATTGTTTCCCATTCACGGCACTAACCTACTAGTTTCTATGTCACTACACATAAAGCGCGTAATTACAGTTTCCCCAGTCACTCATTGACAAACATTAATCAGGAGCTACACTGGTCATAAAACGCATACACCCCATTTATCCAGTCACAGGTTAAATTTATTTTACAAAAATTACAAACAAGCGCGAGAGGCCTTATACAAATGCTTTCGTTTGCACAAATGAAGGCGTAAGGGTGATCATTAATGTGGGAGGAACCGGAGCACCCGGAGGAAACCCACCTATCCGATCTGGCGACCACCATACCATCTCACATACTGCCCCTGCCGAGGATCGAACCCAGGGTCGCATTGGTGAGAATAAGGTACATGATCACGTGGTTATAACAACAACAACATTATTTGATAATATTTTTTAATATGCAACGGATTTTGATGAAATATGGCACAGCAAACGCGTCTTCACGATCTGCATTTGGTGGTCCTGGGAGTTCGGCACATACATTGTCGTTTCTGCGAAGAATCGATTTCCGTGTCAACGACAGAAGTTTGGGCCAAAGTACCGAGATGCACCAAATGCAGCTTAACAAGACGCGTTTGATGCGCCATATTTCATAAAAATCCGTTACATAATAAGGCAAATATAAAAGAATACATACTTTGAATCGGAGGGCTTCTGGAAGTTTCAGTACTTGTTTTCTTTATTTCGATAACTCATGAACCGCTTCACCGATTTTGATAATATTGGGCCACAATAGCGCGCTTCTCCAAGGTGTATGATCACGTGGTCACAACAACAAGCACTGAAACTTCCAGAAGCCCTCCGATTCAAAGTACGTGTTCTTTTATATTGTCCTTATTATGTAACGGATTTTGACAACAATCCAGTCACAGTCAGAAGCATACAGCGGTACGTACCGTCACAATTCGGTATGCCAACGACACAATGACGCCAACTGCCTGACGTCGACTTAAAACACCATGGCCTCTCCTTCCCTCCATCCGGGTTCCGGCAATAGTTCTGAGCCGCCGTCACCGACCCGTCGGGGAAGTTTTCGTCGGTGATGTACGAATATGACAGATCCGCCCAAGGCACACACTGGGCGTCAGTTTCCGTCACGGCTACCGTGCCGTCATATGTGTATTTGTTGTTTGCAAGGTATTGGCATTCTGAAAAGAATAATCCGCGATCGGACAGAAGTGCCAGTTTAAAGGGGCATATCAGGATTTTTTAAAAAACACTATAAACAAATAAAAACGTTTTTTCATCATGGCCCTGTGTAAAATAGTTTAATTGAAGATATATTAGGACAATATATTATCGAACATATTAGGACTGCTGAAATATTTTTTTTCCAGCTTTTTTATATAAATAATATAAGAAAATAAAAATGTGTTTTCATCATGGCCCTGTGTAAAGTGGTTTAATTGAAGATATATGACGATACTAGGACCGCTTGGCTGTTTCAATTTTCACCGATATCGGTACATAAGTATCAGATAACAAGATACGAAAATTAATCCGCTATTTATGTACCTAAATGGGTGAAAACAGAAACAACACAGCCGTCCGAGTTTTGTCATATATCTTCGATTAAGCCACTTTACACAGGGCCATGATGAAAACACGTTGTTGTATTTAAAAAATCCGGATACACCCCTTTAACCCCTAAGTAACGGGAATGGATTTTCACATGGAAATTTTGCAATCAGTCGAATGGTCACAAAATGTTTTTCAGAGTAGTTCATTTATGAAAAGGGTGTGTTTTATTCTCAAACATATACAAATTACTTGCAAAACGTGCAGATCCTGATGAGACGGCTCGTCACGAGCCGGCTCATCTGGATCTACACTGTTTGCCAATACCACTATACAGGCCTGTATTGTTGAATGGGTGAAAGCAGAGCTTCATAAGTTTCCCAAGGCATGCTTTCAATGTATTCCGAGATTACAATGTTGAAAACACCATCCAAAAATTCCAACAGATTATGTAGGTTTAACTATCTACATTAATTATGCTAACCTGTGCAAATAAAAACTATTGGCTGTTTCACGAAATCTGCCCCAATTTTACGGATATATCCACAATGTAAAAAACAATAATTATTTCGATACTATTAATCTTTAGCAAAATTTATGAATGAGCCTTCTTTCTATTTCGTAACATTTGGTCAAAGAGGTGAGACGAAATTGACTGTGAAACCTGGTTAGATAGCTTTGACATGATCTAACTAAAACAAGAGTACCGAAGGTCACAATATACGCCCGTCGGGGCAAGGCAACTCAACAAGGGGAGATAACTCACTGAAAACCAACAGGGTTATTCATCTTGACGTGATAAACATGTATACCAAATTTGGTTACGATCAGTCCAGTAGAACTTATTAGAGTTATTGCGTGGACAAAGATAGAGTCCGAAAATAAAAATTGACCGCCAAGAGGATATAAGTCATCGGAAAATTGTCTTCTTCGTCTTGCCGTGATAAACATGTATACCGGATTTGGTTACAATCCGTCAAGTAGAACTCTAGTTATTGCGTGGATAAGCTGTGCCTACCAGCCCGCAGCCCGCCCGGGCGTATAAAAACAAAAGTTAAAGTTTGAAAATCGGTCCACTAATTCTGAAATTATAAAAACAAATCCCCATGTTAACAATTCCAATAGACATATTCACACTGTGATTTTTATATAATTTAATATATCATCGACAAATAATATTGTTTTTGCATTGCTTATATCCGTATAATTTGGGCATGTTTCGTCAAATAGAACTCGTTTTAATTAGTAACAAGGACATGCATCGTTAAACGAAGCTAATCCCTTCGCTGGCAGCCTTAATACAAATAAATCAAGTCCTCAGTGACCTTGACATTGGACGATCGGACGTGAGTATGCAACACACAGCAGCATCCATAGACACACATTGTGGCCCAATATTATCAAAATCGGTGAAGCGGTTCATGAGTTATCGAAATAAAGAAAACAAATTTTTAACATTTTCTCCTTACAACCAAGGTGAACTCAATGACCTTGACATTGGACGGTGGGACGTGGGTCGTATGCAAAACAAAACAAAGTACCATCCCTGGACACACATTATGGCCAAATATTATCAAAATCGGTGAAGCAGTTCATGAGTTATTGAAAAATGAAAGCTGTTACTAACGTACGTATGTATGCACGCACGCACGCACGTACGTACGTACATGAAATAACGCTATGTCTCCTCTTGCCTATCGGTGAGGAGATAATAACCGCATTACTGTATATACAATATAATGTGTCTGCAATAACATATTGTATTGAATGCACTGGGTCTCAGTTATGCTCAGAAAGTGAGTGTTTTCACTTCACTTATACAAGGTGTATGATCACGTGGTTACAACAACAACAACAAGTACTGAAACTTCCAGAAGCCCTCCAATTCAAAGTACGTATTCTTTTATTTTGTCTTTATTAGGTAACAGATTTTTATGAAATATGGCGCACCAAACTCGTCTTGTTAAGCTGCAGTTGGTGGTCCCGGTACTGTTGCCCATGAAGACGCGTTTGTTGCGCCATATTTCATCAAAATCCGTTGCCTATTAAGGAAAATATCAAATAATACATACTTTGCGCACTTTCAACACTTTGAACCATTGTTGTGGTTGTTGTATAACCACGTGATCATGCACCTTTTTATATGTACTATACTATTATACTTATACGATACTACGGTGGCACAGAGCGGGCATGGAAATATTTTGTTTTACTTTCACGTGCGAACGCGATAGTCATTGCGTGCGCACGCGATAGTCTTTTGATTGCGCACGCGATAGTCATTGCATGCGCACGCGATCGCGTACGCACGCAATGATCGCGTGCGCACGCAATGACTATCGTGTGCGCACGCAAAGCCTATCGCGTGCGCACGCGAAAGTAAAAACATATTTCATGTCCCCTCTGTGCCACCGTTCGATACCAATACGGTAGGTTTGTTTTTTTTTGGTTAATACGTGGTTTTATCGACCCTATTAAAGTGATATCAACGGACGAAGGTTGATACCATTTGTATAGGGTCGATACAACCACATATTACATGATTTACCGTGATTCTGGATGGATTTATTTCCTTGAAGGAATTATTTCGTCCAACACGTTCGCGAGACGTCACGTTTTCACAACGTTATAAGCTGCTCTAAGAGCATGTAATATACAGTTTATTCCACTACCGTTTTGAAATACCGGTTTTATTTCCCTTGGCATCTGTAAACCCGATAAAGAAACTCGTCCTCCGCACTCGTTTGTTTATCAGAACAGAACAGAACAGAACATATCCTTTATTTGGCAATGATCTCAGACCACTTAGTGGTATATGAGTGCATACATGTACAAGCATAATTTATTATGAACAACAACAACAGCATGGCGAGAGTTATGTGGAAGTACTGTACTCGGTCTGATTTATCAGCGAACTTGTTTGCAGGCAAATTTAGTTAAATAGTCAACATCTATATATTTTGCAATGATTCGGCTTGATGGTATTTATCAGTAGCGAGTATTGACTGGGAGAAATTCATCAAGTAGTATATGTAAAGGAACGTGGTCAGTAAGCTTGGATCCGAATCAGAACAATTTGTTTAAACATAGTTTGACAATAATTCCAATTCTTAGAAACTCATCTACGAGTTTATAGGAGTTAGATTTGGTAAAATTTAATGCTACGTCAAACATTTTACAATTAAATATACAAGCATATAGAAAACGGGTTGCAAGTATATTCGATTGCAAAAAAGACCCGCACATCCCTGTGTGTCTCAGTCTCCAGGAATATGGAGAACGAGACAGGGCATGTCAGGATGAATACACGGTGAATTGTAGTGGGACACACTCTCATCAGATAGCGAAAATCGAAAGTTGGTGAGAGTATGTATGCCACTTAATACATAAGTTATTATACAGTTTCTCGTAAGTTAGACATCGTAGTATGAGTGTGCCTGTATTGGTTGGATGCGGACCGCACGCACAACGACAACTCATATATTTGTGTATGCGGCCTTCACCCTCCACTAGCATGCATATCGTGTCGTTATCGGATTTCCAGACGTCTCGGGAAATAAATCCGTTATTTCAAAATAGTAGTTGAATAAACTTTATGTATTGACCTCACAAGAATGCAATATGTGTATACAGTGCAACCTTTCTAAACCGGGTGTCCGGCTTAGAGAGGTTTCACTGTAAATCAGGCATTTGATCATTCTCAGCGAGAGTTATGTGATATGCGATCACCAACAAACATTATCACCTGAGATAAATAACCAAGAAACTCATCAAAAATAAGAGCACATGTAATTTATTGGTGTCCGGTTTAGAGAGGTTTCACTGTATATACAAATAGTTAATATGCAGTCCTACGGTCCTGTCAATACATACCAACGCTGTCCGCATTCTGTACCCAGAACTCAATATCTCCATACCTAGATAGATAGATATAGAATAACACATTGTATTATACAATAGGCCTTTAAACAAACAAACAAACAAACATTTAACAAACAAACAAACAAACAAACAAACAAACAAACAAACAAACAAACAAACAAACAAACAAACAAACAAACAAACAAACAAACAAACAAACAAACAAACAAACAAACAAACACAAACAAACAAACAAACAAACAAACAAACAAACAAACAAACAAACAAAAAAAAACAAACAAACAAACAAACAAACAAATTCAACTCTCACATACAAGAATGCTAAATACGTATCTGAGTGCCACACCAGTAGCCTATTTCACCAACATTGCAAAGTATACTTATCTAGCAAAGTATACTTCGAGGGAGAAATTTTCAATTTAATGATACATTTATAAATATTTATTATACTGAATTTGTTACATTGTCACTGCCGTTTTGGCTATGATAATGAAATAAATTCAGAACAATAATGCTGCGTACTTTTAATCATCAATATATATGCAGTCGGTAGTTCTATATGAAATAATGCATTTCGAAAAAAAAAAAAGATTACTCCCTCAAAGTATACTTTGCTAGAAAAGTATACTTTGCAATGTTAGTGAAATATGCAACATGTCTCTGGTCGGGATTCCGGTAAAAATAAATCACGATCGTTAAATTACCTATAGCATGCTCCCACCCGCTACCCACTATTATATACGAACTTTCTTTTCCCATTGAAACACAATGGAACGCAAGCTGTCAATATATTGGCCATATTGACGTCTCGTGAGTTCATATTTGTTAGTGCCGGAAATACGTTTCACCTAGCAAAATTGTTCCTTCTCAATAACCATATAACCACAAAATATGTTTATTTTATTTACATTTTGAGACGCATATAAAATGGGCCGTCCTTAAAAAATTGTTTGTTTCCTGTAAGCCGACCCAGAATTTTAGAAGTGGGTCGGTCGGTAGGCAATTTTTTTTTCTGTCACATGACATATTGAATTTAAAAATTATTAATATTAAAAAGGTACAATATTTAACACTTGCATCACAAGTGTTAAAATATTGTACCTTTTTAATATTAATAATTTTTGCAATAAAAGTATGTCAATTGCTGTATGTGTTGTTGTATGAACATGTATGCCATTAAGGGCCAGAGATTATATTAACCCTTTTAACCCACTGTAGCACTAAATTTAAAAAAAAAAAAAAAACGAAATTGCAATACAAAAAATCGGGTCGCACCGTTTTTAGCGGGTCGGTCGGGTTACAGGAAACGGAGATATAATTATGGATGGCCTTGCAAGTGATGTACGTATATAATACAATGTTTATATGATGTGTATGTGAATATATGCCACTTGTTCCGTCGTGTAACGATAGCAATGATTGCGCTTCTAAAGTCGCGCATTATCGTGCGCTACGGAACTAGTGCATATATCCGCACACAAATTAAATAACCTATACATATTGCATTTGTGACTGCTTAGACAATGTAAAATATATACCACGTACATCGTATGTCAAACATTTATTAGAACTTTGTTTCAGTTACTACAGATAGTTACAGTTTTGATAACATTTGTAGTGTTGCATTGTATGCATCTGGGGGCCGTTTCACTAAACATCGTACGACTAAAATGTTCGTAAGTGCAAAATTATGATTGTCTGTAAATTTCACATTAACAATGGTTTCTTGTGAAAAAATTATTGGATTTACATTTATTGAGCATAGGCTGCATATGCAGCCTATGCTCAATAAATGTAAATCCATCAATTGCAATTTACAGACGATCCTAGATTTGCACTTACGAACATTTTAGTCGTACGATGTTTAGTGAAACGGGCCCCTGAACTACTGTCTGTTCCATGTTTTGCTGCCGACGAAATCTTTGGCTATTACACACTTTAAATCTAAAAATATTAAAATGTAAGTACTTTTTCATCAATAACAAAAAGTGACCATCTCTTAAATCTTTGTTTTATACAACGATATACATACATGTATACACGAGTATCGTTTGTTGTGTGTCTTTTTGACATCGTTTTTGTTGTTATTGATTAAACTGAGATTTTCGTTGGTTTGATACGTTTAAAACATCGTTTTCTTCTAATTATAAAAACTAAATGATGTGACAACGATATGTGTAAACGATGGGCAATCGTTCGTTTGTGGAACCAGGGGGCCGTTTCACTATCTGCGGTATGACAAGACGTTTTCCATACTCTACTCAGCACTGGTGTGAGCTGAGTACAGAAACATCTATTACAGCCGAGATTTGTTCCAGGGGCCGTTTCACTTAACTTCCTACGACTAAAGTGTTCCTAAGTGCAAAATTATGATAGGCTGTAAATTTCACATTACCACTGTTTTCTTGTAAATAATTATTGGATTTACATTTATTGAGCATAGGCTGCATATGCAGCCTATGCTCAATAAATGTAAATCCATCAATTGAAATTTCCAAATGATCCTAAATTTGCACTTACGAACATTTTAGACGTACGAAGTTAAGTGAAACGGCCCCTGGAACAAATCTGGGCTGTACTCAGCTCACACCCGTGCTGAGTAGAGTATGGAAAACGTTTTGTCATACCGAAGATAAATTTATCGAGTTTTGATCGGTTAGCTTGGCGGTAATAGGAGCCCATATTACCTGTCAAGCCCGTTCAGTATGGCTCGAATCGAAATGGTGGCGGTTCGAGGCGGAGTCGAACAATATTTGGTTTCGGAAATTACCTCCGAAACATAGTTATAAAAGTTAGATTTTGAAAATCAGTCCAGAAATTGCCAAGTTATTAACGTATTTCCACTTGTTTATGGCGGGATGACGTCAAGTAATATTTGTAACGTCATGACGTCGTGTCATTTGGCGACATATGTATATGCCGTTAAACTTTTCTAATACACTTATAAAACGAAATTCTGGAGAAATATAAAGAATCTAAGTATGACAAATAGTGATTATACGTTATTGCAGGCCCGTAGCCATGGGGGGGGGGGTGGGGGTCGGAGCGGTCGGACGACCCCCCCCCCCGCCGCACAGCCTCGAGGTCCACTTTTTTAGCCTCGAGGTCCACTTTTTTAGCCTCGAGGTTCACTTTTTTAGACCCCCTAGATACCTCAGGCCCCTTGGGCCTTCGAAACGACTCGCCCCCCCCCCCCCCCCCCCCTTCAAACAGGTCTGGCTACGGGCCTGTATTGTGATTCTACGCCTCGGGTGAATATAGATTTAGACGGGCAATATGACACCATATTGACTGTGTAGAATAGCAATAACTTATATTATTACATGACCGACAATTTCAACCAATGAAATGTCCAATATCGGGTCAGATGATTGTGGACATAAATGGTATTCACCTGAGTATCAGTCTCGGACTCGATGCGCGAGATCACATTTCGAATAACACTCTCGGACTGTTCTCGCGCAACGAGACGCGTCCGAGAATGATATTCAGGTGTACATTAGCACCATATGCAAACACGCAATCAGAGCAAGAGACAATTCGTGCGTTGTTGTATCATAATTATAAGTTCTCAATGCTGTAATATGGGTCGTCTAATAACATAATTATTGTCTTTTGAGTCGGTGTACACGAGATTTAAGGATCTTCGAAAAGTCACCGAGGCCGAAGTGAATATGACTTTTCTCACGTCCGTAAATCTCGTGTACTCCTCAAAATTCAATAATTGTATATTATAAACTCGGGGCCGGAATAACATGTTGATTGTCATACATACTCTTGTTCCGCCACCTCATCTCGGAGGACCGTTTCAGTCTCGGTGTCCGCCGCCGTGGTCAGGAAGGCCCCAATACCGCTACAATGGTCCTCAGCAAGGGCAAACGTTGTAAACACGTCAACGAACTTGAAGCATCCGCCAGCTTTGTATTCGAAACCATCGGGACAGGCTGCACAGATTATACGTACAAAGAACATATTTTATCCCGTCAACACAGTGCGTATGTGCCGTGAAACACGGTGCCGTGAAACATTTTTGATATCCAGTCAATACTATTTTTGCATTTTACAGCCATTTGTACGTGTTGACGGGATAAATAGAATAGTAGGTTAGTGCCTTGAATGGGAAAACATATCTGGCGCGGCACGGAAACGGGATGTGCTCGGCAGAGCCTCGCCCATCCCGTTTCCTGAGCCTTGCTATTTTCTATTTTCCTTATTTCTGAACCAAAGTATATGTTGTGACCACTCATTTGAACCGTCTCGGCGAGACGGTTCAAATGAGTGGTCACAACATATACTTCTGATGAGAAATAAAGAAATTCTTCAGCCTTGCCGGATATTTTTTCCCATTCACAGCACTAACCTACTATTCTCTATGTGCCTACTAAGTGGGCATGTACCTAGTTTAAAGGCACATGTCCACTCCATAGGCACAAACTTCATTCACCATTACCCCACGTATTGATTGGCATTACTATACATTTTATATGAGATGTAAATTTCCACACTGATATCAGGGACGATGACCGTGTTTCCTAAAATGTTAACGGACATTACTATTTATTCTCTGTATTTATTATTTGATGTGCAATGATCCTACTTTATAATCTGTCGAAAATATTATTTTTTCAAGTGACGCATTTAGTTAGTATAAATAAATAAAAATGTCATGAATCATTTGCATATGAAAATAGGCTGATACCACCGCAAGTCACTATCAGTAAAATAAATATTACTAAATGATTACATTGTATATCTGTATAGCGGGCACTCGTACCTTTTAGAACTGGTGGAATAGTGACACAATTATACACTAATTTAATTCAAATAAGGAACATTTTGTGCCTACAGAGTGGGCCTGTACCTTTAATGATAGGTACATAAACGTGAACTAGATGGCCGCGGCACGCATGTCGCGCGTACTAAAAAACTGTTAATGCAAAAAATCTGTAACCCGTACACATATATTATCGATTATTTAACAGTAAGTCGACCTTGACATTGGGCACGGGTGTGGCGTGTAATGAAATTATGGATGATAATAAACACCCTTGTGACGGTTGAAGTTAATCGGTGAAGCGGCTGCAGAGATATGGTATAAGTAAAAACTTTAATCAAATTTGCATAACAAAACTTTAAGGTAAATTTCAAAGTAATTTCACTTGGACATTGGGCACAGGGCCGCACGGGTTGGGCATAGAAAGACACTATGGATGATGATAAAGACACCTGTGACGTTTCGAGTGAATTGGCGAAGCGGTTTCAGAGATATAGTGTTCTTAAAAACATTAACCTAAATCCAAAAACAATAAGATAAATTTCAAAGTCATTTGACCTCGACATTCGGTACAACGGCCGCACGTGTTGGGCATATAATTTTAAAATATGGATGATGATAAACACACATGTGAAGTTTCGAGTGAATTGGCGCAGCGGGTTTCAGAGATATTGTATACTTAAAGACTTTAACCTAAATCCCTTCCCCCCGAAAATGTAAGTAAATTCAAAGTAATTTGACATTGACATTGGGCACAGGGGCCGCACATGTGGGGCGTAGCATGACAATATGGATCATTATAAACACCCATGCGAAGTTTAAAGTTAATCAGTGAAGCGGTTTCAGCAACATAGTGTGCTTAAAAACATTAACGCAAACTCGGACGACGTACGTACGTACGTACGTATGCCAATGTGCCGACAATATCGCGCTGTCCTCAAGCGGGCGCAACACAAATGGTAGCTTTTGTAAACCACGCTAACGTAACATGCCAATTCTTAACTAGATGGCCGCGGCCCGCATGTCGAACCAGCCGAGACTTTGATAGTATACGGAAACACTTTAACCAATAACTTTAACCAAAAACTTTAACCCGGACGCACATACGGACTTACGTAAGCAAATGTACCGACTATATCGCGCTGTCCGCAAGTGGGCACGACACAACTGATCATACGAACACTTTGTGCGCCAGTCACACCAATAAATACGACAGCAGTAGCCGATTTGATCAAAATTACGAAGCATACTTATCTAGCAAAGTATACTTTGAGGGAGTAATCATTTAGTTTTCCCGAAATGCATTATTTCATATAGACCTAGCCGTTGCATATACATGTATTTGATGATTAAATTTATAAATTTATTCTTCAATTGAAATGTTCTCCCTCAAAGTATACTTTTGCTAGATAAGTATACTAGTATTTTGCAATTTTGGTGAAATATGCTACAGATTACGACCGGCTACGACCGGGTACGACTGGAAATGGCAAGTAAACATAGGAAAGTCCTGACACACGTGCTGTAAAATTTTAGTAAAACGGGCCCCTGACCCATTCAATGTGCGGGTACTTACTGCCACAGATGAAGTTTAGCTCGGGCTCCCAAGAGCCGCTGCTGGAACACACCCGCTCCTTTTGGTCAGCAGGGGAATTGGTGCACTCATATGTCACGGTCTCCCCAACCGCGTACTCAGTCTGTATCGGGCTGTACGATGAATCGGCCAGGGTTGGTGGCGGAGCACAGGCTGTAATATGCATGTACATGGCAATTACGGTTGATCGCAGGCCGTAACATGGCAATAATGGCGGATTGCAGGCCGTAACATGGCAATAATGGCGGATCGCAGGTCCTAACATGGCAATAATGGCGGATCGCAGGCCGTAACATGGCAATAATGGCGGATCGCATGTCGTAACATGGCAATAATGGCGGATCGCAGGTCGTAACATGGCAATAATGGCGGATCGCAGGCCGTAACATGGCAATAATGGCGGATCGCAGGTCCTAACATGGCAATAATGGCGGATCGCAGGCCGTAACATGGCAATAATGGCGGATCGCAGGCCGTAACATGGCAATAATGGCGAATCGCAGGTCGTAACATGGCAATAATGGCGGATCGCAGGTCGTAACATGGCAATAATGGCGGATCGCAGGCCGTAACATGGCAATAATGGCGGATCGCAGGTCCTAACATGGCAATAATGGCGGATCGCAGGCCGTAACATGGCAATAATGGCGGATCGCAGGCCGTAACATGGCAATAATGGCGGATCGCAGGTCGTAACATGGCAATAATGGCGGATCGCAGGCCGTAACATGGCAATAATGGCGGATCGCAGGCCATAACATGGCAATAATGGCGGAACGCAGGTCGTAACATGGCAATAATGGCGGATCGCAGGCCGTAACATGGCAATAATGGCGGATCGCAGGTCGTAACATGGCAATAATGGCGGATCGCAGGTTCGTTCTCACGTTATATCAATTCGTTCCCACGAATTAACTGTTCGTTCCCATGGGAACGAATTGTTATTTCGTCGGACGAATTGTTAACTCGAGAGAACTAATTGTTAATTCGTGGGAACGAATTTTTAAATTGTGGGAACGAATTGTTATTTCGTTGGAACAAATTAAAAAATGAATTATACGTCCCGTGTGGGGCTCCGTAGTAATGCACATGTACATGTCAAGTTTGTAACATTTTATACTTGAGCGGACAAATCATCAGAGAAATGCATTACCTTCATGTCAACTTATCGTATACGATGGTCTATGGTCCACATTTTGAGTTCAAATGATACACCACGGTGTGCGCTAATCTTGCCAAAATTGACTAATTTCTACATTTCAAAATACTTGAATACTGTCCTTAAAATCAAGCAGCTTGATTGGTTAGCCCTGAAATTTCTTCAGCTAAGGCTCAGCAATACAAATAACAGATTGCAAGTTAGTATTGCCAGTATATGTTCAGAAAGTATTGGCACGATTAGTTAACGCAGGCGGTTGTGTAACATATAATTAGAAAAGTACAGGCACAGGCCATCCCAAGGTACATGATCACGTGGTTACAACAACAACAAAGTCGCCCACTCCAAAGTAAGTATTCTTTGATATTTTCCTTAATATGCAACGGATTTTTTGATGAAATATGGCGCAGCAAACGCGTCTTCATGAGCTGCATTTGGTGGTCTAGTGAGTTTGGCAAAAACTTATGTCGTTTTTGCGACGAATCGATTTCCGTGTCGGACACACGGAAATCGATTCTTCGCAAAAACGACAAAAGTTTGGGCGAAAATAAAGAGACCACCAAATGCAGCTTAACAAGACGCGTTTGATGCGCCATATTACATCAATAATAATATACGTAATAAGAACACTATAAAAGAATACTACTTTGAATCGGTACTTGTTGTTGTTGTTAAAATCCACGTGATCATACACCTTGATATAGTAAATACAAGGTTAATAGTGCTGTCGAATATAAATATATTCGGTTGAACCTTATACAGCTTTATATACAACTTTATACAACTTTATACAGCTTTTATATATTTTATATTCGACGGCACTAACCATGTATTTAATTTATACCGCATACTAAACTTAATTGTTTGAACGTGCGTGACGTCATGTTTCGACGTCATTCCCTCGCCATACGTCACAAATCCAGCGACGTCATTCAAAGCAAAATGGCGGCGTCCACGCTAGGTAGATTCGGTATTGTATCTGATTAAATATCCGATTTATTTACGATGCGCATCAATATTGGCTCGATTTAGACTACACAGTTGTCATAATATGCATTGCAATCGTAACGGACATGTCCATGTCGTTGGTTACGTCGCATATACTGTAAACATGGACAAAATTCAGCTGCACCGACAGCGATTTCGATTTTAAAATTCGCCGCCATCTTGAATTTAGTGTTGAGACTGACCAATCAGAGGCCAAGATTAGGGGTCAAAGGTGAACAAATAAAGGCAAAAACGGCACTTCGTGTATATTAGGTTACTTCAGGTATATTAGGTTACTTCAGATATAAACAGCAATTATTCAACCTCCTTTATTATGCTACATGGAGCAATAATTCCAGCAGAAAAATATTTACACAATTCCCTAACATTTGATTGGCCCGTAGCAAGTCGAACTACTTTCCGTAACCGTGAGGCGCAGTTAAAATAATTCTTAAGAAAACGGAAAATAAACACATTTTCTTGATGAATTTATTTCAAATGCTGGAATTATAAGGAATGTATGGCCTTTTTGTGGAATTTATCGGGGATATGAACTTGGAAAAGTCGCGGGAATACTGGACGAGGCCTTAACAAAATTACAATTTTCGAAAATTGTAATTTTTTATCGCTTCGTCCAGTATTTTTCAAGTTTATACCCCGATAAATTCCACAAAAAGGCCATTCATTCCTATAATGGTTGCGGTATACATAATGGTATACATATGCTTCATGTACCAGAGCAATGACCGCCATGTGTCATGATGTGGCTGCGACTGGAGAAATGTAGCACACTCCAGTAGTGTGATAACCATACATATTGCTTGTTAGAAGCATGCCTGTTGTTTCATTGATGGAATGGCGAACAGTGTAGATCCTGAACAAATAGCACACTGAGCCTTCTCTAGCATGCTTATTAGAAACATAGTGTGTGTCTCAATGACGATGGAATGGCGAACAGTGCAGATCCTGATCAGACTGTGCGGATGCACAGTCTGATCTGGATCTACACTGGTCGCAAAAACCCATATCATCCATTTATCATTTATCCAATCACAGCCACATATTTGTTTCTCGTCATAAATGCATTACTCATTGTTGATTGGGGTGTTGGGCAAGTTCCACACGTTACTGCGCATCTGGCGGCGTCATTTCCGGGGTTGACGTCACAGAAATTGACTTGGGTATCAATCTGACTCTGGCAGTCTGGCAGAGTATCCTCGCATGGCTCTGTGGAAATAAACGATGGACATCCCATGTTACATTTAATTATTTAGTGTGTGCCCTAGTTTCTCAACGAATGAAAACACACCATTTCGTCTCAATTAATCGCATATTGCGACGCTTTCGTCAATATCTATTAAATTTAGCATTAAATGTTGCAATACGTGCAAAGTTACATTTAATAAACTAATTTACCAAACATTTCATATGTGAACTAAAACGATTACTACTATTCGGAAATGTATATAGTCGTGCTGATTATTTCAATATTGCTTCACGTAGGCTACACGTACATGTATACACAATGATAGACATGTAACAAATATTTAAAGAACAGTTGAGGAGTACAGACCTTGGTCAGATTGTGTGGGCAAGTTGTCTGATCTGCATATAACAATCTATTTGTATACAATGTGTTTTGGAATACCCTTTTATCCCGTCAACACAGTGCGTATGTGCCGTGAAACATTTTTGATATCCAGTCAATACAATTTTTGCATTTTACAGCCATTTGTACGTGTTGACGGGATAAATAGAATAGTAGGTTAGTGCCGTGAATGGGAAAAAATATCTGGCGCGGCACGGAAACGGGATGTGCTCGGCAGAGCCTCGCCCATCCCGTTTCCTGAGCCTTGCCAGATATTTTTTCCCATTTTTTTCTATTTTTTCCCTATTTTTTCTCTTTTCCTTATTTAAAAACAAAAGTATATGTTGTGACCACTCATTTGAACCGTCTCGGCGAGACGGTTCAAATGAGTGGTCACAACATATACTTTTGATGAGAAATAAAGAAATTATTGAGCCTTGCCGGATATTTTTTCCCATTCACGGCACTAACCTACTATTCTCTATTTGCACTACTTCCGGCGCTAATCTTGCCAATATCTATCACTTTCTTTATTTCAAAATACATGTATTACTTTAATATAGTACTTGAAGTCAAGCAGCTCGATCGACTGAGCCTGAGCTGTGTTACAGCTCAGGCTCAGCTAATCAAACTGCTTGATTGCGACTTCACGTTGCAAATAGACCACAGAAACGTTGATATTATTGGCAAGTTTAACGCAAGCGGTTGTGTAGGAGATCAAACAACACATACAGCCAGAATGTGTTGCTTTCGTTTTCATAATTACAAAAAAAAATAAAAATTATCACCGATATTTAAACGTTTAAACTAAAGAAATGTTTCTAATTAAAAACAATGAAAATGGTGTCACAATGATGCGTTGAAAGAAACAACAGGCGTTTGAATGAAATAGTTGAAAGTCGGACATTGAAACGAAAATATTCGAGTTCAACAAAATATTCGTGCCTATATATAGCGTTGCACAAAACGATCGTTTTCACTTCGTTTTCCATTCGTTTCGTTTGGGAAGCTTAAATAAATGTTCGCTAAAGAAGATAAAAGACGCCATTGGAGTCGCGTCTAAAGCCCGAATGTCATGTTGCTCATAACTCTCTGTTTAACCCACTTCAGCCCGAGGACACAATAACAGAAAAAATCTCAATAAAGTGTTTAATAATCCATATATGTATATATTGTTACCACTCATTTGAACCGTCTCGTCGAGACGGTTCAAATGAGTGGTAACAACATATACTTCTCAGATGAAATAAAGAAAATAGGGAATTTGTTCCTCAAAAGTTTCATACTACTACAATTGCATCCCGTCAATAGAAACAGTATACCAAAAGAAGACAAAAATTCCCAGGTAAACCAAAACTATGGCAATTTAAGACCATTATATTGTACATACAGTGAAACCTCTCTAAACCGGACACCCTGGGAGGTCCCCAGTATGTCCGGTTTAGAGATGGTCTACTGTAAATCAGACACATGAAAAAAAACTATGTTCGTTTCTATATGTATGCATAGTTTGGTATTTTTTCGTTTAAATACCCAGCTCCCATCGTTGTCGTATATGCATACATATAGAAACGAACACAGTTTGGTCTTTTTTTTCGTTTTTTTCATCTCCCATCGTTATCGTCGTTTTCAAATTTAATAATAAAAATAATCTTGTGCTTCAACTCAATCAGCTTGATGAGCTGAGTCAGATATGGCTCAGACAGACAATCAAACTGCTTGTTTGCGAGTTGGCATTACCAGTAGGCTCAGACAGACAATCAAACTGCTTGTTTGCGAGTTGGCATTACCAGTAGGCTCAGACAGACAATCAAACTGCTTGTTTGCGAGTTGGCATTACCAGTAGGCTCAGACGGACAATCAAACTGCTTGTTTGCGAGATGGCATTACCAGTAGGCTCAGACAGACAATCAAACTGCTTGTTTGCGAGTTGGCATTACCAGTAGGCTCAGACAGATAATCAAACTGCTTGTTGGCGAGTTGGCATTACCAGTAGCCTATTTCATCAACATTGCAAAGTATACTTTTCTAGCAAAGTATACTTTGAGAGAGAAATTTTCAATTTTGGGATAAATTTATTAATTTTGATTTTACTGAATTTATTACATTATCACAGCCATTTTGGCTGTGATAATGTAATACATTCAGTATAATAATTCTGCATACTTTTAATCATCAAATATATGCAATCGTTAGTTCTATATATAATAATGCATTTCGGAAAAAATAAATGATTTCTCCCTCAAAGTATACTTTGCTAGAAAAGTATACTTTGCAATGTTGGTGAAATCGATTACTGGTCTTCAGAAACGTTTCTAATCTGAGCAAGAGCGATAATCAGCACAGATTTATATCGAAAGCTGAGAGCTGAAAACAGCAAATCTGTCGCATGTTTTTATTCTTTTCCCGCTTACAAACATGTACTAAATGGATTCATCGTTGTCAATAGTGTCTCGTAATCCTCCACGGGCTGGCAATATTTATTTAAATTGGTGACACTTTAATACATAAACCATTAATTAATGTATTCATTCATTCAACGCAAGAGGTCATGGACAGAACTCGTATATATCCACATACATGTTGTTGTGCACATCAAATAACCTACTGTCTGTTCCACGTTTTGCTGCCGATGAACTTTTGGCTATTAAACACATTAAATCTAAATATCAAAAGGTTCTTCGGCAGAAAAACGTGGAACAGACATTAGATTGTCGATTTCTTCATTTCAAAATACTTCAACATTTTGCTTGCAATACAGCTCAGGCACAGTCGATCAAACTGATTGTTTGCGAATTGGCATTGGCACGATATGTTCAGAAACGCTGCTGGGCAAGATTAACGCAGGCGTGTGTGCACAGAACTCGTACATATAACCACAAATATCAAATATTGTAACCTAAAATTGTGGCTGTGACTGGAGGAATGGGGCTTATGGGATTTGCGATCAGTGTAGATCCAGATCAGCCTGTGCTTCCGCACAGACTAATCTGGATCTGCACTGTTCACCATTCCATAAATGAAACAGACACCATGCTTCTAAAAAGCAATATAAATCATTACCAGGCCATACAGTGGGGTCAGCTTGTAAGTGCACACACGAACGAACACGACAGGTTGGAACCAACCTGTCGTGTTCGTTCGTGTGTGCACTTACACTCTGACCCCACTGTAGGTGTGTGCTATTAAATCATGAGCTATACTGGTCACAAATCCCATAAGCCCCATGTCTTCAATTGTTTTAGCTTAGATAATCTCAGATATACGGATGCATTTTACTATTTAAACCAGAGCTCCAGATAAGGTGCGTATTGGCGTATTTTACGCCATTATTTCAGTAGTGAAAATACTGTCATAAAGTTGAAACTTTACTTAAACAGCTCAATTAAGTGAATGTTTAAATTTGTTATCATTTTGTTCCCCAAAAAGCAATGAAAAAAAATTAATAACCCATGTGTAAAAGCAAAATACGCAATGATTTTGAAATCAGGGGGTATAGTACGCTTTAGACACAAAGCTTATCTGGAGCTGTGATTTCAACTCTCTTTAGTATTAAAATGTTCTGCATCCTTCTAGCTGAGACCCAGCCATTGTAAAATATGGTCACAACAGCCCATTCTGTCCTCATGTTTTGCAAATAAAACGGGACTAAAGGGATACTCCATGTCAACGTATGTATATTTACAAGTTTATTATTGGTTGGTGCAAGTTTTCTTAACAGAGCTGCAAATTATTAAACCGCTCGCTCGTCACAAACGTCAGGACCGAATGGGCTGTTATTGTGATTAAATTTTACAATGGGCGGCTCTCGGCTTGAAGGATACAGATACAATAAACGATAGATGAAACAGTAAAATACATCCTCACAACTGAGATTATCTACTGTCTGTTTCATGAAACATTCCCAAATCTTACGGCAATATAAATAATGCAAAAACAATAGTTCTTCGATAATATTACAGAGTGAAGATGTCTACTGTATGGGGATTTAACATGGGTAAATTATTTTAATTTCAGAAATACAGGACCGATTTTCAAAATTTAACTTTTGTTTCTTAGCTAGATCATTTTCCAAACTATCTAGACAGGTTTCGGAGTCAATTTCCAAAATTCGTTTTTTGACTCCCATAGACAAATATTGTTTCGCAATAAAATAATTTGACCAAATTGTTTATATAGTCGTAAAATTTGGGCAGGTTTCGTGAAACAGACAGTAAGCTACCAGGCGCGGATCCAGGATTTCGTGTTAGGGGGGCGTAACTATTTTGCAATACTTGACTATATTATCGAACGAGCTAAGCTCGTTCGATAATATAGTCAAGTATTGCAAAATAGTCGAGATAGCGCTTACGGGGGTCCGGGGGCATTCCCACCCGGAACATTTTGCAAATCTACATCGCTTTTCCTGCGTTCTGGCGCATTTTGGAGCAAAAATAGTGACACTGTCACAGTATGTTTAGACATGATTTTTGATTGAAAACGTTTAAATTTTGAAACAATAAGAAAACGACCGAAAAATGCATGGAATACATGGCACTTGGCATGAAACGTGCCTTGTATCTTGTAAAAAATCTTTACTCGGCGAATTTTAGGGGGGGTGGGGGGGCGTGCGCCGGGAGGGTCCGCCCCTCCCCCCCCCTGAATCCGCCCACTTGTTTCAATGTACCTGGTTGACAAACGCCACATGCGGCCTTGCAGTTTTTCAGCATGTATCCGGGATTTGCATCACATTCTCCAATCGATGCCCAGTAGTCACAGCTCGTCTCGTCGTTCTCGCAGACAACTACCAAGAGAGTTTGTTTGTGTGTTTGTGTGTTGGGGTTTAACGGCCTATCAACAGCTAAGGTAATTTAAGGCAGGCTCAATGAGTTTAGTACTAAATTCCATATATTACCTGTACAAGTACGTGTACATGTTCTAGTACGTATACAAATGAGGAGAACATCCCAAAAATCAGAACAGAATATGTAAAATAAAAAACTATATATTCAGCCCTGAAATCAAAATAATCTTGATCTGATGCCAGGTCCTCGCCACACCAGAATGACCTGGCCCCCTCCCAAAAGCAGTAGGATCAGCAATAATCTTACTACTTTTATAATGGGCAATAAGCCAATTCAACTCCCAGGTAACAAAAGAGCCAAAGATAAAAACGTACCTGAGGGTCAAACCAGGCAAATCGTGATGCCTATAAGGAGGAATCCCACCGTTAATTTACGCCTCACATTTAACCCTCACTACGCGGGAGACGAAAATAGTCGTCTGCTGTTTTTAGTTTTTCCCTTAATTCTTAAAAAAAAAAAAATGTTTTGACAGCACATGAGAATCGTCTCCACTGGAGACGATTCTCATGCGCTGCCAAAACAGGTTTTTATCAAGAAATATTGAAAATAAAACATTTCAAGCAGACGACAAAATTTAATTCAGCATAGTAAGGGTTAAGGCAATGTACATGTATCTAAGATCATGTCTATGACGGCGTTCTATTGCCAGATTGTTCAATATGTTTAAGTCATAACAAGGAGATACAGTCTCATATTAGGATATAGTATACATACTATGTCCTAATTAGGTCTTAGTATCTCCTAATTATGAGTTACTATCTCCTACTTAGGACTTAATATCTCTCAAGTAGGACTTAGTTATCGCCTAATTAGGAGTTATTATTTCCTAATTAGTACTCAGTATCTTCTAATTAATGAAAGACTTAGTATCTCCTAATTAGGAGATAGTATCACTTGTTTATGAGTTACTATCTCCTAATTAGGACTTTCTATTTCCTAAGGAGATACACTATATGAGCATCGCACCAGGACGCTTACATATGTCTCAGATATCCATTTTACATGTACATAAATGTGAATACAGATAATAATTTGCATAATTTTATATTTTCGCTGTACATTTACCATTAAAGAACGCATTCATGTGACAATTCGCTATTTCTTTCAGTTGTTGTTAAAATATCATACTATGCCTCATTTAGAAAGACAGTTCCATTATAGACTAGTATAATTAAATTAAATGAACTAAATTAGTAACCACCGACTGCAAAATATGTTTTTATTATATACCTACCCATGAAATACATAGTTATACGATGTAAATAAAAGTCATATGTTCTCATCGATGAAATAAACAACTTCCGGTGAAAATACGACTACTTCCGCTATCTATATTCACATTCTGTATTTAGAAAGAAAACATACACATTCATTACCGTATACAATGTAAAGAACTGCTAATTTTCATGGAGCGGTATATAATAAATATAATATTCATATTTTTGCAACGAATATGGCATATATGTTCATTGAGTGGTGTGAAATGTCCATATGGACATTTCACATCACTCGATGAACATATATGTCATATCCGTTGAAGAAATATGAATATCCGCTATATAATACTGAACAATCACTAGTGTTACAAAAGGCAGTTGTTTTAAGTGTTATCAACATTGTTTTACAATCTCAGATTTATTTATATGCGACATACATGTACACTGAATTTGGACAATAAATGTGTCTTCATACTCTGTTGCATCACTTTCTATGCTTATCTGAGATCTACATGTACAGTGTAACCTCTCTACAACAGCCACTCATGGGAAGACGCAAAACTGGCTGTTGTAGAGAGGTGGCTGTTGTAGGGAGGTTAATGCTAAATTAAATGTTGTCGTCCGCTGTTTACATGTATTTAGTTTCTTCGATAATTACCATCAAAACATGCTTTGGCAACATTTTAGAATCATTTCCAATGGAAATGATTCTAAAATGCTGTCAAAACATGTTTTTATTGAGAAAGAAGGCAAAAGCAACAGCAGACGACAAGTTTCGTGCTCAGCAGTCTAAGGGTTAGATACAGAGGAAATCATCCATTTGGGATATAAAATAGCGGCTGTTATAGAGAGGGTTTTGTAGAGAGGTGGCCGTTCGGGGAGGTTCGACTGTATGAACGGTGACAACTCTGGCTAGCCTGTACATCTGCGCAGTCAGAGACAATTTGGATGGTTAATTTGTTTAAATTCATAGAAATAGAGCGCATGTTAGCAAATAAGGAATTTTGTATTTACCACATGTGCCGCATGTCAGTTTGCAGTCATCTCCATGTTCTGCGCAGAATCCCATTTCCGCACCAATTTCTGAACAGTCAGAAAATGCATCAACACATGTATCTAAAACAAAGAAAACATATATGAGACACGCCATTGTGTACCTTCGGACATCTGCGTAATTTCATTAAATACGTTTACAAAATTTAAAATATTTGTTTATAAATAAAGTCAAAAGTTGACAAAACTTTCAGAGTACATGCGGAATATAATTCCGCATGTACTCTGAAAATTGTGTCAACTTTTAACACCCTTTACGGAAGATATTGCAAAGACGGTATTTATTTAATTATCGGACATCTGCGTAATTCCATTAAATACGTTTACAAACTTTACAATATTTTATGTAAATAAAGTCAAAAGTTGACAAAATTTTCAGAGTACATGCGGAATTAAGTAAAGTTTGTAAACGTATTTCATGAATGTACGCAGATGTCCGAAGGTACAAAATCACATAGCGTGTCTCGTATATACAATTCGGTTGCGATCATCCATTGTTCACAAAGGTAGAACATACACATAAGGGGCTTATGTGATTTTTGACCAATGTTGCTCCTGATCAACTAGCACACTCACGCAGCCTGATAACGATCTATATTAATCACGAATGGTGTTTAATTAATGGAATGACAAACAGTGCAGATCCTGATTAGACTGTGCGGATGCACATGATGATCTTGATCTACACTGGTTGAAAAACCCAAAATCCCCATTTCCACAGTCACAGCCACATATGCTGTGAGATTGGGCTAACTTATATTCGATAACAGGTAGTCTACGTGAACCATTGGAAATGATTCTGAAGTGCTGTCAAACCATGTTTTTATTGAGAAATAAGGCAATATATGAAAGCAACAGCAGACGACAATTGTTGTGAGTAGCGGTCAAAGGGTTAAGTATTCCAAAATAATAACAATATCATGTCAAGGGAGATAACCCCTTTGTCAGGTACTTACAAATATCGCAGACATCACAGTAGTCCCTGCTGAATGGAACGTAAATGCAGGTATATTTGCTCAGGGGTCTGTTTGTCCAATGAAATAAACTGTTTTTGTCCTAGAATTATGTTCTCATCTATCACGATCGCATGATCAAGCGATATTTCCAGTTTCAATTTAAAACAGAAATACGTCAAGTTAAATTTAATGCCGCATATGCAAATATTCATATGTATTAGAGATACATGTACAATTTCATTTAGAATATTAACCCTTAGACCGTTATCTTAATTGTTTTGTCGTCTGCTGTATATTTTCTATTCTCCATTTTTATCATCAAACACATGCTTTGACAGCACTTTAGAATAATTTACAACATGGTTGGAAATGATTCTGAAGTGCTGTCAAACGATGTTTGTAATGAGAAATAATGCAAGATATAAAAGCAACAGCAGACGACAATTGTTGTGATAAATAACAATATCATGTCAAGGGAGATAACGCGTTGTCAGGTACTTACATTTATCGCAGACATCGCAGTAATCTCTGTCACAGTTATCGATGCCGGTGTAACACCACGGACTGGTGCCGTGACCAGGATTTCGGCAGTAATTTGAGTCCAGTGCGTCTTCAAGGTCCCTATGGAAATAACATAAGTTTTTATCCCGTCAACACAGTGCGTATGTGCCGTGAAACACGATGCCGTGAAACATTTTTTGATATCCAGTCAATACAATTTTTGCATTTTACAGGCATTTGTAGGTGTTGACGGGATAAAAAGAATAGTCAGAAAATGCATCAACACATGTATCTAAAACAAAGAAAACATATATGAGACACGCCAGTGTGTACCTTCGGACATCTGCGTAATTTCATTAAATACGTTTACAAAATTTACAATATTTGTTTATAAATAATTACTATTCTCTATTTATCTAATGATGGATACATATGGAATGAATTCTGCCAGTCGCGGTGAGAACATTTAATTCGGCAGTTTCCAAAATGATATGTATACGGTAAACATATTTTGCATCGTATCCCATAATGACATTTTGAGTTTAGTGTTTGTATGTATTGTGAGTGCATTGTTTCTGTCTTACCACAATTTATATTTATTTTACGTATACTGACCCATCTTCAAATGGGTGGTGTGGACAAGGCGTGGCTTCACTCCAGGGAAGACAGTCCTGGTAGTGTCTTGTTACAGCTTTCGTTCCGCTGTAGCTTCCTTTACGACCCTCATTTGTATAACATAGTCCTTCAATAAATAATTACAACACAATAATTACAACGTAGCATTTCATGTATGGTGTATTACAAATTAGGACATATGACACTGTAACACAAACACATATAACACAAACAGTGCAAGCCAGATCCAAACGAGCATAGTAGCCACGATCGAGCACTTATGACACCGTGTAAACACAATTCTAATGCACTCTATAAATATCACGCAATCTGATTGGCTCATGGTCATACATTACAGGTATATCATTGTTGATGAACGGTCACAAATTATTTCAATATGTATTCCTACGCCAGTAGTAAAGGAGTGCATTAGAAATGGGTTAACCACATTGTAATTTGGAAATTTGCGGCGTATATCAGAAAATGATAGGTTGGAAAACATGTTTAATGACTCCGCTAGCGCGTCGCCATTAAACATATTTTCCGACCAATCATTTTCTGATATACGCTGCAAATTTGAAAATTACAATACAGTTAACCCTATATTCACTTAATTTATTTTCACCGTACTCAAAGTACAATCATGTATATTTTCACTGCATGTTCCTCATTACTATGTGTTGATGATATTATATTGCATTTGGTGAAACCACGACCTCCGTAAAGAGAAAATAAAGACAATAAATTGAATTGTACTGAATTACGTTTCGCCTTCTGCTACACACTGCAGCCTGGGTTAACATTGCCCAGATGTCACCGTATCTGAATATCTATTGGTAATATAAATTCGCAATCAAGCAATTTTATTGGATGTGCCCGAGCTGTGGCACATCCAATGAAGCTGCTCGCTTTCAAGCATAATATCTAAGTAATTTATAATAAATCAAATTACACATATTGGTAAGATAATTAGCACATGCGGTGGTGTATTTCCTGTCTTTATGTTCAATTTCCTGGATGAAAGCATGTTCTCATAGCTCATGAGAATCGTCTCAGCTTAAGACGTTACACGATAAATTACAATTATCATGGAATACAGAAGACAGCAGTATTCGCTTCCAGAGATTTTTGAGAACCATTATTCAAAACTTGCGTGAATATAAGTTTAATCTTAGCAACGCATATCATTTATATTTCGATATTTTGTTTATATATTGTCCTGCACTTTTATTATTTTGGAGCTGGCAAATTCCCTTATCAATCTCACTCTGCGATATTTCAACATTTAGCTCATCGAACAAAATGTATATTTCGGACTGAAGGAATCTATTATTAAAGTGTAATATATCTGCATCTGCTTGGACAAAATGATCTTCCTGATTATTGATGGCCTTAAAATACTGTACAAATGAATCTGAAGTTAACTTGCTATTATTTGTGTTTATACCACTTGCTTTCTTCAAAAGATTCAAATATTATTTTGCATTTCTGACTCTTGCATCTAGCAGGTTATCTGTTTGCTGTTTTGCTTGCTGATATCTAGACTCGCGGATTGATTGTTTAACGCTAGAACCTTTAAGTGTAGTTAATGCTATATTTACTTTCAATTGGCGACCGTGCACCACCGACTCTTTACCCGTGATAGGCCAAATACAATTATTATTAGCCGATCTATTTATAGATCGGCTAATATATTGGTTATCCATCGAATTCTGAAAAAGTTTGTAGCAACCCTTTTCTCCGCTATTCGGTAATCTACGAACGCGAATTTTTCTGTATCACTTCCAAATTGCATCAACCGATAAAGTTTGCATTTTTGGCAATTATCTCCGTTTAAAACTTTACTTATAGCCAAATAACACAATTTTGAATACGTAATGAGCTGAACGCGGAAGAGATTTAACCCGGAAGTTATTGTTGTTGAAGTCCATAGTTGGCTCTAATGGCCATATACGCCAACATACGCCGATTATTGGGCTAATTTAAAGCTTTTATTTATTAAACAGAACAAGTTTCAGCCACGTATAATCGCGTAAAATGTGTTTATTTCGGCTAATTTATAATCGACCTCTGCTCAAAATCTCCTTACTAGCAACCCCAGCATTTTCGGGTTTATCCCAGCATCTCGGGTTTATCCCATTGGATCGCGTATGCGCGTCATTTGACGCTAGTTAATATTCACAAAATTTTCCACCAATCAAAACGAAGAATTGCCCTTCATAGCGAACTTTGTTTACGTATCATACAGGGATGGTAGGGATGCATCCAGCACGCGCGATTGCGGCAATCCCCCTTAATTATTGTCAATGCCGCAAATTATTGATTGTCTTGCGCCCGACATCGCGCAAAAAATCACGGATGGGGCACATTAGGCCAATCTGGGCATGTGCCTGAATACGCAGGAGCTTGCGTCTATTTTTAGATGACACTGTAACCGCTAGATATATATAGCTCTGGTAGCTCCGCCCACTCGCTTGCTGCCACAGAATTCGGACAAGCACACAGTGACTACAACTTTGTGTATTGCGGAGTGTAATTTGTAGATAAATAGAGCATACAGTACAGGTGTTACGCTGGAATATTTCGCAACATAATGGTGACAACAAAACATTGCTGCTATGGCATTGCTGCTATTGGATGGATTTGGGAACGGGTTTCCAAAACCTGCACAAAATCGAGAAAAATGTCAACGCTGGGTACAGAACTGTGGTCGAAAATAGTTTACCATTGACAATGTTACCAGAGACACCTACATATGTTCGATGCATTTTACCCTGATTTGATCGGCTAATAACATCATGCTCTGCATGACTTTTCATAGTTACTTTAATATGAAATGTTTGAGATTGGTTTCGACATTTGCTTTATTTCATCTCAAAAGTATATGTTGTTCCACTCATTTGAACCGTCTCGACGAGACGGTTCAAATGAGTGGAACAACATACACTTCTATTGCGAAATAAACATTATTTTATAAATTGGATCATAGATTATCTCCCCTTTTTCAAATTAAATTAAAATTGTGCTTTGTTTACTATCAAAGCAGTAGGTGGGGCATCAGTGTTCTACGAACACAGTTTCTAGTTTTTACATAATTTATAAAATAATGTTTATTTCGCAATAGAAGTGTATGTTGTTCCACTCATTTGAACCGTCTCGACGAGACGGTTCAAATGAGTGGAACAACATACACTTCTATTGCGAAATAAACATTATTTTATAAATTATGTAAAAACTAGAAACTGTGTTCGTAGAACACTGATGCCCCACCTACTGCTTTGATAGTAAACAAAGCACAATTTTAATTTGAAAAAGGGGAGATAATCTATGATCCAGGTGTCAAATCAAAACTCTAAATGAACTGTGTGCATCTACTCATCATAAGGAAGCTACATACCACGTTTCAGGTCTGTAGCTATTACGGTTGAAAAGGTTTACGAGTTATAAGGCAATATTGCCAATTTCTAAGTCGAAAAGGGTGAGATAACGTCGCGTAACGTCGCGACGTCAAGACAGGGCTATTCATCTCGCCCACCTACGTAATCGCCACGTTACTGCCACTGAAACCGCTATTAACACGGTAGGCAATCATAATCGCCACATTCACCCCAAAACTGTAAGAAATCGATTGCACGAGGTTGGTCTGCGAGCACGTCGTCCCTACGTTGGTCTGCCTCTCACTCGTGCACGTCGCGCGCGTCGTATGGCTTGGTTGGCGGCACATACTCCCAGACGATTTCCAATGAGGCAATGGAGACAAGTCTTTTTCACAGATGAGTCCCGGTTCACTCTTTTTCGTCCCGTGGTCGACGTCTTGTATACCGACGTCGTGGGGAACGCTTCGCCGACGCTTGCGTTCTTAAGAGGGATAGGTTTGGGGGTGGCTCGTTTATGGTCTGGGGAGGGATATCTCACGGGGTAAAGTCCCGTTGATTATGGTAGCCGGGAATTTAACCGCCGTAAGATATAGGGATGAAATCCTCCACCCGGTTGTTGTTCCTTTTGTGCAACAGTGTCAACTAATTTTCCAGGATGATAATGCCCGGCCCCATGTAGCCAGAGTTTGTCAAGACTTTCTCACTGACCATAACACTAACCCACTCGACTGGCCAGCGTACAGTCCCGATTTGTCCCCAATCGAACATCTGTGGGACGAACTTGACAGGAGGATAAGGGGGTGTCGGAATACCCCTTCTAATATCGACCAACTAAGAACTACATTGTTGGAAGAGTAGAACAATATCCCAAATAGGAAGGATAAAGGCTGTGACAGATGCGCGAGGGGGGCATACGAGCTACTGACAAAACAGTGGATTTCACTGTGCGATATTGGGGGGTACCGTCAATTGTGATTCAATTACTAATGAATTATCGGTTAAAACCTAATGCAATTTTGGTAATGTGTTGACTAAAGATGTTTTTTTAATACTCATATAAAATATTGTATATAACAGCAAACACATCACTTTAAATCACCTCAAATGTTTACCCTGCGTTTCTTTATCCTTTCAGTATATATGTCTGCACTTTACGATGTACAGTGGGGTCAGCGTGTAAGTGCACACACGAACGAACACGACAGGTTGGTTCGCTACCCACCCAAAGTGTATGTTGTTACCACTCAGTTGAACCGTCTCGCCGAGACGGTTCAACTGAGTGGTAACAACATACACTTTTAATGCGAAATGAGAAAAAATGCAGAAAAATATTTACATTTTTTTTTATACATGAAATACAGTGGGGTCAGCGTTCCAACCTGTCGTGTTCGTTCGTGTGTGCACTTACACGCTGACCCCACTGTAAAGGTCAAAGTAATAGTAATGTGCAGCTTTACATGTACCTTGTATACATAGGTCGCACGACTTCTCACAATACAACGCCATGTAGACCGTGTTAGCTTCACATTGGCCATTCGCTGCCCAGTTATCACATTCGGGATTTTGTCCACTGTTTACACACTCGGCTGTCAATTATACAATGTATACAGAGAATATCAGGCTTAGTCTACTGTCTGTTTCACGAAAGCTGCCCAAATTTTACGGATTTTAACAATGCAAAAACAATATATTTTTCCATAATATTATATTATATCAAAATTGAAGAATGCGCCTTCTCTTTATTTCGTGAAATTTTGTCAAATATTGATTTTATCACGAAAAATTGATTTGTCGATAGAAATTTAATATGGGAAAAAACGAGACGAAGGAGCTGGGGGAGGAGTCAAAAAACGAAAAAGTTTGGAAATTAACTCCGAAACATGGCTAGATATCTTGGAAATGATCTAACAAAGAAAACAAAAGTTAAATTTGGAAAATCGGTCCACTATTTCTGAAATTCGAAAAAAATTCCCATGTTAAATCTTCACAGAGTGGGGAAATCGTTTTTTCGTAATAAAATTAATATTAGACCAAATTTCACGAAATTAAAAGAAGGTTCATTCTTAAATTTTGCATTTATTTAATATTATAAAAACAAAGATTGTTTTTGCATTGTTTATATGGCCGTAGAATTTGGGTAGGTTTCGTTAAACAGACAGCACTGTCTCTTGATATGAAGTTTATCAGACAAGGCTAGGAAACATGTAGGAACTCAGGGGCCCGTTTCACTAAACTTCGTACCACTAAAATGTTCGCATATGCAGCCTATGCTCAATAAATGTAAATCCATCAATTGAAATTTCCAGACGATCCTACATTTGCACTTACGAACATTTTAGTCATATGAGGTTTAGTGAAACGGGCCCCAGAGGCTCGCATATACATTTGTCAGTTTACGTAATACTATATAACACAAGCAATCCGTAACGGAAGCGGTGTCGTGCCTACTGATGCATTTGACTGTAACATGATCATGGGCATGTGCTACAGTAAGCATCACAAAAAATGTCAGAGAACTGTATGCTTAAAGCACGAACAATGTCAAGGTTGAAGAAACTTTTTTGACATAAGAAAAATGTAATGGCTAAGTGTTTCCACAACCATGTGATGGTAAAAAAAGGTCAAGGTCGTGTAAAAGGCGGCACGACCGTGTTCCAAATGGTTCCATGTATCAAGTGTCCAAATATTGAAGCAATCAATCAAGTAATATTAATGTTATATGACGATGAAGAAACTTGTACAAACTGTTTGACGCAAAAAATGGCTCCACAAACATGTGATGGTACAAAAGGTCAGGAGCATGTTAATGGCGGTATGAGTGTGTTCCACATGCCTACATGTATCAAGTGTCCAAATATTGAAGCAATCCGTTAAGTACTATTAATGTTATACGATGATGAAGAAACTTGTAAAAATGTTTTGACGCAAAAGATGGCTAAGTGTTTCCACAAAAATGTGAAGATAAAAAAGGCCACGGTCATGTTAATGGCGGCATGAGTGTGTTCACATACATGTATATCAAGTGTTCAAATATTGAAGCAATCAGTCAAGTAATACTAAAGTTATACCATGATGAAGACGCTTGTACGAACGTTTTGACATTTCGGACGACGACGACGCGGACGGCAACGACGACGACGACGAAAAAAAAAAGAAAAAAAGCGGCGACTATAGTCGTGCCTTTTGCTAAGGCACGCACGACAAAAACAGTTATTTACTTTGTATATGGAGATATGTACGGTGGCACAGAGGGGACATGGAAATATGTTTTACTATTGCGTGCGCACGTGATAGCTATTGCGTGCGCACGCGATAGCTATTACCCTATTGCGTGCGCACGCTATAGGGTAATAGCTATCGCGTGCTCTCGCAATAGTAAAACATATTTCCATGTCCCCTCTGTGTCACCGTAGATATGTCACTCGTTCCGCTGCGTAATGCGCACCTTAAGTCGCACAATATGGCACTCATCTCAATGCCTAAGTCGTACGTTTCATCCGGTTCATAAAAACTAATATTCACCAGTAGGACTGCAATATATTATTACGGAAACCGTTCTAAAATAGATAAAGTTGACGAAAGCAGATACAATTCCGCATAAAATTTCGTCAACTTTCGACGTCACACACGGAAAATATAGTACGATTTGTCAATATATTTCATGAACTAGATGGTCGCGGCCCACATTTTGCGACCGCCAAGGCTTTGATAGTATACCGAAAAACGTTAACCAACAACTTTAACCCGGACGCATGTACATACGTACGTACGCCATTTTATTCCGTCAACACAGTGCGTATTTGCCGTGAAATACGGTGTCGTGAAACATTTTTGATATCCTGTCAATATGACCTAATCACTGCGTATGAATATGTGCGGTGGCTGGGGGTATTTTTATTGCATTTTAAAGCTATTCGTAGGTGTTGACGGGACATGGAAACCAAATATCTGGCAAGGCTTAGTAAACGGGATGGGCTCAGCCCATCCCGTTTCCGTGCCGCGCCAGATATTTTTCCCATTCACGGCACTAACCTACTATTCTATTTCTCCCGTCAATATCTACAAATAGCTTTAAAACGCAAAAACAAAAGCCGCATCATCAAATTCGGAGAATCGACTATGACAACCGCACATATTCATACACAGTGATTAGGTCGTATTGACAGGATATCAAATAAGTTTCACGGCACAGTGTTTCACGGCACATACGCACTGTGTTGACGGGATAAATATGCGGTGGAGGAATTTGGGTTACGTACGTTGAATATCAGGTTTGAGAAGAGACACTTTTGCGGAAAATCCCGTGTTAGACGATGTCATATAGTCTGTGTGTAAATATACATTCACATAATTCGATTCCGATATGAATGTCTGGTCAGCAGTGTCTCCACAGTAGCTGAAATGGAAGAGGTTAAAACATGCAATCAATGGATAGTCACATGTGGCTATAACCACATGTGTTTGAACAGATGGTCATTATCTTTATGCCATGGGCAGAGCTACGTATTTGCTTAAATACCCAATTCAAATTACCAAAAACCCAATTGAAATCAGACGTAGCGAGTATCAAAAAGCAATAAGAATTGTTTGGTACCTTTATCATGCTGCAGAAAACAATAAACAGACCACACATATAGCATATTTTTCTTATTTTCAATGAAAACACGTCTTGGTATTTCATTAGAATTGTCTCCAAAGAGACAATTCTAATGAAATACCAATACATGTTTTCGTTTCAAAGCAAACTATTCAATAATTGCTGTCTGTTGTTGTGTAAACAGTAGTGTGATTTTAGTTTACCCAATTAAAATTTTGAAATACCCAATTGCTTCAGAAGTGATTGAGTGAAAATTCTCAATTACTAATTCCTTATCTGGAGCGATGCATGTGGGTATTTCGCTGGAGTTGGGTGGATTCGTTGGTTTTAGGTAATTTACATAGTTTTGTGAAACTACTAAATGCTCAAACATTACACACACGACAGAAATTGCCAATTACATGTATCTACACATTCACAGTTCCGAACTTTCGGGCCCCCTTTAAACTGTCAAACTATCCAAGGACCGATTTTATCATCGCTTTTCAACCACACACTCCAAATTCGGCTTCTATCGATGCAGGAGACATATACCAAGATGTCGATAGAATACGTGAACTGCATTTATCTGTTCATACATTTAAGACATTTATTACACTCTTGCAAATTATTTGCACGGGTTTCGCTGTGAGAGAAAACCCGTAATCAACTCCTGACAACTGATACACCGTGAAGAGAAAACACTTAATTGCGCGCCTGTTTTCTTGGAAACCATGAGCTACCATGCATTTTCATTACAGTCAAAATAAAATTATTTGAACATTTGGAAAGGGTCTCGACTAATCTACAATGTTAATGTGATTGAACACATTCAAAACATGGACTCAAATATGTCTGGTTCATAGAAACAGCTGCGTAATTTGGATTTCAAAAAAAGTTTACATGATGTCACATTTGACGTCACACAACGTAACGTCAAAACGCGGGAAAACACGTAATTGTATAACTATTCATGGGCACATCACAATTCATTGATTATAATCTAAAAAATAGACTAAACGTGCATATATATCCGCCGTGGAAGTGTAATAAATAGGATATTCCATCGTACATGTTGAATAGCGGAAATAATATATTCGTGTCCGTCGGCGTCCGTGCAAGCAAATCGCGAGCTACGCTCACTCGTTGCTTACGCGGAAGCCGACGCACAGTCGTGTATTATTTCCCGCTATTCAAAATGTACGATGGAATATCCTCTATTTATCTGTTCCTACATTAAAGACATGTGTTCTTCAAGAGCATGTGGCTATGACGGGAGAAATGGGGCTTATGCTACAGATGGAGCTCATGATCAAATAGTAGACGCATATTATAGGAATGAATGGCCTTTTTGCCGAATTTATCGGGGAATAAACTTGGAAAAGTCGCTGGAATACTGGACGAAGCGATAAAAAATTACAATTTTTTTTTTTTTTTTTCGAAAATTGTATTTTTTTAAGGCCTCGTCCAGTGTTCCCGCGACTTTTCCAAGTTTATATCCCTGATAAATTCAACAAAAAGACCATTCATTCCTTATAATTCCAGCATTTGAAATAAATTCATCAAGAAAATGTGTTTATTTTCCGTTTTCTAAAGAATTATTTTTACTGCGCCTCACGGTTACGGAAAGTAGTTCGGCGTGGGAGTTTACTGGGATATGCATTTTGGACAGAAACTTGCTACGGGCCAATCAAATGTTAGGGAATTGTTTAAATATTTTTGTGCTGGAATTATATCCGGATAACGTCTATTATTGCAGTTGAGAAGGAAGCATGTCGGGTGTTTCAGTGATAGAATGGTGAACAGTGCAGGGGACCGTTTCACTAAACTTCGTAGGACTCAAATGTTCGTAAGTGCAAAATTACGATAGTCTATAAATATCGCATTAACAGTGTTTTCTTGTAAACAATTATTGGATTTACATGTATTGAGCATAGGCTGCATATGCAGCCTATGCTCAATAAATGTAAATCCATCAATTGGAATTTCTAGACGATCCTAAATTTGCACTTACGAACATTTTAGTCGTACGAATTTTAGTGAAACGGGCCTCAGATCCTTATTAGACTGTGCATCCAGGCTGATCCGGGTCTACACTTAACGCAAAACCCATTAGCTCATTTTTTCCAGTCACAACCGCATACATGTAACATATACAATCTACCATGTTAAACACGTTTGGTGATATCTAACTATATGTCAAAGCGCTGCCCCAATACAAATAATTGTATTTGTTATGAACACTTCACACTGCTATTAACATTGTATACAAATACAACATACAAATATCACAACTGATTATGAGAGCGTTTTGCCACAGCTGTGTGTACCGTACCACATACACAAGGCAATTAGGAGAACCGCATTTCAGAAAGAGCTAGACACACTGACTACATACATGTACATGCACACGGTATGTTGTCTTAACACTGATTGATGCTTAGTCATATATACATGTGCATATGTTTGTCTGAAAGAATCAATTCAGTAATGTAAGAAATTCTTCATTATTGAATAAGCTATTTTCTTTGGACGTCTTTCATTTCAAGAAATGGGACTAAAGTATTCGTTTTCTTTTTCTGAAACAGATAAATATATTATTTATGTATTCCTTCAAAGAAAAGTAGATCCAGGGACCACACATACATTCATCATCCGTTCCCGGTAGATCGAAATGTATATGAATGTCCACCAATTATAAAATTATGAACACTTTAGTTTGTTTACATTTATATAATGTGATATTCACTCGAAAACTCAATATTGATCGAGGCGGTCAATATTGATTTGTCGGTGCATATCACATAATAAACAGCAACTAAAAAGTCCATAATTGTTTTATTATATATTAACAAACATTCTAAATTGAGAGTTATGACCTGCATCAGTCATGAGTCACAAGACTGGAATCTGACAAAAAAAATCTGGTACATGTATGGACAAGGGGCCCGTTTCACTAATTTAAAACTTCGTACGACTAAAATGTTCGTAAGCGCAAATTCAAGTTTAGGATCGTCTGTAAATTTCGATTGATGTATTTACATGTATTGAGCTTAGGCTGCACATGCAGCCTATGCTCAATAAATGTAAATCCAATAATTGTTTACAAGAAAACATTGTTAATGTGCTATTTACAGACTATCATAATTTTGCACTTACGAACATTTTAGTCTTCCGAAGTTTAGTGAAACGGGCCCCTGTTATTTTTACGAAAATTTACAAATGGGCAAATGAGAGAGCCGCTATTTATAGGCTATATCATGTTTTTGTCGTTGATATCATGTCTTAACCGCGAACATTATTAAAGGTAAACAAATATACACACATAATTTTACCGAATACAACTGCATGTGGAAAATCAAAATCAAAATGTAATGACGTCATTAACGATGCCATTATTTTCTGCAAATTTGTCAAATATAGTTGATTCCAAATATAAACTTCTAACGCTTGTGCAATTCTTGACATACTTTATCAATGTATTTATTTAAAAATAGTTGAATATTGTACTTGAAATCGAGCAATATCATGATTCACTGAGCCTGAGTTGTGCTACAGGGGCAGATAATCAAAACGCTCGATTACTATAGGAATGAATGGCCTTTTTGTGGAATTTAGAAACTTGGAAAAGTCGCGGGAATACTGGACGAAGGCCGGAAGGCCTCGTCCAGTATTCCCACGACTTTTCCAAGTTTATATCCCCGATAAATTCCACAAAAATGCCATTCATTCCTTATAATTCCAGCATTTGAAATAAATTCATCAAGAAAATGTGTTTATTTTCCGTTTTCTTAAGAATTATTTTAACTGCGCATCACGGTTATGGAAAGTAGTTCGGCGTGGGAGTTTACTGGGATATAAATTTTGGACAGAGACTTGCTACGGGCCAATCAAATGTTAGGGAATTGTGTCAATATTTTTGTGCTGGAATTATGAGTTGATATTGGCAGTAGATGTTCAGACACGTGATAATATGCAATTGATTAAGATTAGGCAGGCGGTTGTGTAGCAACATATCGTTTCACGTCATATCTCCTACACCTGACTATCATATGTATATTTACCGTTGCCCTTCGTTGCCTGGCGACCCGTGTCGAACCTGCACGCTGTCTGCGCAGTCGCCATTAGGGCTCAGTTCCAGATCAAGAGACTCGAACTTCAGGATGATATATGAACCTACTGGGGCCTGTCAAATGCAGAATACATGTACAGTGAAACCTTTCTAAACCTGGAGTTCCACATGGTGTCCGGTTTAGATATGTTTCTCTGTAAATCAGATTTTTGACTATGCTTTATTAATAAATAATACCAGACTAGTGTTGATAGCCAGTTTTGACTAGTGGCTATCTTGGACTTCTGGTGACCCGGGCCTCAAACAAGCTCGGCAAACCACCAGTCAATCATTAATATAATTATCATAAAAATCATATGGGAATTCCTTAGTTAGTTGATTAGCACTTTTCAAAATGGCATCCACAACGCAAGTTCCACATAGCAAAATGATGAATACACACGTGTACATGTATATTACTCAAATCAATATTCAATTTCTAGTAGATGTATAACGGTTATTTTGGAAGACTCTGGACTAAACGTTGTGAAGGGTATTTAGGACAAGTTCTGGACTAAACGTTGTGGAGGGTATTTAGGACAAGTTCTGGACTAAACGTTGTGAAGGGTATTTAGGACAAGTTCTGGACTAAACGTAGTGAATGGTATTTAGGAAGACTCTGGACTAAACCTAGTGAAGGGTATTTAGGAAAGCTCTAGACTAAACGTTGTGAAGGGTATTTAGGAAAGCTCTAGACTAAACGTTGTGAAGGGTATTTAGGAAGGCTCTGGACTAACGTTGTGAAGGGTATTTAGGATATTTAGGACAGGCTCTGGATTAAATGTTATGTTACCTCCACAGACCAGGTACATTGTTTGTTGTCGGGGTAGACAGCTGGGTAGTTCGGCGACGATATGTATTGGTTTGGGCTATCGTCCGACAGTGTGATTACTGCACCGCAATCTAAATGGATAGTGAATAGAAATAAAAGTGGCCGCAGAGCTCCAGATAAGGTACGTATTTGGCGCATTTTATGCACTTATTTTAGCAGAATACGCACTGATTATAAAAAGTGGGAGTACAAACTACGCATTGCTTTTCAAATTGAGTAGTGAAACTAGTGTAATAAAGCTTACAATTTACTCAGTGTTCGCTGTTTGCAACTCCAATAAGTGATTTTTCACATTTGTTTATCATTTGTTCCCTATTTAATAGGGAAGAAAATCAATAACACATTTGTAAAAGTACAATACGCATTGAATTTTAAATTTGTGGACATAATACTCTTTAGACACAAAGCTTATCTGGCAATTGATCTGTGCCATTTTGTATACATATATGTGGCAGAGATGCACCTACAAAGCACTATAATTCCAGCACAAAAATATTTACACAATTCCCTAACATTTGATTGGCCCGTAGCAAGTCGCTGTCCAGAATTTATATCCTAGTAAACTCCCACGCCGAACTACTTTCCGTAACTGTGAAGCGCAGTTAAAATAAATCTTAAGTAAACGGAAAATAAACACATTTTCTTGATGAATTTATTTCAAATGCTGGAATTATAAGGAATGAATGGCCTTTTTGTGGAATTTATCGGGGATATAAACATGGAAAAGTCGCGGGAATACTGGACGAGGCCTTCCGGCCTTCGTCCAGTATTCCCGCGACTTTTCCAAGTTTATATCCCCGATAAATTCCACAAAATTGAGCGCGCAAAATTGCGCCACAAATTTCCACAAATCTTCCCGTAATTGCGCGCTTGTTTCCTTGGAAACAACGAGCTGCCATGCAAAATGTTTAATTTTTATTAGTTATTTGAAAATTTGGAAAGGTTCTCGACTAATCTAGAATGTTAATGTGTTGGAACACATTCCAAACATGCACTCAAATGTATCTGGTTCATAGAAACAGCTGCTTAATTTGGATTTCAAAAACTTTACGTCACGAAAACTATTCATGCGCACATCACAATTCATTGATTATAATATCAAGAATAGATTAAATGTGCATATATCGGGTGATTCATAAAAAATACGTTCCCAGATTTAAGTTCCTGTAACTCAGACACTTTTTTATGAAGACATTTGTAATTTCACATAGTGATAGTTCAGGATGTTGTCTATAATTCCTATAAATTCGATCATGATAGACCGAATACCGTACACATGACTAAGCATGCAACATGTCCGGTTGGAACTGACAATATCATTGCTGAAAAACTCTCGCAGATTTTCTCTGCCGGCTAAGCTGTGGTCCCAGCGTGATATATGTCATTATTACTTAGATATCAATTTTTGCCTACAAATTGCCTGTATTTGCCTAGAGCAATAACATACACAGTCCAGGCTGATACGGCGTATTTTCCAATCTGATACTGGAACTTCTAGTCTGATACTGCCATTTCTAGTCTGATACCATCGTTACTAGTCTGATACCGCCGTTTCCAGTCCGATACCACGCGCGCGTATTAAACCAGTTCCTTTGGGCATGCGCATTGCGTATGTTTACTTTATCGGCTGCGTAAATTTTGACAGATGAGGGGAATTTAAATGTGTAGGCTTTGTATTTCATCATTCAATCATGGATAACGGTATATATTTTAATATAGGATTATCACAACTGCCGGATGATTGATATTGAAATTGATATCTAAGTAATCTATAAGTAATAAAGACGTTAATACGTGTCTTGTTTGATATCGGTCTAGGTATCGTCCCTCGGTAACTTGGTATCAGCCTTCGACCGAATTGTTTGATATCGGCCTAGGTATCGTCCCTCGGTAACTTAGTATCAGCCTTCGACCTTCGGTCTCATTACACAAAGAATGACTTTACCACGACATATGTACGTTCTCCAAGAAGCTGATAGTTTTGGACGGTATTTCCTGGTATGTTAAGACGAATATTCACTTTTTATCCCGTTAACACGGTGCGTATGTGTCGTGAAACACGGTGCCGTGAAACATTTTTGATATCCAGTCAATACAATTTTTGCATTTTACAGCCATTTGTAGCTGTTGACGGGATAAATAGAATAGTAGGTTAGTGCCGTGAATGGAAACAAATATCTGGCGCGGCACGGAAACGGGATGTGCTCGGCAGAGCCTCGCCCATCCCGTTTCCTGAGCCTTGCCAGATATTTTTCCCATTCACGGCACTAACCTACTATTCTCTATATCAACACGGAGAATGTGAAAGTGAACAGTGATAGCTACATGTCATTATCAGAGAGCTGTTTGTTACGTGACTGTCGCCGTCTGTACCCAAATGATGACTGTGTTCCAGCATAACTGCATCATCCCATACCAGCAGGGCAACACAATCTTTCTCTAGGATGCTACCCCAGAGTGCATCAAACATAGAGAATAGTAGGTTAGTGCCGTGAATGGGAAAAAATATCCGGCAAGGCTCAAGAATTTCTTTATTTCTCATCAGAAGTATATGTTGTGACCACTCATTTGAACCGTCTCGCCGAGACGGTTCAAATGAGTGGTCACAACATATACTTTGGTTCAGAAATAAGGAAAATAGATAGAGAATAGTAGGTTAGTGCCGTGAATGGGAAAAAAAATCTGGTAAGGCTCAGGAAACGGGATGGGCGAGGCTCTGCCGAGCACATCCCGTTTCCGTGCCGCTCCAGATATTTTTCCCATTCACGGCACTAACCTACTATTCTATTTATCCCGTCAACACGTACAAATGGCTGTAAAATTCAAAAATAGTATTGACTGGATATCAAAAATGTTTCACGGAACCGTGTTTCACGGCACATACGCACTGTGTTGACGGGATAAAAGATGAGTGGCCGCCACAAAGTCCGGACTGTAATCCAATGGACTACTAGGTGTGGGATTCTCTTAATGAGCAACTTTACAGTCGTCGACAAGATAAGTTCACTGAAGCGGAACTCAAATCAGATATTCAGAGATGTTGGAAGAAAGTGACATTGGCTGAGATCAGAAGCAGTATTTCTTCATGGAAGGAACGTCTGCGTACTGTGGTAGAAGAGGATGGTGGGCCGATCGACCATTGTGTGTAGTTACATCATGCATATAAGTTGGTACGATTAACAGAAATTTGAACTCTTCCGATATTGTACATTTCTACCAACTATATTGCATAATTGGTCATTTGTAAAGTGTTTGGTTTATCATGATAATATGTATACAAGTTCGCTAAAACATCCTGATGAACTATCAAGCCAAGTTTCAATTATTTATGTTGAGTTGTGTAGGAGTTATATGAAATGATATTTTTTTCAAACCTTTTTTTCGACTCATCCTATATATCCGCCGTGGAAGTGTAATACATAGGATATTCCATCGTACATGTTTGAATAGCGGAAATAATACACTCGTGTCCGTCGGCGTCCGTGCAAGCAACGAATGAGCTGCGTTGCGCTCATTCGTTGCTTACGCAGAAGCCGACGGACACTCGTGTGGCAGATCGGGTGGCATGGTGGATGTGTTCAAATGTAATGATGTGTGCATGTAGGCGGAACATGACACAGTGGGGTCAGCGTGTAAGTGTACACACGAACGAACACGACAGGTTGGAACCAACCTGTCGTGTTCGTTCGTGTGTGCACTTACACGCTGACCCCACTGTAGTTATAGTTTGCCACGTTAATGTACAAAAACAAATTAATAAAAATATTCGTACGAACATTTTTATCGTATGATGTTTAGTGACGAACTTGATCGTACCGTATTGCACGGGCGTGTAGTAGCAGAAATATACGGCCATTGTCAGCTGGTCCGAGTAGACGTAGGTGCGTGGTGCAGTTCCGCTCGTGCCGAAAACTACCGGCTGACTGTTCATGTTGCGGAACGAAAACTCTTCTTTTCTGTAATTCATACCTGCAAAAAAAAAGCCTAAAGTGAGCCCTCGCTCAAGGTGTATGCTCACGTGGTTATAACAACAACAACAAGTACTGAAACTTCAAGAAGCCCTCCGATTTTGTCATTATTATGTAACGGATTTTGATGAAACATGGCGCATCAAATGCGTCTTGCTATTTTGCATTAGGTGGTCTCCGTACATTGGGCCAAACTTCTGTCGTTTTTGTGAAGAATAAATTTCCGTGTCTTCTGACACGGCAATCGATTCCTCGCAAAACTACATAAGTATGTGACGAACTCCCGAAACCACCAAATGCAGCTCATGAAGACGCGTTTGCTGCGCCATATTTCATAATAATCCGTTGCCTTTTAAGGAAAATATTAAATAATACTTACTTTGGAGTGGGCGCGCTTTCAACACTTTTGTTGTTGTTGTTGTTGTAACCAGTTGATCATGCACCTTGTCTCTACGCCCTGAGAAATCCCTTGTTGCACGCATATGATTGTATTGGGTTGACAAAAAACGGTATGCACATTCAAATTCTACGGCAGCTTAAAAGGGACATGCGCAGCTTCGTTTCTGTCATGTTACCACGACATAGCATCTCGTTCACACGATATAACATTTCATTTCCTCGAGATATCATCTCTTTCCCACGATATAATATCTCGTTCACAAGATAGTGCATCTGTTCCCACGAGTTATATTTTTTCATTCCCACGATATAGCATCTCGTTCCCACGAGAATGAATCTCGTTCCCACGAGCGTGCATCTCGCTCCCCCGATATAGCATCTCGTTCCCGCGAGAGTGCATCTCGTCCCTTCGAAATAGAGTCCCGTTCCAACTATAAAGCATCGCATTCGTACAACATAATCAACCAAACTAATAGCGGATATTACTCCGTCAAAGTCACAGGTGAAACACACTTGATAGACTTTCACAGTGTAATAACACGGTGTAATAAAAATCATAATACACTAGTGTATTACGTATGCAAATGAGGCCGGTACATAAAACACGCTACGTTGTCATTACAGCTTCAATGTATTGTGCTTATGAAATAAATATAATCTAACAGTTGTGTTGCTTTAAAATGTTAAACGACAATCACGGCAAATGGAAGCAAGACAAATGCCCGGTTGCTCAAAGCTTCTGTTAGCTTAACAGACTGTTAAATCCTTAGCATTGCTAAGGATTTAACAGTCTGTTAAGCTAACAGAGGTTTATAAGTACATGTAACAGACGACCATTGATGCACTGACGGACGTACGGACATCTTGGCACCTCTGTCATCACGCATTTTAACAGGTAACTCGCTTTACATTTACCGAATACATACTGACTGATTGATAACAATGCTGCATTGAGTAGATACGCATATTCGGGTTACAGTGATAAATTAATTTGATTTATTGGTGTTTAACGGCTTCTCAACAGCTAAGATAATTTCAGGCCTGAAATTAGAATGGATTGATGAATTGGTCGAATTTATTGGCATGACGCTATCGAACGATGTCAGTGTAATGACGCAGCATAAACAATTCCGCGTTCATTTCAACGAAACCCAAGTTATACATGTATTCACTCATTATGTAGCAGTATAAAACGTTACCTGATAAATAATGTACCATACCCGTGCCTTCTGAAAAATCAGATTATCAGGCTCGGCTCGGAAACGGTAGGCCTGATAATATTGATATGAAAAGACACTAGACTAGTAATCACCATGTATATGTAACAGACAAGAGCGCTCGGAAGCAACGAGGAATCATAGCTAGTTATCGCCCGTTGAATTTATTTATAGAAATCCGGTCCAAATTGTGTAGTTTATGGTCTTATTGCTTGCAAAAGGGGCGAATGTAGGATGATTTGTTATGAGGAGGAGCAATTACAGTGATTTCGACTAGTGTTGATCAAGATCATCCTGCATTATTTGCCATATGTTCACTCTTATTACTGTTATTGCAATCAGTGTAGACTCAGGTCAAACTGTACAGGTGTGCAATCTGACCTGGGTCTACTCTTTGTGCATTTCTTTGTGCTATTCGGTAAGAAATAAATAGAGAATAGTTGGTTAGTGCCGTGAATGGGAAAAAATATCTGGCGCGGCACGGAAACGGGATGTGCTCGGCAGAGCCTCGCCCATCCCGTTTCCTGAGCCTTGCCAGATATTTTCACGGCACTAACCTACTATTCTATTTATCCCGTCCACACCTACAAATGGCTGTAAAATGCCAAAATAGTATTGACTGGATATCAAAAACGTTTCACGGCACCGTGTTTCACGGCACATACGCACTGTGTTGATGGCATAAACGCTGAAATACAACATTGGACCGGACCTCTATATGTACATTTGCAAATGGAAATAACTATCTACGATCCGTCATTACCTGCCACAGTTTGGCAGTCACTCTCGTAGTTGAACAGAATAAATGGCCCGTCCGCCGTAGGCATATCCATAGGTCTCATAGCAACGCCGTCCGCCCTACAGCAGAATTCCATGATCGTATCGCCCGTGAATACACCATCCGGTAGAGAACCAGTACTCGTGGTGGCCGCATACTCGGTATTGTCGTCAAACATTATCTGTCCTTCTTCAAAATCTAATAATATAAATACATAAGCCAGTGGAATATAATCTCAGATTTGACCAGTGCTTAATCTGTAGCCGATTTCACCAACATTGCAAAGTATACTTTTCTATCAAAGTATACTTTGAGGGAGTAATCATTTATTTTCCCCGAAATTCATTATTTCATACAGAATTAAAGACTGTATATATTTGGTGATTAAAAGTATGCAGAATTATTATACTGAATTTATTACATTATCACAGCCATTTTGGCTGTGATAATGTAATAAATTCAGTATAATAAAAATTAATAAATGTATCCTTAAATTGAAAATTTCACCCTCAAAGTATACAAAGTATGATAGAAAAGTATACTTTGCAATGTTGGTGAAATAGGCTACAGAACGTCATATGCACTTGTACAATGAAGACGTATACAAACATTATAGTTATTCGGTGTTATTAACAACAGTTATACACAGCAGTTACTGTAAATGCACACTTTCCGCTTTCTAATGTCAGTTTCACAAAACCTGCCCACATTTAACTGCTATATAAACAATGCAAACGCAATATTACGATAGCATTAAATTTAATCAAATTTTACGAATAATCATTCTTTTTATTTCGTAAATTTTGTCGAATATTCCTTTTATTACGAAACAGCATTTCTCTATGGGAATTTATCAGGACAAAGAGCTGGTGCAGCTGCGGGAGGAGTCGAAAAACGAAACATTTTGGAAATTGACTATGACACCTGGCTAGATAGCTTGGAAATGATCTACAAAAACGATTTTGGAAATTATCTCGTAACTAAGATAACAAAATTTAAATTTCGAAATCCGTCCACTATTTCTGAAATTAGAAAAAATCCCAACAGACATCTTTTATAGGGATCTACCATGTTTTTGCAATACAATCAATATTGGACCACTTTTCACGAAATACAAAGAAGGATAATTCTTAAATTGGGCTAAAATTAAATATTATCAAAGAAATTATTGTGTTTGCATTGTTTATTTAGCCGTAGAATTTGGGCAGGTTTCGTGAAACGGACAGTAAGCAATGCGTTTCTCTGGATCGCTACACTGTCGTTAACGGTATCAAGGTGTATGATCACGTGGTACTAACAACAACAACAAGTATTGAAACTTCCAGAATCCATCTGATTCAAAGTACGTATTCTTTTATATTGTCCTTATTACTTAACATAATTTGATGAAATATGGCGCGTCAAACGCGTCTTGTTAAGCTGCATTTGGTGGTCTCCGATTTCCGTGTTTGTCATGTTTACTGACACGGAAATCGATTCTTGGCATTAGTGCAGGCGGTGGTGTAGATGTGTACATGTAATCTGCATCACTCCTCCTCCCGGTAACTTACCTGCCGGACAATCGCTGTTTGCTCCCTTGAGTATGCAGTAATGTCCCTTGTCCCAGGTGGCGCTGCTTGACACCGTTTCGTCCCTTACGCAGAACTCGTGGGTGATGGTGCAAAAACCGTCTGCGGAGTGCTGCATAGACGGATAATGAAATGTGACTTCACCAGTGACGTCGCCAGGCCTGGCTGATGTGGAAACCCAGTTGTGTGTGGAATCCAATTACATGTAAGCGAGCGAGGCGGCTAGGGGAGTCCGTGGGCCTGCCACCCCCGGAGAATTTTCAAAAATTATATGCAAGATATTGCATTCTACTTTGTTGTATTTTTCAGGCAAATATTTATCAAATTTAATTAGTTGCGAATGGTAACTCTTGCAATCTACTCCCGTACCGTCTGTAGAGTTACCGTTCACAACTAAAATTTAATATGTGATTTTATAAAAACAACACCAATAATTAAAATACAATATAATTATGATATCCAATATATCCATATGTTAAAATAAGACAAAATTAGCTGGAAGCCCGGGCTTGCAGGCCTCCGTCTGTCGACGTGCCATTTCACGATAAAATGATTCCCGACGGAATAACTGAATTATTATTACAGTAGTTACATAATATGTAATAGTTATAGTCCATATATTGATTGTTTTATAAATTAAATTAGAGCTAAGTTAGGGATTGAAGAAATTAGTTTATTAAAAGTTCAATATGTGAACTATAACCATCTTATTGTTGGCCCAGCTTCTTCGCGTGCACATGTCCGTTGGAATGAAGACCCGACCATAAACGCGCTTCCGAATTGCGATACACTACTTTATTGGCTCTTTGACACCGAATCGATCGAGCTCACGCGCTGACATGATTCGAGTAACGGGAAATTACGTCAACAAGATGGAGTCTCTGGTTATAAGTATAGTTTTCTACGTATTGAAACTTTTAATGATTAATTAAATAGACATTGGCGAAAGCGTAGCAATGTGCGATTAATTGAAACGAAATGCTTTGTATTCATTGGTAGAGAAACTAGGGCAAACAATAAGTTATTCTTAATGACACGGTCACCGTGACCGTGTCATTAAGAATAACTTATTGTTTGTCCTAGTTTCTCGACCAATGAATACACAGCATCTATTTCTCACACATGGGACAAGAGAATGCGCACTTTTTCAATCTCCGGCCCCACGTGCTAGTATTCGACAATTAAAATTACAGTAATAGTATCGGGGTTTGCAAGCGTGTAGATGGCGCTCCGTTCAAGCGTATCAATAAAATAGTTATTGTTCACATATTTAATGCTGAATAAATTAATTTCTCGCTCGCTATTCCAGTCGCGGGGGGTGGGGGGGGGGGCGATAATGCATCCAGCCCGAGAAATTACGGATCCAAACAACGTTACATATAATACTTTGGTTCCATGGATGAGAAGCGCTGTTAATATTATCAGTAAGCAGACAATCAATATGGAACGTCGACTCTACATAATTAGAGCTACCTCTAAACAGCTAGCATGAAATATTTAGAGCTAGCATTAATTATTTGAGTTTATGTAGATTTGTCGTTCCTGGAACACCGAATCTACATAAACTCAAATATTTATTGCTAGCTCTAAATAATTAGTGATAGCATAACATATTTAGAGCTAGCTTCAACGGATTTAGAGACCTTCAAGTGATTTGGGGCTCGCTCTAAATACTTAATGCTAGCTCTAATTATTTACAGCTAGCATTACTTATCTGAGTTTATGTATACTCAACAAAACTAGAAACGTCCCTGTTTTATAGCCGGTGTAGCTCTGTCTATGTATGTACCACATGTTCAAAGTACATGTATTTTAAACCGTGGCGATGTTCAGAATACGATCGTGTAGAGTTTAGCCGATACACACGGTTTACATAGCGGCCAGTGACCGGAACGTTGATTTCCACTTTTTGCACGTGCACGCTATACTTGTCATCGATAAGGTGATTCAGTTCATGTCGTACCATTCATGCGATAGGGGCTATTCGGAAAATTAAAAAACTTTTTTAATTTTTCACTGTTTTCGATATGCCACGGCTTTCCGAAAACGAGCGAAATCAGGCAATTGGGATGCTTGCGGGTGGGATGGCCGCCAGGGCGGTCGCGCCTCGGTTTGGTTGCTGTCGGAAGACGATTGATCGTCTTGCAGCCCGGTACCAGCAGACTGGGGCTGTTCACGACCGGCAGCGACCTGGTAGGCCTCGTGTAACGACGGCTAGAGCCGATCGTTACATTACGTTGACGCACTTACGTCAACGTCGATTGGCAGCCACAGTCACTGCTAGGCGATACGGTGTCTCAGGGCAGACCATTCGCAACCGGTTACGTCGTAACGCCCAACCAATCCGGGCACGCCGCCCGTACACTGGTCAGATAATGACCCAACGTCACCGTGCTGCCAGACTGTTATGGGCGCGACGTCATCTGAACTGGAGAAGGGCTGACTAGAACCGAGTTTTGTTCACCGATGAATCTCGGTTCACAGTTAGTCATGCTGACGGAAGATTACGGGTATACAGGCGTAAAAATGAAAGATTCACCGATTGTTGCATTGTTGAGAAGAACAGGTTTGGGGGAGGGAGCGTAATGGTCTGGGGTGGGATCATGGGAAACCGGAAGACAGATTTGGTTGTTGTACAGGGCAACATCAATGCACAACGTTATGTTGCAGATGTGCTAAATGCACATGCCTTACCATTTATCCGTCAGCATGGTCCTGGTGTGACATTGATGCACGACAATGCCCGCCCTCACGTAGCCAGGGTCACCACTCAATACTTACAGCAAAACAACGTCGACGTCATGCCATGGCCCGCGGTCTCCCCGGATCTCAATCCCATTGAGCACATATGGGATGAGCTGGGCCGCAAAGCACGAGCTAACCATCAGATTGACAATGTTCGCGATCTTACACGGGCGTTACAACGGGAATGGAGGAATTTGCCCAACGCACTGGTATTGCGTTACGTCACGTCGATGCGGCGTAGGATAATTGCATGCATTCATGCAAATGGTGGCCACACTCGGTACTAACGAGATTTACTGAATTTGCCACATTACTTATTGAAATTCCATCTCTAAACATTAAGTAACACATTTCTGAGTTTTTGTGATTTTTGATTTTGACCCCTACCGCCCTTGGCCGGTTATCTCTCGAATATTTAACAAGATATCCAAATGCAATTTATTGGCTTTGATACAGAAATGAATGAACTTGTTTTTCCATTTTGATTTTTAAAAGTAACCCTTTTGGTTTTTGATGAATCTTTCCTTAAACATGGAGGGACGTTTCTAGTTTTGCTCAGTATAGATTCGGCGTTCCATAAATCAGGGCCCGGTTGCTTATAAATAACCTCTGTTAGAACAACGGACTGTTGCACCTGAACACAGTTTTTGAACAACCGGACACTGGAGCGTCAATAAAGTTCGATCGCCTGTGATAGATAAATTACAATTATCACAACTTTGATACATTTTCAAGTTTTTGAGTACGTGATAACGCAGTTAGATCACGTTCGTCCGCATGTACGAGGAGATAATCCGCGAGCTAAAGCTAAAGCTCGCGGATTATCTCCTCGTACATGCGGACGAACCGTGATCTAACTGTGGCTTATCATTGGTGGAGCTCGCCGATTATCTACTCGTACATGCGGACGAACCGTGATCTCACTGTGGCTTATCATTGGTGGAGCTCGCCGATTATCTACTCGTACACGAGGACGAACCGTGATCTAACTGTAGCTTATCATTGGTGGAGCTCGCCGATTATCTACTTGTACATGCGGATGAACCTCGATCTAACTGTGGTTTATCAATGCTGGAGCTCACCGATTATCTACTCGTACATGCGGACGAACCGTGATCTAACTGTGGCTTATCATTGGTGAAGCTCGCCGATTATCTACTCGTACACGAGGACGAACCGTGATCTAACTGTGGCTTATCATTGCTGAGCTCGCCGATTATCTACTCGTACACGAGGACGAACCGTGATCTAACTGTGGCTTATCATTGCTGGAGCTCGTGATTATCTACTCGTACACGAGGACGAACCGTGATCTAACTGTGGCTTATCATTGGTGGAGCTCGCCGATTATCTACTCGTACACGAGGACGAACCGTGATCTAACTGTGGCTTATCATTGCTGGAGCTCGTGATTATCTACTCGTACATGCGGACGAACCGTGATCTATCTGTGGCTTATCATTGCTGAGCTCGCCGATTATCTACTCGTACACGAGGACGAACCGTGATCTAACTGTGGCTTATCATTGCTGGAGCTCGTGATTATCTACTCGTACATGCGGACGAACCGTGATCTATCTGTGGCTTATCATTGCTGAACTCGCCGATTATCTACTCGTACACAAGGACGAACCGTGATCTACCTGTGGCTTATCATTGGTGGAGCTGGCGGATTTACTCGTACACGAGGACGAACCGTGATCTAGCTGTACATGTAACAGTGAATTGTGAAGGTACATGTAAATGACTTTGATTGCAGTGGGGTCAGCGTGTAAGTGCACACACGAACGAACACGACAGGTTGGAACCAACCTATCGTGTTCGTTCGTGTGTGCACTTACACGCTGACCCCACTGTATCTAATGGCGAACGGAAAGTGGTGGGTGTAGATAGACAACATGGACCATCTAATTGCTAACAGAAGGGGAATGAAATGGTCGGTAACTATGAGGCTCCTTACCCAGTCCATATCGCCGGCAGCGTCGTCATACTCAGACATCCAGCTATAGCCGGATGTGGCGTGGTAGACACTGCCCGTTGTGAATCCCGCCGGACAATCGTCATCCGGCTTCAGTAGCGCGTACGATCCACTCGGCCATGTCGTCGTCGACACAACTGTAACATGGCAACGGTATATACGCGTCCAGGGCCCGTTTCAGTAAACTTAGTACGATATAAAGTACGTACGAAGGCTTGTATGACTGTTTCTCAAATTGATGTGGTTACATAATGCTATCATGTTCCATACAGTAAATGTACAGTTTGCTGCCGTAAGGCCATTACAGCTATTTTTCACACATATTGGGCAAACAGTAAGGCCGTTTAAGCTACACAGATTATGTAGATAAGTAGTATAGAGGGTATTAGTACGTTACCCTTTTTGTATAACAAGATAACAGAGGGAAACAAACACCCCACACATACAATATAGTATAAAAACCGTTTAAAAACGGTATCACAATAAGCCTTATATATAGGGGTTTAAACCCATAGTACGTAAAAGGTGAAAAAAGTAAAAAGTTTATAGATAGTGTTGATATATGTTATATAACCACTTAAACAAAAAATGAAAAACACTATAAATAATTTGCAATTAAACATTAAATATTTTCTATCTATAAACAACAAAAATATACAAAATGAGCCGACAAAGTCCTGCAGTATATCAACAACTTGTTGACGGTATAGAAGGACTCCCCAACATTGAATCATTGAGGAGTGATCTAACCAAAATGGGAATACCTTTTTCCATGAGGATGAAAGAGAAAAAACTTCAAAAGTTGATAAACGAGGGAAAGAATGATATAATATGGGATAGAATGCGGAGATCCGCAGCTAAGGGGGTTTTTAAAAATATTGAGAAGAAAGATATAAATAAAATATCAGATAAAATAGACTCAGAAGCGCAAGCTGTACTGTTATCGAAAGGTGTTGGACTTATTAAAAAACCGAAGCGTAAGATTAACACCTCACTAGTAAGTAAGATAGTAAAAGAAGGGCCAGAAATACTTGAAGATATAGAGGGATTTGGGGTTAATATAGTGAAAGGGCGACGAGTTATATCAATAACATTAAAGAGAAATCTTGATCGTAATTCCTCAAGAAGACTCATGAAACAGCTCGATAATAAGATGACAGGTAGTTTTTATTTAAGATATTCATACGCGTATAAGTTGCAACACATTGAGAGGTTGATGATGGGGGGAACCCTACCATAATAATATTTGGTAGAAACGTTTCAGGAAGTCCCACATTTGAAGGGTCTGTTGGGGTACGCCAATGGGTTAAAATGCAGGAAGAAAATAGATTGGACGTTGATAAAATAGATAGACCAAATACGAAAATGGTTGTTTGTAAGATGGGCAAGCACAACAATTAAGATTATTTATACCAGTCAGGTTACACACCGAGATACACAAGTAACTGCACTAGGTGGTGGAAAACTCCCAAACTGGTTGAGAAATAAGAAAGGGATAAAACCACTCGACACTTTTAACGATAAAATTTATGTCTGTTCAGATGTTTAGCTTTATATAAAGACACATCATTGAGAGCTGATAGATCAATAAAAGAGATAAAATCTTTAAACAAAAAGTATCACGATTTCCTTGTGGGAAAGCATAAAAAAAGAAGGTCCTATAGGTTTTGATGATCTTAATATGGTTGAAGAATGTTTCAAAAGTGGGATTGAAGCGTACGAGCCGGAAGAAGCTGGCACTTGGTATATCAGACACACAGCTGCCCACTATGAAGAAGTTGGTGTTAAGAAAATGAAGATAGGTATTTACAACAATCACGCGTTTCTTATAACAGACATGAAGAAGGCCACGCAAACCTATGCCTGCCCTAATTGTCAACAACGATTTACTCAATCCCACTGTATCGCGAGACACGCGCAAACTTGCAATCGCGGTCAAACTAAAGTATCATGTAAGGGTCTGGAAATAGACAGACCACAATCTTCATTCGAGAAAGCATTTTATCCTAATCTCATTGTAGTAAGAAATCTATAGAGTGGATGAATACGCTTTCCAAAAAGCATCATATCATACGGCCGTTTGTGGGCATGGTGGAGAAAGATTAATAATGACAGCACCGTTGATGGATACTGTTCCGAAACCAACACAGTTTATCAATTTCACGGATGTTATTGGCACGGTTGTCCACGCCATAGTAAGAATAGACAAGATAAGTATGCAAACACAATTACGCGAGATATAATAATTAGAGAATCATATAATTTAGTTAAAATTTGGGAATGTGAGTACGATCGACAGAGAAATAAAGCCAGAACACAACCTCTTCCAAAAACCACCAACAGTAATTTATCCATATATAAAATAGTGTATGATTTTGAGTCTTTACTGGTTAAGAGTGATCCAGACAGACCTATAAAAGATCTAGATGTGATTGATACTCATATTCCAATAAGTGTAAGTATTGGTGATACATTAACTAGAAAAGTACACATTTGTGATACAGACCCAAAGAACCTAGTTAAACGATTTATGGAAGAAGTATCTAAACGCGGAGATAAGATAAGAGAAGAAGTTGGTAAAAATCCAGTATACGGGTTTCCAACTGATTTCGATCTACTTCCAACCACCCAGCAGAAAGAAATTACAAGATGGATTTCACAGGTTTCCTACATTAGGATTTAACTGTGGATCATACGATTTGAATGTTATTAAGAAATATTTAGTAGGGATTATATCAGCTACTACAGAGAAAGTATTGGTTGCTAAGAAAGCAAATACGACCGTTTTCTTAATGACTCCAAAATTAAGATTTCTAGATGTGAGAATGTATCTAGCTCCAGGTGTGAGTTATGATAAATGGGTACGCGCATATGGTTGTAAATGTAATAAATCATTCTTTCCATATGAGTGGTTTGACAGTTATGATAAGTTAAGTTACCAAGGGTTGCCACCTATCGAATGTTGGACTAACAGATTAGCACCTAGTAATAAAATTAAACCTGAGGAGTTAGCCGCGTGTGTTGAAATTTATAAAACAAGAGGTATGAAAAGTTTCAAAGATTGGTTAGAATATTACAACGATCTAGATGTTTCACCATTTCTAGAAGCTCTAGAGAAAATGTCTAACTTTTATTCACTCAAAGAAATAGATATATTTAAAGACGCAGTTACCCTTCCAGGAGTCGCATTGCAATATATTTTGAGAGGAACTAATTAAGGAGTATGTTAAAACTTATAAGACTAAAGAAAGCGCAGAAGTTCGCAAGAAATGTCCACCACTATTTGCGCCTGAAGAGGAAGAGTATGAAATGTTGAAAGGTGCACTAGTTGGAGGACCTTCTATAGTATTTACAAGACATGCAGAGGTTGATGTTACAAGGATAAGATCCGCTCCAGACGGTAATGGGAAAAAATGTAAATCTGTATTAGGATTGGACGCTAACGCTCTTTATCTCTCAAACGCTCGCCATGGACATGCCTTGTGGTAAGGGTGTTTTAACAAAAACTTCAACCCCATTTAATAAGACTAGGATAGATAACCTCACCAACGGAGTTAAGAGTGGTAATTGGTTTGGGTTTGCGGAGGTCGACATCCGTGTTCCTGACAGTTTATACGAAACCTTTTCAGAAATGTCACCTATCTTTATAAATCGTGTAGTAGAGAAGATGAAGTTCCAGAACATATGTTGAAATATCTTCATGATACAAACCGTAAGCGAGGAGATGGTAAGAAGTTGGTTGGATCTATGAGTGCAGAGAAAGTTTTACTATTTGCACCACTATTGAAATGGTATCTAAAACACGGTTTAACCATCACCGAGTGCATAGACTTTATAACTTATAAACCTGGAAAACCGTTTGAGTGGTTTGTGAAAGAAGTTACTGCAGCGCGTAGAGAAGGTGATGAAAACGCTGAAGCCGCCCCGATTGCAGATATTATGAAATTATTAGGAAATTCGTGTTGTGGAAAAATGATAGAATCTCCCGAAAAACACCTATATACCACTTATACTAAAGATGAGGCGTGTGTTGATAGATCATTAAGATCTGCGTATTTTGAGGATATTGAAGAGATAGGTGATGCGTACGAAATATCCAGTAGAAAGTCTTCAGCAAAAATGACAAGACCATTTCATTGTGGTATAGCTGTATATCAATACGCCAAGTTGAGAATGTTAGAATTTTATTATGACTTTCTTGATAAATATGTTGATATATCTGACTTTGAGTTAGTACAGATGGATACAGATAGTATGTATAATGGGTATCAGCGGAATAAATTCGTTGGAAGATGTGATAAAACCGGAAATGCGCGAAGGTTTTAATAATTGTAAAACGAATGGCTCGCTTGGGATAAATGGAGCAACAGAGAGCCAGGACTTTTCAAAACCGAATTCAGAGGGGATCGTGCTATAGCCCTATCCAGTAAGTGTTACGTAGTTGAGAAAATAGGTGGAAATATCAAACATTCTGCTAAAGGACTTAACGCCCGGCAGAACACCCTCAACTGGGATAGATATAAGGCAGCACTCGATCTCACTACTAAAGATGTAGGGATGAATAGAGGTTTCCGTATGCTAAACGGTTCTATGAGAACTTACACACAGAAAAAATTAGGACTTTCTGCATATTACGATAAGAGAAGATTGAATGTAGATGGAATACATACAGAGCCTCTATAGTTTCAAAATTAAAATCTATTCCTCAGTAATTGTTGCCTCTTCCTCCCTAAGTTTATCTGTTAGTTTATTAACTCGGATTTGTTGTTCTGGTGTGAGATTTTTTAAATCAAACTCAAAAACAGCTTTAATTTCCTCACAAAGATCATAATATTGATTTGCATTATTCTTTTGTTCTTGCAACCGCTTTACATCGCACGGCAATTTTTCCATTCTTTTAATTTATATAACTTATTTTTCAACATAAAAAAAAGAAAACCAATTTACAAAATTAATTACAAATTAATTTGTTACAGGTATTAATACCTTCTTTCTTGGTCTTCCAACAGGGTTTACATCAGGATTTTTTAGAATATTAATTCCCTCTTTTTTCAAACTTTCAACTCTATCAATAAAAGTTTTCATTGTTATTACAGAATCCCATATTTCCTTTTGTCTTTTTACACAAATGTGATACTTTTTTCTAGTTTGTTGTGCAGTAACAATATTCCGTGCTAGAATAATATTTACTACATCATCATCTGAAAGTTTAGTCTTTGTCATAATTAAGAATAATTTCTTATAATTTTAAATAAAATTATAATTATATATACACGTGTAGTTATTGTTTAACAGAAAATAAAAACATATTTATTTAAAACATGACAGTTGACAACAGCAAGGGTTTTACAACCTATAACACCAATATGAGTGAGCCAAACCCCCACTACTATAATTTAATTTAAAAAATTATATATTCTTTATTGTTATTATTATTTTTAATTTCTTTTAAATCTTTTAACTCATTAAATACTCTTTTGTTCTTTTTATGTTTTTTAGATGATTTATTACTTTTTATAATTTTATCTCCACCCCTAGCCAGCTGTTTTGCATTCGTTATCCACGAAATCGTTTCCAAATCAGCGTTTTCCCACAACTTATTAAGACGTGCACTACCTATTTTGTACTTCTTTTTAATATGATCCGCGGACACCTTTCCACGGGATAAAACAATTTCCTCAATACTTTTATTAGATAAGTATGACTTCGGCATTTCAAAAATTACTAATTTATTATAAGTAATTTATATAAATTATAAATATGCTCAAAATGCTTAAAATAATTAATTTAGAAAAAATCAAAATCAGACCAACCTAAATCTATACGTTCTTGAGCGTACGCTTCATCAAATCCAGCATCTATATATTGTTGAACCAGCTCGTTATAATTTCCTTGAATTACCAAACCATACTCTTCTTCTTCTTCTTCTTTTAACTTCTTTATTGGAATATATTTTTTATCAATATCTTTAAGTTTATTAACTTGTTTTTTCTTAATTTTATCAACTTGTTCTGGATTTATCTTTTCACTAGTTAAACACACCTTTGCCATATTTTATAATAGATATATAAAACACGTTCAAAACGATAAATAATTAATTTATAATATTTTTAGAAAAAATAAATATAAATTACTTATTAATCAATATCAGACCAATCCAAATTTATGATCAATATTAGTCCACTCTAAATCTATACGTTCTTGAGCGTACGCTTCATCAAATCCAGCATCTATATAGTGTTGAACCACCTCTTCATAAGTTCCCTGAAACACCCAATCATCCCCTTCTACTTTTAATAAGTTAAATAAATTAATTATTGGAATATATTTTTTATCAATATCTTTAAGTTTATTAACTTGTTTTTTCTTAATTTTATCAACTTGTTCTGGATTTATCTTTTCACTAGTTGAACACACCTTTGACATAGTTATAATAGATATATAATAGATATTCAAAACGAAAAATAGTTGATTAAAAATTAGAATGGACAAAGTAATTTTATGGGAAATGGAGTTTTTAAAAGGGTTTGTTGGAGAATATTTTCCTTATTTTAAAATGAAAGAATTATTTAAAATAGAGTACCTGAAATATCAGCGCAACCTATTACGCACTGATAAAAGAGTTGCATTTTCAATATTCTATAGAAAAATTATCTAGGTGTTTTAAGAAACAACTTAGAGAAATTAGGGGTTTAAACAGAATTAATAAAGAATTAGTTGAAGAGAATGCAGCAAATTTTATAAAACTATTTCAAATAAAAGATTCATTTACTGATATGGATTTCTATCAAGAAACGGAAGAATTAAGTGAGTTATTTGAACCAATTCCAAGTAGTGGTTATTGGTAATTGTTGAGCAATGCTGAGTAATTGTTGAGCAAGTGCTGAGTAATTGCTGAGCATTATTTACTAGTTGCTCAGCATTGAGCATTATTTGCTCGTAATTTGTTTAAAATGCCCAAAATACTCGAAATTTCCAGAATTCCCAGAATTATAAATAAAAAATTAAAACCAACATTTTAAAAAAATAAATCCCAAATTTAAAAAAAATCCTTGTTTGTACAAGTATATATAATTCCAATACTAAGTGTACATATAGAGTACCTTTTTTGTATAGGATTTTTTTTAAATTTGGGATTTATTTTTTTAAAATAAAAGTTGGTTTAAATATATTTTTAAAATTTTTTAATTTATAATTCTGGGAAATTCTAGGTAAATTTTCGAGTATTTTGGGCATTTTAAACAAATTACGAGCAAATAATGCTCAATGCTGGGCAACTAGTAAATAATGCTCAGCAATTACTCAGCACTTGCTCAACAATTACTCAGCATTGCTCAACAATTACCAATAACCACTACTTGGAATTGGTTCAAATAACTCACTTAATTCTTCCGTTTCTTGATAGAAATCCATATCAGTAAATGAATCTTTTATTTGAAATAGTTTTATAAAATTTGCTGCATTCTCTTCAACTAATTCTTTATTAATTCTGTTTAAACCCCTAATTTCTCTAAGTTGTTTCTTAAAACACCTAGATAATTTTCTATAGAATATTGAAAATGCAACTCTTTTATCAGTGCGTAATAGGTTTGCGCTGATATTTCAGGTACTCTATTTTAAATAATTCTTTCATTTTAAAATAAGGAAAATATTCTCCAACAAACCCTTTTAAAAACTCCATTCCCATAATATTACTTTGTCCATTCTAATTTTTTAATCAACTATTTTTCGTTTTGAATATCTATTATATATCTATTATAACTATGTCAAAGGTGTGTTCAACTAGTGAAAAGATAAATCCAGAACAAGTTGATAAAATTAAGAAAAAACAAGTTAATAAACTTAAAGATATTGATAAAAAATATATTCCAATAATTAATTTATTTAACTTATTAAAAGTAGAAGGGGATGATTGGGTGTTTCAGGGAACTTATGAAGAGGTGGTTCAACACTATATAGATGCTGGATTTGATGAAGCGTACGCTCAAGAACGTATAGATTTAGAGTGGACTAATATTGATCGTAAATTTGGATTGGTCTGATATTGATTAATAAGTAATTTATATTTATTTTTTCTAAAAATATTATAAATTAATTATTTATCGTTTTGAACGTGTTTTATATATCTATTATAAAATATGACAAAGGTGTGTTTAACTAGTGAAAAGATAAATCCAGAACAAGTTGATAAAATTAAGAAAAAACAAGTTAATAAACTTAAAGATATTGATAAAAAATATATTCCAATAAAGAAGTTAAAAGAAGAAGAAGAAGAGTATGGTTTGGTAATTCAAGGAAATTATAACGAGCTGGTTCAACAATATATAGATGCTGGATTTGATGAAGCGTACGCTCAAGAACGTATAGATTTAGGTTGGTCTGATTTTATTTTGATTTTTTCTAAATTAAATTATTTTAAGCATTTTGAGCATATTTATAATTTATATAAATTACTTATAATAAATTAGTAATTTTTGAAATGCCGAAGTCATACTTATCTAATAAAAGTATTGAGGAAATTGTTTTATCCCGTGGAAAGGTGTCCGCGGATCATATTAAAAAGAAGTACAAAATAGGTAGTGCACGTCTTAATAAGTTGTGGGAAAACGCTGATTTGGAAACGATTTCGTGGATAACGAATGCAAAACAGCTGGCTAGGGGTGGAGATAAAATTATAAAAAGTAATAAATCATCTAAAAAACATAAAAAGAACAAAAGAGTATTTAATGAGTTAAAAGATTTAAAAGAAATTAAAAATAATAATAACAATAAAGAATATATAATTTTTTAAATAAATTAAATTAGTAGTGGGGGTTCTGGCTCACTTTTCATATTGGTGTTATAGGTTGTAAAACCCTTGCTGTTGTCAACTGTCATGTTTTAAATAAATATGTTTTTATTTTCTGTTAAACAATAACTACACGTGTATATATAATTATAATTTTATTTAAAATTATAAGAAATTATTCTTAATTATGACAAAGACTAAACTTTCAGATGATGATGTAGTAAATATTATTCTAGCACGGAATATTGTTACTGCACAACAAACTAGAAAAAAGTATCACATTTGTGTAAAGCGCCAAAAGGAAATATGGGATTCTGTAATAACAATGAAAACTTTTATTGATAGAGTTGAAAGTTTGAAAAAAGAGGGAAATAATATTCTAAAAAACCCTGATGTAAACCCTGTTGGAAGACCGAGAAAGAAGGTATTAATACCTGTAACAAATTAATTTGTAATTAATTTTGTAAATTGGTTTCTTTTTTTTTTATGTTAAAAAATAATTTATATAAATTAAAAGAATGGAAAAATTGCCGTGCGATGTAAAGCGGTTGCAAGAACAAAAGAATAATGCAAATCAATATTATGATCTTTGTGAGGAAATTAAAGCTGTTTTTGAGTTTGATTTAAAAAATCTCACACCAGAACAACAAATCCGAGTTAATAAACTAACAGATAAACTTAGGGAGGAAGAGGCAACAATTACTGAGGAATAGATTTTAATTTTGAAACTATAGAGGCTCTGTATGTATTCCATCTACATTCAATCTTCTCTTATCGTAATAGCAAAAGTCCTAATTTTTTCTGTGTGTAAGTTCTCATAGAACCGTTTAGCATGCGGAAACCTCTATTCATCCCTACATCTTTAGTAGTGAGATCGAGTGCTGCTTTATATCTATCCCATTTGAGAGGTGTTCTGCCGGGCGTTAAGTCCTTTAGCAGAATGTTTGATATTTCCACCTATTTTCTCAACTACGTAACACTTACTGGATAGGGCTATAGCACGATCCCCTCTGAATTCGGTTTTGAAAAGTCCTGGCTCTCTGTTGCTCCATTTATCCCAAGCGAGCCATTCGTTTTTACAATTATTAAAACCTTCGCGCATTTCCGGTTTTATCACATCTTCCAACGAATTTATTCCGCTGATACCCATATACATACTATCTGTATCCATCTGTACTAACTCAAAGTCAGATCTATCAACATATTTATCAAGAAAGTCATAATAAAATTCTAACATTCTCAACTTGGCGTATTGATATACAGCTATACCACAATGAAATGGTCTTGTCATTTTTGCTGAAGACTTTCTACTGGATATTTCGTACGCATCACCTATCTCTTCAATATCCTCAAAATACGCAGATCTTAATGATCTATCAACACACGCCTCATCTTTAGTATAAGTGGTATATAGGTGTTTTTCGGGAGATTCTATCATTTTTCCACAACACGAATTTCCTAATAATTTCATAATATCTGCAATCGGGGCGGCTTCAGCGTTTTCATCACCTTCTCTACGCGCTGCAGTAAACTTCTTTCACAAACCACTCAAACGGTTTTTCCAGGTTTATAAGTTTATAAGTCTATGCACTCCTGTGATGTTAAACCGTGTTTTAGATACCATTTCAATAGTGGTGCAAATAGTAAAACTTTCTCTGCACTCATAGATCCAACCAACTTCTTACCATCTCCTCGCTTACGGTTTGTATCATGAAGATATTTCAACATATGTTCTGGAACTTCATCTTCCTCTACTACACGATTTATAAAGATAGGTGACATTTCTGAAAAGGTTTCGTATAAACTGTCAGGAACACGGATGTCGACCTCCGCAAACCCAAACCAATTACCACTCTTAACTCCGTTGGTGAGGTTATCTATCCTAGTCTTATTAAATGGGGTTGAAGTTTTTGTTAAAACACCCTTACCACAAGGCATGTCCATGGCGAGCGTTGAGAGATAAAGAGCGTTAGCGTCCAATCCTAATACAGATTTACATTTTTTTCCCATTACCGTCTGGAGCGGATCTTATCCTTGTAACATCAACCTCTGCATGTCTTGTAAATACTATAGAAGGTCCTCCAACTAGTGCACCTTTCAACATTTCATACTCTTCCTCTTCAGGCGCAAATAGTGGTGGACATTTCTTGCGAACTTCTGCGCTTTCTTTAGTCTTATAAGTTTTAACATACTCCTTAATTGTTCCTCTCAAAATATATTGCAATGCGACTCCTGGAAGGGTAACTGCGTCTTTAAATATATCTATTTCTTTGAGTGAATAAAAGTTAGACATTTTCTCTAGAGCTTCTAGAAATGGTGAAAACATCTAGATCGTTGTAATATTCTAACCAATCTTTGAAACTTTTCATACCTCTTGTTTTATAAATTTCAACACACGCGGCTAACTCCTCAGGTTTAATTTTATTACTAGGTGCTAATCTGTTAGTCCAACATTCGATAGGTGGCAACCCTTGGTAACTTAACTTATCATAACTGTCAAACCACTCATATGGAAAGAATGATTTATTACATTTACAACCATATGCGCGTACCCATTTATCATAACTCACACCTGGAGCTAGATACATTCTCACATCTAGAAATCTTAATTTTGGAGTCATTAAGAAAACGGTCGTATTTGCTTTCTTAGCAACCAATACTTTCTCTGTAGTAGCTGATATAATCCCTACTAAATATTTCTTAATAACATTCAAATCGTATGATCCACAGTTAAATCCTAATGTAGGAACCTGTGAAATCCATCTTGTAATTTCTTTCTGCTGGGTGGTTGGAAGTAGATCGAAATCAGTTGGAAACCCGTATACTGGATTTTTACCAACTTCTTCTCTTATCTTATCTCCGCGTTTAGATACTTCTTCCATAAATCGTTAACTAGGTTTCTTTGGGTCTGTATCACAAATGTGTAAAACTTTTTCTAGTTAATGTATCACCAATACTTACACTTATTTGGAATATGAGTATCAATCACATCTAGATCTTTTATATAGGTCTGTCTGGATCACTCTTAACCAGTAAAGACTCAAAATCATAACACTATTTTATATGGATAAATTACTGTTTGGTGGTTTTGGAAGAGGTTGTGTTCTGGCTTTATTTCTCTGTCGATCGTACTCACATTCCCAAATTTTAACTAAATTATATGATTCTCTAATTATTATATCTCGCGTAATTGTGTTTGCATACTTATCTTGTCTATTCTTACTATGGAGTGGACAACCGTGCCAATAACATCCGTGAAATTGATAAACTGTGTTGGTTTCGGAACAGTATCCATCAACCGGTGCTGTCATTATTAATCTTTCTCCACCATGCCCACAAACGGCCGTATGAATATGATGCTTTTTGGAAAGCGTATTCATCCACTCTATAGATTTCTTACTACAATGAGATTTAGGATAAAATGCTTTCTCGAATGAAGATTGTGGTCTGTCTATTTCCAGACCCTTACATGATACTTTAGTTTGACCGCGATTGCAAGTTTGCGCGTGTCTCGCGAATACAGTGGGATTGAGTAAATCGTTGTTGACAATTAGGGCAGGCATAGGTTTGCGTGGCCTTCTTCATGTCTGTATAAGAAACGCGTGATTGTTGTAAATACCTATCTTCATTTTCTTAACACCAACTTCTTCATAGTGGGCAGCTGTGTGTCGATATACCAAGTGCCAGCTTCTTCCGGCTCGTACGCTTCAATCCCAATTTTGAAACATTCTTCAACCATATTAAGATCATCAAAACCTATAGGACCTTCTTTTTTATGCTTTCCCCCAAGGAAATCGTGATACTTTTTGTTTAAAGATTTTATCTCTTTTATTGATCTATCAGCTCTCAATGATGTGTCTTTATATAAAGCTAAACATCTGAACAGACATAAATTATCGTTAAAAGTGTCGAGTGGTTTTATCCCTTTCTTATTTCTCAACCAGTTTGGGAGTTTTCCACCACCTAGTGCAGTTACTTGTGTATCTCGGTGTGTAACCTGACTGGTATAAATAATCTTAATTGTTGTGCTTGCCCATCTTACAAACAACCATTTCGTATTTGGTCTATCTATTTTATCAACGTCCAATCTATTTTCTTCCTGCATTTTAACCCATTGGCGTACCCCAACAGACCCTTCAAATGTGGGACTTCCTGAAACGTTTCTACCAAATATTATTATGGTAGGGTTCCCCCCATCATCAACCTCCTCAATGTGTTGCAACTTATACGCGTATGAATATCTTAAATAAAAACTACCTGTCATCTTATTATCGAGCTGTTTCATGAGTCTTCTTGAGGAATTACGATCAAGATTTCTCTTTAATGTTATTGATATAACTCGTCGCCCTTTCACTATATTAACCCCAAATCCCTCTATATCTTCAAGTATTTCTGGCCCTTCTTTTACTATCTTACTTACTAGTGAGGTGTTAATCTTACGCTTCGGTTTTTTTAATAAGTCCAACACCTTTCGATAACAGTACAGCTTGCGCTTCTGAGTCTATTTTATCTGATATTTTATTTATATCTTTCTTCTCAATATTTTTAAAAACCCCCTTAGCTGCGGATCTCCGCATTCTATCCCATATTATATCATTCTTTCCCTCGTTTATCAACTTTTGAAGTTTTTTCTCTTTCATCCTCATGGAAAAAGGTATTCCCATTTTGGTTAGATCACTCCTCAATGATTCAATGTTGGGGAGTCCTTCTATACCGTCAACAAGTTGTTGATATACTGCAGGACTTTGTCGGCTCATTTTGTATATTGTTTATATATAGAAAAACATTTAATGTTTAATTGTAAATTATTTATAGTGTTTTTCATTTTTTGTTTATATAACATATAACACCACTATCTATAAACTTTTTACTTTTTTCACCTTTTACGGTCTATGGGTTTAAACCCCTATATATAAGGCTTATTGTGATACCGTTTTTAATAGGTTTTTATACTATATTGTAGGTGTGGGGTGTTTGTTTCACTCTGTTATCTTGTTATACAAAAACGGTAACGTACTAATACCCTCTATACTACTAGATACGGTATGTTCCGAATACGATAATGCAATGACAGTGTCCCAATGCACATCAGAAATATATATAGTGGTTTAACTGTAAAACATGACATTGTCCTTGACCTTAAACAGTGATCTCGACATGCAATTGATTTGAAATTACTATATTTTTCACGAAACCTGCCCATATTTTACGGCCATATAAACAATGAAAAAACAATATTATTCTCGATAATATTAAATTTTATCAAAATTTAAGAATGATCTTTCTTTTTATTTTGTGAAATTTGGTCAAAATTGATTTCATTACGAAAACTTGATTTTCCCATGGGAATCTAACATTACGTAAACGGAGGTGGAGGACATGGAGGAGGAGCAAAAAAAAAGAAAAAAATGTGTTTGGAAATTGTCTCCGAAACCTGGCTAGATAGCTTGGAGATGATCTAACGAAGAAAACAAGTTAAATTTTGATTTTAAAATCGGTCGACTAATTATGAAATTTTAAAACTTTCCTCATATTAAATCCGATAGACATATTCACTCTTCACTATCTGTGAAGATGTCTATGGGATTTAACATGCGAAAATGTTTTTGTTTTTGTAATAAAATCAATATTTGACAAAATTTTACAAAATGAAAAGAAGGCTTATTCTTAAATTTTGATAACATAAACCATTATCGAAAACAATAATGTTTTTGTATTGTTTATACATATAGCCGTACAATTTGGGTAGGTTTGGTGAAACAGACAGTAATCAAAAATGGCCACGCATATTTCAGACGTCTGGTCCAGTAGCCGATTTCAGTCACCAACATTGCAAAGTATACTTATCTAGCAAAGTATACTTTGAGGGAGTAATCATTTATTTTTCCCGAAATGCATTTTTTATATAGAACTAACGACTGCATATATTTGATGATTAAACGTGCGTATAATTATTATACTGAATTTATTACATTATCACAGCCAAATTGGCTGTGATAATGTAATAAATTCAGTATAATAAAAATTAATAAATTATCCTAAAATTGAAAATTTCTAACTCAAAGTATACTTTGCTAGAAAAGTATACTTTGCAAGGTTGGTGAAATAGGCTACAGGAATAGATACTAACATTGTTGAATTTGGCCGATTGCTTCGTTAGATTTTACCGATATTTTGGCGGATAATTTGGATTTTTGCCTTCCTTCTGTCAACAATTTATTTTGTCTTTCATTGGCACACTTTGAGCATTTAAGGCCTACCGAATTTCACAGGCTACCAGACTAGTATCAGGCATTGACACAGGTACAATTTAGCTTCCGAAGTCGGCTTTATAACTGCCGTCCTGGCGTTTAATTGATCAAACGACGTCATAATTGAGACACGCCATGTGATTTACAAAATTTACAATATCTTCCTTAAATGGTGGCAAACGTTGACAAAACCTTCAGGGTACATGTATTCCGCATGTACTCTGAAAAGTTCTTCAACTGTTGACGTTATTTATGAAAATGATTGTGATTTTTGTAAACGTATATAATAAAATTACGCAGCTGTCCGAAGGTACAAAATCGCATGGCGCGTCTCATATGGTGTTACCGACTTACGTCAGTTAAATAAAGCAACTTATCACACTCTTGCAAATCATTTGCACGGGTTTCACTGCGAGAGAAAACCCGTAATCAATTTCGTACAAATAATACACCGTGAAGAGAACACCCGTAATTGCGCGCCTGTTTTCTTGGAAACCACGAGCTACCATGCAAAATGTTTAATTTTTATTAGTCAAAATAAAGTTATTTGAACATTTGGAAAGGGTCTCGACTAATATAGAATGTTAATGTGATTGAACACATTCCAAACATGCACTCAAATATATCTGGCTCATAGAAACAGCTGCGTAATTTGGATTTCAAATACTTTACATGACGTCACATTTGACGTCACACAACGAACGTCAAAACGCGGGAAAACACGTCATTGTATAACTATTCATGCGCACATCACAATTCATTGATTATAGTCTCAAAAATAGACTAAATGTACATATATATCCGCCGTGGAAATGTAATAAACAGGATATTCCATCGTACATGTTTGAATAGCGGAAATAATACACTCGTGTCCGTCGGCGTCCGTGCAAGCAACTCGTTCGCTACGCACACTCGTTGCTTACGCGTAAGCCGACGCACACTCGTGATATTTCCCGCTATTCAAAACGTACGACGGAATATGAAATATATCAAGTGTATTAGGCAGGAATCAGAAACGATATGAATTCCTTGACTTACATGTACCTGATAAGCTATATATTATATCAAAACACACTAGCCTGGGCCCGGTTGTTCAAAACACCAGTTAGCTTAACGGACTGTTAAACAGAGAATTTGGGTTAGTACATGTATATGGAGAATGCCTGGGCCCGGTTGTTCAAAACATCCGTTAGCTTAACGGCCTGTTAAATCCTTAACAGAATGGTTAAAATCTCTGTTAAAACAGAGATTTTAACCATTCAGTTAAGGATTTAACAGTCCGTTAAGCTAACTGATGTTTTTAACAGAGATTTTAACCATTCAGTTAAGGATTTAACAGTCCGTTAAGCTAACGGATGTTTTGAACAACCGGGCCCAGGCATTCTCCATATACATGTACTAACCCAAATTCTCTGTCTGTAACGCTGAGTGACTCACATGTAAGTGGCCCTGCGTTACAGACAGAGAATTCGGGTTATCCATATACGTGCCTGTCGCTTGTCGTTGTGTACAGCCGGAAGCCGGATCCATGCCCGTTGGACATCGACACTGACAGACACCGCCCACGTGGCTGACGTAGCCACCTCTGGTGCACGGGGTCGTGAAATCGACACACTTATCAGCTGGAAGACAGACACAAGGTGCATGATCACGTGGTTACATGTACAGCAACAACAACGTCGCCCACTCCAAAGTAAGTATTATTTGATATTTTCCTTAATAGGCAACGGATTTGATGAAATATGGCGCAGCAAACGCGTCTTCAAGAGCTGCATTTGGTGGTCCATGGAGTTCGGCACAGACTTATGTCGTTTTTGCGAAGAATCGATTTCCGTGTCGGAAATCGATTCTTCGCAAAAACGACAGAAGTTTGGGCGAAAATACTAAGACCACCAAATGCAGCTTAACAAGACGCGTTTGGTGCGCCATATTTCATCAAAATCCGTTACGTAATAAGGACAATATAAACGAATACGTACTTTGAATCAGATGGATTCTGGAAATTTCAGTACTTGTTGTTGTTGTTAGTACCACGTGATCATACACCTTGAGACAGTGTCATACAATACTGCGCACTGAGTCTAGTCAACACAATTGCCCGTCCAGGCTGCGTCGTGAAATATCGTACTCGGAAGTCAACACAAGAATTCCGCCATGCAAGCGGTGTCGCGTCTGCCGAGGCATTTGACCGTAACATGCTTATAGGCATGTGCTAAAGTAAGCATGACAAAAGCCGTCAGAGAAGTGCATGCTTAAAGCACGAAAAAGATCAAGGTTGAAGAAACTTTTTTAAAATGGCCAAGTGTTTCCACAACCATGTAAAGGTCAAACAGGTCAACGTCATGTTAATGGTAATATTAATGTTATACGATGATGAAGAAACCTGTACAAACTGTTTGACGCAAAAAATGGCTAAATGTTACCGCAAAAATGTGAAGGTAAAAGGTCAAGGTCATGTTAATGGCGGCGTGAGTGTGTTCCAAATGCTTACATGTATCGAGTGTCAAAACATTGAAGCAATACATCAAGTAACATTAATGTTGAACGATGATGAAGAAATCTTTACAAACGTTGCTACAGCTCATGCTCAGTCAATCAAACTGCTTGATTGGGAGTTGAGTTTTCCAATCGATGTTCGGAAAAGATGACGTATTAGCAAGAATAACACAGGTTGATGTGTATGTAGGTTCATGGGCGGATCCAGAATTTGGTCAACGGGGGGGGTTGTCTAGTAGCGAAGGTAACTCTTGCAATCTACTCCGGTACCGTCCGTAGCTAGCTACGGACGGTACTGGAGTGATTGCAAGAGTTACCATTCGCAACTATGGGGCTGTCCTATTTTCGAGCTCTTCGAAATGCACTTTCTTGTGTTTTATGGCATTTAAATTCAGACTCCAACTGGTGTTAAACTGTGATCTATGTAAACTCCGTGGCTGAACGGGGGTGGGGGGGGGGGGAGGTGCAACCCGGAACACACCTCTAGACCCGCCCCTGATGTTGAACTTACTTGATATGTCGTATATTTTATGCAACTGGTTGGTTTCGTAGTATAGATTCACCCCAGCCCACGGATCGAGCTGGTACTCGAAGTCGCTATTATACAACTTGAGGACGTTTTGGTAGTTCTCATGGAATGCCTAAAGACAAAGGCAATACAGAAATATTGATTGAATGATATATTGATTGGTGTTTAGCGGCCTATCGACAGCTAATGTCATTTAAGGCCGGACTAACGGGTTGGACTATTCCATATTTAGCATATCCATAATGAGGGAAATTCCCAAAATCAGAACTGAATATTTACAGAAAAATATATATTCAGCCCTGATATTAGTATTTATCCCGTCAACTCAGTGCGTATGTGCCGTGAAACACGGTGCCGTGAAACATTTTTGATATCCAGTCAATACTATTTTTGCATTTTAAAGCCATTTTTAGGTGTTGACGGGATAAATAGAATAGTAGGTTAGTGCCGTGAATGGGAAAAAGTAGCTGGCGCGGCACGGAAACGGGATGTGCTCGGCAGAGCCTCGCCCATCCCGTTTCCTGAGCCTTGCCAGATATGTTTTCCCATTCACGGCACTAACCTACTATTCTCTATCTATTTTCCTTATTTCTGAACCAAAGTATATGTTGTGACCACTCATTTGAACCGTCTCGGCGAGACGGTTCAAATGAGTGGTCACAACATATACTTCTGATGAGACATAAAGAAATTATTGAGCCTTGCCGGATATTTTTTCCCATTCACGGCACTAACCTACTATTCTCTATATTCTAACCTGGTGACAGACAGACGAATATCAAGAAACACCGCTTCGGAATTCCAACTGCAGTCAAACCTGTGCTACATGGGCCACCTCGGAATAGCAATTAGCTGTCTATAGCAGCCTCGTTTTTTCTTACCCAATTATTCAATTACTACGTAAATGAACAAGCGAACAAAGACCACAAGTCTCGTACACAAATGCCGGACATTTCTCTTCCCATGGCTACTTTTCATATGTTTGACTGCATTGAATTACTAAGCTGAAACGGATATTTGCATCACCATCTGATTTAAGAACGCATTTGTGGGTTGAGTGACTGTTTGTTTGTTTATTAGCGTTTAACGACCTATCAACAGCCGTTTAACAGTCATTTAAGGCCTGGTCAACGGGTTCGATTCCGCATTGAACCTGCTGCATTGTGTATTTGGGGGGGGGGGGGGGGGGTCCCAAAATAAAAACGGAATATTTACATCGGTAAAGGTGCATACGACTCCAAAATCACTTGGCCCCTTCCCGTAAAAGTAATACCTGTAGGATTACTCTTATAAGGGGTATAACCAGATCCAACTTTCACATACAAAAAGTCAAAGACGTACATGAGGGTCAAACCAGGTCTCTGGTCGGTATTCCGATACGGTTGAGTGACTGAAGAAATGAGGCTTATGGATCTTGCGATCAGTGCAGATTCAGATCAGCCTGTGCATCCGCACAGTCTGATCAGGATCTGCACTAATCGCCATTCCATCAATGAAACACGCGTCATGCTTCTAACAAGCACTATAGATCAGGGGCGCTGGAAGCATCATAAGTTTGGTCCGGCGAATCTACTGGGTGCCACCACTACCCACCCAAAGTGTATGTTGTTACCACTCAGTTGAACCGTCTCGCCGAGACGGTTCAACTGAGTGGTAACGAGACGGTTCAACTGAGTGGTAACAACATACACTTTTGATGAGAAATGAGAAAACTGCAGACAAATATTTACATTCCTTTTTTTTATACATTAATTACAAATATGTTAAAATTATTGATCCGGCAATCGCCGTACCTGCCGGACCTGTTCCGACGACCCTGTCTAAGATCATTATCAGGCTAAAGTAGTGTGTAATTGTGTCAGAAGCTATACTGGAAACCATTCCAATAAGCCCAATTTCTCCAGTTGAAGCCACAAATAATTTCAAAATGTATAAATTACCATAAACCAGTAGTGCATAACGGAGCTGTAGTCAACAGTATCAAATTCAACGTTTTTCGGCTGAAACTGTAGTAACGTCGAGAATCGATAGTCTGTAAAATAGAATAGCAGAATACATGTACAGTGGGTCAGCGTGCAAGTGCACACACGAACGAACACGACATGTTGGAACGCTGACCCCACTGTATTTCATGTATAAAAAAAAATGTATTTTTCTGCATTTTTTCTCATATCGCATCAAAAGTGTATGTTGGTAACAACATACACTTTGGGTGGGTAGGGAACCAACCTGTCGTGTTCGTTCGTGTGTGCACTTACACGCTGACCCCACTGTAAGTGTATTAACCCGAGTATTTACTGACATCATATCTAACATGAATCCTTTTGGTTACCATCTTGAATTATGGACCGCCATATGAAGCTGGCTAAAAGGCATTACCTCACAAATGTCGAAGACACCAATCACTATTTGTTGCAAAGTGTCAACGTTCTATTCTGAAGTGCACAATACTCTCATTTTGCATGAGCTAAATCGCCTCACAATTACGGGAAGTATGTTATGAATTCCTGTTAGGTTTGGGAATACACATAGTTCATTCTAGTTGTTACTTCAATATTGTGCTATATCAATGATGTGCAATTTGTCCACAGTGTAGACACATACGAACATTTAAGGCTATTATATGTTATTAAATATCCCGTGTAAACTTTCTTACTACACCACTGCATTTCAACAAATTTACTGTTTGCCATATGCGGTCTGGAACGTACATGCGCAAGATGGTTGCGCATCTGATCAAACGTAATATGTCAAGCGCAAGATGGCTGAGCGTCCGAGTGAACAATATGGCTGGCGTCTGCTGATCGGATCGAACGTAATGTCCCATGCACAAGATGCATACGCGCCGTGCATAACCTACAGTGGGGTCAGCGCGTAAGTGCACACACGAACGAACACGACAAGTTGGTTCCAACCTGTCGTGTTCGTTCGTTTAGTTTAAACATAGTTTATTGCATATAAATACAATAGGCTCGGGCTACAAGTTCTCTCAACATTAGTTACAGCCCTCACCTAATTGTTACAAAGTACAATAATTCAACAGCAATGGCGATACATGAATACATGTATACAGGCATATAAACACGGATACAAACCAATTATCAAGCGATAAATAAATGTTTACATAATGTATGGAATGAAAACGGACAGAAAGGTAGAGAAGAGGTGGATAGTGAGATATGAGATTTGGAGAAAGAATAAAAGTTGTTTTTGTCGCCAAGTACATATACTACATGAGCAAATCCATCAATGTATTAGTGCTAGTTGCAATAAATTTCAGTGATCATTAATAACCGGTGGTGGTTATGGATGATATTGACAAATCGAATGGAATACATCCGATATGGATTACGTTACATACATCTATCAACGAAGTTACTCAAATCGTTTTGTAGTTTTAATATAATTTTGTACAGAATTGAAGATAATAATATTGTTTTCATTGTTTTGTTCAGGTATGCCGTTCAAAAGCATGTGCGCGTTCAGGTTATGAAATCGTTGCAGTACTGGCGTAGAATGAGACGCTGTGACATGATATTTGTTGCATTCAAAGAAGTAATGTTCAGCGTCTTCTACAATTTCGCTACACTCGCAAGTAGGGAGTTTCTCTGATATGGTTATTGCAAAGATCGGAATTGAGACTGCTACATTTATTACGAAGTCTTGCATGCATAACTGACGAAAACCTGTCTCCCACTAAGTAATATGGTGGTATTTCATATTGAGTGTATAATTGTTTGGCGCATGCTGTTTTAAAGTGTCTAAGACTATCTACATTTCTCATTGAAGGATCAATTTCATTCCAGAGTTGTACCACAGATGTTATAAATGATTGTTTGTATACTTCCAGTCGAGTAGTCGGGACATTTATATCAAATTGGTTTCTAAGGTTGTAACGAGATACGTTATTAACAGTGGGAGGAATCAGGTTGGAGATATAACTAGGTACTTGATTGTTGGTTGCTTTGTACATGATCGAAAGCTTTTGAATACTACGTCGAACAGATAAAAGTTGCCATCCAACTTCTTTCCTTAAATTATCAAGTGACACTGACCGTGTTAAACCGGTTACTATTCTCGCAGCTTCATTCTGAATTTTTTCCAATGAATCTTTTTCATATTCTGTACATCCATCCCAGACCGACGAAGCATATTCGAGTATAGGTCTCATATAAGATATATATATTTGGTTTAAAAACTGTCTGCTTATCTTAAATTTTAGGTTTCGCATTATTGCCAACACTCTCGCAGTCGAATTAATTATATTTTGTATATGTGTATGCCATTTCCCGTTATTGCTCAGCGTTACACCGAGATGTTTATGGTCGTCGACAAAGGTTATAGGCGTGTTTTGAAAGATTAGGTTTACAGGTCGATCGAGTAGTCTTAGGGTTAAAAGCATCGCTTCAGTCTTGTTAGGATTGAAACTGACCAACCATTGTTTAGCCCAGTCAGCAATAGTTAGCAGGTCATAATTTTATTATGCCTTCTAGGTCATCAGTATTTGTTGTGGAAAATGATAGAGAACTGTCATCAGCAAATAATCGAACAATACTTAGTAGATGGTCAGTTATATCGTTGACATATATTAGAAATAGTAAAGGACCGAGCACCGAGCCTTGCGGTACGCCAGCAGTTATTAACTTGGTATCTGAGGTTGTAGACCGTATTGATACAGACTGTTTCCTATCCGACAAGTAGTCTTCGATCCAGTGTAAGATACAACCATTTAATCCATTTTGCCGTAACTTAAATAGTAATCCCCTATGCCATACTCTATCGAAAGCCTTAGAAATATCACAAAATACTATACATGTAGATTGCCTTTCATCAAATGCCTGACATATTTGATGGTGAATGTCTATAAGTTGGTATACCGTAGAATGGCCTGGTATAAAACCAGATTGTCTATTGTAAATCAAATTCTGTGAGTGCAAGTGATTATATATATGTTTAAACATTATTCTCTCCATTACCTTACCTAGACAGCTTAATAACGATATAGGTCGATAATTTGAAGGCGTCTGCGGACACCCTTTTTTAAATAAAGGAATTACATTTGCCAATTTCCACGCCATCGGAAACTGACATTCATTGACAGATCTATTGAAGAGGATCGCTAGAGGTTTTGAGACAGATGTAATAGTTCCTTTTAGCATTCTATGACTAACTAAATCGTGTCCACAAGCTTTATTAGTTTGTACCAATCTTTATAGTATCCTCTGACCTCAGATTCGTTTATATTAATCATATCAAGAACTTGGTTAGTTTTTAATTCAAGCGGCGGTAAAGTAGAGTTGCTATCGTCAACCGTTGATATTGAAACGAAGTTGTTTAGACAATTAGCTTTTTCAACATCAGAAAAACAGACAAACAATTTCACTATTACCGTCAGTCGTTTTTAATGGTGGAATAGTTCCACTTGATTTGCTATCTTTCACAAAATGTCGAACTAGCTTCCAGAAGTATCTTTTGTTATTTGAAAATGATTCTGTTAAATTAAACTCTAAGTCATTGTAAAATGCTTCTCTTGCATGTTTTTTCATATTATTAACTTTGTTCCGAGTTGTTTTGTATTTATTCCAGTCGTCCACCCTTCCAAATTGTATTGCTTTCTTACGTAATTTGTCTCTTAATTTGCTTATTTTACGAATATCGGAATCATACCATGGTTTATCATTAGGCCGTACTGTGACTTGACTGCATGGAATGCATCGCTTAGCTAGCTCAATGAATTTAGATGTAAATATATTAGATGCATCATCTACACTGCCATTATTTAAATTTGTCCAATCAGTGTTAAGCATGAGTTCGTTAAATTTAACAAAGTCTGCTCTTTTATAGTTCCATACAGTTCGTTTGTATGAAGTGTTGTGTGAACTATCAACAGGTATAATGACACATGTAGCCTTATGATCGCTTATGTCTGGCAAAACAGCCAACACATCGCTTTTGAGAATGTTCTGTTCTTGGTTAACAATAATTGGATCTAACAAGGTTGAAGTAGTGGCTGTTTCGTGTGTGCACTTACACGCTGACCCCACTGTACTGCATGTACAGTATAGTGTCAGAAGTTAAGCTGTTTAATTGAACGTTTAAGATGGAGAATGCTTCGGTGGAATACAGAAACAATAAATAAATAAAAGTAGTATATAGAGGATATTTGTTGTTTATAGTGTAAGATTGAATTATTTCTCATCGAGTGAACACCAACCATAGTATTTTTGAAAATATAACGTTTGGTGTTCAGGAGATGAAACATAATTTGATCTTACACTGAAAACAACAAACATTTTCTGTTTATTTTATGATCATATAACAGTATTTACGCTCTTTGCTGATTTAGTATTTACATTAGCACCACCCGCATCGTACCTCTAGCACTTCGCTATGAAACCTGTGGGGGTCCTCATATCTCCCTTTTCTCCATGCCAAAGTAGTTCGGCTTGGAATATGGTTTTTCAACTGTAAAGTTTGAAACAGTGTAATATCGAGTGATATTCCACTAATAAATCCCGGTAATTCACCGTAAGTCATAACATAAATGTGCTTACGCGTTTCCTAGCCTTGCCTGAGAAACTTGATATCAAAAGACATTATGATCCGAGTATTCTTTATATATTTCTCACCTGGTTTCATGTTTTCGTACAACATCTGTTCGTAGTCGTCTCTGAATGGGTTCTGGTGTTCGTGCCCCAGCCCGAGGCTATGCCCAAGCTCATGCACACATGTCGTCTGAAAATGACACATGTAGCCTATTTCACCAACATTGCAAAGTATACTTATTGTAGCAAAGTATACTTTGAGGGAGAAATTTTCAATTTAAGGATACATTTATTAATTTGTATTATACTGAATTTATTACATTATCACCATTTTGGCTGTGATAATGTAATAAATTCAGCATAATAATTATGCATACTTTAAATAATCACATGTATGCAGTGGTTAGTTCTATATGAAATAATGCATTTTGGGAAAAATAAATGATTACTCCCTCAAAGTATACTTTGCTAGATAAGTATACTTTGCAATTTGATGAAATCGGCTACAGAGAACAGGCTTTGGCGCCGGCAACCAGAATATACATTACCGCCTGCAATAATATTGCCATTATTTGTCAATTCCTTCATTTCAAAATACAATGGAACCTCTCCAAACCGGACATTGTCCCCAGGGTGTCGAGTTGAGAGAGGTTACATTGTAAACCTGGGCCCGGTTGTTCAAAACATCCGTTAGCTTAACGGACTGTTAAATCCTTAACTGAATGGTTAAAATCTCTGTTAAACAGAGATTTTAACCATTCAGTTAAGGATTTAACAGTCCATTAAGCTAACTCGTTAAGCTAACTGATGCTTTGAACAACCGGGCCCAACATCAGTTAGCTTAACGGACTGTTAAATCCTTAACTGAATGGTTAAAATCTCTATTAAACAGAGCTTTTAACCATTCAGTTAAGGATTTAACAGTCCGTTAAGCTAACTGATGTTTTGAACAACCGGGCCCAACATCAGTTAGCTTAACGGACTGTTAAATCCTTAACAGAATGGTTAAAATCTCTGTTTAACAGAGATTTAACCATTCAGTTAAGGATTTAACAGTCCGTTAAGCTAACTGATGTTTTGAACAACCGGGCCCAGGCGTATGGGAACCGCAAAACGGGTATATGTGGTTTGCCATCATGAGCAGACGTTGTCAAAGGTGAGAGATGACAATAAACACATACAATTAATCAGACATATATTATATGGGTGTCCGGTTTAGAGAGGTTATATAAGGGTAATATATGTTCAGAAACACCGATAGTTTGGCAAGATTAACGCAGGCGGTGGTTTAGGTTAAAGACATCATCGTTGTTTCGTCGTTATTTACACGTGATAAATAAAGGATCTCAAACAAGTCTCCATTTGATATGTGATTTATGAAACGAGTCAGGCATAATTTATGCACGGGGCCTCTGACAGACGAGTTTCCTAAATCGGATATCAAATAGAAACGAGTTCGAGAGTCTGTTGATCACGTGATTTCATCCTCCAAAGAGCAGAAAAATTGGGAGATATATGATACGTTTTCGTGAGCAGATGTCATCGAATTTTGTCGCATCTACCTGAAAGTCTCCATATAGCTAGATAGTTTTAATAGTAGCAATAAATCAATACTTGTAAATATGCCATGTACAAGGTTTCTGTTCTACGGAGCCCCGCAGGGACGTATACTTCTTTTTTTATTAATTAACAATTCGTTCCCTCGAATTAACAATCTGTTCCCTCAAATTAACAATTCGTTCCCTCGAATTAACAATCCGTTCCCTTGAATTAACAATTCGTTTCCACGAATTAACAATCCGTTCCCTCGAATTAACAATCCGTTCCCTCGAATTGTTTTGGCGCCAAGCTGCGCGCGCAACGCCTTTTCCATGTCCCCAGCGGGGCTCCTTACTGTTCTTTGTCAATACTTCATAATATCAAACAAGGAACAATTACATGTACAGTAAGTTTACCAAGTCACTGATGCTTCTACTGTTTGTTTCACGAAAGCTGCCCAAATTTTACGGCTATATAAACAATTCAAAAACAAGATTTCTTTTGATAATATTAAATTAAAGGGAAAATTAAGAATGAGCCTTCTTTTTATTTCGTGAAATTTGGTCAAATATTGGTTTTATTACGAAAAATTGATTTCTCTATGGGAATTTAACATGGGGGAAAAAGAGGTAAAGGAGTGTGGGAGGAGCTAAAAAACGAAAAAATTTGGAAATTGACTCCGAAACCTGGCTAGATAGCTTGGAAATGATCTAACTAAGAAAACAAAAGTTAAATTTTGAAAATCGGTCCAGTATTCTGAAATTCAAAAAAAAATCCCAATGTTAAATCCCCATAGACATCTTCACTCCGCAATAAAATCAATATTTGATCAAATTTCACGAAATAAAAAGAAGGCTCATTCTTAAATTTTCCTTTAATTTAATATTATCGAAACAAATATTGTTTTTGAATTGTTTATATGGCCGTAAAATTTGGGCAGCTTTCGTGAAACAGACAGTAGTGACGTTTACAACATGATGACGTCAACGTCAAAACGTCACTGCCAAGTTGCGCCATAAGGAACGACATTTGGAAAGTCTCCATTTCATTAAGTTAACATACCGTTGGCACATACATGTAATACGAATACGTAATTCGGGTGGTGCGGCCAGCCACTCAAATTTGCTCCTGGAGTTATTACACGTGTATCATATTACATTGATAAAATGGGTTACAGCATGGAATTACAAGATGTTCATGTGACAAATTGCAATTTTACAAAATAGCATACGCATTTACTATGAAAATAGGGAGCATATTTCTCTTAGACACAAAGTTCACGTGTATGCACGTGAACTCCGTGTCTAAGAACAATAATGCCCCCTATTCTAGCATGTGTCATAAATACACAACAATGGGCACAAGTGCACAAATACAACAAAGCCATGGGCGGATTCAGGGGGGGGGGGGGGGGGCGGACCCGGTGCGCGCCCCCCCCCCCCTAAAATTCGAAATGTAAAAATTGTTTACAAGTTACAAGGCACGTTTCATGCCAAGTGCCATGTATTCCATGCATCTTTCGGTCGTAGTCTTAATGTTTCAAAATTTAAACGTTTTCAATCAAAAATCATGTCTAAACATACTGTGACAGTGTCAATATTTTTGCTCCAAAATGCGCCAGAACGCAAGAAATGCGATGATTTCCGGGGGTAATGCCCCCGGACCCCCCTAGCGCTATCCCGAGCTCCACTCGGTCGACTATTTTGCAATACATGACTATATTATCGAACGAGCATAGCTCGTTCGATAATATAGTCATGTATTGCAAAATAATTACGCCCCCCTAACCCGAAATCCTGGATCCGCGCCTGAAAAGCTTATCTGAATGTCAAACAATGTGATTTGTACACATGTCCTGATAGTTGAGCTCGGCGATTACGACAGCGCTCCAGCCTTGGTAGTACAGCAAAACCTCTCTAAACAGGACACACATGCACTCTATGTTTGCTTAACTGTACGTATGTATTGTCATCTCTCGCCGCTGTTGACGTTATGATCGCAAACCGCATACACCTGTTTTACGGTGCACCCATGCCTGATTTACAGTGTAGCCTCTCTAAACCGGACACCCCGGGGACCTCCCCCCGGGTGTCCGGTTTCGAGAGGTTCCACTGTATATGCTTAACATTTGTTTCAGTGTCAGTGGGCTACAACATCCACTCAGCGTTTCGTATTAGGACAATACAAGACAAGAAATAAAAGGTTAAAAATGCAAGAAAATATTATGATTGTACTGAATCAATACATGTACAATGTACTTACCCCTGTGCAACATGACACATCGTAATAACCGGCAGAATAATCTCTAGCTGTTCCCACACCCGAATAACATCTGCAGACAGAGAATAGGATAGTGTCATAGTAAGTTTGAAAATATCCCAAGATTGAAAGTTAGTGTTGGTTTCGATGTTAAAGGTACATGCCCACTCGGTAGGCACAAACTGTTCTGAAGAGGAATTAAATAACTCTATAAGTGTGTAACTATTCCACCAGTTCTAACAATTATGAGTGCCCGCTATACAGATATAATCATTTAGTAATATTTATTTTACTGATAGTGACTCGCGGTGGTATCAGGCTATTTTCATATGCAAATGAGGTATGATGTTCTTTAATTATTTATACTAATTAAATGCGTCACCTGAAATAAATAATATTTTTGACAGATTATAAAGTATGATCATTGCACATCAAAAAATAAATACAGAGAATAAATAGTAAATTAATGTAAATGCGAGTCACTATCAGTAAAATAAATATTACTAAATGATTATATCTGTATAGCGGACACTTGTAATTTTTAGAACTGGTGGAATAGTGGCACAATTATACAGTTATTTAATTCATATAAAGAACATTTTGTGCCCACTCAGTGGGCATGTACCTATAATTACGCCCCTTTCGCTTGGTCAGACATGCATCACTACCAACCACGAGGTCTTCGTAAAACCTCCTCCCACTTTACTCCAAGCAAGTACCCATAAATGCCCGACAGTACAATCAATGCAAATCGTGTACAAACAAAAACTTCTTTGTAGCATAAAAACCTACAAAGCTGCTGGCACAGATTACATCAAACCTTTAGCTAAAAACAGTTGAGACATAAAATCTGTGAAATAGTGCAAATTATTTTTCAACTATAAAATGTGTTTATACATGTAAAACACGGATGCCCCATATATCGCTTTGGCAGTGTCAATATGCGCACAGAAACGTAGATAATATGTTGCCTATTTCACCAAAATTGCACCAAAATTGCAAAGTATACTTATCTTGCTAAGTTCACTTTGAGGGAAAAAGAGAGAGAGAGAGAGAGAGAGAGAGAGAGAGAGAGAGAGAGAGAGAGAGAGAGAGAGAGTAATTTATATGGAAAATTCAGAAAATACATTGAACGTAAATTGGTACGGTGAAATGTTGTTAATCGCCAAAGTATGAAAGAAAATGTCCACTACTGACCAGACATACGCAAATAATACGAATACGCCTGCGTATATCTATCAATGTATATAAACAGTTAAGTTGACATACATTATAGATGTCACAATATTTCATCTCTCCTTGTAAATGATTTAACAATGAACGTTCATAAGTTTCTTATTTACCGTTGAGTATTTGACTTGATCAAACCAAGTCCTTTAAACATACATTGGCGCTGTCGGTAAAATGTATCTACATACTGCAAGCGTAAATAGGTGTACATAGAACATTCAAATAGAAAATGATATTCATCTTCTAAGATGTTAAATAAATTACATTTTCTGTTTTCAATTGGTATTTTGTTTGGCTTGTGCCATCTTCCTGTTTCTATAGCTAATCGATGTGGGGATACTCTAAGTTTTATGAAAGAAACCCAAAATTGTCTAATGGTGAAAATGTCCAAATATGGCTGATACTCAAAATGTTCAAACTGTCTGTAAGAAAGTGCTCTACTAGATTCCATTAGTCTGGAATTCCAGTTTGGATTATCAGTTAACCGCTGTTTTTATATGCAGTCGTTAGTTCTACATGAAATAATGCATTTCGGTAAAGTAAATCATTACTCCCTCAATGAATACTTATCTATAGTCTGTTTCGCGAAAGCTGCCCAAATTTTGCGGCTATATAAACAATTAAAAAACAATATTCTTTTCGATAATATTAAATTAAAGGAAAATTTAAGAATGAGCCTTCTTTTTATTTCGTGATATTTGGTCCAAAATTGATTTTATTACGAAAAACAAATTTCCCCATGTTAAATCCCCATAGACATCTTCACAGAGTGAAGATGTCTATGGGGATTTAACATGGGGAAATTTTTCAAATTTCAGAAATTGTGGACCGATTTTCAAAATCTAACTTTTGTTTTCTTAGTTAGATCATTTCCAAGCTATCTAGCCAGGTTTCGGAGTCAATTTCCAAATGTTTTCGTTTTTGGCTCCTCCCCCAGCTCCTGCACCCCCATGTTAAATTCCGATAGACAGATCAATTTTTCGTAATAAAATCAATATTTGGCTAAATTTCAAGAAATAAAAAGAAGGCTCATTCTTAAATTTTCATCAAGTTTAATATTATCGAAATAAATATTGTTTTTGAATTGTTTAAATGGCCGTAAAAATTGGGCAGCTTTCGTAAAACAGACTATAGACAAGTATGCTTAGCAATGTTGGTGAAATCGGCAACTGGGCAAGTATCACTCGGGCGATTGAGTACATACCCATCTTCATCAATCATGTTGATGAACGTATTATGGTCTAAGCCATAGTCCGCCTGTGTAGTCTCCGTCCACGGTACAAACTGGAACATGCTGAAATACTCCCAGATATCCATCATGTGTCGCACATGCGCAGCATCGTCCGTCGCTGAAAGCAATAACAGATTGAAGCATAATCGTTGGTTATCGTATCAGTAGCCTATTTCACCAACATTGCAAAATATACTTTTCTAGCAAAGTATACTTCGAGGGAGAAATTTTCAATTTTAGGATAAATTTATTAATTTTTATTATACTGAATTTATTACATTATCACAGCCATTATGGCTGTGATAATGTAATACATTCAGTATAATAATTCTGCATACTTTTAATCATCAAATATATGCAGTCTTTAGTTCTATATGAAATAATGCTTTTCGGGAAAAATAAATGATTTCTCCCTCAAAGTATACTTTGCTAGAAAAGTATACTTTGCAATTTTGATGAAACCGGCTACAGGTCACATGTTGAAGTACTGAGCGTTGAAAACATTGCTGTAATATATACTCATGGACAGAAGTCATTTCCTCTGCCAATTAGGCAATTTTTTACCGCATCATTAAATCTTATATTGTAAATAATCATTACGATGCAGTAGTTTCATAACTGGATTCTTAAAATTCTTAAAACTCATGGTATACAATTAGCAACGATGTTATGCCCAACATGATTGGGTGAAAATCAAATGTCGCAAAAAAATATGTTTTCAACGGTATCTATTGTTTATAGTCTGGGAACTTTTCAGTAATATACTGAACATTATATATTTTTTGAATACTTTCATTATTTTCTTGTTAAAAGTATACACGAATAAGCTGTGTAAATAAGGACTTTGCATGTACCCTCCCTGACTGTATTGCCGTAAGCTTTCCGCAATAATACGATATGTTGAACAATTCTGCAAAAAAAACAACAGGTACCCACTTTTCCAACGTTTCGGCACAAGGCCTATATCAAGGAATTTGTTTTTATCCCGTCAACACAGTGCGTATGTGCCATGAAACACGTTGCCGTGAAACATTTTTGATATCCTGTCAATACGACCTAATCACTGCGTATGCATATGTGCTGTGGCTGGGATTATTGTTTTTGCATTTTAAAGCCATTAGTAGGTGTTGACGGGATAAATAGAATAGTAGGTTAGTGCCGTGAATGGGAAAAATATCTCGCGCGGCTCGGAAACGGGATGTGCTCGGCAGAGCCTCGCCCATCCCGTTTCCTAAGCCTTGCCAGATTTTTTCCCATTCACGGCACCAACCTACTATTCTCTATTTACTAAACGCTATATGGCATTTTAGATTTCACAATGTTTATAGTTTCTACTAAACGCTAAGTGGCATCCATTTCAGATTAAATTTTCATAATGTTTATAATTTCTACTAAACGCTAAGTGCCAATTCACACTTCTAAAATGGATGCCACTTAGCGTTTAGTAGAAACTAATTTATTGATAAAGGCCTTATGCCGAAACGTTGGAAAAGTGGGTTCCTGGTTTTTGCAGAATCGTATATATATATATATATATATATTTGTTTATTAAAGTCTCATCAATGTACACACATAAGATAATACAATATAGACACAGTAAAATAGTACATCGCCATTCTATAAGAATTACAAGAGACTACACTCACTATAAAACATGTGTTTTGCCACATAAAACATGAATATGAATACATGGGTAATATGTACATACAGTTATCTAACGTGTTCGTGCCACGAGCATCTGGACGCACATGCGCAACCTACTGCGTGTATCATGACTATGACGTACCCGTACACTAAAACACATGCTAAACATAGACACAATCATTCATGAATATAGTACAATATCTACACTATAAGACATGGTTAAATGAATAAGAACTAACGTACGGTATATTGATCATCTATAAAGAAAACCACACCTTCTTTTTAAAATATTGAAACAAGTTTTGGCACATTCTTTCATGATATCACTATTAGCAAATAAGATTACAAACTTATCGATATCACACAAGTTCAAGAAATCCGGAACAATGTTGCAAGCTTTATCGAACAATACAGTTCTAAGATCACTGTACAAATCACATTCTAAAAGCACATGCTTTTCCGTTTTCCACAGTATTAGCATTGCAAAATATACACAGACTTTCATCCAGGGCAATATTTTCGTATCGTCCGGTTTCCAGTCTAATGGGAACAACCCCACAGCGAAACTTGGCAAAAGCTGATCTGTGCTTAAATGGAATCAAGAGCTTGCAATAAGCTTCTGTTTCGAAGTTATTTTTGAACTTACAATAAGACCTGAGTTTATTACCCCCTTGACCCCGTATGCTGCTATTACTGTCAATACGGTCATGCCATTCAACAACGTATTTGTGCATCATTGTCGTAACTAGATCTCCTAAAAGTGCCGTTTTAGCAATAAATGTATCAACATTTAAGTATTGATTAAGTTTCAAATTATTAAAATGTTTGATAACAGTATAACACCAATTTTGACACTGCCTGCTATTAACGCTATGACACCAATTAAAAATTATCTTATTAATTCTGTTTACACTCATATTCGTATTGCCGTAGCAATTCACGGACAGTCAATAAACACAAATAAACCAAACATCCAAATTTCGGTAAAAACTGCAATTTCTGTAACTTTTGATTGGCAACTAACCGGGTTTGAGCCAAGGCCATAACAAGTTCTTTCTATGTTAAGTGTCCGAATGCGGGTATATTTTGAAATTATTGCGGTGAAAAAAACCCAATGTGTTTGCTACTTTACACTATTTATTGTTGACTGAGACTTGTTCAAGTATTAAATCCGTTCATGAATGTTCACTTAATAAGTTTAATAAGAGTATTTTTTTTTTAAATTTATGCTAAAAACTTCCTCAACCCTGAAGATTTTAACAGAAAATTACCTTCGTTTTATTAAGACCTTGTTTGTTTTTACCGGATACGTATGTCTGTTTCGGACGCTTAACATAGAAAATATATGGTATGGCATAACCAGGGGGCCGTTTCACTAAACTTCGTACACTAAAATGTTCGAAAGTGCAAAATTATGATAGTCTGTAAATTTCACATTAACATTGTTTTGTTGTAAATAATTATTGGATTTACATTTATTGAGCATAGGCTGTATATGCAGCCTATGCTCAATAAATATAAATCCATAAATTGAAATTTAGTCGTAAGAAGTTTAGTGAAACGGGCCCCTGGAAGCTAAACGACGTGTAAGCCAAACATTAAGACATAGAAGAAGAATAATATTTTATTGACTTGAACTATACAAGAGTTTCTCGTCACAAAAAAAGGAAAAACAAAAGCAAGGAAAGAATACATACAAGCAAACATACATTACAATACACTCATACTGGCAATAGAGGATGGATATAAAGTTCAATTGATTACTGTTAAACTTCGTAATTTAGCAGCATGGTATATAAACAGAGATCATTTGTATAAGTGTGCTTTGTTTGACGTCATAAGAAGGTTTAGGAATGTATGCATGCTACAATTACGGCGATAGTAAGCGGTAATATACCTCATACGGAGCTCGGTATACCTGGGGCACACACATACACAATGGTATCGACTTCAATGTCACGTGTGTCACATATCGTGCAATACCTTTCGTTTCTTGTAACACGATTACGACCATATCGGACAGTTTCAATGCGTAGTTGGTGCGCCGATAGACGTAGTTTGGTAAGTCCGCTGCGCAAATGTTTTCGCGATATTAGACCGAGGTATTCGACATAACCGACAATAGTGTATAATTGTAATTTGTTGTTTGTGCACACATCTACAAACCATGCTTGTACAAAGTTGTCAACTAGTCTTTGTTTAAATTCAGTGCAGAATGCTTGAGGGTTAACACGAAGCGGGTTTTCCCAAACATCTCCAAATCCGTGACGACACAATAATGACTTCACACCCGATGTCCAATTCGTCTTTCCCACCTCGCAGTCAGTGTGTGAAATGTAGTACGTAGCTTTTATGATGCACTTTTCATAATACAAAACTTTAAACCAGAATTTAACAATACGATGGTAGCGCATTATATACTGCGGGTATCTCCCCAATTTCCCCATGTTAAATCCCCATAGACATCTTCACTCCGTGAAGATGTTTATACGGATTTAACATGGGGAAATTTATTCTCCGTACACTCCGGCATTACTAGTAGACAGCTTCACACCTAGTATCCTTTTGCAAAACTTTAAATGAATACGCTCTAATTCCTTTGACTTAGTATTACCCCACACCTCACAAGCATAGTTAATAACAGAGGACACGAAGGCGTCCAATAATTGGCACAATGTTTTAGGAGAGAAATTACACGACTTTATATTTCGAAATAACACATTCATAGCTTTTAGGCCTTTGCCTGACAGCGTCTGTTGATTGAGGCAAAACGATCCGTTGTAATGAATTACAGTTCCAAGGTAGTTGAAATCACTGACTAACTCTAGAGGAAAGTCATTATAAAACCACTTTTCATCACGCTTTGTAGTTCCACGTTTTCTAAACACCATTACTTTAGTTTTCTCAGTGTTGACGGTTAGACCCCATTGTTGACAATACTCGTATAATGTATCTAAACTGTTTTGTAGATCAGCACATGTTTCACCTACGATTGCCATGTCATCGGCGAACAACAGCAGAATTATCACAATATCTTGGATCGATAGCCCACAACTCTCTTTATGTTGAAGATACAGCTCAAAGTCTTCCAGAAACAGCGCGAATAGGATCAGAGAAGTTACCTCCCCCTGTCTCAGTCCGATCGAACACTCGAAACATTCAGAAAATGTATTACAATGCTTCACGCACGACTTCACACTCGTATACATGTCTATAAATATTCTCAAAATGTTACCGTTGATACCCATGCGATTCATTTTATACCATAGTCCATTCCTATATACCGAGTCGAAGGCTTTCCTCATATCAACAAATGCACAGTATAGGTGTCTGTTCACATTCAGATAATGTTCCACTATGCTTTGAAGCACGTAAATTGCGTCGATAGTTGAATACCCCTTACGAAAACCATACTGCGCGTCTGACACAGATTCGTATATTTCACACCACACCGTAACTCTCTTATTCAACACCGTTGTGAATAGCTTGGCTAAACAACTTATTAGCGTAATGCCTCTGTAATTATTAACGTCAGTTTCATCCCCCTTTTTGAACAGAGGTATTATATATAAACCCACGTGACCATTCCTCTGGAAAATACCCCAAATTCAGAACTATGTTGAATAAGTCAGTTATGTGTGATAACAATATATCACCAGCGCAAATGAAGTAATAGTTCAAAATACAGTCCCCCGCATAGGCCTTGCCCGGTTTCAGCAGTTTTAACGCATTAGAAACCTCAGCCTCCGAAATTGGTTCATCAAGTTCATCAAACACAGCACGTTCACTGAAGTCGTGGGTCGTATTAAAATTCTCGGCACATTCCTCTCTAACGGTGAAAATATTGGTTGTAACATTTTGGAAATAATCCAGGAAATCTTAGGGCGAAATGTCATTGCCTTTCTTTTTACTGGATTTACGGAATTGCTTCCAAAAGTCTTTCGGCTGTTTATGTTTTAGGCGTTCAATACTTCTCGTTCTGTTACGATCAAATATACCCTTTTTCCTTTTTACAAGCTTCTTGTAGTTCAATTGTTTATTACACATATTCAGTCTATTCTCAAGACATGTGTTCGCATTAAACGAGTGCAACGCAGTTTTATATTCCCGCTTACGATCACGGCATTCTGTATCGAACCATTCACTAGTTTACACACAAGGTCTACCAAAAATACCATTCGTACGTGTATGAGTGTGCGAAAATAGAGGGTCAGCAGCCTCCCTCAGAATGCTCACAAAACCAGATACCGCATCCGTAACGCTTTTCCTGTCATGGGGGCCAACGTTATCTATAATAGCGTTCAAATGGGGTAATTTAGAAATAAGAACTCTGCGAAACTCCGCACTGTGTACATCATTCCATTTGTAGAAAGTGCGTGGTTCACCAGTTGGAGCATTCAAATGAGTCGTCCGTCGGCCGACGTGCAAGGAAAAGCTAACCGATGTGTGATAACTATACACACTAAATTTATTGATTGCAAAGTTATGAATTAATTTACATCATTCAATTTGTAGAAAGTGCGTTGTTCACTAGTTGGAGCATTCAAATGAGTCGTCCGTCGGCCGACGTGCAAGGAAAAGCTAACCGATGCGTGATCACTATACACACTAAATTTATTGATTGCAAAGTTATGAATTAATTTACATCATTCAATTTGTAGAAAGTGCGTTGTTCACTAGTTGGAGCATTCAAATGAGTCGTCCGTCGGCCGACGTGCAAGGAAAAGCTAACAGATGCGTGATCACTATACACACTAAATGTATTGATTGCAAAGTTATGAATTAATTTGAAGTCAGTTTGTTTCAACAGATAGTCAATCACACTCGATCCGTTTCTACAATAGTATGTGAATACACCATTGTCTTTATCAATACCAAGCCTGCCAGTTGCTATCATTAACGTGGAAGATTTACATACATAGTTCTAGGAGCTTAATTGCTCCCTTGGGTGTTACTAAATGTGTCCATTGCTACCATGTCCAGTCATACCAGTAGCCTATTTCACCAATATTGCGAAGTATACTTATCAAGCAAAGTATACTTTGAGGGAGACATTTTCAATTTAAGGATAAATTTATTAATTTTTATTATACTCAATTTATTACATTATCACAGCCATTTTGGCTGTGATAATGTAATAAATTCAGTATAATAATTCTGCATACGTTTAATCATCAAATATATGCAGTTGTTAGTTCTATATGAAATAATGCATTTCGGGAAAAATAAATGATTACTCCATCAAAGTATACTTTGCTAGATAAGTATACTTTGCAATGTTGGTGAAATAGGATACTGATGTGATGCCTCTAAACCATGAATATTAAGGACTCGTTCTATACATGATCATCGTTTGATTCAAAGGTAATTGCTTCGTAAAGAGGATAGAATATATGTATAACATATAATGTATGTGAATACTGCCTCGTTACTGTATCCTATACGGACCATGGAGTCGCCAAGTCGGCCATCTTTGTGTGTTCCAGCCATCAGCCAGTTTCACCTGTTCTTCCGTTTGACAAAGAACTTAAAAAGTGAGGTAGAACTTATGATATAATGTAGCTAATCACATGTAGAAAAGGCAGGAGAACGGATTCCTATCCATTTTATTACACCAAACTGTAAAATATGTCTGTTTTCTGGACAGGCTTGTGCCTGTGTTGTTAACAACATGAAGCACCATTATAGGTAGCCTCATGCACAGAAATTTCACAATGTATCACTCTTACCTGGCCAATCACACAACACGTACCATATATACCCACTACTGTACTCTACTGTAGCTACCAAATCCAGTGACATGTAAGCTGTTACATGCTAGTGTATTGTCCCTGGTGTCTGCTCAGCTACTATGCGAGTAAATATGGCTTTACATATGGGTAACGTGTACACTAACATAGGCTGTGCTTCTGATGGAAAAGTTTACACATCAAAATTTATTTTGAGATTGATGGGAGAAATGCTCAGATATCTCGTCTTTTGTATAGTTTGCTGGCATAATATTTATAGCTTGCCGTTGTCATTTATGTATATTATGTTTTGCACCAAATTTTATTTGGTTTACCGTCATATTATTTGCTGTACGTGTCAAACGCACGAAGTGGTGAAACTGTACGATGGCTTGTACATACAAAGATGGCAGAGATGCCAACTCAATGAACCATATAGTATACAGTAACACGACAGTATTTACATATGCTATATTCATATATCACATCACTCTTATGACGCAATTAGCATATAAGCTGAGTGTATCTATCTATGACCTACTACCTTAATTACAAAATAAAGTGGAAAACCCTGCAAACGACTGTGTGCCTGGGTAATTCTGATGGAGTCCATTGACATTTACCTCCGATGGTACTGTCCGTTCATGATTGCAATGCACGAAAACATGTTTTGGAGTCGTCATATGCCTGATTTACAGTGGAACATCTCCAACGTATGTTTTATATATGTGAGACTCATTATGCAAACGAAACGGATAACAATTTGATTGGGCCGAATGATTTATAATATAAGTTATTGTGATTCTACACAGGCTATATGGTGTAATATTGCCCGTCTGGAGGTATGTTCACCCGAGGCGATAGCGTAGAATCACAATACCGTATTTGTCATACCGCAGATCCTGTATTTGGCCGTATAAACATATCTCTTATTTTGATCTTTGCGTTTTTTCAGGAAGAAAAATAATCCGAGATTCGATTTTCTACCGTCAGTCTTAATATAAAGGCGTAAATTAACATTTCGTTTTTTTATTAAGCGAAAACAAACTAAATATGGAGTATGAAATCCATCGAAAACGACTTTATGACAGTTTTTTTATATCGTATAATTTAATTTATATTCCACTGCTCTATCGATCTGCTCTCCCTTTGGCGCCTCTAGAATAATGCGACAGGTTCCCAAACATTCGCTGTCATTGCTACGCGCGCGTGCTACGTGCTACGTGCGCGGAACCCATAGTTTGTGACCTAAATATAGCCGTGTCACGAAACCAAGTGTGTTGAGATTTGAAAAGCAATTTTCGTTATTTTGGCTAATTTTTCGTTCATATTTTGATGAGCGAAGAATATTTATTGAAAAATAAACAATAAAGACTGGTTTTTAGTGTACAATTTGTTACATTTTATTGATCAATTCGGGGTTTTATTGTGTTTAGTGAGGAATACAATTCGCAATCGCTAGACGCTTTCAAAATGCGTCTTCATTGGACGCGAGGCGCAGGAGGGGAATCGCAATTTCTCTATGTCCGACGGCCTTGGCACGTCATATAATAATATAATATATATGACCAGGCAAGCTAGCCAATCAAAAACCGAGAAACCTATCTGCGGTATGACAATGGTATTTGTCATACCGCAGATAAGTTTCTCGGCTTTTTTAATATTGCCCGTCTGAAGGTATGTTCACCCTCGGCTATCGCCTCGGGTGAACATACCTCCAGATGGGCAATATTACACCATATAGCCTGTGTAGAATCACAATAACTTATAATATGGACGGACGAATGTGATAATTAACGCTCGGTCCTCTATGATCGTCATTGGCCACATATGATCGGTACAATCATGTAGCTCAGATCATGTATTATCATGATTATGTAGATACACTTAGATATATGTGACCCATTTCACTAATCTGCGTACGACTAAGAAGAATCGGACTTGCGAAACTAAAATTAACAATAGTGTTCGCATTAGTAGCCGATTTTGAGAGGTCTTCTTAATTTATTTAGTTTTAGTGACACTTACATGTAGATAGCAATACTGAACCACATTTAATGTGTAAGTTACGGAGCCCCACCGGGGACGTATACTTTTATATTTTTTTCATTCGTTCCCACGAAATAACAATTCGTTCCCTCAATTAAACAATTCGTTCCAATGAATTAACAATTCGTTCCCACGAATTAACAATTTGTTAACAAAAGTTCGTTCCCTCAATTTAATAATTGGTTGCCACGAAATAACAATTCGTTCCCACGAATTGTTATATCGTGTGAGCTAATTGTTAATTCGATGGAACGAATTGCTATATCGTGGGAACGAATTGCTAATTCGAGGGAACGAATTGTTAAATTGAGGGAACGAATTGTTATTTTTTGGGAACGAAATAATAATATAAATGCATGTCCCCTGCGGGGCTCCGTAGTAAGTAAATTGATAATCAATAGTTGTAGGAACAATTATATCGTACAGTGGGGTCAGCGTGTAAGTGTACACACGAACCAACCTGTCGTGTTCGTTCGTGTGTGCACTTACACGCTGACCCCACCGTACAAAGTTTAGTGAACGGACTGACTCTATTATTATGTAACTAGAATGGCCGCGGCCAGCATGTCGCGCCCGCCGAAGAAAATAATGGATACTATGTGCATGATGTTATGTTGTTGTATGGCTCAGCGACTTCTAAATTAAGACATTTAGAGCTGAGAATACACATGGGGAGAATGCCCAAATTCAGCAGTTGAATTTAAAATATCCTGAATTGTTGCCAGGTGATCTTACCACAGCACAATATCTTGGCCTCACCACCTTTTACTCGGCTCCTATGAAAAGCAGGGAATACTGGTTAAGACTTACAATAACTAGAAATGGACGCTTGTCGACAAGCGCATGTGTATCCCCCTCCCCAGATACACAAGTAGTTTGAAAAAAAGGTGTTCGAGTTATGCTCCGGAGACAAAATCAGTGACGGAAAAACAAAGGGAGATAACTAAAAAATTAGTGATGCAAGAGTTGTCATTCTTGCGTGACACACCTTTAGTGTCGTGGTCTATGCATGTGTGAAGTTTCATGAACATATTCCAAAGGGTGTTCGAGTTATGCTCCGGACACGAAATCAGTGCACGAAACAACAAAGGGAGATAACTAAGAAATTAACGACGCAAGAGTTGTCATTCTTACGTGCGACACATCTTTGGGTCGTCTTCTATGCATGTGTGAAGTTTAATAAACTAGAAAATGTGTTCATAGAACACGGATGTCCCACATATCGCTTTGATAATAAATGAGGCCAAATTCCATGTCAAAATTTTCTTTTACCTGAGCGTTAAAGTTTTTGAAGCACCAAGTATGTGACCTTGACCCTGGGCTTGGCGGGGGCAGGACGAACGTGGATTTGGCACAGGGCGGTAGAGGACCATTAGAGCAATGCATATGTGAAATATGAAGCTGATCCGTGAAAGAAAACAGAAAGTATAAGATATTTACCTGAGCGTTAAAGGTTTTGAAGCACTAATTATGTGATCTTAACCCTGGGCTTGGCGGGGGCAGGACGATTTGGCACAGGGCGGTAGAGGACCATTACAGCAATGTGTATATGAAATATGAAGGAGATCGGTCGAAGGGTGAAGAAATGATGAGACATTTACCCGAGTGTTAAAGTTTTGTGACGGACGGACGGACGGGACGACGGGAGGACGGGACGCACGTTCCTACGAAAGAACACTTGTTGGGTTTTTACTCTATAAAAATACCCAACAAGAGTACCCAACACTATCCTAACCCTACCCAATAAGATCACCGTACGCTTACAACAAGTACCCATTCGTGTGTGCGGACGGCGGACGGACGGACGGACGGACGGACAAGGGTAACACTAAATGCCCCCTCCACTATCGTGGTGGGGCATAACAATATTCCAAAGGGTGTTCGAGTTATGCTCTGGATACAAAATCAGAGCACGAAACAACAAAGGGAGATAAGTAAACAAGAATTCCGCGTAATCAAATGCCTCGCCTTGTCCAGCCTTGACCTCGAGCCTGGGCCCGAAAGCAATTTTCACTGGCCCGAACATATACAATTATTGACTAGTGAGCCATAGAATATCAGATTATATTATATGGCTCACTAGTCAATAATTGTTTTAGTATATGATAATAGTATGTATATAGCACTTATGACCTTATGCTACTAGACAAAAATTGAAAAAGAATGTGAAAAAAAAAATGAAAAAAAAAATGGAAAAAAAAAGTTTAAAAATTAAAAATAATAATGCTTGCTACTGGAGCCCAGAATTTTGTTTTGATAGTCCTATATTTATCTACATATATATGCACAGGTCCACATAATGCCACAATATTTTCAATACAGTTTACACAAATAATAATGCTCGCTACTGGAGCCCAGAATTTTTGTTAATAGTCCTATATTTATCTACATATATCTGCACAGGTCCACATACTGCCACAATATTGTCAACACAGTTTAAGGAAATGTAATAATGTACCTGTGTAAATTACCTGTAATAAGTTAGTGGTCAGTTAAAAATTGAAAAAGAATGTAAAAAAAAAAATGTAAAACAAAAATTAAATTTAAAAAAAAATAAAAAATAATGCTCCCTACTGGAGCCCAGAATGTTTTTTAATAGTCCTATATTTATCTACATGCACAGGTCCACATATTGCCACAATATTTTCAACACAGTTTACGGAAATGTAATATAATCATTTACCTGTATAAATTACCTGTAAGTGGTCAGTGGTCAGTTGCACATGCTAGCACATGCACATGTGAATAGTCTGTATATATCACTTACGACCTTATGCTACTAGACAAAAATTGAAAAAGAATTTGAAAAAAACAATGAAAAAAAAAATGGAAAAAAAAAAGTTTAAAAATTAAAAATAATATTGCTTGCTACTGGAGCCCAGAATTTTTTTTTAATAGTCCTATGTTTATCTACATATATCTGCACAGGTCCACATAATGCCACAATATTTTCAACACAGTTTACGGAAATGTAATATCCAATGTAGTAATTTACCTGTATAAATTACCTGTGGTCAAGAGTGGTCAAGACTGGACATTTGCACATGCTAGCACATGCTAGCACATACACAGGTGAATGGTTCTCCCAGTCTCTATTGTTCTCTCTACAGGTAAGGTGTACAGAGCACACGAGAAAATGTGTAAAGAGCAGACGAGAAAACGGGTCTTCATGCATTATTGTCCAGTTTGTAGAGTGCGCAAAACAAAAAAGGGAGATAACTCAAAAATTAGCTACACAAGAGTTTTCACTCTTGTGCGCGACACACCTCCGGGTCGTGGTCTATGCATGTGTGAAGTTTCATGAAAATATTCCAAAGGGTGGTCGAGTTATGCTCCGGACAGGAAATCAGTGCCCGAAAATAAAAAAGGGAGATAACTCAAAAATTAGCTATGCAAGAGTTGTCATTCTTGTGGCGCGGACAAAAACAACCCTTTTCCGGGTCGTGGTCTATTGCAATGGGTGTGGAAGTTTTTCATGAAAATATTCCAAAGGGTGTTTTTTTCGAGTTATTGCTACCGGACAAAGGAAAGTGGGGGGTTCCCCTAGGCGGGCGGGGACCGCGGGAATTGCGGACGCCCTGGACCGCGGACGCGCGGGGACCCGCCGGGGACGCCGGACGCGGACGCGGACGCGGCCCGCTGTCAAATCCATAGTATCCCCCGACGGAGTCCGGGAGATACAATAAATGTCCATGGTCTCAAAAGAAGACTATATTGGAGTTGCAGTAAACGATTACATGGATCTACCGGTCGGGTTGCTGAAGTATCCAGGTATTGCGCACAATGAATATTTGGAGGATACATATGAAGTGTCAAGTCATTCGGTGAAACTGTTGAAGAGATATAACATATGTAAAAACTTTAACGCAAATGCGGACACACGTACGTACGTGTACGGACGTCAGTGTGCCGACTATATCGCGCTGTCCGCAAGCGGGCGCGACAAAAACATACCCGAATGCGGCTTTTGGCTTCTAGAAATAAAAATCTCTACGGGACTGTGAAGCAAGGTTGAGGTTGTGCTCTGTACAGTAGCGCTTTTCTGCTCCTTACCTGCTCCTTACCTATTTGTATATACTAATATCGTATACATATCGTAATCGTATAGTATTGGTATATTTAATTAGCAAATCGTATGATCATATACTATTGGTATGTTTGTACCGTATCATCGTATAGTACAGCTTGTTTACATTATACAAACGTACTATACGAATATTATACAAACATACGATATCCGTTCGTATATACGATATATCCGTACGGATATGGTATGAATATACCATACCCGAAGTGTGGCTTTTCATTCTACTGAAAACACCTCTCATTTTAAAGAAATTCTCGACTCCAAAGACGACCAAATATTAGGGGCGGACCAAATATTAGGGCAAATAGTACACGGCAACACCGTTAATATATCGTATACATTTACGGTATTCTGGTACATTTATACCGTACACAAATCTGGTATGTGTGTACGATACAAACGTACCAGAATTATACACATGTATACAAATCGTATAAACGTACGATTTGAATGGTATATCTATACGATATTGGTTGGTGTGTACGGTACAAACATACCGTACGTTTATATTATATGCATATCGTATAGAAAACATATCGTATTGGTATAGTATACGTATAGTATTGGTATAGTACGTATAGTTGACCTGCAGAAAAGCGCTACTGTAACATACGTACAAACTTTAACGCACAGTTTACAAAAGCTTTAACGCAAATGTATTGCGCACAATGAATATTTGGAGGATGGTAAACATGCATATGAAGTTTCAAGTCAATCGGTGAAGCGGTTTCAGAGATATAACATATGTAAAAATTGTAACGCAAATGCGGACGCACGTACATAAACACGTACGTCAAAGTGCCGACTATATCGAGGCTGTCCGCAAGCGGGCGCGACAATACAATTCACTTACAGAGTTCCGTCATCAGGTACGGTACAATTCCCTTGTCCCAGCGGGAGTCAGCTTCGATGGACACGGTCCGTCTGCGGCGACTATTCAGCGAGGACTTCTCGTTCGACAGATCTATGTCCATTCGCGGATTGCGACTGTTCTGCATATATAGCGTAGTATTCAAGTATCAAAATTTATTCTGGCATGTAACACAACAGGGAGTTATGGAAGCGTCCTGGTGCCAGATGCTGAAATATTCTTAAGTCATAATTAGGAGATACTAACTCATAGTTAGGAGATAGTAACTCCTAATTAGGAGACACCAAATTATCATTAATTGATACTAACTCATAATTAAGAGATACAAAGTCCTAATTAGGAGATATAATTAGGAGTCACTATCTCATAATTAGGGTTTACTATCTCCTAATTAGCATCTACTATCTCCTAATTAGGATTTACTATATCCTAGCTTATTAAATCCTAATTCTTAGGATAATCAGTTAGGACTTCGTTATCTCATACTTAGGAATTAGTATCTCCTAATTAGGATTTAGTATCTGCTAATTAGGACTTAGTTTCTCCCAATTAGGACTTACTATCTCCTAGGTGAGACACTAAGGCAAACGTGACTATCAACTTTGTTGTCATACGAAGTTTAATAGAGCGGGCAGCTGGGGGCCGTTTCACTAAAGTTCGTACGACTAAAATGGTCGTAAGTGCGAAATTATGAGAGTCTGTAAATTGCACATTAACAATGTTGTCTAAGACTTGTAAACAATTATTGGATTTACAATGATTGAGCATAGGCTATGCAGCCTATGCTCAATAACTGTAAATGCATTAATTGAAATTTACAGACGATCCTAAATTTGCACTTACGAACATTTTAGTCGTACGAACTTTAGTGAAACCGGCCACAGATCCGTTGTTTTAAATGCAATACTCACCAGTTTCTCTATCAAGTCCCGTAATGCTGTATGTTTTTTGCCTTTATTCTTATCAGGGAGTTGAACATCTACTCCATCTAATTTTGCCCCATGCTTCTCCATCTCATTTTCCCGTGCCTCTAATTCTTCCTGTAAATAGAGATAACCAAGCCAATGTAGGTTGTGCCGATGCAGGGGAACCTCTCTAAACAGGACAATACGGGAGGTCCCCCAGGGTGTCCGGTTGAGAGAGGTTCCACTTTAATTAAGCACTCGTTGAACATTTTTTGTCATTTTCAATCATGAACAGACACGACAATGACATACTTGACAGTAAACCCCATGTAAATTAAACACAGTGGGGTCGCCAGGGTGTCCGGTTTAGAGAGGTTCTACTGTACATGGATATGATAGGAAACTTGCAGCGAAATGGGGTTGTGACGAGGGAAATGAGGATTATGAATTTTGCGATCCGTGTAGATCCAGGTCAGCCTGTGCATCTGCACAGTCAGATCAGGATCTGTACTGTTCGCTACATCAATAATTCTAACAAGCAATGTCGACCATGATTATACTAGAAGAGTTTTGCTATTTGATCAGGTGCTACACTGGTAACAAAACGCATAATCCCTATTTTATCCGTCACTGTCACGTATCTAGGCAAGCTGATTATTCCACAAGGTTTCATGTTAATATGGTTACTATCTCTTTTTTGTTATTGAACAACCACTTGTTTGTGTGGTGGTCGTTTTTCATATTTCTAAGGTTATCGACCTCGGCTTGGAAACGGTAGAAATTCGTCAATGAACCTCGGAATTCCTGCGCGTTTCCTAGCCTCGACATTTCTATAAACAATGAACGTACCAACAGAAGCTCCGCCTCCGCGTTGTGATGGGCCGTCACGTGACCACGATGCTCCGGAACGTCCATGGCATGATTTTCCGCGTCTTGTGTTTCTATTTCTTCGAGTACCTTTTTGTTGTGTATATGTTCCTGTAATAGCACAAGTGTTGCATAACAGAATAAGTATGTATATGGGGTCCGTTTTTTCACTAAATTTCGTACGAATAAAATGTTCGTAAGTGCAAATTTAGGATCGTCTGGAAATTTCAATTGATGGATTTCCATTTATTGAACATAGGCCGCAGCCTATGCTCATGGTTATTTAAACAAAAATATTCAACTATTCTCCAATGGATTATCGAGATAATAGCTGTCACAACATGACAAAACATATCACAATGAAGTAAAGTACACGGACATGCCAGCAAGAATGCCGCCTTATAACGGCCAGTGAAAACAACGGTCGATTGAACCTGCCTAACACGACGCCACAAATCTCCCGCATACATGCACAGCGCCATCATGCTCAAAAAGAACAGATACATATGGTCGAGACGCCAGTTTTCGGGGAAGTCGGAGTTTTCGGGGTATTTACACATTATGTAATTTATAGACATGTCTGGAGCCGCGATGTGCTTTACGTCAGGTGATTCAAATAAGCACGACTTGACGTACATTAATTCCTTTAAAAATTCCTTTAAAAATGCCACAAAATCCAGTGTTTGGACTAAATACTGCTAATTTGTGTCATTTAGGTCATTTTGTTCACGAACCTGCCATGATTTTCCACGTCCGCCATTAATCTGCTCTTTAATATTGTTAAAATCATAAACAATAGAAAAGTTTCAACTTTTCCTTCACTGTGCCTCATTCATCTGCGAGATGATCAACAGTCAATGACAAACTCGGGACGAATTAGCAGATATATTGACACTTTGGGAACATACCCCGAAAACACCAACCATAAGTCAAGATTCAAGATGGCTGACTCCTGTGTTGCTAAAGTCGCGAACTCGAATTTTAATCTAACAAGAATCTTATTTTGAAGGGCAGAAACATTGAAAGAAATGTTTACCATTGGATTGAACTGACAAGTTAGCTCATATGTTATGTTTTATATACAGAATACCAGGCTAGTGTCTTTTGATATCAAGTTTATCAGGCAAGGCTAGGAAACGTGTAGGAATTCCTACCGTTTCCGAGCCGAGCCTGATAAACTTGCTATCAAAATACACTAGTCTGGTATTCTATTTATCAGGTAACCTTTTATTCTCGAAAATGATCACAGATGACGTCGTTATCTATGGACAGAACGCGGGCTTCTTTGCGTTGCGTCATTACACTGACGTCATTCGGTAACGCCACGTGACGTCATCCGACCAATGGAACGTCAGTTTTCACTTCGTCGTAACCCGGATGTTTATATCAGGTCAATGCCTGATACAACAATATGTTATCAGTCAGTACGTATTCGGTCAATACAGGGCAGGTTACCTGATAAAAAAATGCTAGTTGATGAACTTGTTAATACCCCATACCATAGAATAAACACGAGTAATATATTGGACGTAAACGACCAAATAATCACTACGAAATCAACCAGAGTATATACGACGGCACTACACATGAATTAAAAGATAACATTGTACATAATACTATCAGACAATAGGAAATATGACGACAGAAAATTCAACCCACACAATAGGGGAAGACGGTGTGGTACTATGACGGGAGCTGTTACCAGTTATACAGGACAATACAGAATGTTAAGAAATAGCTACTACAACAATAACATCCTATCAAATAAGCACTCCAACGGAATAGAAAATGAAAATCGTCAACATATGATACATAAATACTTCGAAGAAGCAGAACTTCTCTCGAAAACAACTACACACCATTAGTTGGAGCAAAATGAAGTGACTGTCTTAACCCTTTGAACCCGAAAGCCCGCTATATCGGTTTATGCAAACAGTGCAGATCCAGATGAGCCGGCTCGTAACGAGCCGTCTCATCAGGATATGCACTGTTTGAAAGTAATTTTCATATTTTTGAGAAAAACAAATACCTCCTTTTTTATAAATGGAATAGTCTGACAATCATTTTGCGATGATTGTATTGGTTGGAAAACGAACATATCGCAGCCCATTCAGTTACTTAGGGGTGAAAGGGTTAATAGCGAATAACTGAGTGATAATGGCACGATCATACAAGTGAACATCCCGGCCGGGTTTCTGAAACACTCTTCATTCGATGCCGTTGTTTTCAGTCACCGCGCAATGCAAATGTTAAAAGTGGACATTGACAATAAACCTAGCCTGTCAATGACCAACTCGGTAGTACGTTGTAAATTTGACGGATCGTGTCTTCTGTTGGTATATTTCCTAATGAATTCATTCTTTATAAATGCCTTCAATTTCACATTACAATAATCCTATCACCCGACCAATGTACTGCATATATATGCTCACATTACACGATATTTCCGACGGAAATGTAACAACAACGTTTGACCATTTCCAGCCGTGGGTAAACGTTTGCCGTGGCACTCGGGAACTGTTTGAACCCACGGCCTACGGCCTTCGGGTTCAAACAGTTCCCTCGTGCCACGACAAACGTTTACCCACGGCTGGATATTGTTGAACCTTATACTTATGACAGGTTGTATTTTAGTGGTACTTGACGATAGAACCAATGGACATATTCCACCACACTAACGTGATTCCATACTGCTACAACTATATGTGGACACAGTCACGAACGAGTTGCAAACACCGGCTGTCAATGTAAACGTTATTGTACATTTCAGTTCCACACTTACGTACTACTTTGACGGAGGAAGTTTAGTTATAATGAGTGTGACGGTCTGAGTGATACCTTCATATGATCTTGCATCACATGTGCCATTAGAGCTCGGTTTTTCTTAGGTTTGCCATTTGTATTTCTAACGACGACTATCAGTAGTAGAATCGGAAGAAAGGAGGCGAAACACTTCATCTGAAATAAATAACAACAACGGATCATGTAGTATACGTGTATTGATGAGTGTAACATCAGAATATATGCGAAACATCAGTAGCCTATTTACCAACATTGCAAAGTATGCTTATCTATAAAAGTATACAGTGGGGTCAGCGTGTAAGTGCACACACGAACGAACACGACAGGTTGGTTCCAACCTGTCGTGTTCGTTCGTGTGTGCACTTACACGCTGACCCCACTGTACTGTGCTTGTTGGCGAGTTGGCATTACCAGTAGCCTATTTCATCAACATTGCAAAGTATACTTTTCTAGCAAAGTATACTTTGAGAGAGAAATTTTCAATTTAAGGATAAAATTATTAATTTTTATTATACTGAATTTATTACATTATCACATCCATTTTGACTGTGATAATGTAATACAGTCAGTATAATAATTCAGCATACTTTTAATCATCAAATATATGCAGTCGTTAGTTCTATATTAAATAATGCATTTTAAGAAAAATAAATGATTACTCCATCAAAGTATACTTTGCTAGATAAGAATTTTGATGAAATCGGCTACAGATCTGAAATAAAAAAGAATATAGGGTTAAATGCATTGTGATTTTGAAATTTGAGGTGTATATCAGAAAATGATAGGTCATGAAAGCTTTTTAATGGCGACGCGCTAAAGGAGCCATTTAAACATGTTTTCAGACCTATAATGTTACGCAGCAAATATCATAATGACAATGCTGTTAACCGATTTCAAATGCACCAATGTACATTTTGCCAATTATATCGATTATAATTGTGGAAAACGTACCGGAGTACAAAGTACATGTATATTTATCTTGCTAAGTATACTTTGAGGGAGAAATTTTCAATTTAAAGATAAATTTATTAATTTGTATTATGCTGAATTTATTACATTATCACATCCATTTTAGCTGTGATAATGTAATAAATTCAGTATAATAATTCTGCAAATTTTTATTCATCAAATAAATGCAGTGGTTAGTTCTATATGTAATAATGCATTTTGGGAAAAATAAATGATTATTCCCTCAAAATATACTTTGCTAGATAAGAATACTTTGCAACTTTGATGAGATTGGCTACTGGTCATGCCGGACGGATCACACAAATATATATTATTTTTTTTTTAAGTTTTCTGCCATGCAAGAAAATAGTTCCAATACAATTACAAAATATTAGCATTTATTCAGCTAGGAAAGTGTATACATTTATGTTGCTGCTTTCGTTATATTTCAATAATAAAAGTTAACTATATTCGCTTTCCACTTTATCCAAACTGTGATACTGCTGTCCACTTCATAATACAGTGGAACCTCTCTAAACCGGACACCAAGAAAACACCTGTGATCTTATTTTTGATGATGTTCTTGGTCATTTATCTCAGGTGATAATGTCTGTTCGTGATCGCATAGCACACAAGTATGGCTCAACATGATCAAATGCCTGATTTACAGTGAAACCTCTCTAAACCAGACACCATGGGAGGTTCCCAGGGTGTCTGGTTTAGAGAGGTTTCACTGTATTGGAATTTCAACTTCCTCGCTTTTATGCTTTAAATTTTCCGCAAAATTATGCATTTCTAGTACAAGCAAACCTATTCCGTCATATATGTAAATCCAAAAACTGTTTACAAGAAAACATTGTTAATGTGAAATTTACAAACTATCATAATTTTCATTTACGACCATTTTAGTCGTACGAAGTTTAGTGTAACGGCCCTGTGTTGGAAATAAAATTAAATCTCTCGAGTTGAGAACGTTTCATAGAGGATCTTACACGTGCGATGATTTAATATGATATGTGTTAAACGAGTTTACTATTTTCATAAGAAACGAGGCTGTGTCAAGTTTCTTATGAAATTAGTCAGTGACAATGAGTTTAATAAATATCATATTAAATCAACATATTCAAATGCTAGATTATATTTATTGAATGAGCACAGCTACATACTTTGAATTTTACTGATGTAACCTAACATGTTGTATGTGGCCGGCTCATTTGCATATTTATTACACTAGTGTATTGTAATATTTATTACATTGTGTTAATACACTGTGACAGCCCATTTTATGCAATAATATTAGTTATTGTATAGTACATGTATTATAACATTTTTAACAAATGCTTATGTGTACATATTTATCCCGTCAACACATTGCGTATGTGCCGTGAAACACGGTGCCGTGAAACATTTTTGATATCCTGTCAATACGATTTGGAGATGTGACTGGGGTTATTTTTTTTCATTTTAAAGCTATTTGTAATGTTGACGGGATAAATAGAATAGTAAGGTAGTGCCGTGAATGGGAAAAATAGCTGGCCCGGCACGGAAACGGGATGTGCTCGGCAGAGCCTCGCCCATCCCGTTTCCTAAGCCTTGCCAGATAGTTTTCCCATTCACGGCTCTAACCTACTATTCTCTATATACTGTACATGTATATGGCGTTGTACATGTATATGGCGTAAAAATACCAAATTACATGTTTCATTACAGTTCACAAATATCTGAGACTCGATACTTACATAAACCACACACAATGATAAACATGGCTAAAAATGAACACTTACTTTTATTTTTTCACTTTAATGTAGAAACTTCACACAGCGTGTATCTGCGCCTGTCGCTCGCCTGAACAGGAATGCCAGCTGCCCAGTTGCGGACAGTCTCTTAAATACAATGAGGAACCACGCGGTTACATGGCCACCTGGTTACATGGAACCCAGCAACCAATAGACACTCAGCTCGGTGTGCGGCATTATGACTGGACCGCCTTCTGAGAAAAGGTACCATTGGACAAAAACTGTATGTACTTACACAGTCTATAAATTCATGTACATGTAATGTAAACGCTCAATCACCGTATTGTGTTTATATCCCAATGCATGGGCGGATTCAGGGGGGCCCCTAAAATTCGCCGAGTAAATATGTTTTACAAGTTACAAGGCACGTGTCATGCCAAGTGCCATGTATTCCATGCATTTTTCGGTCGTTGTCTTATTGTTTCAAAATTTAAACGTTTTCAATCAAAAATCGTGTCTAAACATATTGTGACAGTGTCAATATTGTTGCTCCAAAATGCGCCAAAACGCAGGAAATGCGATGTAGATTTCAAATCCCCCCCCCCCCGCCGAAACCTCCTAGCGCTATCCCGAGCTCCGCTCGGTCGACTATTTTGCAATACTTCACTATTATCGTTCGATAATATAGTCAAGTATTGCAAAATAGTTACGCCCCCCCCCCGCCCCCTTAACCCGAAATACTGGATCCGCGCCTGCAATGAGCACTGCGTTATTGACAGGCAAAGCCGCTGTTCCATGAATTGTGACAAGATGACTTTAAAAAATCAGATTCTTATGTTAACGCCGTATTTGGTTATTTACATTTTTGAACTACATGTATCAGAGCATGCAATGTAAAATATAAGTAGTGAAACCACGTGTAGCTGCGTTTACTGTAGTATAAAAACAGTTTGTCTGTTTAAAGTGTGTAAAGTCACAAGGACTCCTCGCAAACTCCTCGCAAACTTTAAACAGACCAAATGTGTTAATACTACAGTAAACGCAACAGGCCACGGTTTTATTCCTTAATTGTACCTTGAAAACTATATACGATGTTTATGTCACTTTCTGATACAACGTAAATGTAGTATACATTTGAATAAAACGCCTATTTCTAGGAATTCGATTCAAAAGAAATGATGCGATTGGTTGATATGGGGAATTGTTAGTGCATGAAGTAAAAACAATATATATTGAATATCCTAGTTGCGAACAGTAACTCTTGCAATCTACAGCCGTACCGTCCGTAGCTAGGGGCGGTACCGGAGTAGGTTGCAATATTTACTGTTCGCAACTATACGGTACGGGAGTATATTGCATGAGTTACCGTTCGCAACTATGAATATCCGAGATATCACTTAAGATACATTTCCTTTAAAGATCACCATGATCTAACCAGAATATTCTGAATGAATGCGTAGATTGATGGATTTACATTTATTGAGCATAGGCTGCAAATGCAGCCTATGCTCAATAAATGCAAATACAATCAAACCGAAGGCGAAGGTCCGTTTTGTTGGCCTGTTATCACAAACATATTAATGCGATATGTAGTTGTATCGTGACTTCTGAACGAACTGTCCGCTTGACATTTCGCTTGCATAATCGTTTTGGAATATATTATCGCTGAGGTCGAATAAGTGGACATATGAGACACGCCATGTGATTTTGTACATTCGGACATCTGCGTAATTTCATGATATACGTTTACACAATTTACAATATTTTCCTTAAAATGGCGACCAAAGTTGACAATATTTTCAAATGTACTATGAAGATTTTGTCAACTTTTGACTATATTTATGAAAAATATTGTAAATTTTGTAAACGTAATTTCATAAGGTACAAAATCAGCGGCATGTCTCAATTATTTGCTAACTAGCGTTCTATTTAGTAAGCACGAGTATTACCATAATCGTAATGATTGTGCACCAGCGAGATAGATTGGAAATAATGTAACTAAGAAAACAAAAGTTGTCTTTGAAAATCGGCGAAATATCCGCGAAATTGGAATAGGATCAGTGCTGTATACAAACAAGTCAACAATACAGGGGCCAGTTTCACTAAACTTCGTACCATACAAATATTCAAACGAAGATTTCTATGAATTTGCTTCTGATATCGACGTGTTCCTTTAATGCTACCATTTGTAGTACCCACGTGTACATGCCATTAAATGTAGTATATCCACTGTCAGAACAAATATTATTTTGGATTTCAATTTTGCACTTACGAACATCTTAGTAGTACGAAGTTTACTGAAACGGGTCCCACGTCCGTATCATGCTATTCGGCAACGAAAGCAGATCAAGAGCAAAGCCAAACGTGCGAGAAAAACGGACACATGCTACCTGCGTAGCTCAAGATCAGCGCAGTTTCAAGGTGTGAAGAGCAAATGCAGTGGAACCTCGTCCTCCCAGGGTGTCCGGTTTGGAGATTTTCCTCTGTAAATCAGACATGTAAGCACTTCATGACACATTCTAGCGTTTTGCAATCATGAAACATCATTGTAATCAGAGATGCATAACAGCGAAACACATGTATACATGTAAACATCTATATTTCATGAGTTTAGGTAGGTTCCACTGTGCGTCTGATTCGGGTATTATTTTTATCATAACATTCTTATTTATCCAGTCAACACAGTGCGTATGTGCCGTGAAACACGGTGCCGTGAAACATTTTTGATATCCTGCCAATACGACCTAATCACTGCGTATGAATATGTGCGGTGGCTGGGGTTATCTTTATTGCATTGTAGGTGTTGTCGGGATAAATAGAATAGTAAGTCAGTGCCGTGAATGGGAAAAATATCTGGCGCGCGTTTCCGCCAGATATTTGTTCCCATTCACGGCACTAACCTACTATTCTCTATAATTCCACCGAGTGTGAGGACATAAATGGCGCGGACCGCGTAAACGTTTAGTAACCTCAACTGTTGGCTCGTTGCTGATAATTCCGGGGTTTCCTGGTCGTTCCATGAGTCTGATCAGGTTTTACAATGTGTGATAAATATGCAAATGAGACCGCTACAGAACACATCCTTTTGACTGGAACACGTGAAGCGTAGACCGATCTGGGACTAAGCCATAAAAGAATGTCTCTTTAACACATTTCTTTGTTATTACACTTTTTTTTCTTTTTGTTTTCTGTTTGCAATCATTATTCTTGAAATGTACGAATGAACTGTGCCCTCCCATTAGAAAGCGCTCTGTGGTTTTAGTGCAGATGCCAAACAGCAATTTGAGCCTTAACCTAAAATTACCGTCCACACGAAATGCTTTGATGGTTTTGATAACTTGGATGTCTACTAATTGCAAAACCGCAGGGTGCCACCTTGGCACCCTTGAGGAAATTGATAAATCCAAGATGGCCGTCATATACATGTATATAAAAAATCGTAAGCAATGTCGTATTTTGTTTGTTATCCAAGTTAGATCAACCCCTTTGGTGTATATTATTCATTTTTTTCAAGTGGAATGATACCTTGAAAGTATTGGGCACTTAATTACTTAATTGGTATTTCCATAATTGAATTTCAAGATGGCCGCCACATATATAAACAATTATAATCAATGTCGTATTGTGTTTGCTATTCGGATTAGACCAATCATTTTCGTATATATTATTCGTTAAATGACACACTGATAGCATTACATGTAACCACTTTACTGTTTTGTCCAAAATGAAAATTCAAGATGGCCGCCAAAATATATGGAAAATTAATGAAAATCATGAATATAGTACAGTAGCGCTTTTCTGCAGGTCAACTATACGTACTATGCCAATACTATACGTATACTATACCAATACGATATGTTTTCTATACAATATGCATATAATATAAACGTACGGTATGTTTGTACCGTACATACCAACCAATATCGTATAGATATACCATTCAAATCGTACGTTTAAACGATTCTTATACATATGTATAATTCTGGTACGTTTGTATTGTACAAACATACCAGATTATGGTATATTCATACCATATCCGTACGGATATATCGTATATACGAACGGATATCGTATGTTTGTATAATATTCGTATAGTACGTTTGTATAATGTAAACAAACTGTACTATACGATGATACGGTACAAACATACCAATATTATATGATCATACGATATGCTCATTAAATATATCAATACTATACGATTACGATATGTATACGATATTAGTATATACAAATAGGTAAGGAGCAGAAAAGCGCTACTGTATATACGTATGTCTCTGGCGGGACAGCACCAAGAGCGTATACAGTATCGGACCTATTATATATTCACGTGTCAATATTTATTACAGCATATATCAATAGTTATGTAGTACGTTTTTACCTAAGTTATCATTGCAAGATACCAAGCGCCCACCAATTGCTATTTAAAACACACTCTGAATATAAAATATATGAGCCAGCTGTATACATATACCTGTGGCGAAGACAATCCACACAGCAACAGGTTTATACACGTTAGCGCAAATATGTTATACTCATCAGTGTATACTTAGTATCACGACAATAATGATTCTCATGTAATGTGGTTGCTCGTATACATCACGAGTGATGGGCGTTGTTAAAGGAATGGCTTCATTCATCGGCAAAATCTGGTTCTTCGGTCTCGTTGCATGTATCGTTGTCACAAAAATCTGTGGCATCTTTCGTCCATCGGTTTTGACAATGGCCTGTGCTGCTACAGCTGCAGAAGATGGTACACGCTCACCGAGCTGTGTAATATCAACATCTGGCGGTCGCACATGGTTGTTCTAATGAACAACCACATCGAATCATCTGCATGTTAGTTGCTGGGGCTGGTAGTTTATCTGAAGGCAGAGTCACTGCTAAAAGCATTGTTGAATGGTTGTCTTTGAACCAATCCCACTCTATGGTGACAAGGTTTGGGGGATCTGGCTCCAAGACAGCCTTCCAAATTGCAGTTTATAGATGCGCTCGTTTAACGTTTTCTACAAATGCTTCCGATTTTGGCGGCAGTGATCGCAAATCTGAAGTCTTGTGGATATTTCTCCTCGCTGTTTTTGCTCACCATATTTCGAAACGAATGTCGGACATGCTGCCTTTGATCTTGGATCCATAACAAGATGCATATGAATGTTGTGGCCTCTGAAATAACATCTTATATATTCGCATGAGGATTGCCAAGGTTCACCAATGTACGTCATTTCAAGAGAACCTTAGCAACTCGGGCCTTTCCAATCCCACACATTTGTGCTATCGTGTCGCAACCAGATAGTGCATGGGCTGCCAAGAGATGTTCTACTACTGCAGCGTGCTTGCTTGTTGTTGCGCTGTGAGCTGGTGCCTTCCATGAGAAGCGTGCATGCCAACTTCTACTGCTGGTAGTAGTGTATTAATATAACGAACACATCTGTGTCATCACATACTACAGCTATATAGGACGCATATTGGGTAGCAGCGCTTACCATTTGCTGAGCAATAATTGTATCTGCCTCTTCATGACTTATCGTCATGTCAGTTCGGGTTATCACGACCCCATGATGAATCTCTGTTGGTGCGTTGCTAGAACCTGTGACTATCAGTCGGTGTTCGAAACATTCATCGGTTGGTACAAGGGTTGTCGCATTTTCCTGGATCTGCTGGCATAGGATATCAATAAGCTGAACCTTGTTCTCTGTAGTGGTCTGGATCGTATGTTGTGATGGCAGAGGTGTTGCTAATCTAAGTTTGTGTCCAGTATATGCCTTCCTAGATTCTCGAGACCTTCGTGTGTAACCCTTGATGCTGTACTCATGTAGCGATCTAAAACAAGAAAAACGTCAGCTTTCTGAAGTTTCCTATGAACATATGTACAGTATTGGACAACAAAGTCCTGCACGGTTCCAGTGGCTGGCCAGTGGATACACCAAAGAATCGCGCATCCATCAACAATGATGACATCCGGTTTCATCATTGTTCGCGTTGAGTGCTCGACTTGGAGCTTTGTTTTTAATGTCGATTTCGTTTTCATGATCCTCATATCACCACTGTCTTCGAACATTGATGTTGGGATTGGTGATAATTCATGATGGAACACGCTCTTCAGGTCAATGTCACGAGTAGTAATGATGCCCATTAACCTTCAATATATCAGTTGTGTATCAAATACTGCAGCAGATCCACATTTGATTGCTTTCTTCATGACACTCATAGTTACAACATTGTTTGTCAGTGCTCCGTGAAAACCGTTCGGCCAACTCGCTTCGTAATCAGTCAACTGCTGTGTACCAATCTGAACCGAATCATCAACGTTTACTTCATCGGTGCCTATTTGTCCAGATACAATGTTCATAATACCATATGGGTGGTCATCAGGTTTCAGTGGATCCACACATGTCTCCAGCATATCCCTGATCTTCATTCTGTCCCTGACATCTGATTAGTTTCTTCCTTTCATTTCTTCCTTGTGCTTCATCACTGACTGTGTCCCAGTGGCATCTCTCATTCCAGCAACATCCTTGATGAGGCGACTGCACGTGTGTAGACTTAACGCACACCTCTTCAATGCCGACTGATTGAGCGTGCTACCAACCAGTCCACCAGGTCCGTGTCCATATCGCATGAACGTCGTTTCGATAAACATATCCGACCATATGGCGTTCCATATTCCAGCTGTGTGGCGCATCACATGCTCACCTTTCATAAATCAGTACTTCAGTTGGCAGACATTCCATCGATCGCAGATAGTATAGGCCATACCTTGCGTAGTTGATATGCCCTACCCCAAAGAAGTATGGCATTATTGCATTTACAGCTAGTAAATGGAGAGTCCCCTTCTACATCATAGTACTTGGCTTATATGAGCAGCTGGTGGAGAAAAAAAAGGATATCACATCGGTAACCAGCGTAGCCCCAGATCTGCCTGCCTATCCGCAGTATGATCAGGGTCCATGTTGTTCGTCATTCATCCACTGAAGTTCGATAAATCACATACCTTATACTGATTAAATAATTTGTGAGTGTGTACAAATTAGTATATGCTTTATAAACAGCAAATGCCGAAGCAGGGCGTTGAGGGGATATATTATAGGGCGCAAAGTCCAAAATGAAGCGAAAAAATCACAGCGTTGTTTCGGAGTGATTGGTAATTTTAAGTACGCTATTGACAACTTTTCATGACTGAAAAGTAAATTAGATTAATGTATATAACGACACGTTCTTTCCAAAGCATACTTCTTTTTATTACCAGTTTTAATTATTTTATTTGCATTTGTTCTCTAAATTTGGCCAAAATCACAGGCCTATACCTCTAGATCGGGTATATACAATACAAAATCCGTCATTATGTGTGATTAAAATACTTAGTAATAGTAGTAATAAATGTGGTGGTGTATTTAAAACAAATTCATACACTGTTGTCATTGGAAAAGCTCACACTTGCACCCGATTATGATCGAAACATGTTTCGGCAACATTCATGGCGGCCATCTTGAATTTCTCAATTTCCTCAAGGGTGACAAGGTGGCACCCTTCGGATTATCAATGACAATATGTTGAACATTATGAAACTGTAAACAAACATCGTGTGGACGCTAGTTTTGGGTCTAGCGAACTTCCTCCAGACTATTTCTAATTCTCTGTGGTTTCTAATTCTCTTCCAGTACTCATTAATAAACAATTGCAATGAATTATTTTGTCAAAAATAATCTATAATTATATTAAGAAATTGTACATGTACATGTAAGGTATATAATGCATTTTGATTGTTACATGTATCGCCATTGTGTCATCCTACTATTATGTTGTATACCTCATGTTGTCATGTCATGTGACCTGAGTGAATAAACGATTATTATTATTATATTAACACAAAAAAATGACAGAACACATCCTGGTGATCAGTACAGCTTCAGTCTGGCATTCTCTGGCAGAAAACGCTGCAGGCTTATAGATATTTTTAATTACTTTTCTATTGGCGTGTGTTACAGACAGATCTAATGATTGCAATCAACAAGTAGAAACAGAAGTGACTTGTATATCTTCATTGTTTCTGTAAAGCTGGGCTGATTGGGAATAACCAATATGCGATATTACCAATATCCGCCGGTGGCCATTTTGGGGAGTCCAGTAGCCTACTTCACCAACATTGTATTCTTATCTAGCAAAGTACACTTTGAGGGAGATATTTTAAAATTAAGGATACATTTATTAATTTGTATTGTACTGAATTTATTACATTATCATAGCCATGTTGGTTGTGATAATGTAATACATTCTGTATAATAATTCTGCATACTTTTAATTATCAAATATATGCAGTTGTTAGTTCTATATGAAATAATGAATTTCAGGAAAAATAAATGGTTACTCCCTCAAAGTATACGTTGCTAGAAAAGTGTACTTTGCAATGTTGGTGAAATAGGCTACTGATATTGATGAAAATCAGCCGTACATTTGTGTGCTTATATCTTTCTGACCGGACCGTATCATATTACCAATAGCGTCCGTCCACTTAACATTGCAATAACCGTCACTTATTAGGCCAAAGTATGACTATTTGTTAACACATTTACAGTACTTTGCAACAAATACAAGGTGTATGATTACGTGGTTAAAACAACAATAACTACAATTACTGAAAGTTACAGAAGCCCTCCGATTAAAAGTACGTATTCTTTTATTTTGTCCTTATTATGTAACGGATTTTAATGAAATATGACGCATGAAACGCGACTTGTTAAGCTGCATTTGGTGGTCTCTGTACTTTGGCCCAAACCTCTGTCGTTTTTGCGAAGAATCGATGTCCGTGTCTATTGACAAAAACGACATAAGTATGAGCCGAACTCCCGGGACCATCAATTGCAGCTCATGGGGACGCGTTTGATGAACCATATTTCATCAAAATCCGTTGTCTATTTAGGAAAATATAAAATAATACTTACTTTGGAGTGGGCGCGAGTTCACTGAACACTTTCAGCCATTGTTGTTGTTGTTGTAACCACGTGATCATGCACCGTGATATATACAGTGACTGTCGTGTACAACCCGGGATGCAGTACGCAAAACACCCATGTTACCCGCCAAGGGGGATAAGCCATAGGATATTTTTGAAAATCAATTAATGATAGGCTTCTTCGATTCGCCATGATAAATAGAGAATAGTAGGTTAGTGCCGTGAATGGTAAAAAAGATCTGGCAAGGCTCAAGAATTTCTCATCAGAAGTATATGTAGTGACCACCATTTGAACCGTCTCGCTGAGACGGTTCAAATGAGTGGTCACAACATATACTTTGGTTCAGAAATAAGGAAAATAGATAGAGAATAGTAGGTTAGTGCTGTGAATGGGAAAAAAATATCTGGCAAGGCTCAGGAAACGGGATGGGCGAGCCTCTGCCGAGCACATCCCGTTTCCGTTTCCGTGCCGCGCCAGATATGTTTTCCCATTCACGGCACTAACCTACTATTCTATTTATCCCGTCAACACCTACAAATGGCTGTAAAATGCAAAAATAGTATTGACTGGATATCAAAAATGTTTCACGGCACCGTGTTTCACGGCACATATGCACCGTGTTGACGGGATAAACATGTACATGTATACCGAATTTGGGTCAAATTTCGTCAAGTGGAACTCTACTGTCTGTTCCACGTTTTGTAGCTGACGAAATGTTTGCTATTAACACATTCAATTTAAAAAAAAATGATAAAATCATATTGCGAAAAAAAGATTTTATGGGAATTTAACATGGGGCTCCGAAACCTGGTTAAATTGCTTGGAAATGATGTAACTAAGAAAACAAAAGTTAGATTATTTGTTTTCGCAATAAAATTAATATTTGATCGAATTGCATCATATTAAAAAAAAAAGAGTGTCGATAAGACGGACAAATGCTCCACGATGACGCCTGGATTGAAATTCAAAGTCCTTGACCCTGGGTATTGGTGTAGTATGCTTATTAATCACAATACATTGTGATAATTGTGAAAATGAAGTTTCACATCATACTCTCAATTGATAACAGAGATACATTCTAGAAAGGTTTAAAAACTTTAACAAAAAGTTTAAAGTCATTTGACCTTGACATTGGGCTCCTGGACAGCATGGGTATGGTATACAATGAAAAAATGGATTGTGATCAATGTGTACATGTATATAATTTTCCAACACAAACATATTTACACAATTCCCTAACATTTGATTGGTTCGTAGCAAGTCTCTGTCCAAAATTTATATCCCAGTAAACTCCCACGCCGAACTACTTTCCATAACCGTGAGGCGCAGTTAAAATAATTCTTAAGAAAACGGAAAATAAACACATTTTCTTGATGAATTTATTTCAAATGCTGGAATTATAAGGAATGAATGGCCTTTCTGTGGAATTTATCGGGGATATAAACTTGGAAAAGTCGCGGGAATACTGGACGAGGCCTTCCTCGGCCTTCGTCCAGTATTCCCGCGACTTTTCCAAGTTTATACTCGGATAAATTCCACAAAAAGGCCATTCATTCCTATAATGAAGTGTCAAGTTGATATCCCAATCAGTCACAGAGACGTAGCAATTTACAAAACTTTAACGTAAGTTTTAAAAAACAAAAACGTAATTTAACCTTGGGCTCCTGGGCAGCATGGGTAGGGTATACAATGGAAATATGGATGGTGATCAATGTGTATATGATGTTTCAAGTTGATATCCCAAGCAGTCACAGAGATATACTAGCAATTTGAAAACCTTTAACATAAAACTTTAACAAAAGGTTTTTAAGTCATTTTACCTTGATATTGGGCTCATGGGCAGCATGGGTAGGGTATACAATGAAAATATGGATGGGGATCAATGTGTATGTGAAGTTTCAAGTTGATATCCCAAACAGTCACAGTGATATAGAAATTTGAACAAGAGTGCCGTAAGTCACAAAATACGCCTGTCGAAGATGGGCCAGTCAGCGAAGACGCAAAAATGTGAAGCTGTCACCAAGGCAAGAAACATTAATGAGAATTTGAAAATCTACAGCATTATTTCTTCCTCTTGTTGTGATAAACAGGTGTACTAATTTAGGTAGAGATGTGCAAATTAGAAATTATATAGAATTGGATACAAAAAATTAAAAAAAAAATTGTCGGGGAGAATAAAAATGGGTATGGTGACTTTTTTGTTATTGATGAAACAGTACTTACATTTAAAAATATAATCAGATTTAATGTGTGTATTCGTCAACAGTTCGTCGGCAGCAAAACGTGGAACAGACAGTAGTTCGCGTGGACAAACTGTGCTCTCATGCCCGCCCGTACAATGTATGTATACATGTACATGTACGTCCCGTTTTTTCCAAATGCGTTTTCCAATGCGTTATCGCATTGTATTAACACAATCAGTGTACATGTATTAACATCATAATTTACGTGGGTAATAAATATGTAAATACGACATCTATCCTACGGAAAACACGTACGGTGATCAGGACAGCTTCGATGTATGTCCATGTGCTTATGTAATATTATACAATCGAACAAGTGTGATCATATAATAAAATGTGCTATTTAATATACTTGTTGATTGCTTTCATAAGAAACGAGGCTATGTCTCGTTTCTTATGAAATCAATAAACTCGTTTAATAAATACCACATTTAATCGCCAATCGTGTGATATCAGCTATGTACGAGATCATATTATTACATTCTTGCAAATTATTTGCATGGGTTTCGCTGTGAGAGAAAACCCGTAATCAACTCCTTACAAATAATACACCGTGAAGAGAACACCCGTAATTGCGCGCCTGTTTTCTTGGAAACCACGAGCTTCTATGCAAAATGTTTAATTTGTATTAGTCAAAATAATGCTATTTGAAAATTTGGAAAGGGTCTCGACTAGTCTAGAATGTTAATGTGATTGAACACATTCCAAACATGCACTCAAATAGATCGGGTTCATAGAAACAGCTGCGTAATTTGGATTTCAAAAAGTTTACATGACGTCACATTTGACGTCACACAACGTAACGTCAAAACGTGGGAAAACACGTAATTGTATAACTATTCATGCGCACATCACAATTCATTGATTATAATCTCAGAAAATAGACTAAATGTGCATGTGTGCATATGTATCCGCCGTGGAAGTGTAATAAATAGGATATTCCATCGTACATGTTTGAATAGCGGAAATAATACACTCGTGTCCGTCGGCGTCCGTGCAAGCAACTCGTTCGCTACGCTCACTCGGTGCTTACGCGGAAGCCGACGCACACTCGTGTATTATTTCCCACTATTCGAAATGAACGATAGAATATCCTCTATATACTCTATATACTTGCCTCTATAAACGATATTGCCACTGGTAAAATGTATGACAGACGCCAATGTTTCTGCCAAAACTAAAACTATTCTCCTCCACTTCTCATTACTGATATAACTTAACACAAAGGCATTGTTGCCCGCTCTATCACATAGAAAATCTGGATCAAAAACACAACCAATTGGTTGTGTGATTAATGGATAAGATGGGCTTGAACGTACGTCAGCCGAAGGAACAGGTGTCATTTCCCGGCGATCGATGCAAACGAGTTCTAGATCAAAACTATGACATCTGGGAATATGTTGCGTACATGCTCAGTTGAACCGCTCTAAACCGGACGCCAAGAAAATATAATATTATGTGATCTAATTTAGAGAGGTTTCTTAGTAACGCATCTCAGATAATAATGCATGTTCATGATTGCAAAAGACATACGTATGTCCCTGAATGAGCATATGCCTGATTTACAGTGGAACATCTCTAAACCGAACATCCTGGGACCTCCCAGGGTGTCCGGTTTAGAGAGGTTTCACTGTACATAACAATGGAAGCGTCCAGTAGCCGATTTCATCAACATTGCAAAGTATACTTTTCTAGCAAAGTATACTTTGAGGGAGAAATTTTCAATTTTAAGAGAAATTTATTAATTTTTATTATACTGAATTTATTACATTATCACAGCCATTTTGGCTGTGATAATGTAATACATTCAGTATAATAATTCTGCATACTTTTAATCATCAAATATATGCAGTAGTTAGTTATATATGAAATAATGCATTTCAGGAAAAATAAATGATTGCTCCCTCAAAGTATACTTTGCTAGAAAAGTATACTTTGCAATGTTGATGAAATCGGCTACTGGTGCCAGATGATGAAATATGTTTAAGTCATAATTATGAGATACTAATTCCTAATTAGGAGATAATAAGTCCTAATTAGGAGATAATATGTCATAATTTGGAGATATGAACTCCTAATTAGGAGACACTAAGTCCTAATTATGAGATACTAAATCCTAATTAGGCATATTATCCTTCTAATAGTATTTCCTAATTAGGACTTAGTATCAACTTAGTATCTCATAATTAGAAGATAAAAATATGTCAGCATCGGCACAAGGCAGCATCCATACATAACATATACTATCTTAGATTGTAATGGATATTAGGTTTCGCTTAGCGTAACATCTGGAATAAAATACTAGGTAAGGAGGTGTTTTTTTTGGTAATTTATTTGATGTATTATTAATTCAGAATTAAATTTATGAGCACATGTATGTGTATGAATATAACCTTATCATTATATGAAGTACAGCCAATGAGATTGCCCATTGCATGTACAGGGTCACATGATTGCGGACATATATGATATTCACCTGAATATCAGTTTCGGACTCGTCTGAGAGTGATATTTTAAAGTGATATTGACCTGGATGCGCGATTCACTGATCGCGCAACGGAAACATGACACAGTTCAACGACGAGCCAATTGAAGAAACCTACGCAAATAGTATCATCCAATCAGCAACAAGCTTAAAATTATACTTCGCAGTTGACAGCAAAATAACAACAATGAATGCAAACTGAAGAAAACTTGTGCATAAATGTCAGTCGGGTTTCAGCAAAAACATAAATAAAATAATGATTGTCTTATGAGTAGGTGTACACGAGATTTACGGACCTTCAAACAGTCATATTCACCTCGGCCGACTTTTCTCAGGTCCGTATATTCTCGTGTACACATCTTCAAAAGTCAATAAATGTATATTGTAGATTTTTTTCGGTCACAGTCACATATTTTATCTCGTATTTTGTATACTGTTCAATGTTTATTACTCTCTTGCAAATTATTTGCATGGGTTTCGCTGTGAGAGAAAACCCGTAATCAACTCCTTATAATTAATACACAGTGAAGAGAATGCCTGTAATTGCGCGCCTGTTTTCTTGAAAACCACGAACAAATGTTTAATGTTTATTACAGTCAAAATAAAGTTATTTGGACTAATCTAGAATGTTAATGTGATTGAACACATTCTAAACATGCACTCAAATATATCTCGTTCATAGAAACAGCTGCGTAATTTGGATTTCAAAAAGTTTACATGACGTCACATTTGATGTCACACAACGTAACGTCAAAACGCGGGAAACACGTCAATGTATAACTATTCATGCTCACATCACAAGTCATTGATTATAATCTCCAAAATAGATACTAAATGTGCATATATATCCATCGTGGAAGTGTAATAACTGAATAGGATATTCCATTGTACATGTTTGAATAGCGGAAATAATACACTCGTGTCCGTCGGCGTCCGTGCAAGCAACTCGTTCGCTACGCTCACTCGTTGCTTACGTGGAAGCTGGCGCACACTCGTGTATTATTTCCCGCTATTCAAACTGTAGGATGAAATATCCTCTATATACTGTATGCAACATGTGGATGGAAACTCAATAATCGAAAAAGTTCATGATAAATGTAATACATGTACATTACTTTTTCTAGATATTGTATATAGGAATGAATGACATTTTTGTGGAATTTATCGGGGTATAAACTTGGAAAAGTCGCGGGAATATTGGACGAAGGCCGGAAGGCCTCGTCCAGTATTCCCGCGACTTTTCCAAGTTTATATCCCCGATAAATTCAACAAAAAGGCAATTAATTCGTTATAATTCCAGCATTTGAAATAAATTCATCAAGAAAATGTGTTTATTTTCCGTTCTCTTAATAATTATTTTAACTGCGCCTCACGGTTACGGAAAGTAGTTCGGCGTGGGAGTTTATTGGGATTTAAATTTTGGACGGAGACTTGCTACTCAAATGTTAGGGAATTGTGTAAATATTTTCGTGCTGGAATTATCATTTTGTAAAATAGTGGTATTCGTCATCATATAAGTATAGAATAGTAGGTTAGTGCCGTGAATGGGAAAACATATCTGGCAAGGCTTAGGAAACGGGATGGGCGAGGCTCTGCACATAACACTGTGCTTATTAAATAACGTTTCATGGTATAGTTTGGGCAAACGTAACATCATTAAGGCTTTCGTTGTGAAGCATGCATATATTATATTTAGTTACGTTGCGTCATTACCCTGATAACAATCGGTAACAGCATGTGACGCCGTTCGACCAATGTACTGTAAGCTAAAGTAGTTTTGAATGCTCCGGATAGGCACATGTACCAATGTCCCTATATAAGTTGATAGTCTACAGTGGCGTAGGAGCCGGGGGGGGGGCGGGGGCCGGGCCCCCCCCCCCCAATATTTGGAGTGGGGGGGGTGGGGGGGGGGGGGGGGGGGCCAGAATATGCTTTGGCCCCCCCAATAATTGGTGGATGAAATTTCCTGTGTAGACCTTATTCTTTTTGTTCATCAATTATACGAGTTTTATCCCGGCTTCACCGCTTTCAATCATGTTCGTTAATACAGACAGAACTTATAAAATGTCAAGTCACCCTTCCTGTCTTGTGGCTTGAAGGGGTGCGCCGAAAAATAAGCGGCGGAACTTTGTTTGGAATACAACAACAACAACAACAACAATAAGTTTGGTGGCCGCGATTTGTTTCTACAAGAACAAGTCTGAAGATAGCCAGCCGCATGTTGTAAGTAACCAGTTGAAACTGTGGGGGCTAAAACCGCCCCGTTCATCCATCAGTAAACGTTGATGTATCCACACAATAAATTGTTGCAACCATATGGAATATTTAACAAAACTTCACCCTTGCATACATATCAACTCAAATGTGTGTCACGCACAAGAACGACCACTTTCGCACACCTGGTTTTGGAGATTTGGCTCTGAAATGTTGTGCATTGCGCACAAGTAAGTTGGGGCCCCGATCCAATCGGGATAATAAGTGGGAGGCCTGCCCCCCACCACCCCGAATATTGATGATATAACAATATTGTTGGACATGGGGGGGGGGGCCTGGCCCCCCCCCCCAATATTGTTAAAAGTGGGGGGCCTGGCCCCCCCCCCTCCCCCCCCCCCCCCAAATATTGAGATGAAGAACGTTTTTTTTTTTTTTTTTGCTTGTCAATAATAAATTCGCTTTTACCAACTTGGCCCCCCCCCAATAATTGAAACGCTCCTACGCCTATGTCTATAGTGTTGGCTAATTCTCTGGTTGTTTGCGTGCCTGGGCAATAGTTCCGCGTACCCGGTCAATTGTTCCGCGTGCCCGGTCAATAGTTCCGCGTGCCCGGTCAATAGTTCCGCATGCCACTGGAATAGTCAAAACTATTTCACCTCTGAAAATCACGACGTCATGATTTTTGTCGAAGATTACGTCATAAAACTGAACGTAATTTAGATCGGTCTGTCGATGCACCCCACGCCAAATTTACGTTCGTTGTGTCGCATACACTGTTGCAGGTAGAGGAGTAATAAAACAATTATTTCATGGTCATTCGGGGAACAGTCAAAACACAGTGCCCTTCGGTGTTTTGTGCGACCCGATGCACTATTGCCCGAGGGCAATAGTACATCGAGTCGTCCACAACACCTCGGGGCAATAGTTTTAACACCTCGGGGCAATAGTTTTGACTGTTCCCCGAATGACCATGTACCTGTTTTATTACTCGACCTGTAATAAAATACTAGGTAATACTAGTGTAATAATTATGCGACACAACGAACGTAAATTCGGTGTGTGGCGCATCGACAGACCGATCTAAATTTTGTTGGATTTGTCATAATTGCCAGGGGTTAAATAGTTTTGACTATTGCCCAGGCACGCAGAACTCTTGCCAGGACACGCGGAACTATTGCCCAGGCACGTGCAAACCCAGGGAATTAGTCAAAACTATAGAATTATCAACTTATATAGGGAGTTGGGTAATAATATTGATTACACCGATGTAAATTTCGTTTCCTTTTAACATATATTAAAACATGCCAACTTACATAGTAATTTCTTGAAGCTCCAATGGAAGATTCTAATATGTAGTCATCACATATCCCAGTAATGTCCACGTTTAATTAATTATGAATTTAACGAGTTGTAAGATTGACTTCTGTTTTAATTTGTTTCATCACACTTTTATGTTCAAGCAATCGTGTTACTTCGACGTGGGACGCTCACACATGCTTGGGAAACAAATGTCGTAACAAAGCATTTGCCTACCGGGATCAGTAGCCTATTTCACCAGCATTGCAAAGTATACTTATCTAGCAAAGTATACTTTCAGGGAGAAATTTTCAATTTAAGGATAAATTTATTAATTTTTATTATACTGAATTTATTACATTATCACAGCTATTCTGGCTGTGATAATGTAATAACTTCAGTATAATAATTCTGCATACTTTTAATCATCAACTATATGCAGTGGTTAGTTATATATGAAATGATGCAATTTTGGAAAAATAAATGATTACTACCTCAAAGTATACTTTGCTAGATAAGTATACTTTGCAATTTTGCTGAAATCGGCTACAGATATCCGTTGAAAGAATGGCAGCAAATAAGAACACACGTAATTTCAGATTATCTTTTGTGTAATCGTCGGACGGTATTGTGCAATTTCCCAGTTAGTCTGCGCTTGATAGCATCACGATATTTGATGAGATATTAAAGGTACATGCCCACTCAGTAGGCACAAACTGTTCTTTATATCAGCGACATCATCTGATACATTTTCTGGCAAAATAAACATTCATTTACCATTACCCCACGTATTGATTGGCATTATTATACATTTTATATCAGACATAAATGTACACACTGATATCAGGGGCGATAACCGTTTCCTAAAAATGTTAACGGACATTACTATAATTTTCTGTATTTATTGTTTGATGTGAAATGATCATACTTTATTATCTGTCGAAAATAAAAAAAATTCAGGTGACGCATTTAATTAGTATAAATAATTAAAAAATACCATGCCTCATTTGCATATGAAAATAGCCTGATACTACCGCGAGTCACTATCAGTAAAATAAATATTACTAAATGATTATATCTGTATAGCAGGCACTCGTATTTTTTGGAACTGGTGGAATAGTGACACAAGTATACAATTCCTATAAAGAACAGGTTGTGCCTGAGTGGGAATGTACCTGTAAGAAAACTACACACCATTGTAGAAATAATTCGCAAAGGTTCGCTGTATACATATATAATACCGAGCGAGTGACTTATGAAACAAACACTAACGAATGGAAAACGAAGTGAAAACGATCGTTTTATTAAATCGATATGTATAAAAACGAATAACATTTGTTTCTTTAATACGCGAACATGCTGTTTTCATTTAAATACATATACCCGGCTCACACCTTTGTTTAAACACCTGTCGATTCTTTCAACGCATGTTGTGTCGTTTTTAAATTTGACTATATCGATGGTCTAGTAACATAAGGTCGTAACGACCTTATGTTACTAGACCATCGATATTTGATAGAACCAAACGTGCTCTTATAGTATACCAATGTGCCGACTATATTGCGCTGTTCGCAAGCGGGCGCGACAAAATAGTGTTTTTTTTTAAAGTAATTTGACTTTGACATTGGGCACAGGGTTCGCACGGGTTGGTCATAGAATAAATATATGGATGATAATAAAGACACATGTGAAGTTTCGAGTGATTTTGCGAAGCGGTTTCAGAGATATAGTGTTGTTAAAACCTTTAACCTAAATACAAAACACTTTAACTGGACGCACGTGCCGACTATATCGCGCTGTCCGCGACAAAAACGATGTTTCCGTCACGTTTAAACCAACGGGAACGGGAACATCTGGGTTTTTTCTAATTACAAAGCGAGAACGAAGTGTAATCGATAGGCAATCTTTCGTTTGTGAAACCAGGAACAAATATGGACAGCAGTTGGTCGGAAGGAATTTTGGTCAACCCTTCCATAATGATTCTGTACTTATCCAATAATTGTATGTTAAAACAGATGTTCAATACTATAATGATACAGATATTGTTACTGATTACACCACCTGTAACAGCACTTGAGATGTACATGTAATGTAATGTACTTTACATTGCATATGAATCGGCTAAGGTTTACTCCCCTTTGACCTAACTAAATACATTTGTATCTCTGAACATCTGTTGGAGCCATTGATGGGTCGATGAAATAATGGGAGTTTTATGTTAAATCGTAGCATCGGGTGACATGGGGCTACATCATGTGTAAGGGCAAATCGTACATGTATGTACTACTGGACTGTCACGGGCTGGGAATTCATTAATTCCTTCTTTTTTATACGCCCGTTTGAAAAAAACGGGACGTATTATGTATTCATCTTGTACGGGCGGGCGGGTGGCAGGCGGCTGGCGGGTGGGCACAGCTTGTCCACTCAATAACTAGAGTGCTACTGGACGGATTGTAACCAAATTTGGTATACATGTTTAACACGGCAAGACGAGTAAGCTAGTTGATTTTTAAAAGTTTCCGATAATTTATCTCCCCTTGGCGGCCATTTTTAATTTTCGCACTCTGTATCCTTGTCAACGCAATAACTCAAGTTCTACTTCAACATTGTAACCAAATTCGGTACACACGTTTATCACGATAAGATGAAAATGTCTGTTGATTTTTAGAAATTTCCAAAGACTTATCTCCCCTTGGCGGCCATTTTTAATTTTCGCACTCTGTATCCTTGTCCACGCAATAACTCGAGTTCTACTTCACCGATCGTAACCAAATTCGGTATAAATGTTTATGAAGGCAAGCTGAAGAAGCCCATTGGTTTTCAGTAAGTTATCTGCCGTTGTTGACTGGCTTTACCTAGACGGGCGTATATTGTGACCTTCGGAACTCTTGTTATCTATTTTATACTGTTTTTCATTTGCGCTGAGAAATCCATTTCAGTCTTCTTATTTATAGGGACGTAGCAGTCTTTTATCGCTTTTTTTTTCTTGTGAATTTTCTTCTTCTATTTTGAGAAACAAATAGTCTCGGGCCACTCACAGGTGGCATACGAGACAAAATTATATACGTATGACAAAACAAGTGGGAACTCGGCTGCGAAAAGGAAGCCCCCGACACATGCGACCGGCGTAGCCCCAGACCAGCCTGCGCATTGGCACAGTCTGTTCATGGCCCACGCTGTCGCCATTCAGTGTCGCTAGGTACATTTTCCATACCGGAGCCCCAATACTGTCACTGTAAGTTTTATGGTACCAGAGTGGATCATCCGTCAATGTCCCAGGCTACATAACATATATTTGTATTTGTGATTGGTATGAATACTTATGTATACACATATAGACAAATACCTGTGTCTATACCTACGTGTATACCGTATGTATATACACAGCAAGACACTTTGTGGTGGTGATCGTGTAAATATTTTACACACATGTAATACATGCATGGTGACTGTCTAGATGGTACAATGTACACAGATAAGACGTACCGCAGTTACCCTTGGTGATGGGAAATAAAGAGATATCTCGCTAGGACGAGGGTGCTCCGAGGACACCGGAGGAATATATATACATACAATACAATTGCAGTGTTACTTAGTATAAGTATGGTGTTTATATGTTGTATATACACATCACGGTGCTCTCCGACAAACAGTGGGTGCTACAGAAACAACAACGATTGCGTCACAAACATTCTATGACGGACGGAATGGTCGTAGGACGAACGAATGCACTTGTGAATCTATGGATTGGTTATCGCGGACAAAACTTTATGGCGACCCCCCGAAATTCTGCGGATGAAATCATGTCGACTTGTCGTATGCCGTGCAAGCTTGCTGTGGTCTTTCTCCGGGTACTCCGGGTTTCCTCCGAGTTTAGGTGGTGACCTATGGTTTAATGTGTGATATGTAATTAAACGGGTTTACTGATTGAAATACGAAATGAGGCTCTGCTCGCCCATTAATAAACGAGCGCTGCTAAAGAAGCCTGCATTGAACAGCGAACTTACTAAAACAATGCATAATTGTGGTGAATATTGATTAAAAACTTGCATAAATTCCTTACAGACACATTTGGACCGGTCCCTGCGTAAATATTCGTGGATCCTCGTCTGCAAATATAATATTTTTGTAAATACATACGTGAATTTGCAACTTAAAACCCACGTATATTGGCATTTTCTGTGCAGCGCGTTCCACAGTTTGTGTGCACTCGTCCCCCAATTTGTGTCCTCCAGTCCATAGTTTTTGTGCACCATTTTGCGCTACTCCACGGTGCATAAAACGGCCGCCATTTTTTTCTCAGAAGATCCTGGTCGCTGTCGCTTTCAAGGTATCAGTGTAAATGATCAGCAAACATAACTGTATGCCTGATAGTGCTGAAAAGCATACGATTGGTGCAGGAAAGACGATTTTTTTAAAAAAAATGACAAAAAAAAATAAAATCCTATATTGAATTTATAAATTTTCAACTTTTACGACGGCGTTCGAGCTCAATATTTTTGCTACATGTGCTTCAATCATTCTTCCTCAACGTTGCAAGCTCACATTGTTCTGATCATGCATAAAATATATTGTTTTAGCTAATTTTACAAACCCTCCAAATTCCCACTAGTTTGTGCGTTCCCCTTTCCATGTTCTCCTCCCCTAGTTGCGTATCTCCGGATAACGGGTGTGTTCATGGGTAGGTATATAATAAATTGTTTTTGTTGAATATGCACTTTACAAATTTATAATGCTATGTTCATACATGTATATGTAAATGTATAATTGTGTCTCTGTCAAGTATTGTGATATAAAATATTGAATGACAAAAAAAAGAAATAATGGGAGTTGCTACCAGCGTGAAAAAGTAACAAAAGGGGAATTTGGTACGGGAATGATGGGTGTTGCGTTGATGGAATGGCGAACACTGTAGATTCTTATCAGACTGTGCGGATGCACAGTCTGATCTGGATCTGCACTGGTCGCAAAACGCATAATCCCCATGTATCCATTCATCACTGCCACATGTGACCTTTAACACGTCCACCGGTTTGCTTGGATTGTTTCGAACGTGCCACACAAACTACATATGGATGTATTACATACTATTATTAGACGATCTTACATGAGTGATGATTTATAGAGAATACCAGGCTAGTGTCTTTTGATATTAAGTTTATCAGGCAAGGCTTGGAAACGCGTAGGAATTCCGAGGCTTGCCGAGGAATTCCTACCGTTTCCGAGCCGAGCCTGATAAACTTGATATCAAAATACACTAGTCTGGTATTATATTTATCAGGTAACGTTTTATGCTCGAAAATTACCACAGATGACGTCGTTATCTATGGACAGAACGAGGACTTGTTTACGTTGTGTCATTACAGTGACGTCATTCGGTAACGTCACGTGACGTTATCCGACCAATGGAACGTCAGTTTTCACTTTGTTGTAACCCGGATGTTGATATCAGGTCAATGCCTGATACAACAATATGTTATCAGTCAGTACGTATTCGGTCAATACAGGGCAGGTTACCTGATCAAATATGATATGCATTAGACGAGTATGTTGATTTCATAAGAAACGAGACAATGCCGAGTTTCTTATGAAATTAGTTTAATAAATACAATATTAAATCATCACAAATGTTAGATTCTATATATTGCATACAGTAGCGTTTGTCTGCAGGTCAACTATACATGTACGTACTACATGTATACCAATACTATACGTATACTATACCAATACGATATGTTTTCTATACGATATGTATATAATATAAACGTACGGTATGTTTGTACCGTACATACCAACCAATATCGTATAGATATACCATTCAAATCGTACGTTTATACGATTTGTATACATGTGTATAATTCTGGTACGTTTGTATCGTACACACATACCAGATTATGGTATATTCATACCATATCCGTACGGATATATCGTATATACGAACGGATATCGTATGTTTCTATAATATTTGTATAGTACGTTTGTACTATACGATGATACGGTACAAACATACCAATATTATATGAGCATACGATATGCTCATTAAATATACCAATACTATACGATTACGATATGTATACGATATTAGTATATACAAATAGGTAAGGAGCAGAAAAGCGCTACTGTAAGCACATCATTACCAGCTGTACTGGTCACAAAAACTGTTTTCTGTAATGTGATAATTCGCATATTTATTACACTAGTGTAATAAGATTTGATTACAGTTTGTTATTAAACAGTGAGTGCCCATTTTGTGCAATAATCGTAGTATATGTTTTTACGGACACCTACATGTACCAATACACATAACTCTGCAAGAACTCCCGTATCATCCATAGCAGAGTTACGGACCGTTGTCCATAACCTTCCCATACGGAGTACACAACCACCTGCGTTAATCTTGGCCAGATGTCAACGTTTCTGAACATCTATTGGGAATATGAACTAGCAATCAAGCAGTTTGATTGACTGAGCCAGAGGTGTAACACAGCTCAGGATCAGTCAATGAACTGCTTGACTTTTCAAGAACATTGTTCAAGAATTTTTAAATACAACAATTGACAAATATTGGTAAGGTTAGCGCTGACGGTAGTGTAGCAAACGAGATCTGGGAGCCATTTCACTAAACTTCTTACTGCAAATTTAGAATCGTCTGCAAATTTAAATTAATGGATTTACATTTATTGAGCATATATGCTCAATAAATGTAAATCCAACAATTATTAACAAGAAAACATTGTTAATGTGAAATTTACAGACTATCATAATTTTGCACTTACGAACATTTTAGGAATTATTAAAGGTACATGCCCACTAAGTAAGCACAAAATGTTCTTTATAGGAATTAAATAAGTGTATAATTGTTTCACTATTCCACCAGTTTTCACTATACAGGTATAATCATTTAGTAATATTTATTTTACTGATAGTGACTCGCGGTGTTATCGGGCTATTTTCATATGCAAATGAGACATTATAGTTTTTAATTATTTATATTACATGTAATTAAATGCGTCACATGAAAAAATAATACTTTCGACAGATTTGCATATACCGGCAAAATAAACACAGAAAAAAATTGAGAAAAGTTAATAATGTCCGTTAACATTTTAAGAAAACACGGTTATTGCCCCTGATATCAGTGTGGGAATTTACGTCTCATATAATAGTGTATACTGTTATGTAGTTTTGCATTATTTGTTGCTACAGTCTTGTAATTAATGTTATTTGTGTCATCTTTAGAGCACGAAGAACAAAACTGGGGTTGGCTCAATTTTGTTTGACAACTCCCTTGGCCGCCATCTTCGATTTCAAAATGACCGCCCTGAAATGATATATTCATTATATATACACATCTAATACAGGTAGAATATTGATTCGTTTTTTGGTGATACTCATCTTTTGACCACAAACAACAACACCAGTGTTGTTTTCATTTTTTGCAACTCCCTGAAATCGTATACAATATATTTTAATATTCATATCTACATTTACAATGCTATGTCATCTACATACTTCAAATAATAAAACTGGGGTTGGTTCCACTTGTTCTGATGACTAGTATGGTTGGCATTCTGTTTTCAAAATGGCCTCTATGTAAATAATATTTCGTATATCTTCACTACGTACTGTCTTTAGTAAAGTGTATTTATAGTTAGGTTCTGTTGACTGTTTTGCTACGTTCTAGGAACAAACGTTCTTTATAGCATCAGCAAAAACATGAGGTATTCCTATTGTATTCTAATTTTCAAAATGGCCGCCGTGAAAATCATATAATTCTGATATAATCATGCACAATGCATTTGGGCTGATTTTTACCCAGACAATAATCAGTAGTGAAAGTAAATTATATATGACTGAAGTCAATTTAAAGTCACTGTTTATGATAAACATGTTATATTTCAAAATGGCCACTGTGTGTATGCAGGAATTTTCTTAATTATGGATACAGTGCTTTCAATCAGTTTCATCACCATCTGCATTAGAGACTCCATCTTGTTGGTGTTCCTGAAAGGCAGTGCTCGCAAGAGCACATTCAAAATGCGGTCAGAGGAGTTGCTTACATAAAATATATACCCTATAAAAACCTTTCGGCATTAAAACGCCATGTGCACAGTATGTGTAGACGACGTGTGTAAACTGTCAGATTGATTACCAACACACTGTTGGAGAGGTTGAAAACATCACAAATTACAGGATATTGTACTGTTGCTGAAGCAATATGGCCTGACAATGAAACACGTTTCTGGCAACAACATACTAGTTACTGATACGCTATCCCACGAGTCAGTAACAGATATATATTCTAACTGTATTAAGGGTATGCATTCATAGGTAGATGTAGTATTCGCGACCTTACCTGTCAGTGATCACGACTAAGTAAGATGCACTATTGATTCTGTCTAGAAAAACGAGTCTAAATGGATAACTAGTGGCGTTATGGGATTACATAGATAAACTGAAAGGATCTAAACACATAATTCTGACTCCTCTCGAGTCCAAGGTTTTTCAAGCCATGCACAATGGCCATCTCGGCATTCAGACATGTTTTAGACGAGCGCAATATATTATGTTCTGGTAAAATGGTAGGAAGATATTCAATTGAAGATAGAAACTGAAATGCCAAAAAAACTCTGATATCACACTATGTACCAGGCCACATATGACAAACTGTTGTTACAAACATTTCCACATTGAATGAAAATGAATTTCTGGTAACTGTTAACAACAACAGTCACACAGCATGAAATCAAAAATGGACATTGGACAGTTGAAAGGGATTTACAGTAAGCATAGTGTACCAAGTACACATGTGTCAGATGCTTATTTTGCAAAAGAATGGGATTTCCGTAATGTCACGTGCTCTATGTAGCCAAGGTCCAGTGGGTTAGCTGAGCGAACAGTAATCATTGTGAAACACAGTTTCGTAAAAACAAAAGGTGACTGTACTGCCTATATTTGGGTATACTGAAATATCGAAACTCCCATAACCGGCATGGAATGGTCACATTCACTGTTATTGATTGGACAGCGACTTCTATCCAGCTTACTGACCAATAAATGTTTCGATTTGTGTCAAGATCATATCCAGTCATCAGCAGAGCAAGAAACGCTATGATAAAATCATAGTAGCTTTAAAATTAAAAGAGCTAAATATTGGCGACCAAGTTGGGCTCCATAAAGAGAGCAAACTGTTGAGACCAGTTGCAGTCTGCTAGTGCAATGGCAGATCGTACAGACTGCAGATGGTGCATCATAACATCGTAGCAGATGCTTTCTCATGAAGCAATGGAGAATATGAGTATTTACCTTTGCAAAGCAGTATACCAGACCATAATATACACTTTATTGGATAAAATGGATGTTTTGCCATATTTGCATCTTCTTATTTTAAAGGTAAGCACATGTGCTGACCAAGATGTCATTTGAAAAAAACATAACTATACGCCACAACAATACGTAATACGTATTACATGTAAGTACGTAATACAACAATACGTACTAGATGTAAATCCTTGAAGTGGCAATTTATATGACGGCACTTAATTCCAGCGACCATTTTGAAGATAATGGTATCTGGTACCACAATACTAGTTATCAATAATCTCAACAGTTTGTGTTCATTATATTATGCGTATAAGCAGAAGAAACATACAACAAATCACCACTGCATTAAACATGTATAATATATATTAGATTGTCAAGTTTAAACGGCGGCCATTTTAAAAATAATATGGCCACCATCTTAAAATAAACTGAAATAATTATGTCAATGTTTCTTATCCATAATAAATAATAATAAAAAAACACCACATAAAATTATAACGTTGACGTTAAATATAAATTAATTTCAATGTCGGCCATTTTGAAATTCAAAATGGAGGCCATGCGGCTCTTATAAAAATGAAACCAACTTCAGTTTTGTTATATGATGTACATGTATATATATATGTTTTCAAGCAGACATACACGTTCCAATCACAATACATGTATTTGAAAGAACATAACTACAGCCACAGAAATACTAGAATGTGTAACAAATCTTTGATGTGGCGATGTACATAACACATTTAGTTTCGGTGGCCATTTTGAAGATAAAGATTACTTGTAGCACAATACCAGTTAGCAATAATCTTAGCAGACTGTGTTCAAAGAAATACGAGTATAACCAGAAGGAAAATACAAAACCTTACCACGACATTCAAAAATGTAAAAAACAATACTGGATTTCCAATTTTGAAATGGCGGCCATTTTGTAAACCAATATGTCTTGTCCATAATAATGTGTTTTGCGCTGCAATAACACCACACATAATGACTTTGACTTCGAAATATAATTTTCAAAGGCGGCCATCATGAATTTCAGGATGGCGGCCATATGGCTTATATAAAAAAATGGAACCAACCCCAGTTGTGTTGTATGTGGTCAATAGATAAAAATAACCTTATAACAAATAATGTAGCAAACAAAATCACAAAACATAAAATAACGACATAACAGTATACACTAAAAAATGTATAATATGACAATCTATATGTGGGGTAAGGGTGAACGAATGTTTAATTTTCCAGCAAATGTCTCACATGATGTCTCTGATATAAAGAACAGTTTGTGCCTACTGAGTGGGCATGTATCTTTAAGTGCATGTATGTCATTAATCGTGGCTATCACTGGATAAATTGGGTTTATGGGTTTTGCGACCAGTGTAGGTCCAGATCAGCCTGTGCATCCGCACAGTCTGATCAGGATCTGCACTGGTCGTCATAGCATCAATGAAACACCTGTCATGCTTCTAACAAGCAAAATACAGAAAGTGAGCAGGGGCTCACGTATACCCCCGGCCGCCGCCTGGACCGAAAAATAAAAACTATTTTCAAATATTTGAAAAAAAATTAACGCAAATTTGTAAGTAATTTGACCTTGACCTTGAACATGAAGCCCGCATGGGTATGGTATGGACTGAAGATATGGATGATGATAAGGAAATATATGAAGTTTGAAGTCAATCCGACTTACCGTTGCAGAGATAATGGGTACCCGAAAACTTAAATTTAAATTGGATGATGGACGGACCGAAGGACGGACGGACGGACGTACTAACATTTTGGGTTTATGGGCTATTTGTTCTTTAAAATATCAAAGGAATAACCCCTAGACTACAATAGATTTAGGGGCTAACGGAATAAATATATTGTATTATATTGTCTTAGGCTCCTCCCCTTAGCCCCTAAACCCCCAATGTTAGCCCGGACGGACGGACGGACGGACGTTATCAGGCTACGGCAGTGTGCTATTTGATCAAGAGATGCACTGATAACAAATCCCATAAGCCCGATTTCCACAGTGACAGCCACAAACGACACAGACACATAGCCTGCTAACTCAATTTCAACTAGAATATATCAGAGAGCGATAGACTCAGTCGGTGCCAGCCAAAACTCTGGATTAGAGAAAGTGGAAATTAAAAGCCAAACGACATGATGGATAGGCGGAATTTTTATTTCTGTAAATGTGTTTCATAAAGTTTCGACAAATACTGAATATCATATCATAGTAAAGCATCACAAATGTTAGATTATATTTATTGCATAAGCACATCATCATACAACTAGAAATTGACGCTTCCTCCCCGCGTTTAGACAGCCATTACAGAATAAAAGGAGATCAATAATATGTTAGTAAGGTGAGAGTTCTCGTTCTTGCACAAGAAACACATTGGGGTAATGGTTTATGCCATTGTAAAATATCATGAAACTAGTTCGGATCGACAGGTAATCAATATGCGAAAAGGCAAAGGGTGATAACTAAAAAATCAGTGATAAAAGAGGTGCATATCTTAATCTAAACATGTGTGAAGTTTCATGAAAATATTCCAAAGGGTATTTGAGTTATGCCTCAAACAGGAAATCAATGTGCGAACAAACAGAGGGAAATAACTAAAAGATTGGCAAGGCAAGAGTTGTCATTTTGCGCACAACACACGGTCGGGTTGTGGTCTATGCATGTGTGAAGTTTCATGAAAATATTCCAAAGGGTATTTGAATTATGCCTCAGAAAATACATCAATGTGCGAACAAACAAAAAAGAAATAACTAAATTATTGGAAAGGGAAGAGTTGTCATTTCGCGCACGGTTGAGTTGTGGTATAAGCATGTGTGAAGTTTCATGAAATTATTCCAAAGGGTATTCGAGTTATGCTCCGGACAAGAAATCAGTGTGCGAAAATACGAATAAAGATAACTCGAACAGTAGTGACACAAGAGTTGTCATTCTTATGTGCGACACACCTTTTGGTCGTGGTCTATGCATGTGTGATGTTTCATGAAATTATTCCGTAGGGTGTTCGAGTTATCATCGGGACAAGAAACCAGTGGGCAAAAAAACAAGAGCTGTATGAGAACAGCATAGCTCGACTACGAGGGTTGTCGATGTACACATAGCTTGACAAACAAGGTGGCCGCGGCCTGCATTAAAACCTTAACCAAGGTTGACTAAAAACCTTAACCAAGGGAAATTAAGTAAGTAATTCAAGGTTAAATGTAGGTCAATGTCATATATAGGTTAGGGGTTATTGATGTACATTACTAGGAGATGAAGTTTTCCAAGTATGGTTGCTGTAGGCCCAGGAGTATTCCATATACAATATTGACTAAAAACCTTAACCAAGGGGAAATAACTAAGTAATCCAAGGATAAAAGTAGGTTAAGATCAAATATAGGTCAGGGATTATTGATGTACATCACTAGGAGATGAAGTTGTCCAAGTATGGTTGCTGTAGGCCGAAGAGTATTTCATATACAAGCTTGACTATAAACATTAACCAAGTTTGAGTGCAAACCTTAACCAAGTGGAAATAAGCAAGTAATTCAAGGTTAAATGTAGGTGAAGGTAAAATATAGGTCAGGGGTTATTGATGTACATCCCTATGAGAAACATTTATCCAAGTATGGTGTCTGTATGCACAATAGTATTCCATCTACACGCTTGAATAAAAACCTTAACCACGGTTGACTAAAAACCTTAACCAAAGGGAATTAACTACATCACTATGAGAAAAATTTGTCCAAGTATGGTGTATGTATGCACAATAGTATTCCATGTACAAGCTTGAGTAAAACACTTAACCAAGGTTGACTAAAAACCTTAACCAAGGGGAATTAACTAAGTAAATCAAGGTTAAATGTAGGTCAAGGTCAAATATAGGTCAGGGGTTGTTGATGTACATCACTAGGAGATGAAGTTGTCCAAGTATGGTTGGTGTAGGGCCAGGATTATTCCATCTACAAGCTTGACTAAAAACCTTAACCAAGGAGAATTAACTAAGTAATTCAAGAGGAAATGTAGGTCAAGGTCAAATATAGATCAGGGGTTATTGATGTACATCACTATGAGAAAAGTTTTTCCAAGTATGGTGTCTGTATGCACAATAGTATTCCATGTACAAGCTTTAGTAAATAACTTAACCAAGGTTGACTAAAAACCTTAACCAAGGGGAATTAACTAAGTAAATCAAGGTTAAATGTAGGTCAAGATAAAATATAGGTCAGGGGTTGTTGATATACATCACTAGGAGATGAAGTTGTCCAAGTATGGTTGGTGTAGGGCCAGGATTATTCCATCTACAAGCTCGACCAAAAACCTTAACCAAGGGGAATTAACTAAGTAATTCAAGAGGAAATGTAGGTCAAGGTCAAATATAGATCAGGAGTTATTGATGTACATCACTATGAGAAAAGGTTTTCCAAGTATGGTGTCTGTATGCACAAAAGTATTCCATGTACAAGCTTGACTAAAAACCTTAACCAAGGTTGACTAAAAACCTTGTAATTCAAGGTTAAATGTAGGTCAAGGTTAAATATATGTCAGGGGTTGTTGATGTACATCACTAGGAGATGAAGTTGTCCAAGTATGGTGGGTGTAGGGCCAGTAGTATTGCATATACAAGCTTGACTAAAAATCTTAACCAAGGCGTGACGGTGACGCCGACGCCGACGCCGGGTTGACAACATGAGCTCTAACTATTCTTCGAATAGTCGAGCTAAAAATCTTAACCAAGGTTGACTAAAAACCTTAACCAAGGGGAATTAATTAAGTAATTCAAGGTTAAATGTAGATCAAGGTCAAATATAGGTCAGGGGATGTTGATGTACATCACTAGGATATGAAGTTGCCCAAGTATGGTGGGTGTAGGGCCAGTAGTATTGCATATGCTAGCTTGACTAAAAACCTTAACCAAGGGAAATTAACTAAGTAATTAAAGAGGAAATGTAGGTCAATGTCAAATATAGATCAGGTGTTATTGATGTACATCACTAGGAGATGAAGTTGTCCAAGTATGGTGGGTGTAGGGCCAGTAGTATTGCATATGCTAGCTTGACTAAAAACCTTAACCAAGGGGAATTAACTAAGTAATTAAAGAGGAAATGTAGGTCAAGATCAAATATAGATCAGGTGTTATTGATGTACATCACTAGGAGATGAAGTTGTCCAAGTATGGTGTGTGTAGGGCCAGTAGTATTCCATATACAAGCTCGACTAAAAACCTTAACCAAAGCGTGACGCCGACGCCGACGCCGACGCCGACGCCGACGACAACGCCGGGGTGACAACATAAGCTCTAACTATTCTTCGAATAGTCGAGCTAAAAAGGGATATAACTCCAAAATTAACAAGGCAATATTTGTCATTCTTGCGCGCGTCACACCTTTGCCTCGTGGTCTATGCATGTGTGCAGTTTCATGAAAGTATTCTAAAGGGTGTTCGAGTTACGCCCCGGACAAGAAATCAGTGCGCAAAACAAAACAAAGGGAGAAAACTCGAAAATTAGCCAGGCAAGATTGATCCTTCTTGCGCGACACACCTTTAGGTCGTATTCTATGCATGTCTGAAGTTTCATGAACATATTCCGAAGGCTATTCGAGTTACAGTTGGGTCAGCGTGTAAGTGCACACACGAACGAACACGACAGGTTGGAACCAACCTGTCGTGTTCGTTCGTGTGTGCACTTACACGCTGACCCCACTGTATGCTCCGGACTAGACACGTCTGCAGCGGACGCCGACATTTTCGGTATTGAGCACCAAACCGGTTTTCTGTAACAAGCTAATTTGCATATGTATTACAATAGTTAGTGTATTACACAGGTGACTGAACAACATCGCCTGTCAGTATCATTTTTAGTACAAGTGTAAGGTCAGCAACGTAGTAAAACATGTGAAACCGAGTGTGTTAATACACTGCGAGCGCCCATTTTATGCAATAATATGATTTCTTACATTTCAGCCAGTGGCTTACAGAAATGTAACGGTGAATTACAGCACTCGGCAGCAGTAATTTACACCGCTCTCGTGCTTACCACATATGGAGATACAATGTATGAAGTCAGTAACGTCGCAATGACGTGTTTCCTTCGACCAATCAAATCGTGTTCTATGACACACCCTCTGAATCGTAAGACAGTCGCCGTCATTACGGCCCGCCTCCAGAAATTAATTCGCAGTATCTCTTTGCAATATTTTATTCTTGATTCTATTTATTTTTATGAAGAATCATTTGTGCAATGAAAGAAAATATTTGTTTGTTTGTTTCGCGTAATCACTCGTGTATTATTTCACGATAATCAATTCACCTTGTTAAATAAACGATATATTAACCACTCGTATCTGACCGAATTGTGAACGGTGTAGGCTCTGATCAGACTGCGCATTCTGGTCTGGGCCTATGCAGGTCACGGACGGCGTAAGGTACAATGTACCTTTTATCATGGAAGTTCCCAAATGTGACCAATCACATATCGAAGACCGAATCACGAGATGTTATGAATTGTGTTTCACTTTCACATCCCTCACTCGTTTCTGCACTAACACGATGTAACAAGATATAGAGAATAGTAGGTTAGTGCCGTGAATGGGAAAAAATATCCAGCAAGGCTCAAGAATTTCTTTATTTCTCATCAGAAGTATATGTTGTGACCACTCATTTGAACCGTCTCGCCGAGACGGTTCAAATGAGTGGTCGCAACATATACTTTGGTTCAGAAATAAGGAAAATAGATAGAGAATAGTAGGTTAGTGCCGTGAATGGGAAAAAATATCTGGCAAGGCTCAGGAAACGGGATGGGCGAGGCTCTGCCGAGCACATCCCGTTTCCGAGCCGCGCCAGATATTGTTTTCCAATTCACGGCACTAACTTACTATTATATTTATCCCGTCAACACCTACAAACGGCTGTAAAATGCAAATATTGTATTGACTGGATATCAAAAATGTTTCACGGCACCGTGTTTCACGGCACATACGCACTGTATTGACGGGATAAAACGCGATCACAGATAATGTTTCGTTTCACATTCACATTAGGTACATGTCCACATTACAGTAGCGCTTTTCTGCAGGTCAACTATTCGTTATATACCAATACTATACGTACATGTGTACTATACCAATACGATATGTTTTCTATACCATATGCATATAATATAAACGTACGGTATGTTTGTACCTTACATACCAACCAATATCGTATAGATATACCATTCAAATCGTACTTTTATACGATTGTTATACATGTGTATAATTCTGGTACCAGATTTGTGTACAATATTCGTATAGTACGTACTATACAATGATACGTACAAACATACCAATATTATATGATCATACGATATGCTCATTAAATATACCAATACTATACGATTACGATATGTATACGATATTAGTATACACAAATAGGTAAGGAGCAGAAAAGCGCTACATGTATGTTGGTCACCACCATTGACTGTAATGTATTAGTATATATTTACACCTTCCATCAATTGAAAATGCAAACGTCCATTCAACGTATTGCGTTTATATTCCAATACTACAACATTACATTAGCCCAACATGTTGTTGATTCGTCAAAGTTGGTATGACGTCATTCATTTACATAGAGCTGTCAATAACGGCACGCTAATGACCGGCAACGTCGCTGTTCAATAAATTGCGATAAAATAACGTAAAATGAGATGATTCTTAATTTAACGCTATATTTGGCTATTTATTTTTTGGAAACTGTGGAATCATGCAATGTAAATATCTTACTGTAGTATGAAAAACAGTTGGTCTGTTTAAAGAATGCGTGTAGGCCTTCGCACTTTAAACATACCCTAGCCAAGAACATCGCACGCGTGATACAAATGAACAACACGTATCTTGCCTATCAAATAGAGACATTGCAATGGGTAGAATTTGTAAGTTTCCCCACCACATCAGCACATGTTCACGTACATAGACATGAACAGTCAAATCTATAAAAGCTGGAACACTTCAATTTTGTTCACACATATTTGATAGAAAATAAAAGTTTAAATTATATTTTAAAATTTGCAGTCAACACTCATTTCAAGTTTGTGTTCGTGGATATAAGTATCGCCTACTCGTCTCGGATCGACAACGAAGACAATATTGTCGTCTTTATCATGCAGGTGGCTATGATGTTTATTTATCTATAACATTTTTATGTAATGCCCTCTGTTTTTTCTCGATCCATGCTGTCTTTGTTTAAGGAATTAAATCATGGGCTGTTACTGTAGTAAGAAAAACATTTGATATGTTTAAAGTGCGTGGAGACCAAATGACTCCTCGCAAACTTCAAACAAACCACATGTTTTTTCACACGACAGTATATGCAACAACGCATCGGCCCATTATTCAGCCTACGCTCAATATATGTAAATTCAATAATTGTTTACAAGAAAACAGAGTTAATTTGAAATTTACAGACTATCATAAGTTTGCACTTACGGACAATATGAAACATTACGAACAGTATAGCCCCCAGAATCTTGGTATGTAGCTTCTTTGTGATGAGTAGGTGCGCAAAGTTTATTTCTATTCTTGATTCGACCCCCGGGTCACGGATTAGCTCCCCTTTTTCGACTTAGAAATCGACAATAATTGTTGCCTTCTTGATTTGACACTGAATCAAGGATTATCCCCCCTTTTGGAATTATTTTACAGTTTTGCCTTGTTTACTACGGAGTTAAAATTAGGCATCTTATTAGTTGACCTCATCGTGTCGCAATTCATAGAACAGCGACGTTACCGGTAAATAACGTGACGTTATTGACAACGACGATGAAATGAAAACACATCTTGGTATTTCATTAGAATTGTCTCCAAGGAGACAATTCTAATGAAATACCAAGATGTGTTTTCATTTCTTCATGAGTGTATTGTAATGACTTGAAACAACTTTTAATGAATCAACAACATCGCGGGGGCTAATGTAATAATGTACTGCCATATAAACGCAATACGTTGAATGGGCGTTTCCATTATGAATGCATGGACAGTGTAAACATTCCTTAATACAATACATTTATTGAGATAAAGTAATCAGATCTATTCCGATACACCAATTAAACGTATCCGATGTTCAAATTGTGAAAGCACGTGGTTTCCGAACGAATGGCATCATGTTTTACAGAATATTTCCTATAATATCTTTCTAACGGAATGACAGATTGTAGAAAATAAAATAGCGCAGCAACTACGAAACTGTTTGCCTCTTATTGTACATTGCGTTTAAATGCCATATCTCTGTCGTTTTGACGAACAATCGGTTTCCGTCAATTTAAATAACAATCTACAACAACTGAATATAAGAATTAAACGGTGCTTGATTCTGCGTGAAAGTTATGCAAGTGTTGTAGTTTAGCCACATACAGTTCCTATTTGTATATTACAATCGAACTGCTCTAAACCGGACACAGAGAAAAGTTAGTTGTGCTTAATTTTGATATGTTTCATTTCCATTCTATGTTCATGATCACAAATCACCCACTCGTGTTTAGAAGTAGTCACCTGTCTGCTTTACAGTGGAACCTCTCTGAACCGGACACCCTGGGGACATCACAGGGTGTCCGGTTTAGAGAGGTTCCACTGTACCTCATTTGTAAATCACACTTGATTGTTTCACTCGCTCATGTTATACATGTATATTACCATGTATATTTAATGCTTAATCAATTATTATGTATTCTGGTTTGCTCACCGCCGTGTTCAAACGTATAGCGCATGCTGTTTTACCATGGCTGTAGACAATGCTCATTGCCGGGCCAAGCCAATACCTACGTAATGCATGGATCTCATTACGTTACTATAACGAGTCAATACGTCATCTGACCAATTTCACAACGGTCGCACTGAAATTTGGAAATTGATGGTAGGATGGTAGGATGCATCACGCGACATGTACTGCGGCCCCGGAATATGTATGTGTAAATCAGATGTTTAAATGGAACGGGTTATCAAAGTACCGACAGTACTGCATATATGCTCAAATTACATGACATTTCCAACGGAAATGTAACAATGACGTTTGTAGGCCGCGGGTTCAAACAGTTCCCGAGTGCCACGGCAAACGTTTACCCACGGCTGGACATGGTTGAACCTCATATTCTGCATTCTGTTCATGTCCATTGACTGTTCATGTCGGTAAAATGTCTCTTCCTTTAGTCACCCTATCGTATTTGTTACAGGTTTATACGAGAGTGACCGGACGTGTTCTCCTCTGTCTGATGACCGTGGCAAAAACAATAATGGCATTCCCAGTCATCACACAACATTCCCCTGGCAATATAGAAGATATCGACATCCAAAGTAACGTGCACATAACACAGGCACTGCTTGATGGCAATAACGAAAATACAGAAAGCATTAGCATGAACCAGAATAAACCTGATCACATGAACCACGTAGGGACAATAGCAGTACGCAACCACGAACACTACAAGCTATCTGATGAACACAACCTGACGGCGAATCAAACAAATAATCATATGCTAAGCAGTATATTCAAACTACATGCAATCCCAAATAGGATGAATACTTCCGTTGAAAATATGACTCGTCGCTCAGACACTCTACTTGATGCCATGCTATGGCCACCCTTACGCGAAACAACACAGCCACGGGACCCAAGACCAAACTTTAATTCACGAACATCACTTTGTAGAAGACCGGCACGCTAGCCAAAACTACCACGTGACATACGAGTGTCACGTGACACAGGAGAGTCCAGTTCGTGTAATATAAAGAGTCTATCTCTATGTCCGTGGAATACGACGATTGTGTATAACGCGAATTACACGACGTCGGGACACCAGAATGAGTACATAGCGGAGATCCACTGTCTGACCCGTAGACCGACGTACAACTGTCCACCGGGGCTATGTAACCTTGAGTGCCGGCCGTTCTACGTCAATTACGTCAACGGGAGACGTGCCGTGGCGTGTATTGCCGCCAACCTCTGCGTGAACATCGTCTTCGGTTAGATATAGTCCTATTAGACACGCAATTTGCTTTTGTACATTCGGACATCTGCATTCATTAAATACGTTTACAAACTTTACAATATGTTTCATAAATAAAGTCAAAAGTTGATATGTTCAGAGTGCATGCGGAATATAATATACAACTTTTGACGTCATTTACGGAAAATATTGTAAAGTTTGTAAACGTTTTTCATGAAATTACGCAGATGTCCGAAGGTACAAAATCACATGGCGTGTCTCAAGTTAATGTCGCTGAATCTGGAGAAATGTGTGAGATTTGTGACCAGTGTATCTCCTAATCAAATAGCACACTCCTGAAGTGGCCTGATCACGATCTATATTGGTTGATACAAGCATGACGGGTGTTTCATTTATTGAATGTCGAACAGTGCAGATCCTGATCAGACTATGCGTATGCACCGGCTGATCTGGATCTGCACTGGTTGCAAAAACACATAAACCCCATTTCTCCAGTCACAGCCGCAGATTAGTTACATAACATGAAAAATGAAGAGTATCCTCCCTTAGATCAATTTTAGGAGCGTCCTTAGAATTGGCGGAAGTTTTAAGTTTGACGTCACGTTGCCTAGTTTACAATACCGTCTGTTCCACGTTTTCTGCCGACGACCATTTGGCCATTAAGCATATTAAATCTAAAACATATTTAAATGTAACTACTTTTTCACCAGTAACAAAAAAGCCACCCTCCCCAAAACGATTTTCATATGGGGGAAAATAGGTGAAAGCGCTGGGGGAGGAGCCAAAAAAACACGAAAGAATTTGGAAATTGACTCGTAGATTGGCTAGATAGTATGGGAATAATATTTAAAAGTAAGTAGTTTTTTTATCAATAACAAAGAAGTCACCCTCCCTAAAAAAAATTATTTTATGAAATTCCATCAAATATTGATTTTATTGCGAAAAAACGATTTTCCTATGGGAATTTAACATGGGGGAGTTAATTTCCAATTTTTTCGTTTCGAAATTGACTCCGAAACCTGACGAGATAGCTTGAAAATGATGTAACTAAGAAAACAAAAGTTAGATTTTGAAAATCGGTCCACAAAGGAAAAATTATTAGAAATGTTAAATTCCCATAGGAAACTATTTTTTTCACAATTAAATCAATATTTGACGCAATTTCACCAAACACAACAATTTGGGGAGGGTGTTTTTTTTCATTGATGAAAAAGTACTTATATTTATATATTTTAAGATTTAATGAGTTTAATGGCCAAAAGATTGTCGGCAGCAAAACGTGGAACAGATATTAGTTTACACTACTGTCTTTTCCACGTTTTCTGCCGACGAATGTTTGGCTATTGAACACATTCAACCGAAAAATATTTAAATGTAAGTACTTGCATTTTCTGTTATTGTCAAGAGTACTTACATCTAACTATTTCTTAGGTTTAATGTGTTTAATAGCCTGCAGTTTGTCGGCAAAGACACGTGAAATAGGCTGTAGTTTACAGTACTATCTGTTTCACTAAACCTGCCCAAGTGTTACGGCCATATATACGGAGCGCCGCAGGAATAACAAGGAATAACTATTTTCGGCGAATATTTGACATTAGCTTTGACAGAGTTACCGGTTTGACGTCAATATTGTCTTTGCAATGCTTATATGTACGGAGCAAGCTCTATCGGATGCTTTCCATTTTCCAACTTTAACCCTTTGAACCCCAAAGCCCGCTATATCGGTTTATGCAAACAGTGCAGATCCAGATGAGCCGGCTCGTAACGATTCAGTTACTTAGGGGTGAAAGGGTTAACCTCTACCACCTGGTAATAATGAAAACTTAAATCGACTGCAGTACACATCTGACGATGAATTAGCTTCTATAATATATGCACATTGTGACAAATGACTCTTTCATTATTTCTCCCAATCTCCTCTCTCACTATCCACCATTTCTCTCTCTTCCTCTCCGAGTTTCTTTTTCTCGTATAGTCGGAAAACATAATATTATATACATAGATATATATTAACTTGGAAAAGTCGCGGGAATACCTCGTCCAGTATTCCCGCGACTTTTCCAAGTTTATATCCCCGATAAATTCCACAAAAAGGCCATTCATTCCTTATAATTCCAGCATTTGAAATAAATTAATCAAGAAAATGTATTTATTTTCCGTTTTCTTAAGAATTATTTTAACTGCGCCCGACGGTTACGGAAAGTAGTTGGGCATGGGAGTTTACTGGGATATAAATTTCGGAAAGATACTTGCTATGGACCAATCAAATGTTAGGGAATTGTGTAAATATTTTTGTGCTGGAATTATATACATGTACATGCACCACATCATTCATTATATGTCTGTACCCATGTACATTATACATGTATACTTATCGCAATTGCTGTTAAATTGCTGTATTGTTGAAATACTTGGGTAAGGGCCGTAACTAAGGTTGTGAGAACTGGTAGCCCAAGCCCATTGTACGTATATACAATAAACAACGTTTAACAAAAACAATGAACCAGTTGTTCCTGACCTAGCGGATAAGGCATCAGCCTCACAATTGGTGGGTTAGCGATTCGGGTCCCTGTCCGGTGATGAGTCGCTCGCTCAATAAATGCATACTACAGTGGAACCTCTCTAAACCGGACACCCTGGGAGGTACCCATGGTGTCCGGTTTAGAGAGGTTCCACTGTAAAACAGACAAATGACTGCCTCAAGACAAACATGGGTGATTTGCGATCATGAACAGACATTATCACCGGAGATAAATGGCAATTAACTCGATCAAAATTAAGTAGAACTAACGTTTCTTTGTGCCCGGTTTAGATAGGTTCTACTGTACTAATGTCTGTTCCACGTTTTGCTGCCGACGACATTTTTGCTATTTATCACACACATTAGATCTACAAACGATTTAAATATAGTAAACTTTCGCAATAATACGATATGTTGAACAATTATGCACGAGGCCTTTATCAAGGAATTACTTTCTACTACACGCTAACTGGCATCCATTTTGATAAACATTGTGAACTATAAAATGGATGCCACTTAGCGTTTAGTAGAAACTAATTCCTTGTTAAAGGCCTTGTGCCGAAATGTCGGAAAAGTGGGTTCCTGGTTTTTGCAGAATTATTCAACTTTTCATCAATATCAAAAAGGTCACCCTTCCACACCTCCCACCCAAAAAAAAAAAAAACACAAAATAATAGTTGATGATCTAACTTTCGTTTTCCAGGTCTCGGAGTAAATTTCCTTTTTTTCCCGTTTTTTTGGACTCCTCACCAAATCAATATTTGATGGAATTCAAATAAAAAAGAATGGGGAGGGTGATTTTTTGTTATTGATGAAAAAGTACTTACATTTAAATATTTCTTTTTAATTTAGTGTGTTTAAAGGCACATGCCGACTCAGCAGGCACTAACTGTTCTTTATATGAATTAAATAAGTGTTTCATTGTGCCACTATTGCACCAGTTCTAAAAATTACGAGTGCCCGCTATACAGATATAATCATTAAGTAATATTTAGTTTACTGATACATGTAGTGACACGCAGTGGTATCATGCTATTTTCATATGCAAATGAGGCATGCTATGTTTTTATTATTTATACTAATTAAAGTCGTCACATGAACAAACAAAATATTTTCGACAGATTATAAATTATGATTATTGCACATAAACAATATACACAGAGACTATATAGTAATGCCCGTTAACATTTTAAGGAAACACGGTTATCGCCCCCGATATCAGTGTGGACATTTACGTCTGATATAAAATGTATAATAATGCCAATCGATACGTGGGGTAATGGTGAATTAATGTTTATTTTGCCAGAAAATGTATCATATGATGTCACTGATATAAAGAATATTGTGTGTCTACTGAGTGGGCATGTACCTTTAATTCCTATAAGGAACATGTTGTGCCTACTGAGTGGACATGTATCTTTAACCACACAGGGATAGCCAACAACATGTGTACGTCAGTGTTGTGTTTTGAAATCGTTTCAATGTATAAATAACGTGATAATTCGTGAAATTTATAACTGGGCAAACACTGAATAAATCCCATATTGCCGTGACTGGATATAAAAAATCAAAATGACTGACATCCCCATAATGTAACATTGGCGAATTAATTATAATATGACTATGGTGGCATATTTCAGCCAGACACGTACACCACAGCCTGCACTAATCTTGACAAATTTTTTTTTTAAAATACTTGAATATTATGCTTGAAAGCAAGCAGCTTGATTGGCTGAGCCTGAGCTGTGCTACAGCTCAGGCACAGCCAATCAAACTGCTTGATTACGAGTTGATAGTGAAATTATATGTTCAGAAACGTTGACATCTTGACAAGATTAGCGCTGGCGGCGGTGTAATTCGATGACGCGATAGTCAAGTCGTCTTAATACACGTCATTATTCGTCATAAATTTCGTGACCAAACGTCATACTAATTGGCCATATCGGACGAGATAAACTGAACGATATACATAACACGGAATATCGCCAAAACTTAGTACTGCCAACTAGTGACATCTATGTTTAATTTACTTTCTACATACTTATTTAATGCATTAAAAGCTCGCCTTAATCGGTTAGTAAGTCGTCTTGCTAAATATAGCGTCACGACGACTTACCAACTGATGACGACGATATACTATGTAATACATATATCGATGTCGTCAGTGGGCAGTACATGTATTGCGTTTTTATCGAGATTTCGTCTTATTTATCTCGTCGAAGTTATCTCGTCCTGACCAACTAATAAGCGATAATTACATGTACATGTATGTGGTTAAGACGACGAACTAGGTGTAATATTAAAGCGACTTAACGTTATCATTTACTCTAAGCTCAGGCTCAGCCAATCAAGCTGCTTGGTTTCGAGTACAATATTCAAGTACTTTATAATGAAGATATTTACAAATCCCGGCAACATTAGCGCAGGCGGTGGTGTAAATGGTGGATATATACCCCCATATACTATCACTCGTTGACAACGTCCAACCTACAATTGCTGGAGGCAAGTGACGTAGGCGACTGTTGTTGACAGGTCATAAAGACGTGTGTACCGGCGTACGGGATAATATTCTGCGCGGCTATTGTATCCACCCTAGAGAAGATCTCAGACTGGTGGCCGGCTGTACGGAGCCCCGCAGCGGACGCTTAATTCTTTTTTTTATTAATTCGTTCCCACCAAATAACAATTCGTTCCCTCTATTTAACAATTCGTTCCCACGAAATAACAATTCGTTCTCACGGGAACGAATTGTTAATTCTTGGGAACGAATTGTTATATCGTGGGAACGAAGTGTTAATTTGAGGGAACGATTTGTTAAACTGAGCGAACGAATTGTCATTTCGTGGGAACGAATTGTTAATTCGAGGGAACGACTTGTTATATCGTGGGAACGAATTGTTAATTCGAGGGAACGAATTTCTAAATTGAGGGAACGAATTGTTATTTCGTGTGAACGAATTAACAAAAAAAAATCCATTTCCCGTGCGGGGCTCCGTTGCAATAGTTAGTTAGGTCCTGACCATCTTACGCAGTAAGTAGTCTATCCGCCCAAGAGGGGACACGCCCATACCACATCCTATTTAGGAAAGGTACACTTTGTTATAAATGTAGATCACGATCATCATGAACAATCGTATAGAGTGGCGATGGTCTAATAATTCCAGCACAAAAATATTTACACAATTCCCTAACATTTGGTTGGCCCGTAGCAAGTCTCTGTCCAAAATTTATATCCCAGTAAACTCCCATGCCGAACTACATTCCGTAACCGTCAGACGCAGTTAAAATAATTCTTAAGAGAACGGAAAATAAACACATTTTCTTGATGAATTTATTTCAAATGCTGGAATTATAAGGAATGAATGGCCTTTTTGTGGAATTTATCGGGGATATAAACTTGGAAAAGTCGCGGGAATACTGGACGAGGCCTTCCGGCCTTCGTCCAGTATTCCCGCGACTTTTCCAAGTTTATACCCCTATAAATTCAACAAAAAGGCCATTCATTCCTATAATAATTTTCCTGACACAGTGGAACCTCTCTAAACAGGACACCAAACAATTATATGTGATCTCATTTGTGATGAGTTTTTTTCATTTATCTCAGGTGATATTGTTTGTTCGTGATCGCATAGCACACAACTATTGCTCATAATGATTAAATGCCCGATTTACAGTGAAACATCTCTAAACGGGACACCCTGGGGACCTCCCAGGGTGTCCGGTTTAGAGAGGTTTCACTGCAATAACACATGCATTTAGGTGATTCAATGGCGATTGGCATATATCATGATCAGAGTGTGTATACGTGGCTGAGTTGGGACTACGCTTCTAGAAAACGTCCATGAGCAGACTGTGTATGAGTTGCGAACAGTAACTCTTTCAATCTACATGTACTCCCGTACCGTCCGTCCGCTACGGGAGTAAATTTTCAAAGGCTACGTTCGCGACTGTGTTTTCATGGCTGAGTTGGGACTATGCTGCTAGTAAACGTCTTAACGTATATTTCTCACATTAAGTGCGATCCGTTATAAGTATTAACCCTATGCAACACAGTAAACTCTGGTTGGACTGAGGGCCAGTGTGTAGTTTCATGAATTCTCGATTAGTACACTTGTCAAATCAGCATTCCTGTTGATGTATATTAAACGCATCTTTCTTTTGGATCGTTTCCGAGAAAATATGCCTTACGACGTGTGTGACTAGCGTAGTCGGCGCAGACTGATCAGTGCTTGTACTGTTTTAGTTACGGAAGAGGCCTCGGCAAATAAATCAATTACTATTCATTTAAAGGAGTGGGTCTCCCAGAAAAATGTTTGCAATTAAATGCTGCAAAGTAATTAGCGCCGCAAACGATAGTTTTGTGCAATCGATTTAAATAGAGGTTTTTCCATGAGTGATGATTTAATATGTTATTCATTAAACGAGTTTACTGATTGCATAAGAAACGAGGCTCTGTCGAGTTTCTTATGAGATCAGCCAACCAGTTTAGTAAATACAATTATACTAAATCATCACACATATTGGATTATATTTATTACATATGCACATTGTCATACCTTGAAGCTGTACTGGTCAACATACGTGCTATTTCCGTAAAAAACTAATTTGCATATTTTTTACACAAGTGTAATATGATTTTAATAATTCCAGCATAAAAATATTTACACAATTCCCTAAAATTTGATTGGCCCATAGCAAGTCTCTGTCCAAAATTTATATCCCAGTAAACTCCCACGCCGAACTACTTTCCGTGACCGTCAGGTGCAGTTAAAATAATTCTTAAGAAAACGGAAAATAAACACATTTTCTTGATGAATTTATTTCAAATGCTGGAATTAAAACGAATGAATTGACTTTTTGTTAAAAATTTATCGGGGATATCAACTTGGAAAAGTCGCGGGAATACTGGACGAGGCCTTAAAAAAATTACAATTTTCGAAAATAAATAAAAAAAAAAAAAAATCATTTTTTTTTTCGAAAATTGTAATTGTTATCGCTTCGTCCAGTATTCCCGCGACTTTTCCAAGTTTGTACCCCGATAAATTCCACAAAAAGGCCATTCATTCCTATATTACACTGTGCTAATACACTTCGTGCGCCCATTTAATGCAATAATTGTATTTATCTGATTTGTACATGTATTAATTACACTAACATTTATAATGGAAACTATACGTATTAGGTTAGACAATACCAAATGGCGCGAAATCGCCCAGCGGGTATGCAGAAGTAGTCCGGTATAAAGAAATAGTGCGGGTGTTTTGAGGTCACAGACACCGTTTGCTTTCAAATCATGATCTATTACCCAGTTTCACTTGAGGAAAATTTAGGGGTGCTTTTAACACCAGTTTTCAGCATATTTGTAGCATGTAAAAGAAAACACTGAATTTGTTGGTCACGTGATGCAAACAGAGATTCCGTGGCCAAAAAATGTAAACAATATTGGGGGATATGACAAGGTTGGATTTGTATTTCTTAGGAGTAAGTGAACCTATTGTTTAGTTCATGCAGTACCAGTACAGACTGGCTTCAGGTCATGGACAAGTGGGTCCCACAGCATCCATACGAATAACGCATAGTGAAAGTATGAGAGAATGGCCTTATTGGATGCATTCGGTTAATATTATATAGTAAAACTATTTGGAGTTGTCTAACCTATTAGCGAAACGGTGTAACCAACTTATCCCCCCTGTTTATCACAGGTTCTAATACATTTAGTATATACTTGAACATGGCGCAAATATTTTGAAATTAGATCAAATAAACTAAGGCGATTGGTTGATATATTAGGTAAGTTGCAGTGCATAAAGCAAACAAATACATATTTAATACCCCAGCCATCATTTGAGACACATTACCTTTAGTAGTTGCGAACGGTAACTCTTGCAATGTACTCCTACGGACGGTACGGAAGTAAATTGCAAGAGTTATCATTCGCAACTATACCTTTAGATGGTGTGAATGTGCAAATTAATCATGCTTTACTAATGTTTCGGCAACAGACTTGATTGATAGATGACTGATTGATTGATTAGGGATTTACTTCCGTTTAAAGGTACATGCCCACTCAGCAGGCACAAACTGTTATTTATAACACAGACATCATCTGAGACATTTTCTGGCAAAATAAACATTAATTCACCATTACCCCACGTATTGATTGGCATTATTATGCATTTTATATCGGACATACATTTCCACAATATCAAGGACGATAACCGTTTTTACTTAAAATAAATAATTACTCAAGCCCGTGTTAAGGTATCGATTGTGGGTTTATGCGTGACGTTCACAATGCTTACTGAAACCCGGCTTTAATGTCTCCATTTTGGGTTTATGCTTGACGTTCACAATAAATACTCAAACCTCGGTGTAAGGTCTCAATTGTGGATTTATGCGTGACATTTACAATAATTACTCCAACCTGGGTGTAATGTCTCAATTGTGGGTTTATGCGTGATGTTCAAAATAATTACTCAAACCCGGGTTAAGTTCTCGATTCTGGGTTTATACGTGTCATTCACAATAATTACTCAAACCCGGGTTAAGGTCTCGATTGAGGGTTTATGCGTCACGTTCACAATAATTACTCAAGCCCGTGTTAAGGTATCGATTGTGCGTTTATGCGTGACGTTCACAATGCTTACTGAAACCCGGCTTTAATATCTCGATTTTGGGTTTATACTTGACGTTCACAATAAATACTCAAACCTTGGTGTAAGGTCTCGATTTTGGGTTTATGCGTGCCATTTACAATAATTACTCAAACCCGGGTTTAAGGTCTCGAGTGTGGGTTTATGAGTGACGTTCACAACAATTACTCAAACCCGGGTTACGTTCTCGATTGTGGTTTATACGTGTCATTCACAATAATTACTCAAACCCTGGTGTAAGGTCTCGCTTGTGGGTTTATGCGTGACGTTCACAATAATTACTCAAACCCGGGTTTAATGTCTCGATTGTGTATTGTGTTCACAATAATTACTCAAACCCGTGTTAAGGTATCGATTGTGGGTTTTTGCGTGACGTTCACAATGCTTACTGAAACCCGGCTGTAATGTCTCGATTATGGGATTATGCGTGACGTTCACAATAAATACCCAAACCTGGGTGTAAGGTCTCGATTGTGGGTTTATGCGTGACATTTACAGTAATTACTCAAACCCGGGTTTAAGGACTCGATTGTGGGTTTATGCGTGACGTTCACAATGATTACTCAAACCCGGGATGCGTTCTAGATTGTGGGTTTATACGTGTCATTCACAATACTTACTTAAACCCTGGTGTAAGGCCTCGAGTGTGGGTTTATGCGTGTCATTCACAATACTTACTTAAACCCTGGTGTAAGGTCTCGCTTGTGGGTTTATGCGTGACGTTCACAATAATTACTCAAACCCGTGTTAAAGTATCGATTGTGGGTTTTTGCGTGACGTTCACAATGCTTACTGAAACCCGGCTGTAATGTCTCGATTATGGGATTATGCGTGACGTTCACAATAAATACCCAAACCTGGGTGTAAGGTCTCGATTGTGGGTTTATGCGTGACATTTACAGTAATTACTCAAACCCGGGTTTAAGGACTCGATTGTGGGTTTATGCGTGACGTTCACAATGATTACTCAAACCCGGGATGCGTTCTAGATTGTGGGTTTATACGTGTCATTCACAATACTTACTTAAACCCTGGTGTAAGGCCTCGAGTGTGGGTTTATGCGTGTCATTCACAATACTTACTTAAACCCTGGTGTAAGGTCTCGCTTGTGGGTTTATGCGTGACGTTCACAATAATTACTCAAACCTGGGTTAAGGTCTCGATTGAGGGTTTATACGTGACGTTCACAATGCTTACTCAAACCCGGGTTTAATGTCTCGATTGTGTATTTATACGTGACGTTACAATAATTATTCATACCCGGGTTTAAGGTGTCGATTGGTTTTTTTTTGCGTGACGTTCACAATAATTACTCAAACCCGGTTTAAGACAAACTGCCGAGTGCGATCGCGATTGTGTTTATTCTTGATACCCGCCATACTCGTACACACCCACACTAGAGAAGGCTGGTTTTCTCAATTGAGACACGCCATGTAATTTTGTACCTTTGAACATCTGCGTAATTTCATGAAATACATTTACAAAAGTTAACAATATTTTCCGTAAATGGTGTAAAAAATTCACAAAATGTTCAGAGTACATGTGAAATTATATATATTATACATGTATATTATAATTAAAGATATCGTAAATTTTGTAAAAGTATTTAATGAAATTACGCAGATGTCCGAAGGTACAAAATCACATGGCGTGTCTCAATTAAGGTAGTTGTCTAATTAATCATAGTAATCAGTTTGGATTGTGTCCGTGTCTCGCGAAACTACCCTTATCGCCGATCGGGTTACTGTTTTAAAAGAAACACATTAACAAATAAACCGATACAAGGGGTTTTAAATCTTTAATGGACAACATAAGATCTCGTTCAACAAGTTACTTACCAGTATCCTGAGCATTTTATAAATGTACGCGTTAGTCCGCTGGTTTATACATTCTTGTTTTTGTGAATGTCATAACGGTGATCTTACCATAATTGCGATCAACGGTTGTTGCTTTGTATTTCGGGACGACAGTAAGTGAATTGGTAAGTGGCAGTCGCGGAGATTGGATAGTGACTTACTGTAAGTTATTTTCTTCCTTTCGCTTTTGTTTTGTTGTAAGTGCTACTTTTAATATCATATTAACAATACACTGTTTTGGATACAACGTTATCGCAAACCCTGAAGCATAAAACCCATGATTTATTTTTGTCTTGAGAGTTCGCGATAACGTGGTATCCGAAACGTATGGCTTATATTTTTTACTTTATTTTAGGTGGATTCAATAACTGACTTGAGGCATAACATAAACAATAAAACAGATGTGCAATACTCAATATACAGATAATATAGACTAAACATAGTGAAGCTACAGAATTGAATTGGACGTGATCGTTACTGAATGCCAGATTCTACCACATTTGGCACAGGTGCACTTCAGGAATATAACTATATTTGGAGGCTGGCTACCCGATTATAAAGGCCACGGCCAATGTAATGTCAGAATCAAATATAAAATTATGTTAGAGGCTTCAGAACAAAAGGAAATGCATGTCGTGAAAGTTATTTTGCTCTGAACGAATTAATGCAAAGACAATCTTGCACCGATGGTGGTATATTTTTAAAACAAAGGTATTCGTTAACCAAGAGTAAAACAGAAGCTGCAGTTTCTGATTGAGCTCATTTAACATGCTCACCAACATGCCTGTATGTACAGTGCATGTATTATGCAAAACGACCTATAACAGAGAACATGTTATTTCCAAAAGAATGGTAACGTTGAAGGAAGGAACATATAATGTCATGACATCCGACATACAATAGCAGAACAGTGAACCATCCACTTTATCTACATTTTGAAAATCACACTTGGTGAAAGATTGTCGGATATGCACACCTGTTAACTATAACATACTGTGTTGAGTAACTTAGCTAGTAAGCCCGTCTTTTGTTTTTTTTTAAAATGGTCACCATAAAATAGCTTGTAGCTTGTAGCTGGTAATCGTCTGTATACCATACATCCGGAGTTCCTCGAATGCAAATATGCCAGTTACCATTAACTGAGAAATTGGGAAGTACTGCTATAATAAACATTATATTACTGTGTGTAGAATTAAAACATCATGTCAGTCAGTCGTTTTTAAGTACAATATCATGACCGACGTGAACTATTGTCAATTCATCATCGCACTATATATATTTAAATGGTTCATGGTGTTATTATGCTTCTATCTGAAGAAATATAAAAATGCCACTGCAAACTCGTCACAGGCTGGATAATAGATAATACATGTATATCAAATTCTAACTTTAGATGAGTATTCATTTATTTCTAGACGCATTCAACATTACACACAATCGATGCTGCAACATAGTATCAACGTATGCCCTTTTGCGTGTTACTGAAACGTAGCACTTCCGATACTCCCATGCCGGCCATAGCACAACTGGTGCGGGAGTATGAGCAATGCAACTGTCATGGCTGTTGATTTTCTTGCTCGACTATGTTCATTGATATTCATCTATAATGCTTATGGACCAACGTAAGCTCTATCAATGCATGACTTATATCCAGCTGAAGGCTCCTCAGAGTAGAAATAGCTAACTTCAAGCCTTGGTGTAGGTGATTTAGCACTAACAAACATACCATGTTTAAATATATTTATTAACAAATATAGCATAGTTATAGTAATGTGAATGGCCCTTTCATTGAAAAGCTTACTCTGCTACAAAGTACATAGTACCAGTCGCTGTGGCCTTGTGGATAAGGCACCATCCTGACAACTGGGAGGTAGAAGGTTCGAGCATTCGCTCAGACTGATGTGACCGGTTGGCTGGTACCAATTGCCTTCCTACCGGATTCCTGGCATAAAGGATAGGAATTGGGAAGTACTGATTGCTCGATAGAGTGTCTCACAAGTCAAATATAACTGGCCATATTAATAGGAGTGAAACTATAATAAACAAACCTCTTAGTATTCGGGAAAGGCGACTCATTGATCTGTGTGATTACAGTCCCATAGCGGATGGTGGTAATCAAATTCCGGAGAGTTTTGCGAGTGCAGTCTTATAAGAACATGTAGTTGGTCATTATCGCAGTTGCTACAACCACTTTACGAAAGGTCAGGATCGCTTGCAATGTCGTGGACAATCTAATATAAGGTTTGATCATGTCCAGCCGTGTGCAAACGTTTGCTATGGCCCTCGGGAACTGTTTGAACCCGCGGCCGTTATTGTTACATTTCCAACAAAAAACTGATGTAATTTGAGCATTATATTTAGTATTTTCAGTACTTTTATAAATCGTCCCATTCACGTAGATACTTTTCGGTATTCATATTCCGGGGCCGCGTCATGAACGTCATGAACGTCATAAAGTAGTGACGTCATGAAGGCACTTACGCGTAGTGACGTCATGAAGGCACTTGTTCTACGTGCGGCCCCGGAATGAGCATTGCCTAAAGCCATATGCAAACAGCACGCGCTATATGTTTGCACATATGTGCAAACAACGGAAACCATGTAACAATGAAGCATCTTTATCACGATCCCTCGTAAACGACTACCATGCAGCTCTTTTCTCCAGAGTTTATCTTCTGTCAACGACTAGACATTAAATTGTTTTTGAGCGATGCATCAAATTTGCATTGTTTTCATGAACATTGACGGGTCATGAAACATACTTCTTAGAAACAGATTGAGCGTCGTCGAGCTTACATTGCATGGTGAAAGACGAAGACCTATTTAGGCGAGAGACACAAATTACCAGTCCAGTCAAAGGTCGCTTAAGCCGACATATATTAAACACATCCGTGATAACAGTATAGTTGTGTATCAGGTAAAGAGCGTAGTATTGGCCGAATGCGTACTGTCACTGACTGATAACATATTGCTGCATCAGGCACTTGCCTGATACGAACATCCGGGTTTAAACAGCGCTACATGCACGGAGTTACAAAATTACGTCAGTCTACAGGCGCGGATACAGGGGGGTCCGGACCCCCCCCCCCCCCCCCCCGCCCCCCTGCTCCCAGTTGGAGGACTTTTTTCGTGGCCTAGGTGTCAGGAAATCGCATCTGCGGCGATCTGGCATCTAAAACTTTCCTGGGGGAGGACCCCCAGACCCCCCTACTATACGATTTCGCGCTCGCGGAGGTCGGCAATACCGCCTTGTAATTACAGAACCCCACCCCCTGCAATTATTTCTGTATCCGCGCCTGGTCTAATGGCACAATATACACAAGTCGGTTCTCTTTTCAAAGACACACACGTCACCATTGCTAATTTGGTAGTGAAAACGTTACCTGATAAATAAAATAACATGCATGTCCTTTGATATCAAGTTTATTGGGCTCGTCTCGGATACGGTAGGAATTCCTACGCGTTTCCTAGCCTTGACTGATAGCTTGATATCAAAAGACATTTGCATGGTATTCTCTATAACCAGAGACCCTGCTAGAGGGCAGTTTAGTTTCCCAAGGCTAACGATGTCTACTACTGTGTGATCATGTATGATCTAGGAATTGGGCAAAGTGACGTACAGATGGCGTCGCTACGTGTTCTCTATACCAACGAGCTGGAGAGAAATCTGGCAAGGCTCAGGAAACGGGTTGGGCGAGGTTCTGCCGAGCACATCCCGTTTCCGTGCCGCGCCAGATATTTTTTCCCATTCACGGCACTAACCTACTATTCTATTTATCCCGTGAACACCTACAAATGGCTGTAAAATGCAAAAATAGTATTGACTGGATATCAAAAATGTTTCACGGCACCGTGTTTCACGGCACATACGCACTGTGTTGACGAGATAAAATGCATATAAGCTATAATACAATGGCAAGTACGAGCCCTGCTTAATCGTAGTGCAATACAGTGTGCGCTCAAAGAATCAATGTAAATTCCACGGCCTCCAACAGCTGACGATCTTAAGGTAAAGTCATCAGATGATTTGGTGCTAATAATCAACAGGGCATAATAACGTTAACTCGTTAAGCACAAGTACATGTATATGTACCAGAAAAAAGAATTGCGTGTGTGGAAGTATATCATACTATTTCTACATCGACAGCGACTCACTATTATCCTCAATAAGCTGGATCAATGTGACATAGTATGTATGACCGCATTATTACATTGTGTGACAGACGTGGAAGGACAACTTTCCTCGAGTCACCTGCAGATCGTTCTTGGGTGGGGGATAAGATAATTACTGGAAGCAGGCCGCTGTATATTTTCGATAAGCCATTACACTGCATATGGTCGGTTTATCTACACCACAATAACTGTAGGGCCAATAATATAGCTGCTATTGCTCTACCATCTGTACAATATTTACTTACAAATCGTAACTCCACATGTCTTAAAATGTTGGTTCAAACTTTCGTTGCATGCTAGCCTTACAGCCGATATACTGAAATACACAGGCACGCCCATGCTCATTACCTCAGCAAAATACCAAAAAAGATATATCTCTCTGAAAACTGTGTAAAACAATTTGAGTAATTAGCTATCAATTTGTAGCTCAGACAGTTGTCGTCAGCGCATTATATGTCTGTCATTCGTCATCCGTCAGGCATCTACTGACCCGTTCGACATCAGTCATTACCCATTAGCAACTCCATGCCAGTCCTTGATTTATTACAACTAACGTGTCAACGTCAGTTAACGACCAGCACCTTTGACAGAATACATGTACGCGTATTCAAATAAAAAACTATTAAATTGCCGCTGAACATTGCGGTGTTTAATTCAGTTAATTATATCCATTTTCATTGACTACATAAGGCCTACGTTCAAACTCTAAATACATGTATACGGTTCGACCATATCCAGCCGTGGGTAAACGGCCTTGGGGTTCAAACAGTTCCCCCGTGCCACGGCAAACATTACCTACGACTGGCCATTGTCGAACCTTATATGTATCATTATGTAATACGAGGGGTGTCTTTAATCAGTGTCTCGCTAACTACATGGTGATATATAGAGATAGCTATATTATATACATACCTATACACGGACGCACCGTTATCTTATTCACTGGATGTGCATGTAAAATACTATCATTTCAATACAGGCAGTCCTTGATCACTGTTGCAATCTAAATTGCTGGACAATGAGTAGCTAATAGTGAAGAAATTAGTTTCTCGTATATTAAGGTTCGCTAAAAACTGGGAAGGTCTGCGAAACAAATATAAGGGTCGACACTGTTCAACCATGAGTAAACGTTTGCCGTGACACGAGGGAACTGTTTGAACCCCAAGGCCGTAGACCACGGCAAACGTTTACACACGGCTGGACATGGTAAAACGTTATTGTTACATTTCCGTCGGAAATATCGTGTAATTTGAGCAAATATGCAGTACTTTCGGTACTTTGATAATCTGATCCATTCAAACAGCTGATTTACATATACATATTCCGGGGCCGGAGTAATCGTCGCGTGATGCAGCCGCGTACATTTCAAAATTTCAGTGCGACCGTTGTGAACTTGTCTGGTGACGTAATGGCGCGTTCTAGTAACGTCATGAGACACGTGCAAATACGCACGTGTTGGCTTGACACCGAAATGAGTATTGTCTACAACCATGGTCAAACAGCACGCGCTGTACGTTTGAACAAGGCTGTGAGCGGTGTCAAACAACGGCAGTCATATAACAATATACACTGAACTGGATGTGAGGGATGCATTTGGGAATAATGGGGTATCGTACAATACATGGGTGCTTACATGTGGGCACCACAAGACCATATACATATATATTTTAGTCGATATACATGCATATTGTTTAGAATAGCTAGTAAACTAAATACGTATGTTCTGTTTTCTCTCACCCTTTGTTTATCTCCATCACTTTACTCTCCGACAACATGTCACACCTGCCATATTGAGCAGTGAAACTAAGCCATATAATGACACATAAGTATGTAATTCGGAAAGGAAATTTAAGGTTCGACCATGTTCGGGAACTGTTTGAACCAGCGGCCTACGGCATTGGAGTTCAAACATTTCCCTCGTTCCAGGGCAAACGTTTACCCTCGGCTGGACATGGTTGAACGTTATTGTTACATTTCCGTCGGAAATGTCATGCGATTTGAGCATATATGCAGTACTTTCGGTACTTTGATAACCCATTTCATTCAAACAGCTGTAATTTACACATACATATTCCGGGGCCACAGTACGTGTCGCGTGATGTAACCGCACCAATTTCAAAAGTTCAGTTTGACCGTTGTGAACTGGTCTTCTGACATACACGCAATGGCGCGTTCTAGTAACGGTATTGGCTTGGCCCCGGAAAGAGCATTGTCTAAAGCCATGATCAAACAGCACGCGCTGTATGTTTCAACACAGCTGTGAGCGGTGTCGAACAACGACAGTCATGTACAGTGGGGTCAGCGTGAACTGCACGCACGAACGAACACGACAGGTTGGTTACAACCTGTCGTGTTCGTTCGTGTGTGCACCTACACGCTGACCCCACTGTAACAATGAAAAATAATGTTTCCTGTTATAGTCGTCCAACTTTCATTATCGCTATTTTTTGGTGTGGCGTCAGTTGCGTGAAATTTCCGCAATATCAGACTGTCGGTTACGTAGCCCCACAGGGGACATGCTTTTTTTTTTTTATTAATTCGTTCCCACGAAATGACAATTCGGTCCCTCAATTTAACAATTCGTTCCCTCGAATTAATAATTCGTTCCCACGATATAACAATTCGTGGGAACGAATTAACCATTCGTTCCCCCGTGTGAACGAATTGGTAAATTGAGGGAACGAATTGTTAATTCGTGGGAACGAATTGTTAATTCGTGCGAACGAATTGTTAAATTGAGGGAACGAATTGTTAATTCGTGGGAACGAATTGCTAATTCGTGCGAACGAATTGTTAAATTGTGGGAACGAATTGTTAAATTGAGGGAACGAATAATAAAAAATAGAATTCTACGTCCCCTACGGGGCTCAGTAGTCGATCAATACAGAGCGAGTTACCCATTACATGATCAGGTTCGGCAAGTCACCTGGGGCCCGTTTCACTAAACTTCTAAAATGTTCGTAAGTGCAAACTTATGATAGTCTGTAAATTTCACATTGACAATGTTTTCTTGTAAACAATTATTGGATTTACATTTATTGAGCATAGGCTGCATATGCAGCCTATGCTCAATAAATGTAAATCCATAAATTGAAATTTACAGACGATCTTAAAATTTGAACTTACGAACATTTTAGTCGTAATAAGTTTAGTGAAACGGGCCCCTGGCTTTGCAGCCTAAATATCATGTATATGTTTTGCGGAATGCATTCAGATACCCCTGACCAGTCAACATGTTTTGGTGTATTCTACTTTGTTAAGTTGTAAGGATTACTCATTATTTTCAGCATAAAATGTAGGTAGCAGTGACCATTTACTAGTAGCCGCCAGTTTCGTATAATGGCACCGGTGAAATTTATATATTACACTTTCTGCTGATTAAAATTCATTTCAATTGTTTAAATATTAGTTTGTAGTTTATTTTTATATTTTAATCAGATTTTACATCGTATTAATTGATGAATGCTAATTCCAGGGCCATCTGACCTGTTCCCATTGATCAGAAATGGGCAAATACGAATTGAGGGTATGTTGTGAGGGTATGGGAGTTTCAAACAATAATTAATTTCAGAGAAAACTCATGGATGGGAACTGATTTGCACCATGATAGTACATTTGCCTCTGGATGATGACTGAGAACACATGCAACATTCAATCTGTAGTTCCGCAAGTGACGTGGCACCGCATGGTTTTAAAGTGAATATTTTACCTCAGAATTGGATAATTTTAAAGAGGCTGCACCGAGATATTTCACATTCCTGCATAGGTTAGGAGCACTAATAGAGCAGCATATTTGTGTTTATGTAAAAGCTTCTAGTGTATCTAGGTCACAAATGTCGAACGCATATGGCTGTCTGCCCACTTATTTGGAATATTGCATTAAATACATACTGTCCGAGGGAGTGAAATGGATAATTTTAAATTAACTGGTCACTGCCCCCGTATTACCTATCGTATGTTAATTGGTGTTAAATGATGGAGGCAAACGTCAACGGTGACTACTCGTTAATGTCAGTCTGTCTCTTGTCGGTAATGGCCATCGTATCGTAAAATAAATTCCTCCTTTAAAGGAACATCTCCAAATGGAGATAATTCAAGGCCATTAATAATTATTTATCCCGTCAACACAGTGCGTATGTGCCGTGAAACACGGTGCCGTGATTTGTTTTGGATATCCTGTCAATGCGACCTAATACAACGTATGCATATGTGCGGTGGCTGTGGTTATTTTTATTGTATTTTATATCTATTTGTAGGTGTTGACGGGATAAATAGAATAGTAGGTTAGTGCCGTGAATGGGAAAAATATCTGGCGCGCACGGAAACAGGATGTGCTCGGCAGAGCCTCGCCCATCCCGTTTCCTAAGCCTTGCCAGATATTTGTTCCCATTCACGGCATTAACCTACTATTCTATATGTACTATGCACTTGTATATGACATAGGTCAATTTTCAAAAATATAAACCTCATAATGTATTGATTGATTGTGTGTGTGTGTGTGTGTGTTTTATGGATTGTTTGCTTGCCTGATTGATTTATTGATTATTGATTGATGATCGAAAAATCGAAAATCGATCGATGGAACTAATTGATTGATTGATTGATTTATTGATTTAATGATACTAAATGCAACTGTTCACCTGAAATGGAAGTATGCGATACTTCAAGATTTAACTTAATTTAGCTTTACATATTGCGTTATTGCATGTTTCATTCATTAGCACAATATTTACGCACCAACAGTTATTGGTGTAAATCTGGGCGAGGTGGTTGGAGCATGTGTCGAAGCTGTTAGCCTGGGCCCGGTTGTTCAAAACATCAGTTAGCTTAACGGACTGTTAAATCCTTAACTGAATGGTTAAAATCTCTTTAACAGAGATTTTAACCATTCAGTTAAGGATTTAACAGTCCGTTAAGGATTTAACAGTCCGTTAAGCTAACTGGTGTTTTGAACAACCGGGCCCAGATGGCAGCATTTTTTTGTGTTAAATGTTATATTTGCAATTGTACAGCTGACGTCGTTTTATATTTTTGGTAAGTAATTAACTGATGTTTGCAATAGTTTCTGTTATCCTGTTAGTCGACCGAAATTACCCGCTATATAATCTAAATAAACGTATAAGTTGACCGACACGTCTCTTTATAAACAAGTATAATAAGAGGGAAGCCGATGTTCACACTGGTAGTCTACGTTTGAGGGTGTATTTGTGGCATATTTTTGGGGCATTTTAATAAAATATACACGTATCCCAAAAAGGGCGTACAATAATAAAGATGAGGGTCTACACTGATACATAAAATAGGTTATACAAATTCTGATGACGTAAGGAGAGCATACACTGATATGTTTCAGGGTGTATTTGTGGCATATTTATATATATATTGAACTATATTTGCATGTATTTCCCATATGATTGGTGATTCAATGTGCATACATCGAACATATGGCCAAGTTAACAGATTTATTTGACTACATATGTCAATTATATGATGTGTTTTGTGTCACTATATGCTTTGCACTAATATCTGACACTATCTAGGGTGTATTTATGGTATATTTATATGTATTTAAACTATATTTGGGTGCATTTGAGTGTATTTAGGTGTTTCGTGTAACCGTTCCTCCCGGACCCCGCTAGCATTATCACGAACTTTCCTCGTTCGACAGTATGACCGCACCACTTTTCAATACCCTCCTACGCCGCTGAGTCACAACTAACTGTTACGTAAATGACGTCAATTAGATTCTGAACTAAATTCTCCAATAATTACAATGTAATAATTACATGTATATAATCTATCATAGTTGGCGATGGTAGCAAATTACGAAGTCACATGTCGGCTAATTATAGATCTAAAATCGATAGTGGTGCGTTTGCTTTGTTCACTACATGTACATATCATAGTTTTATTCTGTTCAATGTTTGATAGTATACATACTAACACGTGTAGATACATTTAGTGTACCTTATCAGCAAATACAGTTTACAGCAAGCACAGTCAATGAGTATATGAACACACATTTCTACTGTAGGCTGTTGTGTTGCATTGTAAAACGTCAGCGTTTAAATAACGTCAGTTTCTCGATGACGTTACTATTTTTTCCTTGCGTGATTCACATGGTGCTACAAAAAGTGAGATAAAACAAAAACTATGAAACATATTTGCATTTTCTTTTCAGAATATTGTTTTTGAAAGGTGTCCGCATCAAAAAATGTAAAAAAGTGCAAATCGAATTTTTTGTCATTAAGGCTGGTTTTCCCAGAGCGCGGCCCATATATATGTATATGTCTGTATAATATATCAGCTGTCAATTTTGACGGTGATTATTCACAGTTAATTGTATTTTAATTATATTTAGAGTGCAATTATAACCTGCAAGGCAACAATTATATATCATGGACGTACGATGGTATTCGACTAGGATGAGCAAACAGACATTCAAGATACTCATTACTGACTCCACTTGTATGTGGATACTCATTACTGACTCCACTTGTATGTGGATACTCATTACTGACTCCACTTGTATGTGGATACTTATTACTGACTCCATTGTATGTGGATTACCATTACTGATCCACTTGTATGGTGGATAATAATTACTGACTCCAATTGTTTGTGGAAATCATTTACGGGATCTCCACTTGTATGTGGATAACTCTTTTCTGACTCCACTTGTATGTGGATACATTAAGGACCCACATTGTAAATGTGGAATGGGTTTATATTGGGGTTGGGGTTTGTGGCCTCATTTAACGGACTCCACTTGTATGTGGTTTTACTCCAATTACGGAATCCACTTGTATGTGGATACTCATTACGGACTCATTGTATGGGATATTCCCATTTTCTGAACTCCACTTGATGTGGATACTCATTACTGGACTAACTTGTGTGGATACACTTGACTCCACTTGTATGTGGATACTCATTACTGACTCCACTTGTATGTGGATACTCATTACTGACTCCACTTGTATGTGGATACTCATTACTGACTCCACTTGTATGTGGATACTCATTACTGACTCCACTTTTGTGGATACACATTACTATCCACTTGTATGGATACTCATTACTGACCATCACTGTATTTGTGATATCATTACTGATCATATGTGGATTACGCATACGCTCCACTTGTATGTGGATATATGCACGAGTTCCGCATCGTGCGATATTGCGCGATTTTAGGAGCGAAATATAGTTGCGCGGCCGAACGAGTGCCATACACACACATAAAATAACATTTTTTTTATATACGTACATCATTCGCAATTTATATGCGCTTAAAGAATATACAAACTATAAAAATCAACAAATTAGTGGCGATTTAGAAGGAACTATTTTGCGAGGTGAAGCGTAGTTCCGACACTGACCAATATGAACTCACGAGACGTCAATATGGAAAAATATTGACGTCTTGCGTTGCATTGTGTTTCAATGGAAAATGAAAGTACGTATATAACACGAATACTAGTTAAACGGATGCAGTGGAACATAGTATACATGTATAACATACTATACAAGCGACGTATATCGAATTCAAAGTAAACATTACAATTGAGCTTGTTCTTGCATTACTATGTTTCACATAGATCTTCTTGGTCCACGTACTGTATTGATATTACTGTAATTTATTATATTGTTATATTGGTCTCAACGAGTAACCATGCAGTGCGTATGTGCCGTGAAACACGGTGCCGTGAAACATTTTTGATATCCTGTCAATACGACTTAATCACTGCGTATGAATATATACGGTGGCTGGGGTTATATTTTTGCATTTTACAGCCATGTGTAGGTGTTGACGGGAGAAATAGAATAGTAGGTTAGTGCCATAAATGGGAAAAAATATCTGGCGCGGCACGGAAACGGAATGTGCTCGGCAGAGCCTCGCCATTCCCGTTACATACATGTATATTATTTAAACTTAAACCACACATGTGCTGCATGATATACAAACCAATATGCATGCACATGTATCTGCTGAGAGGAGATAATCTGTTCTATTACGTTCTAGGAACATAGACATATGTAAAATAGAATGGTTGTTAAACCACTCTGATGTAAATATCATTTATATAAGTTGGAATAGTAAACGTTGTATTTTCATTTATAATCTAAACCACTATATGTATATGTGTATGGTGAGACATACTAATATACTTTCATTATTATGTATGTACATGTACATCCATGTACATAGGATGTACATCATGTAATATAATACAGCACGATATATGTACATGTATGTTTACATGGTAAGATTTTTCGATATATATACATATGTACACGACAAACTATATGAAACCACTATGTATAATATATATCTGCATGTACCTATGTACATGGTGGACTACGTTAAATGACGATGTACTCGTATAAACATGTATCTGTGTGATTGGTTAAATACATTAAACCACTATGTATATGCATGTATCTACATGTGTGTACGTCGTGAGCAACATTGAACCCCTCTGTATGTACAGGCATAACTCACACGCTGAGTGATATTAAAGCATGAAGTATGCACATGCTGCACTGTACATTTGGCAGATACATGTATGAATACAGAATGTATATACAAGCAACTATCTACATTTGAGTGGTATTAAATAATGTTGTATGCAGTGTATTTATACATGATGATGGATAGTATATATAATTATTATGCATATATGCAAGTATTCATCCGTCACACTAATAAGCTAGTCACAAGAGGTAAAGGGTTAAACAGACAACTCACATTGAAAGCATTAATATAACATTCAAACCATCAAAACAATGTTACATTGCAACTGTCAGCAGATAATAATATTAATTTACACGTGTGATTTGATGTAATGTATTGGCTGGTCAGTCTTTGCCAGAAAAGTAAATTAAAGTAATCGAAATGCTGAGTACATTACATAGAATATCATATGTGAATGACGTTTTCATATAACAGCTAAACGGTATTGCCAATTCCATAAGAAACGAGGCAATACAGAGTTTGTTTGTATATAAATCACCTAGTTTAATACATACTGTATTAAAGGTATATGCCCACTCAGTAGGCACAAAATGTTCTTTAAGGTATTAAATAAGTGTATAATTGTGTCACTATCCCACCAGTTATAAAAATTACGAGTGCCCGCTATACAAATATAATAATTAAGTAATATTTACTTTACTGATAGTGACTCGCGGTGGTATTAGGCTATTTCATGCGCAGATGAGGCATGATACTTTGTAAGTAGTTATATTAATTAAATGCGTTACCTGTAAAAAATAATATTTTCGACAGATTATAATGTATGTTCATCGCACATCAACAAAGATATACAGAGAATAAACAGCAATGTCCGTTAACATTTTAAGGAAACACGGTTATCGCCCCTGATATTAGTGTGGAAATCTACGTCCGATATAAAATCTATAATAATGTCAATCAATACGTGGGGTAAAGGTGAATAAATGTTTATTTGGCCATAAAATGTCTCAGATGATGTCGCTGTATAAAAACATGTTGTGCCTACTTAGTGGGCATTTACCTTTAAATCAGAAAACATGGTAGGTTCCATTTATTACGTATGCAAAGCATCATTCATGTTTTTCGCAGCAGTTTTATTGGCGTATTTTTGCAATAGTGTAGTATAATTGTAATACACCGTTTTATTACCCTGCGATAGTCAATTTTACTGAATAAGAGGGGATGGATATGTTCTGGATTTGAGGAAACGCAATGATCTTCACCTTACTGAACATAATATACAAGGTGCATGATCACGTGAGTGGTTACAACAACAACAACGTCGCCCACTCCAAAGTAAGTATTATTTGATATTTTCCTTAATATGCAACGGATTTTGATGAAATATGGCGCAGCAAACGCGTCTTCATGTGCTGCATTTGGTGGTCCAGGGAGTTTGGCACAGACTTATGTCGTTTTAGCGAAGAATCGATTTCCGTGTCGGTAGACACGGAAATCGATTCTTCGCAAAAACGACAGAAGTTTGGGCGAACATACAGAGACCACCAAATGCAATTTAATAAGACGCGTTTGATGAGCCATATTTCATAAAAATCCGTTACGTAATAAGGACACTATAAAAGAATACGTACTTTGAATCAGATGGATTCTGGAAATTTCAGTACTTGTTGTTGTTGTTAGTACCAGGTGATCATACACCTTGATATATATTTCAGATAAAAGAAACATGTTGACAGAGCTGCTTTCGTTTGGATGTGTTGTGGCCGTCGCTTATGGAGGATTAATGATGGGTAAGTTAACCTTTGTTACATATCAACAGAAAAACTCACTAGAGCAGGTAAGCAGAGGATACACCCGGCCACCGCCTCAACCGACAATAAAAACTTTAACGCAAATCTTACAGACAGACGGACGGATTGAATAACGAAATATATTTAAAAGTCGATGGGTAAGTAGATTTCGTTATTCAATCCGTCCGTCTGTCTGTAAGATTTGCGTTAAAGTTTGTATTGCATTCAGAAATTGTACCATTTGAAATAATTATGTCCGAGACGTGTACGTGTATGGTACGAACTCTAGCATATTAGCATATTAGACAGTTTTGCAAAAGACAAACCGTCTTTACTCAGCGAACGATTTCGATGAGTGATACCGTCAATTCAAACGTGTGCGCTCCTGTCTTGCTATATACTGATAAGTACATGGACTGTGTTTTAAACATGCGAATGGAACCATCAGTGTATGTCCAAGACAATAGTACAGAGTGGCCTGCGGTTCTCTTACCAGGCGAAATGCAATTCCTGGAGAGCAGGATTGCAATTCGAGTTCCCATTAATTGCAATTGGACCGCAATCGGACTGCAATCATGTGACTGCGGTCCAAAGAGTTGGTTGCGGAATTGCAATACTTATAGCGCAGTTAGCGCTGCGCTCCGCTTTTAATTGCAGTTTACGCTCCCTTTTTTTCTTTAAACTGCGAAAGAATGACCGCTTTACGCTGGGCTCTGCGGTCAAACCAGCGGACCGCTCTGCTTGACCAATGCGGCAATAAAATCGAAATAGTTGATTTTTTCTGCCGAAAAGATATATTTTCCTATCTGTATTTAGCCATTTAAAATCCAATAAAATATACATAAATAGTAGAATTACGTGTATATATACGCGTAACGCTAAGTTTTTACCGCAAATAGCGAAAGAATGACCGCACAAACGGTATCGCGAAAGAATGACCGCAAAAACGGGACCGCGATTGGACCGCAATTAGACTGAAATTTCAGAGGGGACGAATTGCAATTCAAGGACCGCTGGATTGCAATTCTTAGTAAGAGAATCGCAGGCGGGAGTGTAGTTCAATTGAATCAGGTCATGTCTTCATTTGTCGCGTGCATGTTGACTTCTGTTTCCATCTTTCTACTAACAACTTTCTTTACAATACTAGCATTTTTTTATCATGCATACTATTGTTCATTTGTTTCCTTGTCATTATTCGTTATATTCTATTCATCTCTTGTATTAATATCTGTATTGCCTGTTAGTTCGTTAATAATTTTATTGAATTTAATGTTTTTGCCTGTGTTAAAGAAGCGATGTCAGTACGATGCGAGGCAGCCATATTCATCTTCCTTCCATTGAGGTAGCGTCGTTTTGGTATTGTGAACTTTGAAAGAGAAATACAAGTAATTTACACTTTTTTCTTCTTATTTTTCTCTCTTTTTCCTCCTTCTCGTCTATGTCGCAAATGGTGTGTACCAATGTTTCTGCGGTACCGAGGGTGTACAATACATTTGGTCGGTTTAAAGTGCGTGGAGTCCGAAGGACTCCTCGCAAACTTTAAACATACCAAAAGTATTGGTACCACAGTAAACGCAACAGCCCATGATTTTATTACTTATATTTACACTGCATTTGCTGATAGATTAAAAAATGTAAATAAGCAAATATGGCGCTAAAATGAAGAATAATCTTGTTTTACGTCATTTTGTCGCGATTGCTGGAATAGCAACTTTGCCGGTCAGTAGCGTGACGTTATAGACAACGACGATGAACGTCATGTATTTTAATGACGTCAAACAAACATTAACGAATCAACAACGTCGAGCGATGTCACGTGGGGCTAATGTAATGTACATTACTGGGATATAAACGCTGGGCTCCAGATAAGCTGCGTATTTGCTTAAATACCCAATTAAATTTGCCAAAACCCCAATTGAAATCAGAAGTAGCGAGTATCAAGACACGACGGCACATTTCAGTATTGTTATATTTTCATATTTCCCAGACTATGAGTGTCAATTTGATCTGCATCGGTAATGACGCAAGATCATTCAGTTCAAGTGAACCGTATATCGTCAGGTTTGGAGAATCACTTTTGAAAGCGTCGTTAAAATATGTTCCCGACCATAACTGTATGTGGGTCGATTTTGATATGAATCCAATGTATGCTATATCTTCTGCAGTGGAAATTGTTCCTTTCCCCGATAATATCCCGTAAAACCGTTCGAACCTACGGCCAAGAGAATACCTGCCATCGTCTCATGTTGGAGGCATACATGTATTGTAATACACTATGGGCCGAGCCGTCATCTATACAATATATTTTAAAAGTGCATGCCCACTCAGTAGGCAAGGCATGTTATTTATATCAGTAGTCCTGGGGCTGGGTGCGAGTTCGTGTACATTTTTATTTTAGAGCAAAACCTTGTTTTATCTTATTCTACATGAAAATACATTAACAAAATGTTTGGGTGACAAGCCCAACTCGGGTACGTTTTCTCTGTATAGTCCATTTAGTCCGGCAGCCAAGCGCTAAAATTACCAAAATCACTGTATGGGTATTTCAACAAATAAATGATTAGTTTTGTTTCATTTCCAGTACAAGGGTGTTCATAACAACATTTTAATATGACACCATTCCATAAAAAGTTTCTTGTTTGAAAGAATGCCAATGTGTGATGACATCACATTCAATCAATGCTGCCTGGTTAAAGGTTCCGCTATTCAATGACTTGAGTAGACCTGGCACACTTATCATATGAGCAGAATACCGACCAATGAGTCTTGAGAGCTTTTCATGATGTTCTAGGTAGTAACTGACATTCAAGTTGATCCTGAGTGTAACCCACTTGTCAGGCGTCAGTGACTCGACAAAGTCAATGTTCATTTGGTTCTCCAAGACATGCATCATTGTATATGCATTATAGAAAGCACGCTGTATATGAGGAAGCAGGCACTGGCTTGTCGGTGGCAAGTTATTGAGGGAGCTGCATTTGCTAAAGTGGAATATCTCTGCCCTCAGATCAGTAAAAGTTGTAGTATCGCTTCCTGTTCTCAGCACCCTCACTAAGTAATACTCTGCATTGATATGTGAATATCAGAATGAGCGTGTCGATGTTTGACGACCAGAAGCTGGCCAACTATGTTGGTAAGAGGTGTCGCTGGCTCAATGGAACTAAGCTCAATTGGTACAGTATCAGTACACCTCATTCTCTCACTGTCCTTTACGGAGGGAACATCCGAGTACATATCGAACACATAGTCACAGTGTCTAAACTCATGGCAAATGTCAGTCAAGGATGTGAAAGCTGATAAAAAGTTCTGGAAAATAGAGAGTCCTGTCGCATGGACATTGTGTACCGTGGTTAAGGTATCTATGACAAATGCAGAACATTTCTGGTGTGCATTTTGACAGTCCTCAGGTTTGAGACAAGTCTGCAATTCTTAGAGCAGTTGGCTCTTGACTTGGTTGGTCATCATCCCGTCATCAGTGAAAAGCAGGGGGACGGCGCCACATCCTACTCTAAGAGCACTTTGGTGGTGATTCCTCGATCACGAGCAATTTCAATCGCTTTCTCTTCAACATTTAGCTCCTTTTCAGCTTTCTTGATGTTCTTCCGTGGTTCCGATAGCGTTCATTGATTTTAGATTCAGGCGATGAAAGCTTGCACATATTCTTGTGGTTTTCTGCACAAACCTATTGAGCCGAAATGTCTTGTATCTCTCCTCCCCAAGGCATTTGACGCGGCATTTCTGATATCCGGCGACATAATCTCCTATGTCACAGTGTTTTGCAGGGTTATGGAAGACTTGGTTGACAAGGGGGATGGATCCCTTCTCCTCGATGAATGTGATCATTTCCTGGATTTGGTTCTTATTTCCGTTTGTCATGGCTTTTGACTATGACACGTGGTGGTTCACACACGATTTGTGTGTGTTCTCCATAACACCAGTGTATTCAAGATGACGATTCTTCCCTGCCATCATCTCGTAGTAGATCAAATCCCACTGAGCCACATACTGCTTTTGCTTGGCATCATAGACATCATCTGAGACATTTTCTGGCAAAATAAACATTCATTCACCATTACCCCACTGTATTTATTGTTTGATGTGCAATTACCATACTATATAACCTGTCGAAATTATTATTTTTTTTTCAGGTGACGCATTTAATTAGTATAACTAATTAAAAAATAGCATGCCTCATTTGTATATGAAAATAGCCTGATACCACCGCGCGTCATTATCAGTAAAATAAATACGAAATGATTACATCTGTTTCTAATGCACTCTATAAATATCACGAAATCTGATTGGCTGATGGTCATATATTACAGGTATATCATTGTTGATGAACGGTCGCAAATTATTTCAATATGTATTCCTACGCCAGTAGTAAAGGAGTGCATTAGAAAGAGGTTAACCGCATTGTAATTTTGAAATTTGCGGCGTATATCAGAAAATGATAGATCGGAAAACATGTTTAATGGCTCCGCTAGCGCGTCGCCATTAAACAGATTTTCCGACCTATCATTTTCTGATATATGCCGCAAATTTGAAAATTACAGTACAGTTAACCCTATAATAGCGGGCAAGTACATAGAGTCAGTGCCGTCGTTAAATGTAAGCATCAAATCAAGTCAAGCGGGCACTCGTAATTTTTAGAACTTATGAAATAGTGACACAAGTATACACTTATTTAATTCCTATAAAGAACCGTTTGTGCCTCTTGAGTGGGCATGTACCTTTAAGGAATATATGAAGCAATGCAGTGATATATTTTGTACGAACAATATAACGTTAAATTATGATAAATCGATGAGAGGAGCTGATTAATTTAAATCTGCATGTGTACAGTACTGAAAGTTCCCACGTTTACCATTTTCGGAAAATATTTCCGTAATTTCCAGCGCGCATCTGATATGTAAGTAGAGAATATTAGGTTAGTGCCGGGAATTGGAAAAATATCTGGCAAGGCTTAGGAAACGGGATGGGCGAGGCTCTGCCGAGCACATCCCGTTTCCGTGCCGCGCCAGATATTTTTCCCATTCACGGCACTAACCTACTATTATATTTATCTCGTCAACACCTACAAATGGCTGTAAAATGCAAAACTATAACCCCAACCACCGCACATATTCATACGCAGTGATTAGGTCGTATTGACAGGATATCAAAAATGTTTCACGGCATCGTGTTTCTGTGTGGTACATGTATGTTATAGGCTACATGTATCATACATGGCGTAAAACGAAGGACGACTACTTTGTTCTGAGGTAATTAATGTGACGTCAGCCACAATAATGAGCGATGTGACGTTCAAATCGCATTCAGTGTACGTGCTAAAAGTTAACTAAATCAGCCGATTTACATCGGAATTGCATAAAACAAATATCAGTATTTTCAGAAATGAGCTCTGCATCGGAAAACGTCAAAAAATGAAAAATGTCACGATTTGGCCCGTACGGTACATATTCCCACGACGCGGCTTAAATGTTATTGAATATATAACCTGTCCAAAGTGGGTTTTTTTCAGCCAGCATGTGAGGAAAGCGCTGTGTGTCTCGGCGATGTGTCGGTCTGTCGAGGACTATATCTATCCAACTGCGACAATGAGCACCCCACATGTTACATGTCCTTATTCAATCATTCCCGTGTATTTTCTGATTTTTCGCATGTATCAGGTAACTTGAAATGCATTGGCCGAATACTAACCGACTGATAACAAAGTATTGCACCTTGCACTGACTCACAATTACTTACGCACATTCGGGTCGCAATTACTTTATCGGACTTTCCATTGGTAGAACGGCGTCACATAAGGTTAGACACCATCAAATAGTTTTACTGTATAATTTAACCGAATACCATCCAATAAGGCCAGTCTCTCCTACTTTCACTATTCGTATGGATGCTGTGGGACCCACTTGTACATGACACTCAGCCAGTCTGTACTGGTTTTGCATGAACTAAACAATAGGTTCACTTATTCCTAAGAAAGAAAAATCCAACCTTGTCATATCGTTCAATATTGTGTACATGTTTTGGCCACGGAAACTCCGTTTAGATCAAGTGACCAACAGGTTCAGTGTTTTCTTTTAAATGCTACACATATGCTGAAAACTGGTGTTAAAGGCACCCCAAAATGTTCCTCAAGTGAAACTGGGTAGTAATGGATCAAGATTTGCAAGCAAACGGTGACCTCAAAACACCCGCACTATTTGTTTATACCGGACTACTTTTGCATACACCCTGGGCGATTTCGCACCATTTGGTGTCGTCTAACCATAACGTTAGTGAATGATTTCGGCATAATGACCCACTGTGAACAAATCCGTGTTATTATCAACGACGAAACCCACGTTATAATTGCTCATTCGGTCACTTACTACCAGGCTAGGGTAATTTGATTTACTGTCTGTTTCACAAAACCTGCCCAAATTTTACAGCTATATAAACAATGCAAAAACTATTTTTTATTTCGATAATATTAAATTATAGCAACATTGAAGAATGAGCATACTTTTTATTTCGTGAAATATGGTCCACTATTGATTTTGTTGCGAAAAAACAATTCCCACATGTTAAATCCCCATAAACATCTTCACAGAGTGAAGATGTCTACACTGTATGGGATTTAACATGGGGATTTTTTTTTATTTCAGAAATACTGGATCGATTTTCAAAATTTAAATTTTGTTTTCTTAGTTAGATCATTTCCAAGCGATCTAGCTAGGTTTCAGAATAAATTTCCAAACTTTTTACTTTTTCGACTCCTCCTCCAGGTTCTCCACCTCTTTTTTCCCCATGTTAAATTCCCATAGAGAACTCATTTTTCGTAATAAAATCAATATTTGACCAAATTACATGAAATAAATAGAAGGCTCATTCTTAAATTTTTATAAATTTTAATATTATACAACAAAATATTGTTTTTGCATTATTTATTATGGCAGTAGCATTTGGGCAGGTTTCGTGAAACAGACAGTAAGTTTGTTTAGGCTCGGTTCGAAAACAGTAGGAGTTCCCAGGTAAGCATCTGAATTACTGCGCGTTTCCTAGCCTTGTCTAATAAGCTTGAGTGCAACACACACTGACCTGGTATTCTCTACTTACATAATTCAAAATGAATAGGTTCTTTAACAGTTATGGACGATACCTTTGGAACAGTTATCAAATGCTTCAAGATACACATGAAAGTCTGTGTGCGCCTTATGTACTTCGACCTCTGCTACTGACGTCTTAAATTGCTGTGTCATTTGCAAATGCTATGGAAGCAAATATGTAAAAAAGGAGATAGTATATAGCGCACGGCACTCGATTTCCAACATCTAATTCACTGGCTCAATATGATACAGTGGAACCTCCCAAAACCGGACACCCTGTGAGGTCCCCAGGGTGTCCGGTTTGGAGATGTTACACTGTAAATCAGACATGTGAGCACTTCATGACACATTCTAGTGTTTTACAATCATGAAAGGCAGTGTAATCATAGAGATACATAACAGAGAAATACATCTAAGGTAAACATTTATATAATCCCGAGTGTCCGGTTTAGAGGTTTCCACTGTACAGCCATTGCTCTTTCAGATCCCCTCGTGGGTAGAGATCTACCGATAGAGACGGCGCCACCGGAGCCTGGGGCCAATATCGGTGAGTAGGGAAGTCTGTCGTGCATACCGCCCCATCGGACAGGCTTCTGCTTCACTCGCTGCGGCCTGGGTCAGATGTTTGCTTTCAGATGCCACCCATGAGATGTTCGTGTTACGGTGACTCGCTGAGTATTCCTGAGGCTTCTGCTTCACATGATACGTTCTAGGTCAGCTGCCTGCTTTCTAATGCCATCCGACGAAATGTTTGCTTAAAGATGACTCGGCGCGTCGTCCCGCCTAATGAAGCTTCGGTCATCAGGTTGCTTAACGCATCAATTTACTACCGCTTTCAGACCCGCTAGCAGGGCGAAGAGAGTCCGTGGCTCCGGTATTTGGACCTGGCTTTCTCGAACCAGTGATGGATAAAACAAATATCAGTATGTTCAGAAATGAGCACTGCATCGGAAAATGTCAAAAAGTGAAAAATGTCACAATTTGGTCATACGGTACATTTTCCCACGACGCGGCTTTTTGATTTAGTGTCTGTTTCACAAAACCTGCCCAAATTTTACAGTTATATAAACAATGCAAAAAAAAAAATCGATAATATTAAATTATAGCAAAATTTAAGAATGAGCATACTTTTTATTTCGTGAAATTTGGTCCAATATTGATTTTATTGCGAAAAAACAATCCCCACATGTTAAATCCCCAAAAAAAACATCACAGAGTGAAGATGTCTATGGGATTTAACATGGGGAATTTTTTTTGCAGCCAGCATGTGAGGAAAGTGCTGTGTGTCTCGGCGATGTGTCGGTCTGTCGCGGACTATATCTATCCAACTGCGACAATGAGCACCCCACATGTTACATGTCCTTGTCCAATCATTACCGTGTATATTCTGATTGTTCGTATTTATCAGGTAACTTGAAATGTATTGACCGAATACACACCGACTGATAACAAAGTATCGCACCTTGCACTGACTCACAATTACTTACGCACATTCGGGTCGCAATTACTTTATCTGACTTTCTATTGGTAGAACTATGCAAAAAGAGCAGATCCAGATGAGCCGGCTCGTAACGAGCCGTCTCATCAGGATCTGCACTTTTTGAAAGCGTCACATAACGTTAGTGAATGATTTCGGCGTAATGACCCACTGTGAACAAAAGAGTGAAGATGTCTATGGGATTTAACATGGGGAAATGTTTTTATTTCAGAAATACTGGATCAATTTTCAAAATGTAAGTTTTGTTTTCTAAGTTAGATCATTTCCAAGCTATCTATCTAGGTTTCAGAATAAATTTCCAAACTTTTTCCTTTTTCGACTCCTCCTCCAGGTTCTCCACCTCTTTTTTCCTCATGTTAAATTCCTATAGAGAACTCATTTTTCGTAATAAAATCAATATTTGACCAAATTTCATGAAATAAATAGAAGGCTCATTCTTACATTTTTATAAATTTTAATATTATCCAAAAAAATATTGTTTTTGCATTATTTATTATGGCCGTAGCATTTGGGCAGGTTTCGTGAAACAGACAGTAAGTTTGTTTAGGCTCGGATCGAAAACAGTAGGAGTTCCCAGGTAAGCATCTGAATTACTGCGCGTTTCCTAGCCTTCTCTGATAAGCTTGAGTTCAACACACACTGACCTTTTTTTTTTTCTTTTTTTTTTTTAGCTTATATTTAACGGCGGCACTGGCTCCTTGCATGCCGTCTCCCAAGAATGGGAGAAAGAACGGAGGTAGAGATTTTTGAGAGAAGCCGGTAATTCGTATTTACAGAGCAACTACGAATTATCGGTACCAATTTACAGCTGGGTGAACTGGAGCAGTGTGGATAAAGTGTCTTACTCAAGGACACAACGCACGCCGCTAGTCAGGCTCGAACCCACGACCCTTGGATCAGTAGTCCGACACACGAACCATTACGCCACGGCGCTCCACGCCACACTGACCTGGTATTCTCTACTTACATATTTCAAAATGTATAGGTTCTTTAACAGTTACGGACGATACCTTTGGAACAGTTATCAAATGCTTCAAGATACACGAAAGTCTGTGTGCGACTTACAGTATGTACTTCGACCGCTGCTTGAACGTCTTGAATTTCTTTGTCATTTGCAAATGATATGGAAGCAAATATGTAAAAGAAGAGATAGTATATAGCGCACGGGACTCGATTTCAAACATCTAATTCACTGGCTCAATATGATACAGTGGAACCTCCCAAAACCGGACACCCTGGGAGGTCCCCTGGGTGTCCGGTTTGGAGATGTTACACTGTAAATCAGACATGTGAGCACTTCATGACACATTCTAGTGTTTTGCAATCATGAAAAGTCAGTGTAATCACAGAGATACATAACAGCGAAATACATCTACGGTTTAACATTTATATAATCCTGAGTGTCCGGTTTAGAGGGGTTCCACTGTACAGCCATTGCTCTTTCAGATCCCCTCGTGGGTAGCGATGAACCGAAGGCGCCACCGGAGCCTGGGGCCAACATCGGTGAGTAGGGACGTCTGTCGTGCATACCGCCCCATCGGACAGGCTTCTGCTTCACTCGCTGCGGCCTGGGTCAGATGTTTGCTTTCAGATGCCACCCATGAGATGTTCGTGTTACGGTGACTCGCTGAGTATTCCTGAGGCTTCTGCTTCACAGGATACGTTCTAGGTCAGCTGCTTGTTTTCTAATGTCAATCGACGAAATGTTTGCTTAAAGATGACTCGGCGCGTCGTCCGCCTAATGAAGCTTCGGTCATCAGGTTGCTTAACACATTAATTTAATACGCTTTCAGACCCGCTAGTAGGGCGACGAGAGTCCGTGGCTCCGGTATTTGCACCCGACTTTTTCGAACCAGGGATGGATTTGGGTATGTATCGCGTACGGTAGTATGTTAACCTTACCGTAGCTTCGTACTTCGGCTTTCAGACCCAGCCGTTGGGCGAATGGAGGTGGTTGTATCTCCATGGGAACAACCGTCGTCAGTCGGACCTGACTTCCTTATTATGGGACCATGGATGGATATGGGTATGTAGCTTATATGTTGTGACAGGCTAATGCTTTATCCTCCCGCTTACAGACCCGGCCGTTGGGAGATATGAACCGGCAGTTGCAGGGCAAACGTACCCAACAGTGGGATATAAATCCCGGGACATGGGGTTCGACATGGGTATGTATTTGGTGGCAGTAACTTAAAGCTTAGACATTACGCTTTTAGATGCAGCAGTTGGAGCGGGGTCTAGCCGTCCAGATGTGGCGGCTGTATCAGGTGTGGGGACGGGGGCTGAAACAGAACCGTCTCTAACAGGCGGTACGTGTATGTGCAACATTGCCTCTGAAAGCGAAAGTGCAAACAACATGAAAAGGAGGAATATATTCTAAAACAACAAAATATACATGGAATTTTTAACAACAGTACTGCTTTTTGGAAGTTTATGTAAAATAGTATGTAATACATGTATATTGCATTACATCATACTCATATCTGGTTTAATATAAAAGGAAATATATATACTTATCTTCATTTTAGTTTTATTCTTACTTTATTATATTGTTTTCATTTATATATTTTGTTCTAATACGTCCATTTATTTCACATTGGCCAATAGTTTAATGAAATAAACATTATAGTTTAACTAAGATACATTACTTGAAAATATTTTTCCGAGACCAACTCACAATAGGTACATTATAGCAATGTACACACAATCCATGTACGCCTCATAATATGAGACACGCCTTGTGAGTGTGCACCTTCGGATATCTGCGTAATTTCAATAAATACGTTTACAAAATTTACAATACTTTTCATAAATAAAGTCAGAAGTTGACAAAAATTTCTGAGTGCAGTTTGTACGCTGATGTCTGAAGGTAAAAATCATATCATGTGATTTTTACCTTCGGACATCAGCGTACATGCATGTCAACTTCTGACTTTATTTATGAAAAGTATTGTGTCATGGCGTGTCTCATATATGCATCCAATGTGTTTTCAATATAAATGCGTGTGTTTACATACATCATGATACATGTACATGTATAACAACAGCATGCAAATACAAATGTACAAGTCAGATCAAATTTGCATATTAATGACATCATAATCTTACTTACCTTTTCAAAAGTCGTACAATGGGGTCAGCGTGTAAGTGCACACACGAACGAACACGACAGGTTGGTTCCAACCTGTCGTGTTCGTTCGTGTGTGCACTTACACGCTGACCCCACTGTATCTGTCTCATGTTTCGCATGCAATCATGAACAATGAAGGTAATACAAAATAAACATGTTTTTTTCTTCTGAATAGTGAATAAGATTATGGCTTTATACGACATTCCTGAAAAACGATATACAGTACATTGGCTAATTCTTATGATGTAAGTGATATACGTGTTTCCCTAGTAAACCTGGATTTTTGGTGGTAGCTTTTATTACATGTATATTCAATTAGCGCCATTACAAATCAATTAACATGTACTAATATTAACATTCATACTCAATGAAACTACTGTCTTTTTTTTCACGAAACCTACCCAATTGTTACGGCCATATAAACATTGCAAAAATAGTGTGTGATTTTTTCGATAATATTAAATTTTATAGAAATTTAAGAATGAACCTTCTTTTTATTTCGTGAAATTTGGTCACATGTTGATTTTATTACGAAAATTTGGAAATTGAAAATCCTAAACCTGGCTAGACAGCTTGGAAATGATGTAAGCAAGAAAATGTTAGATTTTGAAAATCGGTCCACAAATAAAAAATTATTTAAAAAAAATATTTATGTTTAGCCCCCATGTTAAATTCGCATAGAAAAATAGTTGTTTCGTAACACAATCAATATTTGATGGAATTTCTTCAAATAATTATTTTTGGGGAGGGTGACTTTATGGTTATGGATGAAAAAGTACTTACATTTAAATATTTTTAAGATTTAATGTGTGTAATGGCCAAAAGTTCGTTGGCAGCAAAACGTGCAATCATTACTACAATATGTTGATAATTAGTATGCAACATTGCTACTGCACGTGTATGTTCACTATCCAAACGTCATGGTTATGTTGTTCTTCCGTTTTTCAGTATTATCCAGCCAACAAGCCGAACTTAATATGAGTAAGTATATATGTCCGCAATGCCTTTATTTCACATTTCAGACACGCCATGCGAGTTTGTGCCTTCGGACATCTGCGTAATTCCATGAAATACGTTTACAAAATTTACAATATTTTCTGTAAATGGCGTTAAAAGTTGACAAGATTTTCGGAGTACATGCGGAATTATATTCCACATGTAGTCTGACAATTTGTTCAACTTTTGACTTTATTTATGAAAAATATTTAATGAAATTCATCCGATGTCCGAAGGTACAAAATCACATGGCGTGTCTCATTTGGCTTACTAAATAGCATTGATGATGATCCGGAAGATGTGTACATATAAGGTTTTATAACTTATTACACTCTTGCAAATTATTTGCACGGGTTTCGCTGTGATCAACCGGTAATCAACTCCTTACAAATAATACACCGTGAAGAGAACACCCGTAATTGCGCGCCTGTTTTCTTGTCAAATTAGTTATTTGAACATTTGGAAATGGTCTCGACTAATCTAGAATGTTCATGTGATTGAACACATTCCAAACATACACTCAAATATATCTGGCTCATAGAAACAGCTGAGTAATTTGTATTTCAAAAAGTTTACGTGACGTCACATTTGACGTCACACAACGTAACGTCAAAACGAGGGAAAACACGTCATTGTATAACTATTCATGCGCACGTCACAATTTATTGATTATAATCTCAAAAATAGACTAAATGTGCATATGTATCCGCCGTGGGAGTGTAATAAATAGAATATTCCATCGTACATGTTTGAATAGCGGAAATAATATACTCGTGTCAGTCGGCGTCCGTGCAAGCAACTCGTTCGCTACGCTCACTCGTTGCTTACGCAGAAGCCGACACACACTCGTGTATTATTTCTCGCTATTCAAAATGTACGATGGAATATCCTCTATATATTTCATATACATACAGCTTTATTTTAAATATTGTCATGTACGCCGCACAGATGAAACGCACATAGTTTTATTATTATTTCATTTTGTTTTATAAGGTATGAACACGCTTGAGAAATCGTAATATGATACATGTGTATTTGCCTGGCAATGTGTTTTCAACATTAACTAGCGCATGACATTTAAGGATTGTTTTAGTTAATACTATATGTATGTACAACGAAGACATGTACATTGCAATAGAATAAACACAATGTGCAGACCACGTATACTATACGAAACTACACTAGAACTTTGCAAGTATTTAAAAACTGTATTCCCAAGGGAGATCGAAGAACCAGGGCCCGTTTCACTAAACTTCGTACGAATAGCATGTTGGTAAGTGCAAAATTATGATAGTCTGTAAATTTCACATTAACAATATATTCTTGTAAACAATTATTGAATTTACATTAATTGAGCATAGGCTGCATATGCAGCCTATGCTCAATAAATGTAAATCCATCAATTGAAATTTCCAGACGATCCTAAATTTACACTTATGAACATTTTATTCCTACGATATTTAGCGAAACGTTTCTAGGCAATATTGCTCTTTTAAATCACAACCTCAAATGTGCAGTTTGCATGTAATATATTATGTATTCTACAACATGTACCATTTTGAAATACGGAATGCATTGTAATCGGTATGTGTACCATATAAGAGAAGATGGTACTATGTACTCGCTTCTTTGCCGGAATTATCAAACAGATGGAAATATAAGTAGGTTATATTAAAAAATGCATGCTTGAAATAGAGGATCTTACATGACTGATGATTTAATACGATATTTATTAAACGAGTTTACTGATTTCATAAGATACGAGGTTGAAACAACAAATGTTGGATTTTATTATATACATGTACCTACCCATGAAATACATAGTTATACGATGTAAATAAAAGTCATATGTTCTCATCGATGAAATAAACAACTGCCTGTGAAAATACGCCTACTTCCGCTATCTATATTCATAACGCGTACCTGAAAGAAAACAGCGCAAATAGGCTGCAAATACACATTCTTTACCGTATACAGTCTGAAAACTGCTAATTTCCATGGAGCGGTATATAATAAATAGAATATTCATACTTTTGCAACGAATATGACATATATGTTCATCGAGTGGTGTGAAATGCCCATATTTAACGAGTGCCGTTACCGTATACAGTCTAAAAAAACTGCTAATTTCCATGGAGCGGTATATAATGCATAGAATATTCATATTTCTGTAACGAATATGACATATATGTTCATCTCGTGGTGTGAAATGCCCATATTTAACGAGTGCCGTTACCGTATACAGTCTAAAAAAACTGCTAATTTCCATGGAGCGGTATATAATGCATAGAATATTCATATTTCTGTAACGAATATGACATATATGTTCATCTCGTGGTGTGAAATGCCCATATTTAACGAGTGCCGTTACCGTATACCGTGAGTCTAAAAAAACTGCTAATTTCCATGGAGCGGTATATAATGCATAGAATATTCATATTTCTGTAACGAATATGACATATATGTTCATCGAGTGGTGTGAAATGCCCATATTTAACGAGTGCCGTTACCGTATACAGTCTAAAAAAACTGCTAATTTCCATGGAGCGGTATATAATGCATAGAATATTCATATTTCTGTAACGAATATGACATATATGTTCATCGAGTGGTGTGAAATGTCCATATTTCACGAGTGAAATATGGACATTTCACACCACTCGATGAACATATATATCATATTCGTTGCAAAAATATGAATATCCTCTATATATTTATTGCAAAATCAAACCATAGTGCAATGAAGCTGCACTGGTCACCAAACCTGTTTTCAGTAACGAGAAAATTTGCATATTTAGCTCACTAGTGTTTTATGTCTGTTATTTCACTGTTTTAATACACTGCGAAAAGCCATTTTATGCAATAAAAACCGATATTCTCCAGAATGCGTGTCCACGTGTAACACAAACACTGACATCGACATCCCGTGCTATATGGTCGACGATAAAGATTGCCGGAACTACATTGTCTGTCAGCGCTGGTACCCGCGCAGTCCGCGCCTCGAAATCCGCTTCCAGGCCACTGTATCCCCGTGTGCGTTCGGCACGTATTGGGCCGGGGCACAGAGACAGAGGCTGATCGCGTGTGACAGGCCCGAGAACGTTATCTGTGCTAACGGTGAGTTGCATATGTACTACATGTAACACTGTTTGTTTATTGGTGTTTAACGGCCTATCAACAGCTAACGTCACAAAATAAAAACGGAATATGTGCATCGATATACATGTACATATATATTCAGCTCTGAAATTAGAATAATCTGACCAGTAGCCGATTTCATCAACATTGCAAAGTATACTTTTCTAGCAAAGTATACTTTGAGGGAGAAATTATAAATTTTAGGATAAATTTATTTATTTTTGTTATACGGAATTTATTACATTATCACAGCCATTTTGACTGTGATAATGTAATAAATTCAGTATAATAATTCTGCATACTTTTAATCATCAAATATATGCTGTCGTTAGTTCTATATGAAATAATGCATTTCAGGAAAAATAAATGATTACTCCCTCAAAGTATACTTTGCTAGAAAAGTATACTTTGCTATGTTGGTGAAATAGGCTACTGGTGTCACGTCCATACTTCACCAAAATCACTTGGCTCCTTCCCCTAAAAGTAATAGGATTAGGAATAATCGCATTGATCAGACAACCACATTATACCTTCACATAAAAGAAATGTCACTTGAGAGACGTACATGAGGGCCAAACCAGGTCTCCGTTCGGGATATCGGTAAGGATGAATCCCGATCGCTAAATTACCCATCGCATGATCCCACCTGCCACCCAAATCTGTCACACTGATGGTAGCTAACAGAAACTATGGTATCGGTGGATGGCAACATTCCTGGTACGCTAATTAACCACAGTGAGCTGACTTAGACACTGACGATGAGTGACAAATCTCAAGGTGCATGATCACGTGGTTACAAGAAGAACAACAATGATAACAGAATACATGTACGTATAGCAGAATACGTACTTTAAATCGGCGGCGCTTCCAGAAGCGCCACCGATTTAAAGTACGTATTCTGTTATATTGTCCTTATTATGTAACGGATTTTAAAGAATATGCGTCTTGTTAAGCTGCATTTGGTAGTCTTTGGCCCAAACATCTGTCGTTTACGCGAAGAATCGATTTCAAGTGTTGTCCAATCATGTTTTTGATAAGAAAAATGGAAAATAAAAAATAAAAATCTGGCGGCAAATTATAATTCAGCACTGTAAGGGTTAAAGTAATCAAATTACAACAATGAATAATGAGCTCCGTATTACAGCGCCCATTAAATGACATATAAAGACTTAAAGTCGGCATCAAGTTGTAAGTTGATGACATTAAACTATTATATGACATGCATGTACAGTCGAACCTCCCCGAACGACCACCTCTCTACAACAACACCCTCTCTGTAACAGCCGCTATTTTATATCCCAAATGGAAGATTTCTTCTATCTACCCCTTAGACTGCTGAGCACGAACATTGTCGTCTGATGTTGCTTTTGCATTCTTTCTCAATCAAATCATGTTTTGACAGCACTTTAGAATCATTTCCATCGGAAATTATTCTAAAATGCTGTCAAAGCATGTATGTGATGAGAATTTTCGAAGAAAATAAATAAACAGCAGAGGACAAAATTTAATTCAGCATTAACCTCTCTACAACAGCCAGTTTTTCGTCTTCCCATGGGTGGCTGTTGTAGAGAGGTTGCACTGTACATGTATAACGACTTAACTCTTAGAAGGCTGGAACCGACAATTGTCGTCTGCTGTTGTTTCTAATATTCTATTTTCTCTATATAAACACACTGCATGGTTTTGCAGCATTCTAGAATAATTTCCAGTGGAGTGCTGTCAACTCATGTTTTGATAAAAAAGAAGGAAAATAAACAAGAAAATGTGGCCGCCTGTGGCCGCCTCCAGGTGGCAGATTAGAGAAACTGTGACAAAGTTAATGGACCAAAAGTGATACGTATTCATAAGCATAATTGCGAAGATCAAATGGTGAAGGTCATATAAAGGGCAGTATGAATGTGTGACATTTGTGCACAAGTATGATGTATTGAAATAGTAAAGTAATTTTTCAAGATATATATATATATGTCAGTTTAACCCTTTCAACCCTAAGGAACTGGAATGGACCGTGATATGCTAATGTTCCGACCAATCCAATGGTCACAAAATGATTTTCAGACTCTTCCATTTATGAAAAGGGGGCATTTGTTGTTCACAAAAATATGAAAATTACTTTCAAACAGTGCAGATCCTGATGAGACGGCTCGTTACGAGCCGGCTCATCTGGATCTGCACTGTTTGCATAAACCGATATAGCGGGCCTTCGGGTTCAACGGGTTAAGGACAGTATGGATGTGTGGCATTGTCCACAAGTATGTACAACTATATAAGTAATCCTTCAAGGAATATAGAAGTTATGACATACATGTAATTGAGAAACCCCGGCGAACTTCTTAATTTGCCGTACACACGGGCGAACTGACGGACAACACGGACACACAAGTCAAACACTATATGCTTTCGGCTCTACCGAGACCGGGGTATAAAAATAAATACCAGGGCCCGAGTGCTCAAAACCTCTGTTTGCTTAACAGACTGTTAAATCCTTAACAATGTTAGCTTCTTGTTAAGGATTTATCAGTCTGTTAAGCTAACAGAAGCTTTGAGCAACCGGGTCCAGACGACACATTTTAATTCAGCACCGTAAGAGTTAACCCTTACTATGCTGAATTAAACGTTGTCGTCTGCTGGAAATGTTTTATTTTCAATACGAAATAAGACGAAAAATGAAAAACAGCAGACGACAATTTCCGTCTCCAACGTAGTGAGGGTTAAAGTCATCAACTCAGATCAATGCATAATGAGCCCTGTATTACAGAGCCCATTACATGACATTACTGACTTAAAGTCTTAAAGACATAAATTACATGCAGGGCTCCAGATAAGGAATTAGTAATTGAGTATTTTCACTCCATCATATCTGAAGCAATTGGGTATTTCAATATTTTAATTGGGTAAAATAAAATCACACTACTGTTTACACATCAGCAGACAGCAATTATTCATTAGTTTGCTTCGAAATGAAAACATGCCTTGGCATTTCATTAGAATTTTCAAAATTCTAATGAAATACCAAGATGGGTTTTCATTGAAAATAACAAAAATATGCTATATGTGTGGTCGGTTTATTGTTTTCTATAGCATGATAAAGGTACCACAAATTTGTTATTGCTTTTTGATACTCGCTACTCTGATGTCAATTGGGTTTTTGGCAATTTTATTTGGGTATTTACGCAAATACGCGGCTTATCTGGAGCTCTGTACATGTAGAATGTATTGTGTACATGTATAACGACTTAAAGTCATAAAATTAAAACAAAGACCAAGGGCATCCGTATCATTAAGGAAGGTAATCACCTCGCTGGCAGCCTTGTTAATACAAATACTGAAATAACAGTTTTGCCTTGCACACAAAGTGAACATAATATAGGAATGAATGGCCTTTTTGTGGAATTTATCGGGGTATAAACTTGGAAAAGTCGCGGGAATACTGGACGAAGGCCGGAAGGCCTCGTCCAGTATTCCCGCGACTTTTCCAAATTTATATCCCCGATAAATTCAACAAAAAGGCCATTCATTCCTTATAATTCCAGCATTTGAAATAAATTCATCAAGAAAATGTGTTTATTTTCCGTTTTCTTAAGAATTATTTTAACTGCGCCTCACGGTTACGGAAAGTAGTTCGGTATGGAGTTTATTGGGATATAAATTTTGGACGGAGACTTGCAAGTGACCAATCAAATGTTAGGGAATTGTGTAAATATTTTTGTGCTGGAATTATGTCCTCAGTGACTTTGACCTTGGGCGGTCGGACATGGGTCGTGTGCAAAACAAAACACCATCCCTAAACACACATTGTAGCCAAATATTAGCAAAATCGGTGAAGCGATTCATAAGTTATTGACAAATGAAATATGTTACTAACGCACGCACGCACGCACGCACGTGCGTACGCACCGGACTAACGCTATATCCCCTCTTGCCTATATACAGAGCCATGCCGAGCGCGGCGGGGCGGAAATTGGAACTACGCCCACACGGACAAGAGCTGTCGCAACTACTGGAGCTGCGAGAACGGACTGTCCGTGGCAAAGTGCTGCCCGTTCGGTACCTACTTCGACGAGAAGGCGGCTAAATGTCTACATGACGGGAAACTTCAGTGCACCATGCCCTGTGGATCAGAAATGGGTAGGCTATATAGCCTTAATATCGTATTATTCAAGTCAAAGTGAATAACGTACACTATAGATTTCAGCCGGTAGTTTACAGAAATATAACGGTGAATTACACCACTGTGCATCAGATTTCCTTCGACGAATCAAAGCACGTTCTCAGACACACCCACTGAATCGCCGTAACTACGGCCTGCCTCCAGACATTCATTCGCATAATTTTTGGCCATATTTTAAGCTTGATTCGCTTTGTTTTCATGACAAATCATATTTGAAATGTAAGAAAAATTGTATGTAACCAGGTGAACTGATTATCTTGAAATAATGCCCTCGTGCTTGGGTCCTACCGCTAAAAAAACTCGTTTCTCTACGCTCACTCGTTTGTTTAGCGGAAGGACCAAATCGCTCGTGCATTATTTCACGACAATTAGTTCAACTGGTTAAACAAACGGTATATACATTGTAACATATCATAGTTCGCCCTACTTTCTAAGCTAATCGTTGGTTAGTATTGAGCTACACTTATTTCACATATTGCAAGATCTAACCCGAATAAGTTACAAACTAGAATAGACGCTTGTCCACAAGCGCATGTGTATTCCCTCCCACCTACAGACAGCCACTAAAGAAATAAAGGGAGAGTTGTAATGTGAGAATTGTCGTTCTTGCATGAGGTTCTAGCAAGTGTGAAATATCATGAAAATATTTCAAAGAGTAATCAAGTTTGGGATTGAAAGGAAATCAATCTGCGAAAAAAACGAGATAACTAAAAATGAGTGAGGCAAGAGTTATCATTAGTTTGCGCATACCTTTGGGTCATGGCATATGTGAAGCTTCGTGAAAATATTCCGAAGGGTATTCGATTAATGCTTCCAAAAAGAAAAACAAAGGGATATAACTCGAAAATTATTGTGGCAAGAGTTATCATCACTGTGCGTTGCACACTTTACGGTCGTGGTCTATACATGTATGAAGTTTCATAAAAAAATATTCCAAAGGGTATAATTCCAGTTATACTCCGGACAAGAAATCGGTATGCAAAGAAACAGAGGCAGATAACTAGAAAATTAGTGACACACCTTTGGGTCGTCGTCTACGCATTTGTGAAGTTTCATGAAAATACTCCAAAGGGTTTTCAAGTTATGCTCCGGACCCGAAATCAGTGAACAAAAAAGGGAGATAAAAAATTAACTTCGCAAGAGTTGTCATTCTTGCGCGCGTCATGTTCTATGCATGTGTTTAATGAAAATATTTCAAAAGGTATTTGAGGTACATGTATGCTCCGGACAAGAAGTGTCTGTGGACGCGGACAAAATGTACAGTGTCAAATCCAAAGTATCCCCCGACTTTCGTCCGGGGATGCACTTACCAGATTTAATCATTAATAGTTCGACAGGAAATGGAAGATCAATATGTTAGATGCATGCTAAAATTTGATTGCACTATAACTATGTAATTGTTCACATATTGGATTTTTAAGGAACTAAATGCTGCGGTCGCTAGAGCTCCCTCGCATTTAATTCCTTAAAAATCCAATATGTGAACAATAACTTATACATATATACTATGTCGTCGTTCTTATGTTCAGATAGCTGCCAGGTAGAGGGAGCAATATCGTCGCCGTATATTGACGCGAACTGTAAAACATTCTGGGACTGTGCGAACAAGCGTCCCCACCCCGTCTGCTGTGACGAAGGCTACCGATACGATGACATCAGACGGGAGTGTATCCTGGATGCCACGTGCCTAGATGAATGCCCACATATATTCAAAACAAGTAAGTGACGATACTACATTTATTTCACAGCACCATTTCAAACGCCCCATGATAAATGTCGAGCACCAATATCACATAAACAATACAATGAAACCTCTCGAAACCGGACACAAAGAACACATATGTGATCTTACTTTTGATGAGTGTCTTGATCATTTATCTCACGTGATAATGTATTTTCATGATCGAATAGCACACATATATGTCTCAGAATGATCAAATGCCTGATATACAGTGAGGTTTAGAGAGGTTTCACTGAACTTTGGACATATTTACTCATGCAAAATACTGTGCCAGTATGATCACAAATACACGGGCTTTAAGGAATCAATGGTATCATTTCTGTAGGGATACTGAAGACGCAACTTAGTCGAAGATAACATAATATATTACAGTGAAACCTCTCTAAGCCGGACACCCCTGGGAGGGTGTCCGGCTTAGAGAGGTTTCACTGTAAATCAGTCATTTGCTACATTCTGAGCCATATGTGTGTGCTATGCGATCACGAACAGGCATTATCACGTGAGATAAATAACTAAGAAACCCATCAAACGTAAAATCACAGATGTTTTCCACTGTATCATAAAATATCTATGATATCGTGATATGACAGACAGTCATCTTGAAATGCAAGATATTAATAATAGTAATATTCAATAAGAGACTAGCCAGCGGCAGTTGCTCAAGATTATAGAAGAGTATCCTTTATGTTACAAGGTCTAATTCGTACTTCGCAATAATACGCTATGCCAAGGTGCACGATCACGTGGTTGCAACAACAACAACGATTACTGAAACTTCCAGCCGCGCCTCCGGTTCAAGGTACGTATTATGTTATATTGTCCTTATTATGTAACATATTTTAATGAAATATGGCGCATCAAACGCGTCTTGTTAAGCTGCTTTCGGTGATCTCGGTACTTTGGACCAAACGTCTGTAGTTTTTGCGAAGAATCGACTTCCTCGTTTGCTGTCAATACTGACACGGAAATCGATTCTTCGCAAAAACGATATAAGTATGTACCGAAGTCCCGAGACCACCAAACGCAGGTCATGAATACGCGTTTGCTGCGCCATGTCGCACGACATCATGTATTGTCATAGTTATGTTTGCAGACCGTGTCGGCCCGGTGTGGAGAGGTACCTGTTGGTACGAGACTGGTCGCGTTGCACGACATCATGTATTGTCAAATGTTATGTTTGCAGACCCCGTGTTTACGGCCCGGTATGGAGAGGTACCCCTTAGTGGGAGACGGGTCGTGCCGGGCGACTTTATCTATTGTCATATGTTATGTTTTCAGACCGTGTTTGCAGCCCGGTGTGGAGGGGTACCCGCTAGTGGGAGACGGGTCGTGTCGGGCGAAATTATGTATAGTCATATGTTATGTTTGCAGACCCGAGTTTACAGCCCGGTGTGGAGAAGTACCCGCTAGTGGGAAACGGGTCATGCCAGGCGACATTATGTATAGTCATATGTTATGTTTGCAGACCCGTGTTTACAGCCTGGTGTGGAGAGGTACCCGCTAGTGGGAGACGGGTCACGCCGGGCGACATTATGTATTGTCATATGTTATGTTTGCAGACCCGTGTTTACAGCCCGGTGTGGAGAAGTACCCGCTAGTGGGAGACGGGTCATGTCGGGCGACATTATGTATTGTCATATGTTATGTTTGCAGACCCGTGTTTGTGGCCCGGTGTGGAGGGGTACCCCCTAGTGGGAGACGGGTCGTGCAGGACGACATCATGTATTGTCATACGTTATGTTTTCAGACCCGTGTTTACGGCCCGGTGTGGAGTGGTACCCCCTAGTGGGAGACAGGTCGTGCCGGGCGAAATTATGTATTTTCATATGTTATGTTTGCAGACCCGTGTTTGCAGCCCGGTGTGGAGAAGTACCCGCTAGTGGGAGACGGGTCGTGCCGGACGTACATGCAATGTGATGCCGTGGACGGAGATGACCAGTACGTTGATCGGACAGTACAAGCACATTGATTAGATAATGAACTCATGAGCTGTTGCGATTACTGTAGTTTTTAAAATATTGTGTCTGTTTAAAGTGTGTGGAGTCCGAAAAGGACTCCACACACTTAAAACATACCCAATGTTTTGATCCACAGTAAATGAAACAGTCCATGGTTTTATTTATATTGCTAATAACCATTTATGGCGTTACTATTAAGATTCTTCTTCTTTTACATGTACCTCATTATGTCGCAAGTCACGGAACAGCGATGTCAATAGCCTGCCGGTAACGGTAATGTCATGGAGATTAATACGTTAAACAAACTTTAGCCGAACGAAAACGTCGCGCACATCGCTCGACGTCACGTGGTGCGAATCTACGCATCGAAACGCAGACGCACCTGGTAGAATATGGATTTAACATACAACTCAAACTACAGATATTATACAGACATTCAATATTTGCATATATATACTGTATATTGTAACTCTTTACAATTCAATTTGGTGATATTCTATGAATGCTGAATATTTTAGACGAATGTTAAACGAGTTCACTGATTTTATATGTGGCACAGATATTCATCTCTCTATATATACATGATACATGATACATGTATATGTTGACCTTTTTAAAGTATTTTTGTACATACAATTATGAAGAAAGGACACAAATCACTATGGTCACACGCATAGTTAGTCCACAGATGCTGTTGTCTTAGTCATTAAACGATCATACAGATGTCATTATGTGATCAGGCGATATATATTTATTTTTATTATTTATTCATCATTTGTTGTTTATATTTATCTATAAATTTCAAGTTTATATATAGATTTAATGGGCGCTCGCAGTGTAATAAATGTGCAAATTAGCTTGTTATAGAAAACCGGTTTGGTGACCAGTAAAGCTTCATTTATGATGACATGCTTACGCAATAAATAGAAAATAACATTTGTGATTATTAATATGATATTTATTAAACTCGTTGACTGTTATAATAAGAAACTCGGCATAGCCTCGTTTCTTATGTAATCAGTAAACTCATTTAATAGATATCCTATTATTTCATCACTCATAGAGACGCTCTATATATGTGGCTGTGACTGGAGAAATGGGGCTTATGCTTTTTGCGACCAGTCACCGCCATTTATCCCGTCAACACAGTGCGTATGTGCCGTGAAACACGGCGCCGTGAAACATTTTTGATATCCAGTCAATACTATTTTTACATTTTACAGCCATTTGTAGGTGTTAACGGGATAAATAGAATAGTAGGTTAGTGCCGTGAATGGGAAAACATATCTGGCGCGGCACGGAAACGGGATGTGCTCGGCAGAGTCTCGCCCATCCCGTTTCCTGAGCCTTGCCAGATATGTTTTCCCATTCACGGCACTAACCTATTATTCTCTATCTATTTTCCTTATTTCTCAACCAAAGTATATGTTGTGATCACTCATTTGGACCGTCTCGGCGAGACGGTTCAAATGAGTGGTCACAACACATACTTCTGATGAGAAATAAAGAAATTATTGAGCCTTGCCGGATATTTTTTCCCATTCACGGCACTAACCTACTATTCTCTATATACACAGAACGTAAATCGCTACACTCATACGTATGAGACACGCAATGTGAATTTGTAATCTCAGACATCTGCGTCATTTCATTAAATACGTTTACAAAATTCACAATATATTTCATAAATAAAGTCAAAAGTTGACAAATATTTCAGAGTACATGCGGAATAATTCATTTTGATTTCATGATATTACGCAGATGTCCGAAGGTACAAAATCACATGTGTCATATATAATTATTTATCCCGTCAACACAGTGCATATGTGCCGTGAAACACGGTGCCGTGAAACACGGTGCCGTGAAACCTTTGTTGATATCCTGTCAATACGACCTAATCACTGCGTATGAATATGTGCGGAGAAACACGTGGTGGCCCGTAGAAACAAACACCGGTTTGAAACCAATTTGTTGAAACCTTTTTGAAATCCTGTCCTACTTACGACCTAATCACTGCGTATGAATAAGTGCTGTGACTGGGGTTATTTTTTTGCATTTAAAAGCGATTTGTAGGTGTTGGCGGGATAAATAGAATAGTAGGTTAGTGCCGTCAATGGAAAACATATCTGGCGCGGCACGGAAACGGGATGTGCTCGGCAGAGCCTCGCCCATCCCGTTTCCTGAGCCTTGCCATATATTTTTCCCATTCACGGCACTAACCTACTATACTCTATCTATTTTCCTTATTTCTGAACCAAAGTATATGTTGTGACCACTCATTTGAACCGTCTCGGCGAGACGGTTCAAATGGTGGTCACTACATATACTTCTGATGAGAAATAAAGAAATTACATTTTCCGTTTCCTAAGCCTTGCCAGATATTTTTCCCATTCACGGCATTAACCTACTGTTCTCTATATGTCAAAATCATATACATGTATCTCATATCTGTTTCACCCTAGACGATGCTGTGCGTCCACAATGCAGTATGACGCGCCCTCACAGCGCTGTATGAAGCAGACGCTCGCAAATCCAGGGTGCTCCGACTCGTGCCCTCTAGGCTACACCCAAGGTGGGCTAAATATATAAACCTGTAACTTAGAGTTATTACTTTCTTTATATATTATACTTGCATTTAGACATTCTACATCTACATGTGTATTGAGAAGTGAAAATACTGTAATAAAGTTTAAAATTTACTTATTTTGCAGCTCAAATAAGTGAATTTTGTTTTTTATCATTTGTTCCTATCAAATCAGGAAGAAAATCAATAATACATTTGTAAAAGTAAAAAACGCATTGATTTGAAATCTGGGGATATAAAACTTATCTGGAGCGTACATGTATCTGGAATGCCATGGTTACAAGGAGCCGGTCAACGTGAGAGGGTATGAGTTGACGTTGACAAAATAAATGTAATTTATGTAATTTAACAAAATACAAAACATAAATAAAATAAGCAAATTAGTGGTGATTTAGAAGGAATCGTAGTTCCGGCGGCACTGACCAGTATGAACTCACGAGCCGTCAATATGGAATAATATTGATGTCTTGCGTTGCATTGTGTGTTCAATGGGAAACGAAAATACGTATATAATACAGATGTTTATGTTTGCGCTGTTATTTATCTCTGATTATAATGGCGTTTCATGATTGTAAATCACTAGAATGTGTCATGAAGTGCTCACATGTCTGATATAAGGTTTGATCATGTCCAGCCGTGTGCAAACGTTTGCTGTGGCCCGAGGGAACTGTTTGAATCCCAAGGCCGCAGGCCGCGGGTTCAAACAGTTCCCGAGGGCCGTGTGCAAACGTTTGCACACGGTTGGACATGATCAAATGTTATTGTTACATTTCCAACAAAAAACTGATGTAATTTGAGCATTATATTCAGTATTTTCAGTACTTTTATAAATCGTCCCATTCACGTAGATACTTTTCGGTATTCATATTCCGGGGCAGCGTCATGAACGTCATGAACGTCAAGAAGTTGTGACGTCATGAAAGCACTTCCGCATAGTGACGTTATGAAGGCACTTGGTCTACGCGCGGCCCAGGAATAAGCATTGCCTAAAGCCATATACAAACAGCACGCGCTATATGTTTGCACATATGTGCAAACAACGGAAACCATGTAACAATATACAGTAGAACCTCTACAAACCGTCATGGTCGGCTTGGAGGGGTTCCACTGTATTACATGATTACTGTAAGTGAATGTATTACATTTTAGAGTGTGCCTATCGGCGGAACGCTACAGACCCGACGAAGTACATCGTTATGGACAACGGTATCCCGATAACCATGCCCTGTGCCGGTGGTACCTTCTTCAGTGTCGTCGACTGCGCATGCTCGGGAATCATAGAGAACGCCGAAGACTTCTGTATGTTTTGATTTACTATAATAGAAGTTATTGTGATTCTACACAGTGAATATGGTGTCATATTGCTCGTCTGAATCTATGCCTGGATATAGTTTTCAGACAGGCAATATGACACCATATTGACTTTGTTGAACAACAATAACGTATTTGTCATACCGTAGAATCTTTATATTTCCCCCAGAATTTAGTTTTATAAGTATATTGGTGCATGTTTAACGTCTTAGAAATATGGAGCCAAACGGCACGACGTCATGACGTTACAAATATTACCTGACGTCATTCAGACCTAAAGAAAGGAGTATAAACACTTGACTCTTTCTGGACCGATTTTCAAGATCTAGCCACGACCCGCCGCCATTGTTATTCGAGCCATATTGACGGGCTTGACAAGGTAATATAGGCTCATATTACCCGTCAAGCTGACCAATCAAAACGCGAGAAATTTATCTGCGGTAATTGTAATTATTGTAGCCGCATTTGCTTAGATAACGATTCGTCCATATGTACGAGAAGAACATCCGCGAGCTACAGGGAGCATATTAACGATCGTACATGAATACATTCGTGCTCTACGCCACTTCCGATTTAATTATGGTAACTTTTCTATTAGTAAAACTACATGTAGTTGCTGGTAATTGTCTTTGACTAATTGTATTAACTGTACATCGACGCTCCACCAGCTGGACATTACATTGTACAGTGAAACCTCCCTAATCCGAACAACCTTGCGACATCGATGTATTAAATTATGACCAGTTTCCCTGTCAAATATCGCTGATGTGTATCCGTGTTCATGATTGCAATGCACACAGGCATTGCTGTGTGTTTCAGTGCTTTTACATCGTAATTACAGTGGAACATCTCTAAACCGGACACCCTGGGGACCTCCCAGTGTGTCCGGTTTAGAGAGGATCAACTATATTGGTCTATATCCGCAGCGTGCAGTATCGAGCTGGACATTGTCTATGACGTGATTGTGAGCCGCCGAGGGGCGGAGAGCCAGACGGAGATCATCAACACGCGGGGCCAACGAGGGGACGGGCCCGTGCTGAATGGGCGCACCACCCTGCTGTTTAACGGAGGGCTCGCCTATCTCACCCAGTACCTACAGCAGCCATTCAAGAAGCTGTACGCCACGGTGAGTGCGAACCACGGGTTTACGGAGCGCAAGTTTTTATTATTACAATGTAAATGCTTGTATTTAACGGCACTGGATGGATGACCTTGCATGTCGTCTCACAAGAAGGGGAGAAAGGAAGGTGGCGGATATAGAGGAAACCGGCCGCAGGGGGCATAACTCTTATTAGAATATTCCCATCTGAATCTTTAACGTGTTCAGACTCTCCTTCAAATCTGATACACGGGACCGCCTTGTAAATTCCGCATCCGAAATAACTAGTAGAGCAGGAAATACAAAGTATCTCAGAAATACTGACGCTCTGTAGCCTATTTCATCAACATTGCAAAGTATACTTTACTAGCAAAGTATACTTTGAGGGAGTAATCATTTATTTTTCCTGAAATGCATTATTTCATATAGAACTAACAAATGCATATATTTCATGATTAAGAGTATGCAGAATTATTATACTGAATTTATTACATTATCACAGCCAAAATGGCTGTGATAATGTAATAAATTCAGTATAATAAAAATTAATAAATTTATCATAAAATTGAAAATTTCTCCCTCAAAGTATACTTTGCTACTAAAGTATACTTTGCAATGTTGATGAAATGGGCTACTGGAATTGAACCCTGAATCGAATCCGGGTCGCCAGCATGGCAGTCCGACGATGTTTTTCTTATCATTTATTCAGTATTTCTTTTATGTCAATACGTTAATTCGAATTGTTTGGAGGTTATTGGTAGATATGAAACTTTATGACGCATCGTGCCTCAATAGTAGGTCACGTGATGTACGTACATTACCCACCTTAACATGCATCGCGACTTATTCTATGGTGTAAGAAAGGCGTCAAAACTAAAATTACAGATACACCTACAACAGTTTACAGGTTCACCTGCAAATGTATAGGGTTTATAGGTGCACTTGTAATTTTAGTTTTGGCCCCGTTCGTACACCATATTATTCATGTTACAGGTGAGCTACCTGCCGAACGACGAGGCCCGCGCGGGCCGCCAGATCCTACTATCCAACTGCTACAGTACACAGGTGAAGGGGTCAACACTCCAGGTCTACCTGGAGGCGGGGCAAATCTACATCGAGGCTCTGACGTCAGACAACATCACGCCTGGTGGCGCCAAACCAGTAGTCGCTAGTGTCCCATACACGGTAAGCTAAGTGTCATTGTATGGTCAACGTCATAGATAATATGAAGCCCAGAGCTCCAGATAAGCTGTGTATTTGCTTAAATACCCAATTAAAATTACAGAAGTAGCGAGTATCAAAAAGCAAAACAAAAGTTGTGGTACATTTATCATTCTGCAGAAATCAATAAACAGACCACAAATATAGCATATATTTTCTTATTTTCCATGCCAAGACATGTTTTCATTCCGCAGCAAACTGTTCAATAATTGCTGTCTGTTGATGTATATAAACAATAGTGTGATTTTATTTTACCCAATTACTAATTCCTTATCTGGAGCCCTATGACGCTGTGACAGAAGAAATGGGGCCTACGAGTTTTGACTCCAATGTAGATCAAGATCAACCAGTGCATCCACATACATGTATATTATGCAATAATGCAAACCGTGTACAAACATTTATACCGCAACCATTATAGGAATGAATGGCCTTTTTGTGGAATTTATCGGGGTATAAACTTGGAAAAGTCGCGGGAATACTGGACGAAGGCCGGACGGCCTTGTCCAGTATTCCCGCGACTTTTCCAAGTTTTTCCACAAAAAGGCCATTCATTCCTTATAATTCCAGCATTTGAAATAAATTCATCAAGAAAATGTGTTTATTTTCCGTTTTCTTAAGAATTATTTTAACTGCGCCTGACGGTTACGGAAAGTAGTTTGGCATGGAGTTTACTGGGATATAAATTTTGGACGGAGACTTGCTACAGACCAATCAAATGTTAGGGAATTGTGTAAATATTTTTGTGCTGGAATTATTGCTCCATAATGAAGGTGGTTGAATAAATATGTATATCTGAAGTAACCTAATATACCTGACGTAGCCTAATATACATGAAGTGCCGTTTTTGCCTTTATTTGTTCACCTTTGACCCCTAATCGCGGCCTCTGATTGGTCAGTCTCAACAACAAATTCAAGTTGGTGATGGCTTTTAAAATCTAAATCGTTGTCGATTCCGCTTAATATTGTCAATTATTCCAATACAGTAGCGTAACCATTTGTTCTTCTTCATTATTTGCGTATATATATTTACATTTCGCGCACTAAAATATAGACAAGTCTGCATGGTGTTGACATTCATACTTCGCTATATTGTTATTGAGAGAAAATGCTACAATGGGATACTAAAATATGCACTTAAAAAACTCACCTAACAAAGTGTGTATTAGCACAATTCTTAGGTTACTCTCCACGACGTAGAAAGTAAACAACAAAGAACGCTTCAAACGCAAATTTGGAAGATTTTACTCCGTCATAACCCTAATGTAATACAATGCAGTGAAATGTAATTAGAGTTATGTACTCAGAACTATTACGCACTAAGCCTCTAGCACCATGCAATAACGCACTACTGTCTGTTTCACGAAAGCTGACCAAATTTGACGGCCATATAAACAATTCAAAAACAATATTTGTTTCGATAATATTAAATTAAAGTAAAAATTTAAGAATGAGCCTTCTTTATATTTCGTAAAATTTGGTCAAATATTGATTTTATTACGAAAAATTGATTTCTCTATGGGAATTTAACATGGGGGAAAAAGAGGTGGAGGAGTTGTGGGAAGAGTCAAAAAGCAAAAAAAAATGTAAATTGACTCCGAAACCTGGCTAGATATCTTGGAAATGATCTAACTAAGAAAACAAAAATTAGGGATTACTGAAATTCTACAAAATTTCCCCATGTTAAATCCCCATAGACATCTTCACTCTGTGAAGATGTCTATGGGGATTTAACAACATGGGGAAATTGTTTTTTCGCAGTAAAACTAATATTTGACCAAATTTCACGAAATAAAAAGAAGGTTCATTCTTAAATTTTCCTTTAATTTAATATTATCGAAAAAATATTGTTTTTGAATTGTTTATATGGCCGTACAATTTGGGCAGCTTTCGTTATTATTTTTTTCTGTATGTTTTCTTATTTCTCATCAAAAGTATATGTTGTTATCACTCAGTTGAACCGTCTCGACGAGACGGTTAAACTGAGTGGTACATGTAACAACATTTACTTTGTGTGAGAAATAAGGAAATAATCAGATCTTTCAACGCAAAAAAATGGGTTAAAATCTAAACTCGACCAATTTTAGAGGGGGCGTGCGCCGGACACGCCCACGCATGGATCCGCGCCTGGCACTAGCCCACAAAATGCACAAAGCTATTTCAATGAGCACTAAGCTGAAGGCATGGCACACACTAAGTGGTTATAGGGTACAAACACTGAATCGTAATTGTCGTAAAGTATCAATACGGCTGGTCCACGGGCACATCGTGGTATGAAAACTTCTTTTAAATTATTTCCAATTTTACTCTGACATTAAATATCTACATGGTAGGACGTTCGCCATCTTTTCAACCAAGTGGATATTTACCTTTGGCCCGGCTCGCTAATTCAGTAATTGTAACGCGCGCGAATTCCAGGATCCTGCCGGTTCCGGCCTTCGTGCGCGTTACAATAACTGCATTAAGTTAGCGAGCCGGGCTCAAAGTACACTAGTACTACTTCCGTTGGTTGAATAGATGGCGAACGTCCTACCTTGTACATATTTAATATCGGAGTATATATTTTTGTCTTTCATACCACAAAGTGCCTGTGGGCTGGTCGTCGAGGAACAGTAACTATTCCTCATGTTCCCGAAATGGCCCTACACTAAACCATCATCATCACCGAGCCGCTGTGGTAATATCTACAATAAGGACACGTTACTCTGAAGTACACACCCGCACCCCAAGACCACCTGAAACTAGATTGGTCAGTAAGCGAGGCTTACGGAATACCCCCCGCGTGGGCCCAGGTACCCTTAAAATATGTAAAAAATGTCCAAGTGTGGGGCTTGTGACCTCGACTCTGGGATTAGCGGGAGAGGCATGAACGTGAATTTGTCACAGGGTGGTAGAGGTCCATTGGAGCAATGCGTGTGTGAAATGTGAAACAGATCCGAACAAGGAAATAGAAGTTATAACCGATTTCTCTGATGTTAAGTTTTGTAAAGAGACTAAATATGTGAGCTTGACCTCGAGATCAGCGGGAATTTGTCACAGCATGATAGTAGAGCCTTAGAGGAATGCATGCATGAAATATTAAGAATTTTCGATGAAGGAAATAGAAGTTATAACATATTAATATTTCTCTGATGTTAAGTTTTGTAAAGAAACTAAGTATGTGACCTTGACCTTGGGATCAGCAGGGGTTGGACGGTCGTAGATTTGTCACAGCATGATAGTACAACCTTAGAGGAATGCACAAGTGAAATAGTAAGAATTTTGAATAAAGGAAATAGAAGTTATAACAATATTTTTCTGATGTTAAGTTTTGTAAAGAGACTAAGTATTTGACCTTGACCTTGTGATCAGCGGGGGTTGGACGGTCGTGGATTTGGTACAGCATGGTAGTAGAGCCTTACAGGAATGCATGTGCACGCACGCACGCACGGATACGGACGGACGGACGGACGGACGGACGACGCGGACGGACGGACGACCTGACTCCAGTATACCCCCACAACTCGTTGCGGGGGTATAAATAGCATTTATACCTACACTAAATACACCCATACTTGACTAGACTATATACATGTACACACACTATCACTCCAATTGGCGCTTATTCAAATAAACGGTTTACTTACAGAACGATTGCTCTTATAAAGACAGCGGGCTATATACTCCATTATTATATACATACTTCCGTTTCCCATTGAAACACAATGGAACACAAGCCGTCAATATTGTTCCATATTGCCGTCTCGTGAGTTCAAATTGACTACGTTTCACCTCGCAAAATAGTTCCTTCTAAATCGCCACTAATTTGTTTATTTTATATGTTTTGTATATTATTTGAGGCGCATATAAATTTCGAGTGATATACGTATATAATAACAATGTTAAATGATTTGTATGTGGATATATGTCACTCGTTCTGCCGCGCAACGATATTGCGCTCGTAAAGTCGAGCAATATCGCACGCTGCGGAACTCGTGGATATATCCACATACAAATCAATTATTGCGCTCATAAAGTCGCGCAATATCGCACGCTGCGGAACTCGTGCATATATCAACAGCAAACACACATCAAAAACCTATAACTATATTCATTTCACAAAAACGCTTAAACAAACTTTCCACAATCTATCTGTATGGAAGCGTCTTGGTGCCAATGCTAAAATATATTTATCTCCTAATTAGCAGCTACTAAGTCCTAGGAGATAGTAACTCCTAATTAGGAGATAGTATCTCATAATTAGGACATACTATCTCATAATAATGACTTAGTATCTTCTAATTAAGACTTAGTATCTCCTAATTAGGAGTTAGTATCTCATAATTATGACTTACTATCTCCTAATTAGGAGTTAGTATCTCATAGTTAGGCGATAAAACATGTTTTAACATTGACACAGATAGTAACTCCTAATTAGGAGACACTAACTCTTAATTAGGAGATACTAAGTCATAATTAGGAGATATTAACTCCTTATTTGGAGATACTATCTCCTAGCTAGGAGTTAGTATCTCCTAATTAGGAGATAACACTAGTTTAGCATTGGCACCAGGGCGCTTCCATATATCTGCCATGGATGCTACAATCCAACTGTCCTGAACATAATGACCAACACAATCAGACTCAATTGTACTCACGCTTACAGTGGAGAAGAATATAATCTTTCTTATGCTTGTTTTCTAATCCACACACTCTGTCATTGTATCATAACATGTATTGTTCCTTTACATGACATCTAATTTAATATAAGATTGTTTAAACTAACACAATCAGACTCTAATTTTACATATCTTCTCAACCACGGTTCAATATATTCATACCTCAAGCCATAACCGACACCGATAACTGGCCATGAATTATACATTTACATGCTCTACTACAGGGTTTATTTATTATTATTTATCTACATGATTGCATATGACTAATGTCTAATTTACCGTATGTCAGACAGAATAAGCCCTGACCCGACTGCTTACATGTACACACGCAGGCAGATCTGGGACTACACTGTTGTCCACAAACGCCATAAGACCCCTTTACCCAGCCGTAGACCAACGAACATCGTGTACCTTTATACTAAATTAATGACGTCATATGATAACTGTAATATATAATAGTCCACTACATGTCTACAGGTGGCTAATTAGGAGTTAGTATATCCTAACTATGACTTACTATCTCCTAATTAGGACTTATTATGTCCTAATTATGACGTAATATCTCCTAATTAGGACTTGATATATGTGTCAATGCTAAAAAATGCTTATATCCTAATACTCACTCCTAATTAGGAGATACTCATTCCTAATTAGGAGATAGTGAGTCCTAATTATGATATATTAACTCATAATTAGGAGATACCAAGTCCTAATTAGGAGATACTACGTCCTAATTATGAGATACTATCTGCTAATTAGGAGTTACTATATCCTACTTAGGATTTAGTATCTCCTAATTAGGAGTTAGTATCTCCTAATTAGGAGATACATATATGTTAGCATTCTCACCAGGACGCTTTAGTACCTACATAGTAAAAATATGCGTAATAGCAGTTATATTTCGCGCACTAAAATATAGAAAAAACCTGCAGGGTGTTGATGTTCATACTTTGCTATATTGTTAGTGAGAGATAATTCCACACTATGACATAAATTATTACCATAAACTTACCGAATAATGTGTGTATTAGCACAATTCTTAGGTCACTCTCCACGTAGTACAAAATACACAAAGAACGCTTTAAACGCACATTTGGAAAGACAACTCCGTCATTCTTCTTATGTAATGTACTGTAATGAAATGCCAGGCCCCTTTTCAGCATTACAGACCTATATGGTTTTATTGGCAAAAAGTGTAGATCCAGATGAGCCGGCTCGTGACGAGCCGTCTCATCAGGATCTGCACTTTTTGCAAGTAATTTTCATAATTTTGAGAACAAAAACACCCCATGTTCATAAATGGACTGGTCTGGCATAACAAAATACATTTAAATCTGCCGAGGTCTGTCCGTGGATGTGCACAAACAAAATGTTTCGCCCTTCGCGCAGTGGATAACGCACTCCCCTAAATTAATGCCTGCGTACGTACGGGGCGCCATGCAGGACAGGTTAATTATGTGTACAAAATTGAGTTTTGTAACACTAAAAATCACAAAATTCAATTCTGTGTCACAAAATTCAATTCTGTCAATTCTGTGTCACAAAATTCAATTCTGTCAATTCTGTGTCACAAAATTCAATTCTGTGTCACAAAATTCAATTCTGCATACGTTTCGTATACAAAATTCATTTTTGTTATAAAGGATTCAATTTTGTAAGACAGAATTGAGTTTTGTGATGAAAATTCAGTTTTGTAGGACAGAATTCATTTTTGTCCACAATAATTAGTTTGCGTAGGATAGTCTATGTCATCTCTACGTTGATTGGTTGAGATCTGTCTTAGTCCATTTTACTAGATGGTGGAGTACACTTGCAGGTTTAAATATTTCAATGCGAAAATATAACCCAATATATCAATATCATACTTCTTTATGGAGTTATTTTGGTTATATTATGATTACAAATGAGTGGTCACACCATATAAGCATATATACTTTGAAGGAGAAATAAGAAAAATATTCAGAATTTTCCCTCAATTATGTGAACAGGGTCAAACATAAAGTAGCCGGGACATAGCTAGACCTGAGAGCATGCCCATATATAGAGAATACCAGGCTAGTGTATTTTGATATCACGTTTATCAGGCAAGGCTAGGAAACGCGTAGGAATTCCGAGGCTTGCCGAGGAATTCCTACCGTTTCCGAGCCGAGCCTGATAAACTTGATAATATTATCACTAGCCTGGTATTCTATTTATCAGGTAACGTTTTATGCTCGAAAATGACATTAGATGACGTCGTATTCTAACAATAGATCTAACCTTGTGAAACAAATGGTATTGGATCTGTGTCTACTAGTTGCGAAGTTACGTGTTCGCAACTATGTGTCTACATGCATTATTTACAGTATACACCATCTTAGTACATGTATCCATGGTATCTACACAAATACTACAAATGGTTTCCTCAAATGGCCCAATACACACATTCTGTTTATAAACACAGACAGCAGTCAGAACACAGGCCACAGCGCGTGTATTATTGATTTAACTGGGGCAAATGTACCTTGCGATACACACTAAATGACGTCAGTACTAGCGGGAGATCTACATGTACATGCATTATGTGTACAATTATAACGCAAATGAGTTTAAATACGAATGGGTTTGTCAACGTTTGACTGTTTGGAGATTGTTGAAGCAAAATGGCAGAATGAGAAATGAATCATCGGCAGAATGAGAAATAAATCATCGACATTGAATGTGTAGATCGGCGACCGTGACCCATTTCTCCAGTGCAGTTTCTGACCAATGGTAGTCCTTCTTACATGCGTGTGCAGAATTGACAGAATTGAATTTTGTGGCACAGAATTGAATTTTATGACACAGAATTGTAATTTTATGACACAGAATTGAATTTTGTGGCACAAAAGTGAATTTTGTGACACAGATTGAAGTGATTTTTGTGACACAAAAGCTTTGAATTTGAAATTTTGTGAACAGAATTGAATTTTGTGGCACAAAAATGAATTTTGTTGACAAAATTGAGCCATGTCCCACATGGCGCCCCGTAGTACGGGCCTCAATGTAATTATAGCTATGAGCTCAGAAATACATGTAGTCTGCAAGGCGCACGGATGATTGTAGAAACAAAATTGCTACCCCGCTCCATACCTCTCGCGAATGTTTGCAGTCTAGCAATCGTGAAATTTACAAATGTTTGAAGATACACATTTGTAATATGTGTGATACATGTTTATACATGTCAGGCGCGGATACAGAAATAATTGCAGGGGGGGTCTGTAATTACAAGTTGGCATTGCCGACCTCCGCGAAATCGCAAAGTAGGGGGGTCTGGGGGTCCTCCCGCAGGAAATTTTTAGATGCCTGATCGCCGCAGATGCGATTTCCTGACACCTAGACCACGAAAAAAGCCCTCCAACTATTCGAGTATTGTAGATTTTCGTCTTTTTTGTTTGCCAGGAGCAGGGGGGTACCGGACCCCCTGGATCCCCCCCCCTGTATCCGCGCCTGCATGTACCTGACTACTGTAGCAGATACCCTGTCGACATTTTGCATGCTTACCAATGAAAATCAATATGTACTCTTACACATCGACTCTATTGTTTGTCAGAGGTTGGTAAACAACTTGAACACCTATGTAGACAAAATAAAAGTTTGCATCTATATGCAAACCTGTGCACGAAAAAGTCGTGCGTCACGGCAAACCACACACGTTATGTGTCTATGGTCATTATGTGAATTGATAGATTGACACAAGGAACACCGGCTTAGAAAAGCGGTCTTACGATGGATAGCGTAGCCGTGATCAGTCTGCGCATCCGCTCAGTTTGATCATTGCATGTGTTGGTCGGCATTCGATCAATACCATTTCCTATCTTTACTACATGTCACCAGTGTAGCAGTTGTTGATGTTTTGCGATCAGCAGAATGATTACATGTAGAACATACAACGCTAATTTGGATGGTGGATGATGATAAAGGTACACATATTCGCCTTACAAATGCTGCAAGGTCCTTCTCCGTGCCAGTAACGCATATGTAATCACAAATCGTGTCAATGCCGTGGACAGATGTATAAACAAAAATATATATACAGACGGACGGCAGAAATGTCTAAACTATAATGTAAACATTTTTGAAATACTTTAAATAAAAGCTTCCCTGGTGAATCTCTCACACGTAGTATACAGTATATTTCTGTTTACGTATAGTTTAGCACGTGGAAAGACACTTGTCAACGACAAAAATAGGGATATCATTGAGGGGCGTTCAGTAAGTGACAGAAAGTGTTATAAACCTACACCCACTCACATCAGGTCTCAAAAACAGTGCTATATATATAGAGAGAATCTTACTTGCGTGATGATACTTTGATATTTATTAACGAGTTTACTGATGTCATAAGAGGCTATGCTGAGTTTTTTTTTATAAATCAGCGAAGGAGCTTTAATTATGTTAATAAATATAATATTACATCAACACAAATGTTAGATTTGCTTTATTGCAGGAGCACAGCATCATACATATACTGATCACCTAATGTGTTTTATTGTACCCGTCTGAGTTGCACATTTATTTCACTAGTGTATAATGATATTGAATATAAACTAGTGCCGGCCTTTTAGGACATACGAGTCGAACTTAAGCTATGCTTATTGATAACTTGTGATCAGTGCATATTTAAGATACAATAAAATAGTTGTAACGCTTTTTTTTGCTCGAGAACATTGTTCACTTGATCCCAATTATACAAAAATAGGACATATTATGTTTTACGCCACCTACGAAAGTCAAATGTATGCATAATAAAATGCATGTACACATGAACTGGCATACAACTATGATATATTCTGTATTTTGACTGGGAATAGTTTTTTTATCGTAAAAAAGGGCATGTTTCATTGTTGAATGACAACTGCATCAGTCACTTAAGTTCAATCACTTAAGTTGGTTTATTACTGCAGCTGCATGTGAAAATACAGTGGCTAATCATATGAAGGATTAAATTGTTAAGATGTGCACTCTACAGAGACCCAGCTGATGATATATGACAAAAGAGATGTCCTAACGTATTTTAAAGAAACAATGTCTCACATGATGTTTCAGATGTTGTCGAAGATATTCAATATTCCTTTAATTTTCGCATTATTGAATCCAAATGCCATATATAAGGACTGTGTGTTTTGTTATATACAATGTACTACAATTGACTCTGATGAAGAGGGGAGATAAGTTGGTAACGCACTTCCGTTCGCTATTTCAGTACCAGGAAGCACATTTTGTGAAACATAACATTTTTTTTTAGTTTGAAATCTATATACTGTTCCACACATATATTATGTTGCTATTTATAGACACATGTGAAATTACTTCAACTAAATACAAATACATGTAGTACCATCGAATGTCAACAAAACTAGCGTTCGCAACGCTATTTATGATTTGGTATAATACACATATTTTACCAAGACGACTTATAGGCACGATTTGGTTAATACAGTCCATGTAAATTTACCATTATATTATTGGTTACTAAGTTAAACATGTTTCATCACTTTCTGCACATACTAAGACAACGTATCTTTAAATTTAATTGTTGTTGTAAGTATGCCAATAGTCTTCATTCATTAAATTAATGTCATTTCATTTTATTTGGATCATGTATGTGTTGGGAAATTAATTGTTGAACATCCCTCGTAAATGACTTTTATAACTGACCACCCAATACTAGATATACGCATGCATATGCAAAACGTGCAGGTACAGTTGTACGTACTGCACCAGGCGATGAGAGGCCCTTCAATTACAAATATATTCTACATGGCCGGGTGCTTATCACTTCGTCGATGTTTTGACAGAGAACTGCTGAACGTAAACGTGGTGGGCTATGTATACACGTGTAAACCGGACACACTGGGGACCCCATTGCGTTTAATTTATATGGCATTGATTGTAGTTCGTTCATAGACAAGAGGGGATATAGCTATAGTCCATGTACTGCGTACGTACGTACGTACATGCATAGTAACACCTTTCATTTTTCAAAAACTCATGAACCACTTCATCAATTTTGATAATATTTGGCCAAACTGTGATCGTGCTTTGTTATGCATGCTACCCACATCCGACCGCCCAAGGTCAAGGTCACTGAGGACCTATGTTCACCTTGTTTGCAATACGACCAATTGTTAAGGCAATAATGTTAAATTCCTTATTTAATTATCAAGGCTGCCAGTACGACCGCCCAAGGTCAAGGTCACAGAGGATTTGTGTTTTTTTTATTGTCAAGGCAGACAGCGAGGGCATAAGCTTCGCTTAGCGCTTCCATTTATTGTTACAGTTGTACCTATCTAAGTTGGACACCCTGCGAACGACGTCACATGACGTTACCGAACGACGTCAGACTAATCAGACACGTAACGTAAACAAGTCGGCGTTCTTTTTAACGAAAACTGCTCTAAGCTTGATTATTGGCTAGCATAAAACGTTACCTGATAAAATAAAATCTAGTCTAATGTCTAATGTCGATATCACGATAATGAGGCTCGGCTCGGAAACGGCCCAGTCTTGCCTGATAAACTGGTATTTCAAACTACACTAGTCTGGTATTCTCTGTGAATTAGTATGATTTATGCAAGCATGTTCCCATGCATATTATACAGCATATTGAGTGCTTGCTTCGTATACGTATACGTTAGACGTCAAACACAAATAATAATGAGAAATGTGTCAATGGGACACGTATAATCCCACTGGCAGCATGCGTAAATTGATGTTATTGATCGACTGTCATAACTGTAGAGACAGTTCCTTTAATGTCAAATGGAAATTCATCAAAATCTCCACTGAATACTAGCCAACGGTAGTCAGTAAGTATATGTGTAAGTCAGTTACTGCCCTAATCGAGGTGTCCATGTGTTTAAACAACCTACATGTGCCCATGAAACACATCATTTGTTCAAACACATGAACACCTCGATTAGGGCAGTAACTATTTCATATACCGCATATTGCGGTCTGATAATTGCAAAATAAAGATGTGTTGTGTTCTGTTCTGTTCGATTAAGCACAGGAGAAATTACACCTTATTATGACAACGCTTGTTTGTTTACTAGGCCCAGACGTGGAATCAGGTGCGGATAATGTACGACGGCACCCAACTCAGGATCATCAATGCAGGCAGCGCAGGCGAGGTCGCCAATGTACAGTCACTCACAGGTACGTCGATATGTCGGTCCACTACACAGTCACTCACAGGTACGTCGGTATGTCGGTCGAATACACAGTCAATTGCAGGTGCGTCGGTATGTCGCAGGTACATCGGTATGTCGGTCCAATACACATTCACTTACATGTATGTCGGTATCTCGGTCCAATACACAGTCACTCGCAGGTACATCGGTATGTCGGTCCAATACACATTCACTTACATGTATGTCGGTATCTCGGTCCAATACACAGTCACTCGCAGGTACGTCGGTATGTCGGTCCAATACACATTCACTTACATGTATGTCGGTATCTCGGTCCAATACACAGTCACTCGCAGGTACATCGGTATGTCGGTCCAATACACATTCACTTACATGTATGTCGGTATCTCGGTCCAATACACAGTCACTCGCAGGTACGTCGGTATGTCGGTCCAACACACAGTCACTCACAGGTACGTCGGTATGTCGGTCCAATACACAGTCACTCGCAGGTGTGTCGGTATGTCGGTCCAATACACAGTCACTCGCAGGTGTGTCGGTATGTCGGTCCAATACACAGTCACTCGCAGGTGTGTCGGTATGTCGCAGGTGCGTCGGTATGTCGCAGGTATGCCGGTATGTCGGTTCAATACACAGTCACTCGCAGGTACATGTACGTCGGTATGTCGGTCCAATACACAGTCACTCGCAGGTACGTCGGTATGTCGGTCCAATACACAGTCACTCGCAGGTGCGTCGGTATGTCGCAGGTACGTCGGTATGTCGGTCCAATACACAGTCACTTACAGGTATGTCGGGATGTCGGTCCAATACACAGTCACTCGCAGGTACGTCGATATGTCGGTCCAATACACAGTCACTCGCAGGTATGTTGGTTCAATACACAGTCACTCACATGTACATCGGTATAATATACAGTCACTCACAGTTTGTTTGTTTGTTTGTTTATTGAAGTATAACGGCCTATAAACAACTAAGGTCATGTAAGGCCTGGCAAACGGGTTCGATCCCGTTTAACCTGCTGCATTGGGAGGACAATCCCAAAATCAGAACGGAATACTGACATCGAGAAAAAATAAATATATTCAGCCCTGAAATTAGAATAACCTGACCTGGTGCCAGGTCTACGCCACACGTAGTCACTTGGCCCCTTCCCCTAAAATAGGATTACGAATAATCGTAATACTCACATAAGGGGTATAACCAGATTCAACTGTCACATACAAAATGACAAAGACGTATATGAGGGCCCAACCAGGTCTCCTTTCGGAATTCCGGTAAGGATGAACCCCGATCGTTAAATTACCCATCGCATGTTCCCACCTGCCACCCACCCAGTCACTCACAGGTATGTCGCGACTGTCGAGCCAATATACAGTCTCATGTGACATTTCCTCATGTTAAACATCCTAGAATGTTTACATCTGGAGGTTTTTTTGAATTTTCTACAACGCTGTTGCCGCTCCATCAGTGTACAGTGGGGTCAGAGTGTAAGTGCACACACGAACGAACACGACAGGTTGGAACCAACCTGTCGTGTTCGTTCGTGTGTGCACTAACACGCTGACCCCACTGTACTAGCATGCTCATGTTGTTGCTTATACTGACCATTATGTGTGTACTTGAATGCCTGACAGTGTTTAACTCCAGTATGCATCAAAACACGCAATGATACGCTTCACCGATGTATAACCGATGAAAACGCGCTGCTTATATGTCATGAACGTCATGATGAAACGGCATAATATATATTAATGAATGTGTTATGGATTCACATTATTTTGTTACACTTTGTAGTGCAAATATCCGAATCAGTACAATTATTACAGGTATTGAATAGTTCAGCTACACAACCTAAACACTATATACACTATACCGTAGTCTGCATTATTTTTCAACCGGGAACTTATCAGTATAATGTTTTCTTAACCCTTTCACCCCTAAGTAACTGAATGGGCTGCGATATGTTAATTTTGCAACCAATCCAATCAACGCAAAATGATTTTCAGACTATTCCATTTATAAAAAGGGGGTATTTGTTTTTCTCAAAAATATGAAAATTACTTTCAAACAGTGCAGATCCTGATGAGACGGCTCGTTACGAGCCGGCTCATCTGGATCTGCACTGTTTGCATAAACCGCTATAGCGGGCTTTATGGTTCAAAGGGTAAATTAGCAATGCACTTGCAACGTCATACACTACTTTCGCCTTATTTTTCCTTACATATTTAAAGTACAAATCGCGATCATCATTTTAAAGTCTCGATGATGCTGTTCAAATAATTGAATATGTCTTCGAGGAGAAATCGGAGGTATATTAATTGTCATTTACAATGCTTGTACACCTGCTTTCAAATACATGCAATTATACGATTGTCGCCTGCGTGACGAATATATAGAGAATACCCTGCTTGTGTCTTTTGATATCAATTCTACAGGTAAACCTCGGAGGGATTCCTACCATTTCCGGGTCGACTCTGACAAATCTGATATCACTCCGATACTATCATGTTGTTATATTTATGAGGTAACGTAGTATGTTATATGATAGGCAAAGTTTACGTTGCGACATTACCTGTTCGTCATTCGGCAACGTCATGTGACGGAACATCAGCGAATGTATTTGTAACTCGTGTATTGTATCCATATATAGACAATGCAGGAAGCAACAACACGTTACCAGTAGTCAATCAATACATAGCGAGTTACCTGATAAATTACAGGGACGATCCTGGTGGCGGATGAGGGGATGGAGATTGGAGGATGTTCCGCCTCCCCGAATGTGCAGAACCCGTCCGGTGTCAGTAACGGATTCATGGGAGCCCTAGCTCAGGTAATGAATGAACACTACAGTGAAACTTCTCTAAACCGGACACCCTGGGACGTTTCTGAAACCTGGTCGAAAATTGTTAGACACTGGAACCTCTCTCAACCAGATACCCTGGGAGGTCCCAGGGTGTCCGGCTTAGAGAGGTTTCACTGTAAATCAGGCATTTGATCATGATCTGAGCCATAGTTGTGTGCTATGCGATCACGAGCAGACATTATCACCCGAGATAAATGACAAAGAATAGAGATATTCCACTGTATAGGACATATTCAACTATTGTCAGAACTATTCACTAGTACGTCCCATATAAGTAGGAAACAGGGGGCCGTTTCACTAAACTTCGTACGACTAAAATGTTCGTAAGTACCAAAATTATGATAGTCTGTAAATTTCACATTACCTTTGTTTTCTTGTAAATAATTATTGGATTTACATTTATTGAGCATAGGCTGCCTATGCTCAATAAATGTAAATCCATCAATTGAAATTTACAGACGATCATAAAATTTTCACTTACGAACATTTTAGTCGTAAGACGTTTAGTGAAACGGGCCCCAGAGCGATATGACCCATATTTCATGTTACTGTGTCCGTAACGGTTCCCTGGCCCTGGTTATTGAACGATCTACTATGGTTCCCCACATTCAACTGTTCGACGTTTTTCTGCCGATGAATATTTCGCTATTATACACATTACATCTAAAAGATTTTTAAATGTAAGTAGTTTTTCATCAATAACAAAAACGTCACTCTCCCCAAAAACCTTTATTACCAAATATTGATTTTATTGCGAAAACAAATATTTTTCTATCGGAATTTGACATTGGGGGCTAAAAATAGATTTTTTGGAAAATATTTTTTCCCTTTGTGGATAGATTTTCAAAAGGTATTTTTTGTTGTGTTCGTTACATCATTTCCAAGCTATCTCGCCAGGTTTCGGAGTCAATTTCCTTTGTTTTTTCGTTTTTCGACACTCACCGTCACTCTTCACCTCCTTTTTGTCCCCATGTTAAATTCCCATTGGCAATAAAATCAATATTTCATAAAATAAAAAAATGTGGGGAAGGTGACTTTCTTTTGTTATTGATGAACAAGTACTTATATTTAAATATTTCTGAGATGTAATGTGTTTACAATGTAATAGCCAACAGTTTGTCGGCAGCACAATATGGAAAAGACTAAAATGTCCCACCCCACACAACCCGGTATTACTTCAAATCTAAGTGGGAAATAGAGCGATACATATGACCCATACTATGTAACCATGTCCTTAACGCATTCATATGAGTTGGATGACGAACAATTACTGTCTGTTTCAGGAAAGCTGCCCAAATTGTACGGCTATATAAACAATTCAAAAACAAGATTTATTTTGATAATATTAAATTAAAGGAAAAAATAAGGATGAGCCTTCTTTTTATTTCGTGAAATTTGGTCAAATATTGATTTTATTGCGAAAACAAAATTTCCCCATGTTAAATCCCCATAGACATCTTCACGGAGTTAGATCATATCCAAGCTATCTAGTCAGGTTTCGGAGTCAATTTCCAAATGTTTTTGTTTGTTGACTCCTCCCACACTTCCTTACCACTTTTTCCCCCATGTTAAATTCCCATAGACAAATAAATTTTTCGTAATAAAATCAATATTTGACAGAATTTCATGAAATAAAAAGAAGGCTCATTCTTAAATTTTGCTTTAATTTAATATTATCGAAAATAATATTGTTTTTGAATTGGGCAGCTTTCGTGAAACAGACTATAGGTCATAGCAAGTTCTTTCTCTGTTAATCGTCCACGTGCGGGTAGGTATTGAAAGTGGTTCTGTGAAAAATCAAACACACTGTGTATGCAATTGTACACTGTTTACAGGTGAAGTTATAGAGAATAGTAGGTTAGTGCTGTGAATGGGAAAATATATCTGGCAAGGCTCAGGAAACGGTATGGGCGAGGCTCTGCCGAGCACATCCCGTTTCCGTGCCGCGCCAGATATGTTTTCCCATTCACGGCACTAACCTATTATTCTATTTATCCCGTCAACACCAACAAATGGCTTTAAACTACAAAAATTGTATTGACTGGATATCAAAAATGTTTCACGGCACATACGCACTGTGTTGACGGGATAAATATGAAAACTGATTGGGGACTTGCCCAAGTATTGAATCCGTTCACGAATGTTTAATAAGAGTATGTTTTCTTCTTTTTTTTCTAAGGTTTGCTGGCTGAAATTTAAATCGATTCTAAAATCTTCCTCAACCCTGCAAAGGGTGGAGGAAGTTTTTAACATAAATTTACCTTCGTTTTTTTCAACGCCTTGTTTGTTTTTACCGGATAAGTGGGTAGGATTTGGTCAACTGCGTGGTCACTTAACATAGAAAAGATATGGTATAGCCTTCATGGGCGATTTCAAGGGGGGGGGGCGGCGGTCCGGCACGGATTTCAGGGGGGGGGGGCGGTCCGGCACGCGCCCCCCCCGCCTAAAATTCGCCGAGTAAAGATTTTTTACAAGTTACAAGGCACGTTTCATGCCAAGTGCCATGTATTCCATGCATTTTTCGGTCGTTTTCTTATTGTTTTCAATCAAACATCATGTCTAAACATACTGTGACAGTGTCAATATTTGTGCTCCAAAATGCGACAGAACGCAGGAAATGCGATGTAGATTTCCAAAAAAATCCGGGGGGGGGAGAATGCCGGACCCCCCTAGCGCTATCCCGATCTCCGCTCGGGCGACTATTTTGCAATACTTGACTATATTATCGAACGAGCTCAGCTCGTTCGATAATATAGTCAAGTATTGCAAAATAGTTACGCCCCCCCCACCCCCCCAACCCGAAATCCTGGATCCGCGCCTGCGATCTACATGTACTATGGTTCTCCGCATTCAGGCGCGGATCCAGGATTCTGGTTAGGGAGGGAGGCGTAACTATTTTGCAATACTTGACTATATTATCGAACGAGCTATGCTCGTTCGATAATATAGTCAAGTATTGCAAAATAGTCGTCCGAACAGAATCTACATCGCATTTCCTGCGTTCTGGCACATTTTGGAGCAAAAATATTGACACTGTCACAATATGTTTAGACATGATTTTTGATTGAAAACGTTTAAATTTTGAAACAATAAGAAAACGACCGAAAAATGCATGGAATACATGGCACTTGGCATGAAACGTGCCTTGTAACTTGTAAATAATCTATACTCGGCGAATTTTAGGGGGGGGGGGGGAGCGCGCGCCGGATCCGCCCCCCCCCCCCCCCTCCCCCTGAATCCGCCCATGGCATTCAACATGTCCCATCACCCGGTAATACTTCCCAGCCACATGTACATGTAGGTAGGAAACACAGGGATGTGGCCAACATTATGTAACTATTGCCCTAATGGATCCATCTGAGTTGATCCATGTTTTCTATAACATATACCCGAGTTCCTACAAGTTATATACGAGCTGGTATATACGTGTATACGTGAATAGCTCATATTATTGTTTTATTTTTGTTTGCAGGTGCAGTTTACTAAATGTTTGAAAACGACGTGGATTGACGCATTCAACCAAGATATGCAAAGAATACAGGAAGTCGCTAGGCGACAGCCGGCATAAACACGCCAAATTACCGTATAGACACGCCGCGTTATAGTATAAACACGCCTCTGGCATAGGATAAGCGCACCCAAGCACAGTGCATAGACACGCCTCCATTACGTCACAGTATAAACGCTCCTCCAGCAAAGTAAAAACAAAAACACGCCCCGTCACACCATAGAGACGCCCCGTCATAATATAGACACATATCCGTCACACAAACGCTCCTCCCAGCATAATACAAGACACAAAACCCGCCACAGTGAAAGGATGCCGTCGTCACAGTATGCGCAAAACACGGTTAATGAATAAACACACCCTTGTCACAATATAAACATGTCCTCATCACAGTATACCCAAACACGGTCACAGCATGGACACACCCTGTCACAATATCGACACGCCCTCATCACAGTATACCCAAAACACGGTCACAGAATACACAGACCCTTGTCACAATATAGACACGCCCTCATCACAGTATACCCAAAAACACGGTCACAGAATACACAGACCCTTGTCACAATATAGACACGCCCTCGTCACAGTATACCTAAAACACGGTCAGAGAATAGACACACACTGTCACAATATAGACACGCCCTCATCAGAGAGTACTAGGCAAACCACGATCAAAATATAGACATGTCCTTGTTACAGTCTAGAGACACGTCACCATCACAATCCATACTGACTCTGACAGACAACAGATACACAGGGATTCCGCTGGCGATCGCCACTTTCGCAATTGGCGATAAAAATAAACAATTGGCGATAAAAAATTACAATTTTCGAAAAAAAAAACAAAAAAAAACGAAAATTGTAATTTGTTATCGCCAATTGTTTTGTTTTTTTTGAAGTGGCGATTTTTTTATTTTCCCCAGCGGAATCCCTGGATACACCTCACTACAAAATAGCACAACGCGTTACATTATAAACAGGCTCTTCACACATGTAGTACAGCTATTACACAGGCAGAAATGGCAGAGACGAGGAAGAGAGTAGCAACGATACACACTGTGTCACAATATAGACACAGCCCCGGCACAGTATCGACATTTCATATCATATTGCATAACATGGGAGCTCACAGTGTATTAACACAGTGTAATAAAATCATAATACACTAGTGCAATACATATGTAAACTAGTTACACAAAACCGGTTTGGTTACCAGTACAGCTTCACTGTATGATGATGCGCTTATGCAATAAATATATATAATATTTGTGATGATTTAATAAGGTATAAAGTGCAATTTGATATTATATTACGTAGCTCTAAATACTTAATGCTAGCTCTAATTATTTAGCTAATAATTGTTTGAGTTTAGGTATATTCGGCGTTCCAGGAACGCCAAATCTACATAAACTCAAATATTTAATGCTACCTCTAACTTATTAAATAGATCTCTAAACAATTTGGAGTTAGCTCTAAATATTTAATGTTAGCTCTAATTATTTAGCGATATAATTAATTATTTGAGTTTATGTATATTTGGCGTTCCATACCTTTACTCTAGAGCATCTGTGTCAGCTGAAATGCAATTCACACAATATATTTAATATTAAGTTTGGTTCCATATTAATTTTGCATTAAAGGTACATGCCCACTCAGTAGGCACAAAGTGTTCTTTATACGAATTCAATAGGTGTATAATTGTGTCACTATTCCACCAGTTCTAGAAATTGCAAGTGCCCGCTATACAGATATAATCATTTAGTAGTAATTATTTTACTGATGGTGACTCGCGGTGGTATCAGGCTATTTTCATATGCAAATAAGGCATGATACTTTTTAATAATTTATTGAAATGCGTCAACTGAAAAAGTAATATTTTCGAAAGATTATAAAGTATGATCATTGCACATCGAAACATAATATCAGTGTGTAAATTTACGTCTGATATAAAATATATAATAATGCCAATCAATACGTTGGGTAATGGTGATGAATGTTTATTTTGTCAGAAAATGTCTCAGATAATGTATCTCATATGAAGAACAGTTTGTGCCTACTGAGTGGACATGTACCTTTAATAGTTATATTACGTCCGTGGCGTTTCACCACCACCCTACACTTTAACAGTCAAATAAAATAAACAGTCAAATAAAACACTGTACTGTGTATATGAATAAGTATACAAAATAAATATATTGGGTAACACATAATCCTTGTCCGTGTTTGTATGTTTTTCCACTTGATACCCAAGCGTGTTACAGTGGGGTCAGTGTGTAAGTGCACACACGAACGAACACGACAGGTTGGAACCAACCTGTCGTGTTCGTTCGTGTGTGCACTTACACGCTGACCCCACTGTATGTCTGTATTAATCATCTCGAAGAAATGTCGCATATAGACTTTGTAAACACAGTCTGACCAGGATCTGCACTGTTCGCTATTCCATCAATGAAACACCTGTCATGTTTATAATGACTAATCGAGTCAAGCATGTAACAATGGCCATTATTCGTTGGTATGGGAGTAGATTGCAATAGTTACCGTTCGCAACTTGGGTTAAACTCGAGTAACCCGGGTAGCACAGGAACAATCAGAGTGGCTGTTCGAGTCCAACTCGAGTTGGAATTGTAGTAACCCACGGCTTGGTTCGAATGAGTTACTCGAGTAAGGTTCAAAGGTCAAATTATTTAACTCGAGTTAGAACTCTGCTTGATCCAATGGTACTCGTGTTACTCGAGTCGCTACCCGCGAGTTACAATGAAATACGCCCAGTGGGGTCTGTGTGGCATCGATACATGTAAGTGTCACAGAGGGTATGCGATAATTCAGAATACCGACTCATCTAAGCGTTGCTGCAATGTGTAAATAATGTCAAAACTACGGTGGCACAGAGGGGACATGGAACTATGTTTTACTTTCGCGTGCGCACGCGATAGGATTTGCGTGCGCACGCGATAGGGTTTTGCGTGCGCACTCGACAGGCTTTGCGTGCTCACGCAAAACCCTATCGCGTGCGCACGCAAAACCCTATCGCGTGCGCACGCGAAAGTAAAACATATTTCCATGTCCCCTCTGTGCCACCGTACAAAACAAATAAGTCAGCTGTACGTTACAATTCTACGGAAGCATGGAGGGGACATGTGTGTTTTTTATTTATCTCGTGGCCATGATTTATTATGTCGTGGCCACGAGATAAATAAAAAAACACGCCTAAAGATCTCGTGGCCACGACCTAATTCAGGTGTGTTTTTTTTTTATTTATCTCGTGGCCACGACTTATTATGTCGTGGCCACGAGATAAAAAAACACACACACCTAAAGATCTCGTGGCCACGACATAATTGTCCAATCAGAAAAGACTACCAATATGCCACGCAGTTTCTGATTGGTCAATTATCTCGTGGCCACGACTTATTATGTCGTGGCCACGAGATAATCAGCCGGGTATGGAAGGTGTTCGAGCCAATTCCCACCCTTAAATATGAGCCGAACGAAGATAATCAGCCAATCAGAAAACGGGTGACATCCAGGAAGCAACGTGTTGTTGTTGCTGCAATTTCCAAATAGTTTTACCAAAGAAAAGACGTATTTGTTAACTGAACGCGCAGTGGATTTGAAACATTCAATCGAATTTCCGTAACTTTCTATACACAAACGTTAAAATATAATAAAACGTGATTTATTAGGTTTCGAAATATGGCTACGACAGCTTGAAGCTAGAAATATTAAGGCAAGGGCTTTAGGTTTGAGATCGGAAATATAATATACAAAGCTGAATACCACTCAAAACTCCATGTGAAATAGTGAACGCAGTTAACATCGAGAACCCAGTTCCCCGCTATATTTTGCGATATGGTAGGTATGTGACATCATCACCCATAACTAGATAACCCCGAGGAGTTTTTGAACATAATTTACGTTAGCAGTTGCAGATATGAATGTACTTCATACGAAAGAAATATTGTTTTAATGATGTCTAAAATATGTGTTGTGTTGCCTAAAATGCAATAAAAATACGTAATTTAAAACAATACAAATCAAAGCACAGAAGTTACATTGGAGCTGGTTGTTATACTAGATGGCTAATTATTGATGACCATCCGCAGCAGAAACTAACTGTGCAATAGCGCACCTTGTGGAGAAAGTACTAACGTTTTCATCTTTAAGTCCGTCACCAAAGGGGTTCGATGGAAGCGGCATCGCTGGAATACCTTCGGCGACGTGTTCAAAGAGTACACAGTTAGTTTCTGTAATTTGACCAACGTAGGGTGAAATTTTGTTATTTCTTCATAAAAAATGGCAAGTTGGGAGTCCTTTAGAATCGTCTCATTGAGACGATTCTAACGCACTCCATTTTTGATGGAGAAATAATAAATTTACCTCCAAATTACGCACCTTAACGCACCTTAACTGGAGCTCTGATTTCTCTGGACGCTTTTATCACGGGAAGCAGCCATTGTCCGGTATGATAGGGTTAGTCGAGAACATCACCCAATCAAGTTGGTTCGTGATGGCTGCTATTTGTTTATTGGCACTTTATATTTTTCAATAAAACTGAACATATGCAGAATCTAGCTGTATAAACACTTGGATTAAACCCTAGTTTACATTTACAAACATACACCAGCATTATATTGTTGCTTTCAATACAATCTTTTACAAAAAAAAACATTCATTAATTTTTTTTTTTCTGTAAACAATAAAAGCTTCAAATATTTCTCTAATATTTACATGCATATTGAAATAACCCACAAGTTATATAATTTAAAAAATATGTAAATTTGATACTTTATCACTGTTTTTGGACATTCCACAGGAAAATGCCACTTTACAAGAGTAAGCCATCATGACTGTATATCAAGACAGTCATGACGTCACGACTAGCAGAAGCTAACCAGACTGCGCGTATGCACAGGCTGATCACAGGGTGAAGTAACGGACCGAGGTCTATAAATACATTAACTATGCCTAAAAGCATAAATAAATGAAGAAAAAAAATTCATGAGAAGAAGATTTTTTAAGAATTTATGCTATTTTTAGACGGCGGCCATCTTGGATTAGCGATGACCTCCGTTTTAACAAATCTGAAAAGGCTTCACCCATGGACCATCACTTTCAAGTTTGGCCACCATGAGCCACGCGGTTCATGTGAAGAAGAATTTTGAAATCTCTAATAAAAGAACGACCTTTTGACATTTCGGCGGCCATCTTGGATGACATAGCATCCGACATAGCCATCCGATTTCGACAAAAAAATGCAGCAGAGTGATCGCCTCGTTGATACCTTCGATTTGATATATAACATGACCATATTCGGTCAAAAATAAAATTTGACCCCACGGACAATTCTCATATGCTGCCAAAACATGTTTATTAGAAAAAAATATATTTTTAACAAAACTTGAAATCTGAGTAGAGAGACATGCCTTTAACTTGATACTTTTACCATCAACATAGGTATTATAAAATATGAATTATAACCGTTTATAAAAGTTCTGTTTTTTTACCATATAGTAAGTGCACGAGTTCCGGCGAATAAACCTGTCCCACGATGTTTATACAAAATGGCTTCCCGAGAAATGATAGAAATGTCTGTGCGATTAAATTGTCTGTCGTGACGCACAGGACGGGTATAAATGTAGGTTTGATCAAATGTTCGATTGGAAACAATGTTTTCTCTATGCAAAATGTTTCTTTACGGGCCGGGACGACGTAAAAGTGTATTTTGAACCCGATGTTTACTCCTTTATATAGCAATATCGGCCTCGGAAATGTGTCCGTTCTTTCCCGACCTAGCAATGATGATAATTTGTTTACAACAAAACAATCCGATAGCTCGGAAAACGCGTTGACAGCGGCATCCGGGGAAATATAGAGTTGCGGCAATACTAACAATTTCTCCCAACTTCTGCAATAATAATGGAAGCCCTGGAGGGACTTTCCGAACTTCTTTAACTTCCGACTTCCGACTTCATCACTTCTGACTTCCACTTACTTTCCGACTTCATTACTTCTGACTTCCCGACTTCATTACTTCCAGAACTTACATCAACTTCCGACCATTTCATTACTTCAGACTTCATCACTTCATTACTTCATTACTTTCCGGACTTCAATCACTTCTGACTTCCTTTATTACTTCCGACTTCAATTACTTCCGACTTCCGACTTCATTATTCTTCATTACTTCCGATCTTCCGACTTCATGTTACTTGCCGAACTCTTCCGACTTCATTTACTTCATTACTTTACCAGACTTTCCGAACTTCAGTTACTTCCGACTTCCGACTTCATTACTTCATTACTTCCGAACTTCAATTACTTCAGACTTTCATTACTTTCCGAACTTCATCACTTCTGAACTTCATTACTATTCCGACCTTCATCACATCTTTGACTTGGAAGCGTAATGAAGTCGGGAAGTTCGGAAGTAATGAAGTCGGAAGTGATGAAGTCAGCAAGTGATGGAGTCGGAAGTCAGAAAGTAATGAAGTCGGAAGTAATGAAGTTCAGAAGCTGATGAAGGTTAGAAGTACGGAAGTAATGATAAGTCGGAAGTCGGAAGTAAAGAAGTCGGAAGTCCCGACCTCCCAGCCCAAGGGACTTCCATAGCAATAGGCGACAATGATATTAACTCGGTTGACTTTCGTGGAAAGTCCGTTGTCTCGAGCCCGTGCGGGTTCGGCCTATTAAAATGTTAGGACCCCTTCCTATAAAGTATAGATGGAAGGGGTAAAAAACAAAAATATTTGTTTTCTTCATTTATTTATTTTTGGCTTTTTAGGCATAGTTAATGTATTTATTTTTCAGACTCGGTCCGTTACTTCACCCTGTGAAAAAAGGGGCTGATCGGGACTAACGTAATTTTGTAATCCGGACGAGTAGACCTTTTTTGTCAGTCTGGGGTCATAGGCACTTTGTGGATAATGAACGAACAATAAATGCCTCTTTTAAGTCATGAACTAACTTTTGCTCTGATTAAGTAACATATCTAACCAAGGTAAGGACACTCGCCATCGTTTTCAGGCAACGGAAGGTTGTTTACTTAGTGTAACTGGTTCCCGGGACTAGCTAACTTTCATTAATTTGTAACGGCACGCAGGAATGCCGGGACCAGTCGCGCGCGTTCCAAATTAATGGAATTAACGAGACCGGGGCCCAATGGTAAATACTCCACTTCCATTGGTTGAAAAGATTGGGCGAGTGTCCTAACCTTATAAGATTTTTAATAAGCAGAAGTAAAATATTGAATATCAATTTTTACAGGATCGTTATTTTGGCCGTTAATACAATCCAAAGTACCTCGTGCCTGGGGCTTAGTCTAAGCCTTTAGGCTGCACCGTTTTCCCTTTTATATGCAAGAGGTTGGCACGATACATGTATCTCTACACCCACGTTAACCAGTAAACATGTGCGTTGGTAGCATTTATACTTTGCGCACTAAAACATAAGAAATAAAAAACACTACTAACAGTGTGTCAATACAAACTGAATATATACAGCATTCCAAACGGTAATAAACACGTGGATTGAACCCTAAATTTACATTTACAAACAAACCTACACCACCAGCATTAATTGTTTTGATTTCAAAACAATTTTTTTTACCATAAAAACAAAATGTTTTATTTTTTTTCAATTATTTCATGGAATTTAGTGAATTAAAAATGTTTGTTTTATTTTTTTTCTAATAAACAATACAAGCTCAAAATAATTTACCCAACTACTATTTGACATGCAGATTGGAAATTAACCCACACGTTATTTTAATTTATATAATATGCAAATTTTGAAACTTTAATCACTGTTTTTGAAATTCCACCCAGGAAAATGCCACTTTACAAGAGTAAGAACAATCAATTAACGTATTATCAAGAACAGTCATGGAAGTCACGACTTGTATTAGCAAAAGTATTAGGTCACTCTTCCACCTGAGGTAGGAAGTTAAACAAAGAACGCTTCAAGCGCACATTTTTTAGTGTTGTTTGGGGGAAACAAAAAAAAGGGAAAACTACTCCGTTATAGCTAGTTATGTAATGCAGTGTTAATTGAAATGTAATTTAGAGTTTATATGTACTCAGAACAATTCTAAAATCCTGATATCTTCCTTAGAGGGCAGATTGCAATTCGGTCTATATCTCTTACTCGTACATGTTACTTTTCCACAATATGGGTAAGCCATTTTTTTTTAATGGAATAATGTACATGTTCATGCAATTGTCGATTACAAATTTAAATTTAAAAACACCTATAATAACATCCCAGGAAATTGTTTTGAGTTTTAAATTCCGGAAACACTCTGATAGAATGTAGCAACTATTATCCAGGGCTGAGCACAGTACACAACACAAATGATAAAGCTGGTTTCAAAAACTTTAAATTGTAAGCAACCGTGCTCATGTCAAAACGACACTAGTGGTCGCGCGCATTGCTTCTTTGTGTACATAAATACTATACATATGTGTAGTCACCTGGCTCGTCCTACCTTACGGAGCCCCCGCAGGGACGTAGCATTTTTTTTTTATTCATCCGTTCCACGAAACTAACAATTAGTTTCCCTCAATTTAGCAATTCGTTCCCACGAATTAAAAATTCTGTTCCCTCAATTTAACAATTTTCGGTTCCCACGAAATAAACAATTCGTTTCCCACGGGAACGAATTGTTGAATTCGTGGGAACGAATTGTTTTATTGTGAGAAACGAATTTTTTAATTCGAGGGATCGAATGGTTAACTTGAATGAATCGGAATAATTGTCACTTCGTGGTGGAACGAACTTGTTTAATTAGAAGGGAACGGAATTATATCCGTGGGAAACGAATTGTTAATTCTAGGGAACAAATTGTTAATGTGAGGTAAGGGAACGAATTGTTATTTCGTGGGGACAACGAATTAATTAAAACAAATCCATACCCCTGGTGGGGCTCCCGTAGTTTATTTGTTACATGGGTTTGCCGTTTGTTGCACACTGGGCAAACAAATATAGCGCGTGCTGATTTGCACATGGCTTTAGGCCAATGCTCCATTCCGGGGCCGGCCGCCGGCTTATTGGACCAAGTGCCTTCATGACGTCCACTACGCGGAAGTGCCTTCATGACATTCCACACCTTTTCAATGACGTTTCATGGACGCGACCACCCCGGAATAATGAATACCGAAAAATTAATCTACTTGAATGGGGACGATTTATAAAACGTACTGAACATACTGAATAAATAATTGCTCAAAATTACATCCAGGTTTTTTGTTGGAAATGTAACAATACGTTTGCTGTGGCCCAGAGGGAACTGTTTGAACACCCAAGGCCTGATCATGTCCCAGGCCGTGTGCAAAACGTTTCATGTGGCCCCGAGGGGTAACTGTTTGAAACCCGCGGCCCTGCGGCCTTGGGATTCAAAAACAGTTCCCTCGGGCCACAGCAAAACGTTTTGCACACGGTCTGGGACATGATCCAAACATTATATTAACGTTCGCATGTGCTTCTCATGACATGTGGCGAACATTAACATGTTCGTACTGAATACAAAGGAAGGCTGCACAATTTGTGTCCATGTTTAACCCTCCCTTTGAAACCCGAAAGGCCCTGCTATATAGCAGGTTTATGCATAAATAGTGCCGATCCAAATGAGCCGGCCCGTATCGAGCCGTTTGAGAATCAAAAAACCTTTTCATATAAATGGACTAGTCTTAGAAATGAATTTTTGTGACGATTGGATAGGTTGCAAATTAACATAATTATCAAAATCCATTCCAGTTGGTACTGAGGGTTTGAAACGGGGTTAAGGATTATTGAGTTATAGAACACGGACAGTCCTCGTTCTAATAACCATTACATAATGTTGCTTCATTATTTCCAAGGGTGCATGCCCAATCAGTAGGCAACACAGTGTTCTTTATTTAATCAGAGACAGCATCGGGAGAACATTTTCTGGCAAAATCAACATTCATTCACCACATTACCCACGTAATTGATTGGCATTAGTAAGACATTTTTTATATCAGACGGGAAATTTATATGGTTAGAAGACACCCAAATGGTGGGCGAAAACCGCCCATGAGGTGTATGCAAAAGTTAGTACGGTAATAAAAAAAGAGGCGGCGTGTTTTGAGGTCACAGGACACCGTTTCTTGCAAATCTTGAATCCATTACTCACGACCCATTATTTCACTTTGAGGAACATTTTGGGGTGACGTTCCAACACCAGTTTTCAGCATATTTGTAGCAATATTTAACAAAAGGAAAACACTGGACCCTGGTTGGTCACCGTTGATGTAAACGGAGTTTCCGTGGCCAAAAATATGTACACAATTATTGGAGGATATGACAAGGTTGGATTTTTCTTTACTTAGGAGGAGTAAGTGAATCCTATTGTTTGAGTTTTCATGCAGAACCAAGTACAGACTGGCTGCAGGTCATGTACAATGTGGGTCCACAGCATCCATACGAATAGTGAAAGTAGGAGAGAACTGGCCTTATTGGATGGCATTCGGTTGAAATTATTATAGTAAAAACTATTTGGTGGTGTCTAACCTATAAGGTGAGCCTAGTGGCCCTATTGTTGTGAGATATTGTTTTGTTTTGTAGAAATTTGAAGTTGGAAGTTTATGTTTCTTGGTAAGCTATGTTCTCCCTGGGAACATCAATTTTAAAAAGTTACTTGCGACAAGAATAAAAATCGAGCGGACTCCGCGATGCAACAAATATTTGTTCTTTTTGTATCTCAGCCACGGACAAGGTTATCGGCTTCAAAATCTTCTAAATTTTTGATTTTCTCAGCTTTATTTAGTGTAAATATAAGAAAACCAGTGTATGCAAATTACCTGTAGGTGATTGGGCTTGGAATGTGACCAGAAATAACACCACCGAAACAGTGAGTTTAGTAGTGGATTTTTTTCATATTTTTTTTCATTGATATTGGGCCCTTGGCTTGAATCGGGACAATTAAGAAGTTATGGAAAGTGGCGCGACCATCGCGTACGCTGTTCCAAAATTTGCCAAAAAGTTAGGCGTAAGTGTATTGTTGTTTTCGCATATCGGTATAGTACCAAGGACACTAGTACTCAGATAAAACATTGTTTTTTCCTTTCCTCCCCCCCCCAGTTTTTGTTATAAACGCAAATTTCTTAGACTGACGTTCCTAAGCCAGTACCCTTTTGTCTGTCGGACCATTGCCAGAGTGGCATACATGTTGGTATAGTTTTCAAGTTGAATGATGTCTGTTATATGATAGAAATCGGTTTAGCTATAAAACATCTATTTAGGGTAATGTTATGGTTGATTTTTATGGAGATATGTGCTTTTAATTCATCATCTATAAAAATTCTCCATTAGTTCTTGTAGTAGCTCAAATGTTAAGGCAGGAAATGTGGACCAGTCACCATGGTGGAGTTTACACAGCTGCTGTTGTGACAAAACCATTTGAGATATTTGCTCCAAACTTGGTTCACTCCCCGGTATCCAGGCAATAGAAGCTACTTTTTTGAAATAGTGTAATTATTGTAGAATGCATTTGTAGTGGGACTGGTACACTTATAAGGTGTGACCTAGGCCCTAATGTGAGATATGGTCTTTGGTTTTGTAGAAGTTTGAAGTTGAAGTTTATGTTTCTTGTAGCTTAGATTTGTCTCTGGGAACATAATTTTAAAGAGTTTTACTAGCGGACAAGAATAATTCGTAGCGGACACCGCGATGCAACATATTATTTGTTTACTTTTTTGTACCTCCAGACGGACAGTTATCGGCTTTTTTTTTTTTTCCCCAAAACTTCCTTACATTAAATTTTTGATTTCCTCAGCTTTATTTAGTGAAATAAATAAGAAAACCAGTGTATTTGCAAATTAACACCTCGTAGGTGATTGGGAGGCTTGGGAATGTGACAGGAAAAAATAACACCGAACAAACAGTGATTATAGTGTGTATTTTCATTTGTTTTTTTCATTGAGTATTGGGACTTGCTGGACTGGGAACAATTAAGAAGGTTATGGAAAGTGGCGCGACATCCGCGGACCGCTGGTCCAAAATTTGCCAAAATTAGGCTTAAGTTGTATTGTTTTCGCATCATATCCGGATAGAAGTACCAAGACACTAGTAATCAGAAAAACATTGTTTTTATTTCCTTTTCCCCTGTGTTATAAAGCTAAATTTCTTGACTGACCGCCCCTTTCCAAGCCAGTACCCTTTTAGTCTGTTCGACCTATTCCAGAGTGGCATAACATGTTGGTATTAGTGTTTCAAGTTGAATGAGTCCTGTATAATGTTAGGAATGGTTAGCTATAACACTATTTAGGGTAATGGTTATCGTGGATTTTATGGAGAATATGTTGCTTTTAATTCATTCATTCCTATTAAAATTCTCCATAGTTCTGTAGGTAGCTCAAATTAATGGCAAGAATGTGGACAGTCACAATGGTGGAGTTACCACAAGCTGCTGTGTGACAAAACCATTTGAAGGATTAGTTTGCTCCAAACATTGGTAACTGTATCCACGGGAATAGAAAGCTTACTATTTTTGAATAGTGGAATATTGTAGAATGATTTGTAGTGGGACTGGTACACTCTTATAAGGTATGTGCCTAGGCCCGATGGTGAGATATGTTTGTTTGTAGAATTTGAAAGTTGGAAGTTTTATGTTTCTTGTAGCATGTGCTCCTGGGAACATAATTTAAAGTTACCTTGCGACAAAGAATAATCGAGCGGACTCCGCGATGCAGGAAAACATAATTTATTATATTTTTTGTATCTCAGACGGACAGTTAATCGGCTTCAAAATAATTATTCCAAAATTTTTGATTTCCTCAGCTTTAATTTAGTGAAATAAATTAATAAACCAGTGTATGCCAAATTACCTCGTAGGTGATTGGGCTTGGGAATGTGACAGGAAATAAATAACACCGTAAACAGTGATTATAGTGTAGTTTTTCAATTTTTTTTTCATTGATATTGGCTTGCTGATGGACAATTAAGAAGCGTTATGGAAAGTGGAGCGGAGCATCGCGACGCCTGTTCCAAAATTTGCCCAAAATTAGGCGTACGTGTATTGTATTTTCGCATATCGGTATAGTTTACCAAGACACTTAGTAATCAGAAAAACAGTTGTTTTTCCTTTCACTCCCAGTGTTATAAAGCAAAATTTATTGGACTGACCGTTCCAAAGCCAGTACCCTTTTGTCTGTCGACCATTCCAGAGTGGCCATTAAAAACCAATGTTGGTATAGTTTCCAAGTGATGAGTCCATGTCTTATGTAGAATGGTTAGCTATAACACTATTAGGAGGTAATGTTAAGTGTGAGTTTATTAGGAGATATGTGCTTTTTAATTTCATCATCTATTAAAATTCTCCATAGGTTCTGTAGTAGCTCAAAGTTAAGGCAGAATGTGGACAGTCACATGGAGGGAGTTACACAGCTGCTGATGACAAACCCATTTGATGGATATTTGCTCCAAACTTGGTACTGGATACCAGGAATTAGAAGCTACTTTTTGAAATAGTGGAATAAATTGTAGAATTGAATTTGTAGTGGGACTGGCTTACACGTTATAGGTTAGAAGACACCAAATGGTGCGAAACCGCCCAGGGTGGGTTATGCAAACAAAAGTAGTCCGGCTATAAAAAAATAAAGTAGGGCGGGTGTTTTGAGGTCACAGACACCGTTTGCCTTGGCAAATCTTGGATCCATTACTACCACCCCAGATTTCACTGAGGAAAACATTTTGGGGTGCCTTCAAACCACATTTTTCAGCATAATTTGGTAGCATTTATTTAAAGGAAAACACTGGGACACCCTGTTGGTCACTTGATGTAAAACGGTAGTTTCCGTGGCCAAAATATGGTACACAATAATTGGAGGATATGACAAGGTTGGATTTTTCTTTCTTGAGGAGTAAGTGAACCTTATTGATTTTAGTTCAATGGCAGAACCAGTACAAGACCTGGCTGCAGGTCATGTACAAGTGGGTCCCCACAGCAATCCATACGAATAGTGAAAGTAGGAGATGACTTGGCCTTCATTGGGATGGCATTCGGTTAAATTATATAGTAAAACTATTTGGTGGTGTCTAACCGATAAGGTGTGCCCATAGGCCCTATTATGGTGAGATATGTTTGTTTGTAGGAATTTGAAGTTTGGAAGTTTATGTTTCATTGTTAGCTATGTCTCTGGAACATAATTTAAATGTGTTACTGCGACAAGAATAATCGAAGCGGGAACTCCGCCGCGATTGCAACATTATTTGTTTTTCTTTTTTTGTAATCTCAGACGGGACAGTTATCTGGCTTCAAAATCTTCTCAAAGTTTTTGATTTCTCAGCTTTATTTAGTGAAATATAATAAAACCAGTGGTTATGCCAAATTACCGGTAGGTGATTGGGCTTGGAATGTGACAGAAAAATATACACCAGAAACAGTGAGATTTATAGTGTGTTTTTTTCATTTTTTTTCATTGATATTGGCTTGCTGATGGACAATTTAAGAAGATTATGGAAAGTGTGGCGCGACATCGCGACGCTGTTACCATAAATTTTGCCAAAATTAGGCGGGTAAGTGGTACTTGTTTTAGCATATCCGGTATTAGTAACCCAAGACACTAGTACTCAGAAAACCATTGTTTTTCCTTTCCTCCTGTGTTATAAACGGCAAATTTTCTTGATCTGACCGTTTCCAAGCCAGTACCCCTTTTGTCTGTCGACCATTCCAGAGTGGCATACATGTTGGTATGAGTTTGCAGTGATGAGATCCTGTATATGTAGAATGGGTTTAGCTATAAACACTAATTTTTAGGGTAAATGTTTATGTGATTTTATGGAGATATGTGCTTTTAATTTCAATTCATCACTATTAAAAATTAACTCCATAGTTCTGCTAGTAGCCTCAAATTAAGGCAGAATGTGGGACAGTCACATGGGTGGAGTTACACAGCTGTCTGTGTGACAACCATTTTGAGATATTTTGCTCCAAACGTTGGTACAGTATCCAGGAATAGAAGCCTACTTTTTTGAATAAGTGAATTATTGTAGAATGATTTGTAGTGGGACCTGGTAACACTTATAAAGTGTGCCTAGGCCCCTATGTTGAGATATGTTTGTTTGTAAGAATTTTGAAGTTGGAAGTTTTATGTTTCTTCGGGTAGCTATTGTCTTCAGGGAAACATTAACTTTAAAGTTACTGCGGGACAAGAAGAAGTAATCTGACGCGGACTCACCGCGATGCAAACATACGTTTTCTTTTTGTATCACAGCACGGACCAGTTATCGGCGGTTTTCAAAATCTTCTTAAATTTTTGATTATTTCTCAGCTTTATTCTTTTAGTGGAAATATAATTAAACCAGTGTATTGCAAATTACCTCGTAGGTGATTAGGGCTTTGGAATGGTACAGAAATATAAAACCCGACCGAAACAGTGGATTATAGTGGTGGTTTTTCATTTTTTTTCATTTGATAACTTGGCTTGCTGATGGACAAATTAAGAAGTTATGGAAAGTGGAGCGACATCGCGAACGCTGTTCCATTAAAATTTGCCAAACTTAGGCGTAAGTGTATTGTTTTTCGCATATCGGTATAGTACCAAGGACACTAGTAATCAGAAAACATTGTTTTTCCTTTTCCTCCTGTTGTTATAAAGCAACTTTCTTGACTGAACCTGTTCCAAGCCAGTACCCGTTTTGTCTGTCGACCATTCCAGAGTGGCATGACATGTTAGGTATTTAGGTTTCATGTGATGAGTCTGTATATGTAAGATAATGGTTAGGCTATAAGCAACCTACAATTTAGGGTAATGTTATGTGATTTTTATGGAGATATGTGCTTTTAAGTTAATTCATCATCTATTAAAATTTCTCCATAGTTTTCAGTTAGTAGCTCAAAATTAATGGCCGAATGAAAGGGGACAGTCACAGTGGTGGATGTTACACAGGCTGCTGAGTGAGGACAACCATGTTTGAGATAATTTGCTCCAAACTTGGTACTGTTTAACCAGGAATAGAAGCTACATTTTTGAATAGAGAATATTGTAGAATGATTGTAGTGGGACTGGTACACTTATAGGTTAGAAGAACACCAAAATGGTGCGAAACCGCCAGGGTGTATTGCAAAAAGTAGTCCGGTATTAAAAAAATATTGTGCGGTCGGGTTTTTTGATGGTCACAGGACCACCGTTATTTGCGTTGCAAATCTTGATTCCATTGACTACCCAGTTTCACTTGAGGAACATTTTGGGGTGCCTTGCAAACACCAGTTTTCAGCATATTTTGTAGCATTTAAAAAAGAAAAACACCTGACCCTGTTGGTCACTTGAAATGTAAACGGAAGTTTTCCCGTGGCCAAAATAAAATATGTACAAACAATTACGGAGGATAATGACAAAGTGTTTGGATTTTTTAATTCTTAGGAGTAAAGTGAAAAAACCTATTGTTTAGTTCAATGCAGAACCAGTACAGACTGGCTGCAAGGTCATGTTAACAAGATGGGTTCCCACAGCATCCAATACGAAATAAGTGAAAGTAAGGAGAGACTGGCCTTATTGGATGGCATTCGTTAAATTATATAGTCAAAAAACTATTTGGTGGTTGTCTAAACCTTCTTGACACTGAATAGCAGGGCGATAACTTTGTCTTTCCTTAAAATGTTACTATTTATTCACTGTATTTATTTTTATGTACAATATTCATAATTTATAATCTGTCGAAAATATCAATTTTTTTTCAGGTGGGGGAACCCATTTAAGTTAGTATAAAATAACAAAAAAAAAACATAATGCCTCATTTGCATATGAAAATAGCATGATACCACCGCGAGTCACTATCAGTAAAATAAATATTACTAAATTATTATATCTGCATAGCGGACACTCGTAATTTTAAGAACTGGTGGAATAGTGACACAATTATACACTTGTTTAATTCGTATAAATAACAGTTTGTGCCTACTGTGTGCATGCACCTTTAATTATTACAGATTTCTGCAGATCTGGAACTGTTGGCTAAAACAATATTTCCTGTCGGCGTCGTCGTTCTCGATGGCAGATGTCAGCATACTGATTTCCTAGCACAACTTAGAATACGATACACTAAATAACGCTCAACAATTTTTGGATTTACATTTATTGAGCATAGCCTGCATATGCAGCCTATGCTCAATAAATGTAAATCCATCAATTGAAATTTCCGGACGATCCTAAATTTGCACTTACGAACATTTTCGTGAAGTTTAGTGAAACGGCCCCATGGTGTCTCGGCATTTGGCAAATAACGAAATACATGTGTGAGAACAGGGCATGCAATGTTGGTACAATATATGCACGTTCATACATTTAGTGCCGTGAATGGGAAAAAATATCCGGCAAGGCTCAAGAATTTCTTTATTTCTCATCAGAAGTATATGTTGTGACCACTCATTTGAACCGTCTCGCCGAGACGGTTCAAATGAGTGGTCACAACATATACTTTGGTTCAGAAATAAGGAAAATAGATAGAGAATAGTAGGTTCGTGCCGTGAATGGGAAAAAATATCTGGCAAGGCTCAGTAAACGGCCCCCTGAACCCTACCCCTTTGACCATGCTCACTGGTTAAAATTAAGGATGCACAATAGTGAGGCATAACGTTGGGTCTGTGCGTACATAATGCTGCATTATCTGTAAATCTAACTAGATAAATGTATAGAGAAGATCTGTTGAAGGTTTCCCAAACGAAACAAACGAACATGAATGGAAATCGAAGTGAAAACGATCGTTTTGCACAACAATATGGATGGAAAAGAATATCATTTGTTGCTTTGCGTTCGAGAAGAAATATTTTCATTTAAATATCCGGCTTTCAACTACATGTATTTGAAGGCGTGGCTTTTTTTTCAATGCATCGTTTGGACATCGTTTTTGCGGTTTTTAGTTCTAAAATGGTGTTTTCGTTGGTTTAAACTTGATATGTTTAAGCCAATAAAAACATCATTTTTTTATTTATAGCAACGAAATCTATGTGAAAACGGTGTGCAAATGATAGGCGAGTGTTCCTTTGCGGAACCCGGAACAAACCCGGGCTGTAGATCGTGAGGGATTGAGATATTGCATTGTCCATGTCACTTTTATACAGATCACGTGGTCTTGAAAATATTAACCCTGTCCTACAAGTTATAAATACAAGAAATGTGTCACATGAAAAAATAACATCAACAGGCTATAGGAAATAGTACACCCGATGGAGACAGGACAGCCCAGGTATGCCAATAAATAACATTATCCCGTCAACACAGTGCGTATGTGCCGTGAAACACGGTGCCGTGAAACATTTTTGATATCCAATCAATACTATTTTTGCATTTTACAGCCATTTGTAGGTGTTGACGGGATAAATAGAATAGTAGGTTAGTGCCGTGAATGGGAAAAAATATCTGGGGCGCGGAAAAGATCTTGAAAATTCAAGAAAAGAACTTGAAAATTCAAGAAAACATCTTGAATAAATGGAAACTAAAAAAAAGTGAAGTGGCCCTAATGGGCTTCCGTAATATTCGGGTCGATTTCCTTCCGTTAATTAACTTTATCACAGAGGACACTACAACACTACAGACCAGTGTGTCAATGAACATTCAACGGGACATAATTTTGATACACGACCAGTGATATAGAGAATAGTAGGTTAGTGCCGTGAATGGGAAAAATATCCGGCAAGGCTCAATAATTTCTTTATTTCTCATCAAAAGTATATGTAGTGACCACCATTTGAACCGTCTCGCCGAGACGGTTCAAATGAGTGGTCACAACATATATTTTGGTTCAGAAATAAGGAAAATAGATAGAGAATAGTAGGTTAGTGCCGTGAATGGGAAAAATATCTGGCAAGGCTCAGGAAACGGGATGGGCGAGGCTCTGCCGAGCACATCCCGTTTCCGTGCCTTGCCAGATATTTTTTCCCATTCACGGCACTAACCTACTATTATCTATATATAAGACCGTATAATACAGGTAAGCGGACAATGACAGTCACACAGTTGTCAACAAGCATCGAGTTACTCTCTAAGACGCAGCGGTGTACGATCCCTCGATAGAAGAAACGTGCAACGAATGCGTCACATAATGCATGCGCTATCGAAGCCCACAACAACCAACGGTATCAGGAGATGAAAAAATGAATACATTGACAGACGATACAAACAAACGTGATGGCAAGGATACCGACTTGGAACGGTCAATTGGCAACACTGGGTGGTTACATGTAAACTAGTATGGATCAAATTACCATCGCACGTATTCGGTATCTCGACCTATGCATGATATAGCAAGGCGAAATCGCGAGATCGCGAAAATGCGAGGTTAAAATTCGATAAAATGCGATATTCTATTATATTATATTATATTAAATATCGCGTAATTTCGCGATCTTGCCTCGAAATCTCGTGCTTTCGCCTCGCGAGATCGCGACATGGTCCTATCACGATGAAATCCTCGGCATCAATATCAGCCCTTTTGTATGCCTTATGCGGTAGCAATGGTGTAAATTGCTTTGGTCTTAGGGTCCGTCCATCAGTACGTATGTTCGTATGTAAGTCCGTACCATAAACATATCACATGTTGTCAATGCAGAAATAATATTATTTCCGGGTACTACAATTGCTCTGTCTGTTGATGGGAAGCTTTCTGGAGACGCCAGCTTCTCATATATGGATGTGAGTGGAGAAATGGAACGTATGGGTAGTGCAACCAGTGTTTCATCAATGAAACACACGCCATGCTTCTAACAAGCAAAATAGATCGTTATCAGGTTACGGGTTTGTGATAATTGATCAGGAGCTACACTTGCTACAGATCACATAAACGCCATTTCTCCAGGCACAGCCACACATACCCATCTCATTTACCAACGAATGCAACATTATGGTTGGGGTGGCGTGAAAACGATTGCCAGAACAAAATATACATTATAAGTGTTGTTTCATTGCATGTGACACGCACACCCATATAAACCATATACCGCACTTGCAATATAAATCGTTCTGGTACACATGTAGCCGTTTTGACATGTTCTCTATTTGAAATAAAAATAGACACACGCATATATACATTTCATTTATTTTACGATAACCAATCAATAAAATCAACGATGGGTGGTTACAAGTGGGCGTAAACTCGCTCAACCCGACATGTGTCGAACACATTATTTGCAAGCACTGTAAATCCAGTGCAACTGGGGGCCGTTTCACTAAACATTTTACGACTAAACTGTTCGTAAGTGCAAAATTATGATAGTCTGTAAATTTCACCTTTAGTTAACAATGTTATCTGTAAACAATTATTGGTGGACCCCCGGTTCATAATGAGCTCTCCCATAAGCAGACTGCTGCGCTGTTTGTAGATATTTTTGCAGTTTATTTTTCCTGTATAATAGGGCCCTTTTCAGAGTAATGATATAGTCTGAAAATTAGTAAAGGGAAAACTTTATTAAGGGTCCATTCCTTTCTCTATATTAATTTTCAACTTTCTCAAATTACTAAAGGCAGAGCTCCAGATAAGGTGCGTATTGGCGTATTTTACGGGATTATTTTAGCTGAATATGCATTGATTATCAAAAGAGGGAGTACAAAATACGCACAGCAATGTGAAAATACGCATTTAATTTCAAATTGAGTAGTGAAAATACTGTCATGAAATTGAAAATTCACTTAGTTGAGCTGCAGAAAGCAAACAATGTTTGCTTTTTGCAGCTCAATTAAGTGAATGTTTAAATTTATTTATTTTATCATTTGTTCCCTATTTTTGTATTTTTGTAATGACAAAATCAATAATCCATTTGTAAAAGTAAAATACGCAATGATTTTGAAATCAGGGAGTATAGTACGCTTTAGTCACACAGCTTATCTGGAGCCCTGTAGAGGGTGATAATAGGTAAGGCACTAGTACCCTTCACTAATTAGTATCTGTATTTAATAATGTTCGACTCGACGCCAGTGGGTGATAAGAGTTAAAACCCTAGGATTCCATTAATTCATCCCGTCATTAAATTTCAACTCCACGTGGTTACGAAGGGTTGACAGAGTTACATGTATAGAGTTAAAATCCTAAGACTCTTCACTAATGTTTATCAATGTTCGATGTCACGCCGGTGAAGGCCCCATGCTCTTCACTACTGTCTGTTTCACGAAAGAAGCTGCCCAAATTTTACGGCTATATAGACAATTCAAAAACAATATTTTTTTCGATAATATTAAATTAAAGGAAAATTTAAGAATGAGCCTTCTTTTTATTTTGCGAAATTCGGTCAAATATTGATTTTATTACGAAAAATTGATTTCTCTATGGGAATTTAACATGGAGAAAAAAGAGATAAAGGACTTGTGGGAGGAGTCAAAAAACTGTTTTTTTTTGGAAATTGACTCCGAAACCTAGCTAGATAGCTTGGAAATGATGTAACTAAGAAAACAAAAGTTAAATTTTAAAAATCGGTCCAGTATTTCTGAAATTCTAAAAAATGTCCCCATGTTAAATCCCCATAGACATCTTCACTCCGTGAAGATGTCTATGGGGATTTAACATGGGGAAATTTTGTTTTCGCAATAAAATCAATATTTGACCAAATTTCACGAAATAAAAAGAAGGCTCATTCTTAAATTTTCCTTTAATTTAATATTATCGAAAATAATATTGTTTTTGAAACAGACAGTAATTCATTCCACCGTTAATGCTCCACGCTACGTGAGTTATCGATGTTTGGTAGAGTTAAGAAGGCGGAGGAACCACAGCAGTGGCAGCGGGTTCTAGTATACTCTTGATCTCCGGCGTCAGGCACTTGGCCACGGTAATCTGCAAATAGATGGAGTGTATCGTTAGATTCATCTGTGGTTATACGGCCATTTTCAGCATATGTATAGTTCATGTCCACTTTCCGTCATCTTACTTGCATTTTCATGTTGATTGTATGTTTGCTATTACTATAATTGTGATCAAGAGCCAGCATGGCTTAAGCAATATTTTACTATATTATATTATATAGAGAACAGTAGTTAGTGCCGTGAATGGTAAGGGGAATAAATATCTGGCAAGGCTCAGGAAACGGGATGGGCGAGGCTCTGCCGAGCACATCCCGTTTCCGTGCCGCGCCAGATATTTTTTCCCATTCACGGCACTAACCTACTATTCTATTTATCCCGTCAACACCTAAACATGGCTTTAAAATGCAAAAATAGTATTGACTGGATATCAAACATGTTTCACGGCACCGTGTTTCACGGCACATACGCACTGTGCTGACAGGATAAATTAAAAGTGGCTGTGATTGGAGAAGTGGGGAATACGGGTTTTGTGACCAGTCTAGATCTTTGTTAGCACACTCATATAGCTCGATAGCCATGCTGGGGGGGGGGGGGTTTGCACACAAATATTTTCGAAATCAATAAATACATTTGTATGAAGTGTGTAGGGATGGGCCATGATTCAGGTATAGAATACAGGACTTCAATATTGAAGATTGCGAGTCCAAAACCTACTCTAGGAATGACAAATACTTTCATAGTATTTCCATACCACTGGCATGAATCTTTAAACGGTGATCCCGTCCCTATATGACATTAGCATTAACTGTCAGAAGTTATCAAGGGACGCATATCATTAATCTTAAATGATGTTATGTATCAAACATCTGGATTTATTGTTTTGGGCGGCCATCTTGGATTATGACAAATGTTCAAGGGTGGCTTAGAGTCAGTAGTCAGAAGACGTAAAATCAGCAAAAATCCATTGTATATACGTCAAGTCCGGGTACCATGGGTGTTCGGCAGGGTTATGTATGAGATACGTAGAGTAACTCCTTGGCAGTATTTATTACGTTAGTAGACCGACCAACGCACTTATATTAATGGTGTACGAACAGTGTCAAAACTAGTCCTGACGTTTTTCGATCCCACCCTTAAATATAACCCGAATCGAAAAAATAAAAACTAAAATTACATATCCACATGTAAAATATGCAGGTGGACCTATAAATTTACAGGCCCACCTGTAAATTCATAGGTCCACCTGCATATTTTACAGGTGGACCTGTAACATTGTATAGGTTCACCTGTAATTTTAGTTTTAACCCCGTTCGTACACCATATATATTAATTTTAACGGCAATCTTACCTCGCCGACGTTGCCGATAAAGCCGGATACGTCCTGCTCGTACCGACACTTGGAGAACCTCAGCCCGCTTCGGTATATCTTCATTGAACCTGTGAATGGTGGATTGATTTGTTGGGGGTTTCCGTCCGTTCAACGGTAGGGATATACATGTATGTGGCTGTGACTGGAGAAACTGGGTTTTGCGATCAGTGTATATCCAAATCAGCCTGTGCATCCGCACAGTCAGATCAGGATCTACACTGTTCGCCGTTTCATCAATGAAATACCTGCCGCCATGCTTCTAACAAGCAATATAGATAGTTATCAGGTTACAGGAGCGTGTTATTTGATCAGGAGCTACACTGGTCTCGAAACACATAAGTTGAAGTTCTCCAGTCACACCCACATACATATAACCTGATGGATGAAACGACTATTTGCGAGGTGAAGGTCAGCATGATCAAACCATTTCAACACTACACGGCTTTTCCCATCCGGATCTACAGCATTTAGCCACAGTTAGATCATGGTTCGTCCACATTTACGAGGAGATAATCCGCCAGCTTTAGCGAGTAGATTAACGATCGTACATGCGGACGAACGTGATGTAACTGTGCTACCACATCCTCATGTCCATACATTGACTGTTTGCTGTGTAAGAAAACTCCGAGAAAATGTATCACAGCATGCGATAATCAGTATTGTTCAATTATACAACACATTCATATTTACTCATTAAAGGAATAGTCCAATGCATGTAAGTAGTAAGGAAAGGCCAATGTTGGATATTTAGGATGAAATGGATAATTTATTTACATTGTAGCTCAGCCGGGCTCCTCAATCTGATTCGTTGTAGTGTTTCTAGTTCACTAGTTTGGACTTCGGGGATGGTTTGTGGCTATGGCCTACACAACTATTTTCACAAATCTTGCCAAGATTATCAACTTTTCTGTACATCAATTGACAATTCCAACACACAATCAAGCAACTTGATTGGCTGAGCATGAGCTGTAGCACGGCTCATGCTCAGCCAATCAAGCTGCTTGATTTCAAGCACAATATTCAAGTATATTAATAAAGCAGAGATGAATCATACATGATTGAATAAAGAAATTGACAAAAGTGGCAAGTTTAGCGCAGGCTATGGCCTACTTACCAGTGAAGTTGCCGACGTTGACGTCGGCGGCGGTTGACAGCGGTTGTGTGCCCTGTGCAGCCGCCTGTAGGATAACGCCCACCTTGGAACCATCATATATTAGGCTGTATGTGTACCACGTGTCCACCTAGAAAAAGGCAAACGACAATACTGCAACGTACAATGTAAAATGTACAACACTCGGCTATTACATTGTATATACATGTACTTAACACTTTGAACCAGAAAGCCCTCTATAGCGGTTTATACAAACAGTGCAGATCCAGATGAGCCGGCTCGTAACGAGCCGTCTCATCAGGATCTGCACTTTTTGAAAGTAATTTTCATATTTTTGAGAACAAAAAAAAGTACTCCCTTTTCATAAATAGACTATGAAACCCATTTTGTGACGGTTGGATTGGTTGAAAACATGACATATCTAAATCCAAACAGTTACTTAGGGGTCAAAGGGTTAAGGAATAAAACCTTGTGTTGTTGCGTTTACTGTAGTACGAACAACATTTGGTCTGTTTAAAGTGCGTGTAGTCCGAAGGATTATTCGTAACTATAAGTAGACCAAATGTTTGTCACACTACAGTACACGCAACAGCCCATTGTGTTATTACGTATAGTTGCATTGCATGTTCTGATAGTTTCAAAATTGTAAATAACCAAAATACGATGTTAACATTATAAATCTTATTGGTTTACGTCATTTTGTCGCAGTGACGTTGCCGGTCAATAGCATGACGTTATTGACAACGACGATTAATTCCATGTATTTCAATGACGTCAAACAAACAATACGTTGAATAGGCGTTTCCATTGTGAATTTAAGGACAGTGCAAATATATTGTATTAATGCACTGACTTCGTATGGACAGTGTTCAAGTTTTCATTTCGTGTGTCAGATCTCACATAACATTTTATTGAAAAGACCTGGAGTGCGTTTCACTAAACTTCGTACGACTAAAATGTTCGTAAATTTAGGAATGTCTGTAAATTTCAATTCATGGATTTACATTTATTGAGCATATGCTACATTTTCAGCATATGCTCAATAAATGCAAATCCAATAATTGTTTACAAGAAAACATTGTTAATGTGAAATTTACAGACTATCATAATTTTGCACTTACGAACATTTTAGTCGTAAGAAGTTTAGTGAAATGGGCCCCAGTTGCAGAAGGAGGCTACTTAATATACGTAGATAGACATTCGTAGTTTTACACAGCCGCCTTCGTTAACCCTTTCACCCCTAAGTAACTGGAATGGATTTTGACATGTTAATTTTGCAACCAATCCAATTGTCACAAAATAATTTTCAGACTAGTCCATTTATGAAAAGGGGGTGTTTTTTGTTTTCAAAAATATGAACATTACTTTCAAAAAGTGCAGATCGTTACGAGACGGCTCATCTGGATCTGCACTGTTTGCATAAACCGATATAGCGGGATTTCGGGTTCAAAGGGTTGATCTTGCCCATATCTGTAGCACAGCTCCGGTTCAGTCAATCAAGCTGCTTGCTACCAAGAACAATATTCAAATATTGGCAAGACTATGGCAGGTAATAAGTGCATTACCGTGTATGGTAATATCAGCTCGAAGTTGTTTGCCAGCGACGATTGCAGCCTCGTTCTGAGTCCTCCGCTAGTCGCGCCCGCCGGCTGCAGCGCCACCTCGAGTGTCGGAGAGTCGGAGGCGCCACCCAGGTAGGAGCAGCTGGACAACATAATCTGCTTCGTCGGCCCCGACGCCGCCGCCGGCTTGAATGTTATCTGCATTGGGAATTTCAGAACTATGAATACATGTTTGCGCCTTACGAATGGAACACGTGTTGTTGAGAATGATGTTCGTCTTCTCCCGTTACATGTATCTGTTTTATAGGAAGTACACCTAAATAGCGATTTTTACGGAGCCCCGCAGGGGATATTGATTTTTTATTTATTAATTCGTTCCATCAATTTAACACGGGAACGAATTGTTATTTCGTGGGAACGAATTGTTCAATTGAGGGAAAGAATTGTTAATTTGTGGGAACGAATTGTTAAATTGAGGGAACGAATTGTTATTTCGTGGTAACGAATTAATACAAAAACAATTCTACTCCCCTGCGGGGCTCCGTAGATTGTCGACTACATAGCAATGATAGAATATTTACGTCAGAGTCGGATGTTGTTTAACCCGAAAGCCCGCTATAGCGGTGTTTGCAATCAGTGCATATTCAGATGAGCCGGCTCGTTACGAGCCGTCTCATCAGGATCTGCACTTTTTGCTAGTACTTTTTACGTTTTTGACGATTGGATTTGTCGGAAAATTAGCATATCACAGTCCATTTCAGTTACTTAGGGTTGAACATGTTCAAAGGGTTAACATTTGTATTATTTATTAAAGGTACATGCCCACTCAGTAGGCACAAGATGTTGTTCATAGGAATTAAATAAGTGTATAGTTGTGTCCCTGTTGAACCAGTTACCAGTTATGAGTTCCTGCTATATAGATATAATCATTTAGTAATATGTATTTTACTGATAGTGACTCGCGGTGGTATTAAGCTATTTTCATATGCAAATGAGGCATGGTATGTTTTTATTATTTATACTAATTAAATGCGTCACCTGAAAAAAATAATATTTACTACAGATTATAAAGTATGATCATTGCACATCACAATATAAATACAGAGAACAAATAGTAATGTCCGTTAACCTTTTAAGGAAACACGGTTATCGCCCCAGATATCAGTATAATATATAATAATGCTAATAAATGTGTGGGGTAACGGTGAATGAATGAATGAATGTTCATTTTGCCAGAAAATGTCTCCGATTATGTCTCTGATACAAAGAACGTTTTTTTGCCTACTGAGTGGGCATGTACCTTTAACCCTTTGAACCCGAAAGCCCGCTAAATAGCGGTTTATGCAAACAGTGCAGATCCAGATGAGCCGGCTCGTAACGAGCCGTCTCATCAGGATCTTCACTTTGTTGAAAGTAATTTTCGTATTTTTGAGAACAAAATACACCATGTTTTCATAAATGGACTAGTCTGAAAACCATTTTGTGACTGTTGGATTGGTTCCAAATTAACGTATAAAAATCCATTCCAGTTACTTAGGGATGAAAGGGTTAAACATCGATCGATAATGCTAATGTTGTTGTTAATTTAGGTCACACAGCTTCCCTGTTCTTGGCCGATGGCATGTAATGTGTTTTACCTGTATATATATATTTGTTAACGATTGTTCGCCGAAATGTGGTATGTTGATTCCATCGTTACCGTCCCAGAATACAGTCATGTTGCCGACGCCCGACTCGCCCTGTCCGAGGTTTCCGAGGCGCATGATTGCAGCAAACACTGCCCCGTGGTTCTCTAGCGACGGTAACTTCACGTTGATAGCCGCACGGCAACCTACAAATACAGGGACGGTCATACTACTGTAGGGACGGCAAACTGACGTGGACACTTATATATACAGGGACGACAAGTATAAACGTGTCATGGATAGCCACACGGCAACCTACAAATACAGGGACGGCAAGTTTAAACGTGTCGCGGATAGCCGTACGGTAACGTATACAGCTACGTATGTAAATATTGACCTGGATAGCCGCACAGCAAACTACACATACAGGAACGGGTAACTTGCCGTGCATAGATAGCCGCGTGGAAACCTATAAATACAGGGCCGGTAACATGCCGTGGATGGCCACACATGGATAGCCGCACGGCAATCTACAAGTACATGGATAGCCGCACGGCAACCAACAAGTACAGGGACGGTAACGTGCCGTCAACGCCCTTAGAAACAAATCCAAATCAGGGACCATACATAAAACATTCGTCCCAGTCCAAATGTAGGAGCTATTCTAATATGGCGTGGTCCATACAAGCATGAGGGTCATTCATGCATAACCGATAGTGATCAATATATATTTGCGAGCAATCTTACATTGCAGTATTCAATCAACAAGACTTAGTGCAATACAAACACACGTTCGATGGTTTCGTTTACTTATAGCCGTGTTCAGCGATTACCTGTTTACCTTGTCTTTAAGTTAGCGTTTCATAAATGGGCATAATTTCATACAAGTCCATACAGAACCGTGAGTGCAGTGTAGTGCCGCAAAGTTCCATTTTTATATACTTTGCCACTCAATACATTTTTGCAGTTTATGTGTACAAAACGAATATTTACAGGTGCGATATATAATATCGTCTTTGCGCGGCGGAATGAGTAGTGAAATATAAAAATTGACAGCCATTTGGCAAGAGTAGCGCGGGCGGTAGGTTACAAGGTGTATGATCACGTGGTACTAACAACAACACCAAGTACCGATTCAAAGTACGTATTCTTTTATAGTGTCCTTATTAAGTACATGTAACGGATTTTGACGAAATATGGCGCATCAAACGTGTCTTGTTAAGCTGCATTTTGGTGGTCTGTATTTTCGCCCAAACTTCTGTCGCTTTTGCGAAGAATCGATTTCCGTGTCTCTGACACGGAAATCGATTCTTTGCAAAAACGACATAAGTCTGTGCCAAACCCCCTGGACCATCAAATGTATCTCATGAAGACGCGTTTGCTGCGCCATATTTCATCAAAGTCCGTTGCATATTAAGGAAAATATCAAATAATACTTACTTTGGAGTGGGCGACGTTGTTGTTATTGTAACCACGTGATCATGCGCCTTGGGTTAGTGTCGAGGAAAATGATGAAACCTTAAGATTGATTATCAGAGAATGAAAGGTGATTTCAAGTACAATATTCAATTATTTTGAAATAAAAGGAATTGTAATTGTTAATAAGATTAGCACAGGCAGTAATGTAATACCGACTACATAGCTGTTACCACACAGCGTGTATTCGGTCAATGCATAGTCGGATACCTGATAAATATCTGGAGTCCCTCCATACATGTGATACATACCTGGGCGCTGGGATTTGAGCCGCTCTAAAAGGACGGGGTCGGCCCGGCAGTTACACTGCACATTGTCGAACACCGTCCCCACAGGGCAGGGCATTATCGTGCCGCCAAACGCGTCCATGTTCTTAAACTTGGTCGGATCAGCAACCGCCTCCAGTCTGCAGGCTACAAGATAAAACATCGAAACTACTGTCTGTTCCACGTTTTGTTGCCGACGAACTGTTGGCCATCAATCACATTACATATTTAAATGTAAGTACTTTTTCATCCATAAGATAAAAGTCACCCTCCCCCAAACAATTTATTTGATAACATTCAGTAAGATATTTATTTTAAAAAACGATTTTCTTACGGGACTTTAACATGGGGGCTAGAAAGTTTGTGTTCTTAGTTACATAATTTCCAAGCTATCTAGCCAGGTTTCGGAGTCGATTTGCACAAGTTTTCGTTGTTTGACTCCTCCCCCACCTCTCCCGTCTCTTTTTTCCCCATGTTAAATTCCCATAGGGAATGTTTTTTTCGCTATTAAATCAATATTTGATGGATTTCATCAAAAAAAAAAATGTGGAGCCTCAGGGTGACTTTTTTTGTTATTGGTGAAAAATTACTTACATTTAAATATTTTTTAGATTTAATGTATTTAACCCTTTCCCTGCTTTGCGATATTTCGACTCTTCAAAATCCAAAACATCTGAATAAAAGAATCAAATGCTGGGTCAAATGATGGTTAAATTATCTGATAGAGTAGAACACATTGTGGGAAAAGGAGAAATTGCTTGTTACAAGCAATTACTCCTTTTCCCACAATGTTTTCAAAAGAAATCTTCTCCAGAGGCGTGAAAAGTCGTTTCTATCAGGGAAAGGGTTAATGGCCAAATGTTCGTCGGCAGGAAAAGGTGGAACAGACAGTAATGACATCGCCATATAGCGAGAAGTGAAAATTGAAAATAATGGCAATGCAAAGTACGGAGAATTGCACATCGATACTAATGACATGTCAAGGATTGATAATTGTCAAAGGATGAATATATCGTGTGTTATTTTAACTGAGTGTATAAATGACATGTGACGCTATGCCATACCATACACTTGTACATTGAAACTAATGACATCGCCAAGAGGGCAGAAGAGTACATTAATTGGATACTAATGACATCGCAAAGGTGGTATGGGATAAGTGCATAGTGCAGCTAATGCCATAAGGAGAATTGTACATTGACACTAATGGCATCGCAACGTAGGGAGAAGAATACATAGAGGATATTCATATTTTTTCAACGAATATGACATATATGTTCATCGAGTGGTGTGAAATGTCCATATTTCACGAGTGCCGTTAGGCACTCGTGAAATATGGACATGTCACACCACGAGATGAACATATATGTCATATTCGTTGAAAAAATATGAATATTCTATGTATTATATACCGCTCCATGGAAATTAGCAGTTTTTTTAGACTGTATACGGTAATGAATGTGTATTTGCAGTCGGGCATTGCAGGTGCGCGTTATGAATATAGATAGCGGAAGTAGTCGTTTTTTCACCGGAAGTTGTTTATTTCATCGATGAGAACATAATACTTTTATTTACATCGTATAACTATGTATTTCATGGGTAGGTATATAATAAACATTGATAGTATTGGCATCGCAAAGTAGGGAGAATTGTACATTCATTTGATACTAATGACATCATGTCGGGAGAATTGTATATTGATACTAATGACATCACAATGTCGTGAGAATTGTACACCGCAATGTAGCAATAATTGTACATTGATACTAATGACATCACAATATCGGGAGAATTGTACATTGATACTAATGGCATCGTGATGTAGGCAGAATTGTACATTGACACTAATGGCATCGTAAATTCGGGAGAAGTGTACATTGATACTAATGGCACCGCAATGTAGCAACAATTGTACATTGATACTAATGACATCGCAAAGTAGGGACACTTGTACGTTGATACTAATGAAATTACAATATCGCGAGAATTGTACACATATACTAATGGCATGGCAAAGTAGGGGGAATTGTATATTTATACTAATGACATCGCAACAGGAAAATTGAACCCGGCACAGTAAGACAGTGACAAGAATAATTAGTGCACATTGAAACCATTGTGCTAGCAACATATATATGTATGGAATTGTGCATTGAAACTGGTGTGATAACACCATATATATATTCCAGCACATTGGTTTCATTAAAAAATTATCTAATATATGTTACTAGCACATTGGTTTCAATATCTCAGGCTCACCCAATCAAGCTGCATGACTTCAAACACAATATTCAAGTATTTTGAAATAAAGAAATTAACAAAGACTGACAGGGTCATCGCCGGTGGTAGCGTAGTGTCGAAGACAATCATGGTGAAACCTTAAGATTGATTATCAGATAATGACAAGTGTTCCATGATCCTACACAATTGATTTTATTCAGATTATGACTCATTAAACTTTGAAATCATCATAATAGTCATGAATAATGATACTTGTAATACTGCTAAAAAGTAAAATATTCACGTTCGGTACATGGATAGTTATGTGACGCCATTCTTGACGAATGGCGTCACATTACTATACATGTACCGAACGTGAATATTTTACTTGGAAAGAAAAAATAAATATGATAACAACACGTACGTTCCTTAAACCCATTAGGGCACCTCTTTTGTTTACAGGCGATGCTCTCTGTGGGCACACACGCCATCTGACTGCCGTTGTAGGCATATCCCGACGCGCAGCAGGAGCGGGCCTCCTTCCCATTGCCATAGCACTTCATGTACGTCCGACAATTGAAGTCTTGCAGCTCGTAGGAGGGGACATCCCCGGTGATACATAGATCTAGAAAGATATGTGTTATCCAGATTAGGATTTAATCGTCATAGCTGTATGGTGTTACAGTAATGTATTACTTTAGGAGTGTTATGGCTGCAAACGTTCATTTAACGCTTTCATCGATGTGTCCCTGAAGCAATACATTATAATTGTAACAGCATAGAGCTACATTATGGATGACAAAGGCAGTAGCCGGTGTAGGAAGCAGATCTAGAATGATGAACACTGTATGTGTTGTTCAGATTAATATTGCAAATATATATGTAATACTTCCATCCAAATATGGCCTCTTGTGCAAGATAAATGTAACAACATACAGTTATGAATGGCAAATTATTGGATTTACATTTACTGAGCATATGCAGCCTATGTTCAGTAAATGCAAATCCATCAATTTAAATTTCCAGACGATCTTAAATTGACATTTTATTTGTACGGAGTTTAGTGAAACGGGCCCCTGGTCTCGAGTTGAAGGAGCGAAAATAAATGTAAATGCTTGGATTTAACAACGGCACTGGCTCGATGACCTTGTATGTCGACTCCCAAGAAGGGAGAAAGGAAGGAGGTGGTTACAGAGGAAAACGGCCCCAGATGGGGCCTATCTCTTATTAGAATAGTCCCTTCTGGTTATTTAACGTGCCCAGACTCTCTTTCAAATCTGATACACGGAACCGCCTTTTAAAGTCCCCATCCGAAAGGACTAGTAGAGCAGGAAATACAAAGTATCTCAGAAATACTTACGCCCCGGTCGATAATCGAATTCGGGTGGCCAGCGTGGCAGTCCGTGTTACGCCTCGGGCACTGTCTGCTCTTTTTGCAGGAGCTAACTAAGAATCACCACATGTAGTACTTACTTGAATATCCAGGGCACACGTCCACGCAGTTAGCATCCTCGACACAGCTGGACATTATGACGTCATATGAGAAGCCGTCCTGGCAGCAGACGGGGTGTGGTAGACCCACCTTGCATTCGTAGTAGGTTTTACAGTTGCCGTCGGGCATGTCTATGGCGCGGACCCCCGCCCCGGAACACGTGGCTGAAGGTACACGGGTACTGGTGTAGACTATATTTTGGAACACATGGCTGAAGGTACACGAGTATTGGTGTAGAATATAATTTGGAACACATGGCTAAATGTACTGTGTGTTGGAACACCTGGCTGAAGGTACACAGGTTTTCGTGAACAAAATAATTTGGAACACGTGGCTGAAGGTACACGAGTATTGGTGTAGAATATAATTTGGAACACATGGCTAAATGTACTGTGTGTTGGAACACCTGGCTGAAGGTACACAGGTTTTCGTGAACAAAATAATTTGGAACACGTGGCTGAAGGTACACGGGTATTGGTGTAGAATATAATTTAGAACACGTGGCTGAAGGTACACGGGTATTGGTGTAGAACATAATTTGGAACATCTAGCTGAAGGTACATGGGTATTGGTGTAGAATATACATATAGAATATACTTATACAATACGTTTACAAAATTGACAATATTGTTCATAAATAAAGTCAAACGTTGACAAAATGTTCAGAGTATAATTCCGCATGTACTCTGAATACTTTGTCAACTGTTGATGCTATTTATGGAATATATTGTAAATGTTGTACACGTATTTCATGAAATTACGCAGATGTCCGACGGTACAAAATCGAACGGCGTGTCTCAATTAATTAATACATGTAGCTGAGTTACATACATGACTGTACAATCTGAGACACAGTGCCTATAACGTATATATAGATGTATACCGTCGTTTATCAGCGGACAGAGGTCGCTGCACGTAGGGTCCATGACGCACTGTCCGAGGGCAGGATCGAACCTCATATACTTGCGACAGCACTGGGGCTTTGAGCGGCCCTTTTTGCAGGACCAGAAGGTACGGCAGTTGTTATCGGCGTGGGCGTAGCTCGTCGTCCCCTTTACTCGACACGGGTCTAAATAGAGAGTACCAAGTTAGTGTCTTTTGATATTAAGTTTATCAGGCAAGGCTATGAAACGTGTAGGAATTCCGAGGCTTGCCGAAGAATTCTTACCGTTTCCTAGCCGAGCCTGATAAACTTGATATCAAAAGACAGTAGCCTGGTATTGTATTTATCAGGTAACTTTTTATGCTCGAAAATGACCACAGCTGACGTCGTTATCTATGGATATGACTTATTTACGTTGCGTCATTACACTGACGTCATTCGGTAACGTCACGTGACGTCATCCGACCAAATGAAACGTCAGTTTTCACTTCGTGGTAACCCGGGTGTTTGAATCAGGTCAGTGCCTGATACAGTAATATGTTATCAATCAGTATGTATTCGGTCAATACAGGGCAGGTTACCAGTGATACAACAGTGATACGTGTGTCACAGGCGAAACAAAATGCGCACTCGACACGGGGCTCGATCAAAGGACCTCTGATTTACCGTGCCATCACTCTAACCCACTCAGCCAACCGCGCAGAGACAATCAAATGTTATGAAATTGTGTAAATATGTTTGTGCTGGAATTATCATTCAATATCATGGGAATTAATTACCACAACTATTGGCCGTATTGAGTATCGTTAAATAGTGCTCTCTTAACTGGACCATACGGTACACTCGGTTTGATATACTGACTCATTCGTTTAGCGGGACTAGCCAAGCCAATGACTCACGCAACGCATTAATTCACTATTGTCATCTCACCTGGTTGAACAAACGGTATATGACTGACATGTGTCTGTTTTTCATGGGGGGGGGGGGGGGGCGGGGGTCAGCTATGTTACTGGAGTATTTGACACATTCGTTGAATTCATTTCATGTGTAGTATATTGCGTTGGTGTTTTTATTGGGGAATTAAACAACGCAAGTCCTAGTGTACATCTCGGTGCCTATTGGTAACTATTATTGTTACATAACTGCGGCCGTTGTTCTACAGCGTACAGTCAGTACAGTCAGGCATACACACGTACGCACGTGCGTACGAGAAAAAATAAAAGAATTAACAAAAAAACAAAAAAAAAGGCTTATTTTTCGAAATATGCAATAAAATCTTGGGGTGGGGGGGGATTGCTATTGAGTCTGGAACAGAACGCATTTTGTATCAAACGTACATGTCGATTACAAACAAATAGTGCCGTAAATAATGCAGGAAAACGCGATAGATATGATCTAGCACTCTCCCTCACATCGCTAGGTCTACCATTTGATATGTGTGCGTATCAGAAATTTATCTCTGGCTACGCCCCTGACAGTGTACAGCGTGTGCTGTTTGGCCATGGCTGTAGACAATGCGCATTCCGGGGCCAAGCCAACACCTACGTAATGCATGTGTCACATGACGTTACTAGAACGCGCCATTACGTCACCGGACTTATACACAACGGTCGCACTGAAATATTGAAATTGATGCGGAGGATGGGGCACCTGCATCACGCGACGTGTACTGCGACCGTCGAATATGTATACGTAAATCAGCTGTTTGAATGAAAGAGGTTATCAAAGTACTGAAAGTATATATACTGCATATACAGTAGAGCTTTTCTGCAGGTCAATTATACGTACTATACCAATACTATACGTGTACTATACCAATCCGATATGTTTTCTATACGATATGCATATAATATAAACGTACGGTATGTTTGTACCGTACATACCAACCAATATCGTATAGATATACCATTCAAATCGTACGTTTATACGATGTGTATACATGTGTATACTTCTGGTACGTTTATATCGTACAAACATACCAGATTTGTTTATGGTATAAATGTACCAGAATACCGTAAATGTATACGATATATTAACGGTGTTGCCGTGTACTATTTGCCCTAATATTTGGTCCGCCCCTAATATTTGGTCCTCTTTGGAGTCAAGCTTTGGAGTCGAGCTTTAAAATGAGAGGTGTTTTCAATAGAATGAAAAGCCACACTTCGGGTATGGTATATTCATATACGTACGGATATAGCGTATATACGAACGGATATCGTATGTTTGTATAATATTCGTATAGTACGTTTGTATAATGTAAACAAACTGTACTATACGATGATACGGTACAAACATACCAATATTATATGATCATACGATATACTTATTAAATATACCAATACTATACGATTACGATATGTATACGATATTAGTATGTACAAATAGTTAAGGAGCAGAAAAGCGCTACTGTATGCTCAGATAGCATGATATTTGCAACGGAAATGTAACTAACGTTGTACCATTTCCAGCCGTGGGTAAACGTTTGCCGTGTCACTTGGGGACTGTTTGAACCCGCGGCCTACGGCCTTGTGGTTCAAACAGGTCCCTGGTACGGCAAACCTTTACCCACGGCTAGACATTTTTTATTATACTGAATTTATTACATTATCACAGCCATTTTGGCTGTGATAATGTAATAAATTCAGAATAATTGTCGAACCTTATATGACACACATCCGCTTGTCTGTTATATGTGGTTTTATCCCGTCAACACAGTCCGTATGTGCCGTGAAACACGGTGCCGTGAAACAATTTTGATATCCTGTCAATACGACCTAATCACTGCGTATGAATATGTGCGGTGGCTGGGGTTATATTTTTGTATTTTACAGCCATTTGTAGGTGTTGACGGGAGAAATATAATAGTAGGTTAGTGCCGTGAATGGAAAAAAATATCTCGGCAGAGCCTCGCCCATCCCGTTTCCTGAGCCTTGCCAGATATGTTTTACCCATTCACGGCACTAACCTACTATTCACTATTTATTGCATACAGTGGGTGTTCGCAATGTATGTTAATCCTTTCAACCGTAAGGAACTGGAATGGACTGTGATGTGCTAATGTTCCGACCAATCCAATGGTCACAAAATGATTTTCAGATTCGTCCATTTATGAAAAGGGGGTGTTTTTGTTCTAAGAAATATTAAAATTACTTTCAAAAAGTGCAGATCCTGATGAGACGGCTCGTTACGAGCCGGCTCATCTGGATCTGCACTTTTTGCATAAACCACTATAGCGGGATTTCGGGTTCAAAGGGTTAAATCCGTGTATGGCATTGTCTGCATTGTGTGTAAGACTATACCAAAAACTAACCAGAATGTCCGTAACGCAAGGCGACTTGTAAGTCTAGTGCTAATCTGACAGAAGGTACATGTATGCCATCTCTTAAATTATATAGGGACAAACAATGGTTGATTGTAACCTACGAGCATACTTACCGGTGGCGCAGTCGACGAGCTCAGCGTTATAACATCCGGCCCCTGTCAGCGAACCTGTTAGGGGGCCGCTCTTCCAGACGGTGCCGAAGGCGCACGGCATGACGAGGGGCCGGAACTGGGAGGCGATGTCCGTCTGTGTGCACACGACGTACTTGTTGCATGTTTCGGGATGCGGCAAGTAGCAGGGATCACCTGGCTGGCACGTCGCCATCGCCTTCTGGCAGCCTAGGGGTAGGGGGGGGGGGGGGGGGTTTTATTTAACGTATTTGATTTTGTGTGTGTGTAATGGTAGCTTATTATATACGTACTTTCGTTTCCCTTTGAGACACAATGGAACGCAATGCAAGCCGGCAATATTGTTCTATTAGTGATCGGAAGTTGCTATTTAATTTGGTCAGTGACGGAACTACATTTCACCTCGTAAAAAACAGTTCCTTCTAAATCATCACAAATCCCTTTATTTTATTTATATTTTGTATATTTGTCGAAGCACATATAAATTGTGAGTGGCATACTTATTTAATAACAATGTTAATGATTTGTTTGTTTGAATATAATTCGATGGTCTAGTAGCATAGCATTTACGACCCTATGTTACTAGACCATCGATATGCCACTCGTCCCGCCGCGCAACGATATTGATTCCTACGGTTTATAATAAATATTATCACATACCAGTATTTGATACATTTTCGAGTTCTGTTTTTGCATTTACACAGCACATGGGCAATATACTGTGTCTAACATGTTTAAAACAGTATTATAATACTGTCTGTTTTGCGAAACCTGCCCAAATTGTTTGGCTATATACACAATGCAAAAACAATATTCAAGAATGAGCCTTCTTTTTATTTCGTGAAAATTGGTCAAATATTGATTTTATTGCGAAAAAACAATTTCCCCATGTTAAATCCCCATAGACATCTTTCCATGTGGAAATTTTTAGGTTTTCAGAAATACTGGATCGATTTTCAAAATTTAACTTTTGTTTTCTTAGATCATTTTCAAGCTATCTATCCAGGTTTCGAAGTCAATTTCGAAAATGTTTCATTGTTTCACTCCTCCCATAGCTCCTCCACCTCCTGTTTAAATTCTCATAGACAAATCAATTTTCCGTGATAAAATCAATATTTGACAAAATTTTGAGAAATAAAAAGAAGGCTCATTCTTAAATTTTTATAAAATTTAATATTATCAAGTCAAATATTGTTTTTGCATTGTTTATATGGCTGTAAAATTTGGGCAGCTTTCACGAAACAGACAGTAGTATATACTATGTATCCCGTCAACACAGTGCGTATGTGCCGTGAAACATTTTTGGTATCCAGTCAATACTATTTTTGCATTTTACAGCCATTTGTAGGTGTTCACGGGATAAATAGAATAGTAGGTTAGTGCCGTGAATGGGAAAAATATCTGGCGCGGCTCGGAAACGGGATGTGCTCGGCAGAGCCTCGCCCATCCCGTTTCCTGAGCCTTTTTTTTCCCATTCACGGCACTAACCTACTATTCTCTACCTATTTTCCTTATTTCTGAACCAAAGTATATGTTGTGACCACTCATTTGAACCGTCTCGGCGAGACGGTTCAAATGAGTGGTCACAACATATACTTCTGATGAGAAATAAAGAAATTCTTGAGCCTTGCCGGATATTTTTTCCCATTCACGGCACTAACCTACTAGTCTCTATATTGTCAACAAGCCGAGCGCCTGTGTGTCTACAGAGAGCTTACCTGCCTTCAGCGCCATGTCGATATCTGTTGTTGTTGATGTTGTAGCTGAAATAATTGGCACGACGGCGTGGATCAGGTGGAGGTAACTCGCCACTAGACACGTCAGTACCAGGACGGGGCGGGCCATTCTGAAAAAGTGAAACTGAATGGGTTTAACGTCCCAACAACAGCTAAGGTCATATAGAGACGGGACCACAGGTTACATCCGACAGACCAGGGGGACGGAAATACTACTCACAACTTCCAGTATTTAAGTTTAATTTCATATCCCCTACTGTCTGTTTCACGAAAGCTGCCCAAATTTTACGGCTCTATAAACAATTCAAAAACAATATTTGTATCGGTAATATTAAATAAAAGGAAAATGTAAGAATGAGCCTTCTTTTTATTTCGTAAAAATTGGTCAAATATTGATTTTATTACTAAAAATTGATTTGTCTATGGGAATTTAACATGGTGGGAAAGGAGGTAGAGAAGCTATGGGAGGAGTCTGAAAACGAAAAACTTTGGAAATTGACTCCAAAACCTGGCAAGATAGCTTGCAAATGATCCAACTAAGAAAATAAAAGTTAAATTTTGAAAATCGGTCCAGTATTTCTGAAATTCAAAAGATTTCCCCATGTTAACTACCCATAGACATCTTCACTCTGTGAATATGTCTATGGGGATTTAACATGGGGAACTTGTTTTTTCCATTCCATTCCGCATTTGCTATGAAAATTTCGTAATCTTACGACGTCATGATTGCAAATATCACAGCTCCTTTAAATATAGTTTATAAAACTCGCACATATTCTTAGGTACAAAATACATGGCGTGTCTCATAGATATATTAATCATTTACAGCGGATTTGGCTATTCCGTGCTAGAATCGTTTTAGTACGAATGTCGAATTTCCCATAATCTGCACCCAATTTGTTTTGGATTTACATTAATTAAAACATAGGTTTAGTTATTATAATATATGTATGAAAGATAAATTCCATCTGTAACCACAATAGTGGTGGCCCAAACGCTCAGCGGCTGGAATTAACACTATGTCAAGAAAATCAGGTGCAAAATTAATATTAGTTTTTTCATGATTAAATGTTGTATGTACACTTTTCAATACATCTTGTACATCGTATAGCAGTTGAAGATAATGATATATAATTATAATATACACGTTACATACAAAATGTAATAGTAAGTAGTGTTTAGAAGAGCGTAAAGTAAGGGAAGATAGTGCAGAGAAAAAGGAAGGAAGGACAAGTTTCAAATAGACATGTTTAATTGAATATTTGTCATTTTCTGTACATATGTATGATATGCTTGATTGTCTTGCAGTGTTAAAACTTATTAGACATTAAACCTACCCCACTTGATAATATGTTGTTCTCATTTGTCCTTTTTTGTAGCCCAAGTTACTGTTCTATCTGGATTCTGTTCTTCAAGTAATTTATGAACGATTCGAATGTTATATCGCGTTTTTCATATCTACATTTGAAAGTAAAATATTTTCCTAGAATAACGATGAAATTAAATTGTTGTACCAAAAGTACATTACACAATTATTGTCTAATGAGGAGGTGTACATACATGAGATTTACGGACCTGAGAAAAGTGATGTTCACCGACTTCCGATTTCCCTCTCACAAAAAGATATGTTTACAAACTTATCCAGAAATAAATCGTGTGTTTCAAACCAATAGTTGAATACATTTTATATTTAGTTATAATTCAGATTTACGCACGCGCTCTTAGGAGGTGAATAATATGTTTGTTTACATGAATAAACACATCTCGGACCGGTCGCGCGGACCGAGAGTGCGTAGTCGTGTAAACAAACCGTTCAGTCTACATTCAGGTATACATTCAATTAGTAGATAATCACGTGGCCGTGTTTCGACCAATTAGAATGTCTGAAAGTCATATAATAATATAATGTATTCCTATAGAAATATTTTGAAAGTTCAGTTTGTTAGTACCAACTACTACCGCGTATGAATATCGCTTGGTTAAAGTTGTTAAACGTAACGTATTTAACTCATGTGGTGAGTGTCAAGAATAACACCTACAATGTAAGCGGCCAATGGCGGTATGCCCGCATTTGTTTCTGCTAACGGAAATTTTATTTATCAGTGGATATTCAAAATGATGTAGGAATATTTGGATTGTGGCGAACGAGGTATGAGTGCTCCACCTTGTTATCTTTGGTTGTCATATCATATAAAACTTGATCCGTCAGTAATATAGTGAAATTCTGCCATATTTGATCATTCCTGTGTAATGAAACCCCGTGGGAGCCCCTCGAATATTTAAATCCATACAGAGTGCACGGGTCACGCTCAGTGATTTCAAATATATACTCTATACTCTTGACATTTCGATAGTCTAGTGACATAAGGTTGTTACGACCTTATGTTACCAGACCATCGAAATGTCAAGGCGCCACAGTACTACCAAGAGAGACCCGACTTTACCACTGCAGAGTGAGGATCTGAAAAATTGGTCTCAAGTAGCCTCTTCAGAGCCTAGTTTGGACGTGGTAGCTGAATCGAACATTATGACCGACATTGACCATTCCATGGATACACAGGCACCTGTCCACACGGTAACGTTGGATCAGGCCGGCATAGCGGCCATTGTTGACTTAGTCGCTGCCCAGATGGAAGCTAGACTCTCTCTTATTGGCAGTGAGTCCATCCAGAAAACGCTGGCTCCCATGGAAGCGGATATGGCTGCAGTGAAGAAGGAGAACCAGGAACTCCGACAACATACAGAATCGCATGACGTCAGGGTGTCTAACTTGGAAACCCATATTGACGAAATTGAACAGTACTCTCGCAGGAACTGTCCGCGCATATCGGGTATTACTTAGCAGCCCGGTGAAGACACTGACCCATTGTCTTGGAAATAGCATCAGAACTGGGAGCCATTATAACATCTTCAGATATCGACAGAAGTCACCGAGTGGGCAGACCCAGACTACGACAACCAGGTGTACCTTCCCCGCGGCCACGACAGATTATTGTTAAATTTACATCATATTGGGCACGAGCAGAATTTCTTGGGAAACGAAAGGCGATGACGACCACACAAGGATTTCGAAATATTTTCCTTAATGAGGATCTCACCGCCAAACGTAATGAAATGCTATACCAAGCCCGACAAGCCGTTAAACGCAAGGAGATTCAGGGAGCCTGGTCACATGATGCCACTTTATATATCCGGGACAACCATGAGATCCGCCGTTCACTACAAGATAGAGGTGACCTGGAACAGTTCATCACTCGGCCCCATGTTGCACCCGCCCCCGTTCCTTCCCCACTCCCCACCGCCCCACCGTCACAAATCGCTCATGCACACGTGGTGCCTAACTAGCCAATATGCACTATACTTTGACAGCTCCGTTTGCGACTTGGGAATTCGCTACTAAACCTTGACCAAACCAAATGAAATATACCTGTGATGCTTGAAAGGAGTGGTTTGGTTACGTGACCGGAACAGGACCCCAACCATTCATTACACAAGTTGGACACGTCTGACCTGCGCCCTACCCCAACTACTCCGACATCCATTATAAACCCACATACGTGTACTATATTATGACTGGCCAAACACCACCAAGGACCATTTTCTCATGCACTGATAACCTACCATGACTTATACATACGTGTATACAAAGCTATTGTTAGGGGTTCATTGTATTATAGAGCGGTATGTGCATCGCACATCATGGCGACAGGCATTCACAAAGTAGTAAATTTGACATAGCTCAGAATGTCTCGTTCATTCGTACTACACAAGCGATTGCATTAATCCTGCCAATGATCAGTTATTAAGAATTGTCTTGAGCATGTAATTGTAATGTTAACTCTCAACCAGACAGCTTGATTGACCGAGCCTGAGCAGAGCCCAGGCTCAGCCAATCCAGCTCCTTGGATTCAAGTATACTAATTGAGTTAATGTCCAACGGTTATATAACCGCTGGCGAGAGTAATGCAATCGGTAGTTTATATAGTGTATTTCATGGAAAACTTACTGCGCGCCAGGTTATTTGTATGCCCTATCGGCAAAAGTGCAACATTGATCATAGTGTCTAAGTAGTGTGAAACAGTCATGTTTGTGGCTGATCGTTAACCCTTCCAATCCGACATTACAGGCCTATATTTGCAGGCAGTGTTGGTCCAGATGGGCCGGCCGTATGAACTGGTCTGAATTCCATATTCTGTTAAATTGATTGGTTTATTCTTTTCATAGTCTATATTCTATATTGTAAATCAAATGCACCATTCGATACGATTGGTTAAGCATTAACTAATGTATTCCTGGGCCCGGTTGCTCAAAACATCCGTTAGCTTAACGGACTGTTAAATCCTTAACTGAATGGTTAAAATCTCTGTTTTAACAGAGATTTTAACCATTCAGTTAAGGATTTAACAGTCCGTTAAGGATTTAACAGTCCGTTAAGGTAACTGATGTTTTGAACAACCGGGCCCTGGTTATGTGTTTTGGAGTTACTCTGACGTATAGAGTCTGCAGTCGTAAAACGATCTATATGTTGAACTGCATTAGTAGACATACAGTAAGCGTGCCTCAATGAAGTGTGCTTGTTTTAGTACTAAACTGTAACGTCGCATTGACTTCTTGTTAGAGTCACTTTCGTGAAATATTAACCCTCGGCCAGCTGTAAGCTAACGTATTGTCGTCTGCTGATTTTAAATATTATTATTGTCTCTCTTCGAGATCACGTCTTGGCATCGCAGCGGAGTCGTCTCTGTTGGAGACGTTTCTGCTGTGCTGACAAGACATGTTTGTAAATTAAAATGAAGTAAATATCGAGGGTCAGCTGACGACATGTTTTCTTTTCTTTTTTAGCGATTTAAGAGTTTACAGTGGTTATTCAAAGATATTTGGCTTACATATAGCTCAGTACTCTGCAACACACCCGTGTATAGAGTGTTATATACACAATTGCGTGCACGCTGTAAAGTTGGTGTAATCTGCATTATCCCATTAAAATTTGAAACATGGAGCAAATTTATAATTACTCAATACATAATTGGTTCACCTCTCACGTTCCGATTTCGTGGTGAGGGGTTGGCGAAATTATAAATAATAAATATTAGAATGTTTCCATACTTTTCCTCATACTCAAGTATGTTTATAACCTGTCCCTTGTTGACATGAGGGAAACTCTGTTGATAAACTAGTCACGCCGGTGTTTTGTTCTTCCAGATAGTTTTTGTTTTGTTTTGTTTGTTTACGTTATATACACGTATATATAGATTTTTCTTTATTACTATTGCTATTTCTCTTTGCAGCCGTGGTCTGTTAGCTGAGTAGAATCGTCTCATATGGAGGCGATTCTGCCTTGCTACCAAACCACGTTACGGAACCAAATTAAGTCTGAGAGTATGACACATATATGAACTGTCTGTAACATAGACGGATAGAGTAGCTCAACTTGTTACCACATACACGCTATACGAGTGGCTGCCCATTGTGACCATCCTATCGGGACGGTCGCAGTGAACAATTACTATTCACATTTCGTACATATCAAACTATTCTTTGTCTGGCATGAGATTGGGATAAATATTGCACATCTAGCCAAGAAATATTCAATTGATACAAAAAAAAAAAAATGCCCTAAAAAATTATTGTGTTTAATCTAGTTCGTAGCATATACAGATCACCTGATCCGCATTCGTTGTCAGTCATATGACTTGGTATCGCTCACTCTGACCCTCACGCCTTTGGCGGGACGGTCACAGTGGCCGATTAAAAGTCATATTATACACGTACATCACATGCACAATGTAAGTGTCGTGTTCTGTGTCTGGCATGAAATGGATATTTAATTCTGAAATTAAAATACACTTTGGTACAGACAACCAATAAACATTATGAGAAATAGTATACAACCCAAGTTTAATGTATTAAACACTGTACACTCGTCCTATTGACTCATCTCATATCATATACATATAAATTATATACCTTATTGCTTTATTTCATTCCAGGTCGACCGCCGCAACATGTTGTGATCGTGCATTGGACCGTCCATTTCGGATGGTTCACATGGGCGGTCAAGACATGTGCAGTTACACATCGCTTGGAATGTGTCGTAATACTGTGTATATGATATGAAATGGGTTAATTACCGTCATATTACCGATTTGCATTACTCATTATAATGAAAGAAGTGACTCGTAAGCCATTCATATGGCTGGGTGCTGAGCAACATATCATACCAATATGCCTTAACCCTTTGAACCCGAAATACCGCTATATCGGTTTATGCAAAAAATGCAGATCCAGATGAGCCGGCTCGTAACGAGCCGTCTCATCAGGATCTGCGCTTTTTGAAAGTAATTTTAATATTTTTGAGAACAAAAACACACCCTTTTCATAAATGGACGAATCTGAAAATAATGCTGTGACCATTGGATTGGTCGGAACATTAGCATATCATAGTCCATTCCAGTTCGTTAGGGTTGAAAGGGTTAAGCGAACAAAATGTATGTAAATATTCGTGTATGTATGCTTGTTCACATGTGTCACTATAATAAATTATACTACTACTACGAGTAACAGTAAACATATGTATTAATGTAGACTATTATACATTAACCCTTTGCACGCTAGCGGTGAAGATATGCCCCAGGCATGTCGTGGAGTTTCATTAGAATTACATCGTAACAATGTAATTCTAATGAAATACCAAGGCATATTTTCATCGTTTTCAGAGAGCAATAAGGAATCAATATTGCTATAGTGTCGTCTGCTGATATTTTTTAACTATTTATAGTTATTATTTTTCCCAGCATGCACCGAGTTAATCCAATGCAAGCTTTCGTTCACGACCACGTTGGTAATGACGTGAAACCTGCGAAATTGGCGTTACATAGCATGTTTTGAATGTTCTTCTTCCTGCTTCCTTATTTTATGACTCTCTATTCTTATCCTAGGAACGTCTTTGAGTATGCACGTGAGCACGATTCATTGCAAATACTCAGCAATTATATGTATGATCCTCCGGTATCTCTCAGATTGCTCATGCTAATACATAGTAATACTTGATGAATTGTTATAATTATCGTTTTAAGAAATTTCAAAGATTCGGTGATCATCGTATAGAATTGTGTTCGTGGATAAAACGTAAACCATGTCTTAGAGGATCAGTGTTGATAATCCTTGTATTTCGTTTGCTTCCTTATTGCAATGGATCAGCAGTTTCTAGAATAGCTTTGTATAGCACTTTAGTGCATCTCCCAGATCTCTCCAACTACTTCAAAACAGTGGCAAATACGCGTAGCACATCAATTAGATTTGTTAGTCACAAACTTAGTTTCTTATAAATTTGTCTTCATGTGCTTTGTTATGACACATTATGCCGGGTGGATATGCCTACTCTTAAACCAATCAGGGGATATACACCCGAATCCTGGCCCATTATCGAGATCGTCGTCAAGCTTATTTTCTTGTTTGAAACCTGAACTTGAAGTTATCGAGCAAGAAATACAACCCTACGACGTTGTGGTACTTACGGAAAAGTGGCTTAAGAAAACAATCCTGAACGATTCTCTATTTATTCCAAACTTCTCCTTACCACATCATCAAGAGAGAGTAGACAGAATCGGAGGTGGAGTAGCTATCTATGTCAGCGACTCATTAACTGCTAAACGACGGCTTGATCTAGAGATTGATAGTTTAGAGGCGATTTGGATTGAAGTAAAAGTTAAGAGTAGGTCTATTTTAATCGGTGGGTTCTATCGCCCACCAAATTCAAAAAGAGATTATTCTGACCGCATTAATGAAAGTATAGACAGAGCAAAAAATACATCTATCAATATTATCATTATTACAGGCGATTTTAATCTAAATATATTTGATACATCAGCTAGAACTAAAATAAATGAAATTTCAATGGAATTTGGCCTGCAACAACTTATTAAGGATAAAACACACTTTACTGAGCACTCTTCATTCCAAATAGACCTTCTGTTGGTAAATAACCAGAAAGTGTAATATATAGTGGAGTTAGTGACCCTTTTCTACCTAACCTTGTTCGGTACCATTGCCCAATATTTGCCATCTTCAAGTCTGCTAAACCTAAAATTGCGAAATATAAACGTACTATAAGGAACTACGAAATGGGTGGTTTTGAAAAATTAAGATCAATACTAGCTGAAGCTGATTGGTCAAACTTAAATAATGATATTTCTATAAACGATAAATATGAGTATGTTACGTCACAAAAAAAAAACGGCAGCCTCGATGTCAATTCCAAATAAAACCGCATGGATACGGCCTTCTGACTATACGTGTCTAATGGGCATATAAAAAAACTAATTAGAAAAAGGCAACGATTGTATCGAAGAGCTAAAAGAACAAATAGAAATGAGCATTGGGCAAGCTTTAGATCTCAGCGAAACTTAGTTACATCCGAAATTAAGAAGGCCAAATTAAAACACAACGGGGAGTTATCTAATCAATTAAAAGCTAATAATACAGATCCAAAACTCGTTTGGAAAATATCTAAACAGCTTTTCAATTCAAATAATAACCAAAGATCTTTACCATCTCTTGAATATAATGATCAGCTGTACGAATCCGATTCCGATAAAGCATCCATTTTAAATAACTATTTTACTTCACAGTCAACAATAGATGACCCTGGAATTTTCTTACCACCACCAACTTCTCCCCCCTCTATTATCTCTTTAAAGTCCGTTAATATCACAATCTCAGACGTTTCTAACGCATTGTCTTCTCTAAACCCCACGAAAGCATCTGGGCTAGATCTTATCCACCCACGTGTCCTCGAAGAGGCAAATGATTCCTTAGCAGCACCACTAACTACACTTTTTAATCATTCTCTTAGCACTTCAACATTACCCACTTAATTGAAAAAAGCTAATGTTACACCAGTATTTAAAAAAGAAAATCCTGCTTTACCTTCGAACTATCGACCAATTTCTCTCTTGAGTTGCGTAGGAAAATTAATGGAACGCTGTGTTCACAAATATCTATATAACTTTATATCTATAAATAAACTGCTTACCCCATTTCAGTCTGGATTTGTACCAGGGGACTCAACCACAAACCAACTTCTCTCTATTTACCACACATTTTGTGAGGCAGTTGATGAAGCGAAAGAAGTTCGTGTTGTATTCTTTGATTAGTAAGGCATTTGACAGAGTGTGGCACAAGGGATTAATTTTCAAACTGCGAACTTTTGGTATAGATGGAACTCTTCTTGAATGGCTTGACAATTATCGTCTGCAAAGGGTAGTAATCAATGGGCAAAGCTCTGAATGGAAAAGTGTGTCTGCTGGTGTGCCACAGGGATCTATTTAAGGACCCTTGCTGTTTTCAGTATATATAAATGATATTGTGAATGATATCCATTCAAATATCCGTCTATTCGCAGACGATACTAGTATAAACTATAAACTCTGAACATCAGCTAAATCAAGATCTTGAGATAGTTAATACATGCGCAGAAAAATGGCTTGTTAAATTTAACCCCAGCAAAACAGAGCAACTTCTTTTTTCTTTAAAGTCGAATAACCCTGTCCAACACCTTGGACTAACTATCTCAAAGTCCGGTGATTGGCATGTACATATCGATTCCATAGCTAAGAAAGCTTGGCAAAATATAAACATACTTAAGGGTTTAAAATTTCGAATAGATATACTAGCGTTGGAAAAATGTATCCTTCATTTATCAGACCGCTGTTAGAATACAGTAGTATCGTTTGGGACAATTGTCCTAATGGGGATAAAGAAATGCTTGAGAGTGTTCAAATTGAAGCGGCTAGAATAGTTACAGGTGCGACCAAATTATGTACAATTGAAAACATATACATTGAAACGGTATGGGAAACATTGCAGGTCAGACGAGATTGCCAAACATTGATAATGATGTATAAAATGATTAATAAACTAGTACCACCGTTTATATCTAATCTTGTTCCTCCACGAGTTGGAGAGATGTCAAATTACCCATTGCGCAACACAAATGACTTTCCAATACGGCGATCTAGAACCCGCATATTCTCCAATTCGTTTCTTCCATCTACTCTTCGCGCATAGAATAATCTCGATACCAACACGAAAAACGCATCATCCTTATCTACTTTTAAGTCTGCAATCCGTGGCACACCCACTGCTATCCCAAAGTACTACTATGCTGGAGCACGATTTGGACAAAATTTTGCACGCAAGACTCAGACTGGAATGTAGTTCCTTAAATGATCACCTTTTTCGTAAAAATATTTTCAATAGCCCCCTTTGCAGTAACTGTGATTCGGTTGAAACGACTGAGCACTTACGAAATAATATCCTTTCAGAGCTTCCTTCAAACCTCACTGAACACCAACTACTCTTCGGCATTTTAGACGAGAGCTACGAAACAAACGTAAACATATTCGCCGGTCAGCACATATTAATATTTCCAACGTTTTATGTTGTGTTTCTGTTTTTAAAGGTACATGCCCACTCAGTAGGCACAAAAGGTCTTTATATGAATTAATAAGTGTAGCATTGTGTCACTAGTTTCATATGCAAATTTGTCATGATATGTTTTAATTATTTATACTAATTAATTGCGTCACCGAAAACACAATATTTTCGACAGATTATAAAGTATGATCATTGCGCATCTAAAAATAAATACAGAGAATAAATAGTAATTTTCGTTAACATTTTAAGTAAACACGGTTATCGACCCTGATATCAGTGTGGAACTTTACGTCTGATATAAAATGTATAATAATGCCAATCAATACGTGGGGTAATGGTGAATGGATGTTTTTTTTGCCAGAATAGGTCATATCTACATAATATACAAATCTATCTGTCTTCCTATATTATAACATGGCATGTGGGACCACAGTGTTAAGAAATAGCCCTTTTATATGATTGTGTAGTAATTATTGTGATTAACATTATCAGCAATAACACCCAACAGTACATCTCTGATATGTAATTGCATACTGGCACTAGTACAATTAGTGGCCCAAATGAACTGATAACGCGAAAAAAAGAGAATTACACTATTTTACATTATCTCCAATATTTGTAAAAACGTAGTACATTTTCAAATAATCTCAAAAATGTTTAGTACCCAATACGTCAATTTATGAAAAATTAGTAGCCTAATGGCTATATAGTAACCAAATTGCTACTACGGCTACCAGTACCGCCAAACCTAGTCTAAGTGGGTCAGTGAGATCTGGGAGTTAGCCCCCTTCTTTCACTGACCCATTAAATACAATATATTTCTTACCTTGTCGGACAGAAGATCACTGAAGAGAAACACAATCTCCGGTGAGACAGGAACTAAATACCGCGTGTGTAGACACTAATTAACTCCAAATGTCGATTTCGTGTCTCAACCACGGCGATTCCGACAATAAACGACAACCAGTTCGGCAGTTTCCGTAGGCTTTAACTGAGATGAAGCGTTGACGGAAATTTGAATCTATATAATTACGGGATGTTCATTAGCCCGCTGCAGATATGTCTGAACATGGAAACATATCAATTGTTTTAAAAAGTGTCTGTAATATTGTGATTTTTTTATAAGGTTCATTTTCTCATAGGCTGACACACCTAATTGTTATAACGTTATTACCCAATCAATCACTAGGTTTTTTTTTGTATAATACGTTATGCAAATGTCATAAACGACAAATTTTACATGTACATCATGGTTTAAAATATCTGTCCTCACTTTAATTAGCAATAACTCACATTCTAATTAAATTAAACGTTTAAAATAGTGTATTACAAAGTATTTTGTTCATTATATATTATAACTAATGCCATCAGTACTTTTAATGTACGCTGTTAGAATACAGTAGTATCGTTTGGGACAATTGTACTAATGGGGATAAAGAAATGCTTGATAGAAGGTTTGATAGCACTGACTTTTCGAAATGATTTTCTGAAATTTGGTCGAAAATTGTTAGACACCGGACCAGGGTGTCCGGCTTAGAGAGGTTTCACTGTAAATCAGGCGTTTGATCATTCTGAGCCATAGTCATGTTTTATGCGATCACGAACAGACATCATCACCTGAGATCAATGACCAAGAATCTCATCAAGCATAAGATCAGATGTGTTTTCTTGGTGTCCGGTTTAGAGAGGTTACAATGTATGAATGTTGAAATTTATCCGGTACCAGATAGAAATGTTAAAATTAATGAAATGTTAGGAGTGAATAATTAAATCAATAGCCGCATGTTTATAATTTAAAGCTACTCCATATTGAACTACAGTGGAACCTCTTTCAACCGGACACCCTGGGAGGTCCCAGGGTGTCCGGTTGAAAGAAGTTACACTGTAAAACAGACAGATGACTACGCGTGAGTGGGTTTGTGATCATGAACAGACATTGACATCGGAGATAAAGGGTAAATTAAACCTATCAAAATTAAGCACAATTAGCCTTTCGCTATGTCCGGTTTATAGAGGTTCCATGGTATGCGACTGTGTAGCTAAGCAGACACGTGTTAGTTGTCAATGTTGCTTTGACAGATGGATAAGATGAACACATTGGGTAACCCATCATTTATGGGTGTCATTATTTTTATAATATATTATGAAGGTCACTTACGCCATAGTTGAATGGACGATGAGATGAGCGTAGGCGTTAACATCAGTTTTTCACAGGCTAGTGGCGGCTCGTTATGTAACAAATGGCTACACATTTGGAACACCCTGTAGAAACTAGATAATTAATGTGATAACACAGACAGTAAATCAGTCTTTATTTTTTTTTAATTACTGCTGTTTTATGTATATTTAATGGATTAAAAGACATTGGTCCATTGCTTCAACGAGTGAACTTGTCTGCATAATACCAGGGGCGTCGGAACTACCGGACCAATACGTTTGACAAAAATATTATGTTTTATTGAAATAATTAGAAATCATATATATATATATAAGGGCCAGGAACATGAACAAACATGAACTACATGTACGCATTGCTCATACTTTTCACTTCAACATGAATTTTCGGCTTTGTGTTCGTGCCGGCGGCTAGAACTCGTTTAACAACATTATATCAGCTAATGCACAAATTTCTAAATATTTTTCGCATTTTTTTCGCATTTTGCACCAAACGTTTATGTTTCTACCACTCAGTTGATCCGTCTCGACGAGAATACCCGGGGATAAGAATATACGAATCAATGACAACTTTCGAAAAACACTTTCAACCCTAAGGAACTGGAATGGACTGTGATATGCTAATGTTCTGACCAATCCAAGGGTCACAAAATGATTTTCAGATTCGTCCATTTATGAAAAGGGGGTGCTTTTGTTCTAAAAAATATTACAATTACTTTCGAAAAGTGCTCGTTACGAGCCGGCTCATCTGGATTGGATCTGCACTTTTTGCATAAACCGATATAGCGGGATATCGGGTTCAATGGGTTAAAGGTACATGCACACCCAGTAGGCACAAACTGTTCTTTATAGGAATTAAATAAGTGTAAAATTGTGTCACTATTCCACCAGTTCTAAAAATTACGAGTGCCCACTATACAGATATAATCAGTTAGTAATATTTATTTTACAGATAGTGACTCGCGGTGGTTTCATGCTATTTTCATATGCAAATGAGGCATGATATTTTTTAATTATTTATACTAATGAAATGCGTCACCTGAAAAATAATATTTTCGACAGATTATAAAGTATGATCATTGTACATGTACATCAAAAAAGAAATACGGAGAATAAATAGTAATGTCCAGTAACATTTTAAAGGAAACACGGTTGTCGCCCCTGATATCAGTGTGGACATTTACTCTGATATAAAATGTATAATAATGCCAATCAATACGTGGGGTAATGGTGAATTGATGTTTATTTTGCCAGAAAATGTCTCAGATGAGCTCTCTGATATAAATAACATGTTGTGCCTACTGAGTGGACATGTACCTTTAATACTATCCGCACCATACTTGGATAGCGCGGACCAACCTCAAATACGTCAAACTGTAGATGAAACTTGTTTAGAATATCAAGGTGTATGATCACGTGGTACTAACAACAACAACAAGTACTGAAACTTCCAGAATCCATCTGATTCAAAGTACGTATTATTGTATAGTGTCCTTATTACGTAACGGATTTTGATGAAATATGGCGCATCAAACGGGTCTTGTTAAGCTGCATAAGCTGTCTTTGTATTTTCGCCCAAACTTCTGTCGTTTTTGCGAAGAATCGATTCTTCGTAAAAACGAAATAAGTCTGTGCCGAACTCCGTGGACCAGCAAATGCAGCTCATAAAGACGCGTTTGCTGCGCCATATTTCATCAAAATACGTTGCATATTAAGGAAAATATCAAATAGTACTTACTTTGGAGTGGGCGACGTTGTTGTTGTTGTAACCACCTGATCATGCACCGTGGAATATACTATAGTGACACATATTATTGTTACATGAATGTCGTTGTTCGACACCGCTCACAGCCGTGTTCAAACGTACATCTACTATTTGACCATGGCTGTAGACAATTCTCATTCCGGGGCCAAGCCAACACCTACATGCGTCTCGTGACGTTACTACAACGTTCCATTACACCGCTCACAGCCGTGTTCAAACGTACATCTACTATTTGACCATGGCTGTAGACAATTCTCATTCCGGGGCCAAGCCAACACCTACATGCGTCTCGTGACGTTACTACAACGTTCCATTACACTGTACGTCACCAGACCAGACCACTTCACAACGGTCGCATTGTTTCACTCCATTTTATCCCGTCAACACAGTGCGTATGTGCCGTGAAACACGGTGCCGTGAAACATTTTTGATATCCAGTCAATACAATTTTTGCATTTTACAGCCATTTGAGTGTTGACGGGATAAATAGAATATTAAGTTAGTGCCGTGAATGGGAAAAAATATCTGGCGCGGCACGGAAACGGGATGTGCTCGGCAGAGCCTCGCCCATCCCGTGTCCTGAGCCTTGCCAGATCTTTTTTCCCATTCACGGCACTAACCTACTATTCTCTATCTATTTTCCTTATTTCTGAACCAAAGTATATGTTGTGACCACTCATTTGAACCGTCTCGGCGAGACGGTTCAAATGAGTGGTCACAACATATACTTCTGATGAGAAATAAAGAAATTCTTGAGCCTTGCCGGATATTTTTTCCCATTCACGGCACTAACCTTCTATTCTCTATTTATCCGTGTGTAAGCGGGTGATATTTCCGACGGAAATGCAACAATAACCTGCGACCATGTCCAGCCGTACGTAAACGTTAGCCGTGTCACTCGGAAATTGTTTGAACCCACGGCCTTGGGGACAAACACTTCCCTCGTGCCACAGTAAACGTTTACCCACGAACTTTATATTCGCCTGTCTATGGCAAGTGTTAGATAAGGCATTTGCAAATGTGAAATTACCGTTATGAAATTTACGAATTTACAAAAATGACGTATTTTAGATTATTATGAACACTTGTATTGATAATGTGTTGCAATTAGGTCATACCATATCTATTCTATGTCCACACAGTTGATCAAAACCTACCTACAGATCCAGTAAAAATAAACAAGGCCTTGAAAAACACGAAGGTAAATTTATGTTAAAAACTTCCTCAACCCTTTGCAGGGTTGAGGAAATTTTCAGCATAAATTTAAATTTTAGCCAGCAAAATTTAGCAAAAAAGAAGAAAACATACTCTTATTAAACTTATAAAGCGGACATTCATGAACGGATTTAATACCGTAGCCAGTTTTCAAATCCCTTCACCAGTAAATAGCGTTAAATAGCATACACCGTGTGTTTGTTTTTTCACAGAACCACTTTCTAAACCTACCCGCACGCGGACGCTTAAAAGAGAAAGATATGACCTTATACGTAACGCACGTACCTATAAACCGACGTCCACGTTCCGTATTTAAAATAAAATAGCCACTCTCGTTTCTCCTAAGAAGTAGATTTTATGCAGATATGCGGTATTATGATAATCATAGAATTTCGCCATTGATATATTAAATAGATCCGGCTATACGACATTGCGGTGTATGTGGCTGTGCCTAGAGAAATGGGGCTTATGAGTTTTGGCACCAGTGTAGATCCAGATCAGCATGTAAATCCGCACCCGACAAACTTCTAACAGACTATCTTTATTCCAGACAACATGTCGGGAGTGCGCTGTTTGATCACGATCAACACTGGTCACAAATCCCATAAGCCTCATTTCTCCAGTCACACACATATGAGACAGGCCATCTGTTTTTGAACATGAGCGATATCTCATGAAAAATATTTACAAAAATTACTATATTGTTCGTAAATGACGTTGAAAGTTGACGCAATTTTCATAGCAAATGCGGAATATAATTCCGCATTTGCTATGAAAATATCGTCATCTTTAGACGTCATTTACAGAAAATATTACAGTTTCTGTAAGTATATTTCATGAGAAATCGCACATGTGTTAATATACAAAACCACGTGGCGTGTATTATATGGATATATTGTAATTAACGACTAGTGTCTGTCGTCAGTTAGCCGTGGAAGAGTGATGGTGCGTACAACACGTCATAGGACAGAGACGTCGACGAATGCATAAACAATTTATCAAAATTAGTGAACCCGTCTGTATGTAACTGACGATATTACGCATTATTATCTTAGTGAACTCGGCTGTATGTAATCGACGATATAACGCAGTATTATATACGTACTTTAATTTCCCAATGAACAGCAATAATGGAACGCAAGCCGTCAATATTTGTTCGATATTGACGTCTCGTGAGTTCATATTGGTCAGTGCCGGAACTACTTTTCACCTCGTAAAATAGTTCCTTCTAAATCATCACTAATTTACGGAAGCCCATTAGGGCCACTTCACTTTTTTTTATCTTTTCTTGAATTTTCGAGATCTTTAAATTTTCGAGATCTTTTCTTGAATTTTCAAAATGTTTTCTTGAATTTTCAAGTTCTTTTCTTGAATTTTCTAGATCTTTTCTTGAAAATTCAAGAAAAGATCTTGAAAATTCAAGAAAAGAACTTGAAAATTCAAGAAAACATCTTGAATAAATGGAAATTAAAAAAAAGTGAAGTGGCCCTAATGGGCCTCCGTACTAATTTGTTGACTTTATTTATATATTGTATATTTTTCGAGGCGCATATACATTGTGAGTGATTTATGTATATAATCCTAAAGTCGCGCAATATCGCACGCTACGAAACTCGTGCATATATACACATACACATACAATAACCTATAAGTATTCACATTATTTCTGGGGGAAAAAAACAACGTACAATTACGTACGTTATTGCATATACCGGGCTTTCGATGTACTGAAAATACTACTACCAGAGCCGTAAATGAGGAACTGATATACAGCATGTGACCTTGACCTACATCTTCTACTGAAACATATTTAGCCATTGTAATAATTGTGTGTGTAAATTCTTTCCTGAGCCACTATAATACCATTTAGTTGGCAACATGTAACTACTGTCTGTTGAAAATGATGTAACTAAGAAAACAGAAGTTAGATTTTGAAAATCGGTCCAAAAATAAAAAAAATATTTAAAAAAAAATCTATTTTTATCTTTTCGAGATCTTTTCTTGAATTTTCAAGTTCTTTTCGTTTGTTTTTTTTTTCGTTTGTTGGTCCTTCAGGATCAAACAACGAAAAGTTTTGGAAATTGACTCCCCATGTTAAATTCCCATAGGAAAATCGTTTTTTCACAATAAAATCAATAAAATTCCATCAAATAATTTTTTTGGGGAGGGTGACTTTTTTGTTATTGATGAAAAAGTACTTACTTTTAAATATTTGTTTAGATTTAATGTATGTAATGGCCAAATGTTCGTCGGCAGAAAAACGTGGAAGAGACAGTAGTTTCTTGTATATTGTTGTGAATATATTCAGATACATGTATTATTTACATTCAACCCATTCTAGAGATAACTTCGTCTCAGAGTTTTAGTACTTTGATCTAATATACATGCAGTAACAGCAGGAAACTGTCTTTGTTCTAATTTGAGACAACAGCCCGTTGCAAAGCTGCTTTCAAAGTGTTATCCATATTAGGAAATCGGAGTAAAGATTCCGGGGGCCATTTCACTAAACATCGTACGACTAAATTGTTCGAAAGTGCATACTTATGATAATCTGTAAATGTCACATTAACAATTTTTTCTTGTAAACGATTATTGCAACCTATGCACAATAAATGTAAATCCATTAATTGAAATTTCAAGACGATCCTAAATTGGCTCTTACGAACATTTTATTTGTACGAAGTGTAGTGAAACGCCCCCCCCCCCCCCTCCCCGTAGTACAAATACCACACAACAGATTGACCAATCCAATGACAATCCCCCGATCTAATATGTCTTTGTCCCGGAGATCCGTGAGCGATGAAAATAATCCTTAAATGCCATTGTCTAATTTCAGCGAATGTCGCGTTCTTCATTGCAATTATCAATAATTATTAAATTTAAATACCCATTTATTTATTACGATGAATATAGTAGCTTCAGTGATTAAGTTTTACAAAAATCATCTGCCGACTTTGGGAGAATTTGGATATGTGAGAATACACCACGTGGTCAAGTCGTTTTGTCTTGACTTGGATGGAGATCGTCCTATCACCAGAGCGAATGCTGTCAGACTGGTAATAATGATCTACTGTCTGTTTCACGAAACCTGCCCAAATTTTACGGCAATACAGACAATGCAAAAACTTTTTTTTTTTGATAATGTTAAATTTTATCAAAATATAAGAATGAGCTTTCTTTCGTGAAATTTTGTTAAATATTGATTTTATTACGAAAAATGTATTTCTCTATGGGAATTTAACATGGGGGAAAAAGAGGTAGAGGATTTGTGGGAGGAGTCAAAAAACGAAAAACAAAATGGAAATATACTCCGAAACCTAGCTAGATAGTTTGGCAATGATCCAATTAAGAAAACAAAAGTTAAATTTCAAAAATCGGTCCAGTATTTCTGAAATTCTAAAAAAGAATTCCCCATGTTAAATCCCCATAGACATCTTCACTCATAAAAAGAAGGCTCATTCTTAAATTTTCCTTTAATTTAATATTATCGCAAAATATATTGTTTTTGAATTGTTTATATGGCCGTAAACATTGGGCAGCTTTCGTGAAACAGACAGTAGTGGCATATATACTACACTTAGATGGTGAGGCAAGTAGGCAACTGGGGGCCGTTTCACTAACGTACGACTAAAATGTTCGTAAGTGAAAAATTATGATAGTCTGCAAATTTCAAATTAACGATGTTTTCTTGTAAACAGTTATTGGATTTACATTTATTGAGCATAGGCTGCATATGCAGCCTATGCTCAATACATGTAAATCCACCAATTGAAATATCCAGACGATCCTAAATTTGCACTTGCGAACATTTTAGTTGTACGAAGTTTAGTGAAACGGGCCCATGATATGCTACCGAAAACACGTCAATCCATGAGGCTGTGTTTATGCATTTGTGATCATGTTATGTGACATTTATTAAAATCGTTCGGGAATGATTTCCGAAGAAACAGTTACAGAAGGTTAAATAAATAATATCATATTAAAACAGTACAACCATTAAATGACATTAATTGCATATTAAGCACATCATCCACTAAAGCTCTTATGTGAAACTAATCATTACGTTTTTCTACAGCAGCCTCATTTACATATTTATTGCACTGGTGTACTATGACGATACTATAACCACTGTGTTTTCATCATGGCCCTGTGTAAAGTGATTTAATTGAAGATATATGACGATATTATGACCGGTTGTCTCACTTTTCACCAATATCGGCGCCACCACCGACATACGCTAACCTTGCCAATAATTGTAAATTTCTTTGTTTGTGCTTGAACATCGTTCTTGAAATCACGCAGATTGATTGGCTGAGCATGATCTGTACTACAGCTCATGCTCAGCCAACCAAACTGCTTGATTCCGAATTAAAATTGCCAATAGATGTTCAGACACATTGGCATCTGGGCACGTTTAACGCACGCGGTTGTGTACCTGACGTCAGCTGATGTAGACCGGGTTGTCACAGTTCAGATTGCATCCTTGTACATGTAGGATATTAATACTTGCTATATATGGAGAGCTAGGTCGCGTCCCACTAGTGATCAAGCGTAGAGAGCGCATTTTGAAATACTGGCGCAGAATTTTGTTGACAGATAACTCATTGCTTTCGCATGTATTTGAAGCTGATGTGACCACTGCAATATCGCCATGGGTGTCTAATGTTAAATCACTTTTAGACAATCTAGGTTTCTCATATCTATGGAATACTCAGGAAGTATCTCAACCTCAATTAAATATGGTTATACAGAGACTATATGACCAATACTTACAGGGCTGGTTCAGTGATGTCGCAAATTCTCCCAAACTTTCAACATATAGAACCATCAAAAGTTGGTTTTCTATGGAAAAGTATTTCAAAACAGTAGAAATGACAACTTTCGGATTGCTCTAACACGATTCCGTTGCTCTGCACATTCACTTGAAATTGAAGAAGGGCGGTTTCGTCACATTGCTAGAGAAAATCGCTTGTGCCGGCTCTGTAACATGAATGTTATTGAAAATGAATATCACTTTCTTCTTGTCTGTCCATTCTATACTGTATTGCGAAGAACACACCTACCTCGTTATTATTGTAGCTGGGCGAGTACGACTAAATTCACCGCTCTAATGACAACAGAAAATGAATCTCTACTGAAACGCCTTTCAAAATACTTGTACATAGCCACAGATACTAGAAATAATCATCTCAGTTCGATATAGGTTTGTAAGCGGTATGAATATTACGAAGCAAATGCGGAATATTAATCTGCATCTGCTCCGAAATGTTCATACAATTATCTTAACTTTTTAATAAATCCCGTGAAGTTTGAATTTCCAAAGAATCGTCTTGCTTAAGACGATTCTGTGGAACATCAAACTTTACCTTAGTTTCGTGTACATTATCAAATATGTTTACTCCTATTAACACTGTTTACAATGAACTTGATTGCTTGCGACATGGAATGGCTGTGTGTGTGCTGGTTGTGGGTCTGTTGCATCAAGTGCGGTTCGTTATTGCTGTGATAGATTCATACACCGTAGCATAATGCACAGCCTTTGCATGTTAATAGCAATATAATATTATGTCATCACTTGTACATTTTACACAGTGTTAACATTGTGTTTTCATTGCTCTTCTCGAACCGTCAAAACATCTAAATACGGCGAGAAGCACGTTGTGCTTAACTGCTAATAAATTGAATTGAAAATTGAAAAATATTTTTGCAACAAATATGACATATATGTTCATCGAGTGGTGTGAAATGTCCATATTTCACGAGGTTAGGCACTCGTGAAATATGGACATTTCACACCACTCGATGAACATATATGTCATATTCGTTGCAAAAATATGAATATTCTATTTATTATAAAGCGCTCCATGGAAATTAGCATTTTTTTACACTGTATACGGTAATGAATGTGTATTTGCAGCCTATTTGCTGTCCGGCAATGCAGATGCGCGTTATGAATATAAGCGGAAGTAGTCGTGTTTTCACCTGAAGTTGTTTATTTCATCGATGAGAAGATATGACTTTTATTTACATCGTATAACTATGCATTTCATGGGTAGGTATATAATAAATGGCTATATTTCATAAGGAATATAACCATGGGCTGTTGCGTTTACTGTAGTACGAAATGGAATGGAATCGACTTATGCTTAACGGTCCACCAACATAAAAGAGTATCATTTAGGGCCAAGCAATTTAGATGAAGAATAAAAATAATAGTAAAACAGGATATATTAAGATGTGATAGGCAATCAGATGAGTAGGGTAAACATAAACTATGATGAACAATATAAATGAGCAATACATTGTATGTATACAATATAAAATTAGATTTTCCGATACCAGTTGATTTCGTGGAGAAAGCTGTTGATGGATGATTTAACATCATGATATCAAACAGGAAAAGTATTTATCCCGTCAACACAGTGCGTATGTGCCGTGAAACATTTTTGATATCCAGTCAATACTATTTTTGCATTTTACAGCCATTTGTAGGTGTTGACGGGATAAATAGAATAGTAGGTTAGTGCCGTGAATGGGAAAAAATATCTGGCGCGGCACGGAAACGGAATGTGCTCGGCAGAGCCTCGCCCATCCTGTTTCCTGAGCCTTGCCAGATATGTTTTCCCATTCACGGCACTAACCTACTATTCTCGATAAGTCGGTAACTCCGGGGCGGCTTTGGCAGCACTATCTGCCCTGTCATTTCCCTTGATACCAGTATGACTGAGGTGCCAACACAAAATATAATGTCCTTGCCAGATGACAGTAAATGATGGTGTTGCTCGATGATTTGGCAGATAAGTGAATGCTCAAGTTTCATGTTGTACACAACTTGTAGTGAAGATTATGAAACGGAAAATAAAATGAATTGCTTTCTCCAAGATTATTTCGCACAATCTAGTGCAAGTAAAATCGCTCTCAATTCTGCAGAAAATATCGAAGAATTATCTGGGAGCCTGGATTGAAGATCTCCCTCAGGGACAGCGTCAGCAGCAGCTACGCGGTCCCCGTCCTTTGAGCCGTCAGTGAAAAGCGAAGTGTATGTAATGTACTTGTCTTTAACTTCAAGAAAACGTGATTTAAAGTGATCACATTGGGCTGCTTCAGCTGCCACGGTGGAGTATCTGGAACAGCGTATTTGGCAAAGTAACTACGATCCACACCAGCATCATGCATACAAGGTGGCTTGACGCTTGGTTTCTTATCGAATACAGTATCTGTAGGCCTATGAAAGACAGTGTCATAAGCTGGATTATACGGATTGGTGCGTCTGTCATGGAGAGAAAACCCATTTGCATCAGCATATAAACTATGTGCGTTAGACGTAGGGAATTCACTCAGGCATAGTCTTAAGTCTTGATGGTGTAGTGGATCGATCATCCGAAGATCGGATTTACTGGGCTATCCATATACAGTGGGGTCAGCGTGTAAGTGCACACACGAACGAACACGACAGGTTGGAACCAACCTGTCCTGTTCGTTCGTGTGTGCACTTAAACGCTGACCCCACTAGTCTAGTTTAGAGCGAACATGTGCGATGTAAAGATGGTGCTGCACCTTTCGGTCTGCACCCCAGTCATGATTTGCTACCATTCGCATTAAGTTGAGTGCTTTCTGGCATTTAGCTTTCAAATATCGCAAATGAGGTTCAAAAGTGAGTTTATGATCAAAGATAAGACCATTGGCAAGAAAGTTCTGCTTCCGAACAACTGGGATGGGATGTGTTCCCAATTTAAGTTCGGGATCAGGGTGAAGACCACGTCTTTTGCAAAAATGCATACAATATGTGGCCCACTTGTTAAATTTATTGAGGATTAATTGTAATTGGCGCTCACTAGTTTGCATGTTCTTTGATTTGCAACATATTAGAAAATCATTGACATATAACGAGCAGTCAAAACCTAATTGCAGACATTTTCTAATGCTATTGAATTTAATGTTAAAAAGAGTAACAGGCAATATACTTTCCTGCGGAACACCGATTGTGTTCGTGGGGATCGGAAAGGGTTGTATCGACTCGGACTTGGAATTGTCTGTCTTTGAAAAATAAAATATAATCAGGGAGGTGACTCTTCAGACAGAGGTCATGAAGGACCCTTCATACCGAGGTCATGAAGATCCTTCATAAACCCATCGTGTCATATGCCTTTTCTAGGTGGAAAAATACAGCAACTATATGTTAAGTGTTAACAAAACCATATCGGATGAATGCTTCGAGTCTATTCGATTCCAAGAACCAGACACGCCTGTCTGTAGTAAGAAAATATTTGGTTTGTTTAAAGTGTTTTTCATACTGCAGTAAACGCAACTGCCCATGGTTTTGTTACATTTGGTTTACAGACCAAATGATGTTTATTACAGTAAACGCAACTGTCCATGGTTTTATTATTTATATTGACATTGCACTTTCTGATAGATTCAAAAATGCAAATAACCAAATACGGCGTTAAAATTAGGAATCGTATTGTTTTACATCATTTTATAGCAATTCATAGAACAGTGACGTTGCCGGTCAATAGCGTGATGTTGTTGACAACTACGATGCACGCCATGTATTTTAATGACGTCAAACAAACTTTAACGAATCAACAACATCGCGCGACGTCACGTGGGGTTACATGTAATGCAATGTACTGGGATATAAACGCAATACGTTGAATGGGCGTTTCATTATGAGTTTATGGACACTGTAAATATTCACGCATATGTATAACCTGCTATATGAAAGGCACTGTACCTCACATGATGGGTCAGATTTACAATTTATCCCGTCAACACAGTGCGTATGTGCCGTGGAACACGGTGCCGTGAAACATTTTTGATATCCAGTCAATACTAGTTTTGCATTTTACAGCCATTTGTAGGTGTTGACGGGATAAATAGAATAGTAGGTTAGTGCCGTGAATGGGAAAAAATATCTGGCGCGGCACGGAAACGGGATGTGCTCGACAGAGCCTCGCCCATCCCGTTTCCTGAGCCTTGCCAGATATTTTTTCCCATTCACGGCACTAACCTACTATTCTCTATATAATGTCTCTTCATGTACAGTAAATGGCATAATTATGCCAATCTATTGCACCATTCCATTTGAAGAAATTTCTAAATCCGCCATAAAATAGTAACACGGAAGAACAGTCATGGAATGAGCGTGTGTCAATGTCGCCTGTATTTGACAGATTCAGACATGTTCAAACTGAGTTATCTCCCTTTAACATATGGAAAGTCGCTCTTAAAATGTCGGAACGCTTCATGTTTCTCAACACCTGGCGAGACTGTGCACACTTACTAAACGTAGATTTCATGCTGTGATTGTATGACCTAGACGTTGTTCGATATAAAACATGTGCTATGGTGTTACATGACTACCGTTGTTTGACACCGCTCCCAGCCGTGTTCAAACAGACAGCGCGTGCTGTTTGACAATGGCTGTAGACAATGCTCATTTCGGGGCCAAGACAACACCTACGTAATGCATGTGACTCATGTCGTTACTAGAACGCGCCACTACATCACCAGACCAGTTCACAACGGTCGCACGGAACTTTTGAAATGAATGCGGCTCCATCACGCGACGTGTACTGCGGCCCCGGAATATGTATGTGTAAATCAGAAGTTTGAATGGAACATATTATCAAAGTACCGAAAGTACTGCATATATGCTCAAATTACACGATATTTCCGTCTGAAATGGAACAATAACGTTCGACCATGTCCAGCCTTGGGTAAACGTTTGCCGTGGTACACACGGCTGGACATTGCCGAATCTTATATTTGATTGCAATGATCTATTCGAAATGTAGTGGTGGAATCTTAGGCCAACAGTTTGGAATTCATGTATACGAGGGCCTGTGATGTTGAAAATGTAACAAGGATCATGTTTGCATGATATTCTAAAACTTTAAAGTTAACTTTGGGATGTGGTGACAATGGTATTGGTTATTATAATGTCCGACACTGTCCAGCCGTGGGTAAACGTTTGCCGTCGCACGAAGGAACTATTTGGACCCCAAGGTCATATGCCGCGGGTTCAAACAGTTCCCGAGTGCCACAGCCAACGTTTACCCACGGCTGAACATGGTCAAACGTTATTGTTACATATCCGTCGAAAACATCGTGTAATTTGAGCATATACATGTATACAGTACTTTCGGAAGGCCAACTTTGATAACCCGTTCCATTTAAACAGCTGCTTTACACATACATATTCCGGGGCCGCAGTACATGTCGCGTGATGCAGGTTCCCCATCCTCCGCATCAATTTCAAAATGTCAGTGCGACCGTTGTGAACTGGTCTGGTGACGTAATAGCACGTTCTAATAACGTCATGAGACACAAATGTTGGCTTGGCCCCGAAATGACCATTGTCTACAGCCATTTCCAAAGAGTACGCTCTGTATGTTTGAATACGGCTGTGTCAAACAACGGCAGTCATGTAACAATATCAATTTATCTCATGTTGTGCCAATTTTTTAGAAATACGTATATTCAAATCACTAGTCAAATCACAGGACCTCAAGGAACTGTTAACATGAAATTGTTTAATGGAGTACATTTTTCGTGATCATATTGTGACGATTGAATATTTGCATAAAGTGTATCTGACCCTGTTCTTCGTAGTGTACATGTATACTATAATCTGCATTTGGTTGCCATCTAAACCATCATGGATAAGCTATCGGCCAGTTTGACCGCTTGTAGCGTTTAATAAAGACAGCTGTGAAATTGACATATAAAGTCATAAAAGTCAGTGCAATATGTTTTAAAGATTTACACCGTCGTAGCAGTTATATGTAGCCAATGTCAATACCAAGTCTGATTTTGGACGATAAATGTGCCCATTTTTTAAAACACAGAGTCTATATACATGCTATCGAGAGTACACAGTTATATAGGCTATTTCACCTGTATTTACCATGAACAGTATAATACTGTATTGAGTGCAATAAGGAATATTGATTTGCAATGGACTTGGGCTGCTAGCAGACTATAAGTTGTAAGGTTGGCATACCTGTAGTTCTAAAATTAGGTGAGTGGTGTGACCTGATGATTCACACAGTGTAACATGACCATTGTAGATTGTGGAAATGACATTTATAACCAATGTATCAATCATGGTGTATATATGTATATTGACATGACATAAGTGATAGCATGTTGTAAATGTAAAATTATCCTTGAAACGGGTTGTACCGTATTTTATTACTTTATCTAACATATATTTTGCTTTCTGTGGCAAACGCTACAAGATGTCAAACTGACCGATGACACTTAACTACGAAGATGGCCGAGATGGCAATTCCATGCGCCGTATAGGATACAGAGACAAGAGAATATCCACACATTTGTAATGCATACATCTCATTTACAAAGCATTTATAAAGCAATTGCTACATTCTTCTGAATCACCATTTAATGGAGGAAACAAAGATCACGCACACACACAGTATGGGAAACTTGTGAAATTCCTGTAGTTTTGTTGTGTAATGATACAAAAAGTACTCAAGGCTGCAACAAGTTCAACATTCCATCGACTGTAATGACACAATAGTAGAACGGACGTACACACACTCATTTGAGCGATGTGCCGCAATAATTCAACGATACTTTGAGGGGTGTTAACATTAAAGACTGACTATATAGAATATGACCTTTTGTTTCAAATGTAGTGGAATCATACACGTGGCTGAATATCTATACAAAGTATATCTGACCCTGTTCTTCTTAGAGTATATTATACAGAGCATTGAGTTGCCATCTCCGGCATTTTAGTTTGTAAATGCTATCGGACAGTTTCACCACTTGTAGCGCTTGACACGTAAAACCAATACTATGGCAGCAAATACAATAACATTTGGTACAATACGTCCTAGATATGTAGAACGACAAGGTCCTATAAATAGTATTTCAGCAGACTACACAATACGCTAGATCTCTGAACTTTTCTACCATCACTCGCAAAATATGGAATGGACAGTTATTCAATGTGTAAAATGTCAAACTGATGTCAAACTGATGCACTGTCTATTATTAGAAGTACATCTGACACAGGTAAAAGCCGTATTTACCCACATAGTAGGCAAGTAGACAGTAGTGACAATACACTCAGATAACTGCTTACATGTACAAGCAACTGGAATCGATGCAGTATCTATGGTAATACAGGAATATATCTACAGCACTGTATATTGTTCTTATTGTTACACAGTCTTTACTAAATTCTCAACATTTTAACAAAAGATCAACAAACCCTTCAGATATCAGACTTTATATATAAATTTGATGAAAACAAGGCATAGCTCGCTGTAGTCTGATGTATCCCCATCATGTTGCACCAACTTTTATTCAAGTGTTTGTCATATTATTAGTGGTATGTGTCAACCGCAATAAGAGGTAAAACTGCCCGATGGCTGGTACACACTAAGATGGCCGACATGGCAACTCCTTGCACTGTATGGAATATAGTAAGAAGAAAATGTTCATGTTTATGTGATGCATATATCCCATGACATTTACGAAGTAATTATGCATGAATCATTAGATTATCAGGGGCACAATGGGTCCTTAAACAAGATGGTGATTTCAAAGTGTGTTTACAATTCTACGATATATTCACGGGAAACAAGGGACATTATCAAGTGTGAAGTATTTCATCATTCCACTCCAGTTTCATTCGATGATATTCTTGATTGCTGATGACGCATTCAGATGGAGCTCATAATCAGAAGAAAGAACTTGATTAATGCTACAAATGAGACACGCCATGAAATCTTGTACCTAATAACATGTGCGATATCTCATGAAAAATATTTACACAATTTACGATATTTTCGGTAAATTACGTCAAAAGATGATAAAAGTTTCATAGCAAATGAGGAATACTATTCCGCATTTGTTCTGGAAATTTCGTCATCTTTCGACGTCATTTACAGAAAATATCATATTTTCTGTAAATGTATTTCATGAAAAATCGCACATGTTCTTAGGTACAAAATTGCATGGCGTGTCTCAAATGAGACACGCCATCTGAGTTTGTATCTATTGTAAGAAGATGTGCGATTTTTCATAACAAATAGTTAGTAAACAGTAACCGTCATACACTCTGACAATGACGGTGAAAGTTGCCGAACTTTTCATATTCTGCATTTGCTCTGAGCATATCGTCAACTGTTGACGTCAATTACGGAACATATAGTAAATTTTATAAACATTTTTCATCAGATATCGCACAATGTTCTTCTTAGATACGAAATCACATGGCTTGTCTCTCTATCAAGTAATAAGGCTGAATCGTTGAGACAGCAAGTGCACGACGCGAACTTTATCAGGTTACCTGCCCACTATTGACCGACTACGTACTGATAACATAGTGTTGTATCAGGCATTGACCTGATATAAACATCCGGGTTACAAGTAAGTGAAAACTAACGTTCCATTGCCCATATGACGTCACGTGACGTTACCGAATGACGTCAGTTTAATGGCGCAACGTAAACAAGTCCGCGTTCGGTCCATAGATAATAATGTCATCTGTGGTAATTTTCGAGCATTAAACGTTACCTGATTAATAGAATACCAGGCTACTGTATTTTGATATCAAGTTTATCAGGCCCGGCTCGTAAACGGTAGGAATTCCTACGCGCTTTCTAGCCATGCCTGATAAACTTGATATCAAAAGGCACTAGCCTGGATGATGTGTGGGATAAGATGAGAATAAATTGATTATGAAAAACTCGACTGTATCTGTAGGTATAGCTTGTCGCAGATATATGTGACTGTAAGTGGAGAAATGAAGCTTATGGGTTTTGCGAAATGTCCATATCAGCATGTGCAACCGCACAGTCTGATAATGATCTGCACAGTTCGCCATCCCATCAATGAAACACCCGTCATGCTTATGACAAGCATTATTTATCGTTATCAGTCTACAGAAGTATTATATTTGATAAGGAGCTACACTGATAATAAATCCCATAAGCTCCGTTTATCCTGTTACAGCCACATGACTCGTGTACCATAACGCAGATCACCGTGACTTAACTGTTTCTCCAGGAGCAGCTATACTGGTCGCAAATACAATAAGCTCCATTTCTCCAGTCACAGTCACATTTACTGTTGAGCGTTTCCATGGTTTCACACGACTTCGACCTTGTGGGAATAGCATTACACATATAAAACTATTTTCCAATGGCAGACCACGTGTGTCGTCTGAATAAGTCATGTACTGTTATTAATTATACAACCAGCAACATGCTAGAAATGTCTGATAATGCCGAGAATATGGATCAGTTATGCCACTTCCGTCGGCCCCGGGCGAACAAAAGGGATCGACAACGGGTCATACGCGGAAAGCACCACTGTGCCCTCTTATCACGATCTATACTGGTCACACAAGGCCAAGTGCATCTAATAGCACGTGGGATACCGATGCGCAATCTGATCAGGAATGGAATGGAATGGTGCTTAACGGCCCATCAACACAAAAGTGTATCATTTAGGGCCAATCAATTTAGATGAAGAAGAAATTAATTGTCAAATAGTATGTGAGATGTGGTAGCCAATCAAATGATTAGGTTAAAAAACAAACGTTGATGAAAAATATAAATGAGCAACATAAAAACAATGATAACATTAGATTTTTCGATACAAGTTGGTTTCATGGAGAAAGCTAAGCACAACTTCAATGTTCTCCACCTGGAATAACACCGAAAGTGAAATAACATTGAAATGTTTGCGTCGAATATCGGCAAAGTCGATACAGTCCAGTAGGATGTGTTGCACGGTAAATGCGCTGTGACATGGAATACACCACGAACGCGGCTCACCGTTGAGCATATGCAAATGCGTTAGTCGTGTATGTCCAATATTTATCCCGTCAACACAGTGCGTATGTGCCATGAAACACGGTGCCGTGAAACATTTTTGATATCCAGTCAATACTATTTTTGCATTTTACAGCCATTTGTAGGTGTTGACGGGATAAATAGAATAGTAGGTTAGTGCCGTGAATGGGAAAAAATATCTGGCGCGGCACGGAAACGGGATGTGCTCGGCATAGCCTCGCCCATCCCGTTTCCTGAGCCTTGCCAGATATTTTTTCCTATTCACGGCACTAACCTACTATTCTCTATGTAACCGACTAAGGACAACTTCATCCCGGCGTACATATCTGTAGCCAGGAATCCATTCCTTGTGTATAATACTGTTTCTAATTCCATAGTACTCCATTATTAAACATGAATCATCATGTTCAATAAATGGAGGACATAATACAAATATGCATACTGTTTAAATACTGATTTACAATAAAGATTTCTTCATCTGTCGGTTTACAAACAAACTTTAAAACTTAGTATAGTTCAGAGGTATAACAGATTCTTACCTGATGCAGCTTATCAATATTGCATTATTTTGAAGCTTACAAATTTTAATGGAGAACACGGGGAAATACAATGTTCAGCCTTGAACTATTATGCACGCTGTTGCTGTTAAAACAATTCGTTCTTTTAAAATCATAAACATACTCATGACATTTGTTCGAAAATCAATGCGGTGCGGTACTGTGATGATCTGTGTTTTATTTACGAGATAGTTTACACCAGTGTACACATATTATATACACGATACTGATTGTTCAGTATGCCAGACAGTATACCATTGATCTTAGTTTGTCAGGCGCACGTTTGTTTCTCATTGCTGAACGCATTATCAAATTAACAAAACAATATATTGGTGAGTAAAAATCGTATATACTGTGGTTACATGTTGTTATTTACCAACCTGTACGTCTCCATTGGTGAGGATTGTCGCAACACTAGTAATTAGTAGTGCAACAATATCACGTCAGTCACACCAATGGCTACGCAAACGAGTATGCATACTTTTTCAAATATGGGAATTTAAAGTGTTATTTAGTGTTTTTTTCTATACACCCGATATATCTTTTTATCCCGTCAACACAGTGCGTATGTGCGTGAAACACGGTGCCGTGAAACATTTTTGATATCCAGTCAATACAATGTTTGCATTTTACAGCCATTTCAAGGCGTTGACGGGATAAATAGAATAGTAGGTTAGTGCCGTGAATGGGAAAAAATATCTGGCGCGGCACGGAAACGGGATGTGCTCGGCAGAGCCTCGCCCATCCCGTTTCCTGAGCCTTGCCAGTATTTTTACCCATTCACGCACTAACCTACTATTCTCTATCTATTTTCCTTATTTCTGAACCAAAATATATGTTGTGACCACTCATTTGAACCGTCTCGGCGAGACGGTTCAAATGGTGGTCACTACATATACTTTGATGAGAAATAAAGAAATTATTGAGCCTTGCCGGATATTTTTCCCATTCACAGGCACTAACCTACTATTCTCTATATCACTGGTCGTGTATCAAAATTATGTCCCGTTGAATGTTCATTGACACACTGGTCTGTAGTGTTGTAGTGTCCTCTGTGATAAAGTTAATTAACGGAAGGAAATCGACCCGAATATTACGGAAGCCCATTAGGGCACTTCACTTTTTTTAGTTTCCATTTATTCAAGATGTTTTCTTGAATTTTCAAGTTCTTTTCTTGAATTTTCAAGATCTTTTCTTAAATTTTCAAGAAAGATCTAGAAAATTCAAGAAAAGAACTTGAAAATTCAAGAAAACATCTTGTTTTCCAGATCTTTTCTTGAATTTTCAAGTTCTTTTCTTGAATTTTCAAGATCTTTTCTTGAATTTTCAAGAAAATATCTTGAAAATTCAAGAAAAGGTAAAAAAAAGTGAAGTGGCCCTAATGGGCTTCCGTAGAATATAGCGTTTTTGTGCTATGTGAAAAGCCAAATCAGGCCAATTTCGCCTCGACTCGGTTATTATTTGTATTATAATGTTCTTATATTCCGCCGATTCTGATGAAATAAAGCGCATAGAAGGCGGAACATTGTGTAAAATCAGGGACTGGTAGCTGTTTCTTATTATATACATATTCCATCTACGTTCCCAAACACTTCGGAACAGTTTTGAAAACGAAACAGAAATTGGCGTGATCAAATTACAACTTTTAAAAAATGAAACCCGCACATTGCTAATGAAGGTTGGGACTGAGCACAACACATAATTGACACATTCAAACACTATACCTTTATTATTTTCCAGACCGACATACATCTAATATAGAGTCAAGACACGTGTCAATGGGTTACTGAAAACAACATTCGCCCGACTTATTTTATAATGACACACATGCACATATGTATACCAGCGGCTAATACATTGTATTTAAGATGATTTTAATGAACCTGCATATTAATCACAGTACTGTTACTGTACCGTAAAATGTATCTATAGTCTGTTTCACGAAAGCTGCCCAAATTTTACGGCCATATAAACAATTCAAAAATCATATTTTTTTCGATAATATTAAATTAAAGGAAAATTTAAGAATGAGCCTTCTTTTTATTTCGTGAAATTTGGTCAAATATTGATTTTATTGCGAAAACAAAATTTCCCCATGTTTCTTCACGGAGTGAAGATGTCTATGGGGATTTAACATGGGGAAACTTTTTAGAATTTCAGAAATACTGGACCGATTTTTAAAATTTAACTTTCGTTTTCTTAGTTAGATCATTTCCAAGCTATCTAGCTAGGTTTCGGAGTCAATTTCCAAAAAAAATTGTTTTTTGACTCCTCCCACAAGTCCTCTACCTCTTTTCCCCCATGTTAAATTCCCATAGACAAATCAATTTTTCGTAATCATGGTAATAAAACCAATATTTGACAAAATTTCACGAAATAAAAAGAAGGCTCATTCTTAAATTTTGCTTTAATTTTATATTATCGAAAAAACTATTGTTTATTGTTTATATAGCCGTAAAATTTGGGCAGGTTTCGTGAAACAGACTATAATCGGATATATAAAACAATTTTGAAATGCTTCAATGTTACCCGGCTATAGGGATACTTGCGGTTCATGCCACGCACCAGTCGTGCATGTCCCGTATAACAAACTTACGACGGCACCTCTCTTAACTCTTTGCATGCTGGGAAACTTGTGGGCTATCAATAGTTAAAAACTAGCGGACAACAAATCATCATATTTTCTTGTATTTCTCCCCGTAAATATCATGAATATGTCTTGGACGAAATAATACATATACTCCTAATTTGTTTGGCGGATATTTTCGCCGCTAGCATGCAAAGAGTTAATAAGATACCACAAGGATCTCACAGTGTGTCATGGTTACATTTGTTGTGGACGACAACTTTTAACTGGTTTACATTCAGTAAATTTTCAAACTTGATTATAATGCGACAATATAATCGCCATTGATCATCTTCACTCATCCAATCGGTGGTGTGTTTTTATTTCTCGCGATCGCCAATTATCAATGATTGTTGGTGAAATAAAATGATACCTAAAATAGAGAATAGTAGGTTAGTGCCGTGAATGGGAAACAATATCTGGCAAGGCTCAGGAAACGGGATGGGCGAGGCTCTGCCGAGCACATCCCGTTTCCGAGCCGCGCCAGATATTTTTTCCCATTCACGGCACTAACCTACTATTCTATTTATCCCGTCAACACCTACAAATGACGTTTAAATGCAAAAAATAACCCCAGTCACCGCACATATCCATACGCAGTGATTAGGTCGTATTGACAGAATATCAAAAATGTTTCACGGCACCGTGTTTCACGGCACATACGCACTGTGTTGACGGGATAAACTTATATATTATAACCAGGGCTAACGGTTGCAATATACGATAATAATGTCAAATGCCTAATAGTAAGGGATATTCATGAAACATGAACAGATGCCATCAACTCATATGTACAAAGAATACGAACTGGCGCGTTATAATGTGAGCATTTTGCCAGGAACTGCCAGCAGAGAACGTTTGTGGGGAGTTGTTTGTGTAGAAACCGCAGAGACATACGCGCTATAACAATCGGGCTGTTGTCCAGGTTTATCAGGAAGTCTGTTAGTTTAAACATATTTTATTTGCGTATTGTTTACAAGTTCATTGTCAATGTCAATGTTACTATATACAGTACAATACAAATGGGATTGGATTGAAAGCAAGCTTATTTAAATCCTCTCCCTTCTATTAGCGCATAGCGTATGTACATATCCCGTCGACGCCATGCTTTGTCAAATAAAGTTACAGACTTCCTGATAAACGTGAACTTCAACCCGATTGCTACAGCGCGTATGTCTGATTTGTACATATTCAAACTAGTTTTTTTCGAATAAACACTACGTAGTCTTAATTCACTCCCATGTTTAACATTGGTACAGTTGATATGTACATAATAACCAGTGTGAAACACAATCGTGGTAAACTTGTAAACGGAAATAGACAATCGATCATTATCTCAAGAACAGATGTGTTGTGTTTTCGATCCGTGCAGATCCAGAAAACATAGAAACTGTGTAAGGGTCAGTGTATGGTGGAGTCCCGCCAGTAGGTTCTCTCCATTTAGTAAGATGTATATTCCAGTCTTGACGAGAGTGCAGGCCGTGATCCTTCCTGCGGCAAACCTACGGTTGCTGTTGTTGTTGGTTACGCAAAACCTCCTTCATAAAGGCGATGTTTTCTCTATCCATACATTTGGAGAATCGGACCTGAAACATACAAAGCATTGGAGTCATCATGAAAGTTAACGTTTCGCACGTATATAGTATACAGTGTACGATATAATGTATAATATTACATTAATAAACTACAACCCACTATTCCTAATTACGTAAGTATGTGTGGACACCTAAGTAGTTACCACACACACCTGCAGATTTCGATTGATCTGGTGATATTTATCGGCAAGATCTCATATTGATATGTATTTATCCCGTCAACACTGTGCGTATGTGCCGTGAAACACGGTGCCGTGAAACATTTTTTATATCCAGTCAATACTATTTTTGCATTTTACAACCATTTGTAGGTGTTGACGGGATAAATAGAATAGTAGGTTAGTGCCGTGAATGGGAAAACATATCTGGCGCGGCACGGAAACGGGATGTGCTCGGCAGAGCCTCGCCCATCCCGTTTCCTGAGCCTTGCCAGATATTGTTTCCCCCATTCACGGCACTAACCTACTATTCTCTATATTTATGGATCCACATGTACATGTATCTGTCTACAGAAATATGCTACCACTGAAATAGACACCGACCTATTTTCATATTCCCACAAACACATGTTGATCTATTCAGGTGACAGAGGATAATAACTTTATTATTACTCTTCGTCGAATTTGCTCGATATGGTATTTTATGAGTCGAAAATGTACGACAGAGGCAATGCACTGGCAAGGCAATAAACTAATAAAAAGCAAGCTACCAGACAGAAATAACTACAATGCAGAAATAATAGTTTAAATCAAGAAATTATAGTGGCAATTTACTCCCCTTCCCCTCCTCCCCCACTGATGGTAATGGCGAAGCCTTTTGGCTCACACATAATTAACGTACGCCACCATCAGTGGAAGTATCCTAGGAAAACAATGCTCACCTCTGATAGGAATCCCGTGAAGCCATTCGCCATGGGCACACTGTTCTCATCATTGCACGGACCAAACCGCAACGAGCCCTTACCGGCTAGTAGCGCACCTGAAACACACATACATTGTTACGAAACAGTAACGTCACGTGAATTATATAGTGAAAACAAAGATGTATTCATAGGTTCATGAATATATTTTTTATGTATTTGCAGGAACAACGTAACAATTCTAGTGAAGCTATAGAAATAAATTACTGTATTTGTATATTATAATCCTTTACATACATGTATATTTACATGTAGCCTAAAACGTTACCTGCTAAATAGAATACCATGCTAGTGTATTTTTATATAAAACTCATCAGGCTTGGCTCGGGCACGGTAGGAATTTCTCGGCGAGCCCCGGAATTAATATGTGTTTCCTAGCCTTGCATGATAAACTTTATATCAAAAGATACCAGCTTCGTGTTCGATATATACCAGTTAGTTTAGCTGATCGGCTGTCGGCCTTGCCGGGGTTGGCGGGATCCTCGATCAAGGCTAGCACATCCTGTCCATCAAACAGCAGTGTGAGCGAGTTCCACGTCTTCTTCTAGTAATGAAATGATACATGTGCGGCTATGGCTGGATACATGGGGCTTATGGTATTTGTTACCAGCCCGGCTTGTTATCTGCTGGTGCACTCCCGTAGCCTAGAAGGATCTACACCGAGTGTTACATGTAGAAGGGCAACAGTTATTACACTGACTAAATAACAAACCGTGCAGAGCCTGCTCAGACTGGTCGGATGCGCAGGCTGATATGCGTCAATACTAATCGTTTATACCATAAGCCCAATTTCTCCAATCAATGTCACATATAATAGCAGTTTCAACACTAGCCTAGATGATGACGACTAGTATATGAAATAAGCCATAGTAAACACACGTCCTCATGGCCCCACTTACATACTATTGTAGGGATAGTGCTGCCGTTTGGAGTTTGGTCTGTCCCATAATTGATATCAGGGATGCGAGTGGGTGTAGGTTCACTTAAATTATATATTAGATATACACCTGTCGATTGTAATTTGGTCTGCACAATAATGATTTACAGAGATGTGGATGGGTGTAGGCAATAATGTATTACAGAGATGTGGTTTGGTGTAGGCTAAGTGATATTACATAGTAGCGATACGCCTGCCATTTGGGTTTGAGTATGCCGCATAAAGAATATCAGAGAATATTGTGGCGGTGTCCCGAGTCATCTACATTATATTATAGAAATACGACATCGGTTTGGGTTTTGGTCTGCTCCTTAAAGGATATATCAGAGAATATCGTTGTGGTGTTCCGGGCCATGTACATTAAATTGTAGAGATACGCCTGCCATTTTGGGTTTTTGTCGGCTCCATAAAGGATATATCAGAGAATATCGGTGTGGTATTTCGGGCCCTGTACATTAAATTGTAGAGATGTGCGTGGCATTTGGGTTTTGGTCTGCCACATAAAGGATATCATAGAATGGAATGAAATTGTGCTTAATCGCACAGCAACACAAAAGAGTATCATGTAGGGCCAAACAATTTAGTTGAAGACGAAAATAATAGTAAAATAGTATGTTATATGTGGTATGCAATCAAATGATTAGGGTAAAAATAAAACTATAATGAACAATATTAATGAGCAACATGTATACAATTATAACATTAGATTTTCCGATACAAGTTGGTTTCATGGAGAAAGCTAAGCAAACCGTCATTGTTCTCCACCTGGAATAACTCTGCAAGTGAAGTAACATTGAAGTGTTTGCGTCGAATATCGGTAAAGTCGATACAGTCCAGTAGGATGTGATGCACGGCAAATGCGCTGTGGCATGGAATACACATTGTACACGGCTCACCTTTGAGCATATACGAATGCGTTAGTCGTGTATGTCCAATGCGCGATCGACTAATGACAACTTCATCCCGGCGTACATGTCTGTAGCCAGGAATCCATTCTCCGAAAGTCAGTTTCACGGCATGAAGTTTGTTATCAGTGAGCAGATCCCACCGGGTCTTTATTGTATCAAAGATGAAGGAGTTACTGTATGATTTAAAATAATGATAGCAATCAGGAAAATTAGAAATCCGTAGCTCCAGTGCGGCCTTGGCAGCACTATCTGCCCTATCATGGCCTTTGATACCAGTATGACTGGGGAGCCAACAAAAAATAAAGTAATTGCCAATCGAAATTAATAGATGGTGTAGCTCAATAATGTGACGGATAAGTGGATGCTCAAGCTTCATGCTGTATACAGTTTGTAGTGAAGATAATTAATCGGAAAATAAACTTAATTGCTTTCTCCAAGATATTTTCGCAAAATCAAGGGCGAGTAAAATTGCCCTCTATTCCGCAGAAAATATCGAAGATTTATCTGGGAGTTTGGATAGAAGATCTCCCTCGGGGGGACAGTTGCAGCAGCAGCTACCCGGTCCCCGTCCTTTGATCCATCAGTGAAAATCGGAGTGTATGTATTGTATCTGCCTTTAACTTCAAGAAAAGGTGATTTAAAAATTAACGGATCAGTTGTTGCTTTCATGTGCTGGCTAAGATTGAAGATCACATTGGGCTGCTCCAACTGCCACAGTGGAGTATCTGGGACTGTCACAGCGTATTTGGCAATGTGATCGAGATCTAAGTCAGCATCATGTATTAAAGGATCCATTCTCTTGCCGAATGGTGGCGTGAAGCTTGGTTTCTTATCAAATACAGCATCTGTAGTTCGATGAAAGACAGTGTCATAAGCTGGATTAGACGGATTGCTCCCAGTCATAATATTAAGCCTTGATGATGTATTGGATCGAGAATCAGAAGATCGGATTTGCTGGAAGATCCATATACAGTGCATCCGTAGTCTAGTTTTGAGCCAATATGTGCGATGTAAAGACGGTGCAGCACATTTCCGTCTGCACCCCAGTCATTAGCTGCTACCATTCGCATTAAGTTTAGCTTTGCACTCTGCATTTAGCTTTCAAGTATCGCAAATGTACATTCTATTGTAGAGATAGACCGGTCAGTTGGGTTTTGGTCTGCCCCATAAAGGATATCAGAGAATATTGCATGGTGTCCCAGTTAATTTTAACTTATATTGTAGAGATACACCTGTCATTTGGGATTTGGTCTACAACATGAAGGTTATATCAAAGAATATCATGGAGGCATCCTCGATCATTCACATCATAATGTAAAGATAGACTTGCCGCTTGGGTTTTGGTCTGCCCCATAATGGATATCAGAGAATATGGTGGTGGTGTCCCGGGTCATTTGCACTACATTGGCTGCCCTGCCCCATAAATGATATCAAGGATGCCGTCGTGTCCAGATGCACTTACATTATATTGTAGAGATACGCCGGCCACTTGTGTCCGTGTCTTTCCCATAAAAGATATCATCGATGTCGTCGGGTCCAGGCTCACTTCGAAAGACGGTCCCGAGCTTGTTATCGTGTCGCAGTTAGAAGCTATGATCTGTTTTGCATCGCCACTAGGAACCGCTGCAGGTTATATGAAATAGGTACATCAGTACATAACAGTTTGTGATTTATTGGTTACCGCTGTACTGACGGCAGACTTTGATTGCTGTCTCAGGCAATGTGCATAGCCACAACTACTCATACAAGCAAGCTGATTGTCGCTCGTGACCAGCTAGAACGCATATGGCAACCCGATACGGATTATGTTTTCTACAGAAATCGACAGTTAACCTGCACAATCATGAGCATTCTTAAGTAGAGAACAAGACACCCAACGGAAGCCAACGAGCTCGTAGAAACTGACAACAACAACTCCAACGCAATTTACACTTATGCACGCTAACAGCGGTCAGCAAACTACTTCAACACTTCAGAAACATACACCTCTCCACGACCTGTCGTGTATGCTTTACAAGGATGGGCAAGGTTGGAAATAATGTGGGAACTGTGAATTGATGTACATGTATATCTAGATTGAACGCATGCTCATTTAAAGTGAAAAGCAAATGTATCCGAGCGGAGATAAACCAATATGCAAGTATTATATTAACGTATAAAACAGGCTAACATATTGCAGTAGTCACATAGTCATCCACAGACTCGTATATATACTGTATCAACTACGTTATGACATCACTAAGATACTAGTGATGTGTGAACTGAGTTGCGTATTGTCTATTACTACTTACGCTGGAATGTAATTTTGAGCGTCACTTCTGGGAAGGTCGTGGTGCCATAACGCCATACTTCCATTCCGTTAGAGCCGTCAAATGTACCGTATGTCAAACCTGAAATAAATATTGACACGTATTAGCAGTGTATGTGTACGTGTTTCTTCATCAACAAAGAACATTCTAATCGTAAATAGAACTATTATCAGCAGTAATGCAGTCAATAAATTATGCAAATTTATTGGAATGTTCTGTATACGTAAGTCTTCTGTAGTCCTGTTTGATATTCATTGAATATGGGATAACGTATATTTAGATAGTAGCATATCTCAAATTCGGACACCAATAATCTGTGTTTACATTTGATATGTTTCACTGTAGTCAATATTGCATGTTCTTTGTGGAAACTCATACTATCATATATTAACTCATTGCTGAATTACAGTGGAATATCTCTTATTCAGGCTTCATGGGAAGCTCAAACTGTCATAGTATATCTTTCAAAACTTGCCATTGGCGGTAGTGGATTTCTTCAACTCCCTAATGCTGGAGATGTGGCCATCGCCATAGTTGTGGACCTCCCAGTTCTTGTCGATATGGTCAAACTTGGCAACTACCTCAGGCTTACAACCTATACACACGGAATAAACAGGAAAAAGCAATTACAGTATTACATAACATAACATAGCATATATACAACGTATGTATGCATTACCAAAACAACATAACGTGTTTAAATGTAAAGTATGTCTCCGAATAAACGTGGACTTAAGCGTGAATAAAGGACTCCTGTTCCTGTGTACTAGGAAACTATCATCCAACAAGCAAGCTACTTACGTTGCATAGGTACGACACTACCCCTGCAAGTGCAGATCGTCTCGTCAAACTCCACGGTGCCGTTGGCACATGGCCGCTCAATGCCAGCGTCCACGTCGAGATAGGCCATCGGATTTCCATTTATCTTCGTGAATCGACATTCTGAAAGGCGCAAGGATACACATAACACGCTAGCATCTCTTTAAACTGGAACCACAGTATGTTCACTTTTGACATATCTCATGTCATTTATCTCTGAAGGTAATGCATGTTCCTGTTTGTAAAACACAGCAGTTGGTATTGTAGTGCTGATGATTCAATTATTGTTGATTATCTCTCAACTGGACACACTTACCATTAAGTCACTTATATAGTACATATCATCAGCGCATGATTGGGCAATTAGCACATACTACAGCAGGACTGTTGACAGTATTATATACATGGCGAGAATATGAAACCCTGTTGGGGTCGCGAACCCGGATTCTCTCGCTTATAAGGCAGTGCTGTACTGCCTGGTATATCCACAGCACGAATACATATACACACTGCCCACGGACAGTATGTCACCGTATATTACACACGTGGTCATATAGCACGTTGCGTCTTACACATACCTTTAGCAGAGCCGCCTGGTCACGTGGCCATATAGTACGTGTTTTACACCTACCTTCAGTATAGCCGCCCGGACACGTGGTCATATAGCACGGGTCTTGCACGGCCAATACCGGCTCACAGCGCTGTAGCGCGGTGTTGTAGTAAAAATGCTGACGACAGCAGTAGGCTTCGTCATAACCTTTCGGGTTGCACTTCATAAATGTTCGGCAATTTCCGTCAAATAACGAATATGACAGTACGGGGCCTGTCTCTGTAATCTTTCCGCACACGTCTACAATGACACGTGTACATTTAATTAATGCAACGCAAATAATAATAATAATAAAATCCAGCTAAAATTCTCACCAAGGTATCGCAACAGAGTCAACTATAGGACAATGACCAACAATCATGGAGAACACACGTTATCACATGACCTTGATAGGATGTTAGTCTAAGCACAGGGATACGTGTACCAACGGTTTAATAATGACATTCTAGGTTTCGGTAAAACACAGGCGAGACTAATATACAATTTAAGGCATAACAATCTCAGTTAAAGCATTACACCATGTTACAGACAAGCCACAGGTGCATTAGCATGTAGCCTATTAGATAACATAAATATGCATTATATATATATGCAATCTACCATGATGATATAAGTGTAATGTGTGTGGCCATCTCGAGTGGTTATGGGGTAACTGGTATACAGGGAAAAGTTTATTTTCGAGCAGTTTTGATACACGTACCTGTAAGGTACTCCGCCGGACAGTCGTCTTGACAGTTATCGTTGGCCTGGCATTCTCCCGTTGCGCTGTCGTAGCCAAAGCCCGGGGCGCAGCAGAGGGGGTGGGGATGGCCATTCTCGCAGTCCCAGTATGTGCGACAGTTGCCGTCATAAAACGGCTGGGTGCGGACACCCGTCACGGAACAGCCAGCTGTGTAAATATGAGACACGCCGTGTGATTGTGTGCATTCGGAAATCTGCGTAATTGCATGAAATACGTTTACAAAATTTACAATATTTTTCATAAATGGCGTCAAAAGTTGACAAAATTTTCAGAGTCCTTGCGGAATATAACTCTGCTGAAACTTGTGTCAGGTTTTGACTTTATTTATGAAAAATATTTTAAATCTTGTAAATGTATTTAATGAAATTACGCCGATGTCCGAAGGTACAAAACCAAATGGCGTGTCTCATATGAATGTACATCTTTACTGGCGTATGCTATGCAACTAATATATACCCCAGCGATTATAAATAGCATGTGTAAAGAAAGAAGAAGCAGTATACCCAATACACCAGTACAATATGCACACAATGAATCAACAACATACTATTATCAAATGTACGCAAGCAACGATCACGCCACAATGCACAAACCCATGTAACCATCAACTATTAAACAAAAGTCACATATAATGAAAAACGAAACCAATAAACTACTATACATGCATACTCGGCTATAATAATAATACAGACTAAACTGCCCGCTGCTGGGATAAGTATCCAATATAAACTAAGATATCAGATACAAATTACATAAACTCCATGTAAGTAAGAAAGAAAAACAGCAAACTCCTACTATAAAATGTAAAATCGTGAATAAAGTGAGACTTCGCTGCTTCTGTATATCATGATAATCTTTCTGTAAATTGATCAAGAGATATATACGACTACACATAACGTACAATAATTTTCGGGTTGAATGTGAAACAAAGAAATTGTTGTGCCCCTCTAACACTTACTTCATAATTGTAATCATTAACTGTTGTTGTTCAGCTATTCATCATCTACTTCAAACAGCGACATGGTTGTGACACAACGTGTTACTTACATACGTGTATTGGTCGTATTGGTCGTATTGGTCGTTAGATCTAACAACAAAAATAACCAGACACTGACAGACTGGCCGGACAAGTGTTACTTTTCTTTATGTGTAGCGCAAATTGAAGAGGATTGTGCGACAGAGACCAAATCAATGAATCAACGATAATAACAACAGCAAATAACCGTTTACATGTAGTACATACATACTATATAGTGTACCAGTTGCGGCCTGTCCCTAAATTACCTTAATTGTTGCCAGGATGTTAAACCCATTCACCTGCACTTGTGTAATAGTTGCGACAAGTAACTCTGCAAAACTCTCGTACGGGAGTAACTGCCAGCAACTAAGATTGTACGTACATTGTTTGAGGGGGCACGGTGCCCGACATATCTCCATTGGATCGTCGATACATCTCATCAGCTGGGAGTCGAACATCTGGCCCTGGGGACAACACTGCGGCTTCGAGACGCCGTTATGGCAACGCCAGTAGCTGCGACAGTTGAGAGTGTCCTCCTCGGGGTAGACTGTTAGGCTTTTGTCTCGGCACGGATCTGCGACATAGATGGACAATATAAGTCTAGTGCAAGGGCGTCGTCATGAGAGGTTCGGTGGGTTCGTACGAATCCCCCTTTTTGGAGCCAGCAGGATCTTTTTATACAAATGAGGTCTGTGGTAGACATTTTCAGTGCATGAATGAGCAGACATTATATTATTTACATGCATTGCCAACAAAACACAGTCACGCGACGCCAGAAACGTACTGCAAGATGCAAATTATCAGAAATACGTTTCTGAAATTGACTCAAAATTCTGCCAGGAGCAGTGTCTTTTGATATGAAGTTTATCGGGCACGGCTACGCGTAGGAATTTCGAGGCTTGCCGATACTTCCAGGGTAGTCTCGGCATGGATCTGCAGCATACAGCGAATATTTGCCAAAGGTTCCCAAAGAATCAAACGAACACGAATAGAAAACAAAGTGGACACGATCGGTTTGTGCATCATTATGCATAGAAACAAATACTGTTTTGTTGTTCAATACGCGAAAACGAAATGTTCGTTTAAATATACGGTTTCCGACTATTTAAACGTTGTCGTCTCTTTCAACGCATGTTGTGTCTTTTTCTTCAACGCATGTCGTGTAGTTTACACACCATTTTCGTTTTATAATTAGTACACCGTGATTTCCTTGGTTTAAACCAATGGAAACATCGTTTTCTAATTTAAACAAAAAACGAAAGCGATGTGAAAAGGATGTGCAAACGATAGTCAATCGTTCGTTTGTGGAACAAGGACCAATACTAGTCTAGAGAATACCAATCTCCGACTAGTGTATTTTTTATAGGAAGTTTATCAGGCAAGGCTAGGAGGAAACGCGTGGGAATTTCTACCGTTTCTGAACCGAGCCTGATAAACTCGATTTCAATAGACACTTGCCTGGTACTCTAACAATAAAGTAACGTTTTGTGCTAGCCGATGGTCAAATATAACATATGTTTTGCTGAAAAGAACGTGAACTTGTTTAGGTTTAGTTAATTGACGTCATTCAGTAACGTAAGGTTACGCCGTTCGATCAATGAAACATCGGTTTTCATTCCGTTGGAACCGAGCCAATGTCTGATACGGCAATAATATGTTAAAATTCAGTACGTTTTCGGCCAATAGAAAGCTCGTTATCTGATAAATAGATAAATAAAGTTATCATAGGTAACTCGCTATGCATTGACCGAATATGTGGCTGTGACTGGAGAAATAGTGATTGTTGGTTGTGCGACCAGTGTAGATCCAGATCGCCCCGTGCATCCGCAACTGCCTGACAATGATAAGCGTTTGCCTGGTACGCCATTCCCCTCAATGAAACACCTGCTGTGCGTCTAACCAGCAATGTAGACTGTTATCCGGCTACAGGAGTGCGCTAATTGATCAGGTGCTACACTGGTCAGAACTCCCTTAAGCCACATTTATCCAGTCACAGCCACATATATGCTGACTGATAACAACGCGTCGTATCCTACATGGACTGCATGTGCATATCTGGGTAACAACGAATAATGATCTAACCTTTTATTGGCCGAAGTTACACCACGTTACCTAATGGCGTCAGTGTCATGACCCAACGTAAACGAATCCGCATTCCTTTCAACGAAAACGACGTCATGTTTGCTCATTTTGTAACATACATGTGTGTTGCTATCTAGTTAAACAGGCTCGGCTCGGAAATGATAGCAGTTCCCCAACTAATTAATTCGTGTTTCCTAGCATTGAGTAGAAAATACACTAGCTTGATATTGAGATTGTATATATGCTAGTCGAACCTGTCACACATACTATAGCATTATTTATGTTGATGAGTAATCCTTTTCACGGTGAGTTTTGAAATTGTGGGAAAGACAATATAGCACACTGAAGTAAATATAGTTTCAAATTGTTTGAATAATTATGTCTGATGTGTATTAGTTATGTCTACTTGCCATTCCCGCATGTGTAGCCTTTAGCCTGCAGGTCCTCTACTCGTTCACACGTGGATATGTTTGAAACTGTCCAATAAGATCCGAAGGCACAGCGCATGCGTGTTGCGACGTATGTTCCCATGGACGTTCGCTGACAGACAACGTAACTCTTGCAGTCACCCGGAAGCGGTACATAGCATGCTGGGTAGTTACATTCGAACTGGTGGCAGAAAACTGTAAATAAAACGATATATAGTATTGTTTCGACACAAAAATGAAAATGAACAAGTCGAGAGATAATCGCCGAACATGACTACTAGAACGATATATATACATTGCAATACTTGCGACCAGTAACTCTTGCAATCCATTCCCGTACCGTCCGTAGCGATTGTAAGAGATACTGTTCGCAACGAACATTGCAAGTGTGGTTATGGTACATTTGTTCATTTCCGTCACGCATTGTGGTAACATGGTCACAGCCCAGGGAACAAACGACCTCTATTACGTTCTAGAACGAACAAAGTGTATTCAATACGTTATTTGTTGCCACATTCAGTAGCTATAACGACTATTCCCGTAGCATTTATGTAACATATATGTGCATGTGTATAAAACATGTGTACATGTACTATAAGTTATAGTTCACTCATATATCTGAGCTCAATGACAGACTGGCTATAGAAGTATATACAATACTATGATGGGAATATATGCACATTGCAATAGTTCATTCAAATAATAACATAATTATTACCTAAAACAATTTTATTATATTTGTTATGTTTCAGCGCTCCATGTTATTTGTCAACTCGATGTAGTCTATACAATATGGCACGAATATGTTTAAACATATGATGTCCGTATTAAATGAAAAACTACCTGTGAAGTCCGTGTTTTGAAACGCCAGTCCAACGTTCAGATTAGACACAAAGTTGCCGCCTGTCTGAAATTCGACGGAAGATGAGTCTCCGAAACTAGCTCCGCCACCAATAAACGATTGTGGGCCTACGTCTGTACCCGCCCTAATCACGGTCTTCGATGTGCCGATACCTCCTGCAGTAGTTCCTGTCGCACTACCTGCACCGCCCGCTGTGAACTCCATACCACCCATTTGCGTAGCTCCGCCTGTGGAAATGTCCGCTCTGCCAATTACTACTGCAGCGATTGCGCCATCCATAGTACCGCCCATATCGAGTGTAGCGCCACCAGCAGGGACAATAGGATCACCAGAATGCACAACGGTACCGCCCATATCGACTGAAGGCACAGCACTACCACCCGTATCGAATGTAGCTCCGCCGGAAGGCACCATGGTACCGCCCATATCGACTGAAGCTCCGCCTGAAGGCACCATGGTACCGCCCATATCGATTGAAGCTCCACTAGAAGGCACCATGTTACCACCCATATCGAATGTAGCTCCGCCGGAAGGCACCATGGTACCGCCCATATCGACTGACGCTCCGCCGGAAGGCACCACGCTACCGCGAATATTGATTAAAGCTCCACCCGGCACAATGGCACCGCCGATATCGACTGAAGCTCCGCCTGAAGGCACCATGGTACCGCCCATATCGATTGAAGCTCCACCAGAAGGCACAATGTTATCGCCCATATCAAATGTAGCTCCACCTGAAGGCACTACAGTACCGCCCATATCGAATGTAGTTCCGCCTGAAGGAACAACAGTACCGCCCATATCGACTGAAGCCATGCCACCAGCCATGGACGTTCCTCCCATTAAACTACTTAGAATGTCGGTTCCAGCTGCGGCCGATATACCAGAAGTAGGTTCACCCATATCTGAAGCACCAGTGGCGGTGAATTCTGAACTGGGTCCCACGTGAGTAAATGCTGATCCAGGTCCGACACTAGGTTTGTCTATTAGATTGACTGTTGCACCGCTGTCTCCACCTGTTGTAATTCCAACAGGAACATCGCCAGATACAGTCCCACCGACGACGATTAGTCCTTCAACTGTTGCTGGTACGTTGTCCAGTCCTGGAACTGTAGCATCGACAGTGATGCCGGAATCTACTGACATCGAAGCCATACCAGCATCGGAGGTAGCAGCCACCCCGGCATCTGCGGTCATACCGACACCAGCGACATCGCCGGTCACATCAGCTGTCCCGCCATCGGCAGCCATACCACCGCTAGTAGCCGTAACATCAACAGTCACACTAGCACCAGCTACTCCAGCATCGGTCATACTATCACCGGTAACCGCGCCGTCGCCAGTCACAACCGTAGCAGTCGCCGCGACATCACCAGCTGTAAAACTATCTCCAGTTGCCACGACATCGCCAGACATACCATCAAAAGTCGCCGCGACATCGCCAGTTACGATACCATCAGCAGTCGCCGCGACATCGCCAGTCACAATACCGTCAGCAGTCGCCGCGACATCACCACTAATACCATCACCAATTGCCGAGACATCACCAGTCACAATACTGTCAACAGTCGCCGCAGCATCGCCAGTTACAACAGTACCGGCCGCTCCAGCGTCGGTGGCCATACCATCACCAGTTGCCGTGACATCGACAATGGCAATACCATCGCCTGTGACAGTGATATCACCAGTCCCAACAACACCAGTTGACCCGGCATCGCCGATCAGTATGGTACCATTTGCCACGGCACCGGCGGCCGTACCATCACCTGTCATTGTGATATCGCCGTCCATGGCACCTGCCATTGTGTGGTCTACGGACAGATTCGCTGCCACACCAACGTCAGTGTCTGTGACAGTACCGGCAACACCAGTATCAGCTGACGCAGATCCAGCAGCGGCATCTGTTCCAGCCATCGCCACACTACCCGCTTCATCAGTCCCACCGGCCAATGTTCCAGTTCCTGCGCCACCCATTAACGCGGCGAGTAGATTTTCGCCTGCCGCAGCAGACATTCCTGTCGCAGATTCATGTGCACCACCTTCAACATTAAGAGTTGATCCAAATTCGCTACCGACAGCTGGTCCGCCTGCCACATTCATAGTTGCACCAAAATCAAATGTAGCAGCACCAGGCATTGTCGCACCTGTACGAAAGAAGGAATTACTACATTAAAGAGGACAAGCAATGTTGTTACGCAATATAATTCAGACAGTAGTCCGTCCGTTTTAACATTGTAAATCAGTCATATAACCATTATTCGTGCAATCATGAACATGCATTATTATCTGAGATGCGTTACCAAGAAACCTTTCCAAATGAGATCACATACTTATATTATTTCGATGTCCGGTTTAGAGAGGTTCCACTGTATTTATATAATTACATTAAAGAATAATTGCACAGCATACAGAAAGCGGAAGGGGTGAATGCACACTGCTTGTACTTACTTTCAACAGTAGGAAAACACGGATTTTGCCCCCCCCCCCCCCCCCCCCCCCCCCCCCCCCCCCCCCCCCCCCCCCCCCCCCCCCCCCCCCCCCCCCCCCCCCCCCCCCCCCCCCCCCCCCCCCCCCCCCCCCCCCCCCCCCCCCCCCCCTGCCCCCCCCCCCCCCCCCGATATCAATAAAATAAATATATATCCAATTGAGACAAGAACGGGTACAGTCGTGCTTGCTGCTCTTTTTAAATCAGCATAGTTACAGCAAATACAATAGTCCAGGATGACAATTCATACTACGTTACGGTGCAATGAAAGCTGGTTGTAACTCTCACGAGATGCCATTTTGCGCATATAGCTACCCCTGCCCTGGGGTCTAACATCAATTTCAATATGGTATTTGATTGTTAGGTGTGTTTCATTCATTTGTTTGCGAGTTTATTTGCTTGGGTGATTGCGGATTAAAAAGTGCATCCCAGATCCTGTTGAATGTTATGGAATTACAAGTATACGTTTATCATTTGTGTATTTGATACTACATTGATTCAGCCTTCTCATTTGAATACATTTACTCTATTCTTCTAATAGTTTGGTTGGCGTATGAATCCGTGTCAGTCATTTTGAAAGCTGTTCAGACGTGTAGTTTATGACAAGTCTTACCTGCCGCGACTGGGTTCAGATCAACAAGATTGGCCGCTGAAAAAAAGAGTGATGCTGAACATGAGAAACAACTTTGGCATATCGTGCGTTCAGTGTTAATCCATGCCAGCGTAAGCAGTTAATATATAGATAATAGTAGGTTAGTGCTGTGAATGGGAACAAATATCTGGCAAGGCTTAGGAAACGGGATGGGCGAGGCTCTGCCGAGCACATCCTGTTTCCGTGCCGCGCCAGATATGTTTCCCATTCACGGCACTAACCTACTATTCTATTTATCCCGTCAACATTACAAATAGCTTTAAAATGCAATAAAATAACCCCAGCCGCATCTCCAAATCGTATTGACAGGATATCAACAATGTTTCACGGCACATACGCACTGTGTAGACGGGATAAGTATTCAACAGTATACGTCCTTACAAAGCTGCTTCAGAAGTTTCCTACATGCAGAACAAAAATCACATATTACAAAAGCCCCGTGTTCCTAGATACAGCCATAATGTTGATTCGTGTGAGATAGTTACATTACAACTGGTCGTACATGTACTAGTATATACCAGTGAATGTACTGGCAACGTTCGTGGGTAGATTGCGCATTTACATACAAATATCAATATGCATACATGAAATGTGACAGTTGTAAAATTATGTGAAATGGATGATAAATGCATTACTAGTGCATGCAGCTTATATAAACGGACATTATATTTATAAATGCGTATATATAAAACAATTTAGTCCGTTCAACATGACCGAGCAGAAAGGTAACAATTGCAAACACTGTAGATCCAGTGGAGCTGGCTCGTAAATGAGCCATCTCGTTACAGTATCATATATATTTACATATTTTGACGCAATACCCATTTTTTGATTGGCGGAATAATAAAACATACATGTTGTATATTTTGAGATGAAATGATTACACACAATTTACAATAAACAAACTACAACTTATGGAAGAGAATAGTTGGACACATATGTAACACTGTGATTGACATACCTTCACCACCTGCCGCGCCACCTACTGAGCCATTGACGTCACCAGAGACATTGAATATCCCGGGTAGTTCACCCCCGGTACCTAGACCTATATCGAGACCCAGATCAGTTCCATTGGGATCCTGGGCTGCACACAGCGATATACCGACCAGCACAAGCAACATAAACTGCATCGCCATCCCGTGTCCCTGAAACAGGAGATACAATAAAAAATATCGATATATCCCAATGAGACAAATGAGATGGAAATCACCAAACTTAATGCATATATGTTGCATAATCATGATGGTACATTGGTAATTACAGAGACGCGGCGCAACGTGCCATCAACAACCAGTAGGATACAGTCACCGGTAAGAACGAATCAACATACAACTCGAAATACTATAGGAATTAATTTATGGGGTATACACTTGGAAAAGTCGCGGGAATACTGGACGGAAGGCCTCATCCAGTATTCCCGCGACTTTCCCAAGTTTATATCCCCGATAAATTCCACAAAAAGGCCATTCATTCCTTATAATTCCAGCATTAGAATTAAATTCATCAAGAAAATGTGTTTATTTTCCGTTTTCTTAAGAATTATTTTAACTGCGCCTGACGGTTACGGAAAGTAGTTCGGCATGGAGTTTACTGGGATATAAATTTTGGACAGAGACTTGCTACGGGCCAATCAAATGTTAGGGAATTGTGTAAATATTTTTGTGCTGGAATTAATATAGCGCAAAGGCAATCTATACCCCAAAACACCTAAGATAGACTCTCAACAAATCACATCAAACGGAACGGTCAGCTGGAAACAAGTACATCCGAAAACGGTATAAGGAAATATACAAGTGCTCTGCCGAGATATTTTTTTCCATTCACGGCACTAACTTACTATTCTATTTATCCCGTCAACACCTTCAAATGGCTTTAAAATGCAAAAATTGTATTGACTGGATATGAAAAATGTTTTACGGCACCGTGTTTCACGGCACATACGCACTGTGTTGACGGGATAAAAATAAAACCTGTGTCAATGCTACTGATACAGCATTCCGTTATCTGTCGGCATGTATCAATTATCAATAAGCAGCTTAATACCTGCTCAAATGTGTGTTGTGTACATTTGCAAGTGGGATGTTACTGTATATGTTTATCTGCATGATCTGAGTCAGTATTGTGCCATAACTGTATGAGCAATGACACACACACCTCATATGCCCTGCTTAAGCGATACTCGGTGTGAATGAGGGCACGTTTAATACATGTGGCACATGCGTTTCTTATAGTTATCATGGTTATTTTAACAAACTTGTTATGTATTTGCCATGTTGTATTGCGTCATGTAGTGGCCTATATGGGTTCATTGGTCTCCTTCATTGTTATCTGTTGTCCGAATATGAATGACTGACGAAATTACCCACACATATCGGGAAAATAACAAATCCGTAATATGAATGACGTCTTTAGTGGATGTTACATTTATCAAAATAGCGTAACTATTCGAGTTCAAAGTGGAAACTTACAAACCAAAGGCATGTGCCTTTTTGTGGAATTTATCGGGGTATAAACTTGGAAAAGTCGCGGGAATACTGGACGAAGCGATAAAATATTACAATTTTCGAAAAAAAATCAAAAAACAAAAAGATTTTTTTTTTTTTTTGAAAATTGTAATTTTTAAGGCCTCGTTCAGTATTCCCGCGACTTTTCCAAGTTTATATCCCCGATAAATTCCACAAAAAGGCCATTCATTCCTTATAATTCCAGCATTTGAAATAAATTCATCAAGAAAATGTGTTTATTTTCCGTTTTCTTAGGAATTATTTTAACTGTGCCTCACGGTTGCGGAAAGTAGTTCGGGTGGGAGTTTACTGGGATATAAATTTTGGACAGAGACTTGCTACGGGCCAATCAAATGTTAGGGAATTGTGTAAATATTTTTGTGCTGGAATTATACTTCGATAGTACCAGTACCAGGAAGCGCGTATGCGTCTGAGAACCTTGATATAAAAGTACTAACCTGATTTATTACCAGACATCGCTACCTGATAAATGCATCTACATGACACGACACGTGACTTCAAAATACTAATTAGGAAATATCAGCAGAGTACACGTCGTGTCAATTTTATAGCGTACTGGTGGGATAGTCATTGACCAGTCAATGGTTTGAAACTAGTCAAACGATCCGACAGGGAAGTAATTTTTGACTGCTACATCGGTTTACGAATCATTTATTTTAATTCTAGTTACTTCCTTCTTCTTTGTAACTAATGTTGTTAAAATGTGCAGCCCAACCATTTTGGTCTTATTAATAGTAAATTATATATCTTGAAAATACTGTCTACTGTCGAAATAGAATATATTTAAAGCATCGGTTTACCAAATGAATCATTTATTTTAATTACAATTACTTCTTTCGTATTGGGTGAATTTAAGCCGCATCTCTTAAGAGTGCGACCGCGCCGGCCACACTCTAAGACATGCGGTTTACAATCACGGCTCGCATACTTGCATGCGGTTTTCACCAGTCGTGTTAGATTGCCAATGACTATACTGTGCATATGAAACACAACTGCACCCCATGGGACCTTTAAGGTGCAATAGTTACATTCTGGTTTAGCTGGGCTTTTTAAGATCTCAATTGGGTATACAGCTTCGATGTTTCACGTGAGGCTCACCGGCTACCGTGCACGGTGCATGGTATGCGGATTTCAATATGTGTCCTTACTTTTGTCATGTTCAATGGCGTCGTCAGAGGAGGTCGAAACCCATTTTTGGAGCCAGCAGCATTTTGTTTGATATAAACGAGGTCCGAGATAGTCAAGTGTCGTGCATGAATGAGCAGACATTATATTATTCAAATGTCCTATTAATAAAACGTATTATAATATGCCACTTTTAAGAAATACGCTTCTTAAATAGACCCATAACTGTTTGCCCAGGAGCTAGTTGCTGTCCAAACATACCCAAATGTAGCATTTGGCTTCTGGAAATCAAAGCAAATCCGGGGCTGTGAAGCCCATGGTGTTATATTGCTGTATGTATCAGTTGGTGAATGGAAAATAAACATCACATCTCAAATTACAATGCAAGTATACCGTTTCGTATTGACATCTGTAGCCTATTTCACCAACAATGCAAAGTATACTTATCTAGAAAAGTACTATGAGGGAGAAATTTTCAATTTAAGGATAAATTATTAATGTTTATTATACTGAATTTAGTACATTATCATAGCCATTTTGGCTGTGATAATGTAATGAATTCAGTATAATAATTCTGCATAATTTTAATCATCAAATATGTGCATGCAGTCGTTAGTTCTATATGACATAACGCATTTCGGGAAAATAAATGATTACTCCCTCGATGTGTACTTTGCTAGATAAGTATAATTTGCAATTATGATGAAATTGGCTACTGGTTTAAATGGGGATAAGATACTAGATTACGTGTTTAATCTAATTACACTTTTCTGTCAACCTAAGACAAATGGCTGTATGACAAATAGCTTTTAAATTGTACGACACATACATTTTTTAAATACATTGTAGCACAGCGAAGTACGTGCATAATTATGCGCATAATTGGGATCCATGTAGAGAAAATATACATTACGATCATCGAAAACTCAGATCAGCCTGTGTATGCTGATCAGAGCATACACGGTTCGCCATTCATTTACTGAAGCATGCGGACTGCCATCAGTAGCCCATTTCATCAACATTGCAAAGTATACTTTAGTAGCAAAGTATACTTTGAGGGAGAAATTTTCAATTTTTTGAAAAATTTATGAATTTTTATTATACTGAATTTATTACATTATCACAGCCATTTAATGGCTGTGATAATGTAATAAATTCAGTATAATAATTCTGTATACTTTTAATCCTGAAATATATGCATTGGTTAGTTCTATGTGAAATAATGCATTTCTGGAAAAATAAATGATTACTCCCTCAAAGTATACTTTGCTAGTAAAGTATACTTTGCAATGCTGATGAAATAGGCTACAGGTAAACCGATTAGACGATAACGCGATTATGTAAGCGTGCAGAATGTGCTACCAATGTTGTAAGTCACCTGTTCGCAACCGGCAGCCCAATTACAAACGTAGACTAAAAAGGCTTGTCTATTTAGCTTACATAAACCGCAAACATAGCGCGTCCATTATATTCCGTAACCTTCATAGTTAACGTTCCGTCAAAACAATGTTGTACGGTGCAACGTCGTCACGTCACAGTGATTCACGGCTTGTTTTGCTATTGTATGCCAAAATATTTACACTGTCCATAAATTTATACTGCAAACGCCCATTCAACACAATACGTTTATATGCCAGTACATTAGATTAGCCCCACGTGACGTCGCGCGACGTTGTTGATTAATTAATACATAGTGTCCAGATCGGAGAATAGTTTTATAAGCATGATAAGGCAATAACTATAAGATATTAGATAGCAACGATCACCATCTACTAAATAATATAACAGCGTAGTACGTGTACATGTCTTTGCTCGTTCAAGTTCGCGACTAAAGTCGGAAATTCATCATATAGTCAGAGAGCCGACAACGATTGTCCCTTTCAGTTTCAATTGCATTGTAAACGTTCGCACAGTTCCTGTTTAGCAAGCGTTGCGAAATCACTACTAATCGGTGTTGAAAACGACTGTGTTTCTGTGCAAATAAAATATAAAACAGACCGTAAGGCATACAGTGGGGTCAGCGTGTAAGTGCACACACGAACGAACACGACAGGTTGGAACGCTGACCCCACTGTATTTCATGTATAATAAAAAATGAAAATATTTTTTTGCATTTTTTCTCATTTCGCATCAAAAGTGTATGTTGTTACCACTCAGTTGAACCGTCTCGGCGAGACGGTTCAACTGAGTGGTAATAACATACACTTTGGGTGGGTAGCGAACCAACCTGTCGTGTTCGTTCGTGTGTGCACTTACACACTGACCCCACTGTACCCACATGAGGTGGAAGAGGCGAGATCAGGTGTTATGTAGCTGTTTAAGACCATATACAACTAGCAAGCGTACAACACGTTGTTGTTGCGTGAAACGTACTACAATGTCAATTCACTGTCCCGTGAATGAATAATAATACGAAGAGAACCAACCTGTCGTGTTCGTTCGTGTGTGCACTTATACGCTGACCCCATTGTATGGTTGCTGTTTTATGCACTAATTCCCACATTGTTTTACACCTCATAAAGACGCAAACTCTGTGGCTGACCAACCAGTATGTCAATCGTCTCAAATGTATTTCTGGCTGCGAAAGTAGTATGGTATGTAAGTATGGTAATGAAACATTATTTTGTTTGGTCGTCACGACCAAACAAAATAATGTTTAATTACCATAACACGGCACTGGTAGGTCACAGAAGAACTGCATATCACATATGCAATTCTGAATACCATGATAGTGTCTTTTGATATTATGTTTGTCAGCCAAGGCTAGGAAGCGCGTAAGAATTCCGAGGCTGGCTGATTAATTCTACCGCTTCTGTAGCCTATTTCACCAACATTGCAAAGTATACTTTTCTAGCAAAGTATACTTTAAGGGAGTAACCATTTATTTCCCCCGAAATGCATTATTTCATATAGAACTAACCACTGCATATATTTCATGATTAAAAGTATGCAGAATTATTATACTGAATGTATTACATTATCACAGCCAAAATGGCTGTGATAATGTTAATAAATTCAGTATAATAAAAATTAATAAATTTATCTTAAAATTGAAAATTTCTCCCTCAACGTATACTTTGCTATAAAAGTATACTTTGCAATTTTAATGAAATCGTCTACTAAGCTGAGCCTGATAAATTCGATATCGGACAGCAGTAGGATACGACAATGTGTGTGTTATCAGTCAGCGCGTATTCGGCCAACGCATAGCGAATTACCTGATAAAGCATGGAAAATGTTTGTTTTATACCTCTCTTATGTGCCATTTTCATTGACGAATGTGGAGATTATATGAATAAATAGGCGGGAAAATTACGAATTTTCGACCTAGGACAAAACAGGTCAAATATATGAACATTGCAACTACAATATACATGGAGAATACCAGGTTAGGCTATGTTGATATCAAGTGTATCAGGCAAGGCTAGGAAACGCGTAGAAATTCCTAGGCTTGATATTAAAAAACAATAGCATGGTGTTCTATTTATCAGGTAACGTTTGTTTGGCTACATTATGACGTTGTTTTCAGACTTGTTTCCGTGACCTCATTACACTGATGTAATTCGGTAGCCTCATATGACGACGCCTGCTCGACCAATGAAACGTTAGTTTTCAATTTGCTGTAACCCGGATATTCATATCAGGTCAATGCCGGATACAACATTATGTTATCAGTCAGTATGTATCCGGCCAATACAAGCTCATCAACCTATAAAGAAATGTATGCGTATACAATTAATATAATTTAGTATTAAAAAACGTCTTCCGTTCCAGCTGTATTATTTGTAGAATACATATTTTGGATGTCAAGTCAAGTTTCATTACAATGACCATTTTCGATAATATACATGTACTACCCATGTCTTCCACTCATGTGTAAAGAAGAGACTGAAAGTGGAATAAGTTGCATACTCGCCGAATACATGTGTACATCAATCGGGACGCTACTGCATACGTCTATGATTATAACATCCAAAAGGACACCGATTCCCCCATATCATGACAACGATAGGCACATTAAAGAACATGTCAACTTGCAAGCACACAACGGTAATCGTATTTACTTGGTATATAAACCCCATTTTTATATTGTATGCTTATCAGGTGCAACGTGATGGAATTCCTTCAATGTTTCACCTGATAATTATGCTGTCTAAAACGTCAAGTATCTTCTATGCATAACTCATTAATCATCGGCTGATGCAAATAATACTACATAAAACTCCACGTAAACCAAGAAGGAATTCCGATTTAAATGAAGCCTTCCTGTCTTTAGGGATATGCATTTCTGCGGGTTGCACATGTGTACCATATCGTTGGTTGTAAGACAACAGACGTAGACGTGTCATATAGTATGTTACTATAGTCTATTCCACGAAACCTGCCCAAAGTTGACGGCTATGTAACCAATGAAAAGTTTGTTTAGGATAATATTAAATTTTATCAACATTTAAGAAAGAGACTTCTTTTTATTTCGTGAAATTTGGTCAAATATTGATTTTACTGCGAAAAAATATTTCTCTATAGGAATTTAACATGGGGGAAAATGAAGCAGAGGAGGTGGGGGAGTAAATAAACGAAAAGAAGTGGAAATTCACTCCGAAAGCTGTACTCTCCTAAAATGGAGGAAATAAAGTTACACATACATCCACGCTTTTCAAAATTAGAAAACATTCCCCATGTTAAATCCCAGTAGATATATTCACTCTGTGAATATGTCTATGGGGATTTAACATGGGGAAATTGTTTTTCGCAATAAAATAAATATTAGACAAAATTTCACGAAATAAAAAGAAAGCTCATTATTAAATTAATATTCCTGAAAAAAAAGTTTTTCCATTGTTTATATATCCGTAAAATTCGGAAACAGACATTACGGTTAAATGTATATGGCTCTTTGGTTGTAGTCTGGTATATTACATTTCTTTGCAAACGCAGATGCGCCCTAGGGCAATGTCGTAACAGTTTTGTAATCAACCAGGAGCTAACGTATATTAAACATAACATGACACGAAGTCACATTCCGATGTTTACCTTGCATACAATCTCGAAGTCAACTGAATCACGTATATTCTGATTCTGACTTCTACCGCATGTTTACCATCTATGAATATGGCTAACACAGACGCAGCGACCGCCAGACTATACAAATATGTTAATATAAATATGCTTAAGAAAAGTCGCTTACCTTTGTTCTTCAATAAATATAATTCAATGGATTTCGAAAATGTTCACAGATAGTTAAATTATCCTGTTTCCAAGGACTAAGAATGCTAATGTTTTATATTACATGACTTATAAGTATCGGAAATGAATGGTGACGGATGACAACTGTTGCCGAATTAGTCAATGAACGCGGTCCACCGTTCCGAAATAAATTTTGACTCGGTTTACGTTTAGGTGTGGTAGGTGTGGTATATTGCGTCACGGACTGTGATTCAGCCACCATGATCACCGTAATCACAGTCACAGTATGTCTGGGACGTCATTGTTATCATGTAATTACACATTATTTGAAAGGGTCCAATGGAATAAGGGGGTTATGGAGTTAGCCCTCTTCTTCTACTGACCCTTTCAATTTCAATACTTGCACATAATATACCAATTTATATATACTGAAATTGCGGGTTATAAATGTTCATGTCAGACACACTTTTGTAAGGAACCGATTGATTGATCGAATGAATCCACACCCCACCCCATCCAGTACGTTATACACGTACCACATATCTCGTGGTGATGTTCCTTCGAAAATGACTGATGATAAGACGTATGGTAAACAGAAGTAGATATAACGAGATACCTAACTGATAAGACAGATGATCAAACAGACGTAGACAACTGACAAAACAGATGTCAAACATAACTTGATAATTGCCATGACAGACGGTCAAACATAACTAGGTAACTACAAATACAGATGTTCAACGAAACTAGATACATTATAACACATGTGCTGAACAGACTAACATAGATAACTGGCAAGACAGATGGTCAATAAAACTAGATAACTGGTAATGCATATAGTCGACAGAACGGGATAATTGACACGACAGGTGGCCAACGGCACACGATTATTGCATATATATCGTATATGATGTATCGTTTCTCGTATGCGACCACCGTATGGCCGGATAGTGAGTTACATTAATAAAGATTAATGTAATACAGAACTGAATAATAGGCAATACAGATTGTCAACCGAACTGGAAAAGTGGCAAGGCATATACATCAGTCAGCAGAACGTGGTAATTGCATTATGCATATATGTTGTACTTTTTGTCTTGTATGCCACCACCATATGGCGAGAGCGTGACTTACATTCATAAAGGCATGTTCTGTTCTGTTCAGATAAGACAGATTGTCAACAAAACTGGTTAACTGACAAGACGGATTATCAACACAACAATAGCACTGATATGACGAATGGTCAACAGAACCATATAACTGACAGAACTAGACAATTGTCAAGATATAGTGCACACAGAACTATGTAACTGATAAGACCGATTGTGAACATAACAATATCACTGTCATGATGAATAGTAAACAGAACCAGATAACGCAGTGTACACAACACTAGATAACTGGCAAGACAGATGGTCAACAGAACCAGATAACTGGCATGTCAGATGGTCAACAGAACTAGATAACCGACACGAAAGATGGTCAACAGTACCAGAAAACTGACAAGACCGTTGATCAACAGAACCAGATAATTGACAAGTCGGATGGTCAAAATTATTAGATAACCGACAACACAGATGATCAACAGAACCAGATAACTGGCAAGATAGTTGGTCAACAGAACCAGGCAGCCGACAAGACAGTTGGTCAACATAACTAGATAATTGACAATACCGTTGGTCAGCATAACGAAATAACTGACAAAACAGTGGTCAACATAACTAGATAAGTGACAAGACAGTTGGTCAACATAACTAGATAACTGACTGGTCAACATAACCAGATAACTGACAAGACAGTGGTCAACATAAGTATATAAGTGACAATACAGTTGGTCAACAAAACTAGATAACCAACAAGACAGTTAGTCAACATAACTAGATAACAAACAAGGCAGTTGGTCAACATAACCAGATAACTGACAAGACAGATGGTCCACAAAACTAGATAATTGACAAGACAAATGGTCAACATAACCAGATAACAGACAAGACAGATGCTTGAAAAAACTAGATAAACTGATAAGACAGATGGTCAACATAATCAGATAACTGACAAGACAGTTGGTCAACATTTATAACTAGATAACTGACAAGACAGAGAGTCAACATAACCAGATAACTGACAAGAAAGGTGGTCAACAAAGCTAGATAACTGACAAGACAGATGGTCAAAATAACCAGATAACTGACAAGACAGTTGGTCAACATAACTAGATACCTGACAACACAGTTGGTCAACATAACCAGATAACTGACAAGACAGTTGGTCAACATAACCAGATAGTTGGTCAGCATAACTAGATAATAATCAAGACGACAGTTGGTCAACATAACTAGACAACTGACGAGACAGTTGGTCAACATAACTATATAACTGACGAGACAGTTGGTCAATATAACTATATAACTGACAAGACAGTTGGCCAACAGGACTAGATAACTAACCAGACAGATGGTCAACATAACTAGATAACTGACATGACAGTTGGTCAACAGAACCAGATAACCGACAAGACAGTTGACCAACATAACTAGATAACTGACAAGACAGTTGGTCAACATAACAAGATAACTGACAATACAGTAGGTCAATATAACTAGATATTAATCAAGACATGTGGTCAACATAACTACATAATAATCAAGACAGTTGGTCAACAGAACCACTAAACCGGCAAGAGCGTTGGTCAACAAAACCAGATAACTGACAACGTAGTTGGTTAACATAACTAGATAACCGGCAAGAGCGTTGGTCAACAGAACCAGATAACTGGCAACGCAGTTTGTTAACATAACTAGATAACCGATAAGACAAATGTCAACAGAACAAGCTAACTGACAGGAAAGATGGTCGACAATATCAGCTAACTGACAATACATATTAAAGAATACAGAAGTAGATAGCTGGCAAATGAACTGGATTAATAATTGCGGAATGAATGGTTATATGCCCAAGTCCAAACGACTTCATACACCTCTCTAGATTGCCTTAGGATGCAGACACAATAATACTTCAATAGAAAAATACTAAATGGACAGTCGGAGGGCGCAAATGACATGACCGATTATTGAACACTTAGATCCACTAGTGGCACGTATACACAAGCACATGCCCTGCTCTGCACTGACACCCATCGCTCTCCTGTCTCCACAGCGAAATAGTTTTGGATTTATAATTAGTGACCCGTTGAAGAACATTCGTAATAATTGCTAGGTCTTCATTGCACTTTTTTCAAAGTCCTTGAAACATACGTCCTCTAACTACATCTTAAGCGAAATTCAATGTGAAAAGGACAGAGTTAACACCAGAAATATATGCATACCAGGGGCAATGTCGAAATGATAGTCGTGGTCAACGACAATCAATGATCGGGAAAATGATAACAAGTTTGCTAGTACGATGTACATAAACAGTATGTGTCCCGTCGCAACTACAAATTAAATAATTCGGCCTCCGACAAGTGAAGCCCCCAGTCAGCAGCCAGGGTTAAATTACAGGTCATGTATTTTATTTTAAAACAGCATTAAAACCCACAAAGGGCACCACAATTCGATCATCACACTCCATCACGTTTTTTATCATGTCCTAGTGTGCATAGCGCTCTCACTTTCTAATGCCATCAGGTTGTGACAAATCAGCCACGAATGTCAATCGACATACACATGTAAGTTAGATTGTGGTTTATGTTGATACATATGTACACCTTCAATTTGAATTGAAGTTGTCAACATGCACCAACGTTAACCGCAGTTAAACTTACGGACCTGATTCCGTATCCATAGCAATACTGGTGTCTGTCTGTTTATACCCAGTGGCATTTGAAAGTGAGGGCCTCTAGGCACGTCTCAATATGGCATATACGTTGCGTTGAATTGAAGTTGTCAACATGTATCAGTGTAAACCACAGTCCAGCTTACGGACCACAATTCCGTATGCATATTGATGTTGGTGTCTGTCTGTTCATCCCACAGTGACATTATAAGTTATATGAGTTGTTTGTGTCCAGTATGTTAGTATGTGTGGGTGTATATGGGATCGAGATATATGTACATGGGTGTTAGAATGAGGTGCGGTGTACCTTCATATCGTGAATCAGACGTTTGTTACACGTTAGTGTGTGGGCACAGAACATTGAGATCGTGCGTGTCTACGGCAATCCTGTTCAATGGTTTCAAGACAAAACATAAACTATTAATACTGGTGCATACAAGCCGGAGACGCAATGCATTATCACAATCTGACGAAAAGCAGGCATTGCGACGTTTTGTATGTCTACATCGTTGTGTGCCGTTGTAAATCTGTGTTTCTGTTTGTTATATTTACAGAAACCCTGTTCAGTTTGATCTGGTCATGTGTTTTCGTTGACATTACGTTTCCGAGTTCCCTGTCCTTGTTATTTTCCGAATCGATAGTGTCTTTATGGAGGCATGCTGATGAGAACGCCAGCAGTACGTCCGCGGCATAGCCTCCTATCTTGACATCAGTAGAAATCATAGTGGTACCACCTCTCTAAACTGGACACGCTGGGGGACCCATTGTATTTAATCTAAATGGATTCACTGCAATTTATTTTATTGTTGTGTCTGTTCATGATTAACAAGAAACGAGGCAAAGCCACGAAGGCCAGGTTTTTTCCAAGCATAGACACTTGGATAACATAAGTATACCCACTTGTTGTAGACTAGATGGCCGTGACCTGCATGTCGCGCCTTGGGGCGAGGCATGGACAGTAAAAAAAATAGATATAGTAGATGGAAAAACATTAACCAAAAAACTTTAACCAAAATACTTTAACCAGCCACACGGACGTACGGACGTACGGACGGACGTATCGCGCTGACAATGATGATAAACACCCATGTGAAGTATCAAGGTAATGGGTGAAGCAGTTGCAGAGATATAGTACACGAAAAAACTTTAACAAAAAAAATCAAAGTAATTTGACCTTGACATTGACCGCACGGTTGGGGGGGTAGAATGAAAATATGGATGATGATAAACACCCATGTGAAGTTTGAAGGTAATGGGCGAAGCAGTTGCAGAGATATAGTATAACGAAAAACTTTTAACCAAAAAAGACAATTACGTAGAAATAATAGGTGAAGGTAAAAAGAATGGTCACATGTTGGATAGTTGTATGTGGTAGGCACCCCTTGGTTATGAAGCTGTGAAAGTTTGGTGGTCCTAGGTGGTACAGTACCAAAGAAATGGACTTAAACACGAAAACTTAACATTGTAAACGCCAAAACTTAACATTAAAAATGGCTAAGTCGACTGCGCGGAAAAAATGGGTCAAGTTCAAAAAAAAAGGTAACATGTTGGATAGTGATATGTGGTGGGCACCCCTTGATTATGAAGCTGTGAAAGTTTGGTGGTCCTAGGTGGTACAGTAACAAAGAAATGGACTCAAACACGAAAACTTAACATTGATTGTGGACGCCGCCCGCCCGCCCGCCCCGCCCGCCCGCCCGGCTTTCGCCAATCCAATAGCCTGCATTTTTTTTTCTCAAAAAACCTGGCTAAAAATGACAACATTGTTCATGACGTACTTAATTACAGTCGAACCTCACTAAAACGGACAGCGAGTATGTCCGGGTTAGAGAGGTTCCACAGTATTAAGTAACCAGTCTTATATGTTGTATATAAATCATGCGTCTTTTAGCTTTGTCCTGTAATTATGACTGGAGAATGGGGCTTATTGGGTTTGGGATCAGTGTAGCTCTTGATCAAATATCACACTCCTGTTGCCCAATAGCGATCTATATTGCTCGTTAGAAGCATGACTGGTCGCAAAGCCAACAAGACCAATTTCTCCAATCACAGCTACATATACGTAATTTAGTTGCCCATTGCAACACAATGGAACGGAAGCCGTCAATATTTTCCCATATTGATGTCTCGTGAGTTCATATTAGTCAGCGCCGGGACTACGTTTCTCCTCTAAAAATAGGTCCTTCTAAATCATAACTACTTTGTTTATTTTAATTATGTTTTGTATATTTCTGAAGCGCATAGGCGTTTCAAGTGATACACATGTACGTATATTATAACAAGTTTAATTTGATTTGTATGTGTAAAAATGCAACTTGCTCCGCCGCGCAATGATATTCCGCTCCTAAAGTCGGGCAAAATCGCACTCTGTGGAACGCGTGCATGGACGCCGCCAATGAATGGTGTAAACGGCCGTAAACGTACGGGCGGAATTCATCATGTGCACATAAACTATGAGTTTCATAGCTGTTTGCGCCTGTCCGCCTACATGTTAACTACAAAAAAAGGGAATTATCATAATGATGCGTTCGGTGATATGAAACTAATGACAACGCTAAATTATAATTAAGGCCTTTAATGGACGCGTACAATTAGGCGAGGAAATACTTAATATAGTGTTTCAACCTTCTTTATGTACTAGCTGAATAATGTTAATGTATTCGGTGAAGGAATACTACAGTCTGTTTCACGTAGAATCCGTCGAGGCCTAATGCAACGTCCAACTTTTAGCAAATATTTAAAAATAGTGTTTATCTTTCTCATTAAGCTAGAAACTCTGTCGACAAATACTAAGATTGCTTTAGCCACAATGTTAAAATCAGACACGTTGTTTTGTTTCTTTCTTTAATAAGGAGGGCAACATTTTTATTATTTAGAAGGGAAATATTAGAAGCTTTGATGATATTGATATTTACAGCATAATGCCCAAACCCCTTCGGCGGGTTGTATTTGAAAAGTCATCGTTACATGACTGCCGTTGTTCAACACCGCTCACAGCCGCGTTCAAACGTACAACACGTGCTGTTTGACCATGGCTGTAGACAATGCTCATTTCTGGGCCAAGCCAGCACCTACGTAATGCATGTGTATCGTGACGTTACTAAAACGCGACATTACGTCACCAGACCAGTTCACAACGGTCACACTAAAATTTTGAAATTGATGCGGCTGCATCACACGACATGTACTGTATATGTAAATCAGTTTTTTGAATGAAACGGGTTATCAAAGTAGCGAACGTAACTGCATGTCTGCTCAAATTACTCGATATTTCCGACGGAAATGTAAAAATAACGTTCATCCATGTCGTTGTGGGTAAACGTTTGCCATGGCACTTGGGAACTGTTTGAACCCGCGGCCTACGGCCTTGGGGTTCAAACAGTTCCCTCGTGTCACGGCAAATGTTTACCCACGGCTGGTCATGGTCCAACCTTATAGTAGATCACTGTTGCCGTTAGGTTTAAACAGTCTCGTGACCTTGATGTCGTTAGCTAGTAGACGTATTTCGATATAATATGTATCAGGCATGGCCGGACAAGACAATGATGCGTAAAACCCACATGGTTATGTCGTATACATGTAGTGTTACCACTCATATTTGTCTCACTGAGGCGGTTCAAATGAATTTTCATACCAGTGGGGAATACAGCTATTTAAACATATGGCTTGGTATATTGACTAAAAATTCACAGAGGGCCTTATGATTTATGAAGTGTAGATACGAGCAGGTAAAAACTGGCTGCCACCTTATAACGTATGTTCTCTATTTGGGCGAGGTTGACATCGCGGGGATGATAGATCCCCACAAGACCGAGCATTGATTTCTTACACGAAAATATGTGGCTGTGTCTCGAGAAATGGGGATTATGGGATTTGTGACTACTGTAGCTCCTGATCAAAATGCACACTCCTGTAGCCTGATAACGATTTACATGTATATTTATTGTTAGAAACATGACAGGTGTTTCATTTATGGAATGACGAACAGTGCAGATCCTGATCAGACTGTGCGGATGCGCAGGCTGCTCTGGATCTACATTGGTTACACTAGTTTATTATGATTTTTATTAAACTGTGTCATTAAGCAATAAATGGAGAATACCAGGTTACAGTATTATGATACAGGTAGTTTATCAGGTGAGGCTAGCAAACTGGCCGAGACAGCGCTCCAGATAAGATGTTTATTTGAGTATTTTACGAAATTATTTTAGCTGAATACGCATTGATTATCAAAAGTGGGAGTACAAAATACGCACAGCACTGTGAAAATACGTATTGATTTTCAAATTGAGTAGTGAAAATATTGTCATAAAGTTGAAAATTCTCTTAGTTGAGCTGCAGCAAGTTTACATTTTGCAGCTCAAATAAGTGAATGTTTAAATTTGTTATATTTGTATCATTGTTTCCCTATTTAGTAATGAAGAAAATCAATAATACATTTGCAAAAGTCAAATACGCAATGATTTTGAAATCAGGGGGTATAGTACGCTTTAGAAACACAACTTATCTGGAGCTCTGGCCGAGTGATTCATATCGTTTCCAAGCCAAGCCGGAACAATGTTATACAAAAAGACACCAGCCTAAAATTGTATTCATCAGGTAACGTTTTACACTAACATACATGCATGTATAGGATTGTTTTCGTTGAAAGGAACACGAACTTGTTATGCCCACAATTTTGTGAGTAAAACTGGGTGTATTGTTTTCCTCACGGGTGACCGTCCGTCCGTCCGTCCGTCCGTCCGGGCGCACGATCGGAGTCTTAGGTGGATTGAGGTGTGGCCGAAGACAACATAAAGCTATGCAAATTATTCCGTAACCACTATTGTTTCTTAGGTGGTCATTTATGTGTTTGAAAACAATGGATGTACAACCTAAGGGGTGTATCATAGGCGCGTACGTCCGTCCGTCACATTTGCTTGTAAGAAGTAAAACTTGCAAACCATTGGATTGCTTATATTTAAGGGTGGGAATTGGCTCTAAGACCTTCCATACCCGGGGCATTGAACCAAAGAAAAAGGCCGAATTTTGAAAAATAATTTTGAAGTAATTTAAGGTGTCATACAAAATTCAAAGTAAAATTGGCAGGTGCGCGTTGAAGTAGGTCAACCCTGTCGGCCACAATTCGTGACCTATAACGGGTTCAGACCTATGCGCCTAATTGTTCACCCTGAAAAGGGCGGTTTGTTTATCTAACCCGGGTCACCCCGGGTTCGAAAGGGGTTCTGGGTAGAACCAGCCTCTCTCCTTACTCCTGCTGGAGTCCTCAAGCGACGTCGAATTGGGCATCGGGCTCGCTATCTATGTAGGTTTGTACACCGCCTGTCGTAGAGCAGCAAGCGAGTTGAACCCCGTCATCCGACAGTAGAGTCGTGTGTTGTGGTCATCCATCCGCGTGATCTCCTGGTCACTGCTGAAGACGCTCCCAGATCGCATAAATTCCTCCGTAGGCATGGCACATCGTGCGTCATATTGAAGCAGGTGTACGGTATGTCGTCTGGTCGAAGTTCTGGCCCCATTGATCTGATGTAGCCGGATGCCAAAGTCCCATCCACTGCTGTGAAGAGGATCTTGGAGGCGGCGATGATGTGGTCCTGTTCTTTCTGGTTCTTTGCTCGGCTCAGATAGATGTTCGACCCTTCACCCCAGTCGTGGTTGAAATCCAGCGAATGGATGAACTCGCCACGCAGTTTCTCGCACGATTCCATATCTGCAGGTGAAGACTCCGCAGAAATGTCAAGTCCTTCCTGGTGGCTCGGGGTCCATGGCAGGAACAGAATAAGTTTGCTCAGCGGCTGGGTTTCCCCTCAGCCTACTGGCCGACCGCTTCGCAATGGCCGCCGCTCGCCTTTGTCTTCTCCTTTGTTCCCGCCTTCGAAGGAAATACGCATTGTTCCTTTGTTTCGTCTTGGCGGGAAGTAGGTCAGCCGGAACTTCGAGGGTGAAGGTGTTATTTCCACTATGCACTTGGTAGAGAGGCTCGTCGAATAATTTCGACAGCTCTGCGAGACAATCCAATAAAGGCATCTTGCTGTTACACTGGTCGAAACGAAAATGTGAATCTTGACTGATGATGATGCAAACCGTGATAGCTGGATACTTGATATATTGATATGTAGCTTCCTTATGGTGTGCAGAAGCGCAAAGTGAATTTTGACTTTCATTTGACTCCCGATTCATGGATTATCTCAACCTTTGGACATTCGAAATTTTGCCTGGTAAGAAACAAATCCTTTAAACCAAAATAACATTCGCAATTTTGCCTGGTAAGAAACAAATCCTTTAAATCAAAATAACTAGACACGTAGTAATTGGTACGTGGCTGCCTTATACGGTGCAGATACGCAAAATGAATTTAGAATTTTAAGTTGATCACAGGGTCATGGATTATCTCCCCTTTATGGAATTAGACTTCTGCGATTTTGCCTTTAAGTTATTAGAAGAAAATAACGTTAAACCGTATTAGCTGGAGACTTCATAGTTTGTATTTGGCTTCCTTATGGGATGTAGAGGAGCAAAGTGAATTTAGATATTTGATTTAATTCCCGGTTCATGGATTATCTCCCCATTTCGTTATGATAATAAATAGGTCTTTATTAACTATCGGTGTGTTTAATTATAGCGTCATAATAAATTTCCATTTCAACGAAAATAATATATAAATTTCCAGACCAGTCATTGCTTTGTTCACACATTTTGACATGAAAATATAGAATGATAGTAGACGACAGAGATGTCCGATGCCTAAAAAAGCTGGAAATAAAAACAGCGGTGTCCTTGTTTTTTTCTGGTGCCCAAAATGACGGATGCCGTTCTAACCGAATATGAATGTTGCGACATAATGCTGCAGTTTATCTTGGATCTTGCAGACAACTAAGTTGTAACGAAATAAAATTTAGGAATTCTTCTTCATTTTAATAGCAACACATTTAAATATACCGGAACATGTCAATGAGTGCGCCTCTCCTCCAGTACTACACTCAATGCCCAGAACGCATTTTAAGAAATATTGAAATGTTTATCTCTGTTTCTAGTAAGGCATACAAAGTTACGAACTATGGGAACTTTGTTACACCATGCCTGATTATTATCATCAGAAACCGAAGGAGACATGGTCTCCCGATATATATATATTATTAATGGTAAGAAAATTCATATACTAACATTCGCAGACGAATTTAAAAGAAGAACACGAAAACTCATAACGTAGTCTAGAATATCGTTGTTGTATGTGTTGTCAACAGAATGGCAGCCGCCGTGTCAACGCACCGAGAATTATCAAGAACAATATATGAGATAAGTAAACGTTTAAGTCAATGTTACATATTTGTTCAGCTAAGTTGTTACTCCCGTATCTGGAGTATTCTGCAGAGTTACATCCCGCAACTAGCTGTTTCACTCAGGCTGGTAGTTGCGAAATGTAACTCTTGCAATCTACTCCCGTACCGTCCGTACGGGAGTACATTGCAAGAGTTACCGTACGGGAGTAGATTGCAAGAGTTACCGTTCGCAACTATTTCACTGGTTAACATGGTTAATGTCAATGAGTACAAGCTCAATAGAACGCAAGCATTATGATACGGGCGACGAAGTAGCCCGATTTATGTTACGCGTATATGAAAACTTACCATTCAGTGAAAGTAGGTTGAGCATATGATTGAAAATGTAAAATGTGTTTTACTGTAAACCAAGCAGGAGGTTTTTTACCATAGTTGGTATTTTACTAATACGGGCGACAAATAATTTGGACCGAAGGGCTAAATGCTTTTAAAACAAAATGTATATAACATTGGAAAGTATACTGAATATAGCTTACGAAGTTACTGCATTTCAAAATATTTGTGTTGTCGTTGTATAGACTCGCTTACGAGAGTCCCCAAGGGCGATAATGCACGAATAAACAGCTTCGGAATTATCCGTACTTCCATACACAGATCAATAATAAGTTTCTATTTTTATAAACAGTATATATTAACTAGCCGACATCGGTTTTCAAATAAATAACTTCTCTTTTTTTTATTTTTTTTTTGGGGGGGGTGGTGATAATAATAATAAATAATAATAATAAATTAGACACGAATTTTACCGAACCATCTTCGGAATTATCAGCTGTTTCAGCAGCCGACAAACTGCGGAACTGTGCGAATGGGCCGAATGCAGCGAAAGTAACAGAAGGCAGAAACAGTCGTGGTATCGGAGCTATTTTAGTTTTTAGCCCGATCTATGCTGCGTCAGAAAACCTACTGAATATAGCAGGCGAACTAATTCAAAATAGTTTTTGTTGTTGTCCTTAACAACGCACGAGAGACGCTTGAAAATATGCGTTTCAAATGAGTACAAATGCCTTAAATGCGCATTGAATATTTCTGTCTCTCCCACACCCATGTCTGTCTCTCTCTGTCTCTCTGTCTCTCTGTCTCTCTCTCTCTGCTCTCGCTGTATGTCTCCCTCTGTCTTTATCTCTGTCTATCTCTCTCTTACTATATGTCTCTCTCTTTCTGTCTCTCTGTCTCTGTCTGTGACTATCTCTATCTGTCTCTCTTCCTATCTGTCTCTCTCTCTCTCTGTTATTGTCTCTCTATATTTATATCTGTCTGTCTGTCTGTGTCTGTGTCTGTGTCTGTGTCTGTTGTCTGTGTCTGTGTCTGTGTCTGTGTCTGTGTCTGTGTCTCTGTCTCTGTCTCTGTCTCTGTCTCTGTCTCTGTCTGTCTGTCTGTCTGTCTGTCTGTCTGTCTATGTCTCTCTGTGTGTCTCTTTCTCTATCATTACCTAGAAACCACAATATATCTCTCTAACCGCACCCCCCCACCCCCCCCCCCCCAACCCCCCCCCCCCCGCCAAACCCCAAACACACACACCTTCTCTCAACATCATTAGATAGAAACCATAATATTTCTCTATATCTTTTAACATCATTAACATCAGATAGAAGCACAATATATCTCTCTCAATATCATTAGATAGAAACCGCACCTGTTGTGATTTTGTTTACAAGACAAGGTCAAGCGATCCGTGATACTCTTTGGACATGACTAACAGAAACAAGTATGCATTGCAACTGCTGTTTTATTGCGCCTGGTCAGTTGTGTCACGGCCTGTGCTATATCCACAGTCCATGACACAAGTACCTCTTACCAACAGCTGAAGTGAAGCTGTATGTAAAAAGGACACAACTAATACGAAAAATAGTCAAAATGTGCTTAAGGACCACCAGGGATTGAGAAAATAATAGCATCACTGGAAGGACGCAACTAGAGAATTTCTATAGCCGCAACGTTGCATAGTCAAGCGATCCGGGATAATTGGGGAACACAGAACAAAGTATACATTGCAAGTGTGCGTCTACAGAGGCGGATCCAGGGGATTGCGAAAATTGGGAATAATATCACTGAAGATTCTTAGCCTTGTTATTTTTTCTTAAAATGATCGTAAATGTACTAATACAGTTTCTATAATACCTAGGCTATTCGTGTAATATATGTAACCGGACCTCGCCCTCCGTCAATAGCATATACCAATTCTGGACCAACTGGCCACAGTTTATATGTAACGGTGGTTCAATGCCGGTGTGGCCAGTGTAGCGGGTGGTGGTAGATAGTGGGGTCCTCCATATTCAACTGGACAGGGTGGGACACAAGAAACTGTAAATACAATATTTACGAGTGTAATATAATTCTAATACAAGTCAATTCAAGATGGCTCAGTAGCTTTCGGAAAATGTCAGAAAAGTGCGCCAACACCTGCGCGTGCATGCACATGCAATATGTTAGTCAGGTGACCTATGCACTAACAAAGGCTGTTACGTTACTACGATAAGCTAGCTACTTTAAGCACCTACGTATAATGAAACGGACACCAATCGCCTGCTCTACGTAATGGGTGTTGACTTGCACATCATAGAAAAGATAACAAACGCACCGGTGTTGGAATATTTATTTGATACAAGATAACAAATAAAGATAACAAACGCATAGATATTGTAACATTTTATTTCCCTATCTCCAACGGCTACATATATATGAAAAGTAAATATCTAAATTGTATCACTGGTTCAAATAAGAGAAGTGCGCCAATGACACCATTTAATTATAATACGGGCGACAAAGTAGCCCGCTTTATGTTACGCGTATATGAAAATTTGCCATTTAGTAAAACTAGGTTGAACATATGATTGAAAGTGTAAAACACGACTACCAGAACAAAGTATACATTGCAAGCGTGCGTCTAGTGCACCTGTTGCTGTAGTCCATGATACAAACACATCTGACACAGCGCTGGGTTAATCAAAAGTAAATGTAAACACAATTGATACAATGGGCAAAATGTGTATAACTCTCGAAGTTACAGTCGTGCTCAATGACGATTGAGATTGCGAACATTTGGAATAATATCATTGAAGATGCTTAGCCGTGTTAATTTTTCTTAAAATGATCGTAAATGTACTAATACAGTTTATATAATGCCTAGGCTATTAATGTACTATATATGAAGAGGAAATATCTAAATTGTATCATTGCTTCAAATAAGAGAAGTGCGCCAATGACACAATTTAATTATAATAGAGAAGCTGTAACACCGTGGTAGTTGCGGGAAGTAGCTCTGCAATACTACAATATACTACAATATACTACGGTACCGTTTATAGCATACTAACATCATGGAAAAGCTATCAATTGGTAAATTTACTTTCATACACTAACGTCGCCCGTCATAGGTAGTACCTATTTCATATTAGAGAAGTGTAACACCGCGCTTGTTGCGCCGCAACTTGCGGGAAGTAGGCTGCGCTGCAATACTACAATATACTACGGTACGGTACCGTTTATAGCATACTAAGTTACTAACATCATGGTAAAGCTGTCAATTGGTGGTAAATTTAGTTTCATAATACTAACGTCGCCCGTCATAGGTAGTGCCTATTTCATATTATGGTTTATGTTTGTACATGTGCAGTAATACCTCTTTTCTCAGAAGGCGGAGCTAACGGCCACGTATAGTTCTAACTACTTGTTTGTGTAATGTTTAGCACATTTTCCTGTGAACACACCGCCATGAAACACGTATTTTCATTGGCTGGTAATATTTAACAACGCTGCCATTAAACAGTTAAAAGATAGAGGTTCGAAATGTGTCGTTCTATTCGCTAGCACTATTTAACACCGCTAGCATTTAAACAAAACAGCAAATGGTATACAGGATACAGCAAAGGTATTCAACGTGTTTCGACTTTCATCGGTATAACTACATATGAACAACAAGGCTTCTAGCTTTGGTCGGACACGACCTCATATCATAACACATTCCGCAATTTTATTAACGCTAATGTCAATATTTTGGTGGAAAGTGCACATGTTTATTTGATAATTATTGTTATCTTGCTGAAATAACATATTATAATACACCGAAAATAGAAAGCGCGTATCTGATTGGTCAATTGTAATTACATATGAAAAATCACAGCATATAACATCTTCGTTTTACCAGTTTGTGTTTTTACAACTTGACAGATTTATGTAACCCTACTCGCTTTTGTAAACAATGGCGAGCGGCGGGGAATTCAAATATTTCCGAAATCATTTTCGGTACTACGGTAGACTACATGTAGCGATAACAGAGCATTTATATTTTTTTCAAGCAATATAGGGTTGTAATATACCTCTGGAAAGGTCTCAATGAGACGAATACAATAGTGAAAAAGGTATGAAGATATCTCAATAATTGAAACTTATGGCACTTTAAATATACGAAAAATTGTGGTATTTTCTGTGAAAATGCGGAAAATAGCCTGTTGCTAAAAAACACACAAATAAAATTCATTTCTTCGTGCAATATAGGCTTGTAGTACAGATCTGGACAGGCCTGATTGAGAGAAATCTGGTGGGGAAATAATTATTCAGATACCTCAATAAAGTGAGAAGTTGTAAGACTCCAAATATTCGTCAAAAATAAGACATTTTCTGTCAGAATTTTTAAAAATATCCAGTTGCTGAAAGTGTAAAACGTTCAACTTTTGCAGGCATTATATGGTTGTAATTCCTATCTGGGAACTGTCAGAATGGCATAAATCTGATGGTGAAAGAATCATGCAGCTATCTTCATGAATGGACAAGTTATGACCCTTTAAATATTAGGGGGATTGTGAAATCACGTACACATACGATTTCACAAAAACAAATCACCTACCCAGAATGTTTGACAACTATTGATTCCTCTCGCCACAAAAATTAAATGAAAATATACCAACAGGCATGTTTACAAGCTGATATATTTTACATAATAATGTAAATCAAACTAGAAAAAGTGAACAGGGGCTCACGTATACCCCCGGCCGCCGCCTGGACCAAAAAAAACAAGCTTTGACGCAAATGGTACGGACGGAATTACGAAAACTATATACCCCTCGACATACTTCGTATGCCGGGGGTATAATAAAATTTCCAACGCATCGACCCTAATAATTTTGTGCATGCAACTGTAAACAGTGTTTACAGTTGCATGCAAAAAATAACACTTATTGTTTTTTGGCACTTTACACTGACATTTGATGTACTAACCGAAACACTTAAAATAACTATTTGCAAGTCGCCTTTCCCAATCTTTCAGCAGTTCGTATGAATAAATGGCCCGGTCATTGTCGAACTTGACGTTGTACCACGCAGCATAGCCAGGAACCTATGGATGAGAAAACAGAAAATAATGTTGAGCTTTGAGTCTGTACATTTTTAGTTGCGATAAATCAGAGGTGACACAGTAAATTTTCCAATTCATATGCGGGAGTTTCTTTAACTGATAGCTAGTATAGATGGGGACCATGTATAGATGGGGACCATGCTAATTCTTTACATACCGGTACACTATATTATAGAGAAAAACAAATAATATTGAAAATCAGCAGACGACACTTTTCGTTTCCAGCATTGTAAGGGTTAAATTATAGTATAATTTAACCCTTACAATGCTGGAAACGAAAAGTGTCGTCTGCTGATTTTCAATATTTTTGTTTTCTTCAAAAACAGCTTTGGTAGCACAGTAGAATCGTCCCCAATGGAAATGATTATACTGTTCTACCAAAACATGTTAATGAATCTAAATAAGAAAAATATTGAAAATCAGCAGACAACATATTTCTTTTTCAGCATGGAAAGGGTTAATGAATACCATGTGAATTTAATTGTTATATTGGTACTGTGTTGCATCTGGCCTCTCATCATATAAGTGAAGTGAAATATTGTTTCACCAACTAGTAACTTAAGCCATTTTGAGCTGGGAATATACCTGTTTTGGAAAGAGAAGTTGTAATTCAGCTCCGAATTTATGATATCTCGATTAGGTGTCGGGTGCCCTTACCACACCAAAGTTGCTTAGCTTCCCACCCCCTTTTACTTGCCTCTTACAAGAAGCAGGGGTTACTGTGGTTTATTCATTCATAGGAATCAGAATTTAGCAGCGTTGCAGATGATCATTGCCCCACAGCCCAGGGGGCCTCGTGAGTGGAATAATGGATATTAAATGTAGCAAGAAATTGCAGTGCGGTCATATTAAATTAAATTGTAATTAAATATATTTATTTATAGTCGCTACTAGTCCAGAGACTATCTGAGCGACTCCCGACCTGAGATATAGGTCGGTAAAAACTTTATAATAATAAAAGCATTAAATTAAAAGTGACAATACATCATGGGTAAACAATGGTGTGATAATGGGGTAATTGTTCTGGAGCCAATATTATAGGAATGAATGGCCTTTTTGTGGAATTTATCGGGGTATAAACTTGGAAAAGCCACTTTCGCAATTGGCGATAAAAATAACGAATTGGAGATAAAAAATTACAATTTTCGAAAAAAGAAAAATATATATTATTTTTTTTTTCGAAAATTGTAATTTTTCATCGCCAATTCTTTATTTTTATCCTATTGGTTATTATAGGAATGAATGGCCTTTTTGTGGAATTTATCGGGGTATAAACTTGGAAAAGTCGCGGGAATACTGGACGAAGGCCGGAAGGCCTCGTCCAGTATTCCCGCGACTTTTCCAAGTTTATGTCCCCGATAAATTCCACAAAAAGGCCATTCATTCCTTATAATTCCAGTATTTGAAATAAATTCATCAAGAAAATGTGTTTATTTTCCGTTTTCTTAAGAATTATTTTAACTGCGCCTGACGGTTACGGAAAGTAGTTCGGCATGGAGTTTACTGGGATATAAATTCTGGACAGAGACTTGCTACGGACCAATCAAATGTGAGGGAATTGTGTAAATATTTTTCTGCTGTAATTATATTTGCATATTCAAGCGAGACATTACATAAACTGTCGAGAGATAGAAAAACAGTCTACAACAAGAATAATATAGAGATAACACAAGGTTAACAGTAGCATCATCAATACAATTATTTTACATGGAAAGCAACATGCTTTTCAATCTGAAACACCCTTAGAGTGTGGCTGACCCTAGCCCGAAATATTATGTAGATCCGAGTCTACACCGGTTGCAAATTAAATAAGCCAAAATAAGACTGATCTACATGTATATAATATGCATCCTAATATGTGACGCACCATGAGAAAAATGGCCAATTGGTGTGCAGACCAGTGTAGCTCCTAATCATCGAGCTTGTTCCCAGATCATGATAATGATATACATTGTTCATGAAGGGCATCGTCAGTGTTTCTTATTTTGTTTGGGAACACCGACCGTCAACTAAATAGTCCTTGAACAAGTGTTTCATTGTTTTAATAATTGCCGGTAGTACATGTACCATTTGCAAAATTGCTATCACCTTGCTGTCATGTTCCCAAGACTGGACTAAACACTTGGATATTTCACTTTGCTGCATTTTCTCTACATTGGCAAAGGACAATGTGGTTTTCCCATCAATGAAGTTCTGCACCTCCTGTGTGTTATTGTATCCCCCGGACATCGTCGGGGGATACTATGGGTTTGACACCGTGCCGCGTCCGCGTCCGCCGCAGACACTTCTTTGGACTATTTTCATGAAACTTCACTATTTTTTTCTCATGGTGCGTCACATATTAGGATGCATATTATATACATGTAGATCAGTCTTATTTTGGCTTATTTAATTTGCAACCGGTGTATACCCGGATCTACATAATATTCTTAGGCTCACTAGTCAATAATTGTATATGTTCGGGCCAGTGAAAATTGCTTTCGGGCCCAGCCTCGAGGTCAAGGCGGGACAAGGCGAGACATTTGATTCCGCGGAATTCTTGTTATTTTTAATTTTTAAACTTCTTTTTTCCATTTGTTTTCCCCATTTTTTTTCTTCAAATTCTTTTTCAATTTTTGTCGAGTAGCATAAGGTCGTAAGTGCTATATACAGACTATTGTCATATAATAAAACAATTATTGACTAGTGAGCCATAGAATATAATCTGATATTCTATCGCTCACTAGTCAATAATTGTATAATATGTTCGGGCCAGTGAAAACTGCCCGAAAATTGCCCAGGCTCGATCGAGGTCAAGGCGGGACAAGGCGAGGCATTTGATTCCGCGGAATTCTTGTTTACTTATCTCCCTTTGTTGTTTCATCCACTGATTTCGTGTCCGGAGCATAACTCGTACACCCTTTGGAATATGTTCATGAAACTTCACACGTGCATATAGACCACGACTTAAAAGGTGTGTCACGCAAGAATGACAACTCTTGCATCGCTAATTTTTTAATTATCTCCCTTTGTTTTTCCGCGCACTGATTTTGTCTCCGGAGCATAACTCGAACACCCTTTTTAGTCGAGCCTGCTTGCGGAAAGCGAGACATAGTGATCACAATGACGTCCGGGTGTCCTTCCGTCCGTCCGTCCGTCCGAAATCTGCGTTCAAGTTTTTAAATAACTTATATCTCTGCAGTCCTAAGTCACATTGACTTGAAATTTCATATGCTTATTAGTCATGATCCATATATTCATGCTGTATCCCACTCATGCGGGCCATGTGCCCAAGGTCAAGGTCAAGTGACTTAGAAGTTTGCGTTCCGAAATCTGCGTTAAAGTTTTTAAATACCTTATATCTCTGCAGTCCTAAGTCACATTGACTTGAAACTTCATATGCTTATTAGTCATCATCCATATATTCATTCTGTGTCCCACTCATGCGGCCCCTGTGCCCCTATATCAAGATCAATGGACTTAGAAGTTTGCGTTACAGTTTCTGTCTAAATTTGCGTTAAAGTTTTCACATACCTACAATCTCTAACCGTAAGTCAGATTTGCTTGAAACTTTGTATGCTTATTGGGCATCAAAATTCAAATAAATACACTATGAGACCATCAAATGCCTCGATGGGCTCGACATGCAGCCGTGGCCATCCTCGTTCAAACTACTTGTGTATCTTGGGAGGGGGATACACATTTCTAGTTACATGTAGTTTCCATAAACTCAACTAGTTCTTTATAGAATGTTCCACTGTCGAGAATATGAATGTTTGGATTTTCTATGAGGCACCACAATGGGGTAGTTATCTGATAGCAAACCAAACCTAATGCCTTGCACCCTGCCAATAATTCTGGTGTTTCTAGGCCCTGTTTCACAGATTTCAATAGTTTGTTGATATCATTTCCCTTGAAAAATGCTAACATGTGTACTCATAAAAATACTGATGCAGCATTTGAAAAAAAAAAATCTGTTCCCCTTAAACCTGTCAATGGGAACACTTTGCATGTTGCTTTCCTTCAGAATGTCTTTCACGAATGCATTGAATGGACCGTGGCATCCATTTTTCTCGCGCCCGCTTGCGGAAAGCGCGATATAGTCGGCACTTTGGCGTACGTTAGTACGTACGTACGTACGTATACGGTTAAAGTTTTTGGTTAAGTTTTTTGGTTAAAGTTTTTGGTTAAGCTTTTTGGTTAAGCTTTTTGGTTAAAGTTTTTGGTTAAGTTTTTTGGTTAAGTTGTTTGGTTAAATTTTTTGGTTAAGTTTTTTGGTTAAAGTTTTTCGTTATACTATATCTCTGCAACTGCTTTGCCCATTACCTTGAAACTCAACATGGGTGTTTATCATCATCTATATTTTCATTCTACCCCCGCCTGTGCGGCCCCTGTGCCCAATTTCAAGGTCAAATTGCTTTGAAGTTTTTGGTTAAGTTGTTTGGTTAAGTTTTTTGGTTAAATTTTTTGGTTAAAGTTTTTCGTAATACTATATCTCTGGAACTGCTTTGCCCATTACCTTGAAACTTCACATGAGTGTTTATCATCATCTATATTTTCATTCTACCCACCTCCCGTGCGGCCCCTATGTCCAATGTCAAAGTCAAATTACTTTGAAGTTTTTGGTTAAGTTGTTTGGTTAAATTTTTTGGTTAAAGTTTTTCGTAATACTATATCTCTGGAACTGCTTTGTCCATTACCTTGAAACTTCACATGGGTGTTTATCATCATCTATATTTTCATTCTACTCCCCTCCCGTGCGGCCCCTGTGCCCAATGTCAAGGACAAATTACTTTGAAGTTTTTGACCAAGTTTTTTGGTTAATGTTTTTCGTTATACTATATCTCTGCAACTGCTTTGCCCATTACCTTGAAACTTCACATGGGTGTTTATCATCATCTATATTTTCATTCTACTGCCCTCCCGTGCGGCCCCTGTGCCCAATGTCAAGGACAAATTACTTTGAAGTTTTTTACCAAGTTTTTTGGTTAATGTTTTTCGTTATACTATATCTCTGCAACTGCTTTGCCCATTACCTTGAAACTTCACATGGGTGTTTATCATCATCTATATTTTCATTCTACCCGCCTCCCTTGCGGCTCCTGTGCCCAATGTCAAGGTCAAATTACTTTGAAGTTTTTGGTTAAAGTTTTTGGTTAAAGTTTTTGTCGCGCCCGCTTGTGGTAAGCGCGAAATAGTCGGCACTTTGGCGTACATACGTACGTACGTGTGTCCGGTTAAAGTTTTTGGTTAAGTTTTTTGGTTAAAGTTTTTCGTTATACTATATCTCTTTTGTTAGTGTCCATGCCTCGCCACAGGGTGCGACATGCAGGCCGCGGCCATCTAGTTCTCATTTCCCCCACAAGCAAATGCTTTGCTGGCTGTACGAAGCAACCGTAAACTTCCGGATTCATTGTTTTTTTGGTAAGAAGGATCAAATACCGGAGCCTTTCCGTCAAAGAAAGCCATGTCCGACTCAACAAGAGAAGCAGATGCTGCCTCGGCAGCATGAACTATTACATGCAACCCACATAAAAAGTTACATAGACGGCTTATGGACAATTGTTCAACATCACTGAGAGATTCCCATGTCTCGCATAACTCTTCTTTCAAAACATTTGTTCTATAGTCTTCAAGCAATGAGTTGAACTTTAGTTGAGTTCCCGCTCTGTCAGAAATTGTTGATGATATATTCAGAAGTATTTTCTTTCCTGCTTCAGTTTGAGATTCTGCTGGAAGTTCATCAATATCTGATAATATTTGTTTCAATGTAGTTAAAGTACTAGTATCTTGGCCCGATTGTGTAACCATTTCACGAAGTCCCAACACCCATAATCTCCCCCCGAGTCATCAGATAAGTGAAAACCTTCATATTTTCGTCCGAACTTCGATGTCTCATCACTAAGAAGACAAGTATTTTCTTTCAATGAAAGTTCTTCAACTATTTGTGCTTGTGCTAAAAGCAATCTCTGAATGTTCATATTGTTCACAGTGGAAGTACATGGTAGTCTGTTTGCAGTTAGTCCAACTAATTTCAACACAATGTCAATCACTGGCCCAACACGACTTGATGTAACATTATTTTGTAACAGTTGTTAAACACATTCTTGGACAGCAGCACTATATACATGACTATGTTCATCAAATAACTGAACCACTTTGTTGTCATTTAGTAACAGTTCTAAGTATTCCTTATCAGACAAAGCTGTATTGACACTTGTCTTCAATTGTTTAACCTCACATTGTAGATCATCAACAGATTGCTGTAGAGTTTTAATTTCTATTTCCAATTTTTTTATTCTGCTTTGTTTTTCAGTGTGTTATTGTAAAACGCCCGAGATCTCATGCGCTTAATAAGTTTATTATTTATATCCAGCCTACCTCGTAAATAGTGTGAAGTTCTTTTCTCACTGATGATAGATTTACGTGCACTTCTTAATTTTGATTTTAAATTATCACACTTCTTTAATTGTGTTTTCAATCTAATATTGTCTGTTTCATTGCAGTCATTCTCTTCCAACGATCGGTTTAATTCTTTTGCAAGATCTGTTGCTACTCGACTGTATTTATTGTCGGAACGTTTTACTAAAATGTACGTTTTCGTTGTTGAGTTGTTGGAAATTTATATTTTTCACTTATGAAAAACTCAATTTTTTCTTGGCCACCAGGTTTATTTATAGATTTTTGTAAGGATTTATAAGTATTTGTTATACTTTTTACCGAGCTGGTGATGGTGGTTTTATTTATGGTGACTGGTGTCGACTGTTGAAGATAAGAGTAGCATACATTTAATCCTTCATTTCTAATATTTTGCATTAACACTGCTGTCTTATAGATAGTCATGTAGGTAGGGTTTTATTTTTCAATTCCTTTCGGACGAGATATGTTCTATTCTCTACAACCGGTCTTTTAGTCTCAAGTTTTTGTATTTTATATGGGAATGTTCTGCTTTTAGATAAGAGTTTTCAGCTTTTAGACAGGCGTTTTCATACTTTAGTTTCTCAAGTTCGGCCTCCTGAAACCTAATTATTAGGAAAAGTGGACTATACTACGGTATAGCAAGAAATAAGCGGCATATTTATTCACTGGCCCATAGTAGTCCGTCTGGTAAGGGTCAGAGGGTAAGAGTGAATTTGTGTGGTAGAAATTACCAAATTTTGTGCCCGGATGACCTTTTATATGTACAATTCAAAGATCAATTAATATGAAAGAAATGTAAAAAAATATGTAAATTTATTGCCATCTTGCGGCCATCTTGGATTTATACAAATGAAACTAGAAATGTGGTCTGTCGTCACACGAAAGACCCCGCCGCCAGGCAAAACCAATAACAGAATGACCAAAAATGTTGTGGTATTGGTAGGCAGTGGCGTCGGAACAGGTTCGGCAGGGGGTGTTACCAAAGTTGAAATCACATGTACTCTATTAGCCATTGTATTGCACATATCATAGGTGAGAGCAAAACTTGGTGATTTCTGCCACAAGTACACACCTTGACAGATGTTTTACCTTTACCGGATGGACTACTATGGTCTAGTGAATACATGCTTATCCAGGTCCCATTGCAGGGTTGGAAATTAGTGGTCGACCAGGCACCCATGGCGACCTGAATTTGGCCTGGGTGACTAACTTTTGAAGGATTCGCCCATTCATGCAATGTTAAGTGTTCAAATTTTTAGTTTCCAACCTTGCCTTGGATCACTGATCTACAGGTTATTATTTAAACATTTGAGCAGAACTAGCCTTTAATGCACCAACACCATGATTGATATAATATTGTAATTTCTGCACTCTCAAACTCAGATTCAAGCATACAGAGTACATTGTGTTTTTTTTACGCCATGTCCTATCAAATTGGGAAACATATATGCACATAGGCACATACATGTATGTTGCGAAATGTGCAATGGACACACGGACGGAAAATCCAAACACTTTATGCCACTCGGTATGACTGAGTCTGAGATTGAAATTAGTGTCTGGTCCATAGACAGAGAGATTGAAATTTGGAATCTAATATTCTCACCCCTGGAGAAATACGGGCTGTCTGTCTAATTCCCATACAATTAGCCACAGAGTGCAAGATCAAAATATAATTCTAGCGATATCTACAGTGCCATACAGTGTACATGGTCAGGGGATGTGCAGGAAGATCTGATTGTATATTAAATGGTCGCAAATGCCAAATGGTACTATTTTGTATACATCATGCATGTAATGGATAATAACATTTAATGCCATTATTTATATGCAATCCTCTGCCATGCCATATCTACACTTTAATATTAAGTTACTTACATGTTTTTCTTGCTGCGTGGACCAGCTGTAGCACCAATCGAGTCAGGGACCTGTCTGTGATATCTGCAGAATGTAACTAGAGGGTTGTTTTTCAGACAAAAACATATGTCTCCCCCTGCTTACCACCCCCACAGTACTTTTTGACATACCTGCGACACAAACTTTGTGACTGTAGCTCAAATACTTGTTCAGTTATGTGCGACACAAGTTGAAAATTGCCTATTTACACTAAGTCAAGGGTCATAACTGTATCAATACTGAAAAAATGCATACAAAAACAAGGTACACAACATCACATGCCAACAAATATTCCTGTAAAATTTCAACAACCTAACTCAAATACTTATAAAGATACGCGCGACACAAATTTGTGACGGACAGACGGACAGGGATGGACGGACGTTCCAACATTTTGGGTTTATGGGGTATTTCCATTGTTTGAAGAACAATGAAAAAGCCCCTGAGCAACAATAGAGTTTATGAGGTTACGGAATATTACAAAGGAATCTTTTGTTCCTAACCACGCCCCTAAGCTCTCAAACCCCCGGACGTTGGCCCGGACAGACGCACAACCATGCCAAAAACTATGTCTCCCCATATATGGGGGGAGACATGAATATGGTTGATGATAAAGAAGCATACAAAGTATCAAGTGAGTGCGAGTTAATTATCCAGACTAATTACATGTACCACATTTACGCAACAGTATTTTTCTGCAATTATCATGAACCTCAAATCCTGATTTCAGGAACAATCCTGAAAATTCCCACCCCTGCCAGTCATAACTATATCATGATGACTGCTTTTCGAGTGGGCGCGATATCTAGCACGGTATTCATCATGCTACAGCGTCCTCTGATATCAAGAAATTATCATAGCCCAAGCCAAACTAGAATGATCAGTAAGCGAGGGCTTACGGAATACCCCCCGCGTCAGCCATGTACAGCAATTTCCAAAGTCCTTGACCACAGAAATATAGGTCAGAGGGACGTAAATTTGTTTTCCGACACACCTTTAGGTGATGATGATTCTAACCGGGGAGTTTCAGTAGCCTAGGCCAAGCAATGTGCAAGTTATAGGCCAGAAGGGAATTTTTTGAATTTAGTCTGTGACCTTGACCCCAGAAATATAGGTCGGAGAGACGTAAATTTGTTTCGCGACACACCTTTAGGTGATGATGATTGTAGGCAGTGAGCTTCAGTAGCCTAGGCCAAGTAATGAAAGAGATAAAATATACAGATCGGAAGGGAATCTGTGACAGATGAACGGACAGACGGACGGACAAGGTGAATCCAGTATGCCGCCCCCCCCCCCCACACACACACACAATTCGTTGCGGGTGGTATAATTATATCATAGCCTCGGACTATAGGTCTCAGTTTATGTTTTAATATTCCATACATGCATTTGTGACAACATCCCGCATCATTCTACAGAAAGCCCATGGTGCCCGCAAACCCCAAAGGTCAAGGTCGCTGACTTAGAAATTTCCGTGTTTGGAAAAGTTAACGCTCAGTTTATATTTTAATATTCCATACATGCATTTGTAGCAACATCCCGCATCATTCTACAGAAAACCCATGTTGCCCGTTAACCCCAAAGGTCAAGGTCACTGACTTAGAAATGTCCGTGTTTGGAAAAGTTAACGCTCAGTTTATGCTTTAATATTCCATACATGCATTTGTAACAACATCCCACATCATTCTACAGAAAGCCCATGGTGCCCGTAAACCCAAAGGTCAAGGTCGCTGACTTAGAAATTTCCCGCCGTGTTTTGGAAACGTTAACGCTCAAGTTTATGCTTTAATATTCCATACATGCATTTGTAATAACATCCCGGATCATTCTACAGAAAGCCCATGGTGCCCGCTAACCCCAAAGGTTAAGGTCACTGTATTAGAAATTTCCGTGTTTGCAAAAGTTAACGCTCAGTTTATGCTTTAATATTCCACACATGCATTTGTAACAACATCCCGCATCATTCTACAGAAAGCCCATGGTGCCCGCTAACCCCAAAGGTCAAGGTCACTGAAGTAGAAATTTTCGTGTTTGCAAAAGTTAACGCTCAGTTTATCCTTTAATATACCATACATGCATTTGTAACAACATCCCGCATCATTATACAGAAAGCCCATGGTACCCGCTAACCCCAAAGGTCAAGGTCACTGAATTAGAAATTTCCGTGTTTGGAAAAGTTAACGCTCAGTTTATGATTTAATATTCCATACATGCATTTGTAGCAACATCACGCATCATTCTACAGAAAGCCCATCATTCTACAGAAAGCCCATGACAGAAAGCCCATCATTCTACAGAAAGCCCATGGTGCCCGCTAACCCCAAAGGTCACTGACTTAGAAATTTCCGTGTTTGGAAAAATTTACGCTCAGTTTATGCTTTAATATTCCATACATGCATTTGTATCAACATCCCGCATCATTCTACAAAAGCCCATGTTGCTCACTAACCCCAAGGTTATTACAAGCTCCGTATGTACTATCAAACTGCGCTAGGCGGGACATTTTGCTCCGCGGAGCTCTTGTATTTGTACCCTAATCATTTGATTACCTACCACATCTAACATAGTATTTTACTATTATTTTCTTCTTTATCTAAATTGCTTGGCCATAAACGATACTCTTTTGTGTTGATGGGCCGTTAAGCACCATTCCATTCCCCCGATTCGTGTTGGTAATAGCGGCTTTATGTTCATTGCTTTGCATGACTGGTGCAACGCCTTCTTCTCTTTCTCTTTGGGGCTTTGCTTATATAGATAACGCAAGCCAATGAGAACGGTTGTTGATTGTTCATTCATGGCGGGATTGCTCCTCTTAACTGCGTCCTTAAGCGGCAACTCGAGTCAGTGCGCAAGGCAATGCGTAATTAGCAGATGGATCCAATCCTTGTGTAGCAGTGTCGCAAGACCTGCTTTTGATGCTGTGGAATGGTGATTTAAATTAAGTTCTTCAAAACACGAACTGCGTAATGCTATCACTCAGCTAATCCCCTCGACGGTATCCTTGATAATTCCAAGAAGTCACTAACACTGATGGATGTGCCCCTAATAAACATTAACGCAAACAAAAACTTTAACGCAAATGTATGAGTCATTTGATATCGACCTTGAGAATAGGAACTGTGTGGGTGGGCTATAGAATATAAATATGGATGATGAGGTTTCAAGTACATCCGACTTATTATAATATAGATTGTAGGTAGCCAAAACCTTCCAGCCCTCCATTGATTACTTTCCCAGTCCTTTAAAAGTTCATGTATCTGACAGTTATATGCACGTGTCAGGTGATGTATGGTCATTGTTGACACTGACTGCACACGGAAGGTTACATCCGTGGTAATATAAATCCACAAATGCACTCTAACAGTATTGCCTTCCTGATTTCCGGAACGTCTACCTGAAAATACAAATATAGTAATGGATACTGAACAGTATATTGGAAGTAAAATGCTAACCAGCACAGTTACAAATACATGTTAGTCTATGGGATTTCAATGGGTGGGAAATTACTTCTGTCCAACATCTGCATGTACAATTAGGTTCAGAAATCTGATAAATATACACCGAGTTTTTAATGGTCTGATTGATTACCTTGAAGTTCCTAATCCTTTTAAAGTCCATGTAGCTGACTGTTATATGCACGTGTCAGGTTCTGTATGGTCAATGTTGACATTGAATGCACACGGAAGGTTACATCCGTGATAATATAAATCCACAAATGCACTCCAACAGTATTGCCTTCCTGATTTCCGGAACGTCTACATGAAAAGACAAATATAGTGATGGTTAAATGGTGAATGTACAATATCGGAAGGAAGTCGATCCAGCTCAGACAGCGGATACGCAGGTAGCACAATTAAGTTAAAATGTTACATAAATCTGCAATTTGAAATAAAAAGAGCAAATGCGCAGAGGCTCACATATCATCGGCCGCCGCCTGAACCAAGAAACACGTTAGCGCAAATCTTACGGATTTCATTAACACAATCATTAACATCAATATTTCCTAAATATACCAGTAGGTGAATATATTTCTTATAACCTATCCATTACAACGTAACTAACAAAATTAAGCCACATGAACAATAAATCAAATATGACCACGGTTTTCTAATGCTTTGATAACACAGATAAGCAAACATGCATCGTTCTACTCACGTTTGTCTCTCCGTGTGTTCGACTGTCCTTTCTGTTCACGTTGTGATCCCTACGTCTTTCTCCTTGAAGGGCGAACGCTGATCGCGGCAACCAAAACAATCAAATGTAACGTTCTTGTTGTGATCACCATCTGAATTGCACCTTCTGTGGAACCTCTCTAAGACGAACAACGGAGTAGTTCTGCAATCATACAGTACTTGATTTAAAACCATTCCGATGAGATATCTCCCATTGGCGGCCATTTTTAGCTCGACTATTCGAAGAATAAGTAGAGCTTATGTTGTCACCCCGGCGTCGGCATCGGCGTCGGCGTCACCGTCACGCCTTGGTTAAGGTTTTTAGTCAACCTTGTATATGGAATACTACTGGCCCTACACCCACCATACTTGGACAACTTCATCTCCTAGTGATGTACATCAATAACCCCTGATCTATATTTGACCTTGACCTACATTTCCTCTTCAATTACTTAGTTAATTCCCCTTGGTTAAGGTTTTTAGTCAACCTTGGTTAAGGTTTTTAGTCAAGCTTGTACATGCAATACTATTGTGCATACATACACCATACTTGGACAACCTTTTCTCATAGGGATGTACATCAATAACCCCTGGTCTATTATTGACCTTGACCTACATTTCCTCTTCAATTACTTAGTTAATTCCCCTTGGTTAAGGTTTTTAGTCAAGCTTGTATATGGAATACTCCTGGCCCTACACCCACCATACTTGGACAACTTCATCTCCTAGGGATGTACATCAGTAACCCCTGATCTATATTTGACCTTGACCTACATTTCCTCTTGAATTACTTAGTTAATTCTCTTTGGTTAAGGTTTTTAGTCAACCTTGTAGATGGAATACTCCTGACCCTACACCAACCATACTTGGACAACTTTATCTCCTAGTGATCTACATCAACAACCCCTGACCTATATTTGACCTTGACCTACATTTAACCTTGAATTACCTAGTTAATTCCCCTTGGTTAAGGTTTTTATTCAACCTTGGTTAAGCTTTTTAGTCAAGCTTGTACATGGAATACTATTGTGCATACATACACCATACTTGGACAACCTTTTCTCATAGGGATGTACATCAATAACCCCTGATCTATATTTGACCTTGACCTACATTTCCTCTTCAATTACTTAGTTAATTCTCCTTGGTTAACGTTTTTAGTAAATTTTGTATATGGAATACTCCTGGCCCTACACCCACCATACTTGGACAACTTCATCTCCTAGTGATGTACATCAACAGACCCCTGATATATATTTCACCTTGACCTATATTTCCTCTTCAATTACTTACTTAAGTCACCTTGGTTAAGGTTTTTAGTTAACCTTGGTTAAGGTTTTTACTCAAGCTTGTACATGGAATACTATTGTGCATATAGACACCATACTTGGACAACCTTTTCTCATACGGATGTAGTAGTAGTAAGGGAGTCAAAATGATACCACCTACCGTGATATCATTTATAACCCTCTATAATACCCCCACCACCCCCGAAAATCAAAAAAATTGGTTAACGAGGAAAATTGGGTCTCCCGACAATTTTTGGAGAAAATAATTTTGAAAAGAGGGAGTCCCAATTATATTGGTAATTGACTTTTGAAAGTATATATTGGTGTCATAAATACATCATGTTTTTTTTCACGTCCAATTGAACAGAAAAAAACGGAGTACCAATATTATTAGAGAAAATGGATAATACAATACAATTTGAATTGAAAATTTTTGATGACTGTGTTGAAGAAGTTTACGAAGAATACGGGGGTTTATAATCCTGTATATAAATTCTATAAAATGAGAACACTAGGCGATATCGAATATATGAAATACCAGCGTAATTTATTACGCTCCGATAAAAAACGTTACATTTCCAATATTATAACCCGGCAAATTATGTCAACTATACAAGAGGCAAAAAACGAACATTAAGACAGATAATGCGTATCGGATATGAAACTAAGGCGTATTATACAAAAAATTTAAAACCCAACGATTCGTTTACGAACGTACATTTTCTACGATATCGCTTATAAATTTATATTGTAATCACAACACCAAGCAGACGACAATGTTTCACTTAAACGTGTTATAAACACGCAAATTATGTGTCCTACCTTACACGTATATTAAGTGTCCATTTTATAGAGAGATTACACGATTACGTCTTCCGGGATGAAACATAACACACTATAAATATATACTAACACACACGTGGGTGTGTATTACACAACCCGCTATCGATATTCCGGAAGTATTTCTTACATTGTGATTGGTTGGCATGTTTTTTATTTTTTTAATTTTACTTTTAATAATTTAGAACGTTATAACCTATATTATTAAAAAATAAAAAAAATGAACTTGTTATATATAAAACAAATAAAAATAAACGAGTAAATATTTGGTATTGCACAACACGGTTTTAACTTCATATATGTAAAATTAACAACAATACTTTGTCTTGGGGGACGCCCTTGACGAAAAATGAGCGCTCAGTGCTTCCGTGCAGGCACTTCCAAGGTTGCCTAGACTTTCGACACTGGTTCCTAGATCAGCCGATAGATGGGGGTGTCTGTACAGGCAGCTATTACACCCGGCTAGCCACAACATGACGAGTAAGACAAAGACAAGATCAGTAAAAGGTGGCTAGCGGGTGGGCCCAGAAGGGTTTTGCTGGCGTGGGTTCGAGCCTTGGTGGAAAGCTAAAAAAAAAATTAAAAAAAAATTTTTTTTTTTTTTTTTTTTTCTTTTTAAATTGTTAATAATTTTCCTAAAATTAATTAATAAATTGTTTACTGCGACAATATAATTAATTTTAATTAATTTTATAATTAAAATTAATTATTTTTTAAAAAATCTGCTGTAACATTTCTTCCGACTTTATCTCCAAGTTTTTCCCTAAATTTATCCCAATCAATTTATCCCAATCAGTACACTCAATCTTGGGCATGGTGGCGCGTGCCTTGATTCTTATATCATTTTTTAATTTTTCATATCTCCGCATTTCTTCCACCACGGATTCAAACTCTAAATTTGATATTTTCTTATCGGCCAACGCTTTGGACACCATAACGTCGATGCTATTTTTCTTAGACCTGGCGAGAACGGATGTATTCTATCATGTTTTCTACATTTTTTCTCGAGTTTTCCACCCGACGCCCTAATTACCATACACAACAACCCAGAAACGGCGACACCGCACATAAAATCCCCGCTACGGGAACCGTTATAATGGTGGATATAGTTGCAGCTGTCCCCGCCCCACACAACACAGAAACACTCGCCAGAGCCGTGCTAGATACTTCAGCCATGTTCACCGCGGCGCCTATATTTTTTAGCGATTTCTTTTTCTATTTTGTATATTCTCTAAACTAAATATCCTGCATAGCGACGATATTATTCAACGTAAAATCTGAACTTCTTTCGTTAATTGTACACAGTGTTGATGGAGTGGTATTGACAATTGGAAGCGTTGATTCGTTCATATTTAAATTTTTACAAATTTATTTCAATATATTAGTATTTATAAAATAAGTTCAATTAACAACGAGACAATAGTGGAAGAACTCTCTGAGTCACCGATTTTCGTAACAAAGTTAATAACACTACTTTGGGAAAGTCTAATTCGATCATTACCGGCGAACGAAACAATCGTCGAACTATCTCCAGAGATTTTAGTGACTCCAAACCCCCATCTACTACAATATTTATCGCGACCGCGCCCACAGGTTTACCATCAGCATTAACCGAGCAGACCGCCATTTGGATAACTTCACCCGCGGCTGTCATAGTGTATCCCCCATATTTATTACTCGCTTTGGCACCGAACGAATATTCATAGTGCCCCTCAATCAATGGGCCCCGCTTCTCAGCCCAAACTGTTATGACACGTTTTGGCGTTTTCATTGTTTTCACTATTCTGGCAAGCGCCTTGTTTGCGTTATATGCCTCAGTATGAATCTTATAAGAGGCCTCCTCAAGAGCTTTGGTCGCGGCTATACGATCATGTTTCAGTTTATCGGAAACTTTGGTTATCTTTCCGTCTAGTTCGGTAAGTGCCGCTTCTCTGCTGAGAGAGTCCTCTAAGCGCAACGCATCATAAGCCTCCGTAATGGTCGCCTGGTGGCCTTCTAGGGCTTTCTCAACACCCGACCGGGCCTCTTTTTGAAATTCGGTTATTTTTCCGTCTAGTTCAGCAACCGCCGCTTCTCTGATGAGAGAGTCCTCTGAGCGCAACACCTCATAAGCCTTCGCAAGGTCCGCCTGGCGGTCTGCTCGGACTTTATGAATACCCAACCGGCCTCCTTTCGAAATTCGGTTATTTTTTCGTATATGTCAGTAAGTGCCGCTTCTCTGTTGAGAGAGTCCTCTGAGCGTAACGCCCCATAAGCCTCCGCAATGGCCTCCTTGTTGTCTTCTCGGACCCCCTCAACCCCCGACCTGGTCTCTTTCAGAAATTCGGCTATTTTTTCGTCTAGTTCGGTAAAGTGTCGCTTCTTTGCTGAGAGAGCCCTCTAATCGCAACGCCATCATAAGCCTCCGCAATGGCCTCCGCAAGGTTCGACTGGTGGTCTTCTCGGACTTTATCAATACCCGACCAGGTCTCTTTTCGAAATTGGTTATTTTTTTATCTAGTTCAGTAAGTGCCGCGCTTCTCTGATGAGAGAGTCCTCTGAGCGCAACACCTCATAAGCCTTCGTAAGGTCCGCCTGGTGGTCTTCTCATACTTTCTCAATACCCGACGTGGCCTCTTTTTGAAATTTGGTTATTTTTTTACCTAGTTCGGTAAATGCCGCATCTCTGATGAGAGAGTCCTCTAAGCGCAACGTAAGGGCCGCCTGGCGGTCGGCCCGGACTTTATCAATATCCGACCTGCTCTCTTTTCGAAATTTGGTTATTTTTTTACCTAGTTCGTTTAGTTCAGTTTCTCTGATGAGAGAGTCCTCTGAGCGCAACACCTTATAAGCCGCCTGATCTTTCTCAATATTCGTTCGGGTCTCCTTTCGAAAATCGATTATTTTACCGTCTAATTCAGTAAGTGTCGCTTCTCGGACTTTATCAAGCCCCAACCGGGCCTCTTTTCGAAATTTGGTTATTTTTTCACCTAGTTCGTTTAGTTCCGTATGCGTTTCTTCACGACTTTGTGTATTCACAGCCAGGGCATATTCTCTAAGTTGTGACAGTAGACTCTTGTGAATCTCGTCCGTGGCCCTCGATATAGTTCTATTGATCAAGGCTTTTGTTTTTTGGGTAGTTAAAAAGTCGCCCTCTGTCTGGATGAATCCCCCTTCTGCCGGTTCCAAATTCTTTGAATTTGTCACCCAATCGGAAGAACTGCCTGGTCCGTATATACTCATTTTCAATAATGTTGATAATATATATTACGAACATGCGTTTAATTCTAAATAATTTTCTTAAAATTAATTAATTGTTTAAATTCTAGGACGACCGAAATCGGGTAATCGTTCTTCAACTCTCTCCCTTTATCATCGAGAATAGAAATCTTCAATCGTGGATGTGTCCCGATTCCAAAACTTTCATCTCGGGGTGTGGGAAGTCTAAGGTCAGGGTCTCTACCATAGAAACAGTCGCTGGCGGGCACGGTTTTCAGTAATGTGCTGGGGGATCCGTTCTACCGTGTTGTACGATGTGTTCACCCGATCCAGTTGCACCCTGAGAGTTTTCGTGAAGGTGAAGTCCACTGGATTATCACCGACGTACTCACCCGGGGTAAACACCTCCTTTGTTTGAGGAGTATGTCTCTCTAAAACCGAGTTGAATACCCAACCCCGGGGAGACCACTACCTTATTATCACTGATGATGGTCATTGTTGCAAGCCCGGTAGCATTCGATACTGTGAGGTTGATTATACCGTCAAGCTCTGAGTTGACAAAATCTTTGAGCTGTCTTATTCCCCACAGTCCGTGAGGCAGCTTTACACCTAATTGTTGTCCATTCCTTCACATAGTAAAACCCTTCGCTCTTCCCCACATTCTGCCATCCAACCGTGAAGGTGATTGATCTAAGGCCTACCCGGCGTTGTCCGCAGCAGTTGTCTATTAATTTTTGAAGTTCACAACTCCCTTTTGAACATTAGTGATAGTAGCAAACATAATAATATCTTTCAATGGATACAAAAGCATTTAGCTTTAACTCTAATGCAAAGTATAAAGTTGGTGGTGTATACGCTCAAAAGAACACCATTGGTTGGCTTGTGCACCCTAAAATAAGAGTCAGTTTGGGCATGGGTTTCGACACAAATTTCACTAACATATTTGAGAAATATAGGGTGACCAAGATTAGTACGGTGGATGGGGTAAACAGATGGCGGACAACTCCGATGCAGTTCTGGCAGAACCAACTAAATTTTGCCGTGTGGTGTGCCACAACTGGGTGTGTATCTTTCGGAGACCACATAAAACCAAGTAACAGCATGATGAGCAGTAGCTAATACAACTTTCATGTTTATTATACTATTAGAAGGATTTTTGAAAGAATTACGTGTTTCCACTACTCAAGACGACGGGTGGAATCCCATTTCCAACACATACAACCGTAAGGAGTTCGAACGGATATGTGACGAATTTGGTGTGGACCCAAACCGTGATTGGAAACAAAAAGTTTACACCAAGAACGATTCCAATGGGCGACCCCTTTTTTGAAGAAGCTGGAAATGATGTAAAAGTTGTTGATGGCACATTCGATAGCAGTACTATGAGGTACACGTCAAGTTTCCTAATACATAAAAGACCAAGTTTTTTTCTTGATATGTTCTCAGATAAAACCTACTACCAAAACATATCCGGCGGTTCACTACACCAACCATCTAAAGTTGGAATAGCATGGGGGAGTACATTTATATTAGATAAAAGCACTGGATTTACTCAGGCCGGGGTTACTCGCCTCAACGACTCCATTCGTACATATATGTGGGCTATACTAGGTGCACAAAAACAAACTCGCAGTTCTATAATAGGATTCGGAACGGCGTTTGACGTGCAAAAACAGTTCTTGGTACTTGTTGAGGACGCCATCTCAGCTAAGGTGGACCTGGAGAAGGCGATCCAGAATTATCAAGACGTTTTGCAGACTGCCCAGCCCCAGTGGACTATGTATTTGGAATAGGTCTTTATATGGCGCCGAGCAATATGATACTACGAGACGACCCGGTTGATGGTTACAATAATCAGATCGTAATCGCTACCGCCAATCAAAAAATCGGTCACAACGGTAACGTGAACACGGATATCATCAAGCGCACCCCCAACACGATCGGGTTCAACAGTGTTGAGGGAACCGATTTCATAAAACGCCCAAAACACAAAATGGATACACATCCCTCAACACAATCGAACCCAGTACCCCCAATTAGTAAATTGGATGCACCATCGAGTTCCATCAACAGACCAATCGCGATTGGAGAAACACCAATCAATCATCAGATTGGGTGAAATTGAAGCACAACACACGAGGAGGAGAAATTAGGCTCGACGTCGCCCTCGATGGCGATCGAATTAATTATTTGCGCATTGGTTTTAGGAACTCTCTGGCGAAGAATAGTAGGAGACCGGCGATTGCCACGATTAAAGCCCAAGTATTTTTTGGCTAGCCATCCGGCCGTTTTTGATAATATAGATAGCAAGTAAGAAACGATACTTCCGATCAGTCCAGGTAGTGCGGCAGCCGCCTTTTCGGCTAATTTAGCCAGGAGACTGGCGAGGGCTTTTAGTTGTTTTTTTACCCACTCCTTGGCTCCGCCTGATGGCGCGGGTGCTGGTGCTGGTGCTGGTGCTGGCGCGGGTGGTGGCGCCGCTCCACCAGTGAAAGCTAGAACTATGGTCGATATAGTCATGCTGATAGCAACGAGGATGCTTGCTATCGTGATGCCCTGTTCTCTGAACAGAGTGCGAAGCGCTCACCGAGTGTCGTCTCCTCGTTCAGGACCCTCGAGATTGTTTCGCGGATCCGACTTATTTGGTTGCGGAGAGCCTCACGGTTAGTCGAGGCGGCCTCCAAGCGAGCTGCTCTTTCATCACGCAACGACTGTAGGCGTTCGGTGATCCGCTCGGTAGATTCTATATCAACACCGGCTTCCTCCAGTTTTCTTTCTTCTAGCGCGATATGTTCATCCAGCGACGAGAGTTTGGCGAGGTTACGGACCAGTTCGCCCCGGACCGTTTGCATAACCTTATCGAGGTCCCGGAGTTCGAGAAGAGGTAACGATGGGTCATCGTTAGACAGGTCGATTTCGCTGAACGTGGTCTCCATCGTGTTAATAGCGTCGGTGGCTACTCGAGGGAGTTCGCTGAGTCAACCTCAACAGTTTCTATCGGCGGCCGTTTTCGCCATCGTTTCGTCGGTAGACTGTAGGGCCTCTACAGCGCGGGTCGGCATAATTGTTTTACCACGCGTCCAATCTGGAAATCCTAGTTCGCTCCTTATGAGTTGGCCACCGCCCCGGTATCCGGCAATGGTGCTCATCGCTAGGGGTTTACCGGTCATCGTGTTGACGATCGGGACATTTGATGCTTTTAGTCGCAATCTACCGTTCAGATCCAATTCGAACTTGGAGTAGTCGCGACCGACAGATGGGACCACACCTTTTTCTGCCAAACTGTTGTAGTAGTCGTCTACAGTTCCCTCGAGTAATTCCCGACTTTGACCAACGCTGCTGGTAGCGCCACCTAATTCCATTCCCCCGATTGGATTGGAACTGGAGGCTGTATCAAGGGCGTTTCGTCATTATAATCATCTATGTCATAATCATCCGCATCCGCATCGACGTAATCGTCTCTGCCGATTTCATCCATGTCAATATCGTAATCAGCCATATTAATTTCTTAAAATTAATTATGTATTAAAGACAAAAACCATAAGGGTTTAATATTAGTTTCACTAAATTATGTCTTTCGAGTCAATACGGTCGCAAACTCAATCCATACCGCACACTGCGTGAGCCCCTCGGGGCAAAAGGCGTGAGACAGAGTGTCGTTATTACGAACAACCCATCGACGATCGACCAGAACCAGCAGCTCTTGGTCCGCTTCCCCAACCTCGGAGCTAATGACGTCATTGTGCCGGGTACTGTTCGCCTCGCTTTCACTATTTTGCTTACATCGACGGACGAGGACCGAACCGTCGTTCAGAACCTTGGTCGCGCCATCGTCAAGAAGACCATGATAAAGATTTCTGGTAATGAGGTGATGTCGATCGACGACAGCGACGTCTACCATTGTTATCAGGACCTATGGAAGACGGCGCAAGAGCGCGAAAACGCTGTCTATCAGGGTATTGACACCAGCAAAAATAAGAACGTAACCAAACTTAGAATCAGGGCTGGTAACAAGGTAGATAACAACGCGAGTGACAATGCGGTCGCGGGCGCTTACGGCAACCGCTTCTACATCCCGCTCGACTTTGAGTTGCTGGAGGGTCACATGCCCTACTATCAGAGCGCTTTGGCTGACCGCCTCGAATACGAACTAACGTTCAATGACTACGGCCGAGTTCTCATAGCCAGCGACCTGTTATCGACGTATACGATCGATAATGTTTCGCTGGAGTACGACATGGTCACGATGCCCGAACTCGCGCGATTGATCAGAACCCAGTACGCCGGGCGCGTTGCCATACTTTACGACCGAGTTCTTCACCATCGCAAGATGACGAAAGACAAAGGCGACACATTGTGGAATATTAACGTCAACGTACCCGTTCGCTCGATGAAAGGTATAATGATTGTTGTTCGAGGATGCTCGGTTCGCGTTCGGTGCTAGAAAAACCGACAAAATTCTATAACCCCAAAATCACGAAGGTAGAGGTGACGATCGAGGGAGTTCCCAATCAACTCTACAGCGCGGGTCTTCGCGCGCACCCAGCAGTGGGACGAAGTAAGAAAGCAGTTTGCTGCCGGCTCTAAGCGCTCTCCGGAGGTTGCAGCGGTTGCCAAAGACCTGCATCTCTCGGCCGTCTCCCTCGCGGAGTTCCTGAATACCAAATACGCGTTATGGCTAGACATGCGAGCCAGCGACGACGACCACCAAATACACGGCAGCGGACGCCAAGTTGAGAACGCTAGCGAGGGTGTGACGATCCAGATAACCAAAGAGGCGGACGGAGCCGGGCCATTGAACGTGTACTTATATATAATTACAGACGCACAACTCAACATCGAAGATGCCGATACGTCTCAGCACTCTATTGATTTAATAATAAAAAAAAAATCATCTAACGATTTATTAATTAATAATTTGAAAATATTAAGAAAATTAGCAATCATTCTAACGATTTAATTAATTAATAAATTTGATAATTCTAAAGAATTAATTAAGAAAATTAGCAACTACCAATTCACTACCATTCACGATTGGAGATGCCCACTCTGCCATAATATGTGGGCAGACAGGATGTGGAAAACGGTTTTCATCCTCGACTTGCTCGAGGAGTTCCTACCGCGATGCCTTTCGTCACATTGTGATCCTGTGTCCCACTGTGCGGCACAACGATACTTATCAGCGGCGAACGTGGATATGGACCGACCCTGAGGTATACGTTATTGACCCGGTGATAGGCTTCACGATTGGTTAGCATGGTTTATACCAAAGATTCCAGGGTGAGCCCACCCTATACGTGATTGACGATTGCTCGGCCAAGGCGGCGATGACCAAAAAGAAGGACATGTTCTCCGAGCTCGCATTTTCTGGCCGCCATGCTAGGCAAAGCGTATGGATATCCACTCAAAAGTACAACGCCGCCTCAAGTGGATCTGCGCGAGCAAACGAAATGGGTCGCCCTCTTTCACTGCAAGGACCGAGACTCATTCGATGACTGTCTTCGAGAGAATGACGTTATCCCAACGCGCGAGGAGCGCCTGGAGGTTCGACAGATGCTTTCGGAAACTAAGCACGCCATGCTTTTGCTAAAGACTGATCAACCAACTGCTTACGAAGTTATCAATTAATTTTATTAATTATTAGCAATTACTGAACAAATGCTGAAACAATGCTGAACAATGCTTAGCAATTGCTGAACAATGCTGAACAATGCTGAACAAATGCTTAACAAATGTTGAACAAATGCTGAACAATGGTTAACAATGTTAACAATTTGGTGCTCCGCTGCGAGCTTTGTTGCGAGCATAATGGTGATCATAAGTATCGTGTGGTGCGCTTGCCAATATGTTAAAGAAGTGAGAGACTTGTTAGAATAGTTAAATTAATTTTAAGAAAAATGAACTGCGACGAACTTCTCGATCAGCTAATAGAAGAAACCTCAACTCCGACTGCCAACATAGATAATGATCCGACAGAGCAATCGGAATCAACTCCAACGGCGGTTCGTATTGGGTTGAGTGCAACGACTCCGAATGAAAATGAAAATGCGGCGCGACGAGAGCGGCTAGCTGCGCTGGTTGCTGGGGACAATCGGAGCATTATCTCGGTAGGCGTCTCTCAGTTTTTTTCAGGTGGAAAAGATGTCATGCGGAGATCGATAAAATGTATGCGCGGATACGAATCCCAAAATTGGGAGCGAGATGACAAAAAACTCTCGGATCGGGCGGCTATTCATTTGTACGCAACCGCCGTTAATATTATTTTCTCCCTATACCAAACACCGCGGGATTGATTGACGATCTAGAGACTGACCCTTTTATAGGTCACACTCTTAGAACAGCCTGCTGCTCAATTTATCACAAGTTTGGAATGTACTTAGCTCCGCTGACAACCGCGTTGACACGGGTAAACACTGTCAATTTGGACATATATGCCCACGAACTATAAGCCCTGAAAATGATGACACAAGACACACCCGCCAGAGTGACGGAGTTGAACCCGATTGCTCCAACCCAATCGAACCCAACTCCGCCACTGGATGACATACCGCATATAAAAATCCCAAAAGACAGGCAGCTGGGCGGGCGGCGGCTGCCACCCGAAAAGTTAAACAAGATAAAATACTCGCCGAGCTTCGAGAGGCTAAACTCCAATCGAGATTGGGGTTGCAATCGGGGACGGAGACAGCAAAACATCTGAAGACAGAGTTGAGTACAACCCAAATTCACGAATTGGAAGCACACTCAACACCCAATACCAACCGCCGTTGGAGTTTGGGCGAATCCGATTGAACCCAAATTCGTGAATTGGAGTTGGGTTATTGGTGGTGGTCTGGCAGTTGTTGGTGCCCTGTGCGTGTGGAAATACCCCATATTATCGAAAAAACAACCAGCCAGTGTTCAGAAGAAAGTTACGAAACACCAATCGCGATTGGATGCGCCCCATTTAAACATTGATCGCGACCCCTTTTTATATGCAATAATGGCTGAACAAGACGGTAAAATGTTAGTGAATGCGCTTTATCACGCCGTGGTGATATCGGGTTTCAGTATCGGGTATGCTCGACTATCAAAGATGGCCCTAGGAGGATCCGCTCCCAAATTGGACTTTACTGTGAGAGACGTAGGGCTCGCGACCTTAGATGTAGCGGCCGCAGTTTGGACCCGAGATTATCTAGTTAAAGCTGGAATTCTACCAGTTAATATATGGAAATAAATGGCTTCAATCGCAATAATGATAGGTGGTGCTCTCTTAAACGCATTTGCGTTCACCGCAGCAACTTTCTATTCTATTTTAAACTACAAAACTCGAATGCGGATGAGGAGAGTACGCGTCACGATTTAGCTGTAGAACAATTCAATAGCGCAAAGGAAGCGTGGTCGGAAAAACAAACCGCCCATCTTGACTGGGTCAATGAAGAGCTTCGCCGCGAAAATCACGCCGCACAAACTTTTCAGAACGTTGAAGAAGCCAACCGCGAGTACGCGCTGGCATATCCGCAGAAAAGTCTCGCGCCGCTGGATCGCGAGCCCCAACTTTCAGATTTCTATGTACCGTCAGAGCCCCAAAAAGACCGCGAGATCGCGTTCATCGTCGTGGAATGGGTGTGTGGTGGGGCTCGTCGGCTACTATATTCAATCGAGATTTTAAATTAATTATTTTAAATAACTTTTTTTATATATATATATATATAGAACGATGTCAGTTGACGAACTTTATTTTGCTATGATTGATGTAGGCTACACTGCCCTTAAACACCGCATAGCTGGTGCAAAGGGTATGATTCGTCTGGCCCGAGATTCTCTCGAGACGTGGCGGGAGGACGAAAAAGCGGCCACCCTTTTCGCAAAGCGGATGTTAGATTCCTCCACCAATCCTGGGGGATTAGATTTTCCCAATTTCCTTCAGAACTTAACCCCCAATCGCGATTGTACTTCCAACAAAGGTTTATTATTATCGACGCAGTTACCGGACGATCTGGCGAGGGCATGTTGGAGATTGTCAGTATATTAGAATACATCGCATACGATGAACACGCGCAAACTTAATACCAAAACTATCGGTTCGCCTAACGCGCAAGCTAGCGAACACGTACTATAGCCCCGCGGCTACTGGAAGGGACTCGCTGCAATCAAGAACCTCGCGGCGGCGACCAAGGTTTCAGAAAACGCTGTCAAGGAATGGCTCAAGAAGCAGGCCATCTGGCAGATCTATTTACCGCGCCTCACAATATTCCGCGCCCGACAAATTCGACGTGCCGGTACTGAACCAAGTTCACCAAGCGGATCTCCTGTTTCTCCCCCTCACGATCGCGTCGGTCGTAAGACGTACAAGTACGCGCTGACAGTCGTTGACGTAGCGAGTCGTTATAAGGGGGCTGAGCCGTTGGCCACTAAAGAGTCTAAGGAGGTGGCCGAGGCTCTCTCCCGAATATATAAGAGGAGTCCTCTCAAATGGCCGAATCTTCTCCAGGTCGATCCCGGCCGCGAGTTCATGGGCGCGGTCTCTCATCTATTGTCTAAGCACGAAGTTTCTATCAGACGCGGCCGCGTCAACATCCACCGGGACCAGGGGATCGTGGAACGCTTCAATCGAACCTGGCTGAGAGACTGTTCGGACACCAATACGCTAAAGAACTTGTAGACCCTCATTCGCGATCGAACGAGTGGGTGGCCAGACTGCCCGCCGTGGTCTCCGCACTGAACGGAGAGGTGACCAGATTGATAGGTAAGAAGCCCGTAGATGCCATCAAGTTTAAAAGGGTGACGAGCGAGCCCTCTGCCGTCTCGCGCGGGCGACCCGTTGGTTTAGAGGAGCAACGGCTTCCATCGGATATTGACGTCCGGTACCTCTATCAACCGGGAGAGCTCGAAGGTGGCAGCCGCCGCGCGACTGATCCCGTGTGGTCTCTCAATGTATATCATCTAGATCGATCTATTACCAAGCCCGATGAGCCCGTGCTCTACTATTTGGATGATGGGCCATCTCGAGGGTTTGTTCGAAGAACTTCTCGCGGTGCCTTCTGACACCCAGCTACCCCCGGATCGTCAGAGTCTTTAGATTGCTAATTTTCTTAATTTTTTTCAAAATTATTAAATAAATCATTAGAGAGGTTCTGTATGTATTCCGTCTGGTAACACACGTCTTTTATCGTAGTATGCCGAGAGTCCTATTTTTTGTTGACTACGTTTTCATAACACCGTCTTTCATTTTAAATCCCCTCCCCTATTTTGTGCTACATCTATAATGTGTTTTCCACTTCTGTAGTTTCACTTAGTACTCGTTTATATCTATCCCAATTTAAATTGTTAGTTCTCTTGGACATTCCTTTCGCAGAGTTTTTATTAATAGAATTAAATTTTTCTACAAAATAACACTTACTAGATAACGCTATCGCCCTATCTCCGCTAAATTCCATTTTGAAAAGTCCGGGCTCTCTTTCGCTCCATTTATCCCAAGCCAACCATTTCTTTTTTTCTTTTTCAAACCCGTCTAGTAAGTTAGGTCTAATCAATTCCTCTATCGTTTTCCCACTAACTCCTATATACATACTATCCGTATCCATCTGTATTAATTCAAAGTCTTCTCTTTTTACGTATTTGTCAAGAAATTCGTAGTAAAATTCCAACATTCTCAATTTAGCTAGTTGATAAACCGCTATTCCACAATGGAATGGTCTCTTTTACCTAGCACACCTGGGTTTTCTTGAAGATATTTCGTACGCATCTCCTATCTCTTCCAAATCGTCAAAGAATGCAATCTTAATGCTTTTGTCAACACAGGTTTCGTTTTGTGTATATGTCGTATTTAAATGTCTCTCAGTTGCCTCTATCATTTTTCCACAACACGAGTTTCCTAATAATTTAATTATGTCGGCTACTGGTTTCTTATTTGGTTCTACATCGCCCGTTCGTCTTGCGGCTGTAACTTCTTTTGCGAACCATTCGAATGGTTTTCCGCTAATATAATCTATAACACGATGAACTCCAGTTATTTCTAGGCCGTGTTTTAAATACCATTTCAACAGTGGCGCGTACAGCAATACTTTGGTGGCCGACATAGATCCCACAAATTTTCTTCCATTTCCTCTAGTTCTTCCAGTATCTTCCAAATATTTTATCATGTGTGTGGGAACTTCATCAACCTCTACTTCTCTGTTTATAAATATTGGGGACATTTCAGAAAACTTATCTTTTAAGTTGTGTGGAACTTCTATATCCACCTCCGCAAACCCAAACCAGTCTCCAGATAAAACTCTTTTACAAAACTTTTTAATAAATTTAGGATTATGTGGGGTATCTATATGGTGTATAGTTTCTCTCCCACACGGCATCTCTTTATTTAACGTAGATAAATATAACGCGTTTGCGTCGTACCCCAAAACAGCCTTGCACGGTTTGGAACCCACTCTAATATTTGAAACACCAGCTTCTGCATATCGTGTAAATACTATTAATAGACCGCCAACTAGAGCGTCCTTCATCATTTCGTATGTTTCTTCTTTTGGTGCATATAGAGCATCCTCCGGTATAATCGTCTTGGATGATTTTTGTTCTTTAATGGTTCCTCTCAATAAATATTGTATAGCTACTCCAGGTAGTGTTACCGCATCTTTGAAAATATCCACACCTCTGTGTTTATAAAATTCACACATTTTTTCCAACCGCTTCTAGGAACGGTGCTACATCTAAATCGTTATAATATTTCAACCAATCTCTGAAAGTTTTCATATTATTTTCTTCGAAAATTCTACGACTATTTACTTAATTCTGTTTCATCTATTAACATTTTCCCAGATAGTTTGGAATACCAATTCTCTATATCCGGTAGTCCTGGGTAATCCAGTTTGTCTGGAGAATCGAACCACTCATAAGGAAAGAAAGATTTCTGTCCTTTGCATTCGTAGGCTTTTATCCAACTATCGTAACTTACACCGGGTCCTAGATAAAGTATTACATCAAGAAATCTAAACTCTGGAGTAAATAGAAATATTGTTGCGTTTGCACGTTTTCCGACTATTACTTTCTTTGCTGTTGATGCCAGTTCGCCTACTAGGTATTTCTTTATTAAGTTTATATCGTACTTACTGCTGTTAAAACCTATAACCTGTACTTGCTCTATCCACTGTTCGATCTTGGCGATTTGGTTTTTACGTAAATGTTCTGTATTAAACCCATATCTTGACCACACTTCTTCTCTTATAGCTTTTCCCCTGACTTTCAAATCTTCTACGATTTTTTCTGTAAGTTTTGCGGGATCTTTATCACAAATATGAGTTACTGTTCCTGAGAAATTATCTCCTATACTAACGCTTACCGGAACGTGCTCGGCTTCGTACTCTAGATTATTACCGAGAGTTTCAAATTCTGGGTTGAGATATGCCTCAAAATCGTATACTATCTGATATGGATAAAGAGTAGTGTCGCAACCGATCTTTATGTCTTTACCAGTTCTTTGAAATTCGCATTCCCACATAACTACTAGGTTGAATTCTTTGCTTTTTCTAATAAATGTATCTCTTCTCATAGTGGATGCGCGTTCTTCTTTTTCTATGCTTTCCATGAATCTCACACCCGTGCCAGTAACAGCCGTGATATTGATATACGGTATTGGTTTCTGGACAGTATCCATCTACTGGAGCTCCTAAAATCCATCTTTCACCCCCGTGTCCACACTGTTCGTGGTGAATGTGAATTCCCTCGCGCTTTTCCACAGAGTACATCCAATCGATCGCCCCATAACTGTTAGAACTTTTTGGGTAGAACGCTTTCTCGAACGACGAACGCGGGCGCTCTAAATAATTACCATCACATATTACTTTTGTCTCACCTTCTCATACAATTTTTGGCCCGTGTCTCTTCATATTTACTCGCTTTCGAGAGATAATTTCTGGCTTGCAACTTTATCCGCAAGGCGTAGAAATTTTTAGATAGGTTTTTTAAGTTGTTTTTTATCAGAAATGCGTGATTATTAAACAGTCCTATTGTCATTGGTTTATTACCTATTGCCTTATAGTGCGCTGGTACCTTTTTCAACCACCATATATTACATTCGGTGGGTTGATATACTTCTATACCGATTTTAAAAAACTCTTCAACCTTTTTCAGATCTGAAAAAGGAATTGGTGAAACCACATTACTACCAAAATATTGCTTACTAAGTTCTTTCGCCTTTTCTGTACATCTGTCGGGTCTTTTATCTGTCATATGCATAGCTAGACACCTGAACAGACAAAGGTCGTCATTATACTTATCTAAAGAATACATACCTTTTTTATTCTTCAGCCATTCTGGAAGTTCTCCTCCTGCCGCTTCTTTGGATTGTAGTCCCAAATCTATTCCCTACTACCCTGTATTAGCTTTACGAAAACCTCTACCCATCTTACAAACTTCCACTTTGTATTCGGTCTGTCTATTTTATCGGACATTATTCGTGTTTGCTCCTTATCTGACAGCCATTTTTTAACGGTTTTCATAGATGATAGTGGTTCGCTACCACCGAGATTTTTGTGCATTATTATAGTTACAGGTTTTCCATTTTTAATTTCCTCCATATGTTCTAGCTTGTAAGAATATGAATATCTCAAATAAAAATTGGTTGTTAGATACGGAGCGAGTTTATCGGACATGCGTTTCAGACTCGTTAATGTTAATGTTTTTACGAAAGGATAATGTAACTACCCGTCTTCCATTTTCTACCTTTTCCAATGTTTCATCGTGAGCCCCCAATATTTCTTCACCTTTTTCCACTATCGCGCGAACGAGAGATCTTTTATTTTGTATTGGGCCACCTGTGTGTCTAATTTGGGACAAATTATTGGTGCTTGAAGGTTTTATTACACTAGCCCTTAACTCCGCAATACTTTCTTTTTGAATTCTGTTACCAACTTCATCCGCTAGTGAGAGGTTTGTAAATGTCCCTCTTTTATGGAGGCGGGTAAACCGCTTCATAAACGCCTCATTCTTTGTGGCATTTATCAGCTTTGTCAACCCCCTAACTCTCAACCGTGTACTATAAGTAATCCCTAGAGATTCGGCTTCTCTTCTCAAACTTTCTATTTCTGCTCTAGTTCTGGCGTTATCATATTTTCTGTATTATTCTTTTGTATATATATTATTTTGTATAACCTATAAAATTTATCTGTTCAATTGTACGTCAAAAATTTACATAATGTTTTTTTCACGTCCAATTGAACAATAAAATTTATATACATATATAATGGAGTGTGTGACTTGTTGTAAGAGGTTTACGTGTAAAGACTATCTACGAAGGCATCTAGCGAGACGTAGAAAGTTTCCTTGTGTCCCCCCACAATTTCAATGCCCTAGATGCCCTTGTAAATTCGTTAGTGCCCAAACTCTTTGTAGACATAAGCAACTACGCTGTCAGGTGGCTAAAGGTGAACGTGGTAGACTAGAGCTGGTAGAATTAGTTGCTGATCTGCGAAATAAATTTAGCTATATCGGAGAAGAAAAATGAGGAATATAAACTATTGTACTTGCATGAATGATTTCGACTTTTTTCAAAAGTCAATTACCAATATAATTGGGACTCCCTCTTTTCAAAATTATTTTCTCCAAAAATTCATAAATTTGCTGTCGGGAGACCCAATTTTCCTCGTTAACCAATTTTTTGATTTTCGGGGTGGCGGGGTATTATAGAGGGTTATAAATGATACCACTGTAGGTGGTATCATTTTGACTCCCTTACTACTACTGATGTACATCAATAACACCTGATCTATATTTGACCTTCACCTACATTTCCTCTTCAATTACTTAGTTAATTCTCTTTGGTTAAGGTTTTTAGTCAACCTTGTAGATGGAATACTCCTGGCCCTACACCAACCATACTTGGACAACTTCATCTCCTAATGATGTACATCAACAACCCCTGACCTATATTTCACCTTGACCTACATTTAACCTTGAATTAATTAGTTAATCCCCTTGGTTAAGGTTTTTAGTCAAGCTTGTATATGGAATACTATTGTGCATACAGACACCATACTTTGATAACTTTTGCTCATAGGGATGTACATCAATAACCCCTGACCTATATTTTACCTTCACCTACATTTAACCTTGAATTACTTGGTTAATGTTTATAGTCAAGCTTGTATATGGAATACTCCTGGGCCTACATCAAGCATACTTGGACAACTTCATCTCCTAGTGATGTACATCAATAATCCCTGACGTATATTTGACCTTGACCTACTTTTATCCTTGGATTACTTAGTTATTTCCCCTTGGTTAAGGTTTTTAGTCAAGCTTGTATATGGAATACTCCTGGGCCTACAGCAACCATACTTGGAAAACTTCATCTCCTAGTGATGTACATCAATAACCCCTGACCTATATCTGTCATTGACCTACATTTAACCTTGAATTACTTACTTAATTTCCCTTGGTTAAGTTTTTTAGTCAACCTTGGTTAAGGTTTTTATGCAGGCCGCAGCCACCTTGTTTGTCAAGCTATGTGTACAGCGACAACCCTCGTAGTCGAGCTATGCTGTTCTCCTACAGCTCTTGTTAATGTTCGCTCTATGTATCCTTGTCCACTCAATAACTTTGAAGTTCTACTTGACGGATCGTAACCAAATATACATGTTTATCACGGCAAGGCGAAGAAGCATATTGAGTTTCAAACATCTCCGATGATTTATCTCCCCTTCGAAGCCATTTTTAATTTCGCACTCTGTATTCTTGTCCATGCAATAACTCAAGTTCTACTTGACCGATCGTAACCAAATTCGGTATACATTTGTATCTGTCTTGATGGCCATTTTTTATTCTCGGACTCTGTATCTTTGTCCACGGAATACCTCGAGTTCTACTGGACTGATCGTAACCAATTCGGTATGTATACATGTTTATCACGTCAAGATGAAGAACCTTATTGGTTTTCAGTGAGTTATCTCCACTTGTTGACTGGCCTTGCATCGACATGCGTGTATTGTGACCTTCGGCACTCTTATTTTTGTAATGTTTATACGTAACAGTATATCCGTAAATTGTGGGCAAATTTACGCGAAACAGTCACTATTGCGAATTGTGTTGAACAACATATTTGCGTAGACTTTAATACATTGAATCCTCTCTAAATCGGACACCCTGTGGGTACTGGGGACACTTTTGTCCGAAACAGATTCCAATGTCATTAAGCGCTCTATGAACAATGTTGTGTCATAATGACCAGACACGAGAATAAAATAAATTGCAATGACACCGCATCTAAATTAAACACAATGGCGTCTCCAGAGTGTCTGGTTTAGAAAGGATTTACTGTACATATTTTCTCTGCAACCATTGTAATGTATTACCCCCGATATATAGAGAATAGTATGTTAGTGCCGTGAATGGGAAAATATCTGGCAAGGCTCAGGAAACTGGATGGGCGAGAAACAGTCGAAACTATTGCCCCTTGGGCAATAGTGCATCGAATCGTCCACAGGACCGAGGCGCAATGGTTTTGACTGTTCCCCGATTGACCAAGAAAAATGTTTTATTATATACCTACACATGAAATACATAGTTATACGATGTAAATAAAAGTTATATTTTCATCGATGAAATAAACAACTTCCGGTGAAAATACGTCTACTTCCGCTATCTATATTGTTATTCTGTATTTAGAAATAAAACAGCTCAAATAGGCTGCAAATACACGTTCATTACCGTATACAGTCTAAAAAACTGCAAATTTCCATGGAGCGGTATATAATAAATAGAATATTCATATTTGTGCAACGAATAGGACATACATGTATATGTTCATCGAGTGGTGTGAAATGTCCATATTTCACGAGTGCCGTTATATCAAAGGCACTCGTGAAATATGGACATTTCACACCACGAGATGAACATATATGTCATATTCGTTGCAAAAATATGAATATCAAAGGCACGAGTGAAATATGGACATTTCACACCACGAGATGAACATACATGTATATGTCATATTCGTTGCAAAAATATTAATATCCTCTATTTATTACTCAACTAGTACTATGAGATACAATGAACACAACACATAAATAAACATGAACAATATTATTATTTTCTAGTTATACAGATGTTTTGCCCGAGTCTTAAGTAGAAATTTCAATGACATAGAATATCCACACTTTATGCTGATGTATATGTGCCTCTGAATGTGGACATTTATTTAAAACTATGAAAAACTTTGACCGGGCACGCGGGGCCCTGGCACATCAAAACCAGGAAATTGGTAATAACTATGTAATAACAATTTATATAGGGTGTTAGGTAATAATCAAAATTGTTTCACCCCTGAAAAGCATGAAGTAATGATTTTTGTTGAATATACATCATAAAATTCAACATAATTTAGATTTGTCAGTCAACGCGCCCCACTACACACCAAATGAACGTTCTTTGTCCTACATACATCGTTTACAGGTTGAGTAATAAGACGGTGACGGTTATTCGGGGAACAGTCAAAACATATTGCCTCGGTGCTGTGGACCACCGCATGCACATTTGCCTTCGGCCTCGGGCAATAGTGCCTCGGGTCGTCCACAACACATCGGAGCAATAGTTGTGACTGTTCCCTGAATGACCGTAAAATAACTGTATACTATTTGGCTCTGTAGTTACCTCCCTTGTCGCATTGCGGTTTTTCCTAGATATTTATATTCATGTTCTACGATTATACGACAGGGGTATGAATACCCAAACCGGGGGGGGGCAATGTATGTTTAATGGTTTGCTTCGACCTGGACATACACACACCTGCGGTACACAAGCAGACTGACATTTTTTTTTAATAGACCGGCATTTAATAATAAGAAATAGTAATGAGTTTAGATAACACTAACTGTTTGCTTGTGAGAATGCTTCACCGCCGTTGTTGTTTTATTATCCCCCTGCAACGAGTTGTGGGGGGGGGCTATGCTGGAGTCAGGTTGTCCGTCCGTCCGTCCGTCCGTCCGTCCGTGCGTCCGTTAACTTAACATCAGATAAATATTGTTATAAGTTCTATTTCCTTCATCTAAAATGCTTAATATTTCACACATGCATTCCTGTAAGGCTCTACTACCATGCTGTACCAAATCCACGACCGTCCATCAAGGTCAAATACTTAGTCTCTTTACAAAACTTAACATCAGAGAAATATTGTTATTACTTCTATTTCCTTCATCTAAAATGCTTAATATTTCACACATGCATTCCTGTAAGGCTCTACTACCATGCTGTGTCAAATCCACGACCGTCCAACCCCCACTGATCCCAAGGTCAAGGTCAAATACTTAGTATCTTTACAAAACTTAACATCAGAGAAATGTTATACCTTCTATTGCCTTCATCTAAAATGCTTAATATTTCACACATGCATTCCTGTAAGGCTCTACTACCATGCTGTGCCAAATCCACGACCGTCCAACCCCCGCTGATCCCAATGTCAAGTTCAAATACTTGGTCTCTTTAGAAAACTTAACATCAGAGAAATATGTTATAACTTCTATTTCCTTCATTGAAAAGTCTTAATATTTCAGTCGTACATTCCTCTAAGGTTGTACTATCATACTGTGACAAATTCCCGCTGATCTCGAGGTCAAGGTCACATACTTAGTCTCTTTACAAAACTTAACATCAGAGAAATATGTTATAACTTCTATTTCTTTCATCGAAAATTCTTAATATTTCATGCATGCATTCCTCTAAGGCTCTACTATCATGCTGTGACAAATTCCCGCTGATCTCGAGGTCAATGTCACATACTTAGTTTCTTTACAAAACTTAACATCAGAGAAGTCGGTTATAACTTCTATTTCCTTGCTTGGATCTGCTTCACATTTCACACACGCATTGCTCCAATGGACCTCTACCATCATGTGACAAATTCACGTTCATGCCGCTCCCGCCCAGAGTCAAGGTCACATGCCCACACACTTGGACATTTTTACATATCTTAGGGGTACCTGGGCCCACGCGGGGGGTATTCCGTAAGCCTCGCTTACTGACCAATCTAGTTGTTGATCGATTCAAGGGTTCAAATTGGCTCTTATGCCTTGAATACCCGCGGACCAAGCTGCTATATGGCACATAACCAGCTGGTAGAGCGGGAAACACAAGACTTAGTGTATTTCATAAACTCCAGTGCCGGGATCGAGTGTCAGTCGGAGGTCGTAGCCTCCCGGTTACAATTCCACCAACCATGCAACTGTCCAATATCAGCCAGGGCCCGGTTGCTCAAAGCTTCTGTTAGCTTAACAGACTGTTAAATCCTTAGCATTGCTAAGGATTTAACAGTCTGTTAAGCTAACAGAGGTTTTGAGCAACCGGAGCCTGGTGGTTCACGGGAAGATGTCTACATTTTATAAATTCATAATAAAACAGATGCTCCAGATAAGTCAGGTACTTGTGTATTTTATGCATTTATTTGAGCTGCCCATGCTTTGATTGTAAAGTTTTAATATGAAATATTCACACCAATTTGAAAATATGCATTGATGTTCAAAATGAGGAGTAAAAATGATCTAAAACAATTGAAAATTCACTTATTTGGCGTTGAAAAAAAGCAGACACTGTTTGCTTTTTGCAGTTAATGTTAAACGGATTTGTAATTTTTTTTTAATCATTTAATCTCTCGTTTATATCGGAAATGCATGTGATAACTTCAGTAATCGACTTGCAAATTTTTAAACCAATACTCATTGACATTGAAATCAGTGGATAAAATACTATTTAGACGCAGAACTTATCTGAAGCTATGCAGAAGATCGACCTATTACTTTTCGTTGGCTTTCTCGAATTCCATTAGTAGGTTTGGCTCCTAATATTAGTGCATCATCAATACCTTCGACACATATCCAAGGTGTATGATCACGTGGTACTAACAACAACAACAAGTACCGATTCAAAGTACGTATTCTGTTATAGTGTCCTTATTACGTAACGGATTTTGATGAAATATGGCGCATCAAATGCGTCTTGTTAAGCTGCATTTGGTGGTCTCTGTATTTTCGCCCAAACATCTGTCGTTTTTGCGAAGAATCGATGTGTCTCCGACACGGAAATCGATTCTTCGCAACAACGACATAAGTCTGTGCCGAACTCCCTAGACCACCAAATGCAGCTCACGAAGACGCGTTTGCTGCGTCATATTTCATCAAAATCCGTTGCATATTAAGGAAAATATAAAATAATACTTACTTTGCAGTGGGCGACGTTGTTGTTGTTGTATTGGATTATGTTACAGGGCTCCAGATAAGGAATTAGTAATTGAGTATTTTTCACTCCATCATTTCTGAAGCAATTGGGTATTTAGAAATTTTAATTGTGTAAAACAAAATCACACTACTGTTTACACATCAACAGACAGCAATTATTGAATAGTTTGCATCTAAAACATGTATTGGCATTTCATTAGAATTGTCTCCTTGGAGACAATTCTAATGAAATACCGATATGTGTTTTAATTGGAAATAAGAAAAATATGCTATATGTGTGCTCTGTTTGTTGTTTTCTGCAGCATGATAAAAATACCACAAAATTGTTATTGCTTTTTGATACTCGCTACTTGTGATTTCAATTGGGTTTTTGGCAATTTTAATTTTAAGCACATACGCAGCTTATCTGGAGCGCTGATGTTATCATTCATTTTACACCCTTCAACTGGTGAACACCTCCACATTGTTTACATAAGTCGATCGGTTGAAGAAAAGGGCTAAATCCTACTTCGACCGACTCCTTCAATTAACTTTCGTATGTGATAAAATGAACTATGTACTTTTCTATGACAGCCACATTCAAATACGTGACAATCTCCAGTTTAGCAAAACATCACCATTTGATCATCACTATGAGCATTAGCCTTCATCGGCCCAGTAGGCGAATAGTATTAGACATAAAATCGCCAAAGATCGGAAAAAAATAAGCCTACGCTATAGGTCCGGAATAGCATTAGCAGAAACATATCAAAACTTCCCATGAATCCTACAGGAGCTTAATCCAGAATTGAAGATGGCGTCCAAGATGGCTGCCATAACTTTATTAAACAAATAAAGGTGACATTAATGAACATATCCACACATAGAGTGGCAGCATATTACTGAACAATGCATATATTAACATTTTAAAGTATGAGTCGCTTAACCTTTCAAATATCAAAATGGCTACCAAGAATGCCAACAAAATCAGTAAAAGTTACATTTTCTTCACAACATATATGAATTGATTTTTAATCGTCTTGGAGTTACATTCACTATTATTTAAGCTTCAATCATTTTATATTTGAAATAATATGGCGTCCAAGATGGCCGCCAAAACTTGAAAACGTTGTTCAATATGCATACAGAAGTCCGCAGCCCACATGTTGAACTGAGCTCGCATAGGCTGTTGCTAGTCTGAGGGTGTATTGATAGTCCCAATATTTAGTGATCGTATCGGGGTGTATTTATGTGGTTAGATATACATGTATATGGTATTTAAAATGTTTAAGTCAAATTTTGTAAAACTGTTAACGCAATGTAATTTTATATTGACCTTGTGTAGGAAGGCCAAATGGATGGTCTACGGAATCATGTATGGATGGTAACACAAACAGTTTCATGTTGACACGACTTTGCGTTGCAAATCTACGTATAAGGTATTTAACAAAAAACGGAAATATTGTGAAAAACGTTATAACACAATCTGATTATGATTTCGGACAGACTTTCCCACGGGCGGACGTACATGTGTCATCATGACCACTATGTCTCGCTTTCCACGATGTGCTCGACTAGCAATTACTTTAGCATATATCTATCTTCTGGAATTAATTCGCATTAGCTATAAATTTGATAAAATAAAGAATATTGCAATGTGGCCTCCAATATGACTGACAAAACGTGCTAATTTGTATAATATATTGATCAGTAACAAACTGTGTATTGTGTTTCAGACGTATCGTCCTTTTACCGTAATTACCTTTATATACGAGTACAGTGTAGACATAACGTATACATTTCATGTGAACTAACTAATTATTTGTGAGGAAACATGTGTAGTTGTGCATGCCAGCCTATATTTGTATGCGTCTATGCCTACTTTCACTTGTTTATATATTGTCAGGTCTTATATTTTAAGATATATATATTTCATAAATTATAATACACAACATATGTTACTAATCAAAGGTTGGACAGCATGACCTTCTCATGTGGTTACCAGGGATACATATTGTTTACAATGATGCAAGTTATATATTATGTGTAATGCATATGGATTACAGGGCAATGTAAGTACTTTGTAGAATCATGCAATACTGACCTTGCATGTATATGGAAGTATGTGACACACTGTCCAGGTCTTATTCCCTTGAAGTTTGCTGTTGACAACCGACGTTTAAAGAGTCTCCTGTCCGTCAAAATATGTTTACACTAACTGACAAGCTTTGGGCGGTTAGCGGTGCGGGTCATTCTTACCATAATCGTGATATTCTTGATATGGCCCTCACTTACAATTTGGCTTTCTTGTCCGTGAGTGTTGAAGCCGGTTATCCCACAGTGGTGTACGTGTAGTAAGATTAGTGTACTCCTCTTACGTTTAGGCGCTGGGACTAAGTGACTCTTATACATTGTGGACCTGGCACAAGTCCGGATGTTCTATGTTAAGGGCTGAATATATATTTTCTTGATGCAAATATTCAGTTCTGATTTTGGCATTCCTCTTTACAGATGAAATACGGGATTTACCCCCAGTTGATCGATGCCTAAAATTACTCTAGCTGTTGACAGCCCGTTAAACACAATTGGTCATATACCTATCTAGCATTCTAGTGGTCCGAAATCGCGAGTTTAATGTTACATAATTTTTATACTTGCTTTATTTTCTCTTCGGTGTATCGTAAAGTCATACGTCATGGTTTTGCATACCATAACGAGTTGAAACAAGTTTCATCTGATACATGTATACGGCATAGTATATTGCAAAAAGCAAAAAATGAACCTGAATGCGCGTCATTTGACGCTAGTTAATATTCACAAAATTTTCCACCAATCAAAACGAAGAATTGTCCTTCATAGCCAACTTTGATTTGTTTACGTATCATGCAGGGATGGCAGGGATGCATCCAGCACGCGCGATTGCGGCAATCCCCCTTAATTATTGTCTATGACGCAAATTATTGATTGTCTTGCGCCCGACATCGCGCAAAAAATCACGGATGGGGCACATTAGGCCAATCTGGGCATGTGCCTGAATACGCAGGAGCTTGCGTCTATTTTTAGATGACACTGTAACCGCTAGATATATATAGCCCTGGTAGCTCCGCCTACTCGCGTGCTGCCACAGAATTCGGACAAACACACAGTGACTACAACTTTGTGTATTGCGGAGTGTAATTTGTAGATAAATAGAGCATACAGTACAGGTGTTACGCTGGAATATTTCGCAACATAATGGTGACAACAAAACATTGCTGCTATGGCATTGCTGCTATTGGATGGATTTGGGAACGGGTTTCCAAAACCTGCACAAAATCGAGAAAAATGTCAACGCTGGGTACAGAACTGTGGTCGAAAATAGTTTACCATTGACAATGTTACCAGAGACACCTACATATGTTCGATGTACTTTACCCTGATTTGATCGGCTAATAACATCATGCTCTGCATGACTTTTCATTTATTGTATTCGCATTCTACATCGCATTAATTGATGAATGCTCATTCCAGGGCCATCTGACCTGTTCCCATTGATCATAAATGGGCAAATACGAATTGAGGGTATGTTGTGACAAAACATAATCCAAACAACAGATTTGTATGGGAGTTTCAAACAATAATTTATTTCAGAAACAAAATCATGGATGGGAACTGGTTTGCACCATAATAGTACATTTGCCTCTGGATGATGATTGAGAAAACATGCAACGTTCAATCTGTAGTTCTGCAAGTGACGTGGCACGGCATGGTTTTAAATTGAATATTTTACCTCAGAATTGGATAATTTTAAAGAGGCTGCACCGAGATATTTCACATTCTTGCGTAGGTAATGAGCACTAATAGAGAAGCATATTTGTGTTTATGTAAAAGCTTCTAGTGTGTCTTGGTCACAAACGTCGAACGCATATTGCTGTCTGTCCATCAAATTACCATCATTCCCAGGTGCAGCACTTTGTTATAGGCGGGCGTTTATCTAGACAATGTGTGGTATAGTTGCAGATACGTAACTCGGCAAGAACTCCCGTATCTCTTACGGACTATACGGGAGTTTCTGCAGAGCGATGTGTGCGCAACTGTGCAGCACCGCGTCTAATAAATTGTAACCCTTAGAATGCTTGAACGAAGACTGTCGTCTGCTGTTGTTTAATGTTTTGCCCTTTTCTCAATAAAAACACAGTTTCACAGCACTTTAGAATCATTTCCTCATTTCCATTGGAAATGATATGGAAATGATTCTATAGTGCTGTCAAAACATGTTTTTGATGGAAAATAAATAGCAGACGACAACATTTAATTCAGCAGTTTTAAGGTTAATGTATATGTGTATTTGTTTCGGGTTAACGCTTATTGTGCAAATTTCCTTTTTCAGAATATGTCTCAAATGAAATTCACCTCCGCTGTCACTTCAACTATCGGGTAGTTCTTATGGGACACACTGTATATACTACACACAGCATTATCACTACACTGTGTGAAACCCAAGACCACGTGACCGAATGGGCGGAGTTACACAGGTCTCTATCGCGGCAGCAAGATCGCAGTGCGCAGCCGCTGACCATGTAGTGTTTATGCGTCCGTAAACATCGTCGGAACTGCTCGTCAGTCGTCGGTTTACACGGTCCGCTGGTGCACGTGCGGATCACAGAATCGTAGTGGGTCGTGTTGTCGAACATCCGGTAGCGTACCTTCTGGAAATGACAGTACAGGCCCGTACGCAGGATTTTACGCAGATCTATTGGGGGGTGCGTCAGAGGGTGCGTCAGGTGCTCGCCCCATGTAGTGGCGCGAGTACGCTAGGGGGAGTATCCCCCTAGCGTACTCGCGCCACTACATGGGGCGAGCCCCTGACGTACCCCACTGAAATTTGTTAAACCTAGATGGCCTGAAATGCACTCTCCTGCATTTTATGTCATTTAAATTCGGATTTCAACGGTGGTAAATTGTGACATTTTCATGCAAATTACCTGTATATTAATGCATTTCAAGATTTGTTGAGATTACTGTACACCCCCCCCCCCCTCCTGCGTACGGGGCCTGCAGTACAGTACGGAGCCCCGCAGGGGACACGGATTTTTTTTATTTGTTCGTTCCCACGAAATAACAATTCGTTCCCTCAAGTTAACAATTCTTTCGTTCCCTCGAATTAACAATTCGTTCCCTCGAATTAACAATTCGTTCAATTCGTTCCGTCGAATTAACAATTCGTTCCCACGAAATGACAATTCGTTACCTCAATTTAACAATTCGTTCCCTCGAATTAACAATTCGTTCCCACGATTTCGTGGGAACGAATTGTTAAATTGAGGGAATGAATTGTTAATTTGTGGGAACGAATTGTTATATAGCGGGAACGAATTAATAAAAAAAAAGTACTTCAGTAGTGTTGTTTATTATAGTGTCAGCCCTATTGAAGGAGGCCGCCAGTTTTGAACTATCAGAAACTAACGTCTGAATCTACTCTGTACTTCCCAATTCCTGTCCTGTATACCAGGCATCCGGGAACCGTTTCACCAAACTTAAGTGCAAAATTATGATAATCTGTGTAAATTTCACATTAACACTATGTTCATGTAAACAATTATTGGATTTACATTTATTGAGCATATGCAGCCTATGCTCAATAAATGTAAATCAAACAATTGAAATTTCCAGACGATCCTAAATTTGCCCTTACGAACATTTTAGTCGTACGAAGTTTAGTGAAACGGGCCCCAGGCAGGCAGGCAACCGGTATGATTTGTTTAACTAGCTTGCCCGAACCTTCGGCCTCGTCAACTGGTCATATACAGCCCGGATTTGTTCATGGCTCCACAAGCGAACGATTGTCTATCGTTTACACATCGTTCTCTTTTTACCAGCGATTAGAAAACGATGTTTAAACCAACGAAATCGATGTGTACACCAACGAAAACATCGTTTTCTAATGAAAAAGAACGAAAAAGATGTAACAACGATGTATAAAAGACACGACATATGTTGAAAAAAAAAGTGACACGATATGCGTTTAAAGAAACCACAGGTGTTTAAGTAGGACATGTATTTAAGCGAAATTATCATTTTCGCGTACAAATAAACGAAACGATATTCGTTTGTAAGCATATCATGGTTTTACTCGCTTTTCATTCGATTTCGTTTCGTAACGTTCAACAAATATTCTCTGGATCCATTAGGACACTGTTGAATTATTTATCAGATGAATTCAATAGCCAGAAAATAATTCGTGGCATTGATGTGATGCATTAGGGTCAATGTCATGAAGTTCTCACATACGTGTACCCAACCGCATGTGTTAAACCTTTATATATGTACAAATTATAGGAATGAATGGCCTTTTTTGTGGAATTTATCGGGGTATGAACTTGGAAAAGTCGCGGGAATACTGGACGAAGGCCGGAAGGCCTCGTCCAGTATTCCCGCGACTTTTCCAGGTTTATATCCCCGATAAATTCCACAAAAAGGCCATTAATTCTTTATAATTCCAGCATTTGAAATAAATTCATGAAGAAAATGTGTTTATTTTCCGTTTTCTTAAGAATTATTTTAACTGCGCCTCACGGTTACGGAAAGTAGTTCGGCGTGGGAGTTTAATGGGATATAAATTTTGGACAGAAACTTGCTACGGGCCAATCAAATGTTAGGGAATTGTGTCAATATTTTTGTGCTGGAATTATGTATTTATATATTTCACTTTTAACTTGTCAATATATGTCAATTGTCTTATTTCAGAATTTTCTGCTTGAAGTCAAGCAGCTGGATTAGCTGAGCCGGAGCTGTGCTACAGCTCAGACTCAGCCAATCAAACTGCATAATTGCGATATCTCGACGAGATGAACGCACGTGTGCGTGTAATTGACATCCGACAGATCCGTCAACCGGGAAACCAAAATTAATTCGTTCGCGCCTTTCAAGCATGTTTTGCGATATGTTTTCAAATTGATTGTGTATATTAAAGGTACATACCCACTCAGTAGGCACACAATGTTTTTTATATCAGAGACATCATCTGAGACATTTTCTGGCTAATTATACATTCATTCAACATTACCCCACGTATTGATTGGTATTATTATACATTTTATATAAAAAATAACTTTCCACACTGATATCAGGGGCGATAACCGTGTTTCCTTAAAATGTTAACGGACATTACTATTTATACTTTGTATTTATTTTTTGATGTGATGTCGAACATATTATATTTTCAGATGACGTATTTAATTAGTATAAATAATTAAGAAATGCCATGCCTCATTTGCATATGAAAATAGCCGGATACCAACGCGCGTCACTATCAGTAAAATAAATATTACTAAATGATTATACCTGTATAGCGGGCACTCGTAATCTTTAGAACTGGTGGAATAGTGACACAATTATACACTTATTTAATGCCTATAAAGAACGTTTTGTGCCTACTGTGTGGGCATGTACCTTTAAATGTAAATTTAAATGTTGTTAAATCATTGTAATACATTTTGTATTTATATTATGCTAAACTGCAGTGTTTTTCTCAATTAATTAGGTATTAGTGTTGTAAAGCGAACTATTGTCCCGGGCAATGCACTCAAAAAGGGTGCGCTGTCTGGAAATAGTTGTTGATACAGTGCAAATTGCAGAATGGTTATTGACCTGTCTTGCAAGAAGATTGCATAACTTGTAAACCTTAATACGCACGTGCATGATCACGTGGTTACAACAACAATGGCTGAAAGTGTTGAAATCGCGCCCACTCCAAAGTAAGTATTATTTGATATTTTCCTTAATAGGCAACGGATTTTTATGAAATATGGCGCAGCAAACGCGTCTTCATAAGCTGGATGTTGTGGTCCCGGGAGTTGGGCACATACTAATGCAGATTTAGCGAAGAATCGATTTCCGTGTCAGTATACACGGAAATCGATTCTTCGCAAAAACGACAGAAGTTTGGGCCAAAGTACCGAGACCACCAAATGCAGCTTAACTGGACGCGTATGCTGCGCCATCTTTCATCAAACTCCGTTACATAATAACATCAAAATAAAAGAAAACGTACTTTGAATCGGAGGGCTTCCGGAAGTTTCCGTACTTGTTGTTGTTGTAACCACGTAATCATACACCTTGGTACAACATCCATGCCATCATTGATGTTAGACTTGGCGGAATTTGTCACACGTTTGGCACGTAATTTTCCAAGCTCGGTAACCTATTTCTAAGAAGGATTTCTTACCAGAGTATTCTACCCACAATTGCATTGGAATTGCTCTGCAAGGTACGGAACCCCGCATGGAACGTATAGTCTGTTTCACGAAAGCTGCCCAAATTTTACGGCTATATAAACAATTCAAAAACAAGATTTCTTTTGATAATATTAAATTAAAGGAAAAATTAAGAATGAGCCTTCTTTTTATTTCGTGAAATTTGGTCAAATATTGATTTTATTGCGAAAAAACAATTTCCCCATGTTAAATCCCCATAGACATCTTCACAGAGTGAAGATGTCTATGGGGATTTAACATGGGGAAAATTTTTTGAATTTTAGAAATACTGGACCTATTTTTAAAATTTAACTTTTGTTTTCTTAGTTAGATCATATCCAAGCTATCTAGTCAGGTTTCGGAGTCAATTTCCAAATTTCTTCGTTTTTTGACTCCTCCCACACTTCCTTACTACTTTTTCCCCCATGTTAAATTCCCATGGACAAATCAATTTTTCGTAATAAAATCAATATTTGCCCGAATTTCACGAAATAAAAAGAAGGCTCATTCTTAAATTTTCCTTTAATTTAATATTATCGAAAATAATATTGTTTTTTAATTGTCTATATAGCCGTAAAATTTGGGCAGCTTTCGTGAAACAGACTATAGACTTCTTTTACTTATTCTGCATCTACATTGCTTGGCTCTAAATGATACTATTTTGTGTTGATGGTCCGTTAAGCACCATTATATTCCATTCTTGTTTTATTAATTCGTTCCCACGAAATAATTTCTATATCGTGGGAACGAACTGTTAGTTCGAGGGAACGAATTGTTAATTTGAGGGAACGAATTGTTATTTCGTGGGAACGAATTAATAAAAGAAATCCACGTCCCCTGCGGGTCTCCGTAGCAAAGTGTTATTTGTGCCTCGTTACATTCAAATGAAAAACTATAAAACTAAAGAAAACTCCATTGTAGAGAGTAGTTATTTCTATGACGTTGCTGGTATTGTATATTGTGTGTCATGTCGAGGGAAAGGACCAGATGGCGTTTAATGTTGCAAACGTAGAAACCGAAAAGGAGAACATTTCAACGGAAAAAATTGTTTATACTATAAAATATGAAAATATACAACATTCGGCATAATTACAGTCCACGTCACTTTTATACTTTTTTTCTCAATATGACGTCACATACACAGATGATTTATAGCTCTGTAATAATCACTCGTCGCCAATATGTATGTACAGTGGGGTCAGCGTGTAAATGCACACACGAACGAACACGACAGGTTGGTTCCAACCTGTCGTGTCCGTTCGTGTGTGCACTTACACGCTGACCCCACTGTATGTCTTACAATATGCTAGATTTCGCAAAGCTGCAATCATCATAACGTGATATATATATGTAAATTCATATAAACTAAGCATGTACTGTTAGTACCAAGGTGCATGAGCACGTGGTTACAACAACAACAACAATTACTGAAACACCCAGAAGAGCCTCCGATTCAAAATACGTGTTCTGTTGTATTGTCCTTATTATGTAACGGATTTTAATAAAATAATCATCAAACTCGAATTGTTAAGCTGCATTTGGTGGTCTCGGTACTTTGGACCAAACTGCTGTCGTTCTGTGAAGAATCGATTTCCGTGTTTACTGTCAATACTGACACGGAAATCGGTTTTTCGCAAATATGACATAAGTATGTGCCGAATCCCGAGACCACCAAATGCAGGTCATGAAGAGGGATTTGCTGCGCCATATTCATCAAAATCCGTTGAATATTAAGGAAAATATCAAATAATATTTACATTGGAGTGGGCGCGCTTTCAACATTTTGAGACATTGTTGTTGTTGTGGTAACCACGTGATCATGCACCTTGAGTACGGGCACTGCCTTTTATTGTCGATTTAACAACGTCATGTGACGGAATGATTACGTCATGACGTATCGTCATTTAAAGGTATTGATGTTTTCCGATGTGCGTGTGTTCGGAATTTAATAAAAAAAAAATTAAATCAGAAAAGAAAGGAGATGCAGAAAATGCAAAAACACAAATTTCGTAATTTTCACACCAAATGTTTTTTTAACACTCGATGGGTCACATATTTTATACTCTTCGTGGATAGTTTCATTTACTGTCTGTTTCACGAAAGCTGCCCAAATTTTACGCCTATATAAACAATTCGAAAACAATATTTTGTTCGATAATATTAAATGTTATCAAAATTTAAGAATGAGCCTTCTTTTTATTTCGTGAAATTTGGTCAAATATTGATTTTATTGCGAAATTTTTTTTCCCCATGTTAAATCCCCATAGACATCTTCACGGAGTGAAGATGTCTATGGGGATTTAACATGGGGAAATATTTTTGAATTTCAGAAATACTGGACCGATTTTTAAAATTTAACTTTTGTTTTCTTAGTTATATCATATCCAAGCTATCTAGTCAGGTTTCGGAGTCAATTTTCATTTTATTTTTCGTTTTTTGACTCCTCCCACACTTCCTTACCTCTTTTTCCCCCATGTTAAATTCCCATAGTCATAGAGAAATAATTTTTTCGCAATAAAATAAATATTTGACCAAATTTCACGAAATAAAAAGAAGGCTCATTCTTAAATTTTCCTTTAATTTAATATTATCAAAACAAATATTGTTTTTGAATTGTCTATATAGCCGTAAAATTTGGGCAGCTTTCGTGAAACAGACAGTAGGCCGGCTCTTCATCTTCAATTGGCGCGTAAGTGTTACGCGTTAGTGTATTACCAGGGGAGATAACTCGGCCCGGAAGTTTGTTAACCCACCATGCATTGCTGTCCGTGTGCGCAGGTTTCCGGCGCAGCTTTGTAGTTGTCGGCGGGGTCCGTCTCACAGTCCGGGGCCACGCATTTCCAACACTTCAGGGCGCACACTGCAGTACAGACGGACACACAACTATCATATGTGACACGCCATGCGATGTTGAACCTTCGGACATCTGCGTAATTTCAATAAATACGTTTAAAAAATTTACAATGTTTTTCATAAATAAAGTCAAATGTTAACAGAATTGTCAGAGTATATTTGAAATTATATTGTTGTCAACATTTCACGCTATTTACGGAAAATATTGTAAATTTTGTAAACGTATTTCCTGAAATTACGCAGATGTCCGAAGGTACAAAATCATATGGCGTGTCTCATATGTGGCTGTGACTGCGACTATGGGACTTGAAGTTGCGACCAGTGTAGATCCAGATCAGCCTGTGCATCCGCACAGTCTGATCTGGATCTGCACTGTTCGCCATTCCATCAATGAAACACCCGTCATACTTCCAACACGCAGTACAGATCGTTATCAGGCTACAGGAATTCGCTATTTGACCAGGATCTACGCTGGTTACAAATCCCCATTTATCCAGTCACCTGTGAAGCGCCTGATGAAATAGCACACTTCTATACCATGCACGGTCTATGTTGTTTTTTAGAAGCATGATGAGTGTTTCATTGATGGAATGGCGAACAGTTCAGTTCTTGATGCGGATAAACACGCATAAACCCCATGTCTCCAGTCACAGCCACATATGAGACACGTCATGTGATATTGTACCTAAGAAGATGTTCGTTACGAACCGGCTCATTTGGGTCTACACTGTTTGCAATAATCACAAATGGGAGGTATGCATCCAGTGTTGTTGAAATGGTTAAACGATTTTCTACAGAACACGCCCATGTAACAGAGCCAATACACCACGTATTTGTTCGTCACAACTACATATTTCATCATATTTCACGGCTACATACCTCGCCCATGAACGCCACCGCCTGCGTTAATCTTCCCCAACTGTCAACGTTTCTGAATATCTATTGGCAATGCTAATTCGTAATGACGCAGTTCGATTGGCTGTGCCTGAGCTGTAGCACAGCTCAGGCACAGACAGCTAATCGAGCTGCTTGTCTCCAAACACAATAGTCAAGTATTTTGAAATACAGAAATTGACAAATATTGAAAAGATTGACGCAGGCGGTGATGTAATAGAGCATAATACCCCATGTATGTGGTCGTCACTCGTAACTACAAATTTCATCATATTTCACGGTTCTAATACAGCTCGTCTAGACGGCCTTTATGTGAGATTTGCAATATCCTATAATAATGGCAACAGCGTAATGTGGGCGCTTTATGTAGCTGTGGATTATGCCTATGGTATGGTATTTTATGACAATCGTGATGTCACAAACCCACCATTGTAGATTGTTGGCGAGGCGTCCAATACTAGTACGTGTTCGCTTTCAATCCAATGAAAGTCACTACTGTCTGTTTCACGAAAGCTGCCCAAATTGTACGGCTATATAGACAATTCAAAAACAATATTTTTTTCGATAATATTAAATTAAAGGAAAATTTAAGAATGAGCCTTTTCATTTCGTGAAATTTGGTCAAATATTGATTTTATTACGAAAAATTGATTTCTCTATGGGGATTTAACGTGGGGAATTTTTTGGAATTTCAGAAATACTGGACCGTGAAGATGTCTATGGGGATTTAACATGAGGAAATTGTTTTTGCGCAATAAAATCAATATTTGACAAAATTTCACGAAATAAAAAGAAGGCTCATTCTTAAATTTTCCTTTAATTTAATATTATCAAAATAAATATTGTTTTTGCATTGTTTATATAGCTGTAAAATTTGGTCAGCTTTCGTGAAACAGACTATAGTATATCATGATCACTGGCATGTACATGCTTGTTTGCAAATGCAGTATACAATATGTTTAAAACAAATGTGGCTGATTTTATCAACCACGATTTTGCATTTTATCCTTTAAAGTCTAAACTGGAAATTTCAGCTTTTCACAACACTAATTTACTGAAGTTCGCAATTTTCGGTTTGCGAAGTTTCGGAAGTTTTGTCACAGACATGTATTTCTTTTTCAGCTTTAGAATCATGAAAACGCGAAATGTGAAACAGTTGAAAACGTGAAATCTCGAACAGAAAGCCAAAACAACGAATTCGTGGTGGACGCTATCGGACACTACACTTCCGCTTGCGTTAATCTTGCCCAAATGTCAACGCTTCTGAACATCTATTGGCAATCATGCCAACTCGCAATCAAGCAGTTTGATTGGCTGTGCCTGAGCTGTAGCACAGCTCATGCTCAGCCAATCAAGCTGCTAGACTCCAATCACAATATTCAAATAATGAAATTGATAACTATTGGCAAGATTAACGCAGACCGTGGTGTATATAGTACGTTTGTATTCTCCCTACATGTACATTCACACAACAGCTAAATACATTTTACGGTTCTTTCCTACAGAATTTTAGTCAGTAAAATAAACATTCATAATGGTGTTTTTCTCAAATCAGTGGGTGCTTATTTCTTAATGGGAACGTTTGTGAAGCCCGTGAACAATTTATTTCATTCTGTAGAAGTCAAACACCGGAAACATGCAATCTTAAATAACAGACAGACAGCGAGCGCTAAATCAACACAGGAGTACGCAGTATGAAATGAGGGATCGTAGCTAGTTATGTCCCTTTGTAAATCTATTTATAGAGATCCGGTCCTATGCTGTATTTCAGCGTATATTTCTTACTGAATAACACAAAAAAAATAAGTTTTTGCAAATAGAGTAGACACTGAATGGAATAGCATTAACAAGTGTGAAAATATGAATCTGTCAAATAATGCAGACCCTGATCAGACTGCACAGATGCATGTATGTACAGTCTGTTTCACGAAAGTTGCCCAAATTTTACGGCCATATAGACAATTCAAAAACAATATTATTTTCGATAATATTAAATTAAAGGAAAATTTAAGAATGAGCCTTGTTTTTATTTCGTGAAATTTGGTCAAATATTGGTTTTATTACGAAAAATTGATTTGTCTATGGGAATTTAACATGGGGGGAAAAGGTAGAGGAGTTGTGGGAGGAGTCAAAAAACGAAAAAATTTGGAAATTGACTCCGAAACCTGACTAGATAGCTTGGATATGATCTAACTAAGAAAACAAAAGTTAAATTTTAAAAATCGGTCCAGTATTTCTGAAATTCAAAAGATTTTCCCCATGTTAAATCCCCATAGACATCTTCACTCCGTGAAGATGTCTATGGGGATTTAACATGGGGAAATTTTGTTTTCGCAATAAAATCGCAATAAAATCAATATTTGACCAAATTTCACGAAATAAAAAGAATGCTCATTCTTAATTTTTCCTTCAATTTAATATTATCAAAAGAATTGTTTATATAGCCGTAAAATTTGGACAGCTTTCGTGAAACAGACAGTAGTAGAGCAGGCAATACAAAATATGGCAGAAGTAGGATGACATGGATCAACGCTAGTCGAAAACACTGTAATGACTCCTTTTCGCAACAATTCCAGCTACATTCGCCCTTTTTACGAATAATAAGGCCATACAATATACAATTTGGACCGGGTTTCTATAAATAAATTCAAAGGGAAATAACTAGCTACGATCCCTCATTGCAGCGGATGCTACATGTAAAGGTATCATGTCTTAGACATTCAATGTGTGTCCTTTGCTACATTTAATGCAAATGGCATATACAATTCCAATGCACTAAGACATTTGATGAATGGTTAAAAGCACAGGTGGAAGACTCGGACCTATGACACCAAAAAAATGCCTATTAAAAAAAAATCCCATTACCCCACCCACTTGGTCTCGTACAGTACTATACGTTAATTCAAGGTGAGTATAAATAGCGCTATTATAGAAAGAGCCCTCTTTTTTCCGGCTCGCACAAACACAATAAACATCGATTAAATGTATGAAATATGTCTCTGGCAATCGATAAAGGTATTAGGTGTGTGAATATACTCACTTCAAATCGCTGTTTCAAGTATTTATTGAGTTATTCGTGTTTTGACCCCATCCAAAGCGAAAGTTGCGTGTACGAAAGAATCTCACACAGAATCAGAGGCCGTCCGGCTGGATTATCGGTCATATTTGGCCGATAGCTGATCGCCAGCTCAAACTAAAGTCGTGCACCATGATCATATACATTAGAGACTCCAACCATACAAAGTTCGTCCAATTGTGATCGTTCGCCGATCTAAAAAACACTTTTTTCTAATTTTATTGACTTTCTTTCATGATTCGCGTACTATCAGATTATGTCTTCCGGAAACCCTGAAAAGGGAATGTCCTCGCGTCTATTTTTAGGTTTAACCAATCAGAGATGTTCTTACATAGACGCTTCGGTGGTTGTATTATGGAAGATAGTGCATTGACCCAGTTCCAGATAATGAACGAAATTATAGAAAAAAGTGCATTGGCAGATCTACAAATAAAATGTCTGGTTGCAGCCCAGCCCTTGTATACTATATGCATTGTATTATATATATATTATTACAAACTGTAATACGCGGGGGGGGGGTGGATAATTGGGAAATGCCATTTAATACAGTATATGTAAGGACAATTTGTGAAAACATGTGTTTTTCTTGTAACATTATTATAAATCACATTTAAAAAGACGTTTCATTTACTTAAATGACATTTACATTAGTAGCATCCATTGCAGCGTTCACAGCGGTACAGTTTTCAGTGTAAACATTTATTTCACCAAGTCCAATTTTGTTTCATTGGTATGTCTCGTATGTTTTCATAACAACAGAATAGGATGCAAATGTACATTTCCGTATATATGACAGGATAAATGGGCCATGTGTGTTTATGATCAGTGTAGATCCAGATCAGCCTCTAGTCACCCAGCATGTTTTCTGCAGCGATCTGATATGCATTTACATGTACTTGTGAATACGGAGTGTTATTTAACTGCGAAAGCCCGTTGTATGTATATAAACATAGATCACGATGGATGGTTAATAAAGCTGCAGTATCATCGGTTATGACTAGCACTTCCATGCGGAAACTGGGCATTTAATTCTGTTTAATAGCACGAGAAGTCAATGTGTCCTTCCGCCTCGATTGACAATCATTTCCAGACCACATTAAGCCGACATGGCTGCTCTGTATGTCTGTTTAATGACACGTATATTTTGCCCTACTTTCTAAGCCAATCGCCGGGCAGCATTGTGCTCCACTTCAACCCCCAATAAGTTATATATTACCAGATTTAATGATTAACTGTTCGACAGGAAATGGAAAATCAATATTCGGATGGGACATTGCAGTGTACACTTGGTTGAACTATAAGTCAGTTATTGTTCACATATTGGATTGTTCAGGAACTAAATGCTGCGGTCGCTAGGGCTCCTTCGCATTTAATTCCTTAAAATTCCAACAATAACATATACGTACCATTCTTTATGATCAGACCAGTGCTGCCACGCGGAAACTGGGCATTCTATTTAATAGCACGAGAAGTCAATATGTCCTTCCGCCTCGATTGGCATTCATTTCCCGACCACATTAAGCCGAGATGGCTACCCTGTATTTCCGTTTAATGACACATAATATCCTATTACAACACAATCAACATAGAACAACATAAAGTGGCTTATGTTGTCGACAAAGTCGTCCGACATTGTGATAAAACAGATGACATCATTATTAGTGGCTGTGACTAGAGATATGTGGCTTATGGGATCTGTGACCATTGCAGTTGTTAACAAAATAGCAGATTCATGTAGCCTGATAACGATCTATATTGTTTGTTAGAAGCATGACGTGTGTTTGCAGCTCTTGATCAACTAGCACAAAAATTACAATCTTCGAAAAAGAAATAAAAAAAAAATCTTTTTTTTTTCTTTTTTTTTTTCGAAAATTGTAATTTCTCGTGTAGCATGATAACGATTTACATTGCTTGTTAGAAGTATGACCGGTGTTTCATTGATGGAATGGCGGCGGACAGTGCATATCCCGATCAGACTGTGCGGATGCACAGGCTGATCTGGATCTACACCGGTCGCAAAACCCATAAGCCTCATTTCTCCATTCACAGCCACATTACATGTAGAATGTTCCACTAGGAACGACCTCCACCTTGTTTGTGTACGTAGACACCGATGTCGCGTTTGTTCGAGCAAGCCGTCCCTGTGCAGTCCTCATTATCATCGAGATCACGTGAACATTATTCTCTGGCCACAAAAACAGTTCAGCGATTCTGGTATGTATAAGTTATTGTTCACACTTTTGGATTTTTAAGGAATAAATGCGAGGGAGCGATAGCGACCGCAGCATTTAGTTCCTTAAAATCCAATATATGAACAATAACATACTTATAGTTAGCCAGGTTTATAATACAGTCTCCAATCAGTCTATTGAATTTCACGTTCCTGTCGAACAGGCAGCCATTATATATGATAATAAGTGACTTATTGTTTTAAAATCTTGCCACATGTGAAATATGTGGAGCACGATACTGGCCAGCGATTGGCTTAGATAGTAGGGTGACATTCAAATATATTCAAATATTAACAAGAACTGGCATCGTTAAACGAAGCTAATCCCCTCGCTGGCAGCATTAATAACAAAAATCAAGTCCTCAGTGACTTTGATTTTGTAGCCAAATATTATCAAAATCGGTGAAGAAGTTCAAGAGTTATTAAAAAGAAAATTGTTAACATATTTGCCTTACAAACACGGTGAACATAAGTCCTCAGTGACCTGGACCTTGGGCGGTCAGACGTGGCTCGTATGCAAAACAAAGCAGCATCCCTAGATACATTGCGGCCAAATATTATCAAAAACGGTGAAGAGGTTCATGAATTATTAAAAAAATAAAAAGACTTTAACATGTTTGCGTTAGAAACTTAGAAGTCCTGAGTTATTGAAAAATGAAAGGTGTTACTAACGTACGTACATACACGCGCACGCACACACACGTATGCACGCAGGCACAGAAACAGGTACGTACGTACATACACGCGCACGCACACACACACACGTATGCACGCAGGCACAGAAACACGTACGTACGTACATACACGCGCACGCACACACACACGTATGCACGCAGGCACAGAAACACGTACGTACGTACATACACGCGCACGCACACACACACGTATGCACGCAGGCACAGAAACACGTACGTACGTACATACACGCGCACGCACACACACACGTATGCACGCAGGCACAGAAACACGTACGTACGTACATGGACTAACGCTATATCCCTTCTTGCCTATCGGCGAGGGGATAATTAAACGTTTATTTTAATTTATATTTAGACATTGAATTAATGTCAACACTAACGATGGCTCCTCGATTCTTAAGTTTTTCCTGTAGAATGTTTTTTAATGTTGAACAAATTTATGTTGTATATGTTTTATTAGAGAAACATGATAAAATGTACATGGTCTCTTATAATTCTAATTTAGAATGGCACTGTAGTATTTGATTGTTTTACTTATGCTTTTGTGTTTGTACATTGATGAGGCTTAACCCTTTCAACACCACAGACCTCTATAGAGACAATGTTTGCAAACAGTGCAGATCCAGATGAGCCGGCTCGTAACGAGCCGTCTCATCAGGATCTCCACTGTTTGTTAATAATTTTAAACGTCGTACAGATTACCCTTTTAGAAGAATGGGATAATTTGCATGAACAAAATTAATGAAATAGCGTGAAACATTGGCATGGAACATCCTATTAAGTTACTTGGTGTTGAAAGGGTTAATACAGATTTATATCTGTTGGGCTACAAGTTGTATCAACAAGTTGTATGTATTACGGACTAAATAGTTGGGTTTGTATTAAATTTTAGAGTTGTTATTAGCGTACTTTTTACGTTAACATGTTTCCCAAATGTTACCATTTTCATGTACATGTACATACAAGTATCATTAATTATCCCGTCAACACAGTGCGTATGTGCCGTGAAACATGGTGCCGTGAAACATTTTTGATATCCAGTCAATACAATTTTTGCATTTTACAGCCATTTGTAGGTGTTGACGGGATATATAGAATAGTAGGTTAGTGCCGTGAATGGGAAAAAACATCTGGCGCGGCACGGAAACGGGATGTGCTCGGCAGAGCCTCGCCCATCCCATTTCCTGAGTCTTGCCAGATATTTCTTCCCATTCACGGCACTAACCTACTATTCTCTATTTACATGTAGGAAGGATATCCTCGTGAACGATTCACCAACATTGGTTGGTTTAGCAAAATGGTATAATTGTAGCCCCCTTTTCCACTGACCCCTTCGATTTTCCGAGCTTATCTCACGTACAAAAGTTCATTAAAAAGGTGTCCCAGGCCAGAAGGTGTAGAACCAGATTTCTGACAACCCAGTACTGGATCGTATGCGTTAACTTTGCCACGGAGTTGGTTTTCATATGCTGGCACAATTACGCTGTAACTAATGTTCCATTAATGCCATACAAGGCTTCGATCAGACAGAGTATATTGAAACAGTTCTCGTGAAAAACATACCAACGAGTGACGGTCATGAAAATACTGGACGCATTTGCACATACTATCAGGCGAATTGTCTTTTGATATCAATTTGTTAGGTAAAGACATTCAGTCTTTACATGTGCGTAAAACTGCTGGAACAGATCAGTGGGAATCAAAGACGGACACCATGTATACATTCCGGGTATATGTAAAACAAATGATTGTTTATCATGTTTATAATAGTGACAAACTGGATATCTGAGACATGGACATTTTCGATTAACGTTTTACATATGTCGCTGGAATTTTTGACATTTCTGTCCAAATTCGTTCATTTTCTTACCGGCTGTTGTCATGGTAATCCAAATCAGTATCTGTAGCCACAGCTTTGCGGTCATGCCAACGGCCACCAGGCGGCGGGCTCCTGTCGCACGTGCCGACTAGATCAGATACAGTCGAACGCTTATTACTCGCTGAGTATTAGTTGTGCAATCCATCATTGGGAGACTTTGCGATTTACCGTCTCATGTGACGTATCTTCACTATTATATCACGTGATAATACTTCACTTTTGTATCACATGACAAGTCTTCACTATTGCAGCACGTGACAGGCCCACAATATAATATCACGCGACAGGTCTTCACTATCCTATCGCATAAGGTCTTCACTTGTATATATCATTCGACTCCCTGTTCCCCAGTGCGACAGTACTGACGGGCCGATATGTCCAGGTCCGAGTCTTTCACTGTGCGTTCACCCAGTATATCCTCTCGCCCAGGTCAGATGCGCTATTTCCAAGATCCGAATTGGTCACTGTGCGCTTGCCTGTTGTTCAATATATCCAGTATACCCTCTGTCTGGCCGGAGACATTCAATGTTAGCTCTAACGTGCTCCACACTGTGTGTACTCGGGGATTTCGCTATATCTGAAACATGTGTAATGTTCAGAATGATTTTGTTGTACATATAGAGAAAAGTAGGTTAGTGCCGTGAATGGGAAAACATATCTGGCAAGGCTCAGGAAACGGGATGGGCGAGGCTCTGCCGAGCACATCCCGTTTCTGTGCCGCGCCAGATATTTTTTCCCATTCACGGCACTAACCTACTATTCTATTTATCCCGTCAACACCTACAAATGGCTGTGAAATGCAAAAATAGTATTGACTGGATATCAAAAATGTTTCACGGCACCGTGTTTCACGGCACATACGCACTGTGTTGACGGGATAAATGTAGCAGGTGGTTTAAACGCACTGGGTCTCAGATATACGTAAGAAAGTGACGAAACGGGGACTTGTTTCACTACACTTTGTACGACTTTAATGTTCGTAAGTGCAAAATTATGATAGTATGTCAATTTCACATTGACAATGTCTTCTTGTAAACAATTATTGGATTTACATTTATTGAGCATAGGCTGCATTTGCAGCCTATGCTCAATAAATGTAAATCCTTCAATTTGAATTTCCAGACGATCCTATATTTACACTTACGAACAGCATCGTGTTTCTGAAGCATCTTGTACATATGAGTCGCCTGAAATAAATTGTGATTAGCAATAAAATATGTATGATACTGAAAAATAACTAGCGTTTTCCAGCAGTCGATGGTTACTAATTCAATTGCATTTATATTATAGTTTAAAGTTTTTATAAATGTACTTTTCACTTTAACGTAGTTCCCAAATGTTACCATTTTAAAAAATAGCTAAATTATCTCCCATGTGTATCAGTTAGTACTAGTACATGTACATGTTATACTTGACTTTAACGCAAACTGTTTTCAATGTGCATGATCACGTGGTTACAACAACAACAACACTTACTGAAACTTCCAGAAGCGCCTCCAATTCAAAGTACGTATTGTGTTATATAGTCTATAATGTAACGGATTTGGATGATATATGGCGCATCAAACGCGTCTCATTAAACTGCATTTTGTGGTATCGGTACTTTGGTCCAACCTTCTGTCGTTTTTACGAAGAATCGATTTCCGTGTTTACTTACACGAAAGTCGAATCTTCGCAAAAGCAACAGAAGTACGTGCCGAAGTCCCGAGACCACCAACTACAGGTGATGAAGACGCGTTTATCTAAAATAATACTTACTTTGGAGTTGGTGCGCTTTCAAAACGTTTATACATTGTTGTTGTTGTGGTAACCACGTGATTATGTACCTTGGTTTTTTAATTCGATCAAAGTAAATGTTGCGATTTATTGATACTAGGTAATTTGCGGTACATGAAAGGAAATGCCACATATTGAATATTTAATACACATACGAGACATGTGCTTTTAACAGTCTGAGCAATATTGCCATTAGTGGGGTGCTATTATATTGCAGTAATAAGTGGTAGGCCTCCTATACGTGTATTTGCCGCAATAAGAAGAGACAAATTGGCTCACGCATGAAACAAGTAATAAGATAAGATTGACATTATTCTATTATTTATGCATGCGTAGTTGAAATTATTTTTAGAAGGTATTACGTTCTCGTGCGTAAGTTATAACCAAATGATCTCCCTTGCTTCGTGTGTAGAAACTGCATGACGAATACACGTGTGTGGTATAGCTGCTTAACCCTCACTACGGGAGACGAAAAATGTCGTCTGCTGTCTTTCATTGTTGCCTTAATTCTTAACAAAAAACCTGTTTTGGCAGCACATGAGAATCGTCTCCAGTGGAGACGATTCTCATGCGCTGTCAAAACAGGTTTATATCGAGAAATATTGAAAATATAACATTTCCAGCAGACGACACAATTTAATTCAGCGTAGTAAGGGTTAACGAATGAAGGAGCGAGGTACATCAGGGGGGCATTGATGGTTTCCACGTACTTTACATTCGGGTGTCTCCGTGCAACCGTATAGTGAACTACACATGTCAAAAATGTTCCGATCCAAAACGTGTTAGACTGAGTTGTCATTCAATACGTTCTGGGAATACACGGATGACGTATCTCATTTGTAGCTGTGACTGAAGAAGTTGGGCTTATGAGTTTGCGATCAGTGTAGATCCAGATCAGCCTGTGTATCCACACAGTCTGATCACGATCTGCACTGTCGCCATTTCATCAATGAAACACTCCCCATGCGTTTAACAAGCCTTATGGATCGTTATCAAGTTACAGGAGTTTGCTATTCGAGCAAGGACTACTGTCTGTTCCACGAAATGCTGCCCAAGATTTATTGCTGTAAAAACACTCCAAGCTGCTTATTTTTTTTATATAAAACAATGTAAAACTATTTTTTAGAAATGAGCCTACTTTTTATTTCAAGAAAATCCGTTTAATAACAAAGTTATTTCGAATAAACAGTCATGGATGGGCTTTTATTCATTTCACCGAATTTTAGTTGTTGACAATAAAACAAGAAACTACTATTGCAATAATCACTTCCGGTAAACAACAACAACAACTATTATTGCGAACTGATCACAAATTATTAATAAATTTGTTTATTAACATCATTTTCTGGCATATAACTTAAACAATTTGCATTCAAATATATCAGTTAATCATTTAATCTTCATATATTTAGCGAATATCATTCATCCATAAGGTTCCAAGTCGATCTGATACTATTGCTAATACGTCCTAATGTATTGTAAATTGTGAATGCTAACGAACTTGATTTGATTAACCTGGTGACCTTCATCAACCAATCGGCGTTTAGTAAACCAAGGTGTCTGCCGGAAATTTGTTCGGCAAAGAAACTGGCTCACAGCAAGTGACTGTATACTTCCGCCGGAAATGACGTATATATGGTGTTCCCAAGTCATACCATTAGAGAAGGTAGATTTACACCGGTGTAGATGTGTGAGGATATGTGCAATTAATTTTGCGTGGTAGGAACAGCGTGCCTACCTGAGCCTGGCGTCGTCAATAGATACGAAAGCTGTAGCTGATGATGATGACATCATGTTGTATTTTTGACCAAATTATCGGCATTGTCTTCTGAAATCCTTGTACGAACACCGAGAAATGGAGGCTCGATTCCTTTATTTTTCAACCTGGCAAGATTTGCTCTCATAAAGACAAGGTTGGTGTCTTTTTTTTTATGATGAAATCCAGCAAGCAGTTCGATGCTAGAAAAATGTTGAAAATCTGATCGCACGTGACATTTTAACATTACAATCCTGCATTCAATTCTTGATTTATGGTTATTACTTCATTATAGGACCGAATTTCAAAAAAATAAAAAGATGGCTCATCGCTAAATTTTACTGAAAAATTATTTTATGAAAAATAAATAGAGTTTTAGGGTGTTTAAATATGTGTAAAAGTTGGGCAGGTTAACAACGTGAAACAGACAGTAGACTACTGTCTGTTTCACGAAACCTGCCCAAATTTTACGGCTATATAGACAATGCAAAAACAATATATTTTTCGATAATATTAAATTAAAGGAAAATTTAAGAATGAGCCTTCTTTTTATTTCGTGAAATTTGGTCAAATATTGATTTGATTACGAACAATTTATTTCTCTATGGGAATTTAACATGGGGGAAAAAGAGGTAGAGGAGTTGTGGGAGGAGTCAAAAAATGAAAAAAATTGGAAATTGACTCCGAAACCTAGCTAGATAGCTTGGAAATTATCTAAGAAAACAAAAGTTAAATTTTAAAAATCGGTCCAGTATTTCTGAAATTCTAAAAAGATTCCCCATGTTAAATTCCCATAGACATCTCCACTCTGTGAAGATGTCTATGGGTATTTAACATGGGGAAATTGTTTTTTCTCAATAAAATCAATATTTGACCTAATATCACGAAATAAAAAGAATGCTTATTCTTGAATTTTCCTTTAATTTAATATTATCGAAACAAATATTGTTTTGGAATTGTTTATATGGCAGCAAAATTTGGGCAGCTTTCGCGAAACAGAACATATCCCATAATGCCCATGTCTCCAGTCGCAGCCATATATTATAAATGTATTTTAAAATGTGACTGAAAATGTGAGACCTAAGTAACAACTTAGAAATCGTCAACTTCTTCATGCTTTGTAAATGTCCAGTATACAATTGAAACGAGTCTGCTGTGACATCGAGAGACCTGGAAGACCGTTCCAAGGTGGGACCAGATGATTAGGACAGTGCGCGGTATTGATATACAAGTTGGAATTATATAGAGGAGTGCTGATTTAATAATATATTTAGTAAACGAGTTTACTGATATCATAAGAAACGAGGCTATGTCGAGTATCTTATGAAATCGGTCAACGAGTTTAATAAATATCATATTAAATCAACACAAATATTATATTTAGGAGATAACTGTATTGAAATTTGTAATTTGGGTATATACTCGGTGGATTTACGGTTGGAAACTTCGATTTACGTCTCCGCCTGCGGCGTCGCCGTAAATCGAAGTTTCCAACCGTAAATACACCGAGTATCTCCCCAATTTACGAAACTAATGAAGAATTGTGTTACCATTTACAAACTTTTATTTCATCTATATATTATTTATCATCCACCAATGATTATTTTATATATGGTTCAACACTACCTTGAATATTAGAATAATTGTCCAATGACCTACATTGCTGGGAATTCCCATTCAAAGTTAGAAAAAAATGGCCGATATCGCTGATGCTTGCTTGTGGAGCTCGACATTTTTACACTTTTATAAGTGGATCACTGAATGATTTTCATAGTTATGGTTGTGTATATTCACAGTGAATTCTGGAAATTATATGGCGATGGATGTTGGTAAACGGCTGGGGTCGTAGGTGGTACAAGGATGTTCCACCCTTTGCTGGTGATTGTGGAAGTCCACTTCAGTAGCCAGTGTTGTGACAGGGCACCACATCAGGGGCGGATCTAACATTTGAGGAACGGCAGGCTGTCCTAGTTTCGAGCTCCGCATAGTGTAGCGAGTATGCTATCCGTAAATGCACTTTCCTGTGTTTTACGGCATTTAAATTCAGACTCCAACTAGTGGTAAACTGTGATCTATGTAAACGCTGTGGCTGAACGGGGGTGTTGCAACCCCGGACACCCCCCCCCCCCCCCCTCTAGATCCGCCCCTGCACATGACCTTGATGCTGGACAGGTAACAGCTGTTGAGTGGATACAGAGTTGGGAGGGCTCTCGTCTTCTTGATTAGCTCCAGCATTTTTGGAGAATAGCCGAATACTCACATTTCTGGTTGTCCGAACAATCTCTATTGCATGACATCACGGAACTTTCAGGGTGAAACGGCGCGTAGGAATAGATCTAATTATGTAAATGTGATCACATGACATGTTACCTACGTGTAAATCGTGGATTTACTTGCAGGTAATTGATCGATCAGCCAATCAGATTTCGACAATTTCATTAAGGTGCATTAGAATATATTTATTTCATACAATATTATACATTGAAGTTGTACTAGTCATCTATCATGTTTTAGGCAGCGGCCTAATTTGCATATTTATTACACTAGTGTATTATGATTTTATTAAACTTTGTTGTTACACTGTGAAGACTCATTTTATGTAATCAATGTTACTCCTTCATCATGCGTAAGTTGGCATTACGTACGGTATCAAGTGTAAATTAAGTGCGTATAAAAGTATCTTTATTGCAATGTACTTTGTTTTTAAATCGCAATGTTTCCAACATTTAATGCCGTGACTTCGTGTATTTAATCACAGTATCTAATGTCTGTTGTGTCAACATAATTCCCCGCACATTTACACAAGGCGGAGATAAGGCAACACGGCCTGGCAATTTACAACGATCACTCTGTGCTCTGTACAGAGACGTCTTCAATCAACGTCTGGCAGCCTTTCACGCAATCTTAGTTGTGTTTCTATTGCAAGTGTTCTCATCGAATTGTAGTAACTTCCCAATCGAAACATCGGTATTGTGTGTGTCGATTCACAGACGTGACATAATTCCGCAATTTGGATGACGGTCTGCTGATAAATTGACTAGACAAAGTAAACATCATGGCAGACCGCCACAATATGACGGTTTGGTGGCAATTTCCGCTATCCACATAACGTGATAATGCGATAAGTCATCTTAATATGCGATATACGCCGCATCAGCTACATAATTATCGCATGAATACGATTTACTCACTGATCAAGACGAACTTAATTGGACGAGATAAGCAACACGAAAACTCAAAACGGCATACTGTACTACATTTCTAATTTAACTTTGTCTCATCTTAAAGGTACTTGCCCACGCAGCAGGTAACACTGTACTACTACTTTTCATTTTCTGTCATGCGTTATATGAGCCATTTGTCTACCCACTAACGAGTTATTTTTAATTACGGCGCGTGTTAATTGGTGTTAAATCGCATGTTATATGCCGCGACCAGAAAGGGTATTTTCCGACCTCGTGCTATTTTTACCAACACGCGTCACGTGACACGGTCAATCATATCACATATTTGACATGCGCAGTAAAGTATCGGAAATTGAGAAGAAAAATCTCTGTTCGAGTCCAAATCTAAATCTCCACGTAACTCTTTCCATTTGGTGATCTGGTCGCCAATATTAACCACTCTCTCTCTCTCTCTCTCTCTCTCTCTCTCTCTCTTCTCTCTCTCTCTCTCTCTCTCTCTCTCTCTCTCTCTCTCTGTACTGCCTGTCCGTCAACAAATTTCGCCTTTTTTTTGGCCGACGTCGTTTCATACAATTTTCGTCCTGGACGTTTCGACATGTTGATATTCTTGTTTACATATTGGGAAGCCTACTGGCGCGCGTTGTAAATGTATACTGCGCATGCGCATCGCAAGCCGTGATGTGAAGGTCGTCGTCCCCGCACATTATCAAAATAGACTGTTACCGCCGCGCGTCGCTAACAGTAAATTGAAAATGAATAAATGATTATATTTGTATAGCGGGCACGCGTAATTTTTAGAACTGGTGGAATAGTGACATAATTATACACTTATTTAATTCCTATAAAGAACATTTTGTGCCTACTGCGTGGGCATGTACCTTTAACAATAACGCTTCAAAAAACGTGATACTGTTCATTGTCGTATATACTATCTAGTGGACAGTATCACGCTATTTTTAGCGTTCAATTAGCTGTTCAATTAGTAAGCCGTCTTTGCGCGACAATTACGTAGTTCTACGGAGCCCCGCAGGGGACGTAGAATTTTGTTTTGATTAATTCGTTCCCACGAATTAACAATTCATTCCCTCAATTTAACAATTCGTTCCCTCAATTTAACAATTCATTCCCTCAATTTAACAATTCGTTCCCCCGAAATAACAATTCGTTCCCATGGGAACGAATTGTTAATTCGTGTGAACGAATTGTTATATCGTGGGAACGAATTGTTAATTCGATGGAACGAATTGTTAAACTGAGTCAACGAATTGTCATTTCGTGGGAACGAATTGTTAATTCGAGGGAACGAATTGTTAAATTGAGGGAACTAAATTGTTGTTTCGTGGGAACGAATTAATAAAAAATATCCATGTCCCCTGCGGGGCTCCGTATAGCTCAGACAACTTATAAGGTGTAATGAAATAAACGTACAATAAAACAGACAATACATAAAATGGATTCACTGAATGCCTCGTAGAAAACAAAGTCCCCAGCAAACACTGATCACAGGAGCGCACTTTGAACTGTCAGTCCATTAATTTCAGTTTACATGACGGCAAACACCTCCCACATCTGCCCGGCCGTGACACCATACACCTCCCACTTCTGCCCGGCCGTGACGCTATAAACCTCCCACATCTGCCCTGTCGTGACGCTATAAACCTCCCACCTCCCACTTCTTCCCTGTCGTGACGCTATAAACCTCTCACTTCTGCCCTGTCGTGACGCTATAAACCTCCCACCTTTGCCCTGCCGTGACGCTATTAACCTCCCACTTCTGCCCTGCCGTGACGCTATAAACCTCCCACTTCTGCCCTGCCGTGACGATATAAACCTCCCACTTCTGCCCTGCCGTGACGATATAAACCTCCCACTTCTGCCCTGTCGTGACGCTATAAACCTCCCACTTTTGTCCTGCCGTGACGCTATAAACCTCCCACTTTTGCCCTGCCGTGACGCTATAAACCTCCCACTTCTGCCCTGCCGTGACGCTATAAACCTCCCACTTCTGCCCTGCCGTGACGCTATAAACCTCCCACTTCTGCCTGGCCGTGACGCTATAAACCTCCCATTTCTGCCCTGTCGTGACGATATAAACCTCCCACTTCTGCCCTGTCGTCACGATATAAACCTCCCACTTCTGCCCTGTCGTGACGCTATAAACCTCCCATTTCTGCCCTGTCGTGACACTATAAACCTCCCACTTCTGCCCTGTCGTGATGCTATAAACCTCCCACTTCTGCCCTGTCGTGACGCTATAAACCTCCCACTTCTGCCCTGTCGTGACGCTATAAACCTCCCACTTCTGCCCTGTCGTGACGATATAAACCTCCCACTTCTGCCCTGCCGTGACGCTATAAACCTCCCACTTCTTCCCGGCCGTGACGTTAAAAACGTCCCAATTCTGCCCTGCCGTGACGGCAGGGGCAGAATTGGGAGATTTACGACGCCACTGTTCCCAGATTGTAGGTGGAAATTACCAGTTCACATCTGACGCCTTGCAAAGAACAGTTTATAGTCCAGTGGCACAGTCAGGGTACCTAGAAGTTTTCTCCTAAAATCATTTCTTTGCATTTTTGATTAGTCCATGTCATGTAGTAACAGAATCCACCGGGTGTGGACTTCAACCTGGCTTGGCTTTTTCAAAATCCAAGATGGCCGCCAAGATGGCCGCCAAAATGCTAGAAATGGCATAAGTTCTGAACTAATTGACTTAGGAAGGTGATCCTGGTGTCTAAACATAGGTTTACTGGGTCAGAGATTCTGTTTCTGATGTGAAATGTATGTTTCGAATTTGTCCTGTATATACAAATCCAAGATGGCCTCCAAGATGGCCGCCAAAATACTAGAAATGGCATAACTTCTGAACAAATTGACGTAGGAAGGTGATCTTGGCGCCCAGACATAGGTTTTCAGGGACAGAGATTCTGTTTCTGATGTGAAATGTATGTTTCGAGTTAGTCCTGTATATACAAATCCAAGATGGCCGCCAAGATGGCCGCCAAGATGGCCGCCAAAATGCTACTAATGGCATAACTTCTAAACAAATTGACGTAGGAAGGTGATATTGGTGTCTAGACATAGGTTTTCGGGGTCAGGGATTCTGTTTCTGATGTGAAATGTATGTTTAGAGTTAGTCATGTATAGAAAAATCCCAGATGGCCGCCAAAATGCATATAAAAATCCAAGATGGCCACCAAGATGGCCGCCAAAATGCAAAAACAAATTGACTAAGGAAGGTAAGCTTGGGGTCTCAACATAGGATTGCATGGTCAAATATTCTGTATCTGATGTCAAATATGTGTTTCGACTTAGTCCTATGTATAAAAACCCAAGATGGCCGCTAAGATCACAGCCAAAATGTTAAAATGACACAACTTATGAACAAATTGACTTAGGAATGTGATCTTTGGTTCTAGATATCGGGGGGGGGGGGGGGGGGGTGACCAATATTGGTGTTGGTGTTGCAGGAAAATCAAATATGACCTACAGAATGACTGCTTAATTTTTAAAAATCATTTTAATTATTTAAGTCATACATGACATAGAGCGTTGATAATAATGATCAGTTGTTGAAATCTTATTCAGTCATCTGATGAAAATAGCTGATGCCAACAATTATTGTTGGCAAAATAGGGACCTTGTGGTTTGATATGTGTATGTGTACGTCTACTTGTAGCCAAGGAAATACATGTATGATCTCCATTCAACCAACGACAAGTGTTTGCCTACATGTTGCGATGCAATATACGAAACAAATAAGCGAAACCAGTGAAAACCATGTGATTGTTTTCGCAACCAAGTTGTGTAGAAACATGTACGTGTTGATACAAGTACATGTAGACGTTCATGTACACATTTCAAATGACATGGCCCCTAATAGATCTATGTGTCTGGTGATAAAAACAGATTTAACGTAGTGTCAGTAAACATAATACATTTGTGCCATGGTGACTGAATAATGATACAACATACGGCTACGCTGGTCACAATGGCGAGATTGTAACAATACATGTCACTATGCAATGGCTCATTCATGAAGTTAATGTCTGTGTTCGTGAATTGTGAACGTTTCAGGAAATACACACCCTTTCACATTTGCATCAATAATGAGTTACAACATGCATATTGAAAGAACATCAGCATTGATAATGTATATATGTGTAATTATCATTATGCTACAATTACTCAGAATTAGTACATTCGTCTGGCACATCCTCGTCATCATCATCCTCAGTAGACAGCTTGTCATTGAATGGGTTATGGCAGTCAAGCCCTAACCCACAGCCACAAAAGATGGTACATGCGACTTGGCGTCCAGTGCATCCGCAGTTGTTGCCTTTACAGGCTCGTTCCGACTCACAGCCACATCGAATGAGCTTGAGACAGTTTCAGGAGCTAGAGGTACTCCCCCTAACAACAGTGCGAGGAGATAGAGCTTTATTGACATGGTCTGCCTCCCATCCAAACTCTTCTGGGTTAAGGGTAGGTGGATCCGCTTCTAGAGCCCCATACCACTGTGCAACTTGATAATGACATCTGAACACATTTTGGACGAATGCCGGAGTTGTTGGTGGGAGAGAGCACAGTTTTGGGGCAGATGAAGTACTCTTTCCGGTTTTCAGCGCCCACATGCGTTGGCGGCACTCTGTCATGGAGTCACACTTGAGTTTGCTACCATAACATGCAACCATAAACGTGGTTGCCTCCGTCTCAACCTGCTTCATATCACCATCCACTTTACCAACAGTGTCGAGTTTAAGTCCTTTCTTTGCCATGATATTGCCGTTACCTTTCCAACTCCGTAAGTGGCCGCCACAGTATCGCATCCACTTATGGCATGAAGGGCCAGGACCTGTGAGGTGATATCGGAGTGCTTCTTCACTGTTGCTGGGATGTCAACACATGTACGGCCATGAATGGGAGACTGCATAATCATGGGACACTGCAGGTTCGTTTTGTGATGCATAGTGGTGGAGCAGTAACGCGAAAACATCTGTGTCATCAGCTACGACGGCGACTCTGGCCTGTGGATCCTGGCCAAGGAAAATGGCCTGCTGGGTCATGATGATATCTGCCTTCTCGTGTTTAGAAGTCAGTTGTACATGAGGTAGTTTTCGCCCCTTGAACACCTGTATAGGAACTGCATCATCTCCAGTCACCACAAGGTGATGGTCATGTGTTGCATGCCTGAGGAAATCGCTATCAGTCAGGATGTGTTCACAAATCAAGTGATTCATCTGTACCTTGTTGTGCGTACTTCTGAGCACCGAATCACGGGGTGGAAGTGGTGACTTCAGATTGAGTTTGTGGACCCGTGCGGACGTCGTGGATCGCGTTGCTCGGGTGCTGCTCTTGGTTGAGTAGTCAAGGTACCTGTCAAATGCAAGATACACATCACTCTTAGTGAGTTTGGAGTCCAACCAAACTTTGAAACCTTGAACAAACGTCTGAACAGTGCCCTTTGCAGGCCAGTCAATCGTCCAGAGAACAGCCGAGACATCGAAGACCACCACAGTTGGAGAGCCCCCAACTTCTCAATGCCACTTCTACGGCAAGAGTTTTCTTGAGTATTGATTTGCCGGTCGCCACTCTCATGCTCCATCGGCATTGAACATGGATGGTGGGTATGCTGCCAGCTCGGTTGCGAGTACTTGTGGTAAGTCAATATCTCTGTTGATAACTAGAAGACCTATTACTCTGGCATAGATGGCCTCCTGATCCAACACTTTGTGTTCACCAACAAGAACATGCTTTTTCTGGGAAGCGAAGGTCGCAACATGCTTGGAGAGCCTGCCATAAAATCCATCTGGCCACGTGGTCTCAAACTGTGTTAGCAGCTCCTTGCCGATTTCGACGGCGCTGTCAACATTCACTGCAGAGTTTGCAATTTGTCCTGTCGAAATATTCAGTAGAGCTCCAGCTTCATGTGAGTCGGGATCCATTGGATCAATGCAACTTTCGAGAGTTGTTCGTATTGAGGCCCGGTCTTCTGCATCTCGTCGTACACGGAATGTGTCCTCCTCCTTGTGCGTCATCTGTACGGAATCGGAACTGCCTGTCATTCTTCGTAGATCATTGGTAAGTGTCTGCACAGCATTCCTACTATGTACCCAAGTTGCCATTTGTTTGAGCGTTTTGGGTGTCACCAATGACCCCTTGTGGACCGTGTCCTTTCCTCATCCATGTGGTCTCAATGAATTGGTCTGTTGGCATTCCATTCCACAGGCCATCCATGTGATGCATGGTTTGTTCGCCTTTGATGAATTTATCCTCGAGTTCAGGCCCCAACCACGTCATCGACCGAACATAATACAGTCCATATCTAGCGTAGTTGTGGTGATTGGCCGCGAACATGTAGGGCAACATAGCTTCTGCTGTTGTGATGTGGAGTGGCCAGTCGCCTTCACGTGATGCTCTGCTGAATTGCATCATCAAAAACGTGGGACCAGGATCACCTTCCTAAGTCAATTAGTTCAGAACTTATGCCATTTCTAGCATTTTGGCGGCCATCTTGGCGGCCATCTTGGATTTTGAAAAATCCAAGCCAGGTTGAAGTCCACACCCGGTGGATTCTGTTTCTACATGCCATGGTCTAATCAAAAATGCAAAAAAATGATTTTAGGAGTAAATTTCTACCTTTTGGGAAAATATGGGGTTGAGCCACCTGACTATTATAACAAGTTCTCGAACTACCATTAGAAAATCAATTTCCACTCAGATTCATGACTATCATTCGATATAGACCCCGATAGTGTCACTTGAAGTGTTTTGAATTTCATATTCTGTCTAGTCGGATATATACGATGTCGACGGATTGGCAGAGATCCAGCTTACGCTGCATTATCCTTACATTATATTCAGTACATTCACATCAGTTTAATATAAGGTTTGATCATGTCATGCTGTGGCCCTCGGGAACTGTTTGAACCCACGGCGGCCGTGGGTTCAAACAGTTCCAGAGGGCCACAGCAAACTTTGCACACGGCTGGACATGATCAAACGTTATTGTTACATTTCCAACAAAAAACTGATGTAATTTAAGCATTATATTCAGTATTTTCAGTACTTCTATAAATCGTCCCATGCACGTAAATAATTTTCAGTATTCATATTCCGGGGCCGCGTCATGAACGTCATGAAGTAATGACGTAATGAAGGCACTTCCGCGTAGTGACGTCATGAAGGCACTTCCATTACGCGCGGCCCCGGAATGAGCATTGCCTAAAGTCATATGCAAACAGCACGCGCTATATGTGCAAACAACGGAAACAGTAGGTGTGTTAATTGACTTTTTACTTCACTTTCTGATGCAAACATGCCCTTTGGCATGGAAGTTCCCTAGGACAATAGAAAACTTTTTATCCAAAGACACACGCTCTATCTCATTTTCAACTCCCGGTATCCATGGAAATCCAAGATGGCCGCCGTGAACATAGGTCAAATCTTAAAAATGGCCTAACTTGGTACCTGATCATGCTAGAAACATGATTTTGGTGTATATTCCCATGTACTGGCATGCACATAAATCAATAAAATAATTTTCAACAATATCCATTCATGAAAACTTGATCGAAATTCAAAATGGCCGCCATTTTTCGATAAAAAGACGTATAAATTGAACGCATTGACACAGTTATTAAGTCCTAATTATGAGATAGTAAGTCATAATTATTAGATAGTAAGCCCTAATTAGGAATTAGGAGATAGTATCTCCTAATTAGGAGATACAAACTATTTTAGCATTGGCACAGGACGCTTCCATATATAGTTAATGTATTTATAGACATTGGTCCGTTACTACAACCTGCGTGTGAAATATGCAGTGCTCCCTCTTACAATGTGCACTCCCGTCTATATATATACGATGTGGTTGTTCAGGAGGACATCATTCAGCAATTTGAGAAATCTAAGATGGCTATAAAAATAAAACTATTCAACCTTTCGCCATAAACTGATATGTGATGCCACCTTTTCCAGTTTACTTTGGTATCATATACATACCAACGTTAAATGTCATGATCAGGGTCACAGCTATGTAGAAAAAACATCGTAAAATGCAGTACCTTTGCAAGTACAATGTAATTTGATAATGATGTTTGTTAATAATTATTATGTAGTCGTATCGCAGGGTTATAATTAAGGGACAGCTTCATTGCAGTTCATGGAATAGGCGGTTTGTTAGTAACATACGCAGGGTAAATTTAACAATTTATTTCATCCTTAACGGAATTCCGATATCCCTGGTTTAGCCCCCAGGTGCATTTTTTGCTTCCTTGTTACTTGAGAGTTGAATCCGGTTATACCCATTATAAAAGTAGTAATATTTAATACTAATTGTATTACTTTTAGGTAGCGGGGCTAAATGACTCTGGTGTGGTGAGAACCTGGCACCAGGTCAGGTTATTCCAATGTCTGGGCTGAATATAAATATATGTTTGTTCGTACATATTTAGTTCTGATTTGGGATTTTCCCCACAATCACAACAGGTGAAATTTGGGATTCTACTTTGTTAGCCCGGCCTAACATGGCCCTATATGAGCTGTTGACAGGCTGTTAAACACCATTAAATAAATTACAAATCATGACATTAGACAACGCTAGATTTATTTCATGATTAATTCCTGTCCAATTTAGAAATCCTGATCAGACGCAGATGATACAGCCTAAACAGCTGAATGCAAAATGAATCACTGATCAAATTGTGAACAGTATAGACCCTCACCAGACTGTACTGAAAATGCAATAAATACTGTGTTATCTGGTTATAAGGTAACATATAACACATGGGAAATGTGCAGTTTTTGTTGCGCCTGCTAGTTGCCTCTTGTCCGTCCGTCGTCTGCGTCAACAAATGTCAAAAAGTTTGTACAAGTTTCTTCATCACTATATAACTTTAATAATTACTTGACAGATTGCTTCAATATGTGGACACTTGATACATGTGAGCTTTTGGAACACACTTAACCAATTAACATGACCTTGGTCTTTTTTACCTTCATATTTTTGCGGAAACACTTAGCCATTTTTGTGTGTCGAAAAGTTTGTACACGTTTCTTCATCATCATATATATCTTTAATATTGCTTTATGGATTGCTTCCGTATTTGGACACTTGATACATGTAAGCATTTTCAACGCACTTCTTTATCGGCATATAACTTTAATATTACTTGATGGATTGCTTCAATGTTTGGACACTTGATACATGTAAGCATTTGGAACACACTCATGCACCCATATGCATGACCTTGCCCATTTGATATTCACACTGTTGTGGAAACACGTAGGCATTTATTTACGTCAAAACGTGTACAAGTTTCTTCATCAACATATAACTTTTATATTATTTGGTGGATTGCTTCATAGACACTTGGACACCTGATACATGTACGCATTTGGAACACACTCATGCCGCCATTAAGATGATCTTCATCGTTTGGCCGTCATGTATTTGTGGAAACACTTTACGTCAAAAGTGGGTCGCAGGTGGGAATATGCGATGAAATAATTTAACGATCGGGGTTCATCCTTACGGGAATCCCGACCGGATACCTGGTTTGGCCCTCACGTACGTCATTGACAGTTTCAGCGGGTTATAAAATGTACCCCTTCTGTGAGTATTATGATTATTCGTGGACATTTGTATTTATGATTATTTGTGTAAATTATTATTTATGATTGTTTGTGGAAATTATTATTTATGATTATTTGTGGAAATTATTAATTATGATTATTTGTGGAAAATTATTATTTATTGACCTGGCACCAGGTCAGGTTGTACTAAGTTTAGGGCTCAATATATTATATGTTTTCGATGTAAATATTCCATCCTGATTTTGGGACCTCCTCCCCCCCCCCCCCCCCCCCCCGCCCCCCCCACCCCCCCCCCCCCCCCCCCCCCCCCCCCCCGAATGCAGAAAGTTGAAAAACACGTTGGCCCGGCCTTAAATAAATGTCCTTAGCTGTTGATAGGCCGTTAAATTCCAATCAGTCAATAAGTTTTATGTCAAAAAGTTTGTACAAGTTTCTTTATCATGCTATAACTTTAAAATTACTGATTACGGAGTGCTTCAATATTTGAAACTCGATACATGTGAGCACTTGGAACACACTCAATAGTACTGTTGACTTTTTTCGTGTTTAAAGCATGTAATGCATTTCTCTGATGCCTCGGCAGGCACGAAATACCTTTCATTGCGGAATTCTTGTTTTATCAAATTATCAAGTTGTGTAGTTATTGCGTATTAGACTGGTGTAAAGGTACATGCCCACTCAGTAGGCACAAAATAGTCTTTCCGGGAATAAATAAGTGTATAATTGTATCACTATTCCACCAGTTCTAAAACTTACGAGTGCCTCATTTACATGTAGTAATATTTATTTTACTGATAGTGACGCGCGGTGGTATCAGGCTATTTTCATATGCAAATGAGACATGCTATTTTTTTAAATTATTTATACTAATTAAATGCGTCACCTGAAAAAATAATATTTTCGACAGATTATAAAGTATTATCATTGCACATCAAAACATAAATACAGATAAATACAAATTATGTTTTATAAAGTTTACTAACTGATTAGTGTGTGTTTCCTTTGTTATTATCCATTTTAATTAGAAACTAAACATGATAGGTGCTTTCAAGAATAAGTACACAAATTCCTCAGTAATAACATATCTTTTTTCCGCATATGCAAACTGTTTATTTAGTTAATGCAGAACGACAAACGGCGGCCATCTTGGATTTAACAATTTGGTTTCACTGTATCGTAATTTTATTATACATCACACGATATCCATTGCATGTTAGTGGAGACAAATTTCATGGCGTTAGCATATTTCAGTCAATATTTACGTTCAATTTAGACGTATTTTATCGAAAAATGGCGGGCATTTTGAAATTCGGTCATGTTTTCATGAACGGATATTGTTGAAAATTATTTTATTGATTTCTGTGCATGCCAGTACATGGGAATAGACACCAAAATCATGTTTCTAGCATGATCAGGTACCAAGTTATGCCAATTTTAAGATTTGACCTATATTCACGGCGGCCATCTTGGATTTCCATGGATACCGGGATTTGAAAATGAGATAGAGCGTGTGTCATGGGATAAAAAGTTTTATATTGTCTTAGGGAACTTCCATACCAAAGGGGACCTTTGCATCAGAAAGTGAAGTCAACACCCTATTGTGTGCAGTTAACACACCTACTAAAACCATGTAACAATACCGTATGTGCAGGGGCGTCAGAAGCATTTTAAGATGGGTCCGGCGATGGTACGGGCTGAAATTTATAATTTCTGATTTCTCATTGAAAGTATACCACTAAGTTGAACCGTATTTGGCCACACTGTGTGTCTGTGGATGCTGCTTTGTTCTGCATACGACCTACGTCCGACAGCCCATGGTTAAGGTCACAGAATACTTCTGTTCACCTTGTTTATAAGAGTGTGTAAGGCAAACGCGTTAAAAGTTTCTTTGTAATGTTATCAAGGCTGCAGGCGAGGTATAATGATGCCCTTGTTATCGTTGTACGATTGTCTGTCGTTTACACATCTTGTTGACATCGATTCGTTTTTATAATTAGAAAACTATGTTTTCTGTGGTTTAAACGTGTCACGTCAAGCCAACGAAAACATCATTTTCTAATTAAATACAACGAATACGATGTCAAAACTATGCGTTGAAAGAAACAACAGGCGTTTAAAGAGTAGAAAGTCGGATATTTACATCGTTTTCCCGTACAAAACCACTAACTATATTCGTTTCTATGCGTATCGTTATACAAAACGATTTTAACCTCGTTTTCCACTCGGTTTCATTTGGAAACCTTCAGAATCCTCGCTGTGTTTATATCGTATTAAACTAATTGCATTCTGTGATCTTATTTTCGATGAGTTTCTTGGTCATTTATCTCATGGGATAATATCTGTTCGTGATTGCATAGCACACAACTATGACACAGAATGATCAAATGCCTGATTTACAGTGGGACCTCTCTAAGTCTGACACCGTGGGGACCTCCCAGGGTGTCAGGTTTAGAGAGGTGCCACTGTAGTTTGTGTTTCATTGTGTTGCAACCATTGGAAGTAGGTATTCTGTCCTGTTGGCCAACCTTAAAATTAAACTTTTCAATTATGCATGTTTGCAACGATTGCAAAGACGCACGAGAGCACTTATACAGCGACTTCCATTAGCATAGATGGAGGCGCGAGGTTCATCATTAATGTGGGTGGAAGCCGGACTAACCCGAGGAAACCCACTTGTCCGATCGGGTGACCACCATACCATCTCACATATTGTACCGTTCGATGATCGAACCCCGGTCAGCTTTAAATTGTACATTGATTTTAATAAATATGTGCACATTGGCATCAGTATACCAGACTGAATTGGAGATCAAACAACCAAAAGAAAATGTATTGTACACATGAGAACAAAACAAAGAACACGATGCACAATGATACGCATTAGGGTGATCGATTAGACTTCGAGACGGCATAAACATGGAACCAGCACTGTACGGTCCCAACGGGAATCAGTAGACCGAAGCAAAATGGAAACAAATCAAATGAAAGTACCACCGTTAACAATAACTGTCACCAATAAAACAGTTCTTGCCCACATATGAGACTACGGCAGCTTAAACGAAACATATGTTTACTATCTCGTTCCCACGACGTAGCATCCTTCTCGTTCCGACGAGATATTATCTCGTTCCCACGAGATAGGTTCTCGTTCACACGACACATATCTCGTTCCCCCAAGAGATAACATTTCGTGGGGACGAGATAGGATATCGTGGGAACGAGTTAGCTCTCTCGTGGGAACGAAATGCTGTGTCATTTGAACGAGACTGTACATGTCCCTTTTATGCTGCCTTAGGATACGTCATATTTATAGCTATACTGGTAGGCACCAACAGGGTATGTTTTTAACCGGCAACGAATGCACCCGTGTTTTTTATACGTTATCAAATTTAATATTATTTATTACACTCCTGTGATCAACAAAGCATCAACGATAGTACAGTGGAACCGCTCTAAACCGGACACCCTGGGTATATATCAAGGTGTCCGGTTTAGAGAGGTTCCACTGTGAAACTTGCCTATAATTACTTCAAGACACGCGTAGGTGCTTTGCGATCATCAATATACAATATCATCGGAGGTAAATGTCAGCGAAGCATATCAAAATAAGCACAACTTACTTGTCTCTCTGTCCGGTTTACAGGGGTTCGACTGTAGTTACATAGGGTAGCCTATGTATTGGAATCGCGTCGGACAGTTAGCCACGCCTAGACCCCCCTCGATGGGCTAGTCCGTAGAGATATCTTGGAATAACCATAACAACAAAATGCATTGTGTTACTCAATGTGTAACTGTCATACGCAACCGCTAATTGAAAATAATATTATGAAAAACTACTTGCACTGAACAATATCAACAACGGATGTTCTACTTACAAAGATACATCGGATTATTTTGTTACGCTTCAAGTTGTTATTTGCCCCCATTTGCGTCACAAATCGTGCGGTCATCGCTAAATTTAGTAACAGGCTATAGTTTTCGGCAGAGCTAACTCCCCTCCGAATACGCTCCACCGGATAAACACGTCACGTGTAAACACGCGACGCGTTCAACACACAAACGATATCAAGGGGTTACAGCTACCCTGTAAACACGCGACGCGTTCAACACACAAACGATATCAAGGGGTTACAGCTACATGTTGACCCAGATTGTTTTAATGATCGCGATTGTGTCGCAACAAAACTCGCACGTGTGGGTCTAACTGATGTTAATACTCATTATATCGATGGATTTACAGCGGATTTTAGTGACATTCCCGAATTCTGCCTGATTGGCATTTGTCTATGGTGGCCAATACACGCCAACATGAGTGTCAATTATACGTTCACGGAAGGGGGTCAATAAGTCAGTAAGTGATAAATTACAGTCAGGGAACAAATTAATGACAGTATAACACATCCAGCGTATATTAATACCCATATAAATGCAAGTACTGAAAATACGACAAAAAAAAATCTAACAAGTTTGGGCTTCCATACATTGAATGACATAATTTGTATGTTTTAATATACTCGATCCGGGGCCAACTATTTCATTCACAAAACAGAAGTAAACATGGCGATGTCAACGTAATGCAGAAACTTTAACAAAAATCCTGCTACAACATTGTTTTGTACCGACAATGCATTTTCAGGCGCGACACCGCTTCCTTGGCGGAATTCTTGTAGTACCCTATGTTCAGTACTTTCAGTACCTTGATTTTTAAATCGGGATTGATCGTGATAAATCGGTATCAGTCAATGTGCAATTGGCCAATGCATAGCTCGTTACCTTACCTAAACACCTGGGGGCCGTTTCACTAAACTTCGTACGACTAAGCTGTTCGTAAGTGCAAATTTATGATCGTCTGGGAATTTAAATTGATGAATTTACACTTGTTGAGCATAGGCTGCATATGGAGCCTATGCTCAATAAATGTAAATCCAATAATTGTTTACAAGAAAACTTTGTTAATGTTAAATGTACAGACTATCATAATGTTGCACTTACGAACATGTTAGTCGTACGAAGTTTAGTGAAACGGGCCCCAGTACTTGCACATCTCTTAGTCTTAGTCTATACTTAGTCTATAATTTCATTTGTATCGACAAGCCGTGGAACAACCATATCTAGGTCACATAACATATCATATCTTAAATGGCCAAGCTCTCTCTCTCGCCAGTCAATGTAACTACGCGGAACTATAGGCCCGTGTTGGATCTAATATGTCCCTCATTCGGCACGTTTAACATACATTTGCTCATACCACCCCCCCCCCCCCCCCCCCCTCCCCCTTGAGTTCGTTCTCCTCGTAACGCATCACACATACAGTGCAACCTCTCTATAACAGCCAGTCATGGGAAGGGACAACACTGGCTGTTGTAGAGAGGTGGCTGTTGTACGGAGGTTAAATATAGAGGCAATTGTCCATTGTTTATGTAAATTATCGGCTGTTACAGAGAGGTTGTAGAGAGGTGGCTGTTCTGGGAGGCTAGACTGTATCACAATTCTGCCTCTTCATAGATGTATACGTCCGGGTATGGACGTTGAATGAGCCAGTTACCACAATTAAATATTTGCCTAACCGACTGACCCCGCGGTACTTGTCTCAGCGTGGCCAACTTGAGACGTGCCCGGCCATTGTGTCCCGGTATTATCCAGTCACAGACAGTCTGATGTCAGTCTTATTCCCTATAATATGTGATTAACAACACATATGTGCTCGGTTTTCTACCGTCGCTGTTAAAGTACGCCACGCGCGGAAGTTCTCCATTCGGCTAGTTTTGGCTTTCTGTGATATTAGTAGCTACAGTTAGATCACGGTTCGTCCGCATGTACGAGTCGATAATCCATTCGAACATGATATAACTGTTGTAACGGAATGGCCTGTGCCTCGTGCCTGTGCTGAAGCCAAACAAGCTGGGTAAACGTCATACAGAGGATATATATCTGGGCCCGTTTCACTAAACTTCGTATGACAAAAATGTTAGTAAGTGCAAAATTATGATAGCTGTAAATTGTACATTAACACTGTTTTCTTGTAAACAATTATTGGATTTACATTTATTGAGCATATGCTGCATATGCAGCATATGCTCAATACATGTAAATCCATCGATTTCAATTTCCAGACATTTCTAAATTTTCACTTACGAACATTTTAGTCCTACGAAGTTTAGTACGGGCCCATGCTTCCCTGAGATCGGTAGGCAGTGTACATATTGCTCGCTAGTGAGATACACTCAATGTGGTTGGTTGGAAGGTCGGGCCCACGCTGGGTCGCCGTTGGGTTCCTTTTTGGTAGTATGTAGCCTATTTCACCAACATTGCAAAGTATACTTATCTAGCAAAGTATACTTTGAGGGAGAAATTTCAATTTTAGGATAAATTTATTATTTTATTATTATACTGAATTTATTACATTATCACAGCCATTTTGGCTGTGATAATGTAATAAATTCAGTATAATAATTCTGCATACTTTTAATCATCAACTATATCGTTAGTTCTATATGACAATGCATTTTGGGGAAAATAAATCATTACTCCCTCAAAGAAAAGTATACTTTGAAATGTTGGTGAAATAGGCTACTGGGAACGGGTGCCGATCCGGCATTCTGAGATGTAGGCAAAGTCCACTATGCGATCGATTGCGTGCCAATTAAGTATGATTGCAAAACTACCACGTTGTTCGTCGTAGAGAGGTTCCAGACAAGGTGCAACACAGGTTGTTATCACTAGAACGTTATACTGTGTTATCACAACCTCTTGTCAATACCGTGTCCATGTGTTGCGTAAATGCAGAATCAAAACTCGAAAATGTGCCAATGGTGTGATGGTATAAACTACCGTAGCATTGATTCCAGCTCAGGACACGACCTCGCATCCATAAGACATTCAGCATTTCACTAGTGTTAACATTAATATGTTTTGTGAAATATTCATATGTCCATTTGAGAATGATCGTTATATACCGTTTATTTAACCAGGTGAACTGATTATCGTGAAATAATGCACGAGTGATTTGGTCCTGCCGCTAAACAAACGAGAGAGCGTAGCGAAACGAGTTTGTTTTACGGAAGGACACAATCACACAATCACGATAATCAGTTCACCTGTTTAAATAACATTTTCTTTCATTTCACATATGATTTGTCATAAAACACAAAGCGAATCAAGCGTAAAATATGGCCAAGAGTTAAGCGAATTAATTTCTGGAGGCTGGCCGTAGTGACAAACGTGATTTGACTGGTCGAAGGAAAAACGTCATTCTGACGTTACAGAAGTCATTTACCCATATATGGTAAACACATAAATACATAGAACATACGTAACAATGATCGAGTTAAACGTAGCTACATGTACAAGACGATGTCGGGCACCATTTTACACGAAATAATTAATTGACGTTATCCGATTCTCAACGGAATTATTCTGAGTTGTTACACCAATACCAAGCTGAAGACTTCGAAGTAATTTCTCGAGACTGCTCCGTTTCAGAGTTATTTTGAGAAATTTTACTTACATTACATAATTATATGTAAGTATTCCCCATATAGCTTTGGGACGGTTACAGTTATGAGCGCTGTGTCATCGGCAGATGCTACAATGTATTATGGGTGTTATTTGCACGGTAGGAGAATCGAGATTGATGCAGTAATCGGTCAGATATTTGAAAAAATGCAGTTCGAAAACAGGCCATATAGCATTTTTTACAGTGAAACCGCTCTAAACCGGACACCCTGGGAGTGTCACTGTAAATCAGACATTTGATCATTCCGAGTCATAAGTGTGTGCTATGCAATCACGAGCAGGCAATATCACCTGAGATAAATGTCCAAGAAACTCATCAGAAATAAGACCTCAGGTGTTTGCTTGGTGTCCGGTTTAGAGAGGTTCCACTGTATATCCAATTTCGTATGTACACGTACGTCACGGACTGTACCCACTGTATGGCCGTTGCCCCGTCAGTTATACTAGATCATGATGTAACAGTACATTAAAATGATGTACTATATAAAACTGGAGCCCTCATACGGTGGGATAATTAAACTGTTATTGGTGTGTGTTTTCTGGGCATTAATGTCAATACGTAAGCCGCAATGATTGGTCAATCAGACACGAACACGAACGAGGGGCATTCAGAATGTTGTGCAAGTAGGATATATACAACAACAGCAACTGGTCAGTCATCTAGAATAATCCAATCCACAGTGAGACCACGGTTGTATGAGGAGATAATCGACGGCTTTAGCGTAGCTACTTGCAGCTTTTCCTGAACCTTTACCGTGAAATAATTCCAGCACAAAAATATTTACGCAATTCCCTAACATTTGATTGGCCCGTAGCAAGTCTCTGTCCAAAATTTATATCCCAGTAAACTCCCACGCCGAACTACTTTCCTTAACCGTGAGGCGCAGTTAAAATAATTCTTAAGAAAACGGAAAATAAACACATTTTCTTGATGAATTTATTTCAAATGCTGGAATTATAAAGAATTAATGGCCTTTTTGTTGAATTTATCGGGATATAAACTTGGAAAGGTCGCGGGAATACTTGACGAGGCCTTCCGGCCTTCGTCCAGTATTCCCGCGACTTTTCCAAGTTTATGCCCCGATAAATTCCACAAAAATGCCATTCATTCCTATGTAATATAAATAGAAATGTTGTAAATTCTCAACAAAACGGGATGGATGTAAATATGAATATGGTGATGGGTGCATGCTGCATGATCAACAACCAGTTTCAACTCGTCAAGAGGTTGCTCTAAACAGTTCGAAACATAATGCAAGGGAGAACAGACAGATCAGATCGTACATGTGGACGAACGTGATATATCTGTGCCCATACAGAAACAAAACTCGGTACTTTATCAAAGATGCGATAACAATGTTTAGAACCCCCTTCCCATAGTGTCACAATCATAATGGAGATGGCCATCGTACAGGTACATTGTATGCCTTGAGTTGTCTCCAGTGACACCATATTGGGGGAAGTAACAGTTTCTCTGACGTTACAGTGGGGTCAGCGTGTAAGTGCACACACGAACGAACACGACAGGTTGGTTCCAACCTGTCGTGTTCGTTCGTGTGTGCACTTACACGCTGACCCCACTGTACCTTGCATAATAACATTTAGTCAGCCAAACCTACAGTCCGGATTTGTTATGGTTCCACAAACGAACGATTGCCTGTCGTTTACACATTGTTTCTTTTTAAAAAATAAGAAAACAATGTATTCTTTGGTTTAAACGTGTTATGTTTTTACCAACGAAAGAATTATTTTCTAATAAAAAACAACGAGAACTATGTCCAAACGATGTGGGTTTTTTTTAAAGACAATGCAATTTATTCTGTCCTATAACATAAATTACATGTTTTTGCCATATATACATGTTATTGAATACAGTGCAGTGAGACATAACATAGACTATATATTTTAATTCACCTGCATTGAGGAGCTAAGAATATGATACCTGAAGGAAAATATCTAGTGATAATATTAATTGAAATAGTTTGAAGACGTGATAAGCCTTCGACTCAATGCACATTGCGTTACAATAAGAACATGAAATGGAGAAACAAATCCGTGTGTCTAGAAACATAATCAAGGTGCATGATCACGTGGTTACAACAACAACAACGTCGCCCACTCCAAAGTAAGTATTATTTGGCATTTTCCTTAATATGCAACGGATTTTGATGATATATGGCGCAGCAAACGCGTCTACATGAACTGCATTTGGTGGTCTATGGAGTTTGGCACAGACTTATGTCGTTTCTGTGAAGAATCGATTTCCGTGTTAGAGACACGGAAATATATTATTCGCAAAAACGACAGAAGTTTGGGCGAAAATACAGAGACCACCAAATGCAGCTTGACGAGACGCGTTTGATGCGCCATATTTCATCAAAATCCGTTACGTAATAAGGACACTATAAAAGAATACGTACTTTGAATCGATACTTGTTGTTGCTGTTGTTAGTACCACGTGATCATACACCTTGATAATGTATTTAGTAAAACTTATGTCATAGTTTGGAAATATTAATTGTAACGATTCCGTCAAAATAGAGAATATTTAACACATAATTATGCTATTTATGTAATGTTTAATTAAAGATAAAACAAATTACCCAATGTATTCGACTATACCAACAAATCTGAATACCTTTGACATTTATATATATAACGCTTAGCTATTAAATATATAATCACATTAATATACGACGGGAGCGTTAGAACAATCCAGCTCCTTTTATAACATGTCACCTGCAAACGTTTTGGATACCCCCCGTAACGTGATAGCCGAACTGAGCCTAGAATCAATTGTCAATTCCCGGCAACAATCACACTTAAGTCAGTCTATACCAAAGCTCTATATTATTACGTTCCATGTCGTCTTGGGAATGTGTGACTTAATTTGGTGTCTGACCACGTAACTTCGATCACGTGACAGCGGAAATGTAAATCAGCTAAGTAGTGACGACAGTAATTAGGAGGGTGAGCTATCAATACCCTAAGTACAGTTGATAACGGAAGCGTGTGCGTCGGTCTAACTTCCAATTATGTTGGAATTAGCGAATTACATGTACAGTTCAACCTCTCTACAACAGCCACCCATGGGAAGACGCAAAACTGGTTGTTGTTGAGAGGTGGCTGTAGTAGGGAGGGTAATGCTGAATTAAACTTTATCGTCCGCTGTTTATTTATTTTCTTCGACAATTATCATCAAAAACATGCTTTGGCAACATTTTAGAATCATTTCCAATGGAAATGATTCTAAAATGTTGTCAAAACATGTTTTTGTTGAGAAAGAAGGCAAAAGCAACGACAGACGACACGCTTCGTGCTCAGCAGTCTAAGGGTTAGATATAGAGGAAATCGTCCATTTGGGATATAAAATAGCGGCTGTTATAGAGAGGGTGTTGTTGTAGAGAGGTGACCGTTCGGGGAGGTTTGACTATACACATCCGCTTGCGTTAAACTTGCCGAGATGTTTCTGAACATGTATTGGCAATCTCAACTCGCAATCAAGCAGCACAACTAAGGCTCAGCCAGTCAAGCCGCTTGATTTCCAGCACAATGTTCAACCGTTTTTTAGATAATTGAATTGACAAATAATTGGCAAGATTAGCGCAGACGCCGGTGTAGCGCCATCGGCCACGACTCGGTATACATCAAACACTAACGTCGCACAGTAAGGAACAAACGAAGCAATAGAATGGAGCTAAAATAAACTGTCAATGCCTTTAGATAACAGATTTTGTTTTAGATTTTATGACACTAAATATGCTTCGTACTTGTAATAACAGTGTATAAAACATCATCATACACGCATGTAATAAATAGTTATGCAAATGAAAACGCTATACGAAACATGTGCATGATGTGAGCTGACCAGTACAGCTTCACTGATAATATGCGTAAGTATATACTTCTGAATCACTGACTATTGTTCCATTTCTAATCTTTAAATCCTCTAATATTTAATTACAAAGTACCCCGTGTTAAATATCTTATTACTCTATTGTAATTTGAGGCAGGCACATGTACTAATAGTAGATGAAATAATAGAGCCTCGCCCACCCCGTTTCCTGAGCCTTGCCAGATATGTTTTCCCATTCACTGCACTAACCTACTATTCTCTATCTATTTTCCTTATTTCTGAACCAAAGTATATGTTGTGACCACTCATTTTAACCGTCTCGGCGAGACGGTTCAAATGAGTGGTCACAACATATACTTCTGATGAGAAATAAAGAAATTCTTGAGCCTTGCCGGATATGTTTTCCCATTCACGGCACTAAATGTATGAACGTGTATATATTGTATCAACGTTGCATGCCCTGTTCTCACACATGTATTTCGTTATTTGCCAAATGCCGAGACACCATGGGGCCGTTTCACTAAACTTCTTACGACTAAAATGTTCGTAAGTGCAAATTTAGGATCGTCTGGAAATATTAATTGATTGATTTACATTTATTGAGCATAGGCTGCATATGCAGCCTATGCTGAATAAATGTTAATCCAATAATTGTTTACAAGAAAACATTGTTAATGTGAAATTTACAGACTATCATAATTTTGCACTTACGAACATTTTAGTAGTACGAAGTTTAGTGAAACGGCCCCCATATCTTTCTGCATAGCTTAGTATCAATACAAATATGGTAACTCGGAATTTTAAGCTAATCTATAAAGGAAAATATGGTATCTCGAAATTTGAAGCTAAGGAATAAATACAAATATGATGTCTCGTCATTTGACTCTACTCTGTGAAGACTAATATACTAATATGGAGCTACGCTACTTGTATGAAGACAAACATGGTGTCTAGACATTTGGAGCTACTCTATGAAGACAAATATGGTGTCTCCACATTTGGAGCTATACTATGAAGATTAATATGGTGTCTCGACATTTGGAGGTATACTATGAAGACAACTGTGATGTCTCGTTATTTGAAGCTACTATATTAAGATAAATATGGTGTTTCGACATTTAGAGCTATGCTATGAAGACAAATATGGTGTCCCCACATAAATATGGTATCCCCACATTTGGAGCTACGCTATGAAGACAATTATGGTGTCTCCACATTTGGATCTACGCTATGAAGACAAACATGGTGTCTCCACATTGGAGCTGCATTGTGTATACTGCATGTATTAAGACACATATGGTGTCTCGACATTTGGAACTATGCTATGAATACAAATATGGTGGCTCGACATTTGGAGCTACGCTATGAAGACAAATATGGTGTGTTGATATTGGGAGATAAGCTATGAAGAATAATATGGTGTTTCGACGTTTGGAGCTGTACTATGAATACAAATATGGTGTCTCGACGTTTGGAGCTACGATATGAAGACAGACATGGTGTGTTGATATTGGGAGCTAAGTTATGAAGACGAATATGGTGTCTCGACGTTTGGAGCTATGCTATGAAGACCAATATGGTGTCCCGACATTTGGAGCTACAATATGAAGACATATATGGTGTGTTGATATTGGGAGCTAAGTTATGAAGAAGAATATGGTGTCTCGACGTTTGGAGCTATACTATGAAGAAAAACATGGTGTTCAGACATTTGGAGCTACGCTATGAAGATAAATATGGTGTGTTGATATTGGGGGCTAAGTTGTGAAGAAGAATATGGTGTGTCGACGTTTGGAGCTATACTATGAAGACCAATATGGTGTCCTGACATTTGGAGCTACGCTATGAAGACACATATGGTGTGTTGTTATTGGGGGCTAAGTTATGAAGAAGAATATGGTGTCTTTCGGAATTTGAAGCTGTTCTATGCAGACAAGCATGGTGTCTTGGAATTTGAAGCTATGCTATGAAGACAAATATGGTGTGTCGATATTGGGAGCTGAGCTATTTTCATGTGCAAATGAGGCATGATATATTTAATTATTTATATTTATACTAATTAAATGCGTCACCTGAAAACAATATTATTTTCGACAGATTATAAAGTAGGATCATTGCCCATCAAAAAGATACAGAGAATACATAGTAATGTCCGTTAACATTTAAAAAAACACGGTTATCGCACCTGATATGAGTGTGTAAATTTACGTCTGATATAAAATGTGTAATACTGCCAATCAATACGTGGGGTAATGGTGTATAGCGGGCACTCGTAATTTTTAAATTATACACTTAATATTTAATTCCTCTTACGAACATTTGTGCCTACTGAGTGGGCATGTACCTTTAACATATGGCGAATATCAGGCCAGTATCTTCTGGCATCAACTTTCTACATAACATGGTTTCCGTTTAAACGAACCCGGGCTTGCAATTTTACGTAACGCCATTGTACTAATGTCATATGGTAACGTCATGTGACACCGTTCGACAAATGGAACGTCGGAAGAAAGTAAATCTTACTAGGATGTACGTATTCAGTCAATGCAGGATAGACACTGTGTTACCAGACTGTCCGTATTCGGTCAATGCGAAGCGTGTTAGCTGATAAATAATAGTACTTATAGCAGGATTTTTTTTATCAATGTCGTTTAAAGGTGCATGCCCACACCACTCAGTAGGTACAAACTGTTCTTTATAGGAATTAAATAAGTGTATAATTGTGTCACTATTCCACCAGTTGTAAAAATTAGAAGTGCCCGCTATACAGATATAATCATTTAGTAATATGTATTTTACTGATAGTGACGCGCGGTGGTATTAGGCTATTTTCATATGCAAATGAGGCACGATAAGTTTTAATTATTTATACTAATTAAATTTCGTCACCTGAATACATAATATTTTCGACAGATTATAAAGTATGATCATTGCACATCAAGAAATAAATACAAACAATAAATAGTAATGTCCGTTAACATTTGAAGGAAACACAGTTATCGCCCCTGATATCAGTGTGGAAATTTAAGTCAGATATAAAATGTATAATATTGACAATCACTACGTGGGGTAATGGTGAATGAATGTTTATATTTACATGATATAAAGAATATTCTGTACCTAAAGAGTGGCATGTACCTTTAATGCCCCGCAGGGGACGTATAATAATTATTTTCTTTATTAATTCGTTCCCACGAAATAACAATTTGTTTCCACGAAATAACAATTCGTTCCTTCAATTTAACAATTCGTTCCCACGAATTAAAATTCGTTCCCTCAATTGAACAATTCTTTCCCACGAAATAACGAATCGTTCCCACGTGAACGAATTGTTAATTCGAGGGAACGAAATGTTAAATTGAGGGAACGAATTGTCATTTCGTGTGAGCGAATTGTTAATTCGAGGGAACGAATTGTCATTTCGTGGGAACGAATTGTTAATTCGAGGGAACGAATTGTTAAATTGAGGGAACGAATTGTTATTTCGTGGGAACGAATTAATAAAAAAAAATCCATGTCCCCTGCGGGGCTCCGTAGTACATTTGTATTCGGCCAATGCGAAGCGTGTTAGCTGATAAATAATAGTAATTATAGCACGGTTTTTTTCATCAATATCGTTTAATGCGCCGTTAAGCTGGTATCGGTTCTTATTGAAAGATATGGATTTGCCTATACTCGTATAAGTGAATCTTTTCAATAAAAACGAATTCAATTAAAACTAACAGAGATCGTTATATCTCGCCCTTCGCAGAGAATTTCCGACTGTAATAATTCAGAGCGTATTTGCTTAAATACCCATTTAAAATTGCCAAAAACCCAATTGAAATCAGAAGTAGCGAGTATCAAAAAGCAATACAAATGTTATGGTACCTTTATCATGATGCAGAACACAATAAACAGACCATACACATGATAAATATAGCATATTTTTCTTATTTGCTAAGAAAACACATCTTGGTATTTCATTAGAATTGTCTCCAAGGAGACAATTCTAATGAAATGCCAAGACTTGTTTTCATTTCGAAGCAAACAATTCAATAATTGCTGTCTGTTGATGTGTAAACAGTAGTGTGATTTTATTTTACCCAATTCAAATTTTGAAATACCCAATTGCTTAAGGAATGATGGAGTAACAATACTCAATTACTAATTCCTTATCTGGAGCCCTGAGTAATTGACGCTTGCGCACGAGAAAATGACTATAATTACTAATGATCAGCATGTTTCAATACACAAAATACAGTGGAACACTTCTAAACCGGAGACTAGGGAAAATGTGGATGTTTAACTTAGATGTGTTTCGCTGGTATCTATCTCTGAGTGCAATGACTTGTTCATGATTGCAAAACACCAGAATGTGTCATGAAGCGCTACATGCAATATGTCTGATTTACAGTGGAACATCTCCAAACCGGACACCCTGGGGAACTCCCAGGGTGTCCGGTTTGGAGAGGTTCCACTGTATAGTCCTTACTGCAAATTTCAAACCAGAAATCAAATCCATCATTATCTCCATAATGATAGTTCATAGACGTCTCGTGACGTTTGTATGCCCCCGCTCTCAGTAAAGCCTGAAGTGCATAGTGTTTGGACTGTGTGTCCGTGAGTCCGTGTGTCCTGCACATTAAGAAGTTCGACAGATTTTCTCGAGTATGTCATAACTTCTATATCCCTTGAAGGATTACTTAAATATTTCAACACAGTATACCTGTGGACAAATTCCACACATCCATGCTGCCCTTAATATGACCTTGACCTTCTGATATTCACAACTTCGAGCTTTTCCCCACATTAAGAAATTCGCCGGAGTTTCTCAATTATGTCATAACTGCTATATCCCTTGTTGTAGTATTACTTAACTATGCCAACACAGTATACCTAGCACCTAGCATACCAACTGTGTTTAGACAACAGTAAATGAAACTGCTCATGGTTTTATTACTTATATTTGCATTATAATTTTCAGGTAGTTAAAAAAATATAAATAACCAAATATGGCGTTAAATTTGAAATCATATTGTTTTACGCCAGTTTGTCGCAATTCATAGAACAACGACGTTGCCGGTCAATAGCGTGACGTTATTGACAACGACGATACACTTAATGTATTTCTATGACGTCAAACAAACTTTAACGAATCAACAACGTCGCGCGATGTCACGTGGGGCTAATTTATTGTACTGTGATATAAATGCAATATATACTGAATGGGCGTTTCCATTATGAATTTGAGGACAATTTAAATATAATCAGAAGAAGGAGAGGTCTAGGTCCCAAGGGACTTAGCCCCCTTCTTCCACAGACCACTTCAATTGTTAATTTACTGTCTGTTCCACGTTTTTCTGCCGACGAATCTTCGGCTATTAAGCACATTAAATCTAAAATATATTTAAATGTACGTACTTTTTCATCAATAACAAAAATATCACACTCCCCAGTTTTGTTTGTTTTGTGTAATTCCATCAAATATTGATTTTATAGCGAAAACAATATTTTCCTATGGGGGCTAAACATTTTTTTCTCAAATTATTTTGGACTTTGTGGACCGATTTTCAAAATTTGTCTTTGCTTCGTTACATCATTTCCAAGCTATCTAGACAGGTTTCGGAGTCAATATCTTTCGGGGTTTTTTTTCAAATTCATTTATGGAGAGGGTGACTTTTTTGTTATTGATGAAAAAGTGCTTGCATTTAAATTATTTTTAGATTTAATCTGTTTAATGTCGGCAGCAAAACGTGGAACAGACGGTAGTGATGCATGCCTCTGGTCCATTATCTACAGCATACGTCGCATACATATTATGTAGCCGTAACTGGAGAGATTGGGTGTTGCGACCAGTGTAGATCCAGATCAGCCTGTGCATCTGCACAGGCTGATCAGGATCTGCACTTCTCGCCATTCCACCAATGAAACACCCGTTATGCGTATAACACGAATTACAGATCGTTCTCAGGCTACATGAGTGTGCTGTTCGATCAGGAGCTACATTGGTCGCAAATCCCATAAGCCCTATTTCTCCAGTCACAGTCACATATATGTAAATATGCTAACAGCATGCATAACGGATTGGAATCGAATACAGACTTGTGTGTACTGTAAAAGCCTTTTTCCGCCAGACACTGGCTCACATATCATTGTTAATGGATAAACGATTTTCTGAGATTTATTAGGCTGGTACTACATGTATATGAACAGTGCGAATGTCTTAAAGGTAGATGTCCACTCAGTAGGCATGACATGTTCTTTATAGGAATTAAATACTTGTATAATTGTGTCACTATTCCACCAGTTCTGAAAATTACAAGTGCCCTATATACAGATATAGTCATTTAGTACTATTTATCTTACTGATAGTGACGCGCGGTGGTATCAGGCTATTTTCATATGCAAATGATGCATAATAACTGTTTTTGAATTATTTATACTAATTAAATGCGTCATATGAAAACATAATATTTTCGACAATTTATAAAGTATGATCATTGCACATCAATAAATAAATACAGAGAATAAACAGTAACGTCCGTTAACATTTTAAGGAAACACGGTTATCGCCCCTGATATCAGTGTGGACATTTACGACTGATATAGATGTATAATAATGTCAATCAATACGTGGGGTAATGGTGAATAAATGTTTATTTTGCCAGAAAATGTCTCATATGATGTCTCTGATATAAAGAACATGTTGTGCCTACTGAGTGGGCATGTACCTTTAACCCTTTGAATCCGAAAGCCCGCTATAGCGATGTTTGCAAACAGTGCAGATCCAGATGAGCCGGCTCGTGACGAGCCGTCTCATCAGGATCTGCAATTTTTGCAAGTAATTGTCATATTTTTGAGAGAAAAAACACACCTTATTTTTATAAATGGACTGAAAAACATTGTGTGACGTTTTATTTGGTCCGAAAATTAGCATATAAAAGTCCATTCCATTTAGTTAGGGGTGACAGATTTAATAACAGAAGGAGTTTAGAAGGAGTTTGTATAGGAATACACAGTGTGTGGTGTAAAACCTTTTTCCGCCAGACCCTTTTCTCACATATCATAGTTAAAGAGTAAACGATTTTCTTCGTTTCGTTTCATACACCGATACATGCATACAAGTTTTGAATTATTGTGTAAGCCTCAGCTAATATGTGGCTGTGATTGGAGAAACGGGGCATAAGGGATGTATGATCAATGTAGCTCCTGACCATATAGATACCCATGTAGCCTGATAACGATATGCAGTGCTTGTTAGAAGCATGTTGGGTGTTTCGTTGATGGAATGGCGAACAGTGCAGCTCCTGATCCGATGGTGCGGATGCACAGGCTGATCTGGATCTACACTGGTCGCAAAACCCATGAGCCCCATTTCTCCAGTCACCGCCACAATTAATAAATGTCATGTAATACAGATACATGTCATTGGTGGCCATTCTACTGTTTTAGATTTTCGGTGACTATAATTCTTTTTACAATGTATTATGTTTATTTAAGGAATATAATCATGGGCAGTTGCGTTTATTGTAGTATGAAAAACAATTGGTCTGTTTAAAGTTTGCGAGGAGTCCAGAGTCTGGACTCCTCGCAAACTTTAAACATACCGACTGTTTACTACAGTAAACGCAACTGCCCATGGTGGTATTACAGAGTGGCCTGCGGTTCTCTTACCAGGCGAATTGCAATTCCTGGAGCGCAGGATTGCAATTCGCGTTCCCATTAATTGCAATTGGACCGCAATCGGACTGCAATCATGTGACTGCGGTCCAAATAATTGGTTGCGGAATTGCAATACTTATAGCGCAGTTAGCGCTGCGCTCCGCTTTTAATTGCAGTTTACGCTCCTTTTTTTATTTAAACTGCAAAAGAATGGCCTCTTTACGCTGCGCTCTGCGGTCAAACCAGCAGACCGCTCTGCTTGACCAATGCGGCAATAAAATCGAAATAGTTGACAAACGTATCCGTGTTCCAATCCAAAAGTTTATCCCATCTATTTAATTCAAAGTGACTAGAAAGTCAGCGGTATTGGTGATCTGTTTTTTTGGTGCACAAATATAAATCGGCGGGTTATTGTGAGACAAACAGTGAAACCTTGACCATGACAATTTCTTGGACAAAAAAAAAATGTCGTCACTACCGTTCCGAATATCAAGAACAAATTAATAGACACCACCATACTCACAATATATTTATTTTCATATAAAATCAAATTATAATGTGTGGTCTACGGTATAATATGGCAAAACTAAGCATCAATTTTGCGTGTTGCTTCCTTTTTCGTCGGTATCAAATTACGTTTTCCTATTCTGTTAACATTATTTCGAAACGATCATATAGTCGACATGACAATTTCTGAGATAAACACAACTTTTCATAATGTCTTTCAATTTCAAGCTGCAAGGAGACTGTGAATTGCATATTAACCATAATAACATGGTGAACATATTGATAATAATTTTAAAAGAAAAGCATATTTTAATTTTCGAAACCTGATCATAAAAAAAAAATTAAAAATTTATTTTGGAATTAGATTTCTATTACTGCAAACGTTCTGTTCTGGCTGTTGATTTCTATTGGCCCAAATCAAATTTTGTGAAGATAATATTTATTCCGGTGATAGCCATTTCTTTAAAATAAAAAGGTTTACTTGTGTCACAGAGTGAGAAAGATAAATAACGGCCCGGAATCGAACCAGGGACCTCATGTTTACCGTACCATGCCCATGGCTCTACCGAGTAAGCTAACAAGGCACAGATCATACACACTTCATCTCCATAGTCAGTTGCGTACTGTGACATTCTTCTCCGCCAAATTGAAATTCGTCCTCGAGTATTTATCAGTCGCGGTCCTTCGTTGGGTAACAATTGTCACTGGGCAGAAATATGTCCACCCAGAATTCCATATTTGTGGAACATTTCTTCATCAGTCACGACTCCACGTTGGGAGTAGTTGCGGCAAGTAACTGCAGAATACTCAATTATCGTCCGTACCCAGAGTTACGGTACAGGTTTTTCCTGCAGAGTACAGAATCGGATCTCATTCGCGCTTTAGCTGTTAATTGTGACATATTTTTGTAGCAATTAACAGTTGAAGTGCAAATCAGATGTGATTTGGTACTTTGCAGGGGCAACCTACGGAGAGCACCATGACCCTCGGTACGGACGATGCGGGAGTATTTTTCAGAGTTACTTCCCGCAACTACGTTGGGCGCTAAATGTCACAGGGTGAGAAAGATGCGCACCAGCCCGGAATCGAACCGGGGATCTCTGGTTTATCACACCATCGCTCTACCTACTTAGCAAACCGGTCACAAATACACACTTATTCACCATAGTGATCACTTCATTCAACCAAAAATTCACAAGCTAGAAGTTATGCCAAATTATTACAGTCAACGTCACAGATTATGCTCTTGGCGACATTAGTGGACATAAATGTGTCCATCAATTTGATAAAATAAACAAACGGAATCTGACAGACAACACTACGACGGCGCATGGAAACATCATTATTCTGGTACTTGGAATCAAAATGGTGGATATTAAGATCAATATGTGAGGCGCTGACTGAACCTTTAACATTTGTTATCACGATAGCAGCTACAGGGACTGTTGGACGCATTTTTTTAGTGAAACAAAAGATTACAACCCGCATTGAATAATATACTAAGTGACATTTTGTTCTAACGTACACCAACATAGAGGATTAAATTTGCGACAATGTTGGATTCTGGATTTTTGACAGAAATCGGAGCTGGATAAGAACCGACAGACGTGATTCTGAATATGCGTGCTTGGTCTGTGGTTATTCTTCCAGATCATGTCATGCATGTTTTAATTTCACGTCATGTCAAAGCAGCACTATTGGACATAATGAATAACTTTAATATTCTACACCAGAATTAAAGTTCATTCATCGTCTGATGTGTAACTGATGAATTAAGGTAAGTTACTTGTATAATTATGACAACTTTTGCCTCACTAATTTGTATGCCCCACCACGATAGTGGAGGGGGCATTTAGTGTTACCCTTGTCTGTTCTTCCGTCCGTCACCAACCTAGTAACTCGTAAAACCTTTAAACCGTAATAGCTACAGACCTGAAACTTGGTACATGTATGTTTGATTCGACCCCATGGTGATGGATTATCTCCCCCTTTTCAAGTTAGAATTTTCCAATTTTGGCTTGTAGCTCGTAAAACTTTTAAACCCTAATAGATACACACCTGAAACTTGGTATGTAGCTTCCTTATGATGAGTAGATTTGCAAAGTTTATTTTCATTCGACCCCCGAGTCATGGATTATCTCCCCGTTTTTTAATTAGAATTTGAAAAGTTTGCCTTGTAACTCGAAAAACTTTCGTAATAGCTACAGCACTGAAATTTGATATGTAGCTTCCTTATGATGAGTAGATGCGGAAAGTTTATTTCGATTTTTGATTCTAACCCCGTGTCATGGATTATCTCTCCCTTTTGGACACTGGAATTTTGCCTTGTTTACTATCAAAGCGATATGTGGGGTATCCGTGTTCTATGAACACATTTTCTAGTTTAATTATCTCCCTTTGTTTTTTCGCGCACTGATTTGTCCGGAGCATAACGCGAACACCCTTTGCAATATTTTTTATGAAACTTAACACATGCGTAGGTCTCACCGGACAGTGCGGAGTTAGCGTTAAAGGTACATGCCCACTCAGTAGGCACACAATGTTCTTTATGTCAGAGACATCATCGGAGACATTTTCTGGCCAGATAAACAATCATTTACCATTACCCACGTATTGTTAATCATTATTATACATTTTATATCAGACGAAAATTTCCACATTGATATCAGGGACGATAACCGTGTTTCCTTAAAATGTTAACGGACATTACTATTTATTCTCTGTATTTATTTTTTGATGTGCAATGATCATACTTTATAATCTGTCAATATTTGTTCAGTTGATGCATTTAATTAGTATAAATAATTATAAAATATCATGCCCCATTTGCACATGAAAATACCGATACCACCGCTCGTCACTATCAGTAAAATAAATATTACCAAATTATTATATCTGTATAGCGGGCACTCGTAATGTTTATAACTAGTGGAATAGTGACAATTATACACTTATTTAATTCCCATAAAGAGCATTTTTAGCTTACTGAGTGGGAATGCACCTTTAAAAAGGGGTTGGACAGTGTGATATAGTCTGCGCATTGACGTCCATCCGTAGTTTTTTTGCCGAGCCTGCTTGCGGAAAGCGATATTTAGTGATCACAATGAAGTCCGTGCGTCAGTCCGTCCGAAATCGGTGTATGTTTTTAAATACCATATCCTAAGTCACATTGACTTGAAACATCAAATGCTTATTAGTCATCATCCATATATTCATTCTGTGTCCCACTCATGCGGCCCTTGTGCCCCAAGGTCAAGGTCAAATGACTTTGTAATTTGTGTTAAAGTTTTTGCATACCTTATATCTCCACAACACCTACTCAGATTTGCTTCAAACTTCAGATAATTATTTATTATCATCCATATTTTCATATTATAGCACACGCATGCGACCCACATGCCCAATATCAAGGTCAAATGACTTTCAAATTTGCGTTAAAGCTTTTACATACCTTAATTCAAACTTCAAATAAATATACTCCGAGACCATCAAATGCCTCGGTGGGCTCGACATACGGGCCATGGCCATCTGGTTTTTATTTACCGTAGGTTAAAGTTTTTAAGAACACTATATCTCAGAAACAGCTTCGCCAATTCACTCGAAGCTTCACATGTGTGTTTATCATCATCCATATTTTCATTCTATGCTCAACCCCTGCAACCCCTGTGCCCAATATCAAGGTCAAATTAATTTGAAAGTTACCTCAAAGTTTTGTACATGCCTGCATGTGGACAGTGCGATATAGTTGTCACATTGACCTACATACGTACGTACATCCATATGTACGTCACTTCGTGCGTCCGGTTAAAGTTTTTTTGATTTAAGGTTAAAGTTTTTAAAGGTACATGCCCACTCAGTAGGCACAAACTGTTCTTTATATCAATTAAATAAGTGTATAATTGTGCCACTATTCCACCAGTTCTAAAAATTACGTGCGCCCGCTATCCATATATAATCATTTAGTCATATTTATTTTACTGATAATGACTAGCGGTGGTATCAAGCTATTTTCATATTCAAATGAGGCATGATATTTTTTAATTATTAGTATGCTAATTAAAGGTACATACCCACTCAGTAAGCACAACAATTAAAGTTATGTGTATTCTCATTTATTTGTAAGAATTAAATAAGTGTATAATTTTGTCACTATTCCACCAGTTCTAAACATTACGAGTGCCCGTTATATGGATATAATCATTTAGAAATGTTTATTGCACTGATAGTGACACGTGGTGATATCAGGCTATTTTCATAGGCAAATGGGGCATACTATTTTTTAATTACTTATACTAATTAAATGTGATCCCCTGAAAAAATAATGTTTTCAACAGATTATAAAGTATGATCATTGCACATCAAAAAATAAATAGTAATGTCTTGGTAACATTTTAAGGAAACACGGTTATCGCCCATGATAGCAGTGTGGAAATTTACGTCTGATATAAAATGTATAATAATGCCAATACATATGTGTATTAATGGTGAATTTGTGCCTACTGAGTGGGCATGTACCTTCAAGAACACTATATCTCTGAAACCGCTTCACCAATTCACTCGAAACTTCACATACTGTGTATTTGTCACCCACATTTTCATTATTATGTTTATGTGCCCAATTTTACGGTCAAATTACTTTGAAATTTCCCTTAAAGTTTTTGTTGGGCCCGCTTGCAGACAGAGCAATATAGTCGGCACATTGGTGTGCATTCAGGATAAAGTTTTTGGTTAAAGTGTTTTTTTAGTTAAAGTTTTTGGGTATACTATCAAAGCCTCGACGGGTGCGGCATGCTTTTACGTCAACGGGCTAAAGCTTTGTTGCAATAAAAAAATTGTTTGTACTATCAAATGCCTCGGCGGGCACGACAGGCCATGGCCATCTAGTTATTATGGCATGCGATTTGATTAGTCGGCCATCGCACCATGATTAGTTTAGCACTTGATCAATCGGCCATCGCACCAGGACTAGTTTAGCACTTGATCAGTAGGCCATCGCACCAGGACTAGTTTAGAACTTGATCAATCGGCCATCGCACCAGGACTAGTTTAGCATTTGATCAGTCGGCCATCGCTCCAGGACTAGTTAAGAACTTGATCAGTCGGCCATCGCACCAGGACTAGTTTAGAACTTGATCAGTCGACCATCTCACCAGGACTAGTATAGCACTTGATCAGTCGGCCATCGCACCAGGACTAGTATAGCACTCGATCAGTCGGCCATCGCACCAGGAATAGTTTAGAACTTGATCAGTCGGCCATCGCTCAAGGACTAGTTTAGAACTTGATCAGTCGGCCATTGCTCCAGGACTAGTTTAGAATTTGATCAGTCGGCCATCGCACCAGGAATAGTTTAGAACTTGATCAGTCGACCATCGCACCAGGAATAGTTTAGCCCTTGATCAGTCGGCCATCGCACCGGGACTAGTTTAGCCCTTGATCAGTCGGCCATCGCACCAGGACTAGTATAGCACTTGATCAGTCGGCCATCGCACCAGGACTAGTTTAGAACTTGATCAGTCGGCCATCGAACCAGGACTAGTATAGCACTTGATCAGCCTGCCATCGCACCGGAACTAGTTTAGCCCTTGATCAGTCGGCCATCGCACCAGGACAAGTATAGCACTCGATCAGTCGGCCATCGCACCAGGACTAGTTTAGAACTTGATCAGTCGGCAATCGCTCCAGGACTTGTTTAGAACTTGATCAGTCGGCCATTGCTCCAGGACTAGTTTAGAACTTGATCAGTCGGCCATCGCACCAGGAATAGTTTAGAACTTGATCAGTCGACCATCGCACCAGGAATAGTTTAGCCCTTGATCAGTCGGCCATCGCACCGGGACTAGTTTAGCCCTTGATCAGTCGGCCATCGCACCAGGACTAGTATAGCACTCGATCAGTCGGCCATCGCACCAGGACTAGTTTAGAACTTGATCAGTCGGCCATCGCACCAGGACTAGTTTAGAACTTGATCAGTCGACCATCGCACCAGGACTAGTTTAGCCGTTGATCAGTCGGCCATCGCACCGAGACTAGTTTAGCCCTTGATCAGTCGGCCATCTCACCAGGACTAGCATAGCACTCGATGAGTCGGCCATCGCACCATGACTAGTTTAGAACTTGATCAGTCGGCCATCGCACCACGACTAGTTTAGAACTTGATCAGTCGGTCATCGCACCAAGACTAGTATAGCACTTGATCAGTCGGCCATCGCACCAGGACTAGTTTAGCACTTGGTCAGAAGTGGTGTTCGGGGGGGGGGTGTAGTGTAGTCATAGACACACACTGGTGGTGGTGGTGATACACATTGTTCCCACTGTGGGATATAGACCGGAACTTTTAGGAGCCAAATGTAGATGGCTGGTGTGTGTGGGGGAACATTGTTTTGTGTCCCCGGCGGTGGTGCGGAGTACAATGATGAATCACTGATGAATTACTGTATTGAACACACATGTATATGCACTGTGATACCGTACTTCACAATCCTCAGTTTTAAATTGTTTCTGTATCGTAAAGCTGAACATTTATTCATTTTGAAAAACTTAAAATTGTGGCAGATGATCGAAATGAAAACTGGATGTTTACATGCGAAATGAACCGGTAAATCGGTATATTTTAACCGCACGATGACCCCACTGTATATTCATACCATATATCGTATATACGAACGGATATCGTATGTTTGTATAATATTCGTATAGTACGTTTGTATAATGTAAACAAACTGTACTATACGATGATACGGTACAAACATACCAATATTATATGATCATACGATATGCTCATTAAATATACCAATACTATACGATTACGATATGTATACGATATTAGTATATACAAATAGGTAAGGAGCAGAAAAGCGCTACTGTAGGTGTATATATACGCGTAACGCTAAGTTTTTACCGCAAATAGCGAAAGAATGACCGCACAAACGGTATCGCGAAAGAATGACCGCACAAACTGGACCGCAAAAGAATGACCGCACAAACGGTATCGCGAAAGAATGACCGCAAAAACGGGACCGCGATTGGACCGCAATTAGACTGCAATTTCAGAGGGGACGAATTGCAATTCAAGGACCGCTGGATTGCAATTCTTGGTAAGAGAATCGCAGGCGGGAGTGTACTTATATTTACACTGCATTTTCTGATAGTTTCAAAGATGTAAATAATCATATACGGCCTAAAAATTAGGAGTCTTATTGTTTTACGTCGTTTTCTCGCAATTCATGGAACAGCGACGTTGCCGGTCAATAGCGTGACGTTATTGACAACGACGATGAAGTCATGTAATCTAATGACGTCAAACAAACTTTAACGAAGTAACAATGTCGCGCGAAGTCACGTGGGGCTAATGTAATGTACTGGGATATTAAACGCAATACGTTGCATGGGCATTTCCATTATGAATTTAAGGACAGTGTAAATATTCGGCTATACACATTTACTAGTACACTAGTTACTTGTATATTAAAAGATTTATCGTCATGATTTTGATGTTTTAATGAAACATGATCTGACTTATTTGTTTTATCACTTGCAATTGCTACGCCTAGGTAATTCCAATAGTCTAAACAGACAAACTCTTTTGTTTTACGAGGGGAAACATTTTTAGGGGCGGGAGGGGGGTGTTTTAACTGACAAATTATTATTCATACCATATTTAGTAATTACTTCCTTGGCTATTTTTACACGTCGCTAATGACTGACCTTGCATGCATGGCAACACGTTGGCGAATGGGAATACGACGCTATGACGTCACTGCAGTAGAAAACGTCATAAATGAACGCAATGAACTAAGAAATCAACGCAACAAGTTAACTTGAAATATGTCATAGTTTCTGAACACATTCGATAACCAACAGTTATATTAATTATTAAATTCAGTTCAGAACTTTATAAACATTTAAATTATATTTTGAAAATTCCTACGCGGCAAAATCACAAACTTTAGTTACCTAGTACTAGGAATTATTACATGTAATGACTAACACTAAGTGTGAATGACACGTTCGTGCGGATACATACCACTGGTAATCCACATATGTACATGGTATATACATATATATATATATATATGTGTCTGCTATATATAAGAACCAAGCTTTAAGTACGGTAATCCCTACCCTTAAATATAAGATAACTAACTAAACACGGCAACAAAACAAAATATTACAAGTTTACCTTCTTTTAAAACGACCCGCAAAATCCTCTACTAATGCCCGACAAATCCCTGGAGCAAAGTAGACAGATGCAGGCGGTCCGATTACAACTTCGACAATTTCCTATAGAGTCCCAAGAACGCTAGTTGCGTTGTTATGGCTCTTTATTAATATAATGGTTACAAACTGGCGCGATTTTCCGATCCTCACAGCGCTTGTTGCAGCCACTGTAATCGGGAGAATAAAACCACGACATAAACGACAGGAGGACTTGAAGCTATGGTCGGACCAGTACTAGTTAACAGATTACGTTCTGGGGATACGCCATGGTAAATATCTTCGTTGTTTCTCACCAGAAGTATATATTGTGACCACCATTTGAACCGTCTCGTTGAGACGGTTCAAATGAGTGGTCACAACATATACTTCTATTGAGAAATAAATAAAAATCGAGAAGAACATATTTCAACATTTTCTTTATTTCTCAAAGAAGTATATATTGTGACCACCATTTGAACCGCCTCGTTGAGACGGTTCATCAAATGAGTGGTAACAACATATACGTCCATTGAGAATTTTCAAAAGTCTGACAGAAAATGTTTCATACACCCAATGGTTTATTTGGAATGTAATAGGGTGAAGGGTTGCCCTTATTACACTTCAATTCGTTTAAGTCGATGCCAGTAGTCGTTCGTCTTAAGGACTGTTAAACAAACACGGTTACCGTCGACAATTGACAAAGTAAGTCCATAATTGACAAAATAAGTCCATAACTCATACGGAAAATAGTGCTTGTACATCCTCAACCCCGGGTATTAAAGGTACATGCCCACTCAGTAGGCACACACTGTTCTTTATAGGAATTAAATAAGTGTATAAGTGTGTACCTATTCCACCAGTCTAAAAATTACGAGTGCCCGCTGCACAGATATAATCATTTAGTAATATGTATTTTACTGGTAGTGACTCGCGGTGGTATCAGGTATTTTCATAAGCAAATGAGGCATGATATTTTTAATTATTTATACTAAATAAATGCGTCACCTGAACAAAATTACATTTTCGACATATTAATATGATCATTGTACATCAAAATTTACAGAGAATACATTTCCGTTAACAGTTTAAGGAAACACGGTTATCGCCCCTGATATCAGTGTACAAATTTACGTCTGATATAAAATGTTTAATAATGCCAATCAATACGTGGAGTAATGGTGAATGAATGTTTTTTTCGCTAGATGATGTATCTGATATAACTAACATGTTGTGCCTACTGGGTGGGCATGTACCTTTAAATAACGCATGCATTTGTGGTGCAGTCGAATCTCCCCGAGCGACCACCTCTCTACAACAACACCCTCTCTGTAACAGCCGCTATTTTATATCCCAAATAGATGGTTTCCTCTGTATCTAACCCTTAGACTGCTGAGCACGAAAATTGTCGTCTGCTGTTGCTTTTGCCTACTTTCTCAATAAAAACATGTTTTGACAGCACTTTAGAATCATTTCCATCGTAAATGATTCTGAAACGCTGCCAAAACATTTGATGAGAAATATATAATAAAATAAAAACAGCGGACGACAAAATTTAATTCAGCGTTAACCACCCTACAACAGCCACCTCTCTATAACAGCCAGTTTTGCGTCTTCCCATGGGTCGCTGTTGTAGAGAGGTTGCACTCTACTGCCTGGTATCTTATACAAAGTTGGTGCGGGGGGTACATGGCAACAGGTAATGATGTATTTAGATGGCGCAGGTCTTTAGTAGCAGAAGCTTGTAGGAGTTGTAAGCGCTACTCTCCCACCGCTCTATATTCAGAATGCAGGAAACAAAATCACATTACATGTAATACCAATTATATAAACCCCGTACAATGTTGCCACACTCACAAAGGAAATGTGTATAATATTGACTCTGTATCGTCCATATCTTTCACTATGTTTGCACTCTGCAGTGTGTACTTCTCATGAAACATATTCACATACAAACATGTTCCATTATTATTATCTGCAGTTACAAGGTGCATGCTCACGTGGTTACAACAACAACAACGTCGCCCACTCCAAAGTAACTATTATTTGATATTTTCCTTAATATGCAACGGATTTTGATGAAATATGGCGCAGCAAACGCGTCTTCATGAGCTGCATTTGGTGGTCTCGGGAGTTTGGCACAGTCTTATGTCGATTCTTCGCAAAAACGACAGAAGTTTGTGCGAAACTACAAAGACCACCAAATGCAGATAAACAAGATGCGTTTGATGCGCCATATTTCATCAAAATCTGTTACGTAATAAGGACACTATACAATAATACGTACTTTGAATTGGTACTTTTTGTTGTTGTTGTTAGTACCATGTGATCATACACCTTGAGTTAGCCTACTGTAAATAAAACAGAAGAAACTGAAATCTGATTTCGCCCCTTACATTGTAGTCGGTATACAGAAAAGCAAAACACTACTCACTACATAGCTGCATGTTTTCCGCTTTATAGGCACTATATCACTACACCACGCGACACAATAAAAATGTGCGTAATAGCATTTACACTTCGCGCACTAAAATATAGAAAGACCTGCAGGGCGTTGACATTCATACTTCGCTATATTGTTATTGAAAGACAATTCTACAATATGACACAAACTATTACCATAAACTTACCTAACAAAGTGTGTATTAGCAAAAGTATTCGGTCACTCTCCACGAAGTAGAAAGTAAACAAAGAACGCTTCAAACGAAAATTTAAAAAGACTACTCCGTCATAACTGGTATGTAATGCAATATTATGAAATGTAATTACATGTATGTACTCAGACCTACAGTGGGGTCAGCGTGTAAGTGCACACACGAACGAACACGACAGGTTGGTTCCAACCTGTCGTGTTCGTTCGTGTGTGCACTTACACGCTGACCCCACTGTACCCACTATACTGGTTGGGAAACTCAATAAATCACATGTTGTCATGGCGGACGAAGAGAAAGGAAGAGCACGTTATATATAGGGCTTCCGAAGCCTGTGGAGCAGAAAATTGTGTATTTGCCGGACGTTGCTGTAATGAGAATACAACAGAGATAAATGGTCGCACATGTCCCGCAACAACACATGTATAGAAAACATATGTGTTTTTTTATGGTTTCTTGGTCATTTGTCTCAGATGGCAATGCCTCATAGTGGTCATATGACTCATTTACAGCGAAACCTCTTTAAACCGGACACCCTGGGGACCTCCCAGGGTGTCCGGTTTAGAGGGGTTTCACTGTATAATATTATGAGCTATGTGATTTTGTACCGTTCTATAAACGACGTCGAACGTTGACGAACTCTTCACATCATTTGCGAAACTCGACCGTGTGGTGTATCGTGTGCAAACATCACATTCAGTGAAACCTCACTAGACCGGACACACTGGGAGGTCCCCATGATGTCCGGATTATAGAGGTTTCACAGTATTTCAAGCATTTCACAATGTTGAGCCATAGATGTGTGTTATGTGATCATGTACAAGTATTATTGCTTGAGATAAATGATGAAGAAATATATTAAAATTAACATCACACCGTCAGATGTTTTCTTGGTGTCCGCTTTTGAGAGGTTCCGCTGTACTACGCTTTCAAATTATTCAGATCTGCCATCCCCGCACGAAAGTATTAGATACTACCGCATTTAGCCGCCATTTTAAAATTATGAATAGCAGACCATAAATTTGTAAACTTTTTTGAAGCTGAAACCCTTTCTTGTCGTATTTAAAACACAGTTGTCTACACGAATCTGTAATAAAACATTGTCGACCCCGATCACTGGTCATGACTATAATTTATTACAGCTGTGCTGGGACGTTGGACCCATTCATTGTCACTTTGTCCACCCCGTTGGTGCCTCCACCTTAACATTTAGATGGGCTTTATAGAACCAGCCGATTGGCTATACATGTATAACGATATGGCCTGTTCCTCAGATTTTAAATCAAGTATTACTATGTGCATAATACTATTTAGACAAGCACACATCAACGGGGGCCATTTCAATCTGGTAATTCTGATGCAATAGCAATGGCCGTACGCGTCTGTTGGGGATGGCTACTCAGTGTACAACGTGCACACTAGCGCTACACTATAGGGTTAACTGTATTGTAATTTTCAAATTTGCGGCGTATATCAGAAAATGATAGGTCGGAAAATCTGTTTAATAACGACGCGCTAGCGGGGCCATTAAACATGTTTTCCGATCTATCATTTTCTGATATACGCCGCAAAATTCAAAATTACAATGCGGTTAGCCTATTTCTAATGCACTCCTTTACTACTGGCGCAGGAATACATATTGACATAATTTGCGGCCGTTTATCAACAATGATATAACTAATGTATGACGATTGCGTGATATTTATAGAGTGCATTAGAAACTCACTTTGGTTGGTTAGAAGGTCGGACCCACGCAGGGTCGCCTTGATGCGCCGTTTGGTACTCTAGGCACGGGTGTTAACCGGGACTCTGATACACTTACCAACCTGTTATGATACTATAATTAGCCTGTTATGATACTATAATTAGCCTGTTATGATACTATAATTAGCCTGTTATGATACTATAATTAGCCTGTTATGAGCTAAAATGCTATATTGTTGATAATGCATATCTATGTGTATTGGTTGTATGGTAAATACTAAATGTAGTCCCATTGCATATATCTAGACAGTTTTATGTTATCAATGAATTATAATATCAAATTTCCTTAATAAAGTTGTTGGTATAAAATTATTACACACCTATTTGTTGTGTTATAGCCCTTTCTGTGGTCGTGTGGACAGGCTATATTTTTCTAATAATATATTATGATTTCACTATCATTGGTAGACCAGGGAACGACTTTACAGGGCTTGTCAATAGCAGATACATTCATTGACTTGCTTTGGGTAGCGCATAGGTACTATCGCCGTATACCGGCTTAAAGTTAATATACGATTGTGCCGATGCTTGCTACGTTGACACAGGTCTGGCTGAAGTCCGAGACAATTAGTTAGCCAAACAAAATAAAAACCCAACACATAAATTTAGGCCAATTCCACTATACTACAGTAATAGTTCTGCAGTCATACTTTATTTGGCAGGCACTCGGCCTGCCAAATAAAGTATGACTGCAGAACTATTACGTTGTTCGTCCAGAAGGTGCAACTCAGATGGTGATCAAAACAATGTTACACATGTAATGGAGATAATGCCAGACACGGGCACGTGTCACAGACAGATTGTGAATGTTTTCAAGTAGCTGCCTGTTATAACAGACGTTCAATATTAACGTAATTTGTCGCCAATGGAAGGCCGTAAGTGGCACAATTACGGAAAGCCATGTTCGTCAGCTGTTCTAAAACCCCGCGCTATCTGTCTGGATTGCAGCAGGATGGCTTCGAAAAATATATGTACAAATGTATATACAATAGAGGACCTTACATTAGCTAACCGATGTCATAATAAACGAGGCTATGCCGAGTGTTTCGTATGAAAGTAGTCAGCGAGTTAAATCAATGTCATATAAAATCATCACAAATATTAGAATATCAATGTCAAATCAGCACAAATGTTAGATTATATGTATTGCTATGGCACAGCATCAGGCATTGAAAGCTGAACTGATCGTTTAAAGGTACATGCCCACTCAGTAAGCACAAAATGTTCTTTATATCAGATACATAAGCTGAGACATTTTCTAGCAAACGAAACATGCATTCACCATTACCCCACGTATTGATTTACATTATTATACATTTGATAGCAGACGTACATTTCCACATTGATATCAGGGGCGATAACCGTGTTTTCTTAAAATGTTAACGGACAATACTATTTGTTCTCTGCATTTATTTTTTGATGTGCAATGATCATTCTTTATAATATGTCGAAAATATTATGTTTTCATGTGACGCATTTAATTAGTAATTCAAAAACAGTTATTATGCCTCATTTGCATATGAAAATAGCCTGATACCGCCGCGCGTCACTATCAGTAAAATATATATTACTAAATGATTATATCAGTATAGCGGGCACTCGTAATTGCTAGAACTGGTGGAATAGTGACACACTTATACACTTATTTAATTCCTATAGAGAACATTTTGTGCCTACTGAGTGGGCATGTACTTTTAATATGTTTACTATAGTATTCATATTTGCATATGAATGGCCTACTATCGTGTACTGTAGTTTTAGCACACTTATTTTTCACGATGCGAAAGACAGTTTTTATCCCGTCAACACAGTGTGTATGTGCCGTGAAACACGGTGCCGTGAAACATTTTTGATATCCAGTCAATACTATTTTTGCATTTTACAGCCATTTGTAGGTGTTGACGGAATAAATAGAATAGTAGGTTAGTGCCGTGAATGGGAAAAAATATCTGGCGCGGCACGGAACGGGATGTGCTCGGCAGAGCCTCGCCCTTCCCGTTTCCTGAGCCTTGCCAGATATGTTTTACCATTCACGGCACTAACCTACTATTCTCTATCTATTTTCCTTATTTCTGAACCAAAGTATATGTTGTGACCACTCATTTGAACCGCCCCGGCGAGACGGTTCAAATGAGTGGTCACAACATATACTTCTGATGAGAAATAAAGAAATTCTTGAGCCTTGCCGGATATTTTTTCCCATTCACGGCACTAACCTACTATTCTCTATTTATGCAGTAAAATTGCATACTTACAGTATGTTCCCATTCATATAGATTAAGAAATATAATCATAGAATCGTCTGTCTCGACACATTCATGATACAATCGAGGCACTTCATAATGGAAATATATGGAAATGGGTGACCCAAGGCGACAATTTATAATGGACCATTTGGGTGCTGACCTCATAATCCTGAAAAAGAAGAAACACAACATGTGGTAAATATACCATACAAAAATCTTTGCATTTTCTATAATTATTATATATAGAGGATCTTACATGAGTGATGATTTTTGTTATATCATATGAAATCAACACAAATGTTAGGTGCTAGTTATTGCATAAACACATCACAATACGTTGACGTTGTAATGCCTACTAGTGTGGTTTCTGTACCGGCCTCATTTGCATATTTATTACACTAGTGTATTATGATCTTTATTACACTGTGAAAGTATATTTTATGCAAAAATATACATGTATTAAGTAGTATTACGCAGATAAATGAAGGAGTACACTTCAACTGCACATTAACACCATTCATTATAACAACATGTTCATGTAATGGTTCCCAAATACTCAGTGTTACTAGTTGTTCCATACATTTAATATGGACATAGCACGATTCACTTATAACACGATCACATTGCGTGGCCCCACAACCATAGTGCTATAAACGGATTCCAGTGTATATAGAAATACCCATTGCGTGCCATGCTCCATTACCCTGTCTTCTTAGCTTCTTTCAACAAGACTTAGTGAACTTGAATGATCATTCATTTAGGGGAAGGATATCTAAAGGATACTTTGCTTGATACACGGGATGATGACAAGGGATGATATGGGTAAGTTTGGGAACCAATGCCCATACGTCAAATGATTCAGATCCGCTCGGTTTGGAAACCAATGCCCATGTTTCAGACGAATCAGGTCAGCTTGTTTGGAAACTTTGTTTGGAAACCAATGTCTATTCTGCGAGTGACTCAGATCCGCTTTGTTTGGGAACCAATGTTTAGAAACTTTGTTTGGAAACCAATGTCCATGCTTCAGACGAATCAGGTCAGCTTTGTTTGGAAACCAATGTCCATGATGCGAGTGACTCAGATCCGGTTTGTTTGGGAACCAATGCCCGTGCATTAAACGAGTCAGATTCGATTCAAATCTGCTTTGTTTGGAAACCAATGTCCACGCATCGAGTGATTCAGGTCCGCTTGGTTCGGAAACCAATGCATGCTTCATGCTTGGTTCGGAAACCAATGCCCATGCTTCAAATGACTCAGATCCGCTTGGTTCGGAAACCAATGCCCATGCTTCAAGTGACTCAGGTCCGCTTTGTTTGGGAACCAATGCCCGTGCATCAAACTAGTCAGATCCGCTTAGTTTGGAAGCCAATGTCCATGCAGCGAGTGACTCAGATCCGATGGGTTCGGGAACCAATGCCCATGCTTCAAGTGACTCAAGTCCGCTTTGTTTGAGAACCAATGCTCGTGCATCAAACGAGTCAGATCCGAGTCAGATCCGCTTGGTTCGGAAACCAATGCCCATGCTTCAAGTTACTCAGATCCGCTTGGTTCGGAAACCAATGCCCATGCTTCAAGTGACTCCGACCGCTTGGTTCGGAAACCAATGCCCATACTTCAAGTGACTCATATCCGCTTGGTTCGGAAATCAATGTCCATGCTTCAAGTTACTCAGATCCGCTTGATTCGGAAACCAATGCCCATGCTTCAAGTGACTCAAGTCCGCTTTGTTTGGAAACCAATGCTCGTGCATGAAACGAGTCAGATCCGCTTTGTTTGGAAACCAATGCTCGTGCATCAAACGAGTCAGATCCGCTTTGATTTGGAACCAATGCCCGTGCATCAAACGAGTCAGATCCGAGTCAGATCCGAGTCAGATCCGCTTGGTTTGGAAGCCAATGTCCATGCAGCGAGTGACTCAGATCCGCTTGGTTCGGAAACCAATGCCCATGCTTCAAGTGACTCAAGTCAACTTTGTTTGGGAACCAATGCTCGTGCATCAAACGAGCCAGATCCGTTTTGTTTGGGAACCAATGCTCGTGCATCAAGCGAGTCAGATCCGCTTTGTTTGGGAACCAATGCCCGTGCATCAAGCGAGTCAGATCCGAGTCAGATCCGCTTGGTTCGGAAACCAATGCCCATGCTTCAAGTGACTCAAGTCTGCTTTGTTTGGGAACCAATGCTCGTGCATCAAATGAGTCAGATCCGCTTTGTTTGGGAACCAATGCCCGTGCATCAAACGAGTCAGATCCGCTTTGTTTGGAAGTCAATGTCCATGCAGCGAGTGACTGAGATTCGCTTGGTTCGGAAACCAATGCCCATGCTTCAAGTGACTTAAGTCTGCTTTGTTTGGGAACCAATGCTCGTGCATGAAACGAGTCAGATCCGCTTTGTTTGGAAACCAGTGCTCGTGCATCAAACGAGTCAGATCCGCTTTGATTTGGAACCAATGCTCGTGCATCAAACGAGTCAGATCCGAGTCAGATCCGCTTGGTTTGGAAGCCAATGTGCATGCTTCAAACGGCTAAGATCCGCTTGATTTGGAGACCAATGTTCATGCTCAAACGACTATGCCTATGCTTCAAACCACTCAGATCCGCTGGGTTTGGAAGCCAATCTCTATGTTTCAAGCGACTCAGAATGGCCTAGTTTGGAAATCAATGCCCTTGCTTCAAACGACTCAGTTCCGCTTTGTTTGGGAACCAACGCTCATGCGTCAAACGAGATCTACATATTGCTGAACCAGAAGCCGGCGCTAGACTGGTGATCAAATCAGAACGCCACACTGTGTGGTGTAGGACCATCAATATCGATAGGTGCTTGTAAAGCGTCTCGGATGCCTGCTGCTTGAAGACGACTTGTCACGCAGAGGATATGGGGAATCGCGTCTAATGGGCGATCATCGAACCGTGGTAACAACTATGTTGGTATGTTAGGGACATTTCCTTTCTCGTTGCTACGAGTTCCGTAACGTGCGGTATTGCGCGACTTGAGGACCTCACGAGACGTCAATATGAAATATATTGACGGATGGCGGTCCAGAAAGTACGTACATTGTAATATAATAAGAGCCTTTATTGTTTGCCCTAATTTCTCGACCAATGACAGCACAGCATTTCGTCTCAATTAATCGCAATTCATCGTATATTGTGACGCTTTCGTCAATATATACTAAATTAATCATTAAATGTTGCAGTACTTTTAAAGTTATATTTAGAAACAGATGTCCCGCCTTGTTGACGTAATTGCCTTTCACGCGATATATATCACCGCGTGTACATGATCGATTCGTTGTAAAACCGCCAATCAGGTAATAGTATCGGGATTTGAAAGCGTGTAGAAGAGTGGCGCTCCGTTCAAACGTAACATGAGCACGCGATGGGGCGTGGCAAACAATAAGTTAGTTATAGTTCACATATTTAATTTTTAATAAACTAATTTATTAAAACTGTGGATATAACTATTATGAAACATGAGACATGCTGCCCCTGTTTGTTGTTAGCTGGGTCATAAAAATAAGTATAATGTATTCGTATGACCCAGGGGCCCGTTTCACTAAACTTCGTACGACTAAAATGTTTGTAAGTGCAAATTTAGGATCGTTACGGAAATTTCAATTGATGGATTTACATGTTTTGTGCATAGGCTGCATATGCAACTTATGCTCAATAAATGTAAATCCAATAAGTGTTTACAAGAAAACGTTGTTAAAGTGAAATTTACAGACTTTTTTTTGCATTTACGAACATCTTAATCGTACGAATATTAGTGAAACGGCCCCCAGATGTTCGATATTGCAACATAAGCAGACGTAAGCCGTCAGTATCCACATCCAGCTGACTGGAACAGCGGTAATAAATCCGCCACTTCGTCAGCAGCAATCCAATCGGAAACGCGTCAGCCGGTCGTGTCACAAACTGATCTGACAGCGAACTACAATTTCCGCAGTATATTCTTTGTAGGATAGAGAATACTAAATGGTGCGAAATCGCCAAGAGGTGTGCAAAAGTAGTCCAGTATAAAAACAAATAGTGCGGGTGTGTTGAACCCTATATGTCACACAAACGAATATATCACACGTGTGATATATTCGTGCGAATACGGCACACATGGTGACACAAATGTGTGACGTTTACGTTTGGCATCACTACCCCTTGAAACAAAAACGAATATGTCACATGTTACAAAAACTCGAAACAAAATTAATAAAATATTGTCCAGACGAATATGTCACATAAACATTCGAATGTGGGTTAACAGTGCGATAAAATAAAACAGAATACAGCAGGCATATTCACCAGGTTATTTGACAAGGTAAATGTAAATGCTTTGATTTAACGACGGCACTGGCTCGATGACCTTGCATGTCGATACCGACTATTTAAGTCCCCGTCCGATAGGACTAGGCTATCACGAATGTGTCTTTTCTTGCCCAAGGACACGCCGAATCGACCAGTGGCGGGATTCTAACTCGGGGTCTCCCGATCCAGAGTCCGATGCTCTACCCACTGAGCTATTCCAGCTGAGTTCAGACAGCACTAGGGGCGTATCATGTTATGGCGCTTATCGTCTGTCCGTCTGTTAGCGATTTGGTATGCGCTCAAAATAATCTTGACATAGGATCCTCCAACTTGGTATGCATGTGAGTAATGACCAGTGTATGACCAATTTGACTTGACTACAGTGTGTCAAATGTCAAAATCGCGGTAACTTTAGACAATAAAACAGTTGCCGCTCTATAACTCGAGACCGCCATGACCTAGAATGCCCAGTATTGTTTTTCAAGTTAGTCATGACCAGCAGATGACCCCTGTTGATTTGAGGTCAGTAGGTCAAATGTCAAGGTCGCGGGATGACCTTGGACAATAAAACGAGTTCGGCTCAATAACTCAAGAACAGTTGGTGCTAGGATGCTCAAACGTTTGATTTTGAGGTCACTATGCACATTGTGGCACCACTGCGTGTCTTTTTGAGAAGGGGGGGGGGTGGGGAGCGGCTTGTATGTTTGACAAGCAACTCTTGTTAAACGAATATGTTAAATGTCAATGTGTCATCCAAAGCTACATGTACCATAGGGCGTATATTGCTCTGCTTAGTTTAGTAGTTGCATCCTGCACTGGTATTCATTATAACCCTTTCAACACCAAGTAGCTGAGATGGAATCTTGCATGTTATATTTCAGACTATGCATTAACCATGAGATGATCATTATAAATTTAAAACAGTTTACATTTTGTTTTCAGATATTGGCATTAAAAATAGAAATGTTGTCACAAACAGTGCAGATCCTGATAAGATGGCTCGCTACGAGCCGGCTCATCTGGATCTACACTGTTTGAAAACTCCAGTATATAGGTATGTGGTGTTGAATGGGTTAAAAGGAATATTATTACATTTGACATAAAAATGTGTTAAACATATTGCTTTGCTCCTGAAGTACCGTCCGTACGTCCGTCCGTACGTCCGTCCGTGTACATTTGCGTCGAAAAGTGTGTCCCAGTTTCTCCATCATGTCATATCTTCAATATTACTTGAAGGATTCATTCAATACTTGGACACTTGCTTTACTTGGACATCTGTGACACACTGGCGCCACCAGTAACACGACATTGACCTTTGTGACCTTTGCCATGTTTTTACGTCGAAAAGTTTGTCCCAGTTTCTCCATCATGTCATGTCTTCAATACTACTTGAAGGATTGCTTTAATATTTGGACAGTTCATTCTCCTGAACATGTGTGACACACTCACACCAACAATGACAGAACTATACTGTTCAAAATAATATCTTCTCGTAATAATTTTGTCGTCACCATTAATTCGAAGTGTGCGATTTTTTGTCTCGCTGGGTTGCCGACAGCGCCATATAGTCGGCACGTTGGCGGCCGTACGTCCGTGCGCCTCAGCGGGCGCGACATGCGGGCCCCGGCCATCTCGTTTCTATTTTGTTCAACTCATTGCTCTATGTATATAATATGTAAATTCTGATGAGGTCGCTCACATCAGGGTGTATTGTGGGGGCTATATTTTATTATTTCAACATTTAGATATGTCACTAATATACACACATAGCGTTTGATTGTTATTACATGGTACACTTATTGACAGTATTTCATAATATTTGAAAGACGGAAATAAAAAATGTTGAGGGCAGGGCGGTTAACCGTGTTTTGTTCTTAAAATATTATCAAAAATCAATATTGATTCGTCCAATGCATTTTCTAGTGTACACTATTAATTATACTTTATATGAAGTTACTGCACATATTGATTTACATAATTAAAATTAATCACACTGTCTTCACATATACATAAAATGTCCAGAGTGACTCTAAAAACGGTATGTAAATATTAGTTGATATTTTCTAACCAGATGGCCCGCGGCCCGCATGTCGAGCCCGTCGAGGCATTTGATGGTATTTTTAAAAACATTAACGTTTGAGTTGATATATGACATGACCATAAACGGTAAAATATGAAATTTGACCCCTACTTGACCCCTCCGGTCCGCCCTTTCTTGACCCAGGGGCCGCCATTTGAACAAGTCTGAAGCAGCGTTAACTATCGACCATTCCTACCACTGTCATCGAAATCCGTCTGGCGGTTCGTGAGAAGAAGTTTTTTTAAGAATTTGACATACTTTTTGACGGCGGCCATTTTGGATTATGCGTGATCTCCATTTTAACAGATATGAAAAGTCTTCACCCACTGACCATACTTGTGAAGTTTGTCCAATATCAGCCCGGCGGTTCATGAAAATAAGACGTTTGCAATCTCTAATAAAATAATGACCTTTTGGCGGTCATCTTGGATTACGTAATGATCAGATTTCGACAATAAATGCTCCAAAGTGATCGTCCTGTCGATACATTCGATTTGATAATGATATGACCATATTCGGTCAAGTTTGAAATTTGCGATTGTGTGACATATACGTTTATACCAAAAAGAGAAATATATTTGTGTGAGATTTTCGGTTTGTGATGTATTCGTTTGTGTGACACATAGGGTTCAACACGGGTGTTTTGCGGTCACAGACACAGTTTGCTTGCAGATATTGATCCATTACTACCCAGTTTCACTTGATGAACATTTTTGGGTGTTTTTAACACCAGTTTTCAGCATATTTGTAGCATTTAAAAGAAAACCCTGAACCTGTTGGTCACGTGATGTAAACAGAGATTCCGTGGTCCAAAAATATTGGGGGACATCACGAGGTTGGATTATTCTTTCTTAGGAGTAAATGAACCTATTGTTTAATTAGTGCAGAACCAGTACAGACCGGCTGCATGTCAAGTGCAAGTATGTCCCACAGCATCCATACGAATAGTGAAAGTAGGAAAGAATGACCTTATTGGATGGGATTCGGTTAAATTATATAGTAAAACTATTTAATGTGTTCTAACCTTTCTAAACCCTACCAGCTCGACCAATCAAACCACAATCGTAGTATGTTCTTCGTATCACTGAGCCCAACCAAACACACCATACAAACCGCAATATATATAGAGGATCTTGCATGAGAGATAATTTAAACCTTAGACCGGTACTTACAACAATTTTCGTCTGCCGTTGCTTTTATATCTAGCCTTATTTCTGAATAAAAACATGGTGTGACAGCACATCAGAATCATTTCCAATGGAAATGATTCTGAAGTGCTGTCAACGCATGTTGTAAATTATTCTAAAGTTCTGTCAAAGCATATTTTTAATGATAAAAATGGAAAATATAAAATAAACAGCAGACAACAAAAAAATAAGATAGCGGTCTAAGGGTTAATATGATATTTATTAAACGAGTTTACTGATTTCGTAAAAACTAGGCTAAAGCAGCAATTTCGCAATTGTATAAACAGGCATTCAAAAAAAAAATCATGATGACTAACATTCTCACAATGCACGAATAGTATTCGAATCTGCGTGATTGGAATAACATATGAGTGCCTTCTGATTGACTGCGGTCAGACAGCATGGATATGTACAGTGGAACCTCTCTAAACCGGCGGACACCCTGGGAGGTCCCCAGGGTGTCCGGCTGAGAGAGGTTCCACTGTAAATCAGACATGCATGTATGACCATTCTGGGACATACCTTTTGCAATTATGAACATTGATTATCATCTGCGATGCGTTGCAAGAAACCCATCAAAATGAGATCACATATATTGTTATTGGCTTAGATAGGTTCCAATGTACCAGTTTACGCTGGTCGCTAGCCTGGAGCCCGTTGTAATTGTAATTTGAGGCAGGCACATGTACTAATAGTAGATGAGATATTGGCGATAAAAAACTACAATTTTTGAAGAAAAAAAATCCTTTTTTTTTTTCTTCCAAAATTGTAATTTTTTATCGCTAAATGTATGAACGTGTAAATATTGTACCAACGTTGCATGCCCTGTTCTCACACATGTATTTCGTTATTTGCCAAATGCCGAGACACCATGGGCCCGTTTCACTAAACTTCGTAAGACTAAAACTTCGTAAGACTAAAATGTTCGTAAGTGCAAATTTAGGATCGTCGGGAAATTTCAATTGATGGATTTACATTTATTGAGCATAGGCTGCATATGCAGCCTATGCTCAATAAATGTAAATCCTATAATTGTTTACAAGAAAACATTGTCAATGTGAATTTTACAGACCATTATACTTTTGCACTTACGAACATTTTAGTCGTACGAAGTTTAGTGAAACGCGTCCCTGGTTCCCGTCGGCCGTTCAGCTCCGGCGCCATGTTCAGTCGTGTACGGCCGACAGTTCACGTTATTAATCACCAATCCAGTTGCCGGTCGACTCACTATAATCGACCACGTGTCACAGTTGCGGCAATTGAGGGCACGGTGCTGCCTCTACAATACCAAAGTTTGATACTAGAGCCAGTGAGCTGGGGCTCACATATAGTGGATTACAGAATGATTATGATTTTGACTGCTTTATTTGGAAAACTATATCAATGAATATGAATTTTTAAACTACTGTCTGTTGTTCCACGTTTTGCTGCCGACGAATATTTGGCTATTAAACAGATTAAATCTACAAAATATTTAAAAGTACAATGTAAGTACTTTTTTATCAATAACAAAAAAGTCACCCTCCCCAAAAGAAATTATTTGATGATTGATTTTATTGCGAAAAAACGATTTTCCTATGGGAATTTAACATGGGGGCTAAAAATAGATTTTTTTTAAATAATTTTTTTTATTTTTATTTGTGGAGCGATTTTCAAAATCTAACTTTTGATTTCTTAGTTACACCATTTTCAAGCTATTTCGCAGGTTTTGGAGTCAATTTTCAACATATTTCGTTTTTTTATCCTTCAGGATCAAAATACGAAGTTTTGGAAATTGACTCCCCATGTGATGTTAAATTCCCATCGTTGTTTTTCGAAATAAAATCAATATTTGATGGAATTTAATCAAATGAAATTGTTTGGGGAGGATTACCTTTTTGTTATTGAAGAAAACGTACTTATTTTTAAATATTTTTTAGATTTAATGTGTTTAATGGCCAAATGTTCGTCGGCAGCAAAACGTGGAAAATACAGTTTTTGTACTAGAGCAAGTGAGCTGGGCTCACATATAGTTGATTTCCTGGCCGCTGCCTCATAATGCCAATCAAAAACGCAAATTCCCGTCAGAATCCAGAATGATTTTGAAAATGCAGACTGCTTTATTTGGAAAATTATATCAATGCACGAATCGAGTGAATGGTGAATGTTGCAGAGATATAAAGTACTTAAAAACATTCAATGGAACTTAACATATTTTATTTGTATTTATTTTACAAGTAACGCATCAATCGTAGTACATACAGAATTATAGAAATGGGATTGGATTGAAAGCAAGCTTATATAAATCCTCTCCCTAACATGTGACTTAGTATCAGAGGCTGCAGGAACCAGGACATAGCAAACATAATTAGTACTGCCATTAGTATAAAATGGGATTTTATTCTTGTTTTATGCTCCTAGTTTCTGCTTCCTGCGATACCCGGTTGATGTATTATAGATGACAATATGTAAATATGCATGCATTAACCAATTATTAACAAAGAAAGAAAAAACAACTATTTTAGTTCGTTATTATAAATCAAAAATAGAAAAAAAGTATTTAAAGCAAACCTTTACGTAATTTGACATTGGGGACTATGGATATTGTGCACAATAAATATATTGAGGATGACAAACATGCATATCAATTTTCAAGTCAATCGGTAACGGGGTTTCAGACACATAAAGTACGTAAAATATATCACGCAAAGGTTACAAATGAATGGATGGAAATTTGAAAACTATATACCCCTCGACATATTGTATATGCCGCGGGTATACCAAGCAGCTGTGGAGGCAAGGAACGCTAGTACCTTTCAATCTTCTGTATACAGGTCAGCAAATAGTTTTTACCTTCCGATTTACAAAGTACACGTACAAAATACTAATGTACAATTAATGGACAAATGCAAATTTAGGCACAATTTGAAACACGACCTGCCGGAAAATGGCACAGAAGATTGTCATAGCTATCTAACACATTTGAATACTAGTGTACATGTACGCAACAGTAGTTGTTTAACCCTTTCAACCCTAAGTAACTGAATGGGCTGCGATATGTTAATTTTGCAACCAATCCAATCATCGAAAAATGATTTTCAGACTATTCCATTTATCAAAAGGGGGTAATTGTTGTTCTCAAAAATATGAAAATTACTTTCAAACAGTGCAGATCCTGATGAGACGGCTCGTTACGAGCCGGTTCATCTGGATAAGCACTGTTTGCATAAACCGATATAGCGGGCTTTCGGGTTCAAAGGGTTAAGTTATGTTACAATGTACAATATTTATCTATATTGTCAATTTCACTGTCGTGTTCATAGTTAAATTGGGCATAAATGTGTGCGGCTTTTTCAAAAAGGCCAAACAAACGGAAAACTATGAACAGTTAGTCAGAAGATTGGAAAAATAGGAATTGCTAAAATAAAACCGGAAACATGGGGAAAAAATAGGATAGGATACTTGACGGCCTGCCAAACACAATGTGTATGCTCACGTTACAACAACAGCAACAAGTACTGAAACTTCCAGAAGCCCTCCGATTGAAAGTACATATTCTTTTATTTTGTTCTTATTATGTAACGGATATTGATGAAACATTGCGCAGCAATCGCATCTTGTAAAGCTGCATTTGGTGGTCTCTGTATTTTGGCTCAAACTTCTATCGTTTTCTACTGACACGGAAATCAATTCTTCGCAAAAATGACATATGTGCCGAACTCCTGGGACCACCAAATGCAGCTCTGGTTGACGCGTTTGCTGCGCCATATTTCATCGAAATCCGTTGCATATAAAGGAAAATATCAAATAATACGTATTTTGGAGTGGGCGAGATTCCAACACTTTCAGTCATTGGTGTTGTTGTTATAACCACGTGATCATGCACCTTGAAACATTCCCGTGGCAATCACTTAGCCAGATAAGTATTATACAATTCCCAGGCCGGAACTTGACCTTACGACACGGAGTCAGCCATCATCCACTGATGACCACTTCAACTCACAGGCATTCGGCGTATTTCGGCTTTCATCGGTATAACTTTATATGAACAACAAGGCTCGTAGATTTGGTTGGACACGACCTCGTATCACAACATGTTCCGCGATTTTATTAACGCTAATGTAAATAAATGGTTCTGGCACAGGAAGCCATTTTGGTGGGGAATCCAGGAAATTGCGTTTCTGGTGTGTTGGTGGCTGTAGAAATGGGGCTTATGGGTTTTGCGACTTGTGTAGTTCCAGATCAGCCTGTGTATCCGTACAGTCTGATCATGATCTGCACTGTTCGCCGTTCCATCAATAAACCACCTACCGTGCTTCTACATGTAACAAGCAATATAAATTGTTCTCACGTTACAGGAATAGCTATTTGATCAGGAGCTACACTGGTTATAAATCACGCTTCTCCAGTCACAGCCGCATTGAAGCCACAGTCGGTGGTCACGTCGGAATTGGACATCGCTCCCGCATGTCGTGCCAGCTGCCAGCGAGTTTCGATGATTACATATACTGGGGGCCGTTTCACTAAACTTCGTACGACTAAAATGTTCGTAAGTGCAAAATTATGATAGTCTGTAAATTTCACATTAACACTGTTTTCTTGTAAACAATTATTGGATTTACATTTATTGAGCATAGGCTGCATATGCAGCCTGTGCTCAATAAATGTAAATCCATAAATTAAAATGGCATTACAATATAGAAAGATAAATACCACAACGGACAATCAAAACTGAATTAAATACTTTTATAATAGATTGTCATTGCACTGGCACATCAGTTTCTGCAGTCCAGGGTCTCGTTTTACTAAATTTCGTACGTTGAAAATGTCCGTACGAAGATTTCTATAAATTCACTTCACACATAAACATGGTTGATTAATGCCACCATGTTCCACCTACATGTCGGGGTCCTTAAATCGGAACAAATCCACCAAAGATTTCCCAAACTCGGCTATTAATGCGAACTTTGTTATACATTTTAGTTTTGCACGTACGAACTTCTTAATCGTACGAAGTATAGTGAAACGGACCCCAGGCCCGTAATTAGACGTTTCGAACGGGTGGTCTTTTGAGGGCATGAAGAGCTCCGAAACAGCTAGGGGGTCCGGGGGAATGCTCCCCCCCCCCCCCTCCCCACCCAGACAATTTTGAAATACAGATGGTCTGAAGCGCCATTTCTTGCATTCTCAGCAAAGTCTGAGCATATACACGACTCTACTTTTTTATGTTTCTATATATATAATGATGATAATTCTGAAATAGTTCATGAACATGTTGACCTCCAGGCAGTTCGGGTCGGTCTTCCGTCCGTACCGACCCTCCCCCCATCCTAGATACGGGCGTGCAGTGTAGAACCACCTACTGTTCACCCTCCCCTAGTGTAACCCCGGTTACACTAGGGGAGGGTGAACAGTATGGGGTTCCATAGTCCTCCCCTATTTCATTTCTCCAGATATGGTAAACATGAGAGTGATGTAAACTACGGTTGCTGAGTGGTGTAATTTACCGTTATATTTCTGTAAACTACTGGCTGAAAAGTAAGAAATATAAAAAGAATATACATGTCCTATGTGGCACCATCATCAAATAGTCTTTAAGACATCCCCGGTCCTGGGACCCGTTTCCCTAAACTTCGTACAACTAAAATGTTCGCAATCTCATTGGCTGGACTTCTCAGTCATATAATAATAACTAATGATCAATGAAACATTAAGAAAACAGCAATATATGCAAAAGAAGACGAAGAGCAACAACAACATTAAGAAACAACACCATTAAATACACGAATGTACGGCACAAGGATACATGACGTCAAGAGTACATTGCTACACGAGAATATGTGTATAGGTTATATATTATATGTTTATTTACTAGAATAAATAGAGGATATTCATATGTTTGCAACGAATATGACATATATGTTCATCGAGTGGTGTGAAATGTCCACATTTCACGAGTGCCGTTAGGCACGAGTGAAATATGGACATATCACACCACGAGATGAACATATATGTCATATTCGTTACAAAAATATGAATATTCCATTTATTATATACCGCTCCATGGAAATTAGCAGTTTTTAGACTGTATACGGTAATGAATGTGTATTTGCAGCCTATTTGCGCTGTTTTCTTTCAGGTGCGCGTTATGAATATAGATAGCGGAAGTAGTCGTATTTTCACCGGAAGTTGTTTATTTCATCCATGAGAACATATGACTTTTATTTACATCGTATAACTATGTATTTCATGGGTAGGTATATAATACATAGGATAATTTGAATATCCATGTGATGAGTTACTTAAAACATATGTTGAGGTCATACAAACCCGTACATGTGTAGTCATTGCACATATTATGATTAGACTGTCTTTCTTGGGGACTATAATTTCTTTGGCGCACATAATGGCTTCTTTGTAACGTTATCGATCACTCTGCAATATCTATCCGCGCGGAATGTCAGATTAATGGATACATGACAGTTAATCAAGATAATGTCCGTCACAACAGTTTATACAGAGACTATCATTGCCGCTTATTGCTTGTCATATTGTGATGCCATGGTGTCACTAATGTAATACAGTTATTGTATGGTCATTCGGGGAACAGTCAAAACTATTGGCCCGAGGTGCTGTGTGCCGAAGGCCGAGGGCAATAGTGCATCGGGTCGTTCAATGTATCGAGGGGCAATATGTTTTTACTGGTTACGTTGCGTCATTACAATGGCGCCAATCGGTAACGTCATGTGATGCCTTTCGACCAATGGAACGTCCAAGAAAGTTGTTATCCGCATATACGTATTTGGTGTATGCATTTACACAACAAGTTGATGATCAATCAGTATGTGTGTATTCGGCCAATGCATAACGGGTTACCTGATATAACAGATAATACAGCTATCATAGTCGTGTATTGCTTGCCATGTTGTGATTCCACTGTTTCACAATGGTAAGGCCTATCAAAACAAAACATGTGATGCGGGCAACGGTCCAGAACAAAAAAATATGGAGGGTATGTTTTTTTGTAAATAATACAAGAGAGCAGTATGTGCCAATATGGTGGAACATGTTCACTATTTGGTACTTATTGTTACTGTTATTGCTGCTTGCTGTAATCACACGAAAGACAAGCCCATAAAGTCCGCAAAAGAAAAAATGTTTCGATGTGATTTTCTGCATGTGGTTATATATTGTCATTATCTATCAGTTAACAAAATATATTTCCTATTGTATTCCTCTTTAAGTGAAGCTCACAGTGAATGTAAATTTGAGTACAATCAATATCACCCTAGCCAGAATGTGAACAACAAGAATGACGTCCATGATCAACGTCCACCAATGACATAATAACATTTATTGCATACAATGTGGTTTCACGGTGTAATAACGCAGTGTAATACAAATCATAATACACTAGTGTAATAAATATGCAAATGAGCTTGTTACAGAAAACATGCTAGGTGATCAGTAGTTTCATGATATGATGTTTGCTTATGCAATAAACAGAATCTAACATTTGTGTTGATTTAATATGACATGACATGACATTTATTAAACGTGTTGACTGATAGCATAAGAAACTCGGCATATCCTCGTTTCTTATGAAATCAGTAAACTCGTTTAATAAATATCGTATTAAATCATCACTCATGTAAGATCCTCTATTACTGGGGAAAAAACGCCAATGAAATATATTTTGATTGTTTTTATATGTAATTCCTCTTTAACCCTTAGAAGGCGGGAACCGAAAATTGTGTCAGCTGTTGTTTCATATTTTGTATTCTTTCTCTGTAAAAACATCATTTGACACGACTTTAGAATCATTTCCATTGGAAATGATTATAAAGTCCTGTCAAATGATGTTTATCATGAGTATAATGGCAAATACAACATAAACAGCAGACGACACAATCTAATTCAGCATTGTAAGGGTTAAGTGAATCTTACAGTCAATGTAAATTTAAGTAAAATCAATATCACAGCAGTCAGAATGTGCAGAATGTCGTCCATGCACAAAGACCACAAATGACATAATAACAGTACTGGAATAAACGCCAAAGAACGTACTGTAATTATTGTCTAAGTAATTACAATCTGTGGCAGTCGTTGTGAAATAAATAAGGGTTTTGCTAAATGATGCGTGCGTCATTGGATTTTAGAATGAGACACAATCGTATAGATGCGTAATAACTCACTGTTATCGTGATAATGATCAGATGCGCCCAGCATTACATTTACAAAAGTATACGCCAACTGAATCCAGAAAATAGAAATATCAAGGTGTATGATCACGTGGTACTAACAACAACAACAAGTACCGATTCAGAGTACGTATTATTTTATAGTGTACTTATTGCGTAACGGATTTTGATGAAATATGACGCATCAAACGCGTCTTGTTAAGCTGCATTTGGTGGTGTCTGTAATTTCGCCAAAACTTCTGTCGTTTTAGCGAATAATCGATTTCCGTGTTTTCGATACGGAAATCGATTCTTCGCGAAAACAACATAAGTTTGTGCCAGACTCACTAGACCACCAAATTCAGCTCATGAAGACGCGTTTGCTGCGCCATATTTCATCAAAATCCGTTGCATATTAAGGAAACTATCAAATAATACTTACTTTGGAGTGGGCGACGTTGTTGTTGTTGTAACCACGTGATCATGCACCTTGAATATTGAGTACGTATTAAATGATCTCCTATGGTTTCCAGCATTTGAATTTTGCAATCGTTATGTATGTGTAAACTTTGTTAAAATGTCTACAATGTTCATCATGTTATTAATGTTACTGTATTGAATATTGGATATTGTCGTTCTGAAAGAGAAACTTTTAAGTTGGACCTGCATATCTGTGTGTCATTTACTATTACACTCAATTCGATACTGGTTTTATTATATAGTGTCATATGTAATGGGAAAAATGTTTTTATTATATACATACCCATGAAATACATAGTTATACGATGTAAATAAAAGTCATATGTTCTCATCGATGAAATAAACAACTTACGGTGAAAATACGACTACTTCCGCTATCTATATTCATATTCTGTATTTAGAAAGAAAACAGTGCAAACAGGCTGCATATACACATTCATTACCGTATACTGTCTAAAAACTGCTAATTTCCATGTATATAATAAATAGAATATTCATATTTTTTTGCAACGAATGTCATTGACATATATGTTCATCGAGTGATGTGAAATGTCTATATTTCACGAGTGCCGTTAGGCACGAGTGAAATATGAACATTTCACACCACTCGATGAACATATATGTCATATTCGTTGCAAATATATGAATATCCTCTATGTATCCTCCACAGTAAGATCCATGAAATAGTTATAGGTCATATAACGACTTTTTAATACAGTATTATTAAAGTATTAAAACACAAATAAGTGAACTATAACTAGTTTATTGTTTAGCCCGTTCCTTCGCGTGCACATGTTTGATTGACTGTAGTCGCTTTCGAATTACAGTAATATATGAGTGATCGTTTGAAGCCGTCCACTTTTGTAATTTCTGACCAGTGTATATCCTGATCAAATATCACACTCCTGTGGCCTGATAGCAATTTATGCTGCTTTTTTTTAGTCATGCGGGTGTTTCATTGATGGAATGGCGAACAGTGCCGATCCTGTTCGGACTGTACGGGTCCATATGCTGATTTGAATCTACACTGTTGCAAAACCTCATTTCTCCAGTCACAGCCACGACTACATACCCGATCGTGCTTGAATTTACTTGAATATTGTCCTGCTACTCACGCAGTTTTATTGGCGGAGCCTGAGCTGTACTACAGATGAGGCTCAGATAATCAAGCTGCTTTATTGAGAACTGGCATTGGCATTGGCAATAGATGTTGAGAAGCGTTGATAATCTGGGCAAATTTAACGCACATGTACTTAGTAGTATGAACGACAAAAGCCTAATTATATCATACCCAATTTTACACCGATATTAAATACCTACAAGGTAGGACACTCGCCATTTGTTCAACCAACGGAAGTTGAGTATTTACCTTTTGCCCGGCTCGCTAATTCAGTAACTGTAACGTGCACGAAGGCCGGGACCTGCTGGTCCCGGCGTTCGTGCGCGTTACAATTACTGAATTAGCGAGCAGGGCCCAAGATACACTAGTACCACTTCCGTTGACTGAAAAGATCACGGGTGTCGTACCTTGTGGATATTAAATATCTGAGTGAAATTGGGTATGATTTAAAGATGCTTTCATCGTTCATACAACAAAGTGCCTGTGATTTAACGCAGGCAGTTGTGCAACGTACATTTGCACGTGTGACTCTATCTTCGTTTTCTAATTATGGTAAATTAACAGACGGATAAAATCCATTAGGGTCAGCCTACAGTCGCACCCTCTCCAATTACCACTGGCTAATGACTACGTGACTCGGAATGATGTCAATAAATTCCACTTGTATACAGCCTGGAGTTTTTCCTGGATCTACAAACGAACGAGTGTCTATCGTTTACACATCGTTTGTACACATCGCTTTCGCTTTTTTTAGAAAACGATGTTTTCGTTGGTTTAAACATGCCACGTGTTCTAATAAAAATAACACGAAAACGATGTGCAAACGACACGACATGAGTTGAATAAAACGACACAACATGCGTTGAAAGAAACGATATGCGTTTAAATAGTCGGAAGCCAGGAATTTAAACGAAAATGTTATGTTCGCGTACAGAAACAACCAATCGATATTCGATCAATTCATATCCTTGTACAAATCAATTGTATTCACTTTCTTTTCCATTAATTTCCGTTTGTTTCCTTGGGAACGCTCAACAAATCTTCGCTCTAAGTCATACGAGACACGCCATGTGATGTTGAACCTTCGGATATCTGCGTAATTTCATGAAATACATTTACAAAATTTACAATGTTTTTCGTAAATGGAGTCAAACGTTAACAAAATGTTCATAGTACATGCGGAATATAATTCCGCTTTTACTCTGAACATTTTGTCAATTTTTGACTTTATTTATGAAAAATATTGTAAATTATGTAAACGTATTTAATGAAATTACGCAGAAATCCAAAGGTACAAATTCGCGCGGCGTGTCTCATATATGGTCCGTAATGCTCATATCACCAAAACGCGACCATGCATGTGTACGGTACGTATGCACTTTTAAAGGACATTTAAATAAAAAAAAGATTATCCTCCATACTCTGTTGTAAACTGATAAGTAAATGATGATACATAACACATGCAGAAAACCGCATCCAAATTATAGAATCCGATCAAAGGTATACAAGTTGTCATATATGTACACTCTATGCAAATGTATATACATTTATGTATTTCTTTTCAACCCAAGTCTTAAAGGTACATGCCCATTCAGTAGGCACAAACTGTTCTTTATATCAGAGACATCATCTGAGACATTTTCTGGCAAAATAAACATTCATTCACATTTCCCCACGTACATGTATCGATCGGCATTATTATATATCAGACGTAAAATTCCACACTGTAATCAGAGGCGATAACCGTGTTTCCTTAAAATGTTAACGGACATTATTATTTATTATTTTTATTCATATTTTGATGTGCAATGATCATACTTTATAATCTGTAGAAAATATTATTTTTTCAGGTGACGCATTTAATTAGAATAAATAATTAAAAATGATCATGCCTCATTAGCATATGAAAATAGCCTGATACCACCGCGCATTGAAAAATTCTTTGATGTAACGACGGCACTAGCTCGATGACCTTGCATGTTGGGACCGACTATTTAAGTCCCCATCCGATAGGACTATAGGCCAGCACGAAGTTGTCATCCACCATTCGCAGCGGCAGAGGTGGGAATCGAACCCGGGGTCTCCCGATCCGAAGTCCGACGCTCTACCTACTCAGCTAATCCGGCCACCACCGCGCGTCACTATCAATAAAATAAATATTACTAAATGATTTTATCTGTATATCGGGCACTCGTAATTTTTAGAACCGGTGGAATTATACATTTATTTAATTCCTATAAAGAAAATGTTGTGCCTACTGATTTAACATCACAATACATGTAGCAATGCTTTAATGAAATAAAAATTCCTGTTTACATTGTTGCTTCTGTTTCACCATGTATTACCATCATCTACTGTCTGTTTCACGAAAGCTGCCCAAATTTTACGGCTATATAGACAATTCAAAAACAATATTATTTTTGATAATATTAAATTAAAGGAAAATTTAAGAATGAGCCTTCTTTTTATTTCGTGAAATTTGGTCAAATATTGATTTTATTGCGAAAACAAAATTTCCCCATGTTAAATCCCCATGAAGATGTCTATGGGGATTTAACATGGGGAAATCTTTTAGAATTTCAGAAATACTGCCAGAGTGAAGATGTCTATGGGGATTTAATATGGGGAAATCTTTTAGAATTTCAGAAATACTGCCAGCAGACCGATTTTTAAAACTTAACTTTTGTTTTCTTAGTTAGATCATATCCAAGCTATCTAGCTAGGTTTCGGAGTCAATTTCCAATTTTTTTCGTTTTTTGACTCCTCCCACAACTCCTCTACCTTTTTCCCCCATGTTAAATTCCCATAAACAAATAAATTTTTCGTAATAAAATCAATATTTGACCAAATTTCACGAAATAAAAAGAAGGCTCATTCTTAAATTTTCCTTTAATTTAATATTATCGAAACAAATATTGTTTTTGAATTGTTTATATGGCCGTAAAATTTGGGCAGCTTTCGTGAAACAGACTATACATATTATCAAGTTCTTGTAATAAAACAATAAGAAGAAGAAAACAGAAATAAAGTGTTACTGATGCACAGGCTGATCTGAATCTACACTGGTTACAAAACCCAATCGGCCCAATTTCTCCAACCACAGCCACAGTTTATGCAATAAGTTGTGTTATTATATACGTACTTTCGTTTCAAATTGAAACACAATGCAACGCAAGACGTCAGTATTTTGTCCATATTGACGTCTCGTGAGTTCATATTGGTCAGTGCCGGAACTACGCCGCACCTCGCAAAATGCTTCCTTCTAAATCACCACCAATGTGTTTATTTTTATGAATTCTGTATATTTTTAAGAGCATACAAATCGCGAATGATGTACGTATATAATAAAACGGTTATTTGATGTGTATGTGGATATATGCCACTCGTTCCTCCGCGCAACGATATTGCGTTCCTAAAGTCGCGCAATATCGCATGCTGCAGAACTAGTGCATATATCCACATACAAATCAAATAACCTATACGTGATTACTTCGTTAATTCGTGACCAGACATAACATAATCATGATGAGAGTGTGGTTATGGAAGTCGCGCCCATTGCAGACACACGCCAGAACAGTGGGTAGAGTGTTTGTTATTGCGTGCAAAAAAGAACTTTCCCACCGCGTCAAACATACTGAGTTATCATACCGTTGTACTAATGTAATATTGCATTAGTACAACGGTATGATAACTCAGTCAACGCGTCGTCGTCACCAAAGTCTGGTTGACAGTGGCGCCCTAATGGTTTTCTTGGCAACCGGAGACCTCTATTATCATAACTACATTACCGCCGCCGGCAGACCCCTGGCGATAGTTTTGTCGAATTAATAAATTGCTTCCGGTTGGAAGCATTCGAAGTCCGGAAGTTCCTGCATTAGGTAAATTAAGCCATAGAATGCGGGAACCGAAAGTTGTCGTCTGCTGTTGTTCCATATCGTGTCGTTTCTCTCAATAAAAACATGACACGATTTCGCAGCATCCAATGGAAATGATTCTGAAATGCTGCCCAATCATGTTTTATTGAGAAAAGTGTACGTTAAAAGAATAAACAACAGACTACAACATGTAATCTGGGTACGTATAGTCGCTACCCTGTCCGTCTGTCCACCTCGGGGCCTTTTCATTAAATCGTACAACTAAACTGTTCGTAAGTGATAACGGATTATTTTTAGATACATTGTAGTTTTAACTGCGTCTGTCATTGCGCGTACATGTGATGTAACCATGGTATCTCAAGTAATACAGAATGATCTGTAGCCTATTTTACCAACATTGCAAAGTATACTTATCTAGCAAAGTATACTTTGAGGGAGACATTTTCAATTTTAAGATAAATTAATTATTTTGTATTATACTGAATTTATTACATTATCACAGCCAATTTGGCTGTGATAATGTAATAAATTCAGTATAATAATTCTGCATAGTTTTAATCATCAAATATATGCAGTGGTCAGTTCTATATGAAATAATGCATTTCGGGAAAAATAAATGGTTACTCCCTCAAAGCATACTTTGCTAGATAAGTATACTTTGCAATTTTGATGAAATCGGTTACTGGGGCCCGTCCACCTAACAAATCTTAGTTTGTTCATACGTTCGAACTTAAGTTATAACTTATGACAAAAGTGATGACCGACTTAAGTCTTTGCTTATTTGGTTTCACAAAACAAACTTAAGACGGTCATAACAAGTCCGTCATAAGTTACAACTTAGTTGTTGTTTACAGCTTTGGTATGTGCCGCGCGGGTTAGAATCCCGCTTGGGGATTTTATATTTATGATGACTTTACTTTCCCTTTATGTGTTTTGACATCTAAAATAACGGAATTGCAGGACTAATGTTGAATATTATTCATTTTTAAAACTAATCGCATGTAAAATATAAATTTGATCTCAATATTCCGACGCCATTCGGACGCAAAAGTTATACTCTACTTTCTAGAAACATTTGCTTTGCTAATGTTGTGTACATCTCCAGTAACCGCCAGGAAACTACCAGTTGCGTAAAATCGGAATGCAGTCAACACTTGCAATGACACTTGTTATCCATGAAGTCTAAGGGATTGGTTCGGTCCTAGAGACTCGTTCCCGTCGTAAATTGCGCGCCTGGATTATAGCAACTGCAGATGCCATCGTTTGTATGTTCTGCAAAGAAAGAACAAACAAAAGTCAGACAGTCAATCAGGCGGATGGATGGACGTGCATACATGACACACCATTATGTGGTATATTCATCGTTTTCAAAGAAAAGAATTACCACTTAAGACACCATAGGCTTAGGTTACAGAATATGTTGCATTGTTTTCGATTGTCTTAAAGAGCAGGGCAGGGCAGGGCAGGGCAGGGCAGGGGTAGGAATACCGACACGTTTCCTCGCCTACAAGGCTTGTCTGATAAACTTGATAACGAACGAGTGGGTTGTTTGTTCGGAGCATGCGAAGGGCAAATTTAGTATCCTTAACACAATCGCGATATCCCTGGTTTAACCATCATGTACATGTTTAGCTTTCTAGTAAGTGAGAATTGAATTCGGTTATGCCCATTATAAAAGTAGTAAGATTAGTACTAGTCCTATTAGTTTTGGGGAGTGGGGCTAAGTGACTCTGGTGTGGTGAGGACCCGGCACCAGGTCAGGTTATTCTAATTTCAGGGCTGAACATATTTTATTTACCCCCCCCCCATAAACACCATTAAATCAAATGTAATTGATAACGAACGACACTGGTCTGGTATTCTCAATGTACGCGACTCGAGGCTCACACTGGTGTTATAATCAAGTTCAACCACCGGCATATTTCCAGTGTAACACTTGGTTGTTGTGCCCGGGTGATTCTCTGTACATGTATTAGACGGCTGTGATAAATTCATGGAATATGGAAACGTCCTGGTGCCAATGCTAAAATAGTTTTATCTCCTACTTAGGAGATACATATATTTTAGCATTGGCATCAGGACGCTCCCATGTGTAAGAGAATGTTCTCTATCGCGGCAATCCAAGTTGAGTAATGTCTTCACAAGTTGTTATTGCACATCTACAAGTCAGGGCACTTTAAAGGCACTTTGTCTTAGACGATGTATTGTCTCGGCTATACAATATGTAGGTTTTTGCTTCACACACAGTAAATGACATATATGTAAAGTTATAGTTCATGTATTGAATTTGTAATAAATTAATTTCGTAGCGAGCGCTAGCGAGCGAGAAATTGATTTATTAAAAATTCAATATGTGAACTATAACGTACTTATTGTTTACCAGCCCACTCGCGAAGCTCCGCCCCTAACAGTGATTTCGAATCGCTATACTAGTATGTGATTGGCGGTGTGACACGAAGTGAGCGCGTGAGCGTGTGTGGGCGGTAATTTGCTTTGCGTCTCGTGAACTGATGACAACAAGGCACACAATCAGTTCTAAATATAGCGCTGAACATTTAATGATTAATTTAATACATATTGTCGAAAACGTCGCAATATGGATTCGTTCATTGGTCGATAAACTAGCGTAAACAATAAGTAGGTTTTCGCTTCACACACAGTAAATGGCATATACAATCAATTGCGACGTTTTATTTGATCACATTCCCAAAACCATGCGTTATAGTCAAGTACATGCTACTACAAACTCACAACCAGGGGAGATAATTTGGCTCGGCATAATTTGGAAGTAAGGAAACAATTGTGAGTTTCCTTGTTGTGAAATGATAATACTATTCCACACTGAGAAAAAGGTTCCCATTATTGACAATAGTTTAATTTATTTAAATTAAATTATTTAGTAACCATCGATTGAAAACAAAAACAATTATCGTTTCATCACTTTATATGCATATATGAGACCAGGGGTCAGTTTCACTAAACTTCGTACGACTAAAATGTTCATATGTGCAAATTTAGGATCGTCTGGAAATTTCAATTGATGGATTTGCATTTATTGAGCATAGGCTGCATATGCAGACTATGCGCAGCCTATGCTCAATGAATGTAAATCCAATAATTGTTTACAAGAAAACATTGTTAATGTGAAATCATAATTTTGCACTTACGAACATTTTAGTCGTACGAAGTTTAGTGAAACGGCCCCCTGGTGCCTTTAAAATATTATTTTATAGTCGTATCTCATTGTCACACTTTGAATCCAATAGGCACATATGCGTATATTTATTTAGTCAAGGGAGATTGGAAATACGTAGTTTCCACATACCAGTGCATTGTCAGCGATAATCTACGTGTAATGTATGTAAATTAATTCGTCTAGCATCTTTCTGCACTCATTTTATGCATTCTGTTTGTGCGATAATTTCCATGGCACTGACTCCGTTATCGCATGGATACATTTCGCCGATAGTGTCGAGAAATAAGACGCTTTACACAATGTGCGTCAATATCAGAACATGTCTGTCTGTCTCTGTCATACGCCCGAAAATAATAGGTGTATACACACGAAACGGTGTCTGGAACTGGTTAGTACACCATATTGGTGCACGGGAAAATTTGAGGAGTGAATGATCTCTCTCTCTCTCTCTCTCTCTCTCTCTCTCTCTCTCTCTCTCTCTCTCTCTCTCTCTCTCTCTCTCTCTCTCTCTCTTTCTCTTTCCATATTGTTCAATACATTCGCTGGACATATTGAGCGACGAATTTTCACTAGTTCGGTATATATATGAAATAAGTTAACTCGTTTAAAGGGCGCATATCAGGATATTTTTTTAAAAATACTGTAGCAAATAAAAACGTGTTTTCATCATAGCCCTGTGTAAAGTGGTTTAATTGAAGATATATGACGATACTGGGATCGCTGGGTTGTTTCTATTGTCACCCAATATGGCTTTCCTATCTTGAAGCGGTCCTAGTATCATCATGTATCTTCAATTATATTATTCTTTTTATAGTATGTTTTCCAATAGATCCTGATATTCCCCCTTAACCCTTTCCCTGATAGAGACGACTTGTCACGCCTCTGCAGAAGATGTCTTTTGAAGACATTGTGGGAAAAGGAGAAATTGCTTGTAACAAGCAATTTCTCCTTTTCCCACAATGTTTTCTACTCTATCAGATAATTTAACCATCATTTGACCCAGCATTTGATTCTTTTATTCAGATGTTTTGGATTTGGATGAGTCGAAATATCGCAAAACAAGGAAAGGGTTAATAAACATCATACTGAATCAGCATCAATGTAAAATCCTCCAGATACAAATGTATATACGAAGAGGGCCTTTGATTGATATTATATATATATTATGTTGAATTGCAATTGGCTCGAAGACCTTCCATACCATGCCTCCTACAACTACTGCAAAAACATTAGCGCACTATTCTAAGTCAATTGACATCATTATATATACGACCACGTGATTATATACAAATTTAATGTAGACCTCTGAACGGTTTGTTTACACGAATAAGCACTCTCGGACCGCGAGACCGGTCCGAGATGTGTTTATTCATGTAAACAATCCTAGTGTTCACCTCCTTAGAGCGCATGCGTAAATGTAACACATTTTGAAAACAATATTTTAAAATTGAAAAAACATTTTTTTTAAATAATTATTGAAAATTGTGTGAAACCCAAAAAAAGTGAAGTTTTTTTTCGGCCGGATATTTTGTAAAAAATATTTTAAAATTTAAAAATATTTGAATATGGGGCCAAAAAGTGTCATATAATAAAACAATTATTGTCTTTTGAGTCGGTGTACATGAGATTTACGGACCTGAGAAAAGTGATGTTCACCTCCGCCGAGGCGGAGGTGAACATCACTTTTCGAAGGTCCGTAAATCTCATGTACACCGACTCAAAAGACAATAATTGTATACTGTCTCTGGTAATGGCAACAACATTGGTTTGCTAAAAAATAACCTTATGGATACTGATAACAATGAATATTAATGTACGAAGTTATACTAAGGTTGCTAATGCATTGTTTTCAAAAAGTTCTATACCGATTTCAAAGTATTTTGAACTTGACTTTGGGCATTCGGCCACATAGAATGAACGTCAACCCCTCCTCCTGATAGTGTGCTTTGTAGCAGATCTGGTTTGTTGTGTGTAGAACCCGGACCACTATGCAGTTTTATCCCGTCAATACAGTGCGTATGTGCCGTGAAAACGGTGCTTTGAAACATGTTTGATATCCTGTCAATACGACTTAATTATTGCGTATGAATATGTGATGTTGTCATACTAGTCGATTCTCCGATTTTCAGGATGCGGTTGGGGTTATTTTTTGCATTTTAAAACTATTTGTAGTGTTGACGGGATAAATATAATAGTAGGTTAGTGCCGTGAATGGGAACAAAATATATGGCGTCCCATTTACGGCACTAACCTACTATTCTCTATATTTGGATAGTGACGTATGTGTGTTCAACAAAAGTCATTGCCCACCTGCTGTTGGTATCACGGTATAATTCAAGCACAAAAATATTTACACAATTCCTTAACATTTGGTTGGTCCGTAGCATGTCTCTGTCCGAAATTTATATCCCAGTAAACTCCCATGCCGAACTACTTTCCGTAACCGTCAGGCGCAGTTAAAATAATTCTTAAGAAAACGGAAAATAAACACATTTTCTTGATGAATTTATTTCAAATATTGGAATTATAAGGAATGAATGGCCTTTTTGTGGAATTTATCGGGGACTTGGAAAAGTCGCGGGAATACTGGACGAGGCCTTAACAAAACTACAATTTTCGAAAAAAAATAAAATATTTTTTAATTTTTTTTATCGCTTCGTCCAGTATTCCCGCGACTTTTCCAAGTTTATACCCCGATAAATTCCACAAAAAGGCCATTCATTGCTATACAATGAATCGTTATGTATCAGACCCGTGTATTTTGTAAGTACTAGCAAATAGTTACACGTTCCATAAATTCATAATGCAAACGCCCATTCGGCGTATTGCGTTTACATTCCAATACAATACATTAGAGCCACGTGACGTCGCGCGATGTTGTTGATTGGTTAAAGTTCGTTTGACGTCATTACTTTCCACGAGGTTGTCAATAACGGCACGCTATTGACCGGCAACGTCGCTGTTCCACGAATTGTGACAACATGACGTAAAACAAAAAGTATTCTTAATGTTAACGCCATATTTAGTTATTTACATTTTTGAAACTATCAGAAAATGCAGCGTAATTGCGCGCCTGTTTTCTTGGAACCACGAGCTACAATGAAAAATGTTAATTTGTATTACAGTCAAAATAAAGTTATTTGAAAATTTGGAAAGGGTCTCGACTAATCTAGAATGTTAATGTGATTGAACACATTCCAAACATGCCCTCAGATATATCTGGTTCATAGAAACAGCTGCGTAATTTGGATTTCAAAATGTTTACATGCCGTCACATTTGACGTCACACAACGTAACGTCAAAACGCGGGAAAACACGTCATTGTATAACTATTCATGCGCACATCACAATTCATTAATTATAATCTATTTGTTTACACTAAATGTGCATATGTATCCGCCGTGGAAGTGTTAAATAGGATATTCAATCGTACATGTTTTAATAGCGGAAATAATACACTCGTGTCCGTCGGCGTCCGTGCAAGCAATTCGTTCGCTACGCTCACTCGTTGCTTACGCGGAAGCCAACACACACTCGTGTATTATTTGCCGCTATTCAAAATGTACGATGGAATATCCTATATGTAATAAAACAATGGGCAGTTGCGTTTACTGGGGTTTATAATGCATTTGGTCTGTTTATACCAACATACCAAATGTATTATTCATCCCAGTAAACGCAACAGCCCATACTGTTATTCCTTAAACATAAAACGTTGCCACACCGTTATCCATGAATTGAATATTGTCAACTCATAGGGAAATGTACCGTATGGTGATTGACATCAGCCTGGCTATGCTGGTTTGGAAGTACATAAGGTACATTTGCCCATCAGCTGAATATGACCAACTCATACGAAACTGTACCTTATGATAATTGACACCAGCCTAGCTATGCCGGTTGAGTATTTCATACGGTACCCTTTCCCATGAACATAATATGGTAAACTCATAGGGAAATGTACTTTACGATAATTGACAGCAGTCTAGTGATGCTGGTCTGAATTGTCAATAGGTTCATTTTCCTATGAAAGGAACATCTATAAGGTACCTTTTCACATGATCTGAATATGGCCAACTGATAGGGCAATGTACCTTATTATAATTGACACCAGCCTATCTATGCTGGTTTGGAATTGCATAAGGAATATTTTTCCAATTAACTGAATATGGCCAGCTCTTATGAAAATGTACCTTATGATAATTAACACCAGCCTAGCTACGCTGGTTTATAATTGCATAAGGAATATTTTATCATGAACTAAATAGTATCAACTCATAGGAAATGGTACCATGTGATAAACAACACCACCCTAGCGATATTGGTTTGAAATTGCATAAGGTACAAATCCCATGAACTGAACATCAACTCATAGGGTACCTATGATAATTGACACCAGTCTATGTACGCTGGTTGAGTATTTCCTAAGGCACATTGTTTCCCATAAAACGAATATGGCCAACCCATTGGAAAGGGTACCTTATGATAATTGACCACAGCATAGCTATGCTGGTTTGGAATTTTATAAGGTACATTTTCTCATGAACTGAATATGGTCAGCTCATAGGAAAAGGAATCTAGCGATAATTGACACAAGCCTAGGTATGCTGGTTGAGAATTTCATAAGGTACATTTTTCCATGAACGAAATATGACCAGCTCATGGGAAAATGTATATTGTGATAATTGACACCAGCCTAGTTATGCTGGTTTGGTATTCCATAAGCAGGGATTCCGCTGGCGATCGATTGGGGCCTAGTGATACTTGACACCAGCATAGCTATGCTGGTTTGGGATTTCATAAGTTACCTTTTCCCATAAACTGAATATGGCCAAATCACATGAAAATGTATCTTGAGATAATTGACAACATCCTATCTATGCTGGTTGAGAATTGCATAAGGTACATTTTCCCATGAACTGAATTTGTCAACTCACAGGGAAAGGTACCATATGATGATTGACACCAGCCTAGTTATGCTGGTTTGGAATTGCATACAGTCCCTTTTCTCATGAACTGAATATCGTCAATTCATAAGAAAATGTACCTTGATACATTTTCCCATGTATTAACAATTGTCGACTCATAAGTAAATGTACATTGTGATAATTGACACCAGTCTAGCTGTGCTGGTTGAAAATTCCGTAGGGTAGCTTTTCCCATGAACATAATTTGTCAACTCACAGGGAAAGGTACCATATGATGAATGACACCAGCCTAGTTATGCTGGTTTGGAATTCCATAAGGTCTCTTTTCCCATGAAATGAATGTGGTCAACTCATATGGAAAGGTACCTTATGATAATTGACACCAGCCTAGCTATGCATAAGGTACCTTTTCCCATGTACTGAATATTGTCTACTTATACGAAAATGTACATTGTTATAATTGACACCAGTCTAGCTATGCTGGTTGAGAATTTCATAAGGTACATTTTCCCATGTACTGAATATGGCCAACTCATATGAAACGGTACCTTACCTTGTGATAATTAACACCAGTCTAGCTATGCTGGTTTGGACTTTAATGAGGTACATTTTCCCATGAAGTGAATTTTACCAACTCGTAATAGGAAACGGTACCTTGTGATAATTGATATCAGTTTACGGGTACCATTTCCTTTAACCCTTAGACTGCTACTCACAACAATAAAAACATGCTTTGACAGCACGTCAGAATCATTTTCAATGGAAATGATTCTGAAGTTCTGTCAAAGCATGTTGTAAATTATTCTAAAGTGTTGAAATGAGCATGCCGCAGGAAATAATTTAGGAAATGTCACTGTGTAAGGTATCTTTTTCGTTTATTCTTGTCATTTATTTAAAATGTGAAGAGTGAACAGTGTAGACATTGATCATCTGTTAGTTTGGGAGAGCCAGAGTTCAATCTCACGTCAATCTCAAAATAATTATAGTTCAGCCGAACTCTTGCTCATCTAACTTCTTTATGTTAGGAATGAGGTAGGCCGAATTGCACTCCATTAAGATGCAGGATGATCTGGGTCTACAAGGTCAATCCCGACATGTTTAGTCTGCTATTATTATACAACTTAATGAGCATGTTCTCAAACATTTGTACTCGAAATCAGATTTCAAGAACGAAAACAATAGTACGTGCTCAGTACTTGTTATAAACACGGACCAGATAATTGTAAAACTTCCTGCACATTAACTCTAATTTTGTTCAGTTTGATTCGTAGAGTCTGAGCTCAGTAGAGTCTGAGCTCAACTCAGTATCAACCAATACAACTGTTTTAATTAGGATTCAAGCTTGGCTACATGTGTAGACTGTTTTATAACCGTATGAATGCGGTGGGCAAAGATTGTCGTCGGCTGAAACCATTGTATTTAATAATAATGGAGATGATTCTATGGTGCTGATGAAGCATGTTTCATTGAAAAAATGGAACAAAGACAACAGTAGACGACAAATGCTATTCCGTGTTAGACGGGATAATCACAGGACCTGGGCACATGAGGAAGAAAGTAAAACGCAAAGATATATCATACATATGTTGTTAAAAAGAAACACAAGATACATTTAATTATATTGCAAATGTAAAATACACAAAAATGTATAGCATGCACACTGAAATGCACAGGCATTGTATAAAACATGTGCAATACACAGATGCCACAATTCAGAATTACGTATGACCCTGCCCTTGAACTACAGTCATGTATACAGTGAAACCTCTCTAAACCGGACATCATGTGGAGCTCTCAGGGTGTCCGGTTTAGAGAAGTTTCACTGTAAATCAGGCATTTGATCATTCTGAGCCATAGTTCTGTGCTGTGTGATCATGAACATGCATTATCACCTGCGATCAATCATCCCATCAAAACAAGATCGCACATGTGTTCGTGGTGTCCGTTTTAGAGATTACTATCTTCAAACGTCTAGTCAGTTTCTGTTTTTGACGCCAACATTTTGAAAATTGTATAATTTAAATAGCAATATTGACTCTTACAAAGTGAATATTGTTATTTTCCATATTTATAGAGAATAGTAGGTTAGTGCCGTGAATGGGAAAAAATATCTGGCAAGGCTCAGGAAACGGGATGGGCGAGGCTCTGCCGAGCACATCCCGTTTCCGTGCCGCGCCAGATATGTTTTTCCATTCACGGCACTAACCTACTATTCTATTTATCCCGTCAACACATATAAATGGCTTTAAAATGCAAAGAAATAATCTCAGAAACCGCACATATTCATACGCAGTGAGTAGGTCGTATTGGCAGGATATCAAAAATGTTTCACGGCACCGTGTTTCACGGCACATACGCAATGTGTTGACTGGATAAAACAAATTTCTTAACAAAAACATTTGTTGACACCACATGGGAATCATCTCCAATTCTCATGTGTCGTCAAAACATGTTTCAGTAAAGAAATAATGAAATAAGGAGAGAATAGCAGACATTTTATATTTAATTGCAAATATTAAAGGCAAACGAGCTGAGAATATGGAATTTACGATATTTGCGACAATTGTAGATCCTGACCCTCCTCATGTTCACACAGTAATGCTACCAGTCTTATAAATAGGTTACCAAGCTTAGGAAATCATGAGTGACTTAGAACAATTTCTTGGGATCATCATCAGCGTTAGAATTGGCAGAATTTGTAGGTTTGTCCAACACGTTGCTTAGTTTAAACTAAGTAACGTGATGTCAAACCGACAAATTCCCACCCCATTCTAATGTCGAGGATATCACGCTAGTGCATGCAGTTCTAAGGGAAATTACTCATGATTTTTCAAGTTTTGTAATCTATTCAGAGCTCCAGATAAGCTGCGTATTTGCGTAAATATCCAATTAAAATTGCCAAAAACCCAATTGAAATCAGACGTAGTGAGTATCAAAAAAAAAGCAATTAGAAAAATGTTTGTTGGTAATCTATTTATATAACTGGTCTATTCCGTGACAAACTGGCGAACTGTGAATGGCTACACTGAGTGCAAACAACGTAATATCCCTATTGTAAATCGGCGTCCAATTTGTACCTTACAATATATTGTATTGTCATTAAAAGAAAAAAGGTTAAATTTAGTTTATAGAGAAAACTAAAAAAAATAACATAAGCACAAATTGACTAGTTTGACAATCATGGAGTATCCCAATAAATGTGACTGTGACTGGAGAAATGGGGCTTATTGGTTTTGCGATCAGTGTAGATCAGGATCTGCACAGTTAGCCAATGTTTGTATTTGATTTGATTTATTGGTGTTTAACGGCCTATCAACAGCTACCGTAACTGTCATTTAAGGCCTGACTAACGGATTCGAGGGGGGGGGGGTCCCAAAATCAGAACGAAATATTTACATCGAGGAAAAATATATTCAGCCCTGCAATTAGAATAAGCGGACCTGGTGCCAGGACCATACCACACCAAAGTCACTTGGCCCCTATCACTAAAAGTGCATTACATCAATGAAACACCGTCATCCTTCTAACAGCTAATATATGTCGTTATAGGACTACAGGTGTGTGTTATTTGAACAGGAGCTACACTGGTCAGAAATTCCATAAGCCCGATTTCTCCAATCACAGCCACATATGAGTGTTATATGTGATCCACAATGACAAACATGTGCTTACTGCGTTTGCGACCAGTGTAGATCCATATCCAGCTACAGGAGTGTGCTAGCTGATCAGGAGCTACACTGGCCAAAAACTCAATAAGACCATTTGTGTCATGGTCGGTCTTGGTCGGCCTCCAACCTCCCCTTATGTAGTAATTTTGTATACAATTATCAATAGTTAATAATAAATTGTGGCCGTGACTGGAGAAATGGAGCTTATGGGATTTGCGACCAGTGTAGCTACTGATCAAATAACACTCCTGTAGCCTAATAACGATCTAAATTGCTTGCTAGAAGCATGACGGTTATTTCATTGATATAATGGCAAGCAGTGCAGATCCTTATCAGACTGTGCGGACGCACATGCTGATATGGATCTACACTGGTCGCAAAACGTATTAGCCCCATTTCTCCACTCACAGCCACAATTAATAATACAGTTTTGTTGTTTCGTTTAATGAATTATAATTGCATGTTTGTGCTGTCTTGCTACTGGATTGAACTTAACCCTGACAATTCTGAATTAAATGTTGTCATCTCCTATTTTTTTCTATTTTCCATTTTACAAGATGAAAATATGTTTGACAGCACATGTGACTCATCTCTTATCGTTATTTGTTATTTGTGGCTGTTTGCCATCATTCAGTACTAATTCCTTGATAATGGTCTTGGACCGAAATGTTGGAACTGTGGTTTCGTGGTTTATGAGGTATCGTTAAAAATCATATTACTGTGGAAACATGCAAATAATAATAATTGTATATTTTGTTTGTGTGTTGTTTTGTTTATTTGTTTGTTTGTTTATTGGCGTTTAACGGTCTATCAACAGCTAAGGTCATGTATATCCGGGCAAACGGGTACGATCCTGTTTCAACCTTGTTGTTTTGTTTAATTATATTTATTTTCAGTTATTGTTTCGATTAATTAATTATTAATGTACTTTTTTCCCCATTTATTGTTTTGTTTAATGAACTATAATAATGTATTTTATTTCCGTTTGTGGTTTTGTTTAATGAATTATATTTCTTTTTCAATTTATTGATTTGATAATATGGACTTATGACACGATTTGTACAGATGGAGTACCTGATATTATAGTTTCTACGAAGTCTTTATTATTTTTGCTTCAATTTTCTTTTTTAATTCTTAAATGTTTCATTACTTCTCTGTAAATTATGTTATAGCCTTATGTTTTTTTGCGACCAACGTAGACCCGGATCAGCCAGCATATTTGATCAGGGTCTACACCATTCAGTCAGTGAAACATCCATCTCCTTTTTGACAAACAATGTAGATCTTTACCAGACTGTAGCCGTGTGTTAGCAGATCAGTAGCCGATTTCACCAACATTGCAAAGTATACTTTTCTAGCAAAGTATACTTTGAGGGAGTAATCATTTATTTTCCCCAAAACACATTATGTCATATAGAACTAACAACTGCATATATTTGATGATTACAAGTATGCAGAATTATTATACTGAATATATTACATTATCACAGCCAATATGGCTGTGATAATGTAATAAATTCAGTATAAAAAAATTTAATAAATTTATCATAAAATTGAAAATTTCTCCCTCAAAGTATACTTTGCTAGAAAAGTATACTTTGCAATGTTGGTGAAATCGGCTACAGGATATATGCAGATCAGCATGCGCATTCAACCGGTCTGAACAATGTTTGCTATATGGTTGGGCAAACCTTCCTAATGACTGGCCACAAATGTCATCAGGCCCATATGTCCATTACAATGCTCATAATTTAGGCAGGCATGGGAGTGGAACACTATCCCCAATCCTGAAAATTTATTTGAGCAGCGGATTGCGCTGCGATTTGCTAGGGGGTTCTGGGGGCATGCAACAAGAATACTTGCAACAAGAAGTCAGTACATGTATAACAGGGATTCCGCTGGGGAAAATAAAAAAATCGCCACTTAAATTTTTTTTTAAAAAATCGAAAATTGTATTTTTTTATCGCCATTCTCAACGGATTTACAAGATTCACAAAAGTGGTCCCTCGGACCTCAAATCCGGATTTCCGGATTAATCCGGAAATTTCCCATGCCTGACTACACAACCGCTTGCATTAATCTTGCCCAGATTATCAACGTTTCTTAACATGCCAACTCGCAATCAACGAGGGACCAGTTGCTCAAAACCTCTATTAGCTTAACGGACTGTTAAATCCTTAACAGTGTTAAGGATTTAACAGTCTGTTAAAGCTAATAGAGGTTTTGAGCAACAGAACCCAGTTTGATTGTATGAGTCTGAGCTGTAGCACAGATCAGGCTCAGCCATTCAATCTGCTGGACTTCAAGCACAATATTCAAGTATTTTTCAATGAATAAATTGACAAATGTTGGCAAGATTAGCGCAGACGGAAGTGTGTCCTGGGTAGAACCAGTGGTCATACATTGTTGAAGCTGTTTGATGAACTATTTGTATGCACGGTGTTCACTACCAATCGCTATGGATGTGCAATGCATAATGTGAGGTTCGGGCGGCAGACTTGCTAACATTGCAAGAAAATCAGAAATAAAAACCCAAATTTAAAATGAATTCAGTTTATTTTGGAATTGTGGCAATTTCATGTCGTTTTTAGTTGGACACAAATACTCAAAAAGCAGTTTCCTTTTTGACAAGTAAAACAACCAGTTATTGCCGAATGGTTGCCATGCCACTGTATACATCGCATACAAGTTGAACCTGATGAAAACTGCTTGTCCAGAAATGACACGACGGCCAATCAAGAAAAACCAGAGAATAGCAAAATGGTAATGAATTCCCAGCGCATAGTGAAAGTAAGAGACATTTATGTCACTACATGCATACCGACCAACTCTCAAAATACATATGTTTGATATAATTTTTCAATAATGTACGTAGTGAAACCTCTCTAAGCCGGACACCCTGTGAGCCCCCATGGTATCCGGTTTAGAGAGGTTCCACTGTACAGACATCCAACATCCAGTTTACCACCAGTGTAGACCCAGATTTTCATGCAAGCCCGGGCATTTGGATCTGGACCGGCCGGATTACACGGGTTGTAAACAGAAAGCTGATGCAGTGTCATACATTACAATAATCCTTTACTTATCCTACCACATTCCTCAATAAAAATGAAATAAAAAAATGTGTATGTGCTCAAAAATAAATAAAAACTGGTGAAAATATGTTATGTGCAAAAGATATGAGAAAAGCTGTAGGAAAAGTAAAGGATTTAAACAAATTAAGAAAATAAATGTTTTCAAAGTTATATGAATTTTTAAATTTTCTAATGTTATGTTGTTACCGCAGTCATAACATAATACTATCAATGTTGCTCTTGAATCGGTAGGTATGCCATAAAATAAGTGACGGGAAATGTTTCTGACTTTCGGGAATTCACCACCAGCTCACCAGGCTCTGACCACTCTAGCACGTCCACCGTTTCAGTTCTGGCCAACCATTTCTCCCCAGGCTCCGTGTGTATGCCATATAGACGGCAGCATGGAAAACACCAGGGAACAAAATACTGTTTTATTGAGAAAAAGGAGAGCGTTTGATGAATGTATGTGTAGTAAAAATAAGATGAAATCATTTCATATTATTGCTCTAAATTTCTCATTAAATTTTGTCTTTTTGAAAGTTCGAAACCAAGTTTTTGATTTACAGCTTTCTATAATTGTATACTATACTTGTTGAGGGGTCATTGGAAGAATTCCTCCACTAACCCCTTTTGTATTAGCATGACCCGTCGTAGGGGGTCACATGAGTCATATACACATCATTGGTAGTAAACTACTCATAGCATTTCAGCTCCAAAAATGCACGATAAAACAAGGCGATCGGCAGTGAATGTCTCACCCATGAAGGTCAATGTCACCCGGATGACACTGGGCGGATGGTCATCACTGTGAGGAAGTTATTGATGATGTTTGGTAATGATCCGACTAACATATCAGGGGGGGGGGTTCATTAAACTTCGTAAGACTATAATGTTCGTAAGTGAAAAAATATGATATTTTTTCACTTACGAACATTTTAACAATGTTTTCTTGTAAACAATTATTGGATTTACATTTATTGAGCAGCCTATGCTCAATAAATGTTAATCCATAAATTGAAATTTTCCTAAATTCGCGTACGAAGTTTATAGTCAAACGGGCCCCATGAAATGTTCAACATTTGGACGTACGTCAAACATGTTTGACTCCAGAATTGTGACCACTGTGTCTCAGTGTCCACTAACGTGGGCGAGACAAAAACCGTACATGATTAGCTTTAGTCAATATCAGGGTGTACACATACTGATATTTGTTAAGAATTGCTGATAAGCCTATAATCCAATGTTTGCAAACAGTGTAGATCCAGATGAGTCGGCTTTACTTTATGCGTAATATACATGTAATAGTCCGATAATTAAAACAGAATATTCCATTCCAGTTACTTATGGTTGAAAGGGTTAATGAAGACTCCTAATAATCGACATTGATTAAAATTATTGATATCATTAATACATTTCTGTAGATACATATTTTGTAATGGTAACTTGTTAATTTTATTTTTGATATTGACAACTATTTTTTAAGAAATAACTAAATTGATTTTTTAGATAATGAGGACTACATGCACATGTATGAAGTTAATTTGAAGGACATTAACCCTAATTAAACCTTAAACATCATTAGGGAGGGATGTAACTAACGTTGATATAACGTGTATCCAACCCATTTGCATGTTATTTATGCCTCAGTCACATTTGCCGCGGCGGCCGTGGGGTCTAAAATATCTACGGCCAATAGCAATTATAGGGCCGCCACAGCATTCCCACGGTCACATGCTGTAGCAGTCACATTTGTTAGAGCAGCCGTACGGCGTATTTTGAATTTGTGGAGACAGAAAACCTGCGGCTGCCGTACGGCCTTTGAAGTGATGACGCACGTTCGCCTTAGGGCGTCCCTGCGGCGGCCGTAGGTTTTTGACAAATACCAAGGCAGACGCTAGGTAGCCGCAAGGCAGCCGCAGAATAGATTGAAGAGCGCCATCAACCATCAATAACAACAGCGAGCGTACGGGAACCGTGCGTGGGCCTTGCGTTGCCACATATGGTGTGCCACATACCGCAATGCCACCGTCGGGCACCGTAGGGCCGCCTTAAGACTGCCCTAGGGCGCCCGTGGAATTCCTGCGGCCGCCGCAATTTTGTGGGGGTCCGCAAAAGTCAATTGTAATTCATAAGACCCTAGGGCAGCCACACGGCAAACGCAAGGTCACCGTACGCCCGACGTATGGTCGCCGTGGAACCGCTCTACGGCATGGCTACGGCGTGTCTAATTGCTACGGCGAACCTATAAATGAAAAAAGTTATAACTCCGCGCTATAATCCCACGGCGACCCCTACGGCCTGTGGTAAAAGATAGGGATACGCCCTAGGGTCACCCTACGGCCACCGCAGATCCTCTGCGGCCGCCGCAGGTATCTCTCGATTTCGGGGGCCTACGGCCGCCGTATCCTAGCCTTAGAGCAAATGTGACTGAGGCATAAGTCATTACTTGTTTAGTAGTAGTAGTATCGATTTGCAATTAACTATTATCACAGTAAACCGTAAAAATATTATTTTTTTTAAAACTGCTAGTCAAGTTGTGCTGTCTTATCGTGACAAAACAGGAATTCAAAATTATATGTTGTGACCACTCATTTGAACCATCTACGGAGTGATAGCAACATATAATTCCGTGAATAATTAAGATAAAAAAAATTGTATACAAATTATGCAGCCTCCGCATGTAATGGGCGGTTAACCGAGGCGCGGCCCGTGTAGATGAAGGTCAGGGCCCGTTTCACTAATCTTCATACGACTAAAATGTACGTAAGTGCAAATTTAGGATCGTCTTAAAATGTAATTGATGGATTTACATTTATTGAGCACATGCAGCCTATGCTCAATAAATCTAAATCCAATAATTGTTAAGAATACATTGTTAATGTGAAATTTACAGACTATCATAATTTGCACGTACGAACATTGTAGTCGTACGGAGTTTAGTGAAACGGCCCCAGCTAGCAAACTCATGTAGCCCGTCATGGATCTATATATAGTTTTCAAATTGATATCGGGCACTGGTTGCAAATTTTACTTGGTTCCATTTTGTCACGAGAAGACTTAAATCATCATGAAATTATAGTATACGTGTACATAGGTTCTGGCCATCAAAAGGTGTCCGACACATTTGAGAATAGCCATGTGGTTTTGTACATGAGAAGATGTTCGAAATGTCATGAAAATGTTTACAAAATTGATGATGTTTTCTATAAATGACGTCAGAAGTTTACGAACTGTTCAGAGCAAATGCAGAATTGAATTCCGCAATTGCTGTGAAAATCTTGTAAACGTTTGGTTTCATTTACAGAAAATATCACAGTTTCTGTAAATAGTTTTCATCACACATCTTCTGAGGTACAAACTCGTGTGACTTGTCTAATCTGTGACTTGTCTAAATCCTGATCTTCCCGCACACACATACAAGGTGTATGATCACGTGGTACTAACAACAACAACAAGTACCGATTCAAAGTACGTATTCATTTATAATGTCCTTATTACGTAACGGATTTTGATGAAATATGGCGCATCAAACGCGTCTTGTTAAGCTGCATTTGGTGGTCTCTGTATTTTCGTCCAAACTTCTGTCGTTTTTGCGAAGAATCGATTTCCGCGTCTCCGACACGGAAATCGATTCTTCGCAAAAACGACATAAGTTTGTGCCAAACTCCATAGACCACCAAATGTAGCTCATGAAGACGCGTTTGCTGCGCCATATTTCATCAAAATCCGTTGCATATTAAGGAAATTATCAAATAATACTTACTTTAGAGTGGGCGACGTTCTTGTTGTTGTAACCACGTGATCATGCATCTTGACATAGTTACTAGATAAAGATCTATATGTCCCTAGCATGACTGGTATTCATTAACTGAATAACAAACAGTGCAGACCCTGGTCAACTGAGCTTATTGGTTTTTGACTCGTGATCTTAATTGATTGTATATAACCATAGGTAGCGTGTGTCATGTTTATGATGCCAAGGACATATGTACATATACACATGAACAGTTTACAAGGTCGCATTTCTGCAATACCAGCATCCATTTTCTCTCAGTGTCCTTAATTATATTGTTAATTGCTTCAACACCAGTGTCTAAATATAAAACTACTAGTAGGTACTGATATTTTGATATTAAATATCTAGAAGGTAGGCACTCGCCGTCTTTTCAACCAACGGAAGTGGATTGTTTACTTTGGGCCCGGCTCGATAATTCAGTAATTGTAACGCGTGTGAAGGCCGGGACCAACATGGTCCCGACCTTCTTGCGCGTTACCATTACTGCATCAGCGAGCCGGGCCCAAGGTACACTAGTACCACTTCCGTTGGTTGAAAAGATGGCGAGTGTCCTACCTTCTAGATATTAAATATAAGAGTAAAATTGGGTATGATTTAAAGACGCTGTTCTCGCTCATACCACAGCGTGCTTATGGGTAGAACCAGTACTGTAAACCATTTCGAGGGAAAATTTTATAATTTGATTCTGTTATGTAACAGGACACTTAGAAAATGGAGTCCGGTTTACAATTGAAATGTCATTTGATAACTTGTAGAAATCCACCATGGTTGTGCCATCAATGTTCGTTTCTAACACTCGCTGAAGTTGTAGATCGGCGTTGAAGTTGTAGAACTGAATGAATCTGTAATTACAACATAATTGTGTAATTGGGAGATTATTCCACTTCGAGACCAGTCTTATAAATAGGTTACCGAAGTTGAACAATTGGAGTAACTTCCCTTAGAACCGTTTCCGGGGCGTTAGTGGCACTACTGTCTGTTCCACGTTTTGCCACGATTTTCAAAATTTATTTTAACTTTTGTTTTCTTAGTTACATCATTTTCAATCTCGCCAGGTTTCGGAGTCAATTTCCAAAATTTTTCGTTTTTTGATCCTTCAGGATCAAAAAACGAAAAGTTTTTGGAAATTTACTCCCCATCATGGCCCATGTTAAATTCCCATAGGAAAATCGTTTTTTCGCAATAAAATCAATATTTGCTGGAATTTCATCAAATATTTTTTTTTGGGGAGGGCGACTTTTTTTGTCATTGGTGAAAAAGTACTTACTTTTAAATATTTTTTAGATTTAATGTGTTTAATGGCCAAATTTTCGTGGAACAGATAATAGGATTGGCGTAGATTGTCGGTTTAATGGCTTAAAACTGAACAATGTAATGTCAAATTGACAGATTCCACCAATTTTAATGCCAGTGAAGTCCTGGAAGTTGTTCTAAGGGAACTTACATGTACTCATGATTTTCCAGATTTGGTAAGTTATTTATAGCACAAGTCTATAAGGGAACACTCTTACAAAACCAGGCTTGTTTCGTTCATGAAGAGTGTAGATCCTGATCATGTTTTATGCAGTTATACTGCAAACTGTAAATCTGTGAATGTTGGTTAAGCTTAATGGATGATTCGTTGACTGGGTTGTAAACAGTGACGCGCCAGTAGCCTATTTCACCAACATTGCAAAGTATACTTTTATAGCAAAGTATACTTTGAGGAAGTAATCATTTATTTTTCCTGAAATGCATTATTTCATATAGAACTAGCAAATGCATATATTTCATGATTGAAAGTATGCAGAAATATTATACTGAATTTATTACATTATCACAGCCAAATTGGCTGTGATAATGTAATAAATTCAGTATAATAAAAATTAATAAATTTATCCTAATAAATGCAATAAGCCATAAATGCAATAAGCCTAGTTTTGTCAGATTATGATCCAAATTATATTTAGAGATATTATACAGAGATATGGGTAAACTGTAACCACCTGTAGTTTGCAGCCAGTGTAGACCCATATATAGGCATGCGGATAAACCATTACACCACTATAACAAATTAAATAGTCTTCACATTTTGGCAGCTTGAAAAAATGCTGAAGTTAACAAGATTTGTTAGTAAACAAGGGCTTATAGAATACCACCCACCACATGTGGGTCAATGATATTGTGGTAGAAAAATATTGTAAATGAATGATGAAGAATCACCATAGAAATGTATGTGTGACACATAAGACATTCCATAGAAGGAACCAGAAAGTATAATAAATTCATCCCTTGCTAAGGTTCCCGTCAACACACTAAGTCTGTGACCCTGATATTACCAGGGGAGGTTTGGGAGGAGGGTCTTGGATTTGTCTAAGCATCAGGAATGCATGCGTAAACTATGAAGATGTTTCATGATAGGAAATTATAAAGAAATGTTGTAAAAAAAGTAATTTTGCCAATGGGAAGGCATCCGCATTTGTGGGCAATAAACTATGGATGATGATAAATAAGCATATGATGTTTCATGTCATTCTGACTTATGGTTGCAGGTACTCAAAATCCTTTGTTGCAAAAATTTTAAATACATTTGACCTGACTGAATCTTAGACAGTTATGCCTCATGGATGGGAATCGGAAATAAAATATGGATGATGATAAACAAAAATGTTAAGTTTCAAGTCAGACATACACTTCATATATATACAGTACATTGTGATTAAACATTTAATGTAAATGTCGCAAAATATATGTAAGACATGATTTGATGACAGCACTTTAGAACCATTTCCACTGGAAATGATTCTAAAATGCTGGCAAAGAATGTTTTCGAAAAATCGAAAATAAATAATAAACAGCTGACGACAACATTTAATTCGGCAGTGTAAGGGTTTTATCCCGTCAACACAGTGCGCATGTGCCGTGAAACACGGTGCCGTGAAACATTTTTGATATCCAGTCAATACAATTTTTGCATTTTACAACCATTTGTATGTGTTGACGGGATAAATAGAATAGTAGGTTAGTGCCGTGAATGGGAAACAATATCTGGCGCGGCACGGAAACGGGATGTGCTCGGCAGAGCCTCGCCCATCCCGTTTGCTGAGCCTTGCCATATATTGTTTCCCATTCACGGCACTAACCTACTATTCTCTATAAGCACACATTTCAAAGTCCTTTAGCAGTATCGTTAGGCATGCAGACAGACAGCATAGGTGGGCAATAGAAGCAAAAGATTGATACTGATAAACAAACATCTAACATTTAAAGTCATTCAGACTTAATGTTCCAGAAATATTAGGTACTCAAAAACTAACACAAATGTTGCAACACATTTATTGTCAGGTCATTGACCATGAACTTGGGCGTGTCGTGTCGGTCACATGGACAGGGAATGGAATGAACGCATGGATGATAATAAAGGAAATCAAGTAAACCTGACTTATGATCGCAAAGATATAAGGTACTCAGAAACGTTAACACATTTTGTTTGGCAAAACTTTATAACATATTTCGAAGTCATTCGAACTTGACATTTGACAGATCACATGGGTGGGCAACAGAATGAAAATATGCATATTGTACTCATGTATGAAGGTTCAAAAATGTATGTGGCTGTGATTGGAAAAATGGGGCCTATGGCCTTTGCGACCAGGGTATATCTACAGCAGTATGTGCATCAGCACAGTCTGATCAGGATCTGCCCGGTTCGCATATCCATCAATGAAACACCAATCATGCTTCTAACAATCAATATACATGTAGACAGTATCAGGCTACAGAAGTGTTATATGCTCAATAAATGTAAATCCAATAATTGTTTGCAAGAAAACATTGTTAATGTGAAATGTACAGACTATCATAATTTTGCACTTACGCACATTTTAGTCGTAAGAAGTTTAGTGAAACGGCACCCAGATTCTTAGCGTGGCCCTAATAATGAATATAACTCAGAATGTTCGTTACTTACAATTCAGTAGACTGGCATATCTGATCCTGTCTCCATGGAAACCTTGTTGGTTCAATCACAGTCCATCCGTCTGTTACCATAGTAACCGAGACAATCTCCTAGCTATGAAGTAAATGAAATTTCAGCATTAACCCGTAAAAGGCAGAATTTAAAATTGTCCTCTGCTCTTTTTTTCCATATTTGTCTAATTTCTTAACAAAACCTGTGTTGACAGCATATGAGACTCGTTTCCAGTGGAAACGATTCTCATGTGCTGTCAAAACATAATCTCATCAGGAAAAATTAAATATAAAATGAACAGCATATGACAAATGTAAGTCAGCAGTTTTAAGAGTTAAGAATGACTTGAAATATGAAACTAGAAATGACCCATATACATATTGTTTTCTGTTATTTATATCAAAATTGTTATTTTTATTGACAAAAACTTTTCTAAGCGCATCAGATCATCCCATACGACACAATTTAGTGAGAATATTGAGGCTCAACAATAAACTATGTGGATATTCAGCGTATCTCAGATGATGTCTTATGTATTCAAAATGATTGCGATTTTCACTGTAAGGGTCGCAAATGGGTCAGCACTATTTTTGCAACAAGAGCATGTAAACTTGTGTAAGATCATACAATGTATATGTATAATACATGTACATACAATTGCATGAGACTAGCAACAAGTCTTCGAGGTCGTGTTTTCATGATATAAAACTGAATATAAACTTACCGGGAACATTAACGACGACCTGCTGGGCAGTACACATCCTTCATGATACCATCTCGGCTTCGTCAGACTGTGCCACGACGTCGTAGATAGAAACACGGCTGCTACACGTGAAACTGTAAAAACTAAGGTACATATTAAAAATTAGAAAGAAATCGCAGATGACAGAATTTAATTCAGCATTGATAGAGTTAACACCGAGCTTTAACGCATTGAATGTAGCAAACAGTTTAGATCCAGATAAGCCGGCTCCTGTCTCATCATGATCTGCACTGTTTATGATTAAAAGTTTACCTTTTATATACTATGCACCCAAGTATTCCTGTGCATGTACATTTCATCGTGTGCCTCCACTTGTAAATTACCTGTCTGACATTGAAACTATGAGAACTTGAAGCATGCATAATAATTGTATACACGACTGCTATATAATGTATACATATCGGGGTTATATACTATACCGGTATATCATATATAGGATATATAGGACATATAGGTATATAATTATGGTATATATACATACTAAATAATTATAATACGTACAGGTATATAATTATGGGCCTATTATATATAAATCGGGATTAAGATGTATACAAGCATGTGCATGGAATAACAATCAACACAACATATCATTAACATGTAGTAGAACAAACATCAGCATGTACAATGGGGTCACGAACGAACACGACAGGTTGAAAAAATTATAATTTTCGAAAAAAAAATTATTTTTTTCGAAAATTGTAATTTGTTCAACCTGTCGTGTTCGTTCGTGTGTGCACTTACACGCCGACCACACTGTAAACATACCATTGCATAAAATGTAAATTTGCAATGATGAACAGTGTATTAAATAAATAATGTAATAAATAAGCAAATGAGACAGCTACAACAAAACACATTAGGTAAATTAGTACAGTATCAATGCATGATGCCGCACTTATGCAAAAGTAAATCTTACATCTATGTTGATTTAAAATGATATTTAGTAAATTCATTTACTCATTTCCTAATAAACGTGGCCACAATTCATTATGAAATCAGTAAACTTGTTTAATAAATATATTAAATCATCACCCGGGTAAGATCCTCCATATACTGACCTGCTTGATAGTACTGACCTGCTGACCTGCTTGACCTGCTTGCTGCAATGTATTATACTGTACTTATGTAATGAATTGAATCTTACATTTATGTTGACTTATATATTTATTCAACATGTTTACTGATTTCAGGAGAAACGAGGCCTCATTTCTTATGAAATCAATAAACGTGTTTAATAAGTATACTAAAGCACTCAGGTAAGATCCTCTCTATATACTGACCAGCTTCATGGTTGCTAGGCAACTATCCCTGTCCCCACCGACACTGGTGCATCTGCCTGCTGAAATTCTGTAGGCTGTAGATTTTTTCTCATTTCCTCTCATGATTCCTCTACAATAACATGTTTTGACACTGCATGCGAATAAAGTCAAATGAAAATAAGACCATACAGAAAACACATCACGTGATCAGTACAGCTTCAATGTATTATGCTATACTTATGAAATAAATATAATCTTACATTTATGTTGATTTAAAATATTTATTAGACAAATTGACATATTTCATAAGAAACTTGGCCACAATGTCATATGAAATCAGTAAACTTGTTTAATAAATGTATGAACTCATAACTTGTGTAAGTTTGTTTGTTTGTGTATTGGTGTTTAACGGCCTATCAACAGCTAAGGTCATGTAAGGCCGGGCAAACAGGTTCGATCCGTTTTAATCTGCAGCATTGGGGGGAAATCCCAAAATCAGAACGGAATATTTACATCGCTAAACGATATATTCAGCCATGAAATTAGAATAACCTGACCTGGTGCCAGGTCCATACCACACCAAAGGCACTTGGCCCCTTCCCCTAAAATAGAATTACGATTAATCGTAATACTCACATAAGGGGTATAACAAGATTCAACTGTCACATACAAAATTCCAAAGACGTATGTGAGGGCCAAACCAGGTCTCCAGTCGGAATTCCGGTAAGGATGAACCCCGATCGTTAAATTACCCATCACATACTCCCACCTGTCACCCACTATAACTTGTGTAAGATCCTCTATATATACTGACCTGCTTCATGGTTGCTAGGCAACTATCTCTGTCCCCACTAACACTTGTACATCTGCGTGCTGAAATTATGTAGGCTGCCGTATCTTTTTCTCATTCCTCTATTCATCTACAATAACATGTTTTGACACTACATGCCAATCATGTCAAATGAAAATGAGACAGAAAACACATTCTTACAGACGTTTTGACGTCAATGACCACATGCGTAAGGACGGATCGTCAAGAACAAAGCAATACATCTCTCTTGGTATTCTATATGTTAGTGTACTAACTACATTAGAATTTGGACTGGTGGATGAGAACATTTTCCTTACAATGTTTGCGACCTGCTTAGCCCCGGATCAGACGGCTATGATTCATATATCTACATTGTAAGTCGCCCGTCCGCAAATATTCCCCGCCCCATGGGGTGGGGGTGGTGGGTGAATGAAACTATTCACTGACTATTATATAAATAATGTGATAAAAGCTAAAGGTATTGGCCCTCACATCGGCAGTGGTTGTTGGGCGACCTTGGGCTTTCATGAAAACTATTTTGGTGGGGTGGGGGAGGGTTATGGGGTGGGGTGAGGTCATTAATCTGAGGGAAGAGGGGGACACGTGTAATTTTACAAATAGGCATAAAAACAGAGAGAGTTTTCAGAAATTCACAAAATGCAGAATACATTACCTTACAACCACCCGATGTGAACACTTCGCCTTCTCTCTGTACAATGCCACTAATCCTTGTTTTGGAGGGAAACGATTGTTAGGGGATTAATGTTTACTCGCTAAAATGCAGGTGTGAAAATAAACAGAAATACTGTAACAATGTTACAGTATTGTATAATTTTCCTCAAAAGTTACTCTAAACTTGCAAGTCAACTCACACAATTCATACTGTGAAAGTGAGTGGAGAAATGTGGCTTATTGCATTTATGGTCAGTATAGCTCCTGGTGCCCGTTTCACTAAACTTCGTACGACTAAAATGTTCATAAGTGCAAAATTATCATAGTTTGTTAATTCCACATTAACAATGTTTTCTTGTAAATAATTATTGGATTTCCATTTATTGAGCATAGGTTGCATAAAACGGCGTGGATGTTTTTTCCAAATCCATATGGCCGCAAAATCCAAGATGGCCGCCAACACAATATAAATAAAATATATATTCTGCAATTTGACTTCCAAAGATATATATTATATTTGTATAATGAGAACGGCAATACAATGCGTATCATATCATATACATGTAGGTTGACCAAATTAAATTCCAAAATGGCCGCTTACAAACAAACGATATCGCCGTGTATATACAAAATACGCTGATATGTTTTAACTATCAACATCTTATGGTATGTTTCCCACAATGTATGCATCGTTGTTGCTCTATATATAGTGTAATAGTTACACATTCTATACATTCATAATGCAAACGCCCATTCGACGTATTGCGCTTACAATACATTAGACACGTGACGTCGCGCGATGTTGTTGATTTGTTAAAGTTCGCAACGTCGCTGTTCCAGGAATTGCGACAAAATGACGTAAAACAATATTATTGTTAATGTTATTATTTGGTTATTTACATTTTTGAAACTATCTAGGAAATGCAGTGTAAATATAAGTAATAAAACCATGGGCTGTTGCGTTTACTTGGGTGAACAACACATTTGGTATGTTTAAAGTTTGCGAGCAGTCCTTCGGACAATGTGTTGTGCACCCCATTAAACGCAACAACCAATGGTTTTATTTCTTAATTGGATGAGTAATTAAAACATATACAAACGTGTACCAATATTTTGATTATGATGCAAAAATATGGAAATCCTTTCGCACATGATATTGTTATTATTACTAAAATCTGAAAGTAAATGTAATTAATTTTCATAGTTTCCTTGATGTTGTTGATATCTTTTTACACCAGTCTACAACATTTCTATATCTATGTGTGTATTCATGTAAACAAACCTATTCGATAACATAATAATTACACCACCTGAAGTTAAATCTGTACTGAAATCTCTAAAACTCGGAAAAGCAGCAGGTCCCGACGGCATAAATAACAGGATTCTGAAGGAACTTTCTCCACAACTATCCAAGCCTTTATGTGATCTGTTTAAAAGATTTCTATATCTTGCTCAGGTACCAACTTTGTGGAAGGAGGCCTCTGTCTGTGCGATTTTCAAAAAAGGTGATCCATCAGACGTATCAAATTATCGACCTATATCGCTTCTTTGCACCATGGAAAAGGTAATGGAGAAAATCATACACAAACACATGTTCAACTTTCTCAACACTAACAATTGCATCTCAACTCTTCAATCTGGGTTTGTGCCAAATGACTCTACAGTTAACCAACTTGTCGATCTCTATACTACTTTTGGAAAGGCTCTTGATGATGGTAAAGAGGTTCGTTCCGTTTACTGCGATATTTCAAAAACATTTGATAAAGTATGGCACAGAGACCTTGTCCTTAAATTACAGGCGACAGGATTACAGGTTCTTTGCTCAGTTGGCTTACAAACTACCTACAAGGGCGTAAACAACGTGTTGTACTACCCGGGCATACTTCTGATCTTGCTGATATATATGCTGGTGTTCCTCAAAGCTCTATCCTGGGACCACTGCTCTTCTTGGTATACATTAATGACATTGTAAACAACATTACTTCTACTATCAAATTATTTCCTGATGATACATCTCTCTATGTTGTTGTGAATGACCCTAATCAGGCAGCCGATTGTCTTAATACTGACCTTGAAAGGATACAACAATGGGCCAACAAATGGATGGTGACCTTCAATCCCTCTAAGACCGAATCTCTTCTTATCTCTCGGAAAACTAACACTCCTCAGCACCCTCCATTGCTCATGAACCATTCGGTCATCCAAGAAGTTCAACATCATAAAGATCTCGGTCTTTCTCTATCAAACAATGGAACATGGCACTCTCACTTTGAACTTACAAATTCCAAAGCATGGACAAGAATCAATATGATGAGGAAGTTGAAATTTCGCCTCAACAGGAAAACTCTTCAAACAATGTACACCTCTTTCATTCGTCCTGCCTTGGAGTATGCTGATGTTATATGGGATAACTGTACAAGGTACGAAGAACAAGATTTGGAAAAAATACAAATCGAAGCAGCTCGTATTGTAACTGGAGCCACTAAACTTGTATTATTTGAATCTCTATATCATGAAACAGGTTGGGAAACCTTAAAATCCAGTCGAAAGAAACACAAACTTGTACTCTTCTATAAAATGTATAACCGGCTCTCACCTCCCTATTTGTCATCTCTTGTCCCTGCAAACGTAGGTGAAACTGTTGACTATAGTCTAAGAAACTCGCAGAACACAACCACACTGGCTTGTAAGACTCAATTGTATCTAAATTCATTTCTACCGTCTACAATACAAGACTGGAACCAACTCTCATCGCCAATTCGTAACTCCACTTCCCTGAGAATCTTCAAGAATCACATTAACATAGATATTAGAAAACCACCCAACTATTACTATTATGGTAAGCGCGAAGCACAAATCTACCACACACGCATTCGGACACATTGTAGCAATATAAACCAACACTTATTCTCGAAGAACATAATAGATAATCCACGCTGTAGATGTGGGGCGATTGAAGATACACAACACTTTTTCCTACACTGTCCCATATATATGGACCTACGACTTAACATGAACACCAGTTTATTACAGTTCGATATTCCCAGAGACGAATTACGTGTACTCCTATATGGTAGTCCATCAGCTGATGACGAAACTAATATGTCGATCTTCAAGTCGGTTCATGAATACATTACCCGGTCGAAACGGTTTGAGAATCGGTAGATACACATAGTCTCTTTCTCACCCGATTGATCACCTAACTTGTATATTCCTCTCCTTCTTCGGAACGCCATTATTAAAGAATACATCACAATCATAAGTGGACTATCCAGTCAGCTGAGTTGGACGGGCAAACTACCTTGTATTCATATTTCTACTTGTATTTTTCTTCTTTCTTTTTTTATATTATAACTACTATTTGTTATACCTCCTACTTCTCTTTCTTGTTTTCTTTGGTGTTTTTTGCGTCTCCAAATCAGTGTAAACAGTGTCCAAAATTTGTTCTGCTTTGCTTTGCACAATCATACAACTATTTATATGCGTTGTCACGACAACAACATAAATGTATTTGGCTTTCCTCTGAATCCTTTTCACATTTTTCAATTATTGTAACGTGTACTACATTTGTAAACATGATACTGTATGTGTCAAAATGTGAATAAAATATTGTTCAACTAAACCTATTGTTCACCTCTTTAGAGCGAATGCGTAAATCTGACACATGTAATTGATAGTTTGTTTACCTTGTTAGTGACTATTCCTAATTCTATTAACATCATTAATATTCGTGGTATGGGTCATGTAATAAAACAATTATAGTCTTTTGAGTCGGTGTACATGAGATATACTGACCTGAGAAAAGTGACGTTCACCGACGCCGAAGGCCTTCGGCGTCTGTGAACGTCACTTTTCTCAGGTCCGTAAATCTCATGTACACCTCCTCAAAAGATATACTTGTATATTATAGGATACAGCGAATTATAGGATACAGTCTCAATGAGACGATTCCAAAGCACTCCCAACATGCCATTTTTGGTGAAGAAATAACAAAATTCCCCCCAAATTTGATCAAATTACGCACCTTAACTGGAGCTCTGAACTTCGTACGAATACAATGTTCTGAAGTGCAAATTTAGGATCGTCTGTAAATTTCAATTGATGGATTTACATGTATTGAGCATAGGCTGCATATGCCGCCTCTACTCAATAAATGTAAATCCAATAATCGTTTACAAGAAAAAATTGTTAATGTGAATTTACAGAATGTCATAATGTTGCACTTACGAACATTTTAGTCGTACGAAGTTTAGTGAAACGGCCCCCTGGGCTACAGAAACTGCTGTGCCCGTGCAATGGCACTTTATTATAAATGTATTTCGTTCTGTTTTGATTGCCTGTTCGTGGTATTTATCTTTCTATGTGAGACGCCATGGGATTTTGTACCTACGGACATCTGCGATATTTCATGAAATCTACTTACAGAAAATGGGATATTTTCCGTAAATGACTTCAGAAGTTGACACAAATTTACATTCCGCATGTACCCTGAAATTCTTGTCAACTTTCGACTTCATTTATGGAAACTTTGTTAATGAAATAACGCAGTTGTTAGAAGTTACAAAATCGCGTGGCTTGCCCCATGTATTGTAATGCCATTGCGCGTTTCCTATTGGCTTTCGGTAACCGTCAAGACTCGCTGGCAGCTGGCACGACATGCGGGAGCGATGTCAAATTCTGACGTGACCACCGACTGTGGCTTCAATGTGGCTGTGACTGGAGAAGCGGGGTTTGTGACCAGTGTAGCTCCTGATCAAATAGCGTATTCCTGTAACGTGAGAACAATATATACTCCTTGTGCGAAGCATTGTGGGTGGTTCATTGATGGAACGGCGAACAGTGCAGATCTTGATCAGACTGTGCGGATGCACAGGCTGATCTGGATCTACACTAGTTGCAAAGGCCATGATCCCCATTCCTAAAACGTCAGAAACGCCATTTCCTGCATTCCCCACGAAAGCTGCTTCCTGTGCCAGAACGATTTGTCGTGAGTTAATTTCCTTAACCCCTTGAACCCCTACATAGCTGAAATAGAATATTCCATTTCAACTTTCAGACCATTCTGTTAATTGGAAAAATGGTGATTTTTGTGATATATATTTTTTAAAAATCAACAAACAGTGCAGATCCCGATGAGATGCTCATTGTGAGCCAGCTCCCCTGGATCTACACTGTTTGTAAACATTGGCAAAGTGATATGTAGTGTTGAAAGGTGTAATATTTTCACCGCTACATAGCTGAAATGGAATTTTCCATTTCAAGTTTCAGACCATCCTATTACATGTACATGTAATATAATGGCGATTTTTGTAAAAGGAAATTTGAAAATAGAATAAAGTGAAACGTCTCCAAACCGGACACTATGTGAGGTCCCCAGGGTGTCCGGTTTGGAGATGTTTCACTGTAAATCAGATATGTGATCACTTCATGGCACATTGTAGTGTTTTGTAATCATGAAAATGCATTGTAATCAGAGATACATAACAGCGAAGCACATCTAAATTAAACATCCGTATTTTCTCGAGTGTCCTGTTTCGAGAGTTACTGCTGTACATATAAACAGTGCCGATCATGATTAGATGGCTTATTATGAGCGGATTCATCTGGATCTACACTGTTTGCATCATTGGGACAACGATCTGTAGTTTCGACAGGTTTAACATTTTCACCCCTGCATAACTGAAATAGAATCTTCCATTTAGACTTTCAGATCGTTCTACTAATTAGAAAAAATGTGATTTTGTAAAAATGAGAAAATATCAACAAACATTGCAGATCCTGATGAATTGGCTCATTATGAGCCGGCTTGTATGTAGCTACACTGTTTGCAAACATTTCCATTATGGTATCTGGGGTTGAGAGGGTCAAACGCGTCGGTAAATGACCTACAGAGAAATCCAAATATGAGACACGTCATATGATGGTGTGCCTAAGAACATGTGAGATTTTTCATGAAATATTTTTATTACAGGAACTGTTATATTTTCTGTAAATTACGTCGAACATTGATGATTTTTTTCAAAGCAAATGCGGAATATTCCGCATTTGCTATGAAAAAAATCATCAATTTTCGACGTCATTTACGCAAAATATCGTGCATTTTGTAAATATATTTCACACACGTTCTTAGGTACAAAATCACATGGCGCGTCTCATATTTGGTAACCTTTGTTTTTGTCGAGCCAGTTCACGGGAAGCGAGACAATATGGTCACAAATACGTCCACGTGTTCGTCAGTACGTGCTTTCGTCCGAAGTTTGCGTCTTCGATCTCTGCAACCATCATATACGTGTACTCGGGCTCACAATTCAGTAGTTCTGGAAACGTAATACGCCAAATACTCTAGAACCCGATGCGAGTATCTGAAGTTGTACGTGTCCGCAACTACCAGTTCGTGTATGATAATGTACATTTTCCAAGACTACATAATAGATCACCGAATGCAAAAATAACGACACGAGTACCATGCTCATTAATACGGTACTCTGCTTTTTCCGCCAATTAATTGATGGTTTCCGGCGCTGGTCATTTATTCCGGCAAGTGTCTTAGTCCGATAGAATATCGCGAAGTGATGTGGCTCGATTTCCCGCCATAATAAAGGAGCGGGGAGTTGGTCATTTCCACTAGATTGAATTTCCGTTTCCAGTTGCTATTATATGTGTATGTGACTGGAGAAATGGGGCCTATGGCGTTTTGCGATCAGTGCAGATCCAGATCAGTCTGTGCATCCGCACAGTCTGATCAGGATCTGCACTGTTCGCCATGCTATCAATGATATAGCCGTCATGCTTCTAACGAGTGATATAGGTTGTTATCAGGCTACAGGAGTGTGCAATTTGATCAAGAGCTACACTGGTTACAAATCCCATAAGCCACCTTTCTACAGTCACTGCCATATATTATGAGCACGGCTCTGAAAGTACCACCCTTATCACATCGCCACATTTCGCCGATATTCAATTTCGAAAAACAGATGCAATAATATATACTGTGGAACCTCTCTAAAACGGACACCCTGGTAGGTCCCAGGGTGTCCGGTTTAGAGATGTTCCACTTTAAATCAGACATATGACTATGCCAAGGTATGCGGCTCTGCTTTGCGAACATGAACAGCCATAAGCATCATAAAGATACACAAATGAAACCCATAACATTAAGGATACACGGACTGCCTGCGTGTCCGGTTTAGAGAGGTTATACTGTACATGTATTCCCAATGGCCAATGACGTTGAACGTTGACATACCGTTAAAATATCATGCGAAATTTCCCATGAGCACAGTAGCCTTTTCTATCACCAATATTGCAAAGTATACTTATCTTGCTCAGTACACTTTGAGGGAAAAAATTTCAATTTAAGGATAAATTTATTAATGATTATTATATTTAATTAATTATCATTATACTGGATTTATGACATTATCACAGCCAAGTTGGCTGTCGTAATGTAATACATTCAGTATAATAATTCTGCGTACTTTTAATCGTCAAATGTATGCATGTGTTAGTTCTATATACGAAATAATGCATTTCGGGGGAAAAATGATTACTCCCTCAAAGTGTACTTAGCTAGATAAGTATGCTTAGCAATTTTGGTGAAATCGGCTACTGGAATTGGCGTCAACTTTCGACGTTTATGAAAAAAATGATTGATTTTGGAAATCAGAATCGGCGAAAATCGCTGATGCGATAAGTAAAGCAATACCAGAGCCGAGCTTATTTCACAGTCATTGTGACTCGAATTTCTGGCGGCTGGGATAGTAACGAGTGCCTGTGTCCGCTTCTTAAAAGGTACATGCCCACTCAGTAAGCACAAAATGTTCTTTATATCAGACATCATCACAAGTTCTAAAAATTACGAGTGCTCGCTATACAGATATAATAATTTAGTAATATTTATTTTACGGATAGTGTTTGTTTGTTTTGTTTGTGTATTGGTGTTTAACGGTCTATCAACAGCTAAGGTCATGTAAGATAATTGTGTATTGTGCTATAGACAGACGACACCATACAAGCGTCCAATGAATGTGACATATGACTGGATGCTCCAAGACTGCTGGGATCTGGTCTGCTAGAGCCGTGATGGATTGAGCTGACACACAGCGTGTTGTTTTAATCCGATTGTTGTCAGACGAGAACAGCACGGCAATAAACCGAGAAAACACGACTAAGGTACATGCCCACTCAGTAGGCACATAATGTTCTTACTAGGAATTAAATAAGTTTATATTTGTGTCACTATTCCACCAGTTCTAACAATTACGAGTACTCGCTATACAGATATAATCATTAGGTAATGTTTATTTTACTGATAGTAAAATAAATATTACTAAATGATTATATCTGTATATCAGGCACTCGTAATTTTTAGAACTGGTGGAATAGTGACACAATTATACACTTATTTAATTCCTATAAGGAACAGTTTGTGCCTACTGAGTGGGCATGTACCTTTAAATGTTGATAAAATTTAATATTATAAAAAATATATTTGACTTATTTTTATATAGCTGTAGAATAATTAAATTTGGGCAGGTATCATGAAACAGATGGTACATAGTTATCTAATAGATAGATATGAATGGATGCTAGAATGTTGCCGTGATCTGGTGTACCGGAGCCGTGATTGATGGACCTGACACACAGCGTGTTATTTTAATCGAATTATTGTCAGACGCGAGTACCACGTCAATAAATAGATAAAACCCGACTACTACCATGACTACACGTAGTGTCCTTTGGTAGAGTTTTATGGAACGCCATGACTGCCTTAACTGAACTAATATTGTTATATTATGTGGATTCGTCTTTGTTTTATATGGATTCATCTTCATCGTATGTGGAATCGTATTTATCTTATGTGTATTCATCTTTATCTTATGTGGATTTGTATTTATCTTATGTCAATTTGTCTTTATATTATGTGGATTCGTATTTATCTTATGTCGATTCATCTTTATCTTATGTCAATTCGTATTTATATTATGTGGATTCGTCTTTATCTTATGTGGATTCGTATTTATCTTATGTCAATTCGTATTTATATTATGTGGATTCGTCTTTATCTTATGTGGATTCGTCTTTATCTTATGTCAATTCGTCTTTATATTTTGTGGATTCGTATTTATCTTTTGTCGATTCGTCTTTATCTTATGTGGATTCATCTTTATATTATGTGGATTCGTATTTATCTTATGTGGATTCATCTTTATCTTATGTCAATTCGTCTTTATCTTATGCCAATTCGTCTTTGTCATATGTCGATTCGTCTTTATCTTATGTCAATTTATCTTTATCTTATGTCAATTCATCTTTATCTTATGCCAATTTGTCTTTATCTTATGGCAATTCGTCTTTGTCTTATGCCAATTCGTCTTTATCTTATGCCGATTCGTCTTTATCTTATGTCAATTCATCTTTATCTTATGTCAATTCAATTCAACTTTATCTTATGCCAATTCGTCTTTATCTTATGTCAATTCGTCTTTATCTAATTCGTCTTTATCTTACGTCAATTCATCTTTATGTTATGCCAATTCAATTCATCTTTATCTTATGCCAAATCGTCTTTATCTTATGCCAATTCGTCTTTATCTTATGTCAATTCGTCTTTATCTTATGCTTAGGGAACGACACTCAGAAGTAACCGACAACCGTTCATCGCTGAAATTGTTCAAATAAACGGACATTCCTAAGTCTTCTAGCATGTACCGTTTTGGCCCCTGGTACTTGAGAGCTAAATCCTGTTATGCCCCATTAAAAAGGAATACGATCTGTACTGATCATATTGATTTTGGGGCTGGAGTTAAGTGACTCTGGTGTGGTATGAACCTGGCACCAGGTCAGGATTTTCTAATTTCAGGACTGAATATATAGTTCTGTAAATATTGAGTTCTGATTTTGGGAATTTCCCTCATTGTGGACGGGTTGAATACGGGATAATCCATCCCGTTGACCCGGCCTTAAATGACCCTGGCACTTGATAGGTAGTTAAACACCAATAATCAATCAATCAATCTTTAGCTTACGTCAACTCACTTTGTTTTTAATTGTTTTGTCTTATGGTGGTATGTTAGTTCGTCTTTATATGTGCCGCCGGGCTGAGAAATGGGACAGTATGGCGTTTACTATAATTGGCACTAATTGGATATATAATTCCTTTTGCAAACGCTCACAGAAAATTACTCGATTCTAATCGTCTTGCTGGTGTTATTAATACTATCCTGATAAGACTGTGCGGAGGCACAGGCTGATCTGGGGCTACTCTGATCGCATATGTCGTAATGTCCCTTTTGTCAGCCAGGGGGGTGGGGGGGGGTGCATATATTGTGTCGGGTTGACATTATCTTTTGTGGGTATATCTTAATCTTATGTGGGTTCGTATTTCGGTTTTTCTGATCTTATGTAGATTTGTATTTATCTTAAGTGCAGTTCTCTTTATGTTCTGTCGTTTCGTCTTTATGTCGAACATTGTTAATATGGGGTTTATTTATTGGAGAGATATTTGTGTTGACACCGTCTATTTATTTGCCGCAACAACAACAACAACAACCATGTCGCATCGACATACGATAAAGACGAATTGGCATAAGATAAAGATGAATTGACATAAGATAAAGATGAATCGACATAAGATAAAGACGAATTGGCATAAGATAAAGATGAATTGATAAGATAAAGATGAATTGACATAAGATAAAGATGAATCGACATAAGATAAAGACTAATTGGCATAAGATAAAAAGATGAATTGACATAAGATAAAGATGAATCGACATAAGATAAAGACGAATTGGCATAAGATAAAGATGAATTGACATGAGATAAAGATGAATCGACATAAGATAAAGACGAATTGGCATAAGATAAAGATGAATTGACATATGATAAGGACGAATCCACATAAGATAAAGACGAATCCATATAATATAAATACGAATTGACATAAGATAAAGATGAATCGACATAAGATAAATACGAATCCACATAATATAAAGACGAATTGAAATAAGATAAATACGAATCTACATAAGATAAATACAAATCCACATAAGATAAAGATGAATACACATAAGATAAATACGATTCCACATAAGATGAAGATGAATCCATATAAAATAAAGATGAATACACATAAGATAACAATATTAGTTCAGTTAAAGCAGTCATGGCGTTCCATAGAGTTTATCAGGCAAATGAAAAGCGAAGGAATTCCGAATAAGAGTTATTTCGAGACAAACCTATATTTAGGGGTGCACTTTAAAATTCGGGTTTACCGACGGATTTGACGAATGTGCATGTCAACACTACTCTATCAGGGAATGCGAGTGTGTGTCTCATTTCGTGTATACAAACTGCATTTGCTACCGATTTCGGGGCATATTTTGAATCTGAGTGCGCCCCATCTTTCTCGAAATAACTCCTAAAACATAACCCATAAATGACTTGATCCTATTGTTCAATAGTGATGCCTCTATCGGAGACAGCGAAGTTAACAAAATATAACTGGGCTGTGGTCACATATAGAGGTCGTAATTGGCTGCAAAATAATCGCCGATTGGTCGAACATTTCTCCGTATTTATTTGCAATCAGACATCACCGACTCATTACATTTTATGACTTCTCTCATTAATGGAACTGGAATATATAACCTGGCTGGCGTCAGTCACGGAAACCCCACCGATACCTATCCAAGGCATGGCAGATATATTGATTGATTGATGTATTGATTCATTGAGTGATTGGAGAAAAACATATTTTCAGAGTCGAAAAAGGGGCATCACTGCGGATGGATCGGTGGGGCAGCGAAAATGTGTACGCTAAGCACTCCTGCACTTGATGTACATGTATACCGAGTAGGAAAAGAATCGGCCAAAAACTGTAGAAGTAGTTCGCCGGACAAGGAAAAACATATTTCCAGACTCGCAAAATGGCCATCAAGGGGAGATAAGTCATCTGACATTTTTCATAATCAATAGGCTTCTTCGTCTTGCCATGATAAACATGTATACCGAATTTGGTTACGATCAGTGAAGTAGAACTTGAGTTATTGCGTGGACAAGGATACAGAATGCGAAAAATAACAAGAGTGCCGAAGGTCACAATATACGCCCGTCGAGGCAAGGCCAGTTAACAAGGGGAGATAAGTCACTGACAATTAATAGGGTTATTGCCGTGATAAACATGTCTATTGAATTTGGTTACGATCTGTGAAAATAAATAGGCTTCTTCGTCTTGCCGTAATACACATGTATACCGAATTTGTTTACGATCGGTGAAGTAGGAGTTATTGCGTGGACAAGGATAGAGAGTGCGAAAATTAACAAGAGCTGTAGGAGAACAGCATAGCTCGACTACGAGGGTTGTCGATGTACACATAGCTTGACAAACAAGGTGGCAGCGGCCTGCATAAAAACCTTAACCAAGGTTGACTAAAAACCTTAACCAAGGGAAATTAAGTAAGTAATTCAAGGTTAAATGTAGGTCAATGTGGCCGCGGCCTGCATAAAAACCTTAACCAAGGTTGACTAAAAACCTTAACGAAGTGAAATTAAGTAAGTAATTCAAGGTTAAATGTAGGTCAATGTCAGATATAGGTCAGGGGTTATTGATGTACATCACTAGGAGATGAAGTTTTCCAAGTATGTTTGCTGTAGGCCCAGAAATATTCCATATACAAGCTTGACTAAAAACCTTAACCAAGGGGAAATAAGAAAGTAATCCAAGGATAAAAGTAGGTCAAGGTCAAACATAGGTCAGGGATTATTGATGTACATCACTAGGAGATGACGTTGTCCAAGTATGGTTGGTGTAGGGCCAGGAGTATTGCATCTACAAGCTTGACTAAAAACCTTAACCAAGGAGAATTAAGTAAGTAATTCAAGAGGAAATGTAGGTGAAGGTCAAATATAGATCAGGGGTTATTGATGTACATCCCAATGAGAAAAGGTTGTCCAACAAGTATGGTGTTAGTATGCACACTAGTATTCCATGTACAAGCTTGGCTAAAAACCTTAACCAAGGGGAATTAACTAAGTAATTCAAAGTTAAATGTAGGTCAAGGTCAAATATAGGTCAGTGGTTGTTGATGTACATCACTAGGAGATGAAGTTGTCCAAGTATGGTGGGTGTAGGGCCAGGAATATTCCATATACAAGCTAGACTAAAAACCTTAAACAAGGGGAATTAACTAAGTATTTGAAGAGGAAATGTAGGTCAATGTCAAATATAGATCAGGGGTTATTGATGTACATCCCTATGAGAAAAGGTTGTCCAAGTATGGTGTCTGTATGCACACTAGTATTCCATGTACAAGCTTAAGCTTGAGTAAAAACCTTAACCTGTATGCACACTAGTATTCCATGTACAAGCTCGACTAAAAACCTTAACCAAGGTTGACTAAAAAGCTTAACCAAGGGGAATTAACTATGTAATTCAATGTTAAATGTAGGTCAAGGTCAAATATAGGTCAGTGGTTGTTGATGTACATCACTAGGAGATGAAGTTGTCCAAGTATGGTGGGTGTAGGGCCAGGAGTATTCCATATACAAGCTTGACTAAAAACCTTAACCAAGGGGAATTAACAAAGTAATTCAAGAGGAAATGTAGGTCAAGGTCAAATATAGATCAGGGGTTATTGATGTACATCCCTATGAGAAAAGGTTGTCCAAGTATGGTGTCTGTATGCATAATAGTATTCCATGTACAAGCTTGACTAAAAACCTTAACCAAGGTTGACTAAAAACCTTAACCAAGGGGAATTAACTAAGTAATTCAAGGTTAAATGTAGGTGAAGGTCAAATATAGGTCAGTGGTTGTTGATGTACATCACCAGGAGATGAAGTTGTCCAAGTATGGTGGGTGTAGGGCCAGGAATATTCCATATACAAGCTGGACTAAAAACCTTAACCAAGGGGAATTAACTAAGTAATTCAAGAGGAAATGTAGGTCAAGATAACATATAGATCAGGGGTTATTGATGTACATCCCTATGAGAAAAGGTTGTCCAAGTATGGTGTCTGTATGCACAATAGTATTCCATGTACAAGTTTGACTAAAAACATTAACCAAGGTTGACTAAAAACCTTAACCAAGGGGAATTAACTAAGTAATTCAAGGTTAAATGTAGGTGAAGGTCAAATATAGGTCAGTGGTTGTTGATGTACATCACCAGGAGATTAAGTTGTCCAAGTATGGTGGGTGTAGGGCCAGGAATATTCCATATACAAGCTTGACTAAAAACCTTAACCAAGGGGAATTAACTAAGCAATTCAAGAGGAAATGTAGGTCAAGGTCAAATATAGATCAGGGGTTATTGATGTACATCCCTATGAGAAAAGGTTGTCTAAGTATGGTGTCTGTATGCACACTAGTATTCCATGTACAAGCTTGACTAAAAACCTTAACCAAGATTGACTAAAAACCTTAACCAAGGGGAATTAACTATGTAATTCAAGGTTAAATGTAGGTCAAGGTCAAATATAGGTCAGGGGTTGTTGATGTATATCACTAGGAGATGAAGTTGTTCAAGTATGGTGGGTGTAGGGCCAGGAATATTCCATATACAAGCTTGACTAAAAACCTTAACCAAGGGGAATTAACTAAGTAATTCAAGAGGAAATGTAGGTCAAGATAACATATAGATCAGGGGTTATTGATGTACATCCCTAAGAGAAAAGGTTGTCCAAGTATGGTGTCTGTATGCACAATAGTATTCCATGTACAAGCTCGACTAAAAACCTTAACCAAGGTTGAGTAAAAATCTTAACCAAGGGGAATTAAGTAAGTAATTCAAGAGGAAGTGTAGGTCAAGGTCAAATATAGATCAGGGGTTATTGATGTACATCACTATGAGAAAAGGTTGTCCAAGTATGGTGTCTGTATGCACAATAGTATTCCATGTACAAGCTTGACTAAAAACCTTAACCAAGGTTGACTAAAAACCTTAAACCAAGGGGAATTAACTAAGTAATTCAAGAGGAAATGTAGGTCAAGGTCAAATATAGATCAGGGGTTATTGATGTACATCACTAGGAGATGAAGTTGTGCAAGTATGGTGGGTGTAGGGCCAGTAGTATTCCATATACAAGGTTGACTAAAAACCTTAACCAAGGAGTGACGGTGACGCCAACGCCGGGGTGACAATATAAGCTCTACTTATTCTTCGAATAGTCGAGCTAAAAATGGCTGCCTTGGGTAGATAAGTCATCAGAAATGTTTCAAAGTCAATATACTTCTTCGTCTTGCCGTGATAAACATGTATACCGAATTTGGTTACGAGCGATAAAGTAGAACTTGAGTTATTGCGTGGACAATGATAGAGTGCGAAAAATAAAAATGGCCGCCAAGGGGAGATAAGTAAGTGGAGATTTTTGAAAATCAATAGGCTTCTTCATCTTGCCGTGATAAACATGTATACCGAATTTAGTTACGATCGGTGTAGTAGAACTTGGGTTATTGCGTGGACAAGGATACAGAGTGCGAAAAATAACAAGAGTTGTCAGAAGACAACGAAGCTCGCCTGTTGGCAGCCTTCACTCAAACTTGTCACAGTTGCATACAAAAAGATGAATATTATATAATTTGACCTTGGGTTAAGGGGCGTGCGGTGGACCTTGACATTGGGGTCAGTGGTGCAAGGTGGGTCGTGGGTTTGCTATAGCATAATATAGCATATTAAGATGAATGCATGTATGAAATATCAATGCGCTCCCTGAAAACAGAAGTAAAACAAAATTTAACCCAACTTTAAGTTTATGAACGCACTAAGTTGGTGAAATTCTACAGCATGAGAGCTATTCACATGAGGAATGCATGTATGAATGTGCTAAGTTTGTGTCCTTCGCCTTGGGGAAAAGAGGTGGGGGGGGGTCATGGATTTGCTGAAGCACAATAGAGGATCATCACATGAATGCATGAAATATCAAAGCGTTCCCTGTAAAGAAACAGAAATTACACATTTACCCCAACGTTAAGTTTATGAACATGCTAAGTTTGTGACCTTGACCTTTGGGTAAGGGTTGGGTGATGGGTTGTGGATTTGCTACAGCATGATAGGTCATCTGAGGAATGCATGTATGCAATATCAAGGCGTTCCATGACAGGAAACAGATGTTATAAGACATTTACCCCAACTTTAAGTTTATGAATGTGCTAAGTTTGTGACCTTGACCCTGGGGTAAGGGCTGCGTGGTGGGTCATGGATTTGCTATAGCACGATAGAGTATCATCAGATGAATGCATGTATGAAATATCAAGGCATCAAGTTTATCAGTTTGTTTATTGATGTTTAACGGCCTTGTAACACAGGTTGAAGTAAAGGACCGAGGTCTATAAATACATTAAATATGCCTAAAAGCATCAATAAATGAAGAAAAAACAAATCTTTTTTTTTTACTCCCTCCATATACTCCATTATATGGAGGGAGTAAAAAAAAAGATTATTTTTTTCTTCATTTATTGATGCTTTTAGGCATATTTAATGTATTTATAGACCTTGGTCCGTTACTTCAACCTGTGCCTTGTAACAGCCAATGTCATGAAAGGCCGGGCAAACGGGTTCGATCCCGTTTTAACCAGCTGCAAGAACAAATATATTTAGCCCTGAAATTAGAATAACCCGACCAGGTGCCAGGTCCATACCACACCAAAGTCACTTGGCCCCTTCCCCTAAAAAGGACTATGAATAATCGTAATACTCACATAAGGCGTATAACCAGATTCAACAATTCCGGTAAGGATGAACCCTGATCGTTGAATAATTACCCGTCGCCTGATAAACTTGGTGGGTGGTTGGTCGGGAGCAGCTTGGAAACGATAGGAATTCCTCGGCAAGCCTCGGTATTCCTGAGCATTTCCTATCCTTACCTGTAGCCTATTTCACCAAAATTGCTAAGCATACTTATCTATGTACACTTTGAGGGAGTAATCATTTAGTTTTCCCCGAAATGCATTATTTCATATAGCACTAACGACTGGATATATTTGAGGATTAAAAGCATGCAGAATTATGAAACTGAATGTAAACATTATCACAGCCAAAATGGCTGTGATAATGTAATAAATTCAGTATAATAATTATTAAATTTATCACCAAATTGAAATTTCTCCCTCAAAGTGTACTTAGCAAGATAAGTGTACCTTGCAATTTGGTTAAATAGGCTACTGATACACTTTATATTAACCCTTACAATGCTGAATAAAAATTTGACATCTGCTGTTTATTTTTCATATAAAAAACACGGTTTGACAGCACTTTATAATCATTTCCAATGGAAATGATTCTAAAATGCTGACTAACCATGTTTTTACTGAGATAATTGATAAAATATGACACAGCAGCAGACGACTATTTTCGTTCCCGCATTCTAAGATACTAGCCTGGTTGTCTCTCTATCTCTCTATATATAGCAGGTTAGTCCCAAGATGAACACGGTCTGACCTCAACCACGGCACTCTCTGGCACAATTGCAATAAAGTAGAAGAAATGCAAGGTATTTTCCAATTTATTTTGTTTCTCACATACTCCATACTCTGTTAAACTCAACGGATGTCATTGTCCACTCACCGGTCAGTTATCGAGTGATCAGGAAGACACGACGCTATAAAACTACACCATGATTTAGGAAATAAACAATTCTCAATGTCTGATGATTGGGTCATTTGCTCGCACTTGCTCGGAACATTTTGTCAATGTTCATTTCGTCAACATTCGACATCATTTATGTAAACTCGACATCAATTATTGAAACTCATAAATTTTGTAAATATTTTTCATGATATCAACTCGCACATTCTTAGGTACATGGCTCGTCTCATACTAGTATATGTTGACATGTGTTGCAAGTTCAGTCCGCTTACAATCTCTGGGGCTCGTTTCACTAAACTTTGTACAACTAAAAATGTTCGCAAGTGCAAAATTATGATAGTCTGTAAATTTCACATTAACAATGTTTTCGTGTAAACAATTATTGGATTTATATTTATGTAGCCTATGTTCTATAAATGTAAATCCATCTATTGAAATGTCCAGAATATCCTGAATTTGCACTTACAATTTAGTCGCACAGCGTTTAGTGAAATGGGCCCCTGGTGTCCAATTTTGCCTCTAAGGCCATAAAAAAAGTAATTTGGTTCTCAGACACGGACGGGGTTTACGGAATGTGGCGCGGGCGGGCGGAATTTTTTATTATTTTTTTTCTTTCAGATGTTCGATTCAAATTTTTTTCAAGTTGCCAGATGCATAAGTTCTATAAAGTTACTAAAACCTGTCACCAGATTTTCATCAGACATGATTGGATTCAATATATTTTTGCATAGTAGTGTTTTTTATTGATCATGTGACAAATTTGCAGTATGATTTTATTTCTCCACGATGATAAAATGCTCGACGCGCAGGGATTTTTCTGACGTGGCGATGTCTGAGAACCAAAGTACTTTTTAATGGCCTAACACATGAGGACCCCTGGATGAGACCAGTAGCCCATTTCATCAACATTGCAAAGTATACTTTAGTAGCAAAGTATACTTTGAGGGAGAAATTTTCATTTTTTTTAAAATTTATAAATTTTTATTATACTGAATTTATTACATTATCACAGCCATTTAATGGCTGTGATAATGTAATAAATTCAGTATAATAATTCTGCATACTTTTAATCATGAAATATATGCATTTGTTAGTTCTATATGAAATAATGCATTTCTGGAAAAATAAATGATTACTCCCTCAAAGTATACTTTGCTAGTAAAGTATACTTTGCAATGTTGATGAAATAGGCTACTGGTACCTTACAACATTTGCAACAATTGTTCCCCTTCATGGATTCCGCTGGGGAAAATAAAAAAATTGCCACTTCAAAAAAAATTAAAACAATTGGCGATAAAAAATTACAATTTTCGAAAAAAGAAATCACAAAAAAAAAAAAAAAAAGATTTATCGCCAATTGTTTATTTTTATCGCCAATTGCGAAAGTGGCGATCGCCAGCGGAATCCCTGCCCCTTGCACAATCACACAGTAGGATTTATCATTAGAATTTAACCCTTTCAACGTATTGGCAAACAGTGTATTTGTATATTTATTGGTGTTTAATGGCCTATCAACAGCTAAGGTCATGTAAGGTCGATCCCGTTTTAACCTGCTGCATTGGGGAAAAAATCACAAAATCACAACAGAATATTTACATCGAGAGAAAATATATCAGCCCTGAAATTAGAATAACCCGACCTGGTGTCGGGGTCCATACCACACAAGAGCCACTTGGCCCCTTCCCGTCAAGTAGGATTACGAATAATTGTAATACTCACATAAGGGGTATAAACGGATTCAACTGTCACATACAACATGCCAAAGATGTATGTGAGGGCCAAACCAGGTCTCCAGTCAGATTTCCGGTAAGGATGAACCCCGATCGTTAAATTACCTATTGCATGCTCCCACCTGCCACTCAAGGCAATCAGTGTAGATCCAGATGAGCCAGCTCGTGACGAACATACGTATGCAATACAACCACAATTGTAACATACTAGTATATTATTTTTTAGTAATTGTATTCAGTGATTTATATAGAATCTCTTGGAATTTGTCTTTCAAGTGGTGGAAACAGCGTTGAACCCTGAAAATGTCATAAAACTTGAGTGGTCAGAGGAGATTAAATCTGTAATTGAAGCTATGATTTGTTTAAATTAACTCTTTCAACACTACAGACCTGTACAGCGGTATTGGCAAACAGTGTAGATCCAGATGAGCCGGCTCGTGACGAGCCGTCTCATCAGGATCTGCACTTTTTGCAAGTAATTTTCATAATTTTGAGAACAAAAACACCACCTTTTCATAAATGGACTAGTCTGAAAATCATTTTGTGACGATTTGATTGGTTACAAAATTAGCATATCAAAATCCATACCGGTTACTTAGGTGTGAAAGGGTTAATAATGTGCAAGGTGAACATTTCATCTACAGCTGAACAAATGGTCGATCGTCATAACTGGCGACATCCCAGGCCAGGTACAAGGATCCAGATAAGGTGCGTATTTGCGTATTTTAGCAGAATACGCATTGGGAGTACAAAATACTCACAGCAATGTCAAATTATGCATTGATTTTCAAATTGATTAATAGTGAAAATATTGTAATAAAGTTGAAAATTTACTTTAATAGTTGAGCTGCAAAAAGCTGAAATAAGTGAATTTTTAAATTTGTTTTATTTGTTATCATTTGTTCCCTATTTAATAAGGAAGAAAATCAATAACATATTTGTAAAAGTAAAATACGCATTGAATTTTAAATATGGGGGTACATGTATAATACTCTTTACATACAAAACTTATCTGGAGCTCTGAGGTTTAAACAGGCCATCTCACTCCCACCATACTGATAAAAAATCTTGAAAATGTGTGCTGCTCATATGTGGACTATTATGAGGGGAATGGGCTCATTGGGGTTTGCGACCTGTAACCTATTTAACCAACATTGCAAAGTATACTTTGAGATAGTAATCATTTATTTTTCCTGAAATGCATTATTTCATATAGAACTAACGACCGCATATATTTCATGATTACAAGTATGCAGAATTATTATACTGAATTTATTACATTATCACAGCCAAAATGGCTGTGATAATGTAATAAATTCAGTATAATAACGAGGCAAAGCCACGAAGGCCAGGTTTTTTCCAAGCATGGACACTTGGATAACATAATTATACCCACTTTTTGTAGACTAGATGGCTGTGGCCTGCATGTCACGCCTTGGGGCGAGGCATGGACACTAACAAAATAGATATAGTAGATGGAAAAACTTTAACGAAAAAACTTTAACCAGACACACGGACGTACGGACGCCAAAATGCCGACGATATCGCGCTTTCCGCAAGCGGGTGCGACAATGATGATAAACACCCATGTGAAGTATCAAGGTAATGGGTGAAGCAGTTGCAGAGATATAGTACACGAAAAAACTTTAACAAATAAATTCAAAGTAATTTGACCTTGACATTGCGCACAGGGGCCGCACGGTTGGGGGTTAGAATGAAAATATGGACGATGATAAACACCCATGTGAAGTTTCAAGGTAATGGGCGAAGCAGTTGCAGAGATATAGTATAATGAAAAAGTTTTAACCAAACAATTTAACCAGACATACGTTAAAAAGTTAACGTTGAAAATGGCTAAGTCAATTTACGTAGAAATAATAGGTGAAGGTAAAAAAATGGTCACATGTTGGATAGTTGTATGTGGTAGGCACCCCTTGGTTATGAAGCTGTGAAAGTTTGGTGGTCCTAGGTGGTACAGTACCAAAGAAATGGACTTAAACACGAAAACTTAACATTGAAAACGCGAAAACTTAACATTGAAAATGGCTAAGTCGACTGCGCGGAAAAAATGGGTCAAGTTAAAAAAAAAGTAACATGTTGGATAGTGATATGTGGTGGTCACCCCTTGATTACGAAGCTGTGAAAGTTTGGTGGTCCTAGGTGGTACAGTAACAAAGAAATGGACTCAAACACGAAAACTTAACATTGATTGTGGACGCCGCCCGCCCGCCCAGCTTTCGCCAATCCAATAGCCTGGATTTTTTTTCAAAAAACCTGGCTAAAAATTAATAAATTTATCCTAAAATTGAAAATTTCTCCCTCAAAGTATACTTTGCTAGAAATGTTGGTGAAATCGGCTACAGGATATATGCAGATCAGCATACGCATTCAACCGGTCTGATCAATGTTTGTTATATGGTTGGGCAAACCTTCCTGATGCATCCAGAGCTCCAGATAAGCTGCGTATTTGCTTAAATACCCAATTAAAATTGGCAAAAACCCAATTGAAATCAGAAGTAGCGAGTATCAAAAAACAACCCACATTTTATCGTACCTTTATCATGCTGCAGAAAACAATAAACAGACCACAAATATAGCATATTTTTCTTATTTTCTAAGAAAACACATCTTGGTATTTCATTAGAAGGAGACAATTATAATGAAATGCCAAGATTTGTTTTCATTTTGAAGCGAACTATTCAATAATTGCTGTCTGTTGAGGTGTAAATAGTAGTGTGATTTTATTTTACCCATTTAAAATTTTGAAATACCCAATTGCTTAAGAAATGATGGAGTGACAATACCAAATTACTAATTCCTTATCTGGAGCCCTGTGCATCTAACCTAAGCTCCAACTCAATGGTGCTCAAATATGCTACATATACAGACCTCCAGATAAGTTGTTTGTGTCTACAAAGTATAATACCCCCAGATTTCAAATTCAATGCGTATTTTATGTTTACAAATGTATTATTGATTGTCTTCCTTATTACAGGGAACAAATGACAAAAAAATAATAAAACACATTTAAAAATTCACATATTTATTCGAGCCACGAAAAGCAAATTTTTTGCAGCTCAACTAAGTAAATTTCAAATTTATAATAGTATTTTCACTAAGCAATTTGAAAATCAATGCATATTTTACATTGCTGTGAGTATTTTGTACTCCTACTGTTGATAATAAATGCATATTCAGCTAAAATAAGTGCGTAAAATACGTCGATACACACATTATCTGGAGCTCGCATGTAGTTAATTTGGAGCTAACCTGATCAAAACTCACTAAACCCTGTTTGTCGTGCTGGGTCACATGTCATATTACTGACAAGCATACATCATGTCATAATGTGGTAATGATGAACCACAGAAGGCTCCATCATCAGAGCTCCAGATAAGCTGCATATTTGCGTAAATCCCCAATTAAAATTGCCAATAACCCAATTGAAATCAGAAGTAGTGAGTACCAAAAAGCAATGAAAAATTTGTGGTATCTTTATCATGCTACAGAAAACAATAAACAGACCACAAATATAGCATATTTTCTTATTTTTCCATGATAGCACATCTTGGTATTTCATTAGAATTGTCTCAAAGGAGACAATTCTAATGAAATGCCAAGACATGTTTTCATTTCTAAGCGAACTATTCAATAATTGCTGTCTGTTGATGTGTAAACAATAGTGTGATTTTATTTTACCCAATTAAAACTTTGAAATACCCAATTGCTTCAGAAATGATGGGGAGTAAAATACCCAATTACTAATTCCTTATCTGGAGCCCTGTATCATGAATAAAATTACTATCTGTTCCTCAGTTAAAACTATTCAACAAAGGCACATAACCCATGTGCAGATCTGCAATGGTAGCATACAAATTGTCTGATTTGTCTCCCCTCTAAAGAATAGAAAACTTTCTCGTTCCTACGGGACTGAAAATTAAGTATCATGGCGTATCATGAATCAAGTTTCACGTTTGTTTTACAGAAATTGTGGTTTGGCAGTGTAATAACACAGTGAATTAAAGGTGCATGCCCACTCAGTAGACACAACATGTTCTGTATAGGAATTAAATAAGTGTATAATTGTGTCACTATTCCACCAGTTCTAAAGATTACGAGTGGCCGCTATACAGATATAATCATTTAATAATATTCATTTTACCGATAGTGACGCGCGTTGGTATCAGGCTATTTTCATATGCAAATGAAGCATGGTATTTTTAAATTAGTTATACTAATTAAATGCGTCACTTGAAAAAATAATATTTTCGATATAAAGTACGACAATTGCACATAAAAAAATAAATACAGAGTATAAATAGTGTCAGAAAATGTCCCAGATGATGTCTCCGATATAAAGGACATTCTGTGCCTACTGAGTGGGCATGTACCTTTAAAAGTCATAATACATGCACAGAGCATCTTCACTGTATGATTCTCTGGGTATGCAATTTATGACTAAGGATAAAAGGTCGGGATACGATAATTTTTGTTGTAAAAATCTAATTTTTTGTTTATTTCTCGATAAATGTATATATTGTTACCATTCATTTCAACCGTCAAATGAGTGGTAACAACATATACTTTCGAAAGGAAATAAAGAAAATAGGGATTTTTCTCTCAAAAATTTCATACTACTGTATTTGTATACCGTGTGTTAATATTGTATTTAATAAACTTGTTCACCGATTTCACAAGAAACAAGGCAGAATTGCGTTTCTTATGCAACAAGAACTGGCACCGTTAAACGAAGCTAATCCCCTCGAGGCAGCCTTAATAAACAAAATCAAGTCCAAGTTAACCTTGGGCGGTCGGATGTGGATCCTATGCAAAACAAAGCAGCATCCCAAGACACACATTGTGGCTAAATATTATCAAAATCGATGAAGCGGTTCAGGAATTATTAAAAAAAAATATTATTTTTTTTAACATTTTTGCCTTACAAACAAGCTGAACCACAAGGCCTCAGTGACCTTGGGCAGTCGGACGTGGGTCGTATGCAAAACAAAGCACCATCCCTACACACACTGTGGCCAAATAATATCAATGAAAGGTGTTACTAACGTACGTACATAGACTAGCGCTATATTCCCTCTTGCCTATCGGCGAGGGGATAACTAGAGCAGAGGTCAGATACCCTCGGCTGCCACCTAGACCGACAAACAAAAAATAATGCAAATCTTATGGACAAACTAATGGACAGAAATACAGAAACTATATACTCAGGGATTCCGCTGGGGAAAATAAAAAAATCGCCACTTCCAAAAAAAAAAAAAAAAAAAAAAAAGGAATAACCAATAGGATAAAAATAAACAATTGGCGATAAAAAATTACAATCGAAAATTGTAATTTTTTATCGCCAATTGTATTTTTTTCGCCAATTGCGAAAGTGGCGATCGCCAGCGGAATCCCTGATACTGCTCAACATACGTCATATGCTGTGGGTATAATCAGTAAACCAGTTTAATAAATATTATTTGAAAGTTTCCTCGATAAGTTCTGCTTGACACAGTAATAAAGAGCCATCAATGTGACCACTACAACTGCAACTAGATTGGTCAGTAAGCGAGGCTTACGGAATATACCCCCCGCGTGGGCCCAGGTACCCCTAAAATATGTACAAATTTCCAAGTGTGTGGGCTTGTGACCTTGACTCTGGGATTAGCGCGAGCGGCATGAACGTGAATTTGTCACAGGGTGGTAGAGGTCCATTGGAGCAATGAGTGTGTGAAATGTGAAGCAGATCCGAGCAAGGAAATAGAAGTTATAACCGATTTCTCTGATGTTAAGTTTTGTAAAGAGACTACCGTATAACCTCGAATTAACGCCCCCGGAGGCGTTACATTTTACAAAAGGGGGGGGGGGGGGGGCGTTTATTAGCCAGTAAAAAAAAAAAAAAAAAAAAAAAAAAAAAAAAAAAAAAAAAAAAAAAAAAAAAAAAAAAATTACCAAGGACCACCAATTTCAAACACAAATAAAGATTTAAAGACTATTTGTGTTTGAAATTGGCGGTCATTGGTAAAAAAAAAAAAAAAATTATTTGGGGGGGGGGGCGCGTTTATTAGCCATTAAAAAAAATAAAAAATAAAAAAAAAAAAGGATTTTTTTTTTTTTTTTATTTGGGGGGGGGGGGGGGGGGCGTTTATTAGGAGGGGGCGTTAAGCCAATGTTATACGGTATGTATGTGACGTTGACCTCGAGATCAGCGGGGATTTGTCACAGCATATGAAATATTAAGTATTTTCCATGAAAGAAATAGAAGTTATAACATATTTCTCTGATGTTAAGTTTTGTAAAGAGACTAAGTATGTGACCTTGACCTTGGGAGCAGCGGGGGTTGGACACTCGTAGATTTGTGACAGCATGATAGTACAACCTTAGAGGAATGCACAAGTGAAATAATAAGAATTTACAATGAAGGAAATAGAAGTTATAACTTATTTCTCTGATGTTAAGTTTTGTAAAGAGTATTTGACCTTGACATTGGGATCAGCGGGGGTTGGACGGTCATGGATTTTGCACAGCATGGTAAGTAGAGCCTTACAGGAATGCATGTGTGAAAATATTAAGCATTTTAGATGAAGGAAATAGAAGTTATTAACAAATATTTCTCTGATGTTAAGTTTTGTAAAAGAGACTAAGTATTTGACCTTGACCTTGGGATCTGCGGGGGGTTGGACGGTCGTGGATTTGGCACAGCATGGTAGTAGAGCCTTACAGGAATGCATGTGTGAAATATTAAGCATTTTAGATGAAGGAAATAGAAGTTATAACAAAATATTTCCTCTGATGTTAAGTTTTGTAAAGAGTATTTGACCTTGACATTGGATCAGCGGGGGTTGGACGGTCATGGATTTTGCCACAGCATGGTAGTAGAGCCTTACAGGGAATGCATGTGTGAAATATTAAGCATTTTAGATGAAGGAAAATAGAAGTTATAACATATTTTCTCTGATGTTAAGTTTTGTAAAGAGACTAAGTATTTGACCTTGACGGGCTGGGCGGGATTGGGGGCGGGGGTTGGACGGTCGTGGATTTTGGCACAGCATGGTAGTAGACATTTTAGATGAAGGAAATAGAAGTTATAACAATATTTCTCTGATGTTAAGTTTTGTAAAGAGACTAAGTATTTGACCTTGACCTTGGGATCTGCGGGGGTTGGACGGTCGTGGATTTGGCACAGCATGGTAGTAGAGCCTTACAGGAATGCATGTGTGAAATATTAGCATTTTAGATGAAGGAAATAGAAGTTATAACAATATTTCTCTGATGTTAAGTTTACGGACTAAGTAATTGACCTTGACCTTGGGATCTGCGGGGGTTGGACGGTCGTGGATTTGGCACAGCATGGTAGTAGAGCCTTTACAGATGAATATGTGTGAAATATCAAGCATTTTAGATGAAGGAAATAGAAGTTATAACAATATTTCTCTGATGTTAAGTTTATCCGGACGGACGTCCTTACGTGACATCCCTTAGGTGGTTTTTACTATATAAAAGATCAAAGGAATGACCACCTAAGGAACAATAGGCTTAAGTGGTCAACGGAATAAATCTATTGTATTCTTTTGTCTTAGGCCACGCCTCTAACCACCTAAGACCCTGTATGTGTGCCCGGACGGACGGACGCACGGACGGACGCACGGACGGACGGACGGACGGACAACCTGACTCCAGTACCCCCCTCCCCACTCAATACGTTGCGTTGCGGGGGGGGTATAATGACATACATCACTTTGTGAACTTTAAATTGTTTATTATTGGAGTCAGGGGAGAAATGAGTCCATGGGACACGGATGCCCTCCCTGGCAGCATATGCCGATGAAAGATGTACAAGAACTGAACCATCAGAGCGGAGGTCATCATCGCCTTTTAACATTTTTAACAGCCTTTTAACGGAGTGATATAATTTTCTTACCAACAAAGAAAGATTCTCGAAATGGACAGAATAGAGAACATAATCCCTAGTTAACATATACAAACTTGGTGATTTTTTAAATTTTATCACAAAGAAAGTTTATTACAAAAGAAAGTTTATTACAAAGAAAGGACGTTTCATCAAATATCGAATAAATTTATGAATTTGTTAAGGACAAAAACATAAACTTGCAGCAAGGTGAACACTGTGCCCCAAATAGATGAGTTTATTCAACTACCATTTTGAAATACCGGATTTATTTCCCTCGACATCTGTAAATCCGACAAAGAAACGAGTGCATGTTTCTTTGTCGGATTTTCAGATGTCAAGGGAAATAAATCAGGTATTTCAAAATGGTAGTGGAATAAAATGTATATTACATGCTCTTTGGAAAATGTGAAATTTGCTCTTAGACCAGCTTATAATGTTGCCAAAATTGACATTTTGACGTCGGCGTATGAATTTCTTTGTCGAAAATGACTTCAAAACGTGACGTCAATTACGTCTCGAGAAGGTCTAGGAGGAAATGTTTCCTTCAAGGAAATAAATCCCTCCAGAATCACAGTAAATCATAGCATGTCATATAGATCCTTATCAGGAGTTTGCTAGGCCACAAATACCCTACTGTCTGTTTCATGAAAGCTGCCCAAATTTTACAGCCATATAAACAATTCAAAAACAATATTTTTTCGATAACATTAAATTAAAGGAACATTTAAGAATGAGCCTTCTTTTTATTTCGTGAAATTTGGAAAAATATTGATTTTATTGCGAAAAAACAATTTCCCCATGTTAAATCCCCATAGACATCTTCACAGAGTGAAGATGTCTATGGGGATTTAACATGTGGAAATTTTTTAGAATTTCAGTAATCCTGGACCGATTTTCAAAATTTAACTTTTGTTTTCTTAGTTAGATTATTTCCAAGCTATCTAGCTAGGTTTCGGAGTCAATTTCCAATTTGTCATTACTGGGTAGCGTGTAATATAACTCGTTCTTGTATGCGACACACCTTTACACCATAATACAGACATGTGAGAATCATATCCCAGCAGCATAGAGCCAATGCTCCAGACATGGACTCAACGAGACGCATATTGCACCGAAGAGAGATACCTAAAAAAAGTACAAAATCCAGAGTCACCTTTTACTTGTATCAGATCACAGTGTACATTTAAAACATGTGTGAACGAAGAAGTATCATGAGACTAGACCAAGATACCCCCGGTCGCCGTATGGACCGACAAACAAACACTTCAACGCAAATCTTACGCATGGACGGACGGGTGTACAAACGGACGGACCAACAAACGGACGGACCAATATACAAAAACTATGTCCCTCGACACACTTGGTATGATAAAGGTATACACAGTCCAAGCAACATACGACTTCCGACAAGGATCAAAACCAAGAATGTGAACATTGCGAGTAAAAACATACAAAATCCAGTTGTCTTTCTGACATGAAACACAGGCTGTAACGTTATGTATGTGTGAACTACCATTAAAATATTGCAAGCTGTGTACCATTTGTTGACCTAAAAGAACAGGGTGAACATTGCATAACAGACAGGTCCGCATACAGACAAGGGTAAAACGTAACGCTGCGGCTACAAATTGATGGGGCCAGCGGAAGGAGAGGGCTAACTACATGATGGAGTTAGCCCCCTTCTTCCACTGACCCTTCAACTTCAGATGGTATAAAAACACCGACTACACCCTGTGTCCATACTGGGTTCAATCAGCAAGCAGTCCGCTTGTTTGACATATTCCATTCACATTGATCGCGTTTCCGCGACAGTCGAGACACACTAGGCAGGCGATCCTTGTACACTAGGACGACGTAGATGAAGGGGACGGTGATAGAGACGTCCGCGTGTCCGAGCCGAACTGCTGCTCTACATCCTTCAAGTGTTTCCGTACCTGCAAAAGAAGTTTATAGGAATGAATGGCCTTTTTGTGGAATTTATCGGGGATATAAACTTGGAAAAGTCGCGGGAATACTGGACGAAGCGATAAAAAATTACAATTTTCGGAAAAAAAAGAGAAAAAAAAACTTTTTTTTTCTTTTTTTTCCAAAATTGTAATTTTTTTAAGGCCTCGTCCAGTATTCCCGCGACTTTTCCAAGTTTATATCCCCGATAAATTCCACAAAAAGGCCATTCATTCCTTATAATTCCAGTATTTGAAATAAATTCATCAAGAAAATGTGTTTATTTTCCGTTTTCTTAAGAATTATTTGAACTGCGCCTCACGATTACGGAAAGTAGTTCGGCGTGGGAGTTTACTGGGATATAAATTTTGGACAGAGACTTGCTACGAGCCAATCAAATATTAGGGAATTTTGTAAATATTTTTGTGCTGGAATTATTGAACTTTAGTTACTTTATAAAGATTACGAACGAGATCAAGAGCACTTGCACAAATGCTTTCGTTGGCACAGATGGAGGTGAATGGATGGGCCTTAATGTGGGAGGAAACTGGAGTACCCAGAGGAACTCCATGTGGCCATCGTTGGCACAGATGAAGGTGTACGGGTGCTCCTTAATGTGGGAGGAAACTGGAGCACCCAGAGGAAACCCACTTGTCTATTGACCACCATACCAGATAAAGAATTACTAATCGAGTATGGTCACTCCATCTTTTCTGAAGCAATTGGGTATTTCAAAATTTTAATTGGATAAAATATAATCACACTACTGTTGACACATCAACAGACAGCAATTATTTAATAGCTTGCTTCAAAATGGAAACATGTCTTGGCATTTCATTAGAATTATCTCCTTGGAAATACCAAGAAGTGTTTTCATGGAAAGTAAGAAAACTATGCTATATTTGTGGACTGTTTATTGTTTTCTGCAGCATGATAAAGGAACCATAAATTTTGTATTGCTTTTTGATACTCGCTACTTTTGATTTCAATTGGGTTTTTGGCAATATTAATTGGGTATTTAAGGCAATACGCAGCTTATATGGAGCTCTGGTTATCATTTGTGCTAACCGGACAACCACTGTACCTGCAAATACACATGGTGACAAGTAATGCGGCGGTGAGATGAGACCTACAGGTGGTCCCGGGCCCGTAGGTCTTGGGGAGACGTACCGACCTGTGACATACGGGCTATCTACGGGTTCTCTGCATGTTCTTACGATTTGTTTGCTCCAAATTTACAAGAACCGTACGTGTACACTACAGGTTCCGTAAGGTGCACACACGGCTCCGTACGGGCCCTTGACGATGCTGTACGGCTTGAGAACACCTGGACAAACGGTTGTGCGGAGCCATAGGACCCAACATATGTATGAGGCACCGACCTCACACAACTGTCTATGGGCCTTCTACAGGCCCAAAATTGTGCATGCTCAACTTTCAGCCACGGGCTATACAGCACCCATATAAGACCAAAAATCTTCGAAAAATTGTGCAGGCCATTTGGAAGTGTTTGAAGTGCCCGAGAGCAACCAACTATTTTGCTTGCCCAATTTGCAATGTCACAGTTCCCAATTTACCCGATGCACGCGCTATTTTTTCCCAAAATCTATATCAAGGGCCCCTTCCCAAAATTTGTGATTTAATCCCGGAAAGTTTCAAATTATAGTTCATGTTATAAATCATGTCCTCATTTAACTTCTGCTGTTTCTGTGTTTCTGCATTAAAATGTGGCCCATTGGATTCGTAATTCTGGACCATTTCTAAAAATTATGACCCAATGTGGCCCCTCAATATTTATTTTTTGGTTCATTTATGACAAATAGGGACAAATGGCCTCTCCCAGGCTGAACACTGCCATATGTCGCTGTGACTGGAGAAATGTGACTATTGGTTTTGCGACCAATGTAGATCCAGATCAGCCTGTGCATCCGCACAGTCTGATCAGGATCTGCACTGTTTGCCATTCCATCAATGAAGCACCTGTTATGATTCTAACAAGCAGTATAGATCGCTATACGGCTACAGGAGTGTGCTATTTGACCAGTAGCTGCTCTGGTCACAAATCCCATAAACCCCATTTCTCCAGTCACAGTCACATATAAGCAACTTACAATTTTTCTAACGTGGTCCAGGGCCTTGCCGCTCTCCTTGCTGCGACAATCCTCCTCGCGGTATGGCGGCCGTATAGTCACCTCCTCCATGACAATTATGTTCTTTCTGTCCCATTTCACGTCGCTTATACTGCAACAAGGAATGACCAGAGCTCCAGATAAGGTGCGTATTGGACTATTTTATGCACTTGTTATAGCTGAATACACATTGATTATCAACAGTGGGAGTACAAACTACTCACAGCAATATGAAAATATGCATTGATTTTCAAATTGAGTCGTGGAAAACTGTAATAAGTTAAAAATTTACTTATTTGAGCTCAACTAAATAAATTTTCAACTTTATTACAGTATAAATAAGTGAATAACTAATAACACACCAGCTAAATTTGTTTATGTTTCGATCATTTGTTTAATAATGAAGAAATCAATAATCCATTTGTAAAAATAAAATATGCATTAAATTTGAAATCAGGGGGTACAATACTCTTTAGACACAAAGCTTATCTGGAGCTCTGAATGACTTCACATAACTTATACTGAAACAAGGAATGATATTATGTTCTGGGGCTCCCACTTCACGTCGCTTATACGGAAACAAGGAATGATTTCACGTCGCTTATACTGAAACAAGGAATGACGTTATGTTCTGCCGGTTCCATTTCATGTCACTGACATAAACTGACACTAGAATAACAATTTTATATTCTGCCGGTCACTTATCCTGAAATGAAGCAAGAAATGAAATTATGTTTTGCCGGTCACATTTCATGCCGCTTATACTGAAACAAGAAATTACATTATGGTTTGGTGGTTCCACTTGCTACGGACGATACAGGCATTTGCGTGTTAAGTTGCCCCAACTACGTCTGGGGAAACTGTGACATACAAAATAGTACATTACCACCTATGCTAAGATACAGGTGGAAGACTTGGACCAACATGTAGGACCCAATACTTGGCTCATTTGGAAAACTTTACGCCAACCACCTTTTTCCATAAACTATACCGTACAGCCTTTTCAACCTGGGACCCAATACTTGGCGGACCCAATACTTGGCTCATTTGGAAAACGTTACCCCACCCACCTATTTCCTAAGGCCTTTTCGAAAGGCTGTAAGGTATAGTGTATGGAAATGGGTGGGTGGGGTAACGTTTTCCAAATGAGCCAAGTATTGGGTCCTAGGTCCGAGTCTTCCACATGTGTGCTAATATTGTCCATTTAATTATTTCAATATAGTTTCATACTGTGCTTGAAATCAAGCAGCTTGATTGACTGAGCCTGAGCTGTTCTACAGCTCTGCCAATCAAATTGCTTGATTGCGAGTTGACATTACCAATAGATGTTCAGAAAGGCCAATAACCTTGACACAATGAAATGAATGGGGTTTAACGTCCCAGCAACAGCTAACGTCATATAAGGACAGGACCACACATTAAAGTCTCATCCAACAGACCAGTGGGATGGAAATACTATGAAAGTATTTGTCATGCCCTAGTGTAGGTTTTGAACTCAAAACTAGGGGTGTAACGATACGCCTACCTCACGAATCCATAAGAATCGCGATACTTTGGTCACGATACAAATAACTTGTTCACAAAATACAATTTCAATGGTCAATATACTTGATATAATGCATAAAATCAAATAAAACGTATATACTGGAGCCTCTTTATAAGTGGTAGATGGGCGATAGAGGTCATCACCATGGAATAGGTAAGTTGCCTAATAAATTTTCCAAATGACATGTTTATGTCATTAATTTTCAATTATACCCCACCCATGTTTTATTACACGCTTCCTTATAGTGTGTTTAAAATTAAGTAAATTCCTATGTGAATGCTATAATTGACAACTGTTTCATAATATAATAATGTTATTTACAGACAATTTCGACCACAACATGTCAGATTAACAGCGAAAAATAGCTTTAACTACATGTCGATGGCCGTGGCCCGCATCTCACGCCCGCAGAGGCTTTGATCGTATACTGAAAACATTGGCGTACGTACGTGCGTCTGAGGTTAAAGTTTTAAACTTTAACCTCAGACGCACGTACGTACGCCAATGTGGCGACTATATTACTCTTGCGCGACCAAAACGTGTTTTCATTTCCTTATTTCAGACATGAACCGGAAAAGGAGTCGGTAATATTTACGGTTATGATTCATGCCATACCGCACCGCGTTATTGATCTCCGCAAGATTGAAGGTTGCAATATAATTGTTAATCTATGTTGTGGTAACCACAATGTGGTTGTACATGTATATATTCTTCACGATAATTCAATTATAGTATTCGTAAAATTGCCCCAACAATAGAGTATATTTATCCGGTTTTGTTTGTTTGTTTGTTTATTGGTGTTTAACGGCCTATCAACAGCTAAGGTCATGTACCTGTAAGGCCGGGCAAACGGGTTCGATCCCGTTTTAACCTGCTGCATTGGGGAATATAACGGAATATGTATGTCAAGAAAAAATATATTCAGCCCTGAAATGAGAATAACCCGACCTGGTGCCAGGTCCATACCACACCAAAGTCACTTGGCCCCTTCCCCTAAACTAGGAAATCGAATAATCGTAATACTCACTTACATATAAGGGGTATACCCAGATTCAACTGTCACATACAAAATGCCGAAGACGTATGTGAGGGCCAAACAAGTAGCCTATATCACCAACATTGAAAAGTATACTTTGAGGGAGAAATTTTCAATTTTAAAATAAGTTTATTAATTTTTATTATACTGAATTTATTACATTATCACAGCCATTTTGGCTGTGATAATGTAATAAATTCAGTATAATTATTCTGCATACGTTTAATCATTAAACATATGCAGTGGTTAGTTGTATTTGAAATAATGCATTTTGGGGAAAATAAATGATTACTACCTCAAAGTATACTTTGCTAGATAAGTATACTTTGCAATTTTGATGAAATCGGCTACAGGTCTCCAGTTGGAATTCCATTATGGATGAATCCCAATCGTTACATTACCCATCGCATTCTCCAACCTGCTACCCACTATTTATCAGGTAATTTGGGATTCCAAGGCATTGAATTGTGAAGACAGTATCAAACGGAGTATCACAGTCGAGTATCGTGAATCGCATCGTCGAAAAAATGTTGTGGTGCATCAAATTTTCTGTGAAACATACACCCCTACTCACAACCTTCAGTATTGAAGTGCTGTATTCTACTCCTGAGCCACAGCACATCCCTTAAAGGTACATTCCCACTCAGTAGGCACAAAATATTCTTTATAGGAATTAAATAAGTGTATACTTGTGTCACTATAATATTTATTTTATTGATATTGACTCGCGGTGGTATCAGGCTATTTTCATATGCAAATGAGGCATGATATTTTTTAATTATTTATACTAATTAAATGCATCACCTGAAAACATAATATTTTCGACAGATTATAAAGCATGACCATTGCACATCAAAAAATAAATACAGAGAATAAATAGTAATGTCCGTTAACATTTTAAGGAAACACGGTTATCGGCCTGATATCAGTGTGGAAATTTACATCTGATATAAAATGTATAATAATGCCAATCAATACGTGGGGTAATGCTGAATGAATATTTACTTTGCCAGAAAATGTCTCAAATGATGTCTCTGATATAAACAACACCGACATGTACCTTTCATCCTGGCAATATTAAAGCAGGTGGCTGTATACATTGTATGTACAGAGCTGCAGATAAGTTGTGTATCTAAAGAGTATTATACGCCAATATTTCAAATTCAATGCATACGTTACTTTTACGTTCTTCCATGGAAGAATAACTAATGGCGGCCAAGTCGCCAGATACAAGTGAATTTCTTATATTCTACAAAATATGTGATTTTAAGGTGCATCACCTTAAAGGTACATGCCCACTCAGTAGGCACAAAATATTCTTTATATCAGAGACATCATCTGTCAGAGACATTTTCTGACAAAATAAACAACATTCACCAATACCCCACGTATTGAGTGGCATTATTATACATTTTATATCAGATGTTCCACACTGATATCGCAAGGCGATAACCGTGTTTCCTTAAAATGTTAACAGACACTACTATTTATTCTCTGTATTTATTTTTTGATGTGCAATGATCATACTTTATAATCTGTCGAAAATGTTATTTTTCAGGTGACGCCTTTAATTAGTATAAATAATTAAAAAATATCATGCCTCATTTGCAGATGAAAATAGCCCGATACAACCGCGAGTCACTATCAGTAAAATAAATATTACTAAATGATTATATCTGTATAGAGGGCACTCGTAATTTTTAGAACTGGTTGATAGTGACACAATTATACACTTAATTCCTATAAAGAACATTTTGTGCCTACTGAGTGGGCATGTACCTTTAAGTCACATAGTTTGTAAAATATAGGAAAGTTTGATCTGTCGCCACACTGGTCACAAGGATGGTGGTCAAATCTGCAGATACAAGTGAATTTCTTATATTGCACAAACACTATCAGGAAGTCTTATCTGTCACAAACTCAAATGTATGTACAGAGCTGCAGATAAGTTGTGTATCTAAAGAGTATTATACGCCAATATTTCAAATTCAATGCATACGTTACTTTTACAAATGATAAAAAATAAAACTAGGTAAATGTTCAACTTTATTATAGTATTTTCACTACTCAATTTGAAAATCAATGTGTATTTTCACATTGCTGTGAGTATTGTGTACTCCCACTTTTGATAATCAATGTGTATTCAGCTAAAATAACTGCGAAAAATACGCCAATACGTACCTTATATGTAGCCAATTTCACCAACATTGCAAAGTATACTTTTCTAGCAAAGTATACTTTGAGGGAGTAATCATTTATTTTTCCTGAAATGCATTTATTATATTGAATTTATTACATTATCACAGCCAAAATGGCTGTGATAATGTAATAAATTCAGTATAATAAAAATTAATAAATTTATTGTAAAATTTTAAATTTCTCCCTCAAAGTATACTTTGCTAGAAAAGTATACTTTGCAATAATTCCAGCACAAAAATATTTACACAATTCCCTAACATTTGATTGGCCCGTAGCAAGTCTCTGTCCAAAATTGATATCCCAGTAAACTCCCATATGCCAAACTACTTTCCGTAACCGTGAGGCGCAGTTAAAATAATTCTTAAGAAAACAGAAAATAAACACATTTTCTTGATGAATTTCTTTCAAATGCTGGAATTATAAGGAATGAATGGCCTTTTTGTGGAATTTATCGGGGATATAAACTTGGAAAAGTCGCGGGAATACTGGACGAGGACTTAAAAAATTACAATTTTCGAAAAAAAAAAGAAAAAAAAATTAACCTTTTTATCGCTTCGTCCAGTATTCCCGGCACTTTTCCAAGTTTATACCCCGATAAATTCCACAAAAAGTCCATTCATTCCTACAATGTTGGTGAAATAGGTTACTGGAGCTCTGCGGTTGTATACAATGTATGTGTTCACTTACGTTTTGACTATAGAGTTAAAGACTCTCTGTCCATCTGGGGACACATCGACCCCAACGTAGTTCACCTGTCGTCGTTTCTCGTCCAGACTCTGTCGTAGTCGGCTACTAATCTGAAATTACAGACACAACATGCGACATACATAATTTTACTTACAGACTCAGGCTACATGTAAAACAAGAACTGGCATAGTAGTTCGAGGGACAGAAAGAACATGTTAAAATTCAATTAAATATTTAAAGGCGAATTTTGTTCAAATTAATTCATTATCATCTCGACGTGGAATTAACGCAGTTTAATTTTTAAATTTGTGATTTAATGTCACCACCTGTCAGGCGAAACAATTCAAAGAGACTGCCAATCGTGATATTCACACCACGGATACCCCTGTCCGCCGCCTGAAGCGACAAATAAAAGCTTGCACAAACATTTAAAAATGTATTTTATTAAGAAACAAAACAACACTACTTTACACTAGGGATGCACGATATGGTACCGTGCTATGGTATCGCTCCACTAAATGTAGTAACAAACTATTTTATTTTAAGTCTTTATTTAAACAAAAAATAAAACTGGCATCCATGGATTCCATGCATGACACGACTGTGTTATGAACGCTTTCGCGTACTATTGAAGCGTGTAATAACGGGGTCGCACTGTCCTACAAAGTATATGTAAAGAAAATCTTTGATTTTCCACAAACAAAATGACGTATACTCAACAACAGATGGGTAAACCAGTGCACCAGACCTTTTGCATGTTGAGGCTGGGGAGAGGCGGGGCAGGGTCATCACGGTCATCACGGTCAGCTTCCTTGATCACTTTCACGTCGCTCACGTACGACAGGTTCACCAACTTAACGTCGTGTACGTTGTGTTTTCCACTCGCTGCGGCAGATTCTGGGGCAATGTTAAGGACATCAACATACACATCAGTGCCGTAACCAGGATTTTGCCGATTATTTTTAAGAAAGAGGCAAGAATGAAGTCCCTGACTTTGAAGAATTTAAACTATGATATATGGCCTAACCACTAACCCTCGTCTGGTTTTTAGCTGTGGTTACGGCCCTGCACAATGAAAGATCCAGTTAAGGAAAAGGGCATTGGGTAACATTACAGGTCGGATTTTCTGCTGGTTACCTCTTTGTATAATGTACATGTATATAAAGATCGCATACATCTGATATTTGTACAACTTGTGCTATATTACGCTACCAGTTTAATTTTGTTTGAGTGCCTTCTGGAAGTCGGACATCATCCATTTCACGCACCTGCAGGTGGCGAGGAGTGCAGGGGGAAATCTGACCCGTTTTCATAATCCTATATAATTTAATCATTTTTGAACGCTTCAAACAACTAAATTCAAATCGCTAAATCAAATTTAAATGCATTTATAATATTAAATGGTCATTAAAACATATTCTTATCACCATTTAGTATTTTCGTAGTTCAAAATGTGAAATATTATGGCATGAAAATGATGTATTTTATAGCAAAATGTATCGAGTGACCCCAAACATATCGGGCCACATGACTAATGATACATGTACGTCACGCTGACTTCCAGAATCTACATCTCAATATCGGCATTCGCGGCTTTCATCGGTATAACTATATATGGGCCGCGCCATACTAAATCCGGGCTTAATGACAACGTCGTGAAAAGCGACAAACGACGTCGGAAAAACGACGATTCAAATTGTCTAACGTCGCCGTAAAATTTCACATTTTGCCATCACATTTACGTTTATGGGTGCAAGTTAAATTGAGTGGGAGTAGAAAAGGGAAAGTGATAAAGTATTGAAACTTTCACCAATATGTTCCATGATGACTTGTACGTCAGTGCACATATTATGACGTCACGTACTTATAAAGGTATTGAACAATTGTCACTCTGTTTCGTTGTTTGTCCATAATTTAATTGGCCACATCTCAGTAATATCATCGTACGCCGCACTTTTATTGCTAAATAATCTTAAATATGAACAACCTACTGTATGCCTACCGATCGTGCCATCTATAATCTTGGTAAATTGAGACTTTCTAACAATTCTAACCAGTACTTGGCAAATGATATGCAATTTAGTAAACCGGGTGCCACTCATTTCATCATAAACGGAGGTAGAAATGCAGCTATTATGACATATATATCCCTTGTTTGTATAGAATTTGACGAAACAAATGCATCAAACTTTCTCCAATAGATTCATAATCAGTGAGTTAAATGCAGGTTCTTGATTGTTTGTGTGTAAGCAATGCAGTGTGTAAGCAATGCACAAGACACACAGTGAGGTCAGTGGATTTTTCGAAGTCTTGACATTAATTGGTAATTTGATGGTTATAAATTTGCTTGTCGCATGAAATTTAGTATCAAATCATCAGTTTATCAATTGACTACATAATAATGTATATCCGGCGAATGCAGTGTGTGTGATCAAATCTGCCCGACCGTGTTTTGTCAGAAAGTTAATGTGATAAGCGGCCTACTGCAGATGTACACGTGTAATGTCTTATGGAACGGCTGAAAATGTAGTATTTGTTTGTAGACTACATTTGCAGCCGTTCCATACACATAAGTATATACTACTGGAATAGAAAAAAAATACCCGACTGACGTGGTTATAGCAATACATGTAGTACAAACGGCACCAGGATATTCTAATTTGAGGATTCAGGATTCTTCCTTACCAGTATACCGAACGGAGACCTGGTTTGGCTATCGGGTACATCTTTGGCATGCTTGTATGTAGAGTGGGTGGCATGTGGGAGCATGTGATGGGTAATTTAACAATCGGGATTCATGATGGGTAATTTAACAATCGGGATTCATCCTTACCAGTAGCCGATTTCATCAAAATTGCAACGTATGCTTATCTAGCAAAGTATACTTTGAGGGAGTAATCATTTATTTATTATATCATATAGAACTAATGACTGTATATATTTGATGATTATTATTATTATATCATATAGAACTAATGACTGCATATATTTGATGATTATTATTATTATATTGAATTTATTACATTATCACAGTAATTTTGGCTGTGATAATGTAATAAATTCAGAATAAAAAAAAATAATAAATTTATTCTAAAATTGAAAATTTCTCCCTCAAAGTACACTTTGTTAGATAAGTATACTTTGCAATGTTGGTGAAACAGGCTACTGGTCCAGTCCATTGAGCTGGTACATAATGTTGTCGACAGTTGCCGAGAAACCGCACATACAATGCGACCATTGGAAGTAGCTGCCTAGCGATCATTATAGCTAGATAAACTATTTTCATAGCAGCGATTGTTTAACTAATGAATGACCTACAGGTATTACATATTTCTCACTTAGGTTGACTGACCCTCGTAAAGATTCTTCCCTGTACACGGTGTGAATTTGTTGTATATTTGATTAGTAACATTTTCCAGATGGAAGATGAACATACAGTTTTATTTGATTTTTTTAAAATCAATATGTGTGTAACTATTAGCTTACGATGTTAAGTGGCGGAACTAGCATGAACATTATGTGTGGACACAATCATATGACCTGGTGACGAGGAATGGGGATTGAGGAGTGTGGATTCGAGGACAAGTGCCCTCGCGGAACATAGTTCATCCCTGAATGCCAATCGGTGTAATTAAAATAATGCAACTTCATTCTCGCATATATGAAAGTCATTCGACGCCCATATTTAAAATGAGCTTCCGCCATTGGATTTACATGGGGAGGGTGACACGGCACTCCATATGCATACCCTGCAACTTCTAATTATGTATTAAAATTTGCAAGCACGATAGCTACAGACATCAGTAAAGTCACTTGTGTGGCTAAACTTGAAACTACCAGGACATCACATGTCCAGCCCCCGATGATCGCGGATATATTGTTGGTAAGAGTTTTTTGATTTCCAGAGTTGGTTGAATAACCATCACTGTCTTTTATTTTCACATGTATTGTACTTACAGCCATACGTTCTGCAACATAAGTTCTGCGATACACGAGCGGTGATAATAATATACCCCGAAAAGTTCTGTAAAATCCATGTGTGTTGGGTTAACTGTCTGAACATTTGCATACAGGATGATTGATAAATACTGCATCAATTTCATATTCACAACACATAATAAATATAACATGGACATGGTTATCGTTACCAACGCAACGTCATCAAGCGATATGCGGCCGAACGTCAAAATGACGTTATGAAAATGTTATGCTCCTACATTGTTCAATAGAAGGAGAACATGCATATTATTTTGTTGCGTGCTCACACGAGTTAATTATTATTTCTGAAAATAAACACAACGGTACTTCATGTATGTAATTCCGACAGCGGCCCTAGACATGCACTTTACCTTTGTTCAAACATAGCACCTGGCATACCGACAGTAGCATTATTGACTGCTGACGTCGTCGAAGTGGGTTCCCTTGCAAGCGGCTTTTCGTGTACGGGGTTTTAAAAAACGAAATCGCAACTGGTAGGATTTGGCGAATATGGAGGATGGAATAACAGTTCCAATCTACGATATTTGATAATAGATGCACTCGATTAGGAATATCGCAAACATCGAGCACAATTGGTAACATTCATTGCTTTTTTTGCTCCATGTTCAGCATCATCTAGATCTATGTATCCTGATATTTATATATTTTTAATCACACTATGGAGTGTTGGAGTGTGCTGGCTGTGAGTTCAACCGATCTAACAGTTCACGCACAATGATCCATCAAGCCAGACTTTTACGTTGCGTCACAACATATGAAAACGTCACTTTTGGACTTTAATTTCTGGCAAAATCCTTCGCGCATTCCCGTCCACGCGATGTATGCATTACGATGCAGTATGTAATAGCACATTTTAGTTCTTCTGGCATGTTCTCATAGACAGAGCAGACAATCGCTAAACTATGTAATATCCTGTCACAACATCACATTTTTCAAAAAATGTCGTCGCGTATGAAACATAAAATAATGTCGCTATCATTTCCTAAAATTTATTTGCGCCAACAACAAACAACTCGGAAACGCAAGCCTTTCTCAATCCACGTTCTTTCTAAAATATGCATACAAAATTACGATATTTGGGACGCAATCCAAAACATGATGTTACCATAGCTACTGTAACACTGCCCATGAACATTATTTTCATACTTTGTCTTGGGTTAATGGTAAATAATTGGCCAGGCTACGAGATATCCAAATTTTGTTGAAATGCGATAATAGACGACACAACGATGGGACTTGTCCGGGTATTTTATAAACACCACTCGCATAAGCCATTGATAAAAACGTTGTATGTTCGACATCATTGTTCAATGTTATATACGTTTTTACCACGCGTCATAAAATGAAAAATAATTGGGATACATTGATAATTTTTGCGGCATATGGTCTTTAACACCACATTCCGCGATTTTATTAATGCTAATGTGAATATTTTGGCGGAAAGTGCACATGTTTATTTGAGAATTAGTGTAATCTTCATTCTTGCTAAAATAACATAGTGAGAACATACTTATGCAAAGAATATCGAATTGTAGCTCCGTTTCCTAGGTCGGACACAACATCTTATCATAACAAATGAAATAATGTGTTTACGGCTCTAATGTCAATATTGTAGTGGCAAGTTTATATGAGCATTTGAGAATTATTGATATCCTGCAGAAATACATAGAATGCCTAGAAAATTACAATTTTATACCAATGAAAGCCGAAACACGCCAAATGTCAGTGTCGTTATCTGGGTGAAACTATTCTGGAAGTCGGACTTCGCCCATTTCGCGCACCTGCAGGTTATAATTATCTCCCCTGTCGAGGAATGCAGGGGAAAATCTGACCCGTTTTGCTGTATAATTTAATCCTTTTTGAATGCTTCAAACAACTAAATTCCAATCGCTACATCAAATTTAAATGCAGAGTTGCAATGTTAAATGGTCATTAAAAATATTCTTATCGTCATTTACCGTATATTGCTAGCCATAAGTCGACTTTTTTCGGTTTCAAAATTAACGATAATATCTGCCCTCGACTTATGGCTAGGGTCTAAAAATAATATACCGAAAGTCCGATACAAAATGGTCAGGGAAAATCACGATTTGTGCCATTTTTATTGCCAGATACGTTCTACTGCGGTGGCGGTATTTTCTTTTATGTTTGTAAAATAAAATATGTTAAATCATACCATGAGTTGCAGGCAGAATGAACAATCATTACTTCCTTCACAGAAATTTTGCAAGTGGTTTTGAAGGTCTGCTCGATTAACACAATAAATTTGCGAGAAGCATAAATGACTAAAAACCTGTTACTTCTGCCTGCATAAATACGTCTCCTGTTGCGTGAGACTGGAAACAGATACAGTGTTATGTAAAGGCATTCACTCATGTGCGCGCCCCGAGGAAAATATCCTACAGGAGAGCCCAATACCGACCGGTATGGACTGTCGGCTGTCAAAATGTATGTTACCAAGTGTAGTACATTTTCAACCAGTACACATGTATATGGCATACCGGTAGTCGTGTATACGTGTAAGCGATCACGACGATTCGGATATTTACAGCGCACCATTCCATCGATGAAGAACACAGCATGATAATAACAAGCAAAATAGAATTTCTCACGCTAAATGGATGTGCAATTTGATCAGCAGTTACACTGGTCGCAAATACCAGAAGCCCCATTTCTCCTGTCACAGCCAAAAATGAGAAAAGCACTGCACACATGACCAGTCAATTCAGACTTGAAATCAAACAAGCCACTGTATCCGGTCATTAACCTGATCAGCTGTGAAATTGCCAGGTAACTACTGTTCCATTTACCTCCTAATATTTGTGGCCAGTTGCTATTATCATTATTTACTTGATAGAAATACAATTAGTTTGTCTCACTAGCAGTTAATGATGTTTATGCTTGTACACCAGTATTATTGCAATAAAAAATCAACAGTATTGCAACTGATTAACTAGTTTATTATAAAGTGTGTCCAATTCACTTAAGAGCCAATTTTACAACGCATCGATTAACATGTGTGTATTAAAATGTTGCAAACACGACCTTTACATTTCACTGGGGATGACAGTCGATAAATATAGTACAGTAAGCATAAATGATATATTTTCTACGTTTACGCGAAGCATATTTGCTTCAAAGAAACTATAGAAAGCACAAAACTTAGCCAAGTAATACAGGTGATTCATGACCTAATTTCGCCTGCACCCAGTAGCAGACATATTTTCAGTAGATGACTTATGGCCGGGACTTGGTCCAAGACTGATTTTTTTGGGCTCATTTTCGTGCCTCGACTTATGGCTAGCAATATATGGTATTTTTTTCGTAGTTCTAAATGTGAAATGTTCTGGCATAAACACTGATACGTCACGCCGACTTCCAAAATATACATGTCGTGTCCTACGGTACTGTTATTCGATATTATTTGCATAAGTATGTTCTATGTTATTTAGCAAGATAACAATAATTCTCAATGAACATGTCCACTTTCAGCCAAATTATTCACATTAGAATTAATAAAATTGCGGAATGTGTGGAATTCGAGGTCGTGTCCGAAAAAGAAAGAAGAGGTGCGAATAGGATTAAGGAATTATGGAACGATTTACATTGATTGCAGAGGTCCCTAAAAAAAAACACATCACCCCAAAATAAATTTGTTTCAATGAAAATTGATATAATGGTGCAAATCCAAAAGGACATGACACAGGCATGACAGCAGACAGGTGGGTTGGCAACTTTTCCGAAGTTAGGGGTCAAATCTCATCTAAATTCTGCTATGAAAAGGATACTGATTGCTAGCATCTTTGTTCCTTTATCAAAAGCGAGAACCTCGCCTTGAATTTTCTGCTGGTAGCAGGTCGTGCACGCCACAATACTGCCGATAATAAAGTATTCATTTTCAGCCATAATCTTCATTTTTCACAACACAACATTGGTGAGTGTTATGGGAAAAAACCAAGGAATTCCGTATTTCGGTGTCCCTGTTCATTGGTCAAAAATATCTTTAATAAATACTTTTAATTATAAATTACATATGAATCGGTGTTTCTTATGTTTAGCAAATATGTTAAACCATCTGATTACAAATTATACATTTATTTGTATATTTTAAATAAGCCAGAAAATATAAATTCCGACAAGTCACGGAAACTACCGAATTGACTCGGGAATAAAATAATCAAAGTGTAAAAAGTACCGATACGACTAAAACGAAAAGTAGAGAACAACACGATAATTATAATACACGTAACGTGCCAGTAAACACTTCAGTTGTCATTGAAGCATTTTTGGTGTAAACATGTTAAGGAAACGAAACGTTTGTATCAACCAGAATAGCATACAGTGGATTTACTTAGGTTCTGGATAATAAACATTCGTTGGCCAGTATGCTTGTCCGGGGTGATCTCCAGTAACACATTAACAAATTCTAACATGGTCGTCATCCTGTATACATTTTTGACAATATATTATCAAGCTTTCTCAAAATACAATGGCTGTGTCTGAGTGAACAAATAGTAACAGTTCCTACTTATCTACAGTTGTTTTAACAAAATAAAAGCATTATAATTCCATATAGTCCGAGCTACAAGGTACCGAACCTTGTTTTGTTATATATACAACGTTTGTTGGCTGTTTCTACATGTCTTTGACGCGCTGATTCCGAATTCGTTGAGTGCCACCTCCAAAATATTGAGCATTTTTGTAGAATTGCATAAATCCAAGATGCCCATGCACCAGTTGTCACGTACATCTCTTGCTTTTGCAAATATATGCTGCATTTCGGTGATGTAAATGTTTAAAACTTAGTTTATGGGAATATTACATATTTGTGAGAATGTATAAGTGTATACGGCACATGCATCATCTGTAAAAAATCAAAATGGCCGCCGTTTTAAAAAAGAAATCTCTATATAGCTCAATATATATATATTTCGGCATTTTAGCTGTTATAATGAGGTTTGTGACACACACAAAATTAACGACGTTGTACATCAAATGCCAATGAAATTCATAAGTTCACTTTTATTAAAGATGGCCACCATATATAAATGATTATGATAAATATACATACATATATATATAATATGTCACATATGTGTGGATGTACATATTGATCATTGGTGCGTTATGGCGTTATTGTTTCCTTTCCAATGTACACACTTATATTGACTCTTGTGTTAATATGAAACATGTATGTACAGTCCTCTAGAATGCCGTCATGAATAAGCAATTGTATAGTGTTTAAAGTGATAGTATATATATGTAAAGTTAATAGGCATACATGGTTTTACAGTACAGTTATCCATATAACTAGTATGTGCACGCAGTCAGAAGAGTAGAACACCAGGATGTGGGTTGACTGTTTTTCAGATCTGTGTTGCCTCATGCTTGCCTTCTTGAGGGCAGAGCGCGAGGGAGACTGCCCGCTTCACCTGTTAGCGGATGAGAAAATGCTGTCATACGTCTTTTCATCCGGCCATATGAACTATGCTCACTCGGATTGTATTACCTGCGTAGTATGCAGCGCCTTCACCCCACAGTTCTGGAATGATTGATGAAGGGCGAACACGTGATACGCCACCAATATAGCATTTGGAACGGCATCTGGTCTGATCTATTCATTGATATTACCTACATTAGATATGGCAAAGGACCATCCGGCAGTATTGGCTCCACACTGAATGAATCAACTCGTGTTGCCATTTGGGCCATCTCTCTCTCTCTCAGCATCTGTGGTAAACTGAAGAGTGACATAGAGGCAATGTAGGAAGGTGACACACAAACAGCGATAACGTCTCACAAGGAATATATGCACGAGTCATTGGGATCATGACATCGTCCAGGGAGACCGTTTCTACACTGCTGTCTTATACATTTAGCTCCTTATCCGTCTGCTCGAAGACGGTGACGAAGATGGTGAAATGCGATCAACAAGCAAGTCAGCGCTGAAAAACAAGATAAAGGTATAAATGCAGCCAACCCAACATGGATCGCCATGCAGTTGTTATTCTGGACATGTGGGCTATTCTATAGGCCAGCACTTGGCCATGATCACCTGCAACGGTATCTATATTTGTCAGTGCAGCTGCAATCACCGTCATGCATCAACTGCAGACATGTAACGTTCTGCACGTTAATATGAGAACAACATAACGTTAACATGGCGAATTACACATGCATAGGGATTCAGCCATGTGTGCCAGCTGACTAGAGAATCTCCACTACCAAGACAAGCCATCACATTGGCAGTTATTGCGAAAAAAGTGCAGATCATTAAGCTGATTGTGGATCACCTTATATATGTTGGTACATGAGTAGGACAGGCACCAGTCGCTCACGATGAAGCAGACATGCTTTATGGCGTACCAAATGATCGATCAGGCAGTCGCTGTATAAAATTAAAGTCGTGAGTGACGACACGGATGTACTTGTCATACTTGCCCATCACCTACACGCAGAAACGAATGATATGCCACAGAGTGTACGATTAATCATAGCCATGTGCTAGACGTCGGCCTGTAATCATGTCGACAGTTCATGTGAACACAAGCAAAAGTAATGCCAATCTTCATGGCAGCACATGCATTGACAGGGCGAGACAGTGTGTCGTACTTCGCCGGTATATGAAAGGCCACTGTCTTGGAAAAAACTGGAGGCATTTATATCGACATTGAAACTAGGAGACATTTGAGGAGTAACTGGATCGGCTTTATCCTATGTAGCCAGACTTTATTGCCTGGAGATCGTTGACTCTGTTAACGATATGCCCGCTGTCAGCTTCACAAGGAGAATTAGTGGCAAAAGGCATGCACCACCGAAGCTGAGCAGCTAATTACCCCCTACAATGCCAGCGTTCCGCCCCACTGTGCACGTGCACATTACCAAGCATGTTTGCGGAGAGCTGCTGGCATGTCTGCGCCTCCAGCTCTGGATCCACTGAAGTATGGATGAGAGAAGAATATATGATTCATCCTGCATGCCTCGAGGGGGAGCACCGAGTTGTGCCCGAGAAGGTTCTTAATGTGATCAGTTGTGGATAAGGAACGGCTACAAATCAATAATCTACAGTTGCAATAAATATTGCTTGCATGCATAGTTCTGAAAGCGCAGGGGTAGGCTTGCTTGTGAAAATCCACTGAACGTGTTATCTCATGAGGACAATGGTAATAGTGACAAGTAAATTGTTGATTTCAGAGGATGCTAACTCTGTTCATGCTATGTTCAACGAAACTTGCATACTGGTTAGATTAACATGATTTGAGAGAATCGGCTGCCCGTACCATATAACTACCACTTAAGACAATAGAGAACTGTTGACACACATATACATGTACATGTATATAATATATATGGGGCATACTCTGAAAAATCCGGGAATATTTATTTTTTCACCAATCAATCGATCCTTATCAATTGACACACGTAGTCAGCTTGATCATAGTTCACATTGTGTGCTAGAGTGCAACTCAATTGTTCAGTGACGGAATATCAATGAGTGCAAACCCTGATATGGCGTAGATTGGCAGGTTGGTCCGGGTATAAACTGGCCTCAATGTAATGACTCCTATTTTGCCAGATAATGACTCGTATAATATTATAATAACACATAAGTTATTCAACAGTTGCCAAATTAACATGATATCCTGATGTGAAGCTATGTCACCTACATATAGATCAATATGTATCCTCATCTTGGATTTTTAGAGATCATGACATAAATCTCAGACTAACCATTTAAATTGTATTTGATTGTTTACACTTTTTCATCTAACCTCGTCAAATGTATACTGTATATATATACTATTATGTGATGAGAGCAATTACTATTATACCTGCTGCAAAATGTATATATCACATACTGATATTTGGCGGCCATTGATTAGTTTTTGTACATGATGTATAAAATGTATTTGCTTTTGTATTTACGTTATGAAGTTATCAATGCGATTTGCTCTTCTAACATATCCCACTTCCACAAACTAAATTGCAAATAATTTAATCTGATCGCATTTATGCATAAAAAGAAGATTTTGGGCGGCCATTTTGAATTTCTAACTGAATATATAGATATCGAATTAATTAATAAATTTAAGTAGCAATTTCTAATCCTGGAAACTAAATTATAACATGTTAAATTATTATTAAAATAAAACATATGCGTGCCAATATATATGCACATTGTTAAAAACTGGCGGCCATCTTGGATTTATGCATTTCTACAAACATTATCAAGGTTTCGCGAGTGGCACTCAACGGATTCGGATTTAGCACATCAAACATCAAAGACATATATGAACTACAAAAAAACGTTGTATATATAACAAAACAAGCAACCACTCTACAACAGCCACCCATGGGAAGAGGCAAAATTGGCTGTTATAGAGAGGTGGCTGTTGTAGGGAGGTTAATGCTGAATACAATTTTATCGTCTGATGTTTATTTATTTTCTTCACTAATTCTCAATAAAAACATGTTTTGACAGCATTTTAGAATCATTTCCAATGGAAATGATTCTAAAATGCTGTCAAAACATGTTGTTATTGAGAAAGAATGCAAAATCAACATCAGACGACAATGTTCATGCTCAGCAGTGTAAGGGTTAGATATAGAGGAAATCATCCATTTGGGATATAAAATAGAGGCTGTTACAGAGAGGTGGCTGTTGTAGAGAGGTGGCCGTTCGGGGAGGTTCGATTGTATAACAAAACAAGGTTGGACCACTTTTGCATGGGTTCTAGCCTGGACTAATATTGATTTTAAAATGGCCGCCACCATTATCATTTTCCTGTCACACTAGAGATTGTGTTGTCATTTCATCTACATATATACGGGTGTGTGTCCAAACTTTTCACCAGATGTATTGTTGACGATTGAAGCTTAAATTGTGTCGTCGCTTGTGCAGTATGGTAATGACTCGTCTTTTTTCAAAGATGGCCATCAATGTAGTCGATAATTACCTCTTGATCTGACATTATATTAATTCCCCACGTGATCTGACACACACGTGGTTATTTTCGTTTACCATTACCGTAACCAATCAAGATGTCTCAGAGACGATTCGTCTAGGTGGATATCTAAATAAACAGGTAATTACTTTTGCTTATTTTTCATTTATTTGTTCATTGTTGTTTTCTTTCCGTGTGTGTTATATAGACGATATCAATCTTACATTGGTGGTGATTTAATTAATGCGATATTTATTAAACGAGTTTACTGGTTTAACACGAGGCTTAGATGCAAAGTTCCTTATGAAATCAGTCAAAGAATTTAATAAGTATCATATTAAATCAACACAAATGTTCGATTCTATTTATTGCATGAGAAAAATATCAAACAATGCGTTTTGATGCAGACTATAGATCACAACATATGGATAATCGTTTCATAGAAGCCATGCTTATTTATATTTGGCCCGTGTATATCCTGATCAGTATGGGAATATTGTATATCACTAACCAAAAATAACAGAACAGGGTTCCCACTCTATTGGGGAGACCAAATTCCATGACTTTTCCATGACTTTCAAGGACCCTTTTTCGAAATTCAAGGACGCATATTGCGTGGATGATGCTGATGAAACGGTGTTTTACGGCTTATCGACTCATAACTTGAGCCATTTCGAGCCTGGAATACACCTGTGTTCGAGAGAGAAATAGTAATTCAGTTCTGAATTTACACAAATCGTTTGGCTCGAAATCACGAAATTGCACTGAACTTTCCTGAACAACACATGTCCACTAATTGCACTGAACTTTCCTGAACAACACATGTCCACTAATTGCACTGAACTTTCCTCAACAACACATGTCCAATAATTGGACTGGCATCCACATTCCATAGCTTTCAATGACCTTTTCAGAAAAAGAGGCAAATTCCATGACTTTCCAGGCCTGGAATCCATTTTTCCAAATTCCATGACTTTCCAGGTATTTAAGGACCAGTGGGAATATATTAAGGACCAGTCAGAATATAAACGCATACACGGCCTCCAGTGAAAACTCTCTGGGTATATATATTCCATTCTTATTCAGGCTTAGCTTTGATTGGTCGAAGCTGGGCTGTGCAAAACTGTCGCATTGTGGGTTAAGCCCAGCTTATTGCCAGGTACCTCGAAAACAAATACGTACGTAATATGTGGCCGTGACTGGAGAAATTGGGCTTCTGGGGCTTGTGACCAGAGTAGCGCCTCGTCATATAGCACATTCCTTCAGTCTGATAACGATTTGTAGTTTTGCTTTTTAGATGCATCGTGTGTGTTTCATTGATGGAATAGCGAACAGTGCAACTTCTGATCAGTATTATCTAAAACATAGTAGAAAAAGTATCTTCTATTTCTGTTTGTTGTTGCTTTGCAACAAGCGCCAATACTCTATTATAAAATGTCATGTCATTTTAAGTGGTTGCCATCGTTACTACCAATGCTATTCCACATACATGTTTTACTCATGTATGTATGATACATATTTGTGAACAAATCTGGGGGGAAAACATGACCTTTTATGCTGTATTGTTTTCTTAAGGACCAATTATATGCCTGATCACCGTTTGATTCAAAGATAATTGCTTCGTAAATGTGATAGAGTATATGTTTTACACATGTGAATACTGCCTCGTTACTGTATCCTATACGGCAAATGGAGTGGACAAGTCGGCCATCTGTGTATGTTCCAGCCATCAGCCAGTTCCACCTCTTCTGCCGTTTGAAAAAGAGCTCAAAATGTGAAGTAGAACATATGATATAATGTAGCTAATCACATGTAGAAAAGCCAGGAGAACGGATTCCTCTCATTATATTACACTAAACTGTACAATATGTCAGATTTTCTGGACAGGTTTATGCCTGTGTTTTTAAGAACGCGAATCACCATTAAGTAGCCTCATACACAGAAAATCGCACAGTGTATCACTTTTACCTGGCAAACTACACAACACATAGCATATGTACCCACTACTGCACTCTATCAAATTCAGTGACATGTAAGCAGTTACCGGAGTAAATTGTCCATGGTGTCTACTCACCTACTATGCGAGTACATATGGCTTTATCTATGGGTAACGTGTACGCTAAAATAGGCTGTGCATCAGATTGAAAAGTCTACACATCAACATTTATTTTGAGATTGATGGGAGAAATGCTCAGATATCTCGACTTTTGTATAGTTTGCTGGCATAATATTTATAGCTTGCCGTTGTTATATCTGCCTATTATGTAGTGCACCAACTTGTATTTGATTTACTGTCACGACAATATTCACATGTTATTTATTCATATATCACATCATTTTTAAGAAGCAATTATCATTGAAGTCAAGTGTATCTATCTATATAACCTATTACCTCAATCATTGTTAATTATAGTCCGGTTGCCTGTGTCTTAGGGTAGGGAAATACTAGGGGCGCAACAGGGTCATTTCATGCTGTGCATGCTGTCAAAGGTTGGCCAGAACTTATCACCAGTATGGACCTCCTTCAACATTTCTGAGGTGGCCAACCTTTGGGGAAATTCACACAGTGCCTATAATAACATACACATCAAAATGGCCGCACATTCCATACAAAATGTCTATGTAAGCACAATTACAACATGTGTGTAGGTAATGTTCACTGGTCATCAGCCAAACAGTGTGAATATGTACACCATGTGCATTTGTAAGCATTATTTACGTACACTTGTGTGAAGTATATAAAAAAAAATGGGGTACCGCACATCAGGATGTATTGTAGGGATTATATTTTTTGGTTCAGCATTTAGAGATGTCATTAATGTATACAAAGAGCGTTTAATTTTCACATAGGGTAAACCTATGTATTTGTATCGCCTCCGACAGTTAGCCACGCCCCAGATCCCCTCGATGCGATGGTCCGTAGTGATATCTTGGAGTAACCATAACAACAAAATGCATTGTGTTACTCAACGTTTAACTGTCATACGCAACAGCTAATTGAAAATTATATTATGAAAAACTACTTGCACTGCACAATATCAACAACGGATGTTCTACATACAAAAATACATCGGATTATTTTGTTGCGCGTGATTTACCCCCATTTGATACAGGGGGGGGGGGGGGGGGGGGGGGGGGGGGGTCCAGGGGGTCCGGACCCCTCCCCTGCTCCCGGCAAAAAAAAAAAATACGAAAATCTACAATACTCGAATAGTTGGATGACTTTTTTCGTGGCCTAGGTGTCAGGAAATCGCATCTGCGGCGATCTGGCATCTAAAAATTTCCTGGGGGAGGACTCCCTGACCCCCCTACTTTACGATTTCGCGCTCGCGGAGGTCGGCTATGCCGATTTTCAATTACAGACCCCCCCCCCCTGAAATTATTTCTGTATCCGCGCCTGCTAACTGATGTTCAATCCTCATTCTATTGATGGATTTACAGCGGATTTTAGTGACATTCCCGAATTCGGCCTGATTGACATTTGTCTGTGGTGGCCAATACACGCCAACATGAGTGTCAATTCTACGTTCAGGGAAGGGGGTCAATAAGTTAGTATTTAAAGTGGTAAATTACATCAGTCAGGGAACAAATTAATGACAGTATATAACAGCGTATATTAATACCCATATTAATGCAAGTACTGAAAATACGACAACAAAAATTCTAACAAGTCTGGGCTTCCATACATTGAAAATTTTGTCAGCGGTTTCCCGAATGACGTCATTTGTACGTTTTAATATACTCGATCCGGGGCCAACTATTTCATTCACAAAACAGAAGTAAACATGGCGATGTACCGACAAGGCATTTTCAGGCGCGACACTATTGCTCTTCAATCAGTTTTCAATTTATCTATAATGATCATAGATATCTGGAATCTGTATTTATACTTGAATTGATGATGTCTTGTATATGTGTTACCGTATACATGTATTTCTGATATTGCTATGCATAATCTGTAATGTTGTTGAATGTTTTGGTACATACTGTAGCAGTGCATATTGTAGTTGTGCCATATCAATAGTTTACCCCATAACCATTAAAACGCTGAAAAAGAAAATTGCCGTCTGCTCATTTTGTATATTTTACTCTCTTTAAAAATCTGTTTTGGCAGCGCAGTAGAATCGTTTCAGTATGTTTTTGAGGAGAAAATATAAAAATATTTAAAACAGCAGACGACAATTGTCGTTTCCAGCGCTTTAAAGGTGCATGCTCACTCAGTAAGCCCAAAATGTCATTTATAGGAATTAAAATAAGTGTATAACTGTGTCACTAGTCCACCAGTTCTAAACGTTACAAGTGCCCGCTATACAGATGTAAACATTTAGTAATATTTATTTTACTGATAGTGACGCGCTGTGGTATCAGGCTATTTTCATATGCAAATGATGCATGATATTTTTTAATTATTTATACTAAAGAAATGCGTCACCTGAACAAATAATGTTTTCGACAGATTGTAAAGTATGATCATTGCACATCATAAAATAAGTACAGAGATTAAATAGTAATGTTCGTTAACATTTTAAGCAAACATGGTTATCGCCCCTGATATCAGTGTGTACATTTACGTCTGATATAAAATGTATAATAATGCCAATCAGTAGGTGGGATAATGGCGCATGAATGTTTATTTTGCCAGGAAATGTCTCAGATGATGTCTCTGATGTAAAGAACATTTTGTACCTACTGAGTGGGCATGTACCTTTAAGGGTTAATGAAACTGCAACACCAACAATCAATCAATCAATCAATCTAGTTTAATCTTGTAGTACCCTATGTTCATTACTTTCAGTATTTTGATTATTACAGTGTACACATATTGGTACTACTAGTATTTTGTATTATTTGTATGATGGAAATCAATACTCTTCAGGTCAGGGGAGATAAATGCGTTTATCAAAATATTAACAAAATTCAATATTTATCGAAAGGAAGTCTATAATTTGTGTCCAATGCAATTTCTGGGGTACAATAACTATACTTTATAAGATATCGACAGAAATCGTGTTTGAGTTGATACACATACTTGAATTAAATAATTAAAACGAATCGCACTGTCTTCACATGTACATAAACTGGTGATCACCACTACTAACACGGTATTACTGAAACCAAACTAAATAAGAGGTACGTATTTACTTACCCATACTTGTGTCTTTTCTAACTTCATACGTGCTATATCTGCATTTATTGTCTGTAACTCTTGTGCAATATCTGTATCACTGTAGCAGCATGCGCTTGTCCCGTGTGGCGGCAGCAGCAATGGCGACCAATAACACGAGAGTGACAATCGGCGGCATTACGTACGCGGCAGGTAATAGCGGCATCGCAATCGGTAATTAATTGTCTTTGAATTGGCCTAATAATACTGACTGATAACACATTGTCGTATCCTGCATGTATTAGATACGCATATCCGGGTCACAGGGGTTTCAAAACTAGTTTCGCTGATGTTGAACAACGCCACGCGACCTTAATAAGACTGCAGGACGCCAGTGTAATGGCGCAACGTAAACAAGTCCGCGGTCTTTTCAACGAATCTCATGTTATAGAACCCACCATGTGACATAAAACGTTACCTGATACGTATACCATGCTAGCCATATGATATAAACTTAACTAGTATCGACTGGAAGGAGTCTCGGAATTACCATCGCCTTTCATAGCCTTAAATATTACTATTGGTATCAAACGACACTTATTATTCTCTCTCTACGTAATGTGTTTTACGGCCCTTTTTTGTATAACTCTGAATACATTACCTGTTTCAAGATAAAGATACAGGCCATCTTGGCGATTACGTAAAACCAAATATAATAAGACGCACGTGACATAGCTTTCTTAGACCATAGATGTTTAATAAATATCATATTAAATTAACACAAATGTTAAATTATATGTATTGCATGAGCACGTTTTGGTTAGTGGTATACAGTCACATGCTCATCAAGATATACACTGGTCAAATATAAAATATGCATGGCTTCTATAAAACTATTTTAGTAGTATATAAGAGTCAAAATGATACCACCACCCTCTGGAAGCCACCGGCTACACGTGGTGCCTCCCACCAGGTGGTGCTATAATTAATGACTCTTATATACTACTCAGATTTTCCTCCATTTTTATGAGAATATTTATGAGAATGGGAGTAATTTTAATTTTTCAAAACACGAAGGGGGGAGTAGGCATAATTTTAATTTTTCCAAACACAAAGGGGGGAGTAAGCATAATTTTTTTAAAAACACACCTACTGTTCGGCGGGTATGTATGAGAACATATTTTTCACCATATATTTATGACGAGAAGATACACCCTATTAGAGATAAGAATCCCTATGGTTATACTCAGTATATATAATAACATAATGGTTCTAGTTAAGTGTGCGTGGTTGAAGACAGGTAGTCACGAGAGATGTTTTCGTACCGGTATTTACGAATATTGCAAACATCACCGTGCATGGATGCGAAGAGGTTCCGTGTCGCCTCGCCCATGTCGACATTGTGGGGTAGGGACCAAAGCCGAGTCATTACTATGTCCACCATGTGGTGGCACTCAGGCTACTCATCGAATGATTAACAAGGGATTACGTGCTCGCAAGTATTATCGTTTAGTAATAATTCAAATCGAAAAGTCAGTTAGAAAGATAGAATCGATCTAATAAGTCACGGTGTTTCTACAGCATTAAAACACTGTAAAAAACATTATCAAACTAATTTTATAAAATTATTTTTTAAAAACTAATTTTATAAAATATCACAATGGTGCTGTAACATTTCCTCCGACTTTATTTCCAAGTTTTACCCTAAATTTATCCCAATCAGTACACTCAATTTTTGGCATGGTGGCGCGCGCCTTGATCCTTATATCATTTTTTAATTCTTCATATCTCCCCATTTCTTCCACCACGGATTCAAACTCTAAATTTGATATTTTCTTATCGGCCAACGCTTTGGACACCATAACGTCGATGCTATTTTTTCTTAGACCTAGCGAGAACGGATATTCTATCATGTTTTCTACTTTTTTTCTCGAGTTTTCCACCCGCCGCCCTAATTACCATACAAAGTGTTCCAGATAAAACGGTAATTCCACTCAAAACCCCTGCAAGTGGAATCATTACAATTGTAGATAGCGTTGCAGCAGTCCCCGCCCCACACAACACAGAAACACTTGCCAGAACCGTACTAGATGCTTCAGCTATGTTTGCCGCGCGCCTATATTTATTAGAGTGTCTTTTTCTATTTGCACATTCTCTAACTAAAATATCCTGCATAGCGACGATATTATTCAACCTAAAATCTGAACTTTTTTCGTTAATTGAATACAGTGTTGGTGGAGTTGAATACAGTGTTGGTGGAGTGGTATTGAGAGTTGAATACAGTGTTGGTGGAGTGGTATTGAGAGTTGGATACAGTATTGGTGGATCGGTATTGACAATTGGAAGCGGTGATTCGTTCATAGTTAAATTTATTTCAATATATTAGTATTTACACAATAAGTTCAATTAACAATGATACAATAGTGGAAGAACTCTCTGAGTCACCGATTTTCGTAACAAAGTTAATAACACTACCTTGTGAAAGTCTAATTCGATCATCACCGGCAAACGAAACCACCGTCGAACTATCTCCAGAGATTTTAGTGACTCCAACCCCCCGTTCTTTCCCATCTACTACAATATTTATAGCGACCGCGCCCACAGGTTTACCATTAGCATTAACCGAGCAGACCGCCATTTGGACAACTTCACCTGCAGCTGTCATAGTGTATCCCCCATATTTAATACTCGCTTTGGCACCGAACGAATATTCATAGTGCCCCACAACCAATGGGCCCCGCTTCTCAGCCCAAACAGTTATGACACGTTTTGGCGTTTTCATTGTTCGCACTATTCCGGCAAGCGCATTGTTTGCGTTATATGCCTCAGTACGAACTCGATTTACTTTATCATCAACCGCAACAAGTGATTCATCAATGCGCGGATAGATTCAACCACTCGGGTTCCTAATCCCGCAATCCCCGTCCGATCCTCTGAGCGCAACACCCTATAAGCCTCCGTAAGGGCCGCCTGGTGGTCTTCTCGGACTTTCTCAATAACCGTTCGGGTCTCTTCCCGAAATTCTGTTATTTTTTCTCCTAGTTCAGTAAGTGCTGCTTCTCCGTTGGGAGAGTCCTCTGAGCGCAACACCTATAAGCCTCCGTAATGTCCGCCTGGTGGTCTTTTCGGGCTTTCTCAATACCCGTTCGGACTCCATCAAGATCAAACCGGGTCTCTTTTTTAAATTCGGTTATTTTTTCATATAGGTCAGTAAGTGCCGCTTCTCTGTTGAGAGAGTTCTCTGAGCGTAAACGCCCCATAAGCCTCCGCAATGGCCTCTTTGTGGTCTTCTCGGACCCCCTCAACCCCAGACCTGGTCTCTTTTATAAATTCGGCTATTTTTTCATCTAGTTCGGTAAGTGTCGATTCTTTACTGTGAGAGTTCTCTAAGCGCAACGCATCATAAGCCTCCGCAATGGCCTCTGCAAGGTTAGACTGGTGGTCTTCTCGGACTTTATCAATACCCGACCGGGTCTCTTTTCGAAAATTTGGTTATTTTTTTATCTAGTTCAGTAAGTGCCGCTTCTCTGATGAGAGAGTCCTCTGAGCGCAACACCTCATAAGCCTTCATAAGGTCCGCCTGGTGGTCTTCTCGTGCTTTCTCAATACCCGACGTGGCCCTCATTTTCGAAAATCGATTATTTTCCCGTCTAATTCAGCAAGTGTAGCTTCTTTGCTGAGAGAGTCTTCTAAGCGCAACGCATCATAAACCTCCGTAATTTCAGCCTTACGGTCTTCTCGGACTTTATCAATCCCCAACCGGGCCTCTTTTCTAAATTGTTTATTTTTTTACCTAGTTCGTTTAGTTCCGTATGCGTTTCTTCACGACTTTGTGTATTCACAGCCAGGGCATATTCTCTAAGTTGTGATAGTAGACTCTTGTGAATCTCGTCCGTGGCCCTCGATATAGTTCTATTAATCAAGGCCTTTGTTTTTTGGGTAGTTAAAAGTCGCCCTCTGTCGGGATGATCCCCCTTCTGCAGGTTCCAAATTATTTGAATTTGTCACCCAATCGGAAGAACTACCTGGTCCGTATATACTCATAATGTTGATAATATATATTACGAACATGCGTTTAATTCTAATTTTCTTAAAATTAATTAATTTGAAATTTCTAGGACGACCGAAATCGGGTAATCGTTCTTCAACTCTCGCCCTTTATCATCAAGAATATAAATCTTCAACTCGTGGATGTGTCCCGATTCCAAAACTTTCATCTCTGGGTGTGGGAAGTCTAACGTTACAGTCTCGCCATAGAAACAATCGCTGGCGGGCACAGTTTTCAGTAATGTGCTGGGGGATCCGTCTATCGTGTTGTACGATGTGTTCACCCGATCCAGGTGCACCCTGAGAGTTTTCGTGAAGGTGAAGTCCACCGGTTTATCACCGACGTACTCACCCACCCGGGGTAAACACTCCTTTGTTTGAGGAGTATGTCTCTCTAAAACCGAGTTGAATACCCAACCCCGGGGAGACCACTACCTTATTATCACTGCTGATGGTCATTGTTGCGAGCCCGGTAGCATTCGATACTGTGAGGTTGATTATACCGTCAAGCTCTGAGTTGACAAAATCTTTGAGCTGTCTTATTCCCCACAGTCCGTGAGGCAGCTTTACTTCTAATTGTAGTCCATCCTTCACATAGTAAAACCATTCGCTCTTCCCCACATTCTGCCATCCAACCGTGAAGGTGATTGATCTAAGGCCTACCCGGCGTTTTCCGCAGCAGTTGTCTATTAATTTTTTGAAGTTCACAACTCCCTTTTTGAACATTAGTTTATAGTAGCAAACATAATAATATCTTTCAATGGATACCAAAGCATTTAGCTTTAACTCTAATGTAAAGTACGCGGTCGGAGGTAAATACACACAAAAAGACGTTGTTAACCGCCTTGTACACCCAACCGTAACGGTTAGACCGGACAGTGGCTTTGCCACCAACTTCCCTAACATCTTTGAACAATATAGGTTGCCCAAGATTACTACGATGGAGGTGGTAAACGGCTGGAAAGCAACACCGATGCAGTTTTGGCAGAACCAAATAAATTTCGCTGTATGGTGCGCAACAGCCGGGTGTGGAGTTTCATATAAAGACCATCTGACATCCAAGAATGTCATGCTCCGAAGTGTCTACAACTTTCACGTGTATTATACTATTAGGAGGATTCTCAAAGAACTAGGTATTTCACTACCTCAAGACGACGCCTGGGATCCCATTTCCAACACATATAACCGTATGGCCTTTGAAAGACTGTGTAACGAATTTTACGTTTCAAAAGACGCGGACTGGAGACAGAAAGCATTTCCTACCAGCACCGGCCTCGGGGACGTTCTCATTCACGGCCAGTCCGGGATTGGACACAGACTGATTTTAGACACGACACTCCGGTGCCACATCGTCAGTCGGAAACGCCGGGAATTTTTGACCCGCGACTATGACTTTCGGGACGGAAGTGTCTGGAGGTCGACACTGTGGCGTGTTTTCTTGTAAAATGTTACCTCCGAAACTGGCTCACGTCGATTACATACAGCAGGCTGCTGAGGTTCAGAACGCGTGGGGTACATTTATGTTAGATACGGGTCTAGGGTTCACGCAGGCCGGGGTTACTCGCGTCAACGACTCCATCGCACGTACGTCTGGGCCATTCTCGGCGCACAGAAGCAAACTCGCAGTTCTATACTGGGCATGGGAACAGCGTTTGATGCACAAAAACCAATTTTTGGCACTTGTAGAGGACGCCATCTCAGCTAGGGTGGACCTGGAGAAGGCGATCCAGAATTATCAAGACGTTTTGCAGAATGCCAGCACCCCAGTAGACTATGTATTTGGAATAGGTCTTTATAGGCGCGAGCAATATGATACTACGAGACGACCCGGTTGACGGTTACAATAATCATATCGTAATCGCCACCGCCAATCAAAAAATCGGCCACAAACGGTAACGTGAACACGGATATCATCAAGCGCACCCCCAACAAAGTGGAACCGATTTCATAAAACACAAAATGGATACACCTCCCCCAATTCGTAAATCGAACCAGTACCCCCAATTCGTAAAGTGGATGCACCATCGAGTTCCATCAACAGACCAATCGCGATTGGAGAAACACCAATCATCAACAATGTTGAAATTGGAAGCACAACACACGAGGAGGAGAAATTGGGGCTCGTCATCGCCCTCGTGGCGATCGGATTATTTACGCTTTGGTTGTAGGAACTCTCTGACAGAGAATAATAGGAGACCGGCGATTGCCACGATTAAAGCCCAGGTATTTTTGGCTAGCCATCCGGCCGTTTTTGATAATATAGATAGCAAGTAAGAAACGATACTTCCGATCAGTCCAGGTGTGCGGCAGCCGCCTTTCCAGCTAATTTAGCTAGAAGACTGGCGAGGGCTTTTTAGTTGTTTTTTTATCCACTCCTTGGCTCCACCGGATGGAGCGGGTGCGGTGTGGTGCTGGCTGGAGCGGGTGGTGGCGCCGCACCACCAGTGAAAGTTAGAACTATGGTCGATATAGTCATGCCGATAGCAACGAGGATGCTTGCTATCGTGACGCCCTGCTCTCTGAACAGAGTGCGAAGACGCTCACCGAGTGTCGTCTCCTCGTGCAGGACCCTCGAGATTGATTCGCGGATCCGACTTATTTGTGTGCGGAGAGCCTCACGGTTAGCCGAGGCGGCCTCCAAGCGAGCTTCTCTTTCATCCCGCAAAGACCGCAGGAGTTTGTTGATCCGCTCGGTAGATCTCTATCGTCACCGGCTTCCTCCAGTTTTCTTTCTTCTAGCGCGATATGTTCATCCAGCGCCGTGAGTTTGGAGAGGTTAAGGACCAGTTCGCCCCGGACCGTTTGTAGAGCCTTATCGAGTCCACGGAGTTCTCGAAGAGGTAACGGTGGGTCATCGTTGAGTATTTTTCCCAATTGTGATTGCACGCTGAACGTGGTCTCCATCGTGTTAATAACGTCGGTGGCTATTTGAGGGACCTCTCTGAGCTCGACCGTTTCTATCGCGGTGGCCGTCTTCGCTATAGTTTCGTCGGTAGACTTTAGGGCCTCTACAGCGCGGGCCGGTATAATTGTTTTACCCCTCTTCCAATCCGTGAATCCTAGTTCGTCCCTTATGAATCGGCCACCGCCCGGGGTTCCGGCAATGGTGCTAATCGCTAGGGGTTTACCGGTCCTCGTGTTGACTATTGGGAGATTTGATGCTGCTTTTAGTCGCAATCTACCGTTCATATCAAATTTGAACTTGGAGTAGTCGCGACCGACAGAGGGGACCAGACCTTTTTCTGCCAAACTGTTGTAGTAGTCGTTTACAGCTCCCTCGAGTAATTCCCGACTTTGACTAGTAGTAGCGCCATCCAATTGTGATTGGATTGGAACTGGAGTTTCTATGGTGGGTGTCGTGAGGGAATCCTCGAAATTATCATCACCATCGAGGTAATCGTCTTTGCCGATTTCATCCATTTCAACATCGTAATCAGCCATATTTATAATTTTCTTAAAATTAATTATGTATTAAAGACAAAACCATACGGGTTTTAATAGTTTCAATAATTTTGAAAAAATTAATTATGTCTTCGAGTCAATACGGTCGCAAACTCAATCCATACCGCAGACTGCGTGAGCCCCTCGGGGCAAAAGGCGTGAGACAGAGTGTCGTTATTACGAACAACCCATCGACGATCGACCAGAACCAGCAGCTCTTAGTCCGCTTCCCCAACCTCGGAGCTAACGACGTCATTGTGCCGGGTACTGTTCGCCTCGCTTTCACTATTTCGCTAACGTCGACGGACGCGGACCGAACCGTCGTTCAGAACCTGGGTCGCGCCATCGTCAAGAAGACCATGATAAAGATTTCTGGTAATGAGGTGATGTCGATCGACGACAGCGACGTCTACCATTGCTATCAGGACCTGTGGAAGACGTCACACGAGCTTGAAAACGCTGTCTATCAAGGTATTGACACCAGCAAAAATAAGAACGTAACCAAACTTAGAATCGGGGCTGCTAACAAGGTAGATAACAACGCTAGTGACAACGCGGTCGCGGGCGCTTACGGCAACCGCTTCTACATCCCGCTCGACTTTGAGTTGCTGGAGAGTCACATGCCCTACTATCAGAGTGCTTTGGCTGACCGCCTCGAATACGAACTAACGTTCAACGACTACGGCCGAGTTATCATAGCCAGCGACATGTTATCGACGTATACGATCGATAATGTTTCGCTGGAGTACGACATGGTCACGATGCCCGAACTAGCGCGATTGATCAGAACCCAGTACGCCGGGCGCGTTGCCATACTTTACGACCGAGTTCTTCGCCATCGCAAGATGCCGAAAAACAAAAGCGACACATTGTGGAATATTAACGTCAACGTACCCGCCCGCTCGATGAAAGGTATACTGATGTTGTTCGAGGATGCTCGGTTCGCGTTCGGTGCTAGAAAAACCGACAGATTCTATAACCCCCCAAAATCACGAAGGTAGAGGTGACGATCGAGGGAGTCCCCAATCAACTCTACAGCGCGGGTCTTCGCGCGCACCAGCAGTGGGATGAAGTAAGAAAGCAGTTTGCTGCCGGATCTAAGCGCTCTCCGGAGTTGCAGCAGTTGCTAAAGACCTGCATCTCTCGGCCGTCTCCCTCGCGGAGTTCCTGAATACCAAATACGCGTTATGGCTAGACATGCGAGCCAGCGACGATGACCAAATACACGGTAGCGGACGCCAAGTTGAGAACGCTAGTGAGTGGGTGTGACGATCCAGATAACCAAAGAGGCGGACGGAGCCGGGCCATTGAACGTGTACTTATATATAATTACAGACGCACAACTCAACATCGAAGATGGTCGATACGTATCAGCGATCTACTGATTTAATAAAAAAAATCATCTAACGATTTATTAATACATAATTTTGAAAAAATTAAGAAATCTAGCAATCAAATACCAATTCATTCAGATTGGAGATGCTCACTCCGCCATAATATGTGGGCAGACAGGAGTGGAAAAACGGTTTTCATCCTCAACTTACTCGAGGGGATCCTACCGCGATGCCTTTCGTCACATTGTGATCCTATGTCCCACTGTGCGGCACAACGATACTTATCAGCGGTGCCCGTGGATATGGACCGACCCTGAGGTATACGTTATTGACCCCGGTGATAGGCTTCACGATTGGTTGCGTGGTTTATACCAAATATTTCAGGGCGAGCCCACCCTATACGTGATTGACGATTGCTCAGCCAAGGCGGCGATGACCAAAAAGAAGGACATGCTCTCCGAGCTCGCATTTTCTGGCCGCCATGCGAGGCAAAGCGTATGGATATCCACTCAAAAATACAACGCCGTCCTCAAGGATCTGCGCGAGCAAACGAAATGGGTCGCCCTCTTTCACTGCAAGGACCGAGACTCATTCGATGACTGTCTTCGAGAGAATGACTTATCCCAACGCGCGAGGAGCGCCTGGAGGTTCGACAGATACTTTCGAAAACTAAGCACGCCAAGCTTCTGCTAAAGACTGATCAACCAACTGCTTATAAAGTTATCAACTAAATCTAACGATTTATTTAATAATTAATAATTTTGAAAAAATTAGGAAAATTGCAAAGTAATAAGCTATTGCAATGCTTAGCAATTGCTGAACAATGCTTAGCAAATACTGAACAATGCTTAGCAATTGCTGAACAATGCTTAGCAAATGCTGAACAAATGCTGAATAATGCTGAACAATGGTTAACAATGTTAACAATTTGGTGCTCCGCTGCGAGCTTTGTTGCGAGCATAATGGTGATCATAAGTATCGGGTGGTGCGCATTTATTATTTTAATAATTTTGAAAAAATTAAATAAATATGTTAAAGTGATGAGAGTTGTTAGAATAGTTAAATTACTAATTTTGAAAAAATTAAGAAAAATGAACTGCGACGAACTTCTCGATCAGCTAATAGAAGAAACCTCAACTCCGACTGCCAACAATAATGATCCGACAGAGCAATCGGAATCGGGGTTGAGTGCAACGACTCCGAATGAAAATGAAAATGCGGCGCGACGAGAGCGGCTAGCTGCGCTGGTTGCTGGGGGACAATCGGAGCATTATCTCGGTAGGCGTCTCTCAGTTTTTCAGGTGGATAAGATGTCAGATGCGGAGATCGATAAAATGTATGCGCGATACGAATCCAAATTGGGAGCAGAGATGACAAAAACTCTTGGATCGGCGGCTATTCATTTGTACGCTACCGCCGTTAGTAGACTTCTCCCTATACCAAACACTGCGGGGTTGATTGATGATCTAGAGACTGACCCTTTTTATAGGACACACTCTTAGAACGGCATGCTGCTCAATTTATCACAAGTTTGGAATGTACTTAGCTCCACTAACAACCGCGTTGACCACGGGTAAACACTGTCAATTTGGACATATATGCCCACGAACTATAAGCTCTAATATTAATATTATAAATGATGACACAAGACACACCCACGAGAGTGACGGAGTTGAACCAGATTGCTCCAACACAATCGAACCAGAGTGTTACTCCGCCACTGGATGACATACCGCATATAAAAAATCCCAAAAGACAGGCAGCTGGGCGGGCGGCGGCTGCCACCCGAAAAGTTAAACAAGATAAAATACTCGCCGAGCTTCGAGAGGCTAAACTCCAATCGAGATTGGGGACATCAAAACATCTGAATACAGAGTTGAGTACAACAACACCCCCAATTCACGAATTGGAAGCACACTCAAATTCAAAGAATTTGTCACCCAATACCAACTACCGTTGGAGTTGGGCTGAACCCAAATTCGTGAATTGGAGTTGGGTTGTTGGTGGTGGTCTGGCAGTTGTTGGTGCCCTGTGCGTTTGGAAATACCCCAAAAAACAACCAGCCAGTGTTCAGAAGAAAGTTACGAAACACCAATCATCAACAATGTTGAATTTGGATGCGCCCCATTTAAACATTGATCGCGACCCATTTTATATGCAATAATTATAACAATGGCTGAACAAGATGGTAAAATGTTAGTGAATGCGCTTTATCACGCCGTGGTGATATCGGGTTTCAGTATCGGGTATGCTCGACTATCAAAGATGGCCCTAGGAGGAACCGCTCCAAATTGGACTTTACTGTGAGAGACGTAGGGCTCGCGACCTTAGATGTAGCGGCCGCAGTTTGGACCCGAGATTATCTAGTTAAAGCTGGAATTCTACCAGTTAATATATGGAAATAAATGGCTTCAATCGCATAATAGTAGGTGGTGCGCTTGTAAACGCATTGGCGTTCAGCGGTAGCAACTTTATATTCTCTAAAATGAAAAGCTCGAACGTGGATGAGGAGCGTAAGCGTCATGATTTAGCTGTAGAACAACTCAATAGCGCAAAGGAAGCATGGTCAAAAAACGAACCGCCCATCTGGACTGGGTCAATGAAGAGCTTCGCCGCGAAAATCACGCCGCGCAAACTTTTCAGAACGTTGAAGAAGCCAACCGCGAGTACGCGCTGGCATATCCGCACAAAAGTCTCGATCCAATGGATCCCGAGAGCCCCAACTTCAGATTTCTATGTACCGTCAGAGCCCCAAAAGGACCGCGAGATCGCGTTCATCATCGTGGGAATGGGTGTGGTGGGTCTCGCCGGCTATTATATTCAATCGAGATTTTAAATTAATTAATTAAAACATTTTTTTTTTATAAATATATATATATATATAGAACGATGTTAGTTGACGAACTTTATAACGCTATGATTGATGTAGGCTACACTGCCCAAAAACATCGTTTACCTGGTGCAAAGAGTATGATTCGTCTGGCCCGAGATTGTCTCGAGGACGAAAAAGCGGCCACCCTTTTCGCAAAGCGGATGTTAGATTCCTCCACCAATCCTGGGAGATTGGATGAATTAGATTCCCCTCTCCTGTTCCAACCCAAACGCGATTGGGGGGGGCTGCAGCGACAATCGCAATTGTACTTCCAACAAAGGTTTATTATTACCGGACGAACTGGCGAGGGCATGTTGGAGATTGTCCGATATATTAGAATACTTCGCATACGATGAACACGCGCAAACTTGATACCAAACTAACGCGCAAGCTGTCGAATACATACTATAGTCCACGCGGCTACTGGAAGGGACTCGCGGCCATCAAGAACCTCGCGGCGGCGACCAAGGTTTCAGAAAACGCTGTCAAGGAATGGCTCAAGAAGCAGGCCATCTGGCAGATCTATTTACCCGCGCCTCACAATATTCCGCGCCCAAAATTCGACGTTCCGGTGCCGAACCAAGTTCACCAAGCGGATCTCCTGTTTCTCCCTCACGATCGCGTCGGTCGCAAAACGTACAAGTACGCACTGACAATCGTTGACGTAGCGAGTCGTTATAAGGGGGCTGAGCCGTTGGCCACTAAAGAGTCTAAGGAAGTGGCCGAGGCTCTTTCCCGAATATATAAGAGGAGTCCTCTCAAATGGCCGAATCTTCTCCAGGTCGATCCGGCCGCGAGTTCATGGGCGCGGTCTCTCATCTATTGTCTAAGCATAAAGTTTCTATCAGACGCGGCCGCGTCAACATCCACCGGACCAGGGGATCGTGGAACGCTTCAATCGAACCCTGGCTGAGAGACTGTTCGGACACCAATACGCTAAAGAACTTGTAGACCCTCATTCGCGATCGACCGAGTGGGTGGCCAGACTGCCCGCCGTGGTCTCCACACTGAACGGAGAGGTGACCAGATTGATAGGTAAGAAGCCTGTAGATGCTATCAAGTTTAAAAGGGTGACGAGCAAGCCCTCTGCCGTCTCGCGCGGGCGACCAGATTGGTTTAGAGGAGCAGCGACTTCCATCAGATATTGACGTCCGGTACCTCTATCAACCGGGAGAGCTCGAAGGTGGCAGCCGCCGCGCAACTGATCCCGTGTGGTCAATGAATGTATATCATCTGGATCGCTCTATTACCAAACCTGATGAGCCCGTGCTCTATTATTTGACTGATGGTCCATCTCGCGGTTTTGTTCGCGAAGAACTTCTTATGGTGCCTTCTGACACCCAGTTACCCCCGGATCGTTAGAGTCTTTAGTATTCTATCCTTTTTTCAGAGTTCTTTTTTTTACCTATCCTATAGGCTCTGTGTGCAACCCGTCTTCCATCACTCTCCTCTTGTCGTAGTACGCCGAGAGTCCTAATTTTTTGTTGACAGTACGTCTTCATCACCCCGTTAATCATTCGGAATCCCCTGTTCTCCGCCATATCCCTACCCCCTTCGAGAGCACTCTTATACCTTTCCCAAGTCAGATCGTTAGATCTCTTCGACATCCCCTTGGCCGAGTGCTTAGATTTTCCATCACCACTCACGTAGTAACACTTGCTACACAGAGCGATGGCTCTATCTCCCTCGAATTCCAGCTTGAACAATCCCGGAGTTCTGTTGCTCCACGCGTCCCACGCCAACCACTCGGTCTTCTCCTTATTAAACTTTCTCTTCATATCTTTCTCACCACCGCCGCCAGCGTCTTCTCCGACAGCGCGAAGTACATGCTGTCAGTGTCCATCTGTATCAGTTCGAAATCTCCGCGATCCACGTACTTGTCCAAGAAATCGTAGTAGAACTCCAGCATCCGGAGCTTGGCCAACTGGTAGACCGCTATGCCACACTGAAACGGTCTGTTGATCACCACTCGATTCTTCCTGCTCGATATCTCGTAAGCCTCCCCAATCTCCTCCAGGTCTTCGAACCACGCCGACCTCAGTGCCCGGTTGACAGTCTTCTCATCCTTCGTATATGTGGTGTTCAGGTGTCTCTCTTGTGCCTCTATTAGCTTGCCACAACACGCGTTGCCAACCAGTTTGAATATCTCCGCCAACACCTTCTTGCTCTTGTCTACGTCCCCCGTCCGTCTGGCAGCGGTGACCTCTTCCACGAACCACTGAAACGGTTTGCCGGGCGTGTAGTCTATCACCCTATGCACCGCCTTGATGATCAGACCGTGCTCCAGATACCACTTTAGCAGTGGGGAGTATATGATCATCTTCTTGGTGGACATTGCCCCCACGAGCTTTCTCTGTCCTTCGACCCTTTTCCTCCCGGTACCGGCCAGGTAGTCCTTCATGTGCTGCGGAACATCGTTCTCATCGATTTCTTGATTAACGAACAGCGGTGACATTTCCGAGAACTTGTCTCTCAACGTTTCGGGACCTCTATATCCAACTCCGCAAATCCGAACCACTTTTCACTCCTGACCTTCCTCACGAAACAGTCTATATACGACTGTCTTTCCGGGTCGTCACACGTCCATATCGTCTCCTCCCCGCACGGCATGTCTTTCGACAGGGTAGACAGATACAGTGCATTGGCGTCGTACCCCATCACCGCCTTGCACATCTTCTCCTCCCGACTACCTACCTGACCCCTGATCGTCGACCTGCCAGCCTCTGCGTATCTGGAGAACACTATGGACGGACCACCGACCAATCCCTGCTTCATCATCTCATAAGTTTCAGATTTCGGTGACCACAGCTCGGGTGTGTCCGCCTTCCCATCGATTGTCCCACGAAGTAGGTACTGAAGGGAAACACCGGGCAGAGACACAGCATCCTTGAGTATATCCACACCTCTTCCTCTGTAGAACTCCGTCATCTTAGTTAGAGCCTCTAGGAACGGTCCGACATCCAAGTCGTTGTAGTGTTGCAACCATTCCTTGAACGTCTTCATCCCATTTTCTTGAAATACCTTCTTACACTCTTTCCACTCGGACAACGACAGTAGGAACTCACCCTTCAACTTCGAGTACCACTCGGGATAGTCTGGCAGCCCCGGATGGTCGAGCTTGTCCGCGCTATCGAACCACTCGTACGGGAAGTGAGACTTTATCATTTTACAGTCGTACGCCTTAACCACCGGTCGTACGTGGTACCGGGTCCCAGATACTGGATGATGTCGAGAAATCTAAACTCCGGGGTAAACAGAAACATCGTCGTGCTGGCTCTCTTTCCGACCATCACCTTAGTCACGGTGGCCGCCAACTTCTCGACAAAGTACTGCTTGATGAGGTTCAGGTCGTACCTGCTACAGTTGAACCCCACCACCGGGACTTGATCAATCCAAGAGACAATCTTTGCTTGCTGAGACTTCGATAGCATATCTATATCGGCCGGCAGATACTTCTTCCTAACCCCCTCCCTGATTGCCTTGCCTCTCATCTGTAGCTCGGTCACGAACTTCTCTACTAGCGTGTCAGGATCTCGTTCGCAGATGTGGGTTATCCCTTCATGCATCGTATCCCCCAAAGACACAGATATAGGAACGTGCTCGACCTCGAAGGTCAGGTCTTTGGTGGGTTGAGTGGTTTTTGACTTGTCGAGATACGCCTCGAAGTCATAGACTATCTGGTGAGGGTACAGAGTCGTCTCCTCCTCGCGCGGTGATTGTGGATAGTAGGTATTAATTTTATCAAATTATCATTCAACCACTCGCACTCCCACATCACCACCAGCTCGTAACCCGCCTCCCTTATCTTGGCGTCTCGAATTTTCGTCTTCCTGTACCTACTATACAGCGCTGTCTTACCGTGATGAATCGGACACCCGTGCCAGTAGCATCCGTGAAACTGAAAGAAACACGGTCTTGGTCTCGTGACAATATCCATCGACAGGATCGCCGGCCACCCACCTCTCTCCACCGTGACCGCATCTCGCGTGATGTATGTGCTTTCCCAATCTCTCTTCTTCTCTGCTCAACCATTGAATCGATCTCTCGCTCGCTGACCCCTTGGGATAGAACGCCTTCTCGTATGCAGACTGTGGTCTCTCTACGATCTTACCTGGACATGTCACCACGGTCTTCCCACCCATGCAGGTGGTCGCGTGCCTGTGCATGTTACACGACTTTGTGAACCGTTGTTGGCATCCGGAGCACCCGTACTCGTTCGTCATCTTGCGGAGGTTCGTTATGAGGAAAGAGTGACCTCCAAACATTCCTATCGTCATTGTCTTCTCCCCAACCACATCGTAATTTGCCGGAACCTTCATGAGATACCACACTCCCTCGTCGTGGGCTCGTAAACGCGAATGCCCATCTTGAAGTGCTCTTCGACCTTCTTAATACTTTCAAGGGAATTCCCTTACTATCCGGTCCGTTATCGTGACCGAGATATTCGTTAGCTAGAGTTCGTGCATTCTCACAACAGCGGTCTGGTCTCCCTCCACGGTGGATGGCTATTGCACCTAAACAGACACAAGTAGTCGTCGTACGTGTCGACGGAATACATTCCCTTTTTCTGTCTTAACCAGTCTGGGAGTTTTCCCGCTCCATGAGAAGTTGTTGAGCGTCGATGATCATCTTCACCTCGACCGATATCCAACGAACGAAGGTCCATTTTGTGTTTGGTCTCTCAACTTTGTCGATGTCCATTCGACCTTTCTCTCTATCGGATATCCAACTCTCGCTTTGGCGATCTCGTTTATCCACGGACTGCCCTTTGATTGTTTTGTGATAGATCATAGTAGCGTCGGTCTCTATGTTCCTAATACGATACGAGCACGAATACCTCAGATAACACGCCGTGGTCATCTCTGGACGAATTTTATTCATTATGCGATTAGCGATCTCCCCATCTACCCCCCTCTCGAAAGTCCATACTATTCCTCCTCCTACCCCTATCAACAGTTTCCCTAACTTCGGCTTCTTCGGCGAGAATCCTGGGACCCTCCTCCACCAAAGCTCTGGCGATATCTCTCCTACTCTTAGGAGGTCTCCCAACCAACCCTTGATAAATCTTATTGTAGTGTGCCTTGAATAGTGGTTTTCTACGCGCGCTGGGATCTTCTTTTACACGCTGCGCGTAAGCGGTGGCGCGCAGACTGGCCGTCGTCTCGTTCTCCAATTTCTCGGAGTGTTTTTCAGGGTCAGCGGGCAGTCGTCCGGTCGAAACCGCACGTCGCAGCCTCTCCTCGTAGACGATGGCTCGCGCGTCACTTATCCTATCTGCTATATCTTTCTTGAGTCTCAAACCTCTTAGGGAAATTCCCCAACTCTTAGCTTGCTCTCTCATTTGTTTTATGGTAGGCATATACTGAGTATAACCAATAGATTTTTATCTTCAATAGGGTGTAATTTTATTTGTAATAAATGTATGACAGATTGCTGTAATATACTGAGTATAACCATAGGGATTCTTATCTCTAATAGGGTGTATCTTCTCATGTCATAAATATATGGTGAAAAATATGTTCTCATACATACCCGCCGAACAGTAGGTGTGTTTTTAAAAAATTATGCTTACTCCCCCCTTTGTGTTTGGAAAAATTAAAATTATGCCTACTCCCCCCTTCGTGTTTTGAAAAATTAAAATTACTCCCATTCTCATAAATATTCTCATAAAAATGGAGGAAAATCTGAGTAGTATATAAGAGTCATTAATTATAGCACCACCTGGTGGGAGGCACCACGTGTAGCCGGTGGCTTCCAGAGGGTGGTGGTATCATTTTGACTCTTATATACTACTATTTTCCATATTTTGTGATCTGTAGCCGATTTCATCAAAATTGCAAAGTATACTTTACTAGCAAAGTATACTTTGAGGGAGTAATCATTTATTTTTCCTGAAATGTATTATTTCATATAGAACTAACAAATGCATGTATTTCAGGATTAAAAGTATGCAGAATTATTATACTGAATTTATTACATTATCACAGCCAAATTGGCTGTGATAATGTAATAAATTCAGTATAATAAAAATTAATAAATTTATCCTAAAATTGAAAATTTCTTCCTCAAAGTATACTTTGCTACTAAAGAATACTTTGCAATGTTGATGAAATAGGCTACTGATCATAAAATATGGAAAATAGTTGTATAGAAGCCATGTATATTTTATATTTGGCCAGTGTATATCTTGATGAGCATGTGCCTGTATACCACTAACCAAAACATAACCGTGATGTTCAGAATATAAACGCGTACACGACCTCCAGTCATGCTTTCAAAACTCTCTGGTTATATATTCCATTCTTGTTCTATAAATCAGAAGCTGTGATTGGTCGGTGTAAAACTGTCGCATCGTCGGTTGAACCCAGCATACATGTACATGGAGCCACTCTCAGTTGCCAGGTCCCTCGGAAACAAATACGTATTATGTTATGGAAGGTAATATCCGCCATAATTATATTAGGCTTGATGCTTGCTTGCTGATGACATTCTAAGTTCTATCCGTCTTATTACAATTCTATGTGGCATGATTCTTGCTGACTGGTGACATTCTAAGTTCTATCCGTCTTATTACAATTCTATGTGGCTTGCTGCTTGCTGACTGGTGCCATTACAACTTACTTTCATGTTATTGTATTCGTCATTCGTGTTTGTGACATTTGAAATCTTCTTGGTTGTAGTCTACAGGGGCGGCGGAAGCCCCCCCAATAATTCTGAATTTAGCCCCCCCAATAATTCTGTAAAAAAATTATGTTTTACTGTAATATATTTGTGTAATCATGATTACTGGGAACCCGACTCTGACTGAGCCAACTCATTTAAGAGAGGGAGGAGCAATTGGGACCTGCCGATCCGGCCTAACCGTCCATCCACGGAGTTTAATCAAACATTGTTCAAACATTGCTGAGAATGCAGGAAATTGTGTTTCACACCACTTGGATTTCAAAAATTTTCCGGGGGGCATGCCCCCGGACCCCCCTAGCGAATTCGGCCCCTTCGGGCCCTCACAAAGTTCGCCCCCCCCCCCCAATAATCAATTGCTTCCGCCGCCCCTGGTCTAAATTGCATGTGCATTTGGATTTATGCTTTATTCATTCGCACTGTTTCAATTTACATCCGGAGTTCCATTATTGATTATTGCATCGCTGTTTTGCCATGCGTTTCTGTCACCCTAAACACCACAAAGGCTGGAAAAGGCTACAAAGGCTACAAAGGCTGTTCGAAGTTGCTTGTACGTCCGTTAGCGGATATTCCGTTAGCGGATATTTATACCATACATTGTCATTGATTGACTGAATTAGTATGTGTTATGATCATGTTAATCATTTTAATCATTTGAATGCAATAATCTACCACAAATATACGTGTTTTTGGTAAATTATCTAAACGCGCACCTGGGCCGATCGGGCCGCGCGGAATTGAACAAAGAGTGATTAACACCTATTAACATATCGTTTAGCAGGTGCAGCTAAACACCGATTATACTTATTGCATTATTATTAATATAAGTCAATGATCGATCAACGACATTCATTTAAACATGTGTCAACACATCAGGCCCGTAGCCAGGGGGGTCGGATCGGTCGGACGACCCCCCCCCCACCCCCCCCCCCCCCCCCCCCCCCCCCGCCCAGCCTCGAGGTCCACTTTTTTAGCCTCGAGGTCCACTTTTTTAGACCCCCTAGATACCTCAGGCCCATTGGGCCTTCGAAACGACCCACCCCCCCCCCCCCCTTCAAACAGGTCTGGCTACGGGCCTGCACATTACGTGAACATAGGACGAATGCCGAATTTTGAGACATCAGCTAGTTATCTACCTTGAAAATGGGTATTCAAACGGTGATAATCAATATGTTTATGAGCGCTACGTACGGCTCTGCAACGAATATTTCCTCAGATTGCGGAAGCAAAATCTTTTATTTACACGGCCGAATAAACGTTTATTCCACGAACATTTTCCTTCCCGTGTCCTGTATTTGTAATTAACGTAATTGCGTCAATTATTGGCAGTAAACTGTTCCTTTTGAAATTTAAAATTAAACTTTTTATTTTCTGTGACGGGAGATGCTGGTACTGGAATAATAAAGTAGGCAACAGGTAGTTATATAAATTATAAGAAAAACGGGTGGAATAGTTACACAATTACTTGTTTATTTTTCGAAGTGACATTGTAACACCATACATTTCATTTTGCATTTAACACAATGTGCGTACATCACGTGCGGATACTGAAACGTTTGCAAACTGATATTTACAGATGCACACATACGAGGGTAATCCAATATATATAGTGAAAATGGCTCAGTATTATCATCACCGTGTTCATGACCCTTGACGTATGTGATTATAACGTCACATGACTATGACGTCATACAACGTAGTGGCGTCATATAATGCGACATCATTTACGAAGTGTCAATATAGCCGTAGGCCAAATATCATTCAGGTATATGCACAATATATCAACTTATATTCGTTTTCACTATTTATTGGATAAATACCCTCGTATATGCACATATTAAATTATATTTATATTTATAGATAAAATACGTCGTTTAATGATTATGGGTCCAGCTTGTGACACATTTAACAAGCCCCAATTGTGCATGGTCAGCTGCACAGTAATATTCATTTCGGGTCAGGCTACAACTATGCATTGTTTGGCATTGTAGTTATCGATTATTTCGTTGGAATAACCATAGTAAAACTATCAATTGGGTACACACATAATAATTATTAATAATAATAATAAATAAATAATGATTAATAATAATAATAATTAATAATATGTATAGACTATTAATAACAATAATGAATAATAATAATAGTAATAATAATGCAATAATGCAATATGTATAATCGGTGTTTAGCTGCACCTGTTAAACGATATGTTAATAGGTGTTAATCACTCCAATTCCGCGCGGCCCGATCGGCGCAGGTGCGCGTTTAAACAATTTACCAAAACACGTATATTTGTGGTGGATTATTGTATTAAAATGATTAAAATTCATAAAATGATCATAACACATAATAATTCAGTCAATTCAATGAAAATGCATGTCATAAATATCCGCTAACGGACGTACAAGCAACATCGAACAGCCTTTGTAGCCTTTGTAGCCTTTTCCAGCCTTTGGGGTGTTTAGGGTGACCTCGATAAGCCACGCCCCTTGACAACAACAATTGCGACAGTATTAATTTGGGAAGGTAATATCCGCCATAATTCTATGTGACTTGATGCTTGCGTGCTGATGACATTGCAACTTATATTCATGTTATTTTATTCGTCATTTGTATGTATTACATTTGAAATCTGCTTGTTGTAATTGTATTTGTCTTTCTTACATGTCCATTCTGCTGATTGCTTTGTTCATTCGTCTTATTTACATTACAATTATTGATACGTCCTTATTCGTGTGTCTGTTTTATTGCACTAAGCATTTGCAATAGAAAGTAAGAACAATGCACTTTGAATAAGGCCGAAAGCAGTAAGGACAAATGAATGAAACATCAAGCCAAATGCGCATGCAATAAAGACAAATATATATTACAACCAAGATGATTTCAAATGTCATACATACAAATGGCGAATAGAATAACATGGATATAAGTTGTAATTCCATCAGCAGGCAGGCACCAGGCCACATAGAATTGTCATAAATACAAACGGTGAATGCAATAACACGCATAGAACGTGTAATGTCATCAGCCAGCAAGCATCAAGCCACATAGAATTGTAATAAGACGGATAGAACTTAAAATGTCATTAGCCAGCAAGCATCAAGCCAAATATAATTATGGCGGATATGACCTTCCATATTATGTGGCCGTGACTGGAGAAATGTGGCTTCTATGGTTTGTGACCAGTGTAGTTCCTCGTCATATAGCACATTTCCTTCAGTCTAATAACGATTTGTACTATTGATTTTTAGATGCAAATTGCAAAGTATACTTATTTAGCAAAGTATACTTTGAGGGAGTAATCATTTATTTTCCCGAAATACATTATGTCATATAGAACTAACGGCTGCATATATTTGATGATTACAAGTATGCAGACTTATTATACTGAATTTATTACATTGTCACAGCCAAAATGGCTGTGATGATGTAATAAATTCAGTATAATAAAAATTAATAAATTTATCCTTGAATTGAAAATTTCTCCCTCAAAGTATACTTTGCTAGATAAGCATACTTTGCAATGTTGGTGAAATAGGCTACTGGATCTACACTGGTCGCAAAACCCATACGTCCCATTTCTCCAGTAACAGTAAGGATTTCTGTAAATAAATCATAGTAATACATATTAGCCGCGCCTTGCGAAAACCGGACTTAATGACAAAAATTTCAGTTTTCACTTGTTCGCGTATTCTGAATTGTACATCTTTTAAAAGCCATATGCCGCAAAAATTATCAATGTATCCCAATTATTTTTCATTTTAGAAGTATTTTTATGACGCGTGGTAAAAACTTATATGACGTTTCAGATCAATGACGTCGAAATAACGACGTTTTTATCAATGGCGTATACTAGGGGTGTTGATCAAATACGCGGACAAGTCATATAGATTTGTCATCTTTTATCGCATGTCAACCAAATTTGGATATCTCGTAGCCTGGCCAAGTGTCTCCCATTAAGCCAAGACAAAGTATGAGCACAGGCGCGGATCTAGCCACTGAGGAACGGGGGGGTTGTAATATTGTCGAGCTCCACAAAGTGGAGCGAGTGCTAGGGGGTCCGGGGGCATGCCCCCCCCCCCGGAATTTTGTTGAAACCTAGATGACCTGAAATGCACTCTCCTGTGTTTTAATGGTTTTAAATTTAGATTCCAAATGGTGGTAAACGGCGACATATTAATGCAAATTACTGGTACTGCACCTGTATTTTGTAAATGTACGGCCGAAATCACACTGGACAAAATAAACCAATAAGCACATGTGCCTGTAAACACTCGATAGCCGCGGTCAGTTACATGTACATGCACTTTATACTGGAGCAAGCGATCAGGGGCTCACGTATTCCCCCATGCATCAACACGCCCTGGCCATTTTTTTTTTTTTTTTTTTTTAGATCTACGTAAACTCCGTGGCTGAACGGGGGGGGGGGGGTTGCGACCCCCACAACCCAGTGCTAGATCCGCCCCTGGAACATAATGTTCATAGCTCGTGTTGCAGTTGCTAATGTAACGTCATGTTTTGGATTGCGGCCCAAGTAACGTAATTTCGTATGAATAATTTTCAAATAAGGCAGAGTGAGACGTGTTGGCGTTTCCCTGTTGTTTGCTGCTGTCTGAAATAATTGGGGAATAATAGCGACATTTTTTAATATTTCGTATGCGACGAAATATTTAAAAAATCTGCCATCATGACCGGAAATGACGTAGTTTAACGACTGCCAGCTCTGTGTAAGAGAATATGCCCAAAAAAACAAAATATTATTATTATTAAAGTTTGTATTTTAACACCAAACACGAGATATTGATGATGAGAGAAAGTCCATCATCGGGATGACAATATACGAACGATACAGTCGGATAGACAATGGACATGAAGGCGCGAAAGGCTAGGCCAGACATGGACGTACAAAAGTGACGTCGTCAGACGTTGTGACCCAAAGTAAAAGTCTTGGTCGACTGACCACTTTTCGTGAAATGCCAGATCGGTTGAACTCATTGTGTGATGAAAAATATTTAAATATGAGGAGACGAATGGCTAAATGGATCCCGATGATGGTGAACATGTTGTAGAAGGCCAGGCGAGTTACCAATTTCTCTCACGTTTTAGGATAGTTGAAATGACATTTGTACATTTTTCCAATTGAGTGGTTACAGTGAATTAATCTATTATCAAATATCGTCGATTGAGGCGTTATTCAATCCTCCATATTCGCCCAATCTTGCCCCGTGTGATTTCATTTTGTAATACCGTACACGAACAGCCGCACAAAGGGAATACACTTCGACAACGTCAACAGTCAATAATGTTACTGCTGGTATTTCAGGTTGTATGTTTGAACAAAGGTGAATTGCATTGCCTGACTTAGCTGTCGGAAGTGCATGTAGTATAAAAAAAGATGTTATACCGTTTATTTTGAAAAATAATAACCCATTGTGCGAGCACGAATGAAAGCATGGACATGTTTTATTTCCATTGAACAATATGGAGAATAACATTAACATAACGTCATTTTGACGTCGGGCGCCATATTGCGTGATGACGTTGGGTTGGTAACGTTAACATTTCCCATGATATATTAATGATGAATTGTGCATATGAAATCGATGAAGCATTTATCAATCATCATGGATGTGAATTTTCAATTAACCCAAGGCATATGGATGTTGCAGCATAATAATACTGGTTATTCAACCAACACTGGAAATCGGAAACTCTTACAAGCAACCTATCCGCGATGATCGGTGACTGGTAATAATGTGATGTGTTTCAACATTAGCCACACAAGTGACCGTACAACTTTATGTACATATTGTGCTTGCAAATCTTCTAAACTTATCCTGCGGGATCATAACCCAAACCGGGTAAATATAATACATAATTGGATGTGGCAGTTGCGGGTTATGCATATGGGATGCCCATCCCCAATATAAATCCGCCACAGCTGGAAGCTCATTTTAGATATGTGTGAAGAATGACTTTCATATCATGATAAAGTGGTGTTATTTTAATTACTACAGACATAAATAGAAAGAAGTGATAAAAATATCACGTACAAACTTTCAATTTCTTTTTCATTTCAATATGAAATACATTTCAGGGATGAAGTATGTTCCCAAGGGGCGCTTATTCCCGAATCACCAATCCCCACCCTTCGTCGCCGGATCATATGATTGTGCCCACACGTAAATTTCACGATAATTGTTTTCTATTCCAATATTATATCATAAGGATGTGTACGGAATTGCTGCAAATAGAGTATTTGTTTGTAGACAGTGTATGTGTACATCTACAGTAGGCCGCTTATAACATTAACTTTGTGACAAAACACTACGTCGGGCAGATTTGGTAGCGTGATACCTTATAATTGTCGCCGTGTCTTTCTTGAGGATCGCATTACATTCGCCTGATACATATTGGTACTATTTTGTATTATTTGTATGACGGAAATCAATAATCTTCAGGTCAGGGGAGATAAACGCGTCTATCAAAATATTAACAAAATTCAATATTTATTGAAAGGATGTCATTAATGTTTGTCCAATGAAATTTCTGGTGTACAATGTCCTTGGAGACAATTCTAATGAAATACCAAGATGTGTTTTCATGGAAATTATGAAAAATATGCTATATTTGTGGTCAGTTTATTGTTTTCTGCAGCATGATAAAGGTACCACAAATTTTGTATTAATTTTTGATACTCGCTACTTCTGATTTCAATTGGGTTTTTTGGCAATTTTAATTGGGTATTTACGCAAATACGCAGCTTATCTGGAGCTCTGGGGTTGTATACATATACTCGAGTTCTGATAATCATTCGATTCCCGTTGCATGCTCACCAACTTTGGTAAGACCGAACATGTTGTATAATCATGATGAGGTGTCATCATTGTCGTCTACTTTGTGTTTTCTTCCAGCTTTAGTGTTCATGCGTTCGCATAATATAGATAATAGTAGTAGTGCGACCCCTGTGCCCAATGTCAAGGTCAAATTACTTTAAAAAACTATTTTGTCGCGCCCGCTTGCGAACCGCGCGATATAGTCGGCACATTGGTATACTATAAGAGCACGTTTGGTACTATCAAATATAGTCAAATTTAAAAACGAAACAACATGCGTTGAAAGAATCGACAGGTGTTTAAAGGTGTGAGCAGGGTATATGTATTTATAGAGAATAGTAGGTGAGTGCCGTGAATGGGAAAAATATCTGGCAAGACTTAGGAAACGGATGGGCGAGGCTCTGCCGAGCACATCCCGTTTCCGAGCCGCGCCAGATATTTTTCCCATTCATGGCATTAACCTACTATTCTATTTATCCCGTTGACACCTACAAATGGCTTTAAAATGCAACAAAGTAACCCCAGTCACCGCATATATTCATACGCGGTGATTATGTAGAGTTGACAGGATATCAAAAATGTTTCACGGCACCGTGTTTCACGGCACATACGCACTGTGTTGACGGGATAAATACAAGCTCATTGTAGGTAGCATAAGATCTACGTGTTCATGTTCGTATTACTATTACATGTACCTATAGCACATGCCACATAGGCGGCATGTGATATGTGGCACATGTGTTACGAATAAAGATGTGTTCATTTTAGTAGCTTTTTACACACAGAGACCCGTATCATGGGGTACATGTGCCGCGAATATAAGGTTCGACAATGTCCAGCAGTGGGTAAACGTTTGCCGTGGCACGATGGAACTGTTTGAACCCAATGCAGTAGGTCTTGCTTTACTTTAGGTCTGTGTACAAACAACGCAGGCCAGCATGGTGTACATGTGTTGGGACTAAAGAGTCGTGTCTTATTCTAGTTGCTTTGTACAAACAACACAAGTCAGAATGGGATACACAGGTTAGGATTAAAGAGTCATTCTTTATTTTAGTTACTTTGAACGAACAACACAGCTCAATATATGGTACATGCGTCAGAAATAAAGATTCGTGCTTTATTTTGTTACTTTGTACAAACAACGCATGTCAGTTCCATACCATTGCCATATGGTGGACACTGTAGTGCCCCAGTACACACACCTTCGACAAAATGGAGTGTATTCTGGTCATCATTGTTCCCTCCACCAACCACAGTCTCTGGATGGCGGTCTATGCAGATGTATTCCGAGGCGGCTTTAGCGCCATAGTGACCCGACACGAGATAGCCGCTGTATTCCTTTGTCCATCCAGAGTAACACTGGTGCCTACCCGCGATCATCATGCTGGCGGACCGCGGCGAGTGGCATACGGCACACGGGGCGTCGTGATTGTGCAAATCAGAACCAAAGATTCTAGCTCCCCCGTCCGCTTCTTCCCACAAATCGTACTCGGTTCCATACATTTTGCCATGACTTTCTATTTGCTCATCGTACAGGTCCCAGCTAGGATCTGCCGTCAGACAAACGTGGTTGGCAGCTGATCCGGTATCAGAATGCCTGCCTCCTCCCATAAAACCTGGAATAAATACGTGTAGAAAATTAGTAAACATTACTTCCAACTTCAGAGAACAGTTGCAATTTAGTTCTATTTGAAATTGCCAAAATGTAATGCGAAAAAAAACAGAAAATCGCGAAGAAACACTTACATGACATTTTGTTGTGTTAACTAAGCCTTTACTATGTTATGAGCGACGTTCTGCTGCCACCCACACTGTTATTTTGAAGCTACGTTACTGATTTTGACACGAAACGTATTGAGTACTGGTGTAAACGTTTGTTTGACGTAGAAAAACTATGAAAAATGTGATCTAAAATAAGTGTAATAACTTTGATATAGAATCGGGTTGGAATTGATCTTAAAAAGTCAAACACTAATGGACAATCGCATCGTTATTACGAAGCTAATCCCCACGCCGGCAGCCTTGATAATAATAATAATAATAATAATAATAATAATAAAATTTGCTTTACAAAGCCTTACATACAAGTTGAACATAAGTCCTCAGTATCTAGACATCGGACCGGTAGACGTGGGTCGTATGCAAAACAAAGCGCCATCCCTAGACGCACATTGTGGCTAGATATTATCTAAAGCGGTGAAGCGATTTACAAGTTATTGAATCAAAGAACTGAACGTCCTGAAATTCGTCGCAGTATGTGATTGTGGATGACAAATAGGCTGATAATTAATCTATAATTGAAAACGTTTCAAGTACATTGTATTTTGAAGACTCGGAATAGAAGGGATGCGGAACTTTTGGCGTATGTTTCTGACAAAATATGAAAACGATCCGGACAACTATTGATAGCCATTTGGTCAGTTAAATATGTTTTCCATTTTTAGCTACGGCCTGCTTGTTTCAATTTCAGATGAAGATGTGAGCAGCTTTGGTAAAAACATATTCAAAAATAAGGCTATCGAGTTTACAAGGATATATAAATAATTGAGACATGGTGAGTCATTCATATGCAATATCGCATACATGATGCACGGCCATTCTCATATGTAAATAATTACATGCACTTTATCTTCACATATTTTCATAATTATGTTCATCTATTAATATGAAGTAATTTCATATAATCAATGGAAATTTAAAATACAGTATCACCCACCAGTCTTGTTTCAAACCATCCGTGCGACGCAGATTAAAATAAACTCAGAGAACCTGCTGAAATAGGACCACCTGTGGTTCTGTCTGTAAACACTGTAGACCCTGACCAGCATGCGCATAAACAGTGTAAAACCTGACCAGGCTGCTCAGTGCGTCGGCGTCCTACGTGCTACTAGATTCACTGGGCCTTGTATGCTGGTTGTATAATTAACAGTACGTCACTTATTCAGACGACACAGATGTTCTGCCAATGGGAAATAGTTTTATATGTTGCATTACATTACCCGTGTTTTTAAAAAAAAATAAAAAATATATGCTGCAACCGACATATGCTCGTTTGGATAAAACCTGTAGGACCTCAAATGTGGATGTTGGTTGTATAATTCGTCGCTCGTGCTCGAATAAAAAAGAAAGGTGTTACTAACGGACGGACGTACGCACGTACGCGAGCATGTACATGGACTAACGCTATATCCCCTCTTACCGATCGGCAAGTGGATAACAAAGGCCTTCCGGGCTTTAAGAAAAAAAAGCTGGACTTTTAAATATTTATCAGGTAACGAGCTTTGTATTGGCCAAATACATACTGACTGATAGCATATTGCTGTAGCAGGTATTGCCCTGATACGAAAATGCGGGTTACAACAAACTGAAAACTGACGTTTCATTGGTCGAACGGCGTCACATGACATTACCGAATTACGTCAGTATAATGACGTCACGGCAACAAGTCCGCGTTCTTGTCAACGACAACAACGTAATAATTGCTCATTATGTAGCCCAAAACGTTACCTGATAAATAGAATACCGTGTTAATGTCTTTTAATATCAAGTTTACCAGGCTCGGCTCGGAAATGGTAGGTATTCATTGGCAAGCCTCGGAATTCCTACGCATTTCCGAACATTGTCCGATACACTTGATATCAAAAGACACTAGCCTGGTATTCTCTATTTATTACACGACACATTCTTATTCATATAATGTACACACAAGGAAACTACATGTACATGTTTTGTGAAAAATGCATATTAAAATCATTGTTTCTGATTGTATATACTTGAAAATAACGCAAACATTTTGGAATTCGATGGAATGCAATGATACAATTGATTGATATATGTCAGTTTCAGTGCATAAAGCGAAACACCACATATTGAATATCTGAGCATCTACAAAACAATGCCGTTAATAACCACAGTGCATTAGAAACCCACCTTGGTAGGCTAGAGTCGTTCCAGTGGCGCTACAATTGGTTCGGCCCCATCTCACGTATGTGGACCCAGCACCTGAATGAGAAATAAAATTAAACAAGGGCATCGTTATTACGAAGCTAATCCCCTAACTGGCAGCATTGATAATAAAAAAAACCTGACTAACTGGTATACCGGGATAATTTGTATTAAATCGTCTTACTGCCTTTATTCGACGAGAAAAAATGTAGAAATAAAAATTAAAAATGATGTTACTTATGGGCAGTACATGTACCACGTTTTTGACAAGAGTTCGTGATCGTTATCGCGTCCAATCCAACCAGATAGTAAGACGTCTTATCAACAGTAAGTATGCAGGTATGACGTTCTATAAGGTGCAGTAATTAATACGACTTACCTATCACGTTACCTGGGGCCCGTTTCACTAAACTTCTTACGACTAAAATGTTCGTAAATGCAAACTTATGATAGTCTGTAAATTTCACATTAACAAAGTTTTCTTGTAAACAATTATTGTATTTACATGTATTGAGCATAGGCTGCATATGCAGCATATGCTCAATAAATGTCAATCCATCTATTTAAATTCACAGATGATCTTAAATTTGAACTTACGAACATTTTAGTCGTAAGAAGTTTAGTGAAACGGGCCCCAGGATTGCAGAAATTAGTTTAATAACAGTTTATAAAATAATATCAAACTAAATGCCACTTTTCAGAAGATTTTATTTGACGTAAACTATACATTTTCTAGTGACGTAAATACGATGTTATTGTATATAAACATATTAAACGATTCTAATTATTCAAACTTATTTGTCATGAAATAATATAACATTTTGTAAGGCGCGCGATTATAAATATTGCCGATCACGCATCTCGTTCCCGCGACCGAAGTCGGGAAGCGAGATCAGCCGATGCTGAGCCATGCTCAGGCACGACCAATCACCCATTTCGACCTCGCGTACACGTCCCGAGTACGTGCTCAGAAAGCTCTATAAGCGCGGGTTTAGCTCTTCGTGTTCTGTAATTAGGATATACTAATATAACATGTTCTATGGCGCACAATTATAAATATTTTCGATCACGCATCTCGTTCTAATGACCGAAGTCGGGAAACGAGATCAGCCGGTGCTGAGCTGTGCTCAGTCACGACCAATCACCCATCTCGACCTCGTGTACACATCCCGAGTACGTGCTCAGTAGCCTATTTCACCAACATTGCAAAGTATACTTTTCTAGCAAAGTATACTTTGAGGGAGTAACCATTTATTTTTCCTGAAATGCATTATTTCATATAGAACTAACCACTGCATATTTCATGATTAAAAGTATGCATATTTATTATACTGAATTGATTACATTATCACAGCCAAAATGGCTGTGATAATGTAATAAATTCAGTATAATAAAAATTAATAAATTTATCCTAAAATTGAAAATTTCTCCTTCAAAGTATTCTTTGCTAGAAAAGTATACTTTGCGATGTTGGTGAAATTGGCTACTGATCTGGCACCCGCAGTAAATAAGAGGTACGTGCATTTGTATTTACTTACCCATACTTGTCGATTGTAGCTGAGCCAAATTCGTTTGCAATTGAGCTACCGTCTGTTGAAGCTTAGTATTTTCTTCAGCAGCATGACTTTGAATCTGTGTATTTTCTAACTTCATACGTGCTATATCTGCCTTTATTGTCTGTAACTCTTGTGCAATATCTGTGTCACGCTTGTCCCGTGTGGCAGCAGCAACAATGGCGACCAATAACACGAGAGTGACAATCGGCGGCATCACGTACGCGTCCGGCAATAGCGGCAACGCAATAGGTAATTAATGGTCTTTGAATTATATCTTCGTGTGAGTGAACCTTATATTAATATGTTCTTATGTTCCAGCAATGAATTCATCAGTTCAGACTCCCGTGTTGATACATTTCTGAATCGGAAAACATGTTCCGTCACCAAGGACAGATCGGGTATTCACCGATATCGACATACACGTGGCAGTTTTGAGGCCCTGCAAGGCTTTTGAAAAATGGGTCAATACGCACCAATCGTCCAAACCGTTATTCGAATGTCTGATTATGCATGACTACTTAAGGAATTGATGTTTTAATGTTTCTGTTTTGCTAAATTAATTGCTTTAAAATAAAATTATTGCATATATTGGCTCAAAATCGTTAGAATTGACAGCAATTTGACAATGAATTTAGCACTTGCGAATACAAAAAAAGCCATGAAAAGCACACAACATGGAATTCAGATTCATTCAATAACACTGACATTCACCATTAGGCCTAAATGAAAATAGTGTTTGTTTGATCTTTACCTAAGCAACATTACGGGGTTGGGTCGATAGGTAGGTAAGTTATTTTTTATTTGACATTCCAAAAATTACTATATTTAACTGTGGGTGGCAGGTGGGAGCACGCGATGGGTAATTTAACGATCAGGGTTCATCCTTACCGGAATCCCGACTGGAGACCTGGTTTGGCCCTCACATACGTCTTTGGCATTTTGTATGTGACTGTTGAATCTGGTTATACCCCTTATAAGAGTAATCCTACCGGTATTACTTTTAAATAGGGGAAGGGGCCAAGTGACTGGTGCGGTATGGACCTGGCACCAGGTCAGGTTATTCTAATTTCAGGGCTGAATATGTTGTATCTCGATGTAAATATTCCGTTCTGATTTTGGGATTTTCCCCCCAATGCAGCAGGTTAAAACGGGATCGAACCTGTTTGCCCGGCCTTACATGACCTTAGCTGTTGATAGGCCGTTAAACACCAATAAACAAACAAACTATATTTAACTAGCCAAATACTTGGGGTTATTACTTAGATATCAATTGTTGCCTAGAAATTGCCTGTATTTGCCTACAGCAATAACATACACAGTCCATGCTGATACGGCGTGTTTTCAAGTCTGATACTGAAACATCTAGTCTGATACTGTCATTTCTAGTCTGATACCATCGTTACTAGTCTGATACCACCGTTTCCAGTCCGATACCATGTCTCGCGAGCGTATTAAACCAGTTCCTTTGGGCATGCGCATTGCGTATGTTTACTTTATCGGCTGCGTAAATTTTGACAGATGCCGGGATACCAAGTTACCTCGGGCCGATACTTAGGCCGATATCAAACAAGCCACGTTAACTCTAATTAACTGTTTAATACTATGAGATGAGAGAGGGTAGTAGGATGACAACGTGTTCAGAGCATAGTTTTATTGTTGAAACAACAAAATACAAAACAAAACAACAACATGTATTATATGACTGAGAAGTTGCGGACATATATGATATTGTACTGAATATCAGTCTCGAGACTTTGTGAGACGAGTCCGACAGTGAAATCTGATATTGACCTAGATGCGGAAACATGACGCGCTTCGACGATGCTCCACATGAACAGGCTACGCAAATAGTATGATCCAATCAGCAACAAGCTTACAAATGTACTTCGCACTTGACAGCAAAATAACAATCAAAGTACTGAAAGTACTGAAATATGTTATCTCCACAAATACTGATCGGTTAAGTTTGTTAAGTTAAGTTAAGTTTGTAAAACACATTGGTATAACTTGCAGGGTCAGTACTGAAATATTTAGAAAATCATCCACCCCCTTTTACTGCTAGCTCCGTACTGTCCAGTGCGATTTAAATATAATAGCTGCTGTCGTGATTCGTATCTTCCAGAATTTAACTGATAAACTGAGCACAAAACTGTTAAAACTATAGAGAATAGTATATGTAGAGTTTTAGATACAAAGCAAGACAGACCAAGACGCCATCAGATAAGTTGGCACATGACACTAGTTTCTTGTTCGTACTCGCCATTTAGCCGTAACACGACAATGGATGCCCACATAGAAATGTGCATGCGTGGCACAATACGCTATATCAAAGGATATAACATATAACAATGGATGCAAACTGAAGCAAACGTGTACATAAATGTCAGTCGGGATTGTATTGGCAAATTTGACTAGAATAGCCCAGGTTCACTAGCACAATCACATCGTTTTAACAGGAGCGTGAGAACAATTGTGGCCAATGTCGTCTACATCGGCACAGTCTGGGCTGACACTGTTCGCTATTCAGTTCAAAATTTTGAAGTATCCTTGCAGCCACTGGCGAAATAGACCCTAATTTCACAATGCAATCAGTATATACATGTACACTATAGGAATGAATGGCCTTTTTTGTGGAATTTATCTGGGTATAAACTTGGAAAAGTCGCGGGAATACGGGACGAAGGCCGGATGGCCTCGTCCAGTATTCCCGCGACTTTTCCAACCAAGTTTCTATCCCCGATAAATTCCACAAAAAAGGCCATTCATTCCTTATAATTCCAGCATTTGAAATAAATTCATCAAGAAAATGTGTTTATATTTTGACAGACGGCAGCCATTTGTTTACATTGACAGCACTGACAGCGCACCTGTAGAAAGTAGTTCGGCGTGGGAGTTTACTGGGATATAAATGTTGGACAGAGACTTGCTACGGGCCAATCAAATGTTAGGGAATTGTGTAAATATTTAAATATTTTTGTGCTAGAATTATTGCTAAACAATACATTTTCTTATGCACATGCTTTATATATTATTTCATATACAGACATATAACAACACTTTTACTTTTAAAAATTGACATCATGACTTAATGGAGAAACTGAGTAATGAGATCTTAACCCTTTCATCCCTCAGTAACTGGAATGGATTTTGATATGTTAATTTTGTAACCAATCAAATCGTCACAAAACAATTTCAGACCAGTCCATTCATGAAAAGGTGGTGTTTTTTGTTTTTAAAAAATATGAAAATAGTTTCAAAAAGTGATTTATAATACAAACTCTGGCACCTGGACAATACATTGTCCAATATCAAGGACTTGTAAAAGTGTTTCATGTACATTTTAGAATCTAAATATTTCTCACAGCTAGTACATGTTCCTGTACACATGATATATATGTATCAAATATATATGAGCCGCGCCGTGCGAAAACCGGGCTTAATGACAACATTTTCAGTTTTTACTTTTTCGCGTATTCTGAATTGTACATCTTTTAAAAGCCATATGCCGCAAAAAATTATCAATGTATCCCAATTGTTTTTCATTTTAGAAGTATTTGTATGACGCGTGTTGAAAACTTATATGACGTTTTAGATCAACGTTTTTATCAACGGCGTATACAAGGGGTGTTGACGTTGATTTATCATCTTGTATTGCATGTCAACCAAATTTGGATATCTCGTAGCCTGGCCAAGTGTCTCCCATTAGGCCAAGATAAAGTATGAAAATAATGTGTATGGCTCGTGTTGCAGTTGCTAATGTAACGTCATGTTTTGGATTGAGGCCCAAGTAACGTAATTTCGTATGAATAATTTTCAAATAAGACAGAGTGAGAAGTGTTGGCATTTCCGTTGTTTGCTGCTGTCTGAAATAATTTTGGGGAATAATAGCGACATTATTTAACATTTCGTATGCGACGACATATTTAAAAAATCTGACATCATGACCGGAAATGACGTAGATTCTGTCTAAGAGAATATGCCGGAAAAAACAAGAGATAATATTAAAGTTTGTATTTTAACACAAAACACGAGATATTGATGATGAGAGAAAGTCCATCATCGGGATGACAATATACGAACGATACAGTTGGATAGACAATGGACATGAAGGCGTGAACGGCTAGGCCAGACATCGACGTCCAAAAGTTACGTCGTCAGACGTTGTGACGCAAAGTAAAAGTCCTGGTCGACTGACCACTTTTCGTCAAATGCCAGACCGGTTGAACTCATTGTGTGATTAAAAAGATTTAAATATGATGAGACGTATGGCTAGATGGATCCCGATGATGGTGAACATGTAGCTGAAGGTCAGGCGAGTTACCAATGTCTCTCGAGTTGAAGTGACATCTGTACATTTGTCCAATTGAGTGGTTACAGTGGATCAAATATCGTCGATTGAGGCGTTATTCAATCCTCCATATTCACCCATTCTTGCCCTATGTGATTTCATTTTGTAATACCGTACACGAACAGTACTAGTCGCATAAATGGAATCCACTTCGACAACGTTAGCAGTCAATAATGTTACTGATGGTATTTCAGGTTGTATGTTTTAACAAAGGTGAATTGCATTGCCTGACTTAGCTGTTGGATGTGCATGTAGCCCATTGTGCGAACACGAATGAAAGCATGGACATGTTCTTCTTCTTTTGAACAATAAGGAGCATAACATTAACATAACGTTATGTTGACGCTGGGTTCCATATCGCGTGAAGACGCTGCGCTGGTAACGATAGAATTGTCCATGATATATTAATGATGAGTTGTGCATATGAAATCGATGTAGCATTTATCAATCATCATGGATGTTGCAGCATAATAATAATGGTTATTCAACCAACACTGGAAATCCAAAACTCTTACAAACAACCTATCCGCGATGATCGGTGGCTGGTAATAATGTGATATGTTGACAGTTTCAACATTAGCCACACGAGTGACCGTATAACGTTATGTACATATTGTGCTTGCAAATCTTCTAAAATTATCCCGCGGGATCATAACCCAAACCGCGTAAATATAATACATAATTGGATGTTGCAGTTGCAGGTTATGCATATGGGATGCCCATCCCTCATATAAATCCGCCACAGCTGGAAGCTCATTTTAGATATGTGTGACGAATGACTTTCCTATCATGATAACGTTGTGTTATTTTAATTACTACAGACCCACATAGATATAAAGATGTGATAAAAAGATCACGTAGAAACTTTCAATTTCTTTTTCATTCATTTCATTTCAATATGAAATACATTTCAGACACACCGATTGGCATTCAGGGATGAACTATATTCCCAAGTGGCGCTTGTCCCCGAATTACGAAAAGCAAGTTTATGACCATCAAATTTCCAATTAATTTCAAGACTTTTCGAAAACTCCACCGACCTCATATATTTTATCACAATAGTACAATGTACATGCATGTATCAGATTGTGCGCATAAGCAGATGGATTTAGTTCTACACTGGTTGAAATATGTATGGATTCCTTTTCTCACGACGCGCACTCTTATACATGTGCTTCCTGGTATAACTTATACGCTCATTTCATTATATATATATACTTGTAGATGTAATGTGATATGGTGTATCACTCCTTTCCAATGTGTATAATACCATGTTGTATTGTGGGCCGGTGGCCTATATTATGGAAATATAACATTCATTCATTCATTCAATAATGATTAACAGTTTGCACTCGTTATCTCAAACTCTGATACATGAAATAACTCGATAACTCAAAAAGTAAAATGCTGAGAAAATATACCGTACGACATACGCGACCAGCGTAGCCCCAGGACAGCCTGTGCATCAGGGCCTACAATGTCAATGGAGTAACAATAATAACACCAGCAATGCGATTAGGATCTAATCATACTGTGTGAGTGTGAAAAAGGAACTACATATTTTTATCAAAATTTGTGCCAATTATTGCAAATCTTGTAAGGTCTCTTTTCTCAGCCAGGGGCTCATATGTAGTAACTCGTGTTAACTCAAACTCTTGCTACATGTAAAGTATTTTACTTGGTCCCAATGGACATTGAGATAACACGTGTTGACTGCAATTTTATAAATATTTATGTTTGAAGATGCTTATACATGCACTAGTACTGAATAGTCATAGGAATTTGAAACATGGCCGTATGAAAGTTTATTTCACTGGCATGCAAAACGCATGCCAGTGAAATACACTTTCATACGGCCATGTTTCAAATTCCTATGACTATTCAGTACTAGTGCATGTATAAGCATAGTAAAACATAAATATGGAACCGACTTCCCTGCCCTGATACATGATCCATAGACAGGAGGAACAACACGATATTTCGTCAGGAGAGCTCTATCCCTCTCAACCTCCAATTATCCACAGTGACAGCACCGGTGCTTGGACAGCTCGGTAGGATTGTTATCGGCGTAGTACGGGAACTCTACTTGCGTACTGCAGTACATCTGTAGCCAGACAGTCACAACCTCTTGTAGAGCATTTCCTGCCAAAGAAATATGGTTATTTTGCGATGAGCTCAGACACGCACCATTGAGCCTGCGCATTTACTGTTTATTTAAAATAGAATGCAAATCACAACAGTGAAACCAAAGACAATTCCAAATAATGAACTTGACATTATGTATGTAAAACATGCATATGCCCAATGGCATACTGGATTCTAACTGGAGAAACTCTTACAAACTTTTCGATGTAAATGTACATGGACGGATGGACGTACGGAACCCTGACTATTGTATAGGGGGGGGGGGGGGGTGCATAAACATAATTTGTACCGCACAAAGGACGATAACTTTACTAATATATTTCCTTCTGGAACAAAGCAATGAGCCACATGTGTATTCAAACTTTTCTACTTCCAATATGAATAATCAAGCAATCCTGAATTTATAATATCCTGATCTGTAGCCGATTTCATCAACATTGGAAAGTATACTTTACTAGCAAAGTATACTTTGAGGGAGTAATCATTTATTTTTCCTGAAATGCATTATTTCATATAGAACTAACAAATGCATATATTTCATGATTAAAAGTATGCAGAATTATTATACTGAATTTATTACATTATCACAGCCAAAATGGCTGTGATAATGTAATAAATTCAGTATAATAAAAGTTAATAAATTTATCATAAAATTGAAAATTTCTCCCTCAAAGTATACTTTGCTACTAAAGTATACTTTGCAATGTTGATGAAATAGGCTACAGGTGTCAACTACTGTATATCATTCCTTTAGCCCTACACATAAAGACTGACCCGGTTGATGTCCAGAATACTTACATTTGGTTAATTATTACTACCACAGATGTGACATGACGACATCAACTCCATATGAGACACGCCATGTAATTGTGTACCTTCGCATAATATCTATTTTTCGTGAAAAATATTTTCATAAATAAATTGATATTTTCCATAAATGAAATCAAAAGTTGACACAAATTTCAGAGTACATGCGGAATCTAACTTTCGACGACACTTATGGAACATTTTGAAAATATTTTTCATGAAAAATCGCAGTTGTCTGAAGGTACAAAAACTATATGACCCGTCTCATATTATCTCAACAAAGTTACTTCATCAAGTATTCTGCCACATCCGTACATGGCCAGGCCTTTGTATACCAATATATTATCAGAGCATATATTTCCATGTCGTGATGTATTCATTGATTGATTTGAGTTTTAAGTCCATTTAGTATATATATAAATATATATATATATATTTGGGCCGCGCTCTGTGAAAACCAGCCTTAATGACGTCATGAAAGCCTGAAAATGACGTCGCAAAGTTACGCTTAAATTTACCAATGTCACGTCGGATTTTGACACTTGAAGTCGTTGCGTCATTGCAATAAGTTGTCCTATTTATAGCCGTACGCATTACTAATTGTGGCTCACAAATATTTTAATGTTGGATATGCGTGGCAGAATTTTACAGTTGTTTTCATAGTGGTTCAGTTGTCTGTTTATAAAACACGTAGTGATTTTGTTGATTATTTTTACACAAATGAGCATATTGCAAATTATTTTTATAATATTATATGGACGACTTGTAAATGACATTTGAAACTAAATAACCATATGACCGACATTTTTAGATAACACATCACAAAATCAGTATGATGTAATCAAATCAGAATGATGTAATCATAATGCTAATATTTATTTTAAACTTTATTTATATAACAATTACAAACAAACGTGAGAACATTTGTAGTCGGCGTAGATGGAGGCGTCTGCATGTTTCATAATTTGGGTTGAAACCGGAATGCTCAAAGAAAACAAACGTATCCTGTCTGGCGACCACCATCAGATATACATGTCCATAGGCGTAACAACGGGGGCGGCCGTCTAACCCCATCTGTTTAATGTAGCACATGGAAGAGTGATTTTTCCAATCGGTTATCTGGCGTGTTTGATATGTTAGAAATATAAAACTGTAAAAGCTGTATCAAAAAAGTATTAATAAAGAACATACACATGCAGAAATTGGTTATTTTACCGTCTCAAGGTGTTTATCTGACATTTACATGTACATCTTGTAAATTTGAAAGCTTCATTTCGTTATATTGAATGTTGAACAACAACTAGAGAAAAGATGTATTCCATGGGAAAATTATTTCCCTGTTCTATTATTTTGGGCAATTTACTAGCTCTACATCGAAGAGTATTTGTTTAAAGGTATAAACTACACAGTTAACTAAATTTTGACATTTTTGAATGGGTCAAATTGTAGCCGTAGATAACATATCGGAGTCGAATTTGTGTAGCTAGTACGTACTATCCCGTGAGACCTAAATATATTAGCTGCTGTATTCATACGCACGAACTGTCTTGATTCGTATTTTCCAAAATTTAACTGATAAACTGAGCCTAAAACTGTGAAAACTATAGAGAATAGTATAAGGGCACTATTTTCTTGGTCGTACTTCCCGTTTAGGCGCAGCACGACAATGGCTGCCCCCATAGAAATTTGCGTGACATAATATGCTATATCCAAGGACTTTACCACAGGTGGAAGACTGGGGGGACATAGGACCTGATAAATGGCTCATTTGTAAACCGTTACCCCACCAAACAATTTCCGTACAATAGACACCGGAAACGGGTTGGTGGAGTAACGTTTTCAAATGAGAAATTTATTAGGTCCTAGGTCCGAGTCTTCCACCTGTGGACTTTACATGACGCCGGAAATATCATTTACCGGCGACGTGTGCCGTTGTAACGAAGTGTCATTGTTTCTTATATTATTTATAAATTAAATATAAATGTTTTGAAATATCGCTAAGTATATATTAATAATAATATACATAAATATGTGCATTGTGATGAAACAAAGAGAAGTTTCTGTGTGAGTACAATTGTAGCACGAAAACTTCACGACTCGTGCGGTCCGCTGTCCGCAAATATTGATAACGACGACGTAACGTACGTATTTTCAAAACAACGTCGATGCGACAAAGTGATGTCAGATATGTATCTTTGTTGGTTTAGAAAGATGGTTTATCAGTTGAATACAACATTGGTTTACATATCATATTGTTCGAGAGAGATCAAATTTTTTAAGTATCACGGTTAAAAACTCAATTTCGCATGTTTGACCCATAAAGGAGGTTTTCGCTTGGCGCGTCACATATTATGTTCACAGTTTTGATGAGTCATGGTGGTTATCACATTATGTGTAATACAATTCCCTCGTTACTGATACATGCAGGAGTTTACCAAATACGAAATTGTATTCACTAAATGCAATCTTCTGACACACATAAATGAAATTAAATCAGAAACAGATACGCGTATAAAGCAATGGAGACGCTATGTAACGTGTACTGTAACGTTTACGACTACATGTACGTTTTTGAACTTTCACACTAGCATTACAAAACATTTTATCAATATAATATCACATATCTACTGTACACACATGTATGTAAAATCTCGGTAAACGATATACTAATACAAAAAGAAAAATATTTATCGGGTCCATACGCGAACTGGGCTGCCGACACCACCAGCTCACATGCTACTCAACATTACTCGTTTCTGATCATTTATTTTCATAACAAACCCGAGAACGTACATTTATATTTTGGCATAAAATGGTAATTAATTACCAGCTGTCAACAACGACGTCAGCTATGTCAAAAGCGTAAATGGAAGCGACGTTTCCGACATCATTTACTCGATAACGTCAGTTTCGCCATAAGGCACATTTTCGCACAACGCGGCTCATATAATGTTTGAAGAGGTAAGCCGATGTTCACACTGGTAGTCTCGTGGTATTCGTGGTATATGTATATGCATTTAAACTATATTTGGGTGCATTTGAGTGTATTTGTGAGTTTCGTGTTACCGTTCCCCCCGGACCCCGCTAGCATTATCACGAACTTTGCTCGTTCGACGGTATGGCCGCACCATTTTGCAATACCCTCATACGCCGCTGCGTCACAATTAACTGTTACGTAAATGACGTCAATTAGATTCTGCACTAAATTCTCCAATGATTACAATGTATCTTTCTGACGGTACATGTATATAATCTATCATAGTTGGCGATGGTAGCAAATTACGAAGTCACATGTCGGCTAATTAGAGATTTAAAATCGATAGTGGTGCGTTTGGTTTGTTCACTACATGAAATATCATAGTTTTATTCTGTTCAATGTTTGATAGTATACATACTAACACTTGTAGATACTTTAGTGTACCGTATCAGCAAATACAGTTTACAGCAAGCACATTCAATGAGTCACGCATGAACACGCGTTTCTACTGTAGGCTGTTGTGTTGCATTGTAAAACGTCGGCGTTTCAATAACGTCATTTTCTCAATGACGTTACTATTTTTTCCTTGCGTGATTCACATGGTGCTACAAAAAGTGAGAGATAAAACAAAAACTATTAAACATATTTGCATTTTCTTTTCAGCATATTGTTTTTGAAAGGTGTCCGCATCCAAAAATGTAAAAAAGTGCCAATCGAAAAGTTTGTCATTAATGCTGGTTTTCACAGAGCGCGTATATATATATGTCAAATGTCCGTCTTAGTAATTGCCCGATAGTAATTGTCCCATCTACTATCCCTAAGAGGTGTTCCTCACAGCATTGGACTTCAATTGCAGGATGGTGACATTCGAACGGCTTGTATTTCAGAGAAAGTCTGGCTGTCCGATCATTCAACATATCAGTGATAGGTTGTACAGACTGAATCCACGATTCCCTCAAGCCTGATACTAGCTGCGCGTTACTACGAATGTCTGCCGTTGTATTTGCCCCCTTCAATGTTGTTTCAATGTCACTGTTTGCCTCATGTCTATTTAACGCAACATTTTGCAGCGCGATATTGAGTACTGACATGATTATTTCTGCTGGGTTAAGCCAGCTATGGCCCGATGCTGTTCAAGCAGCAACTAGCAGATCATGGCCCAACGTTTTGAAGAGGACTGTCAACGATAGTTTAACATAGTTAAGGGGCGATAACCGTGTTTCCTGAAACTGTTAACGGACATTACTATGTATTCTCTGTATTTATTTGTTTGATGTGCAATTATCATACTTTATAATCTGTAGAAAAAAAATTCAGGTGACGCATTTATTTAGTATAAATAATTAAGAAAATTCCATGCCTCAACTGCATATGAAAATAGCTAGCTGATACCACCGCGAGTCACTATCGGTAAAATAAATATTACTAAATGATTATACATCTGTATCTTTATAGCGGGCTCTTGTAATTTTTAGAACTGGTGGAATAGTGACACAATTGTACACTATTTAATTACTATAAAGAACATGTTGTGCCTACTGAGTTGGCATGTACCTTTAAGACTGGAAGATAAATATTAAAATTAATACTATTGTGATAGCCAATACAAATGAACTTGTAAATATAAAATATCGTCATATGTCTGCGAATGTGTAATGAAACACATATATATTGCCGCATAGCATATTTATTTGTCCAAACAACACAATTCTCGGTCTCAGAAAGACATATACATTGTATGTTGCTACATAGTCTATTAATTAGTCCCTGAAATTACGTATGATGCCAAGCAAAATATGTATCATTATGCACTCTGTGCTTTATACCTTTATTTATTTGTCGTGAAATGCATTTCTCTGAGCACATGTCGGTTGTTCAGTTCTGTTGTACCACAAACTATGTGTACGTTAATTGCTTTACGAACTCACATAACACCACACATGCATATATATGATCATGCAGCATGTTTCATTGAATATAAACCTCACCATAACTAGACACATCTTTATTTATAAATGACATTAAGTCATATGATGACACCACATGCATTTTATAATGTAATCAATGCCTTTGTCTGTGAAATAATACGGTCAGGCCTTTCCACAAAATGTGACCATGCAACGTGTTTCGGATCGGTGGAAAAGTGTCATCTCGCTAAACAGTATGTGTTTCAGACACCAAAGAACGTGTGATGTTATAATTCGTTAAATGGCCGTACATATCACTGTATTAATGTTTTAATCGACACGAAGACGTGTTGTCCGGTCATAACGATGTATTGATCTGACAAAACTATGAGATACATGGTCATATGTGTGGTTCCATTGACCAAGGAACAAATTGTGCGATACAATATGTGTGTCACAGAAACCGGAAACATGATGATCGATCATAGAAATATGTTACATTGACATGCTTAGTGATCACATCAACGGTATTCAGCGACTCATGAACACGACATAGTGACAAAGAAACCAGAAAACGTATGTCATGAGGTGAGAAATGCAGAGCAACGGTATACTGTAACATGAAGACACAAACTAATTGATGTGTGGAGATATATGATTGCAAATATCAACAATTGGTTTGCACATTCAGGTACATCAGCCAACAGGTACCATGGTCATGTGTATATATTTCATAGTTGAGATCTCTACTGTGTGGTCAAACACATATGTTCACCATCTATGCCAGGTAGTATTAAATGACAAAACTACTCGTTGTGTGAACATATACTAGTATATTTATCGCATGCATAAATGAACGCTCTGTGTTGCGTTGCCATATGCCTATGTTTCGGGATAACACATTAATGCTGTATAACGCCATGAAGATGCTACAGCTATAGAGTAGTGTATGCCACAGCGACATAATGGTGCTTTAAAAATCAAATTACTACAGAAAGCACTTTTAGACAAATAGTGTGAATGTGTTGTGATGTCATATGTGTATATATGTTTCCGCGATACATAGTGGTGTGTGGCCATGTTGCTGGTCGAGGAATGTGTTCCATGAGGCAATATAGGTGTGCTTAAAGGACACAATATAAACAAATATTAACAGCCATATAAATATGTTTTAGTAACACATGTACCTGTTGTATGGGTCTTTATCGCAGTCATTATCATTTTATGTTTGTGTAGTCTGTACTTAACACCCTCCTATTAATGGTGGCAAAAGCAGCCACACAGTTTTGGTTCAGATTGCAACTTGTGGGTTTTGTGGAATTCGGATTCAATAGACATGCTCTTATATGTACTGTTAATACTACATTTACATAATGAAATGTTAATCGCGCTCATGTGATTGAGCGATAAAGTACAGTAGATGCCAGCCGTGTGTAGTGTTTTTCTCGTCATTGACTCGAGCGGAAATCGTTCTTGTACATTAATTTAACAATGTTGAATGAAAACCCCATTTCCCTGGTTCACTGCCATTGTATGACATACTGGACGATAAACTATGATAGATAGATTCATTGGTTTTGAACCAAAGTCATTAGGTGACTTAAAAAGCGAGCTCGTCCTGTTTTTATGATTTGACCTAATTAATACACTAGCATATAAACTGGCTTTTACATCAAAGTATAACTAATTTTCACGGCGGCCATATTGGATTTAATGCAGTTGGAGCGAAAATGCAGTTGGAACGAAAATGAATTATATATTTTACATGCTTCTGATACAACACACACACACACACACACACACACACACACACACACGCGCACACACACACACACACACGCACACATGTACAGACATACCAACAGAAGGCGGTTCTCAAATTATGACGTTTTTAAGACGCATTCACTCATAGACGGCGGCAATATTGAATTTACTGTCATTGAATGGGATTACGCCACCGAAATTTTACTAGATATATTACCTGGTCTCGAAAACATGGATGTAGACACTAATACGAAGTCTCTAGGCGATTTATTAAGTGAGCTATTCTCATTTTGTAGTTTGACATCATTAATATGCTAGCCTATAGACTGGCCTTTACATCAACTTCTAACTGATTTTTACGGTGGCCACATAGGATGTAATGCAGTTGGAAATGGCTCTATATGACTGAAATTGAAAGATATGCTGTACATCCTTCTGATATCATATGTACAGTCATAGTACATATGTACAGTCATAGAAAAAAAGATCTTTAACATTTCGTCATATATGGCGGCCATGTTGGATTTGCCGTTGATTGGTATACACCACTGAAAGTATCTTAGATAGACTCATTGGTATCGAAACATAGGTATAGACACCAACACTAAGTCTCTATAGGGAGCTATTTCTGATTTTGTGATTTCACCTTATTAACATGATAATTAGGTCAATTAAGAAAAATGATACACATATACAAATATACATCCGGCATCCTATATATTACATTTCCAAGTTAAAACCTTGCAGTACTCAACATTCCTAGGTTCATCATTTGGCTAGTAGACTATTAGTTTTCACGAAATACAGGCTCATTGTAGGTAACATAAGATCTATGTGTTCGTATTCCTATTACATGTACCCATATCTTATCCCACAGAAGCATGTGATATGTGGTATATGTGTAATAAATAAATAGTCATGTTTCATTTGTATTACTTTGTACGAACGCAGACCAGTATGGGGTACATGTGTTACGAATATAAGGCCCGACAGTGGCCAGCAGTGGGTAAACGGTTGCCATTACCCCACGTATCGGTTGGCATTATTATACATTTTATATCAGACGTAAATGCCCACACTAATATCAGGGGCGATAACCGTGTTTCCTTAAAATGTTAACGGACATTACTATTTATTCTCTGTATTTATGTTTTGATGTGCAATGATCAACTTCATAATCTGTCGAAAATATTATTTTTTTTCAGGTGACACATTTAATTAGTATAAATAATTAAAACATATCATGCCTCATTTGCATATGAAAATAGCCTGATACCACCGCGAGTCACTATCAGTAAAATACATATTACTAAATGATTCTATCTGTATAGCGGGCACTCGTATTTTTTAGAATTGGTGGAATAGTGACACAATTATACACTTTTAATATTTAATTCCTATAAAAAACAGTCTGTGTCTACTGAGTGGCCCACTCAATGGGCACAAAATGTTATTTATATACATACATCATCTGAGACATTTTCTGGCAAAATAAACATTCATTCACAATTTGCACACTGATATCAGGGTCAATGTGCAATGATCATACTTTATAAGCTGTCGAAAATATTATTTTGTTCAGTTGACGCATTTAATTAGTATAAATAATTACAAAATAGCATGCCTCATATCTGTATAGCGGCCATTCGTATATTTTTAGAACTGGTGAAATAGTGACACAATTATACACTTATTTAATTTTTATAAAGCACCTTTAAGAATAAAGAGTCATGTTTTATTTTAGGGCAAAGGGCACTGTATTGGTATATGCGTCAGGAAAAAAAGATTCGTGCTTTATTTTACTTACTTTGTACACACAGCACATGTCAGTTCCCTACCATTGATATATGGTGGACACTTGAGTGGCCCACCACACACACCTTCGACAAAATGGAGTGTATTCTCGTTATCATTGCTCCCCCCACCCCCATAGCGCCATATTCCTTTGTCCATCCAGAGTAACACTGGTTCCTACCAGCGATCATCATGCTGGCGGACCGCATACGGCACACGGGGCGTCGTGATTGTGCAAATTAGAACCAAAGATTCTAGCTCCCTCGACGTCCGCGTGTGACCACAAATCGTACTCGGTCCCGTACAATTTTCCATGACTTTCTATGTGCTCATCATACAGGTCCCAGATCGGGTCTGGGTCAGACAAATGTGATTGGCAGCTGATCCGGTATCAGCATACCTGCCTCCTCCCATACAACCTGGAAAAAATAAGTGTATAAATACTGAAATCGAAACAATGCCAACTCCAGATAACAGTTTAGGTCGATTTAAAATTGCCAAAATTTCATGCGAAAAAAACGCAATATCGCGAAGCAACAATTGCATTTGTTAACTATCCCTTTACTTTGTTATGAGCGACGTTCTACTTTCAACCACAATGTTATTTTGTTATTTTGAAGTTACGTCACTGATGTTAACACGAAACGTATTAAAAATGCGCATTGAGTATTGGTGTAAAGTTTTGTTGGACGTAGACAAACTATGAAAAATAGGATTTAAAATATGTAAAAAGTAGAACACTACTGAACAATGGCATCGTTATTATGAAGCTAATACCCTCGATGACAGCCTTGATAATAATAATAACGCATTTGTCTTACAAACAAGGTGAACATAAGTTCTCAGTGACGTTAGCCTTGGACGGCAGACGCTGGTCTTATGCAAAACAAAGCACCTTCCCTAGATACACAGTGTGGCGAAATACATGCATTATCAAAAGCGGTGAAGCGGTTTATAAGTTATTGAAAAATGAAAGGTGTTACTAACGGACGTACGGACATACGTACATTGACTAACACAATAACCCATCTTGCCTATCGGCGAGAGGATAACGAAGGCATTCCGGGCTTTAATCAGCATACTATTAGTTGGACTTTTAATTATTTATTCCCTCGACACATTCTCCAATAAAAATGTGTATTCATATAATGTACTAAAAAGGAAATTCCATGCACATGTTTTGTGAAAAATGCATAGTCAAATTGGCTCCATTGTTCATCAAATTTTATGATTGAATATACTTGAAAATAACGCATTGTTTTGGAATTTGATGAAATAAATGCAATGATAAAATGTATTATAGGAATGAATGGCCTTTTTGTTGAATTTATCAGGGTATAAACTTGGAAAAGTCGCAAGAATATGGCCTTCGTCCAGTATTCCCGCGACTTTTCCAAGTTTATATCCCCGATAAATTCAACAAAAAGGCCATTCATTCCTTATAATTCCAGCAATTGAAATAAATTCATCAAGAAAATGTGTTTATTTTCCATTTTCTTAAGAATTATTTGAACTGCGCCTCATGGTTACGGAAAGTAGTTCGGCCTGGGAGCTTACTGGGATATAAATTTTGGACAGAGACTTGCTACGGGCCAATCAAATGTTAGAGAATTGTGTAAATATGTTTGTGCTGGAATTATTGGTATATGTCATTTTCAGTGCATAAAGCGAAACACCACATATTGAATATATGAGAAATTATTTGCAACACAATGGCTTTAACCATTTTTAAGCTCGTGGTGAAAATAACACCCAACAAATTAGGATATGTTTTCTTATTTCTCTCTGTACATATGTCGTAGAATTGCATTAGATTCCTGCGGACTCAATTCTAATAAAATTCCAAGACATATTCATAATATTTACAGGGAGAAATAATGTGTAAAAAAAAGAATTTTCTTCTGCTATTTTTGAACCCAGCATGCGAATAGTTAATAAGCACAGAAACCCACCCGAGTAGGCTAGAGTCGTTCCAGTGGCGCTACACGTGGTTCGGCCCCATCTCACGTATGTCGACCCAGCACCTGTATGAGAAATACAGTGAAATAAATAGAGGATCTTACATGCGTGATGACATAATACGATATATTTATTAAACGAGTTAACTGATTTCATAAGAAACTCGGCTACTTGAGTGATGATAAAATACTAGTACGATACTTATTAAACGAGTTTACTGATTTCATAAGAAACGAGGCTATGCCGAGATAAGTATGTTTAGCTATTTTGGTGAAATCGGCTACAGATAGTAAGACGTCTTGTCACGATAATTAGAATAATCTGGATGGTAAAAATTTGTTTAATAATATTTTATAAAATATTATTAAACTAAAGGTCATTTTTCAGATCTGGCGCCCGCACTAAATAAGAGGTACGTATTACTTACACATACTTGTCGATTGTAGCTGAGTCAGACTCGTTTGCAATTGAGCAGCATGACTTTGAATCTGTGTATTTTCTAATTTCATACGTGCTATATCTGCCTTTATTGTCTGTAACTATTGTGCAATATCTGTATCACTGTGTAGCAGTATGCGCTTGTCCCGTGTGGCGGCAGCAACAATGGCGACCAATAACACGAGAGCGACAATCGGCGGCATTACGTACCCAGCAGGCAATAGCGGCAACGCAATAGGTAATAATTGGTCTTTGAATTGGCCTAACACTACTGACAAATTGTCGTATCCTGCATGTATCGGTACGCATGTCTGTGTCACAGCGGTTTCAAAACTAGTTTCGCTGATGTTGCATGTTGAACAACGTCACGCGACCTTAATATGAGTGGCGGACGCCAGTGTAATGGCGCAACGTAAACAAGTCCGCGGTCATTTCAACAACGAATCTCATGTTATAGTACCCACCATGTGACATAAAACGTTACCTGATACGTATAACATGCTAGCCATATGATATAAACTTAACTACTATCGACTCGAAGGAGTCTCGGAATTACCATTACATTACTTTCCTAGCCTCAAATATTACTATTGGTATCAAACGACACTTATTATTCTCTCTCTACGTAATGTGTTTTACGGCCCTGTTTTTGTATAACTCTGAATACATTACCTGTTTCAAGATAAAGAAACAGGCCATCTTGGCGATTACGTAAAATCAAATAAAATAAGACGCACGTGACATAGCTTTCTTAGACCATAGATGTTTATTAAACGAGTTTACTGGCTTAATAAGGAAAACACGAGGCTTAGAGGCAAAGCTACAAAGTATGAAATCAGTCAAAGAGTTTAATAAATATCATATTAAATGAACACAAATGTTAGATTATATATGCGCTTTGATGCAGACCAGATCACAAAATTTGGAAAATAGTTTTATAGAAGCCATGCATATTTATATTTGGCCAGTGTATATCTTGATCAGCATGTGCCTGTATACCACTAACCAAAACATAACCGTGATGTTCAGAATATAAACGCATACACGACCTCCAGTCATGCTTTCAAAACTGTCTGGTTATATATTCCATTCTTGTTCTATAAATCAGAAGTTTTGATTGGTCGGTGTAAAACTGCCGCATCGTGGGTTGATCCCAGTGTACATGTACATGGAGCCATTCTCAGTTGCCAGGTCCCTCGGAAACAAATACGTAATATGTGGCCGTGACTGGAGAAATGTGGCTTCTAGGGTTTGTGACCAGTGTAGTTCCTCATCATATAGCACATTCCTTCTGTCTAATAACGATTTGTATTATTGATTTGTAGATGCATGACGGGTGTTTCATGGCGTATGCACAGGCTGATCTGGATCTACACTGGTCGCAAAACCCATACGTCCCATTTCTCCAGTAACAGTTAGGATTTCTGTAAATCTATCATAGTAATACACATGTATATTCATATGTGTGATCTTATAATATCCCAATTTAAGTATTATCTAAAACATAGCAGAAATATTGTCTTCTATTTCCGTTTTTCGTTGCTTAGCAACAAGCGCCAATACACTAAATGTAGCGAGCCATGTCATTTTAGGTGGTCCATGGTTACTACCAATACTATGCCACAGACATGTTATACTCATGTATGTATGATACATACATATATTGCTGAACACATCAAGGTACAAACTTGACCTTGTATGGTGCAGTGTTTCCTTAATCATTGTGACAAAAGTGCCAGTTTGTGCGAAACCGATACGGAACGATAACGCAGTGTCGTCTGGCCGTAATTATCTCCCTTCCTGCAACGTTGAAAAACGTATGTCGGTGTCGTATTATTGAGGTTTTTGTAATATTCGTCCGAAACGGCTGAGTAAATCAATGTTTTCTATTTCCTTAATTGGCTTTAGTATTGCAGAACATATCACTGTAAAACCGTCTACTCGATGGTATAATAGATTAAATATAAATACACGTCCGGCTGCGGGTTAAGAAACGTGTAACATGCGCGCAAATCTGTTTCTCAGCTTCTTTAGCTGAATTTCAATCAGCGCTCGGCGGTCTGGTATTTTGTCTTTGTCACTGTAACAGAGACCGGGAACCTTTCTCAGAAAGGGTCCCAGCTGTGGAAATCGTCCCGCTGCCCTGCCCAACTTGGGAGTGCTTGACTTTGTGTTTCACACAGTCAACATAGCAGAGTGCCTTCTGTTCACTTGGACGGAATCCATCGCCAGTAGTTCAGAACTTTGAGCATTGCGTTCACTGGGCAAGAGCAGCGGGGTGGATTTAGGACAGGGAACCGTTGGTTGCACGCTTAGCCCAGCGAGCAGTCTGGTATAGCTGGACGGTGTCGAGCCCTTAGTGTTCAGACTGCGTACGCCAAATACGTCCAGCTATACAGCCGAACACTCCATTTGGGCTGAGAAAGTATTAAAACTTGACGCTCAGCCCAGCTGCTGGTCAAAGGCATATCGGCGTTGTTTAGACGAGCATTGACGTTTGGCAAACCTCGCTGAATGTGGAGACCAGGAGCTGAGCTGATTACTGTAGGAGACATATTCCCAGACACATGGAACAAGCCCCATGCTCGGCTATTGCTCGAGGATAACCCAGCATGATCCACCAGGCTCATCGCCCAGATACAGCCCGAGATGTAGGCATATGCCAGGCTGTGAGCTGCGGATAGCGTTCATGTAGACAGCTCAGAACATCGATGAGCTGAGGACGTAGCTCAGATCGGAAAGTCGCTCAGCTAAGCAGTTCATGACATTGCTGAGCTAGTAGCTCGGCTTGTTGCTGAGTGGTGTTTCCCGGACACATATCCCAGTAATAATATAATAGGTTCAGCTTCAATTATAATATACTATGCTGATCGACAGGACTGTCATCAGATAGTTAGTCCAGAGTAGTACGGGCGTGTTAGCTCAGAGTTGAGACGAGCTACACTCCCGGCAACACATATAGGTTCATATGTTCATGATAGGACACCCAGCTAGTGGTATCGGTCATACCACGAAATGAACAATGTATGGAATTAATATACGGCTATAGTGGCAGAGATGGGAATCACATTAGTAGTGTTTCACCACTGCAGCCGAGACACTCCGCTCAGAATATTGCTTCTGCTTGTAGTTGATTATTGTTCAATTTAATGTCTTGATTATTTGTGCTCATCCAATCATTGTAACGATCATTGTCCATAATAATTGGTAACCAATCATTGGCAAGGTACGCCCGAGGAAAATCTATATCTGTATATATATTGTAAATAGTGCCCAGATATGTAGTCTCAGCATCGTCACATGAGACGGGCTGAGAAAACCAGTTATACCGGCCCAGCTTGATACCAGGAATGGTGGAATTCTATTATTCGGTTGTCAGGCTGGACCCGACTTATGAGAATAATAGTTAGGCTGCTGAATGCCAGATCTTTATGTAACTTGGTGCTCAGCACATTGATAAGTTGATAGTACGGCTGATCAGACTGGTGACAGCTGATGTCAGCCGTTGAACGCTGGTCTCGTGCTTGAGCGAGCGGACCAGCTGATAAAGGCAAAATACGTTACATCATTATTACACATTATCATGATTATAGTGGCTTAGGGAAGGTGGATACTAGGGACGCAACAGGGTCATATCATGTTGTGCATGCTGTCAAAGGTTGGCCACAACGTTTCGCAAGCATGGACCTCCTTCAACATTTCGGAGGTGGCCAACCTTTCGGAAAATTCACACAGTGTCTATAATAACAGAAACACAAAAATGGCCGCCAATTCCACACAAAAGTTTGTAAGCACAATAACAACATTTGTGTAGGTAATTTTCACTCGTCATCACACTAACAATGAATATGTATACTATGTGCACATTTAAACATTATTTACTTACACTTTGTGAGAACTATATTAAAGATAGGGTCCCGCACATCAGGATGTATTGTAGGGGTTATATTTTTTTGTATCAGCATTTAATTTTTGTTACCGTGTACACATATTGGTATTACGCTCGTATTTTGTATCATTTGTATGACAGAAATCAATAACCTTCAGGTCAGGGGAGATAACCGCGTTCATCAAAATATTAACAAAATTCGATATTTATTCAAAGGAAGTCGATATTTTTTGTCCAATGCAATTTCTGGTGTACAATAAATATACTTTATAAGATATCGACAGCAATCGTGTCTGAGTTGATACACATACTTGATTTAAATAATTAAAACGAATCGCACTGTCTTCACATGCACATAAACTGGTGATCCCCACTACTAACACGGTATTACTGAAACCAAACACGTGTTTTGCACGTAAGTATCTGTGAAGCAGAACTATTACTCCATATTAAAGAATATGAAAGTAATGTGTTATTAATTGCACGTGGGATTGTGCACATATACTCGTGTTCTGAAAATCCTTCGATTACAGTTGCATGCTTGCAAATTTTGTAAGGCCAAAGCTGTTGTATAATCATGATGATGTGTTATCATTGTCGTCTATTTTGTGTTTTCTTCCATCGTTAGTTTTCATAAGTTCGTATAAATACAAGCTCATTGTAGGTAGCATACGATCTACATGTTTTCGTATTCCTGTTACATGTACACAAATCACATGCCACAGAGTCATGTGATATGTGGTACATGTGTTATAAATAAATAGCCGTATTTTCTTTTAGATACTTTGTTCAAACGCAAACCAGTATGGGTACATGTGCTGCAAATATAAGGCCCGACAGTGTCCAACAGTGGGTAAACGTTTGCCGTGGCACGAGGGAACTGTTTGAACCCAATGCAGTAGGTATTGCTTTACTTTAGGTCTGCCGGTGTACAAACAACGCAGGCAAGCATGGTGTACATGTGTTGGGACTAAAGAGTCGTGTCTTTTTCTAGTTGATCTGTATAAACAACACTCAGTATGGGGTACATGTTAGGGTTATGCTTTTAAAGAGTCATGCTTTATTTTAGTTACTTTGTACGAACAACACAGCTCAATATATGGTACATGTACATGTGTCAGGAAGAAAAATTCGTGCTTTATTTTAGTTACTTTGTACAAACAACGCATGTCAGTTCCCTACCATTGATATATGGTGGACACTCGAGTGACCCACCACACACACCTTCGACAAAATGAAGTGTATTCTCGTTATCGTTGCTCTCTCCACCAACCACAGTCTCTGGATGGCGGTCTAGGCAAATGTATTCCGAGGCTGCTAAAACGCCATAGGAACCCGCCACGAGGTAGCCGCTGTATTCCTTTGTCCATCCAGGATAACACTGGTTCCTACCCGACACCATCATAGTGGCGGACCGCGGGGAGTGGCATACGGCACACGGGGCGTCGTGATTGAGCAAGTTAGAACTAAATAGTTGATATCCCCCGGCCGCTTGGATGAAATCGTACTCTACTCCGTACATTTTTCCAAAACTTTCTATGTGCTCATCATACAGGTCCCAGATCGGGTCTGCCGTCAGACAAACGTGATTGGCAGCTGATCCAGTATGATAATTAACGTCTCCTCCCATATAACCTGGAATACGTATTTGTAGACATACTAACATAGTACTAAACAAACATTTCAAAGCCACATTTATATCAGGAATGGGAACAGTTCCCAGTGCCAAATGCTGAAAATAGCTAAAAACAAACATATTTTGCACCCACAATTGCCAATGCCATTTGTAGGTGCAAAAATAATTTTGTTTAGCCATTTTCAGCACTTGGCAGTGTGCATAAATGTGTACATCCCATGTTGAAACAGTATTTTTCTGCAATTATCAGGAACTTAAAATCCTAAATTCATGATATATCCTGAAAATTCACACCCCTGTTATATATGGTTTTGACCATTTGCATTGGCCGCGAGTGGACCAGAAAAGTTAAAAACTTTTCGTTAATTCGAAATTGCCAATGCGAAAAACACAATATTTCGACGCAATACTGTACAATTATTTCATGGTCATTCGGGGAACAGTCAAAACTATTATCCCTGCGTGCTGTGAACCACCCCGATGTACTAGATATATTGCCCAGATGCCGAAGGCCGAGGGCAATTGTGTATCGGGTCGTTCACAGCACCGAGGGGCAATATGTTTTGACTGTTCCCCGAATGACCATGAAATGACCCAATCTGTAATATGCTGTATGTGACAAAATGAACATGAATTTGTGATGACGCATCTACCGACTCATAAATTGCATGGAATTGTTTGACGTAATATTCCACAAAACGCCATGACGTCATGATTTTTAAAGGTGAAAATAGTTTTGACTATTTCACAGGCACGCGGTTAAAAATGTTTAAGAAATAAAACCATGGACTGTTGCGTTTACCGTAGTTTGAAAAATACGTGGTCTGTTTAAAGTGCGTAGATTCGACCCGAAGGACTCCTCGCAAACCTTAAACAGACCAACTGTGTTTCATACTACAGCATAAACGCAACTGCCCATGTTTTAATTACTTATATTTAAATTTTCGGAAAGTTTCAAAAATGTAAATAAACAAACACGGCGTTAAAATGTGGAATCGTATTGCTTTACGTCATTTTGTCGCAATCCAACGAACAGCGACATTGTCGGAAGCGTGATGTTATTGACAACGACTATGAACGTCATGTATTTTGATGACGTCAAACAAACACTAACGGATCAACAGCGTGTGAAGTTATGGACAGTGTACATGGAAGAGTGATTTTTGCAACCGGTTATCTGGCGTGTTTGATATGTTAGCGATGTAAAACTGTCAAAGCTGTATCAATAAATAATTAATAAAGAACATACACATGCAGAAATTAGTTAATTTACTGTGCTAATGTGTTTATCTGACATTTACATGTATATCTTGTAAATTTGAAAGCTTCATTTCGTTATGTTGAATGTTGAACAACAACAAGAGAGAAGAAAAAAATATACAGTTTATTAACTTTTTACCTACATGCAACTTTTGGGTATGCACTTCGGTTGCTTAAATCTTCTGAATGGGTAACATTGTAGCCCTATATAACATATCGGAGGCGAAATATTGTAGCTAATTAGAAACCCACCCGAGTAGGCTAGAGTCGATCCAGTGGCGTTACACGTGGTTCGGCCCCATCTCACGTATGTGGACCCAGCACCTGTATGAGAAATACAGTGAAATAAATAGAGGATCTTACATGCGTGATGATATATTTATTAAACTCGTTTACTGATTTCATAAGAAACTCGGCTACATGAGTGATGATATAATACTAGTACGATACATATTAAACAAGTTTATATATTTCATAACAAACGAGGCTATGCCGAGATAAGTATGTTTAGCAATTTTTGTGAAATCGGCTACAGATAGTAAGACGTCTTGTCACGATAATATCTGGCGCCCGCACTAAATAACAGGTACGTATTTACTTACACATACTTGTCGATTGTAGCTGAGTCAGACTCGTTTGCAATTGAGCAGCATGACTTTGAATCTGTGTATTTTCTAACTTCATACGTGCTATATCTGCCTTTATTGTCTGTAACTCTTGTGCAATATCTGTATCACTGTGTAACAGTATGCGCTTGTCCCGTGTGTCGGCAGCAGCAATAGCGACCAATAACACGAGAGTGACAATCAGCGGCATGACGTACGCGGCAGGCAATAGCGGCAACGTAATAGGTAATTAATGGTCTTTGAATTGGCCTAACACTACTGACTGATAACAAATTGTCGAATCTTGCATTTATAGATACGCATGTCTGGGTCACAGCGGTTTCAAAATTAGTTTCGCTGACGTTTCATGTTGAACAACTCCACACGAACTTAATAAGAGTGGCGGACGCCAGTGTAATGGTGCAACGTAAACAAGTCCGCGGTCATTTCAACAACGAATCTCATGTTATATTATCCACCATGTGACATCAAACGTTATCTGATACGTTTAACATGCTAGCCATATGATATCAACTTAACTATTATCGACTCGAAGATGGAGTCTTGGAATTCCCATCGCCTTTTCTAGCAGGGATTAAACTACCATGCCTCCAGAGGCCTTATATAGGCCCCTTCCCCAACCCTTGGGGCCTTTTATTTTCCCCAAAATGTAAAATAAATTCCCATTCGAAAAGTAAATTAATGTGTCATCACCAATATAATGTTCAATATAATGTTCATAAACTTGATAACCTTCTCAAGAAAATTCAGCAGAAAGAATCTCAATGCAGTTACAACTCATTTGGAAGTGTTTGAAGTGCCAGAGAGCAACCTACTGTTTTGCTTGCCCAATTTGCAAGGATGTCGCATTTCCAAATTCACCAGATTCACGCGCTATTTTTTCCCAAAACCTATATCAAGGGCCCCTTCCCAAAATGTGTGCTTTAATCCCTGCCTAGCCTCAAATATTACTCTTCATATCAGAAGCAAGGGCGTCGGAAGCATATAATAAGATTGGTCCGGCAAGGGACTACGGGCGTGCCCTCACATCATACAAACAAAGTGCATGTTGTTACCACTCAATTGAACCGTCTCTTGGTAACAACATACAACGTTTGATGAGAAAAAGCACAAACATAATTATTTCGAAATTTGTGTATCGGCTGATACACCAAATGAAATCCAGCCGACACGAAAACAAGACCGAAACGTAATGTTCAAGTCAATAGTATTGGAAAAAACATGTATAGTGCATATTTATATACAACTAATAACAACAATTACATTCCTGGCCGTTTTTTTGTACATATGAATTTTAAATATTTCAATAAAAATAATATTTGTGTCAAAAGTATTAGTCCGGTGGTGCGACCTGTTTTGACGCCCCTGAAAAGCATTGTAAGTATTCTCTCTACAGCCCTGTTTTTGTATTTATAACTCTGAATACTGTTACTACATTACTTATTTCAAGAAATATGCCATCTTGGCGAATACGTAAACACAAATATACATATAGAGATAAGAAGCGCGTGACATACCTTTCTTAGACCATAGATTGTGTTACCTTGCGTAGACATGGTTGCACGTTTTTCCGGCATATAATGTGACTTTATTATAGGAATGAATGGCCTTTTTGTGGAATTTATCGGGGTATAAACTTGGAAAAGTCGCGGGAATACTGGACGAAGCGATAAAAAAATACAATTTACAATTTTTTTTTATTTTTTTTTTATTTTTTTTCTCGAAATTTTCATTTTGTTAAGGCCTCGTCCAGTATTCCCGCGACATTTCCAAGTTTATATCCCCGATAAATTCCACAAAAAGGCCATTCCTTCCTTATAATTCCAGCATTTGAAATAAATTCATCAAGAAAATGTGTTAATTCAAGCGAGTTCTATTTTTTTGTCAACTTTCAACGTCATTGGTGGAAAATATTGCATTTTTTTTTTCGAAATCAATATCGGCAAGAATTGAGGATGCGTCAAGGAAAGAAATACCAGAGTGGTGCTCATATTATACATGGGAGTTATTCTGTTTCTAATTCTTCTTGATATGGCACTCCATAAATGAAGATTCAGTGCCGATGTAACGTTAAAGGTACATACCCACTCAGTAGAAACCCACTCAGTAGGCACAACATGTTCTTTATAGGAATTAAATAAGTGTATAATTGTCTCACTATTCCACCAGTTCTAAAAGTAACGAGTGCCCGCTATACAGATATAATAATTTAGTAATATATAAATTTTACTGATAGTGACTCGCGGTGGTGTCAGGCTATTTTCATATGCAAATGATGCATGGTATTGTTTAATTATTTATACTAATTAAATGAGTCACTTGAAAAAAAATATATTTTCGACAGATTATATTGCATATCACAAAATAAATACCGAGAATAAATAATGTCCGTTAAAATTTTAAGGAAACACGGTTTTCGCCCCTGATATCAGTGTGGAAATTTACGTTAGATATAAAATGTTTAGTTATGCCAATAAATACGTAGGATTATGGTGAATGAATAGTTATTTTGCCATAAAATGTCTCACATGATGTCTGATATAAAGAACAATTTGTGCCTACGTAGTGAGCATGTACATTTAAATGTTGACCCCATTTAAAAGTACCACAACAAAGTGATATACATGTTATGCATATTTAGTAAGCATGTGCGAAGTGCTTGTTTTAAAACTAAGTACATTTGCTGGTGGTCTACAAGTAGAAGATGGGAGTAAAAGACAGTTAACAAAGGTGACTGTAAAATGTCTCCGTTTATTTTTGGGGAGCTACGTTTTTAAAACAAATATTTATAACATATAAATAATAAAACATGTTGAAAATGAAAGACAAACTGGCATATAATCAATGTATGAAGAGCTGGGATAACGCTTAACCCTGTCAACAACACCCCAGGCCTGTATATAGAGAATAGTAGGTTAGTGCCGTGAATGGGAAAAAATATCCGGCAAGGCTCAAGAATTTCTTTATTTCTCATCAGAAGTATATGTTGTGACCACTCATATGAACCGTCTCGCCGAGACGGTTCAAATGAGTGGTCACAACATATACTTTGGTTCAGAAATAAGGAAAATAGATAGAGAATAGTAGGTTAGTGCCGTGAATGGGACAAAATATCTGGCAAGGCTCAGGAAACGGGATGGGCGAGGCTCTGCCGAGCACATCTCGTTTCCGTGCCGCGCCAGATATTTTTCCCATTCACGGCACTAACCTACTATTCTATTTATCCCATCAACACCTACTAATGGCTTTAAAATGCGAAAAAATAATCCCAGCCACCGCACATATTCGTACGCTGTGATTAGGTCGTATTGACAGGATATCAAAAATGTTTCAGGGCACCGTGAAACCACGGCACATACGCACTGTGTTGACGGGAAGACCAAATTCCATGACTTTTCCATGACTTTCAAGGATCTGTTTTCGAAATTCAAGGACCCATATTATTTGCATGGATGATGATGAGGAAACGGTGTTTTACGGCTTATCGACTCATAACATGAGCCATTTCGAGCCTGGAATACACCTGTGTTGTGGAGAAAAGTAGTATCAGTTCTGAATTTACAAAATCCTGATTTGATGCCAGGTGCCCTTACCACACCAAATCGTTTGGCTCGAAATCACGAAATTGCACTGAACTTTCCTCAACAACACCAATAATTGGACAGGAACCCAAATTCCATGACTTTCAATTACCTTTTCAGAAAAAGGGGCAAATTCCATGACTTTCCAGGCCTGGGATCCATTTTTCCAAATTCCATGACTTTCCAGGAATTTAAGGACCAGTGGGAACCACGGGTATTGGCAAATAGTGTAGATCCAGATGAGCCGGTTCGTAACGAGCCGTCTCATCAGGATCTGCACTTTTTGAAAGTAATTTTCATATTTTTGAGAACAAAAAACACACCCTTTTCATAAATGGACTAGTCTGAAAATCATTTTGTGACGGTTGGATTGGTCGGAAAATTAACATATCAAAATCTGTTCCAGTTACTTAGGGGTGAAAGGGTTAAACAAGCCGTTCAAGTCTTTGATTTTCCCCTGATTGGATTGTTCTTTCTTTCATTAATTGTGGATTGTGGTGCTTAAACAAGCTTTTTTTTTAACTCGTTCGCCCTTAAAGTAACAGGAATAGATTATGATATGTCAATTTTGCATAACTTCCCAATTAAATATATGAAACAACATACCTAACATCATTTCATGTATACATGGCTCAATTATTTATCTAATCAAAGAACACCATTGTTTCAAGTTTAGAGAAGTCCCACAGTTCCAAATTAAATATGTTAATCTCTTATGAAACAACATTGATTGATTGATTGGTGTTTAACGGCCAGGGTCGGTTAAGACCAGGCCAACGGGTTCGATCCCGTATGTAGCGGGCGGCATTAGGGGGAAATCCCTAAATATATATTCAGCCCTGAAGTTTGAATAACCCGACCTGGTGCCAGGTCCATACCATACCAGTCATTTGGCCACGTCACCTAAAAGTAATAGGATTACGAATACTCATAATACTCACATCAGGGGTATAACAAGATTCAACTGTCACATACGAAAATGCCAAATTCGTACGTGAGGGTCAAACCAGGTCTCTGGTCTTAGGAAACAGCATACACGACATGTATGTTGCCTGCGTCTTTGACCTAATCACAGAAGATGCTATCTATAATAATGGTGAATTGAAGACAGAAATGATGAACCATATAGTGCGTCACATCTGCAGGGTATTGCCGAGACCCCGCAGCCTGTGACAAAGCACATCCTTCTGGCGAGTCAAGTTCTTCTCAATGTCCAGGGCCTCCTGTATGTACATATCCAGTCTCTGTGGGCATAGCTCCTCAAACCCCTCGCTCATCCTGCAAATAATAACAGGCACACCTAAAGCAACGATACATGCAGAACCACAGGTGCCAGAAAAATCAAAGTACTGAAAGTACTGAAATATGTTATCTCCACAAAAACTGATCGATGTGTGGGGTAAGTTAACTTTGTAAAACACACAGGTGTAACTTGCAGGGTCAGTGCTGAAATATATAGAAAAACCCCTTTACTGTTAGCTCCGTACTGTCCGGTGAGACCTAAAGATAATAGCTGCTGTATTCATACACACAAACTATTTTGATTCGAATCTTCCAGAATTTAACTGATCAACTGAGCACAAAACTGTGAAAACTATAGCATAGTAGATGTAGAGTTTTAGAGACAAAGCAAGACAGACCAAAACGCCATAGCGTAAATTGGCACTATATTCTTGGTCGTAGTCGCCATTTAGGGTAACACTACAATGGCTGCCCCCATAGAAATGTGTGTGACACAATATGCTATCTCAAGTGAGATAACATATAAAATCACCCGATTATCTAGCTTCTAATATAAAATACACATATACTAGAGACGATACTGACCAGTTGTTTCAGTCACCGGTGTGCAAAATTGACTATTTCTCACGCTGTCAATTAACAGAAATGACTGACAGTACCAGACAAATAGAGAACAAGATACCCGATATGAGTTCCAAGATCCACATATGAAAATAAAAATATCATGCAATACACACTAATATTAATAAGTACAACATTCAGGAGCCTTCAACCCGACACACTACACGTCACATGCTACAAAAGTGCAACTACCAGGGTACAATCCCACATGAAATTAAACATACACAAACAACCAGATGACTGCGGCTCGTCGAGGGCATGTGACGTACTGTATCAGGGAATATTCATGGCACCAGTCTGAGAGTGTAATAATGTGCTGATATGCATGCACGTATTACTTATAACGCATTTTCTTAAAAAACATTAAACACAAATAAATTTGACCTTACTTACAGGCACATACGTCACATGCATATGCATAATGATAAGTAGCCTATGAAGTTTCATGTTAATCCGACTTCTGGTTACAGAGATATAATGTACTTAAACATATTAACGCAAATGATTTAGCGCAGAATTCAAAGTCATTTGCGCCCGCCATTTGAAGTTGGACAAGGGAGCCGCATGGGTGGGCAATATAATGAAATTATGAATGATGACCAACAGGTGAAGTTTCAAGTAAATCCGACATGTGGAAATAAAAATAATTAAACACAATAATACATATTGCGGAGGCACATACGGACAGACGCTCAGATATCATTGTGATCACAATGTCTCACTGATAAAAACATGATTTACTTACTGGAATGTTTTTCCCCAGTTCTCATACATAGAGTTTATTTCCTGTCCAAAACCTGTGGTAAAAACAAAATATTGCATGCAGGAACTGAACATGTGTATGGTGGCACAGTTCTACCATCCACATAACGCAATAGCTAAGTTGTCCTAAAACACACTGTAAGTCGTCTTAATTACATGTACATAATTATTGTGTCCAGACGACTTATACTAATTGGACAAGACATGGTAAATTGGAAGAGAAATTTAACTTAAACTGTATACTGTCCCCTAGTGACATCGACTTGAGTACATTTGATATTGTCTTGACTAGTTAGTAAAACGTGACGCGTCAATACGACTTACTTAGTGATGAAGACGAGGACAAATATATTGAGTCGTCTTACTGCCTTAATGTGCCAATAAGATTTGCGAACAATTCAAATAAAAATCGTGAAGTGTTTAGTAATGAAGTAAATTAAACGTATAATACTATGGTATGCCATTTCTGTTCTGGGATTAGTCCCCGTTCTGGGATTGGCTTCCGTTCTGGGACCGACCCCCAACTTGGGTCTTACATACATATTGTGGTCCATATGCACCTGATGTAGGAGTAGTTTCAATTTGATTATGTAATCTTTGCAGCAATTATACATTTAATATGTTCAACAATTCTGCAAAAAAACAGGAACCCACTTTTCCGACGTTTCGGCACAAGGCCTTTATCAAGGAATTAGTTTCTACTGAACGTTAAGTGGCATCCATTTTAGATTTTCAAAAATCTAAAATGGATGCCACTTAGCGTTTGAAAATTTAAAATGGATGCCACTTAGCGTTCAGTAGTCCATTTTAGATTTTTGAAAATCTGAAATGGAAGCCACTTAGCGTTCAGTAGAAACCAATTCCTTGCTAAAGGCCTTGTGCCGAAATATCGGAAAAGTGGGTTCCTGTTTTTGCAGAATTGTTGAATGTTATTATGGGCCACGATGTGACAAACGTGACAAATGTGCGACATAAGGATAACCTTTGAGGAGAGTGTCCACTGATTCTGATGTGCCAGACTGTCGTGGACGGGAGCGATCGCCTGCAGGGTCGGGCTGGTCGGGGATCTGTGCCGGTTCGGGTATGCTGCCCCCAAAATACGGACTTTGTTGCTCCAGGGTGTGCGTCTCAGATGACGTTTCGTCATCCTCATTGGAACCTTCCACAAACTGTGGCGCTGTTGTTTCAGAATCTACTGATTCGTTTGGAGACTCACTGAGGCAGAACAAATCGCTGAATTTACCGGCGACATCGCCTGTAATATGTAATGAAGAAATGAGAATTTTAAAACAAGAATGTGCTTTTTATTGCTTTTTGGCACAATTCCTACGATGCATTCGTGACATCCATTTTAGATATCAGTTCAGGCCCGTGCGCAGAAATGTATATAGTGGGGTGCGTTATCGACGGCGCGTAAGGCCGGAGCTACCAACAATTTTGTTTAACATACACGGACGTACCTCTGCGGATTAAGGGGAGTGCGTACGCATACATGTAGTATATACATATGCATATGTCACGGCATGTATGTAACTCACGATGGACAAATGGTGCGTATGTCAACATAAATGTTTATATACATTGATGAAGAAATGCAGACGTATTCGTATTATGTGCGTATGTCTGATCAGTAGTGGACATTTTTGTTCATACTTTGGCGATTGACAACATTTCACCGTACCCTTTTCTTACGTTCAAGTGTTTTCTGAATTTTCCATATAAATTACTATTGTGCTCAAGAGCCAGCATGGCTTAAGCAATAAACGATTATTCTATATTCGTGGCCGGATCAGTCTGTTAGAGCGATGGTACGTTAAACCAGAGATCCCGGGTTGGAGCCATGTCCCACGCCAAATTGGAATTCATCACTGAATTCATGATTTTATGGGACAGAGATCTCGGGAGTACATGTATATATATATCAGTCGTCACGGTCCCTCATTTTATACAGAGCTTCAGATAAGGTGCGTATTGGTGTATTTTACGCACTTATTTTATCAAAATACGCATTGATTATCAAAAGCGGGAGTACAAAATACTCACACCAATGTGAAAATTTGGCTTTCAAATTGAGTATTGAAAATATAGCAAGTTGCAAATTAACTTTCAATTTCAATACCATACAAAATAGAAACCTCCCACTGCTGTTGCATCCGTGATCGAGACACAAAAAATAAACCAAACAACAAAATAAAACGTTTGATTATCAGATTATCAAAGAATTATGCATATATTAAAGGCACTGTGTCTCAGATGTCTCAGCTATTAGTGTGTGTTTTTAATAAGATAATTCAGATAAGGTGCGTATTGGCGTATTTTACGCACGTATCTTAGCAAAATACGCATTGATTATCAAAAGTGGGAGTACAAAATACTCACAGCAATGCGAAACTTTGATTTTCAAATTGATTATTGAAAATACAGTAATAAAGTTGAAAATGGTGTTTGTTTTTTGCTGCTCAATAAGTGAATTTTTAAATTTGTTTTATGTTTTTATCATTTGTTCCCTATTTAATAAGGAAGAAAATCAATAATATATTTGTAAAAGTAAAATACGCATTGAATTTAAAATCTGGGGTATAATAATCGTTAGGCATAAAACTTATCCAGAGCTTTGGTTTTGTATAAAACAATACAACCCCACAGGAAACAGCAGGGTCCATAACAAGCTAGATTTGTCAGTAAGAGAGGTTTACGGAATACCCCCCGCGTGGGCCCAGGTACCCCTAAATATGTAGTCATAACATATTTATCTCATGTTAAGTTTAGTGACGGACGCACGCACGGACGGACGGACGGACGGACAGACGGACTGACCTGACTCCAGTACACCCCCACACAACTCGTTGCAAAATAGAAACCTCCCGCCCGTTGTTGTTGCATCTGTGATCGAGACATAAACAATAAACCAAACAACAAAATAAAACGTGTGATTATGAAGAATTATGCATAGTTTAAAGGCATTGTGTCTCAGATGATGTCTCAGATATTAATATGTGTGTTTAATATTTAAAACAGAGCTCCAGATAAGGTGCGTATTGGCGTATTTTACGCACTTATTTTAGGAGAATACCATTGATTATCAAAAGTGGGAGTACACAATATTCACAGCAATGTGAAAATACGCATTGATTTTCAATGAAAATACTGTAATAAAGTTGAAAATTTACTTAGTGGAGCTGTAATTTGCTTTTTGCAGCTCAAATAAGTGAATTGAATTTTTTTTTAATAAGGAAGAAAATCAATAACACATTTGTAAAAGTAAAATACGCATTGAATTTGAAATCTGGGCGTACACAACTTATGTGGAGCTCTAATAAGTTGCATGTTTGATTGATATACAATGTAGGTCATTTGTAGCCGATAAATTGAAAATCGATTCATTGACTATCTGATTATACATCTTCTGAGACACAGTACATATAATAGGTGGTTGTCCATTTATCTATCAAAATGCATGAAAACTACACGTTGCTCTTGTTTTCTGGGGGCCGTTTCACTAAACTTCGTACGACTAAAATGTTCGTAAGTCTAAAATTATGATAGTCTGTAAATTTCACATTAACAATGTGTTCTTATAAACAATTATTGGATTTACATTTATTGAGCAGGCTGCTGCATATGCAGCCTATGCTCAATAAATGTAAATCCATCAACTGGAATGAACAGACTATTTTAAATCTGCACTTACGAACATTTTAGTCGTACTAAGTTTAGTGAAACGGCCCCCAGAAATGTCCACAGATTCCGCTATTGGGCAACATAGTAGTATACTGACAGGCAGCTGGTATCACAGATACTAAATTAATTACTAATATTTGGCTGTGACTGGAGAAATGGGACTTATTGGGTACGCATCCAGTGTAGCCCGAGATATGCGCAGTCTGATCAGGTGCTATACTGTGTGCCATTCAGCCAATACATCACCTGTCCTCCTTCTAACGAAACAAAAAAAATCCACATTAGACTGCAGGAATGTGCTAGATCAGTATCTAGACTGACCTGTAGCCTATTTCACCAACATTGCAAAGTATACTTTTCTAGCAAAGTATACTTTGAGGGAGTAATCATTATTTTTCCTGAAATGCATTATGCCATATAGAACAAACAACTGCATATATTTGATGATTAAAAGTATGCAGAATTATTATACTGAATGTATTACATTATCACAGCCAAATTGGCTGTGATAATGTAATAAATTCAGTATAATAAAAATTAATAAATTTATCCTAAGATTGAAAATTTCTCCCTCAAAGTATACTTTGCTAGATAAGTATACTAAATGCAAGTTTGATGAAATAGGCTACAGAAATGCCATTGGCACCAGTTCTCCAGTCACAGCCACATATCAGTGTTTACCTTGATTGCGATCATACTGGCTAGAAGTTTTCGGGATGTCTGGAGTGGTCGGGTGGACGAACCCGTCCTTCTGAAAGTGTCAATAACTCTGGATAGCACTGTGTGTGTGTGTGTGTGTGTGCACTACGCTGATATGGACAATGCAGTGGGGCCAACAAACCTTAAAGCTTATGTCAAGTTCTGACAAAATATGCCTAATGAACCACTATGCATACGACTATGTATACCCTATATATGTAATTGGAAAATATGGCATAGCCTTATATGTATATGTCTTGAATCTAGTAATAACAGAGTCTGGCCAGACATCAGTACACATATGACTTAAAACTCGGTCTGTATGTGGTACTCATTATTTCTACTAATTTCTAAAATTTACGATATTTTTCATAAATATAAGATCTAGTTAAAAGTAGACAAAATGTTCAGATTACATGCTAATTCTGCATGTACTCTGAAACTTTTGTCAACTTCTGACGCCATTTACAGAAAATATTGTAAATTTATTAAACGTATTTAATGAAATTACGCAGATGTCCGAAAGTATCAAATCACTTGGCGTGTCTCATTTATGAGCCCGGCAATGGCATTACCTCCCTTAAAACATCGTTGTTTTCTTTGATATTATATATTTCGAAAAAAGGTCATATTTTCCGTAAATGACATAGACCATTGACAAGAAAAAACAGAACTTTTGCTCTCGCACTTATTTGTAATCATTGTAAACTAAAGGGGAAAAAAACAAATAGCGAATACTGAACGGGTGCACAGGAAGTGATTTATTTACCATCAAAATCTCACATTATTTTTTTGGATTTGACAGACAAAATTATGTTAGTCTCCCTAGCGGGGCAAATATAACCAGAACATTTGATGGAATTGATATATACATGTATGTGGCTGTGACTGGAGAATTGTGGCTTATGGCATGTATGACCAGTGTAGCTCATGATCAAATAGCACACACCAGCTTGATACTGATCTATATATTACGTGTTAGAAGCATGACGGGTGATTCGTTGATGGATGGATGGAATGGCGAACAGTGCAGATCCTGATCAGACTGTGCGGATGCACAGGCTGATCTGGATCTACACTGGTCGCAAAACCCATAAGCCTCATTTCTCCAGTCATGGGGTATATGGAACATGTAATGTGAAACATACATCAACTTTCCGTTTCCGCGATTGGGAATGGTCCGGACTGTCTCCAATATTCTCCTTACCAAAGTCGAACCTGCGAACATAGGCGGCGGCAGTGTTATCAATGAATTTAGTACATGTACATGTTTTGTTCCCAACAGCTAGGTAATCATTATTTGAATCAAATAAGTATTACCTACCTTTTGGGAACTATTAAATCTACCTTGCATATGTCTTCGCGACAAACCACTGAGCCCCAACAGGCCCGTACGTAGGAATTTATATAGGGGGAGGGGTACGTTATCAACTGCACGAAGACACGGAGTTGCTATATATATTTTTTTTACACATCCACGGACGGACCTCGGCAGATTAAGTGTGGTGCATACAATTCTGCATGCTTATTTTTCTATATATCGGGCCCGCAAGATATCTTTACCATCCTGGCCCAAAATATATCTTGCGGGCCCGATATATAGAAAAACAAGCATGCAGAACAGACCACTTCTAAATGTGACATGTCACTGCTGAAAACAAGTGTACATGTATATGCATTTCGTAATTATACCGATTGGGTTTTTAGACGGCCGCCAGTGCATGCAAAAAACACTTGTTATGTTTTGTTAATACAAATGGGTATCCATGCTAGTTTATATCTATGATTGTTAAGCTTTCGGATAGGGGTGGGTACCCTCTAAAATTTGACCATTGAAGGTCATTTCAAGGTCATTTAGGGTCAAATCAAGAAATATCGTTGGTGTCATATATAGATAACCATCAATCAATGACAATCATAACATAAATTTTGCTGGTAGTACTATTATTGTTCGTAACACAAAAATTAAATATAAAGAATAAACATTCAAAATGGCCGCCAATCAATCTTCTTAATTTCTAGCACAAACAGTGCATTTTGAAAGCAAATAACTGACAGCTATTGGTAGGATTATCGCAGGTGGTGGTGTAGTGTACGCACATGCTGAAGACGTTGGAGATGTTGTTGGAGGCGGAGTCTACTAGCTGGAATTCTCCGCCATTGCCGAATGTGAACTTCGCGGGGTCACCCATGGCTGATGTCTTCTTGCACTGAATTAGAATTAAAATAACCAGACAATTTACAATGGAGAAGTTAGATTTGAGAAGAAAATCAACGTAAGTTACATTAAGAGACCAGATACATCGTATGTATTTGGCACTAATAGAAGAATACCAGAATACATGCAGTGTAATGTTTTATTGCCAATGTTCGGCTGTGCTCCAAATGCCAAACACGTGTAGTATCGGTATTTCCAATTTGAGAAAAAAACAATTATATTAAAACTACATTGTAATAACATCTCAATTTTCAATAAATTTAACAGCAATTAAATTCCGATTCTTCTTTTGTGCTTTAATCCACCACTCAGAGACAGATCCAGGATTTATGTTTAGAGAGTGCGTGGATTCTCAAATGTAAAATCAATTATGAGACACACAATGTGACAGTATCGTCAACTTTCCAAACATCGTATGGAACAATTACAAAACATGTACTAAAAAGCAATTTGAAGCATCTTTACAAGATATACAGAAATACAGAAAACATATAGCCTACATTGGAATAAGTAATCTAGACATAATTACCCCGCGTTATTTATCAACCCTACATCAATCGGTAAGGTTGTGATCGGCGCAAAATGAATAGTATAAGGCCATACAAATTTGTTCATGACGATATAATCTCTGACGCGCAAAGATTTTTCAGTAAATTGGCAGCCTTCGTGCTCCATGCATCATTAATTGATTGAATGAACTCAATTGACATTAATTTTGTTTTGTTTGTTTATTGGTGTTTAACGGCATATCGACAGCTAAGGTCATGTAAAGCCGGGCAAACGGGTTCAATCCCATTTTAACCTGCTGCATTGGGGGAGAAAATCCCAAAATCAGAACGGAATATTATTTACATCGAAGAAAATATATTCAGCCCTGAAATTAGAATAACCTGACCTGGTGTCAGGTCCATACCACACCAAAGTCACTTGGCACCTGCCCCTAAAATAGGATTACGAATAATCGTAATACTCACGTAAGGGGTATAACCAGATTCAACTTGCACATACACAATTCAAAAGACGTAACTATGTGAGTGCCAAACCAGGTCTCCAGTCGGAATTCTGGTAAGAATGAACCCCGATCGTTAAACTACCCACCGAGAGGTGGTTGCAGTCTTTATTAATGACAATAACACTCGTCTACAGGAGGGCTGGACGCAGTACATGGAGAACGCCATCTCCACGACGCCCTTTCTCCGCCGATGCTAGTTGCGAAGGTAACTCTTGTAATCTACTCTCGTACCGTCCGTAGCTAAACTTACCATTCCACTCATAGAATTCATCTGCAGAATATCAAATCAGATCTGATTCGCACTTTATATAGCAGTTAATTGTGAAAGATATTCTACATTTTTTAACTGAAATGAGGGTCAATATTATGAAAATAACATATTCAAGTAATTATTACATAAATTTGCAAATGTAGATGACATGATAAAGTAAATTTAAGCTATTGGACTTATTAGTCAACAAGTGACCCAGTCAGTGGCAGACAAATTCAACATGTAATGTTCAGTTATGATGCGGTCCATTTTCTGTAAAGGCAAACAATACTTTTCTAAACCTTCTACAATGGTAAGAATTGTTTCAGAATTATTGGTTTGTATTACTTTTACAATACTAATATTCTTTTCAGATGGAATAGATCTAAAAAAATGTCACAATTAACTGCTAAAATGCGAATCAGATCTGATTCGCTATTCTGCAGAGGAATCCTATAAGTGAAATATTAACTCTAGCTACGGACGGTACCGGAATAATTGCAAGTGTTACCGTTCGCAAATACGCCGATGCGCCCGTCTCTACCATCCGTCGGATTCCGCCACCGCCGCAGTGAGATACACATTCAAAACAGATACAGATTGTCCATGAAAACACATCTTGGTATTTCATTAGAATTGTCTCCAAGGAATTGCTCCATTTCGAAGCAAACGATTCAATAATTGAGCACTGTCTGTTGATGTGTAAAACAGTAGTGTGATTATATTTTACCCAACTAAAATTTTGAAATACCCAATTGCTTCAGAAATGATGGTGTGACAATACTCAATTACAAATTCCGTAGGCCCAAAAAAAAATTGTTTGTTTCCGCTAACGCCTGGAAAAAAAATAGGGTTGGTAGGTAGGTAGGCGAAACATTTTTTTTCTCGAATTTATTTTTCCGTTCACAACACTTTTTGTACTGGATATGTTAACCCACTATGGGTTAGTGAAAATATACTGTTTTTATCCAAAAAAATACCGATATGACGAAACAAATGAAGACAGTGTAGGGTCGGCAGGAAAAAATATTATAGGGTCGGTCGGGTTAGTGGAAACAAACAATTTAATTATTATTTTTACGCCTTATCTGGAGCCCTGATACCTACTGTATATGAAATCGTCGATAACGTGACAGAAGATATTGTACCCGAGTAATATTACACATTTATAGTACCTAGACCGAGGAGTTACCGTATAATGTCATTAAAACACTAATATGTATCTAAGTTAAACATTACATCTCTCTATTACATCTCTCTATATCGTTGTTTACTTATATTTTGTTATTAATCTGACATTCTTATCTTATTATGTCAGTGTGCTATTCATCAACGGGAGTGATTGGACCATAGTGCTATGTCCACATTATTCATAGACAGACTAAGACATCATTCTTCGTAAACATCCAGCATCCGCCCCTGGTATCAACAATATGTTTGCTAATACCAGTAGAAATTGCATCCAAAGCCACCCCGTTTAGCCAGCCGTGAAGCACAGTAAAAGTCAGATTTTTTATAAATAAATGTAATCAACGATATAGAGACTTGGAAAGCCAGTCTACATTTTTCGGTGCGCCAGGAAAAGGCGGATAATACCACAGGCAATGTTGAATATTCCCCACCCACTTGAATTCATGCAGTATAAGAACTCTATCTATACAGATTGAGTTGAATACAATGGAATTATTTTAGTAGCCCTGTGGATAATACTGGATAATACCACAGGGCTACTAAAATAATTCCATTGTATTCAATCTGTATGCAAGTGGGTGGGGGATATTCAACATTGCCTGTGGATAATACAGAGACAAGAAACAACAGCCCAACAATTTTGAAAATTCGATATAGATCTCATTATTTAAACGAAACAATATATATATATATATATATATATATATATATATATATGCAACGTTATTCATATTACTAAAAATATGTTTACCGTCCCAGCTCTCCTCCCATCATGAAGACAGAAACCGAAATATCCAAAAACTGAAAACGCGAAAACCCATGACATGTTACAATACCTGTCTATTGCAAAACATGGTAGCAGTCTTAGAAGAGGAGAACGTTAGAATACATTTTTAATAAAAGATCCTAGACATAAAATATCTTAGAATTGTATAAGTGGAAAAGTATTTACCTTTATACTTCAAAATACAGTTTGTTTACATACTGCAGACGACAGGAAGTAACATCATTTTTCCACCTTCAAATGAAGAGCCACTTTCAAACTGTCCTTAATTAATAGGTAGAAAATACGGTGGGCTTGTAATTTTAGACAATTAATAAAATCGACCGTCTAGTTCCTGCTTCTCCAATGAGATAGCTCTATAGTTTCACGATACCTGCCCAAATTTTACGGCTATATAAACAATGCAAAAACAATATTTTGTTCGATAATATTAAATTAAAGCAAAATTTAAGAATGAGCCTTCTTTTTATTTCGTGAAATTTGGTCAAATAGTGGTTTTATTACGAAAAATTGATTTCTCTATGGGAATTTAACATGGGGGAAAAAGAGGTAGAGGACTTGTGGGAGGAGTTAAAAAACAATTTTGTTTTGGAAATTGACTCCGAAACCTAGCTAGATAGCTTGGAAATGATCTAAGTAAGAAAACAAAAGTTAAATTTTAAAAATCGGTCCAGTATTTCTGAAATTCTAAAAAATATCCCCATGTTAAATCCCCATAGACATCTTCACTCCGTGAAGATGTCTATGGGGATTAACATGGGGAAATTTTGTTTTCGCAATAAAATCAATATTTGTCCAAATTTCACGAAATATAAAGAAGGCTCATTCTTAAATTTTCCTTTAATTTAATATTATCGAACAAAATATGGTTTTTGAATTGTTTAAATGGCCGTAAAATTTGGACAGCTTTCGTGAAACAGACTATAGATAGATCTCTATAGCTCGTTCTGTCCTCTAGATGTAGCTCTAGATACATGCCTACTAAACATAGGCGGCGGAACCGGAAAATATTGGGGGGAGGGACAATCTTGAGGGCCCAAAGGGCCCGATGTTGATAGGGGGTCCCGGGGCATGCTTCCCCGGAAATTTTCGAAATTTATATGGCGTGAAACACCATTTCCTGCATTCTCAAAAAGTTTGAGGATGATAATATGTGCTTTATTACAGAATTATTGAGGGGACCATGTCTCTCCAAAACAATTATTGCCCCCCCCCCCCCCCCCACCCCCCCCCCCCCCACACACACATTTCCGCCGCCTCTGCTAAATGCTATCTCACATATTCAAGACAAGTGTAGGAAACAAAGACTCAAAAGAGGTTGCCATCCACAAGATCTTTGGGTTTGGAAGGTCACATATTTGTCACAGAATCATTTAGCGGATCACCAGTTGAAAGCATACATGTGTGAAATATACATACGGTCTATCAAAGGAAACGGAAGCTGAAAGAAATTTAGCCCAACGTTAAGTTGTGTGACCCCACTAAGTACGTGACCTTGACTATGGGATTACTGAAGGTCAGAGATATTTGTGACAACACGATAGACGGCTATCAGTGGAATGCACTTGTCTAATATCAATATTTTTTAAAATTCTATCAAAGGAACAGAAGTTAAAAGAAGAAACATGAATACTCTGTAATGCATCTATCAGTGCTTTGCGCGGGGTGGGTGGCTGGGGGCTACGTTGCTTAACGTAAATTTAAAAAAAAAGTAATTTGATCTTGACCCTGAATTCGTTACAGATATAATTAAATTAAATATTTTGAGCTAATCATTTATCAAATCATTTGAAGAGCTAAATATTAAATGCAGAAACGCCAAATGTACATAAACTCAAATAATTAATGCTAGCTCTAAATATTTAATGCTAGCTGTAAACATGAGCTAGCAATAATTATTTGAGTTCATGAAGATTTGGCGTTCCATAATTATTGAATAGTTAATGAAAGCTTCATGTATTTAGAGCTATATCACTAGTAATTATATGAGTTTATGTAGATTTGGCGTTCCAAAAAAAACAGGGATATCCGTAATGATGAACCCCATCATTAACCTACCCTTCTCATGCTCACAACCAACCGTCCACTTTAAATGTCAAGGTCAAAATAAATTGTTGACACCAGGGTGAATGTCACCAAGGTCAAGGTCAGCCAAATTACACTGGTAGATATCCATAAATGTGAAGATTTGATTTAATGGAGTTTAACGTCGTGTCAACAGCTAAGGTAATTTTAGGCCGGGTTAACGGGTCGATTCCCGTGTTACCTGGTGTGATGGGGTTTAAATCGCCGACCCCCCCCCCCCCCCCAAACAAAATAATTATGTATTAAGCCCTGACATTAGAATAACCTGACCTGGTGCCAGATCTTTACTACACCAGTCACTTAGCCCCACTTCCCAAAAGTGTACTGATCTTATTACTGTTATAATTGATATAACCAGATTAAACTCTCACATACCCGAAATCCAAAATTGTACCCGAGGGTCAAACCAGGGATATCGGGATTCCGTTAAGGATGAACCCCTATCGTTCAATTACCCTTCATGTGCTCCCAACCTCCACCAACTCAATGGGAAGAAGCTATTGGTGAGGTTTGGTGATGATCCGACTAACGGATCAAGATATATTCGGCGTTTGAATATATGTCCAAAATTATTGACATGATGGTCAAGGTCACCATGATCACGGTCACCCGAATGACACTGGGTAGATAGCCATCAATGTAAGGAAGCTATTGATGAAGTTTGGCAAGAATCAGACAAACGGTTTCGGAAGGAATTCAACATTTGGACGTATGTACAACATTATTGATACAAAGGTTAAGGTCTCCAAGGTGACGGTCAAATTCACCTGAATGACAGTGGGTGGATAGCCATCAATGTGAGAAAGCTATTGGTGAAAGTTGGTAATGATCCGATTAACAGATCATACGAGATATGCGAAATTTGGACTATGCCCAAAATTGATGTCCCAGTTTATGTCACCAATGTGAAGGTCAGGGTCATCTGAATGACACTGGGTGGATAGCTATCAATGTGAGGAAGCTATTGATGAAGTTGGTAATGATCCGACTCACGGATCCAGATATGGGAAATTTGGCTATGTGCAAAATTTACGTCCCAAATTGTTGAAGACGACGACGGAATTGTTTGGGTGTTTGTTTGTTTAACGGCCTATAAGTTCATGTAAGGCCGGGCAAACGGGTTCGATCCCGTTTTAACTTGCTGCATTGGGGGGGAAATCCCAAAATCAGAACGGAATAGTTACATCCAGAACAAATATATTCAACCCTGAAATTCAAATAACCTGACCCGATGCCAGGTCCATACACCACCAAAATCACTTGACCCCTTGCCCTAAAAGCAATAGGATTACTAATAATCGTAATACATGTACTCACATAAGTGGTATAACCAGATTCAACTGTCACAAACAAAATGCCAAATACGTTTGTTTGTTTATTGGTGTTTAACGGCCTATCAACAGCTAAGGTCATATAAGGCCGGGCAAACAGGTTCGATCCCGTTTTAACCTGCTGCATTGGGGGGAAAATCCAAAAATCAGAACGGAATATTGGCGAGGGCCAAACCAGGTCTCCAGTCGGTATTCCGGTAAGGATGAACCCCGATGGGTAATTTACCCATCGCATGCTCCCACCCACGACGGAATTTTGACCACTATGTCTCACTTTCAATCTATCAAGGGTAAGACAATACACTATAGGGTAAGGGTAAGACAACACTCTATATATATGCAATAAGCAATTGGGACGGGCTGTAACTAATGTTGCTAAAACATGTAGCCCAACCCGTTTGCTCTTCAAAATTAACCTGTATTTATTAACTGTAAAGTTACATTGTAAATTTAGAGCAATAAAATATGTTTAAACTAAAACTGTACCCGAGGGCCAAACCACGGAAAAATCGGTATTCCAATATGGATGAATCCCATCGATAAATTGTTGCTTCTGATTCGGAGTGCGGACTGCAGGGAAGTGAATGAAGACAGACAACGGCATGAGATTTACACATTTTATGACTAGTTTAGTCTCCGACCATATGCATACAATGTCAGACACAGATACAATGTCCTAGCATTTCTCGTAAACCCGTTACATGCTGAGAATACAAAATTTTTCTTACATAAAATTCTGAATATTTTTCTTACTTCTTCTCAAAAGTATATGTTGTGACCACCATTTGAACCGTCTCGTCGAGACGGTTCAAATGAGTGGTCACAACATATACTTTCAGTGAGAAAAACAAAAATTAGAACAAACATCTCAAAAATAGTCGTTCACATAAAAGCATATTTTTAATGTAACGAGATATGTAACAAGTGTAGTATTCAAATATAGGCCAGCCATACTGATAACATGGGCCTGTGGCAGACAAAGGACGCCTTAACCATTATAATGTTGAATAATGTTTTTGCCGTCTGCTGTTTTTTATTTGCACTATTTCTCAATAAAAAATCAGTCACAGTTGGGTATAACCCACAAAACTAGAGATTATGTTAGTTATGCCCCCTGATACATCTAAAACTAATAATAATACAAAAATATTTGACCTTTTTGTTGCTAAGTGTTTCATTGACCATCTGAAGGTCAAGGTCATGTTAATGATGACGTGGCGTGTGTCACATGTGCATCAAGAATTCATACTATAAATGTTTGATGTGAAAAACAGCAGACGACAATGTTATTCCTTCTTTAATTAAGACTACAGCTGTAGTCAATCTTAGAGTGAAGCCTTACATTCGTCTGCTAAATATTGTACAGCACAGAATGAACACACACATTGGTACCACACTTCACTTCAGAGTAAAATGTTTTGCGCGCGCCGGATTCGTAACAAATTCCCATTCAGCTACATGCAGACACCCAGCAAGAAATTTGAGCACGGAAAATGCGATTATGCGATAGCTCTAAGTAGAGGCGAGCTCTTCAGGAAACTGGTGAGTTTTTCGACGCGAAACATTTTACACCGGCGCGGAGGGTAGCACCAGTGACACAGGCATATCCAACTAAGGCACATGTGTCAGTTATATCATCACAACCATTCAATAAAATACAGGATAAAATACAAGATGGAATCACATGGAAGTATTTAGTGGAATCATAAATGTTATTTCACAACCGTTGTATACAACACAATAAGTACACATTGGATGGCCTTCGTATGTATGTATCCATGGTAACATATATTATGTATTGAATGACCTTCATACATATCCATGGTAACATATAAAATATATTGGATGACCTTTTGTATGTAACTGTGGAAACAGTACTATATATTGGATGACCGTTGTATGCATCCATGGCAACATATTTTCTCTATTGAATGACCCTCGTACGTATCCATAGCAACAGCTACTATATATTGGTTGACCCTAGTATGTATCCATAGCAAGTTACGATATACTGGATGACCTTTATAGGTGTCCATGGTAACAACCACAATATATTGGATGACCCTCGTACGTCTCCATGGTAACGTCTACATTAAGGCAATGTGTGAAGCATGATGGGTGACTCACAAATTAAATGATGATAAGCATGATAAGCTCCACACAGACTGGTTGGCTTTACACAATAAATAAAGACGTTACTTTTATTTATCATAACGTCACATGTGTTGCTGGCTGAGAAAAGGGGCCTTACAGCATTTACCGATCTTCGTCCTCTGGTACAGACACATAGTATGATTCCATCATAGGCTGGATACAATTATCGTACTGTGAAAACTTGGAGATTTTTTTCCGCTACTTTCTCTATTACTGTTCGAAAGTATACGTTGTTACCACTCATATGAACCGTCTCGATGAGACGGTTCATATGAGAGTAACAACATATACTTTTATGAAGAAATAAACAAAATAATAAGATTTTTTTCGATAAAAAGTATTATATACATCGACTTCAATGGGTTAAGATCTAATTGTTTTGTTGATGACTGTAAGTTTACTTCCTTGACAGAATGACGCACAGTGTAGGCCCTGATCAGACTGTGCAGGCTGATCTGGGACTATGCTGGTCACACATCACAAGGTCCCTTTTCTCAGCAGAAAGCCCACATATGGTAAAAGTACAGATTTGTAGAATTTGTATTGTCCCGAAGAAGGAATTAAAAATTGTTGTTTTACAAAAAAAAACATTCTCAAAATCAGAACTGAATACATGTATCTACATCAAAAAAAAAAAATTCAGCACTGAAGTTAGAATAACCTGACCTAGTGCCAGGTCCATACCAAACCAAGGTTACTTGGCACCTTCCCCTAAAATAGGATTATGAATATTAATCGTGATACTCACATAAGAGGCATAACAAGATTCAACTGTCACATACAAGAATGCTAAGGACGGACATGAGGGCCAAACCAGGGGTCTGGTCGGGATTCCGTTAAGGGTGAATCCCGATCGTTAAATTACCCATCATTAAATTATCCACCTGCCACCCACTCCCAGATACAGAAACGATAGTTATCAATTGAAGGGGTTTGTGGAAGAAGGGGGCTAACTCCCTCATGGAGTTAGCCCCCTTCTTCCACGGACCCCTTCAATTTTAGACATAGTAAAATGTTAAAATAAAAAACAACCTACCCAAGCGTAGACCAGCTATAGAACAAGAAAACAAGAAAATGTCGAAAACAGCATTAAAACCAAGTAAATACGAAAGATATAGAATGGTATACAATAAATGCCAGAATGATAGGATTAAAAACATTGCATATATAAAAGGCCTTTGTTTTAGATTGATATGTATAGCTATATACGTTGGATGGATACACGCAGTACAAATATAACACAACAGTATACCACTATAACGTTCACAACACGTGTAAAATACTGTATGGCACACACCAATACACCAACACACGGTACAGACAATTGGAAAGATGCCAATGAAAATATTTTTTTTATTTCAAGATACATTTACAACTCAAGATTGACCAACTCTGCCTGTTTGATTAATTGTTGCCAACAATGCTATCTACCAACTCTACATTCTGAATATAAACTATTAAACTGATGGATAATTAAAAATAATTCTTCGTTTCTCATTAGAAGTGTATGTTGTGACCACCATTTAAACGGTCTCCACGAGACAGTTCAAATGAATGGTCACAACACATTGTTAGGATACAAATCATTAACCCTTACTACGCTGAAGTAAATTTTTTCGTCATCTGGAAATGTTTTATTTTCAATATTTTTTCATAAAAACCTGTTTTGACAGCGCATATGAATCGTCTCCACTGGAGACGATTCTCAAGTGCTGCCAAAACATGTTTTTTGTTAATAATTAAGGCAAAAATGAAAAACAGCAGACGACAATTTTCGTCTCCCGCGTAGCGAGGGTTAAGAATGGATTCATCATTAAATTATGCATACCCTCCCATCACCTGGGGGCCGTTTCACTAAACTTCGATATAGAAAACAGAGTTAATATGATATTTATTAAAATCGTTGACTGATTTCAGACAACACTACAGGGATCCTCCAGATTATCGGACAAAAATGACAGTGTTTTTACGATACTTTTCTTAAAATACGGGCATAACATTTTCACAGAACAATCCTGGGTTCTTGCTTTCTCAGCGCATGTAAACTATTTAGCAAACTGTGCCATCTTTCTCATTTAAAATTAGTCAGATCATCAGACATAAGATTGCCCCAAAATTAACATCGACAATCAGTTATCTGGACAAACGTATAATCGTCTTAAAACTTCTATTCTCACATTGTTTGTTTGTTTGTTTGTTTATTGGTGTTTAACGGCCTATCAACAGCTAAGGTCATGTAAGGCCGGGCAAACGGGTTCAATCCCGTTTTAACCTGCTGCATTGGGGGGAAAATTCCAAAATCTGAACTGAATATTTACATCGAGAAACAATATATTCAGCCCTGAAATTAGAATAACCTGTAAACCAGTGTAAACAGCATTGTGTAGTTCTGCAGAAACATCATTCATCCTTGGAAAACACCATATTTATAGAATTTATTGTAAAACTCGGCAATTACATAATGGGCGCACTCGATTGTGCTCCCCGCGTGACTTTTGATGTTGTAAACAACTTGTGGACAGAGTTGGGGAATGTTTTCAGCAAGTTTTACTAAAATGTTTAACCTTGGCAATATATTCTTCACATTTGTATGGAAACAGCAAGCAGCTGCGTGACTTATATGTATTCGTGGCAATATCGGATCAAAAGAATGCGCCTAATTAACAGGTATTTTCATTTGTCCGATAAACTGATTGTCCGGATAACTGGTATGACCCCTGTATAGTCTTGGTACCATGTTTAATAAATATCATATTAAATATATCAGATAAGCAATGTGATTTTGTATCTAAGACAATGTGCAATTTTTCATGAAAAAACATTTAACAGAAACTGTGATATTTTCTGTAAATGACGTTGACAATATTTTCATAGACAAGTATAAACAAACAGCAGAAAAGAAAAGAGAAATTAGTTCCCATTTTTTTAACGATGAACATTTTGCATCTATTGGTCCCATCTTCTATGTTACCTCCATATCCTGTTACATAAACAATAAAACACACAATACTAAAACGAGACACGGCATGTGATTTTGTACCTTCGGACATCTGCGTAAATTCATGAAATACGTTTACAAAATTTACAATATTTTCCGTAATTGCCGTCAAAAGTTGACATGTGCTCTGAAGATTGTGTCATCTTTTGACTACGGTATACAAAAATATTGTAAATTTTGTAAACATATTTAATGATTACGCAGATGTCCGAAGGTACAAAATCCAATGGCATGTCTCATATTGCAGCCTTCTGCTAGCTTAGAATAGAAAACAATATTTATCCATCGCAAATAAAACCTACTATCATGATATTAAGTTAAAACATATTTGAACAATTTATCTGTACATGATTATGCATGGAATGAATAAACTAGATGGCGCGGCCGGCTTATCACACACACCAAGGTATATGATGGTCCCAGTATGTATGTACAGTACCTGATTAGAGCAATCCGATTGTGGAGATATTGGGTGCTTAAAAACTTTAACGCAGATTTTACAAAAACTTTAAAATTGAAAATATAGATGATGAAAAAGAGGAATGTGAAGTTTCATCGAAATAAATAAATAGTCAGCTCTGAAATTAGAATAACCTGATGCCAGGTCCATACCACACCAAAGTCACTTGGCACCTTCCCCTAAAATAGGATTACGAATAATCGTAATACTAACATAAAGGTAGGATGAAAATTTCGAGATTTGTTTGTGCCATTTTCTCTATTTCTGTTTGAAAGTATATGTTGTTACCATTCATATGAACCGTCTCGTTGAGACGGTTCATATGAATGGTAACAACATATACATCGATGTACAAATTAACACAATAATCAGAGCTTTTCCATAAAACGTATTGTATCCATAGACTTCGATGGTTAAATTGATTGGCAATTACATGTTTTCAGGCACTTATATACATACAAATAACTAACCTGTTGATATGCGAGTACATGTTGATATACATTTACTATTGCAACCAGTAAATGGATAATTATACATACCGTAGTCTCTTATTTACATCCGGCTTAATAAGAATAAGTTCAAGCAATACAAGGAGTGGCTAAACTAAATGCACAGTACTGTAAACAGTGATGATACAACGTATCAACGTATCATACTCAATACAGAAAATAATAAAAAACTAGAAAATGTGTTCACAGAACACAGATGCCCCACATACCGCTTTGATAGTAAAGAAGGCAAAATTCTAAGTACAAAAGGGGGAGATAATCCATGACTGGGTGTCGAATCAAAATAAACTGTGCGCATCTACTCTTCATAAGGAAGTTTCAGGTCTGTAGCTAGTATGGTTTAAAAGTTTTACTAGTTACAAGGCAAAATTGCCAAATTCTAAGTCGAAAATGTGGAGATAATCCATTACCATGGGGTCGAATCAAAAATTTAAATAAACTTTGCGAATGTACTCATCATAAAGAAGCTACAAACCAAGTTTCAGGTGTGTAGCTAGTACTATGTTACTAGTTACAAGGCAAAATTAGGAAATTCTAAATCGAAAAGAGGCAGATAATCCACGACCTGGGGTGGGGGTGGGGGGTCGAATAAAAAAAATCAAAATAAACTTTGTGCATCTACTCATCATAAGGAAGCTATATACCAAATTTCAGGTCAGTAGCTAGTACGGTTTAAAAGTTTTACGAGTTACAAGACAAAATTAGGAAATTCTAAGTCAAAAAGTGGGAGGTAATCCCAGGGGTTGAATCAAAAATCAAAATAAAATTTGCGCATCTATTCATCTTAAGAAAGCTACATACCAAGTTTCAGGTATGTAGCTAGTTCGGTTTACAAGTTTTACAAGTTACAAGGTTGGCGGCGGATGGACGGAGGGAATGACGGGATGGAAAGACAAGGGTAACACTAAATGCCCCCTCCACTACCGTGGAGTAATCATTTATTTTTCCCCGAAATGTATTATGTCATATAGAACTAACAACTGCATATATTTGATGATTAAAAGTATGCAGAATTATTATACTGAATGTATTACATTATCACAGCCAAAATGGCTGTGATAATGTAATCAATTCAGTATAATAAAAATTAATAAATTTATCTTTAAATTGAAAATTTCTCCCTCAAAGTACACTTTGCAATGTTGGTGAAATAGGCTACTGGTATGCCTCTAGTGCTCGTTTCACAACATGTGTCACATGATAAAATACCATAATAGTGTCCTTTGTTATCAGATAGAGTTCACTGATCAACCATCCAAAGTCCTCGCCAATCCTCTGAATTCTTATACAGTCCAAGCCTCACTTAACCCTTTCACCACTAAGTAACTGGAATGGATTTTGATATGTTAATTTTGCAACCAATCCAACCGTCACACAATGATTTTCAGACTAGTCCATTTATGAAAAGGGGTTGTTTTTGTTCTTAAAAATATGAAAATTACTTGAAAAAAGTGCAGATCCTGGTGAGACGCGACGGCTCGTCACGAGCCGGCTCATCTGGATCGACACTTTTTGCCAATACCACTATACAGGCCTGTGGCGTTGAAAGGGTTAATAAAGTTGATATCAAGACAAAAGGTGGTTTGTTTTGCGCCACACGGTGTCAATCACACTCACAAGTCATAATGCACAATTACAGTACTGTGACATTTGGTTACCATCACAACCACACATTTACTGAGATAGCAGAGTTCGAAACTAACAACACAAATTAGCACTCGACCAACCAACCAATTTTGGCCAGTACGGAACATACCAAGTGGCCCTGTGTTAATATTGTACTCTATCACGTTCCTACAAACATAATTAATGCGCTCATGGTGAACAAAGAAAAAGAATTACAATTTTTTACAAATTTCCAAATTGAATGAGTCAGTGGAAGAACTCCATGAGGCGGTCACGTCATACATGTCCCATCTTCTCTCCCATCCCTCTTCTTCCACTGGCACATTACATTTTGACATCAACATGTCAAACAACTATTAAGTATTTCGTGTAGATATATTTCATTAGACAACCGGTAGCTATAATGACTGTCAGATATATAACGATCCAGAGTTTATTGTAAACCCATTATATTCTGAAGATTTAAGGACAGAAAAGTTCATATATTTTCTTTATCTCTCATCGGAAGTATATATTGTGACCACAATTTGAACCGTCTCATTGAGACGGTTCAAATGGTGGTCACAATACTTAATTTCAATTAGAAGAAAGAACAAGAAATGCGTCTGTCGAACGCGGATGCCACCTGCAGCATATTTGAGAAACTGTGACAAAGTGGTTAACCGAAAAGTGTGATGGACGGACAGACGGACAAACTTACATTTCGGACCTTAGGGGGTACTTGCTATATAAAAGATCAAAGGAAATACCCCGTAAGACACAATAGGCTTACGGGGTACGGAATAAGTTCCATTGTCTTCTATTGTCTTAGGCCACGCCCCCTACCCCATAAGTACCCTAATGTGTGCCCGGACAGACGGACGGACAGACGGACGGTCCAAACACTATATGTCACCCGTTTCTTCGAAACCCGGTGGCATAAAAATTGAAAAGAAAATATTTATATACACTTAACTTTGAGTATACTGGTCTATCAAGTTTTCGAGCATTCAACTAGTGTGAAGATAACAAACATATTTAGCACACACATTATTTTCTTTATTTAATGTAAAATTTAATTTCCATTATGAATACTAAATATTTTGTGCATATTTCAGTCTTTCAAAATTGTCAAAAGACGCGTGAATAGAAATCCGATTGCTGTCGATTACGGGGTGGTCGACGATATCCGATTATAACGGGTTACTATTTATCAGCATCACTGTTACACGCTGACAGCTCAGTTCGTCACCAGTAAATCATTCGTCCATGAAGTTATACTAAAATACTAATATTGCAAAATTGAAGCTGAAGCAAATCACAAAGACGGAGATTAAAATGTAAAAGAAAATGCATTGAAGCAAGCTGGATTCAAACACCTGTGGATCAATGGATCTCCCTTGGCAATTAAATTGCACATATACATACCTATAGTCTGTTTCACGAAAGCTGCCCAAATTTTACGGCCATATAAACAATTCAAAAACAATATTTTTTTCGATAGTATTAAATTAAAGGAAAATTTAAGAATGAGCCTTCTTTTTATTTCGTGAAATTTGGTCAAATATTGATATTATTGCGAAAACAAAATTTCCCCATGTTAAATCCCCATAGACATCTTCACGGCATGTTAAATCCCCATAGACATCTTCACGGAGTGAAGATGTCTATGGGGATTTAACATGGGGAAATTTAACTTTTGTTTTCTTAGATCATTTCCAAGCTATCTAGCTAGGTTTCGGAGTCAATTTCCAATTTTTTTCGTTTTTTGACTCCTCCCACAACTCCTCTACCTTTTTCCCCCATGTTAAATTCCCATAGAGAAATAAATTTTTGGTAATAAAACCAATATTTGACCAAATTTCACGAAATAAAAAGAAGGCTCATTCTTAAATTTTCCTTTAATTTAATATTATCGAAAAAAATATTGTTTTCGAATTGTTTATATGGGCGTAAAATTTGGGCAGCTTTCGTGAAACAGACTATAAAATGTGTGAGTCTACGAAATAAAACTAAAATCTTGAAAAGCTCCAACTACATGTCACAACATAATGGAACTTCCTGAAAATAAAACATCACAACCTTTAGAACATTATTGAATGATCTCCCTTTAAAACATCATCTCCCTTTGAAATTTGCATAAAACACTATCATTAAAGTTCCGTTGTCAAGGTGATTTTCCTCTCCATTTTCTTTTCCTCGGGCCCGTGGCTGACATGCCAAGGGGAGAGTTTATCACTGTTGACGATGGACTCGGAGTGTGTACGATTCACGGTGATCGTTGTTACTTTTCCGCCCGGCGCACTCGACGTCGACATGTTTTTACGCGTCACAGCTTTAGTTCCCGTAAAGGACGTCTCCTGTAATAAATAGACATGTCAGTTTTGTTTAAGCGCTTAATGGTTGAAACGTGTTTAACTCAGAAGGTGCTATTCCCATATTTTTAATTCGCCTGTATATAAAAGGAACAGGGCTCCAGATAAGGAATTAGTAATCGAGTATTGTCACTGCATCATTTCTGAAGGCAATTGGGTATTTAAAAAAATTAATTAGGTAAAATAAAATCACACTAATGTTTACACATCAACAGACAGCAATTGTTGAATAGTTTGGTTCAAAATGAAAACATGTCTTGGCATTTCATTGGAATTGTCTCCTTGGATGTGTTTTCATGGAAAATAAGTAAAATATGCTATATTTGTGGTCTATTTATTGTTTTCTGCAGCATGATAAAGGTTCCACAAATTTGTTATTGCTTTTTGATAGTCACTACTTCTGATTTCAATTGGGTTTTTGGCAATTTTAATTGGGTATTTACGCAAATATGCAGCTTATCTGGAGCTCTGCCTTTTACACGCATATATGATGCAAATACTTGCTTATGCTTCAGATGAACTACTTTTATGCCCGCTGAATAGTTACTGTTAGTTAATTAACCCTTAATTGTCTGGGCCCGGTTGCTCAAAACATCCGTTAGCTTAACGGACTGTTAAATCCTTAACTGAATGGTTAAAATCTCTGTTTTTTTGTTAAATCCTTATAACTGAATGGTTAAAATCTCTGTTAAAACAGATTTTAACCATTCAGTTAAGGATTTAACAGTCCGTTAAGCTAACTGATGTTTTGAGCAACCGGGCCCTGCTGTTTATTCTTTATTTTGCATTTTTCTCATCAGAAACATGCTTTGACAAGACTTTAGAATCATTTCCAATGGAAATGATTCTAAAGGGTGATCATACCATGTTTTAATTCAGTAAAAAAAAGAAACAAAAGCGTACAACTAAATATATATATTTTTGGATTCCCGTTAGTTTGTTTGTTGGGGTTTAACGGTCAAGTGCTAGTACTTAGTACTTAGTACTAAATCCCATATATTACATGTATCTGTACCTTGGGGAAAATCCCAAAATCAAAACTGAATATTTACAATAAAAATAACTATATATTCACCCCTGAAATCTGAATAATCCTGATCTGATGCCAGGTCCTCGCCACACCAGAATCACTTGGCCCCCTCCCAAAGCAGTAGGATTGGTAGTAATCTTACTACTTTTATAATGGGCAATAACCCAATTTTGGTTTCCCGTAATCTAAGGGTTAATTTTAAATATTTGCTTTATACAAATGATTTCAATACTTTCTTGGGCAGTTGATGAATCCTATTTGTCCACGAATAGTCAAGATTAGCAGCAGCTATGCAAGAGAGATAAAAACAAATAATAAACAAAACACCAGTTCCCATCATCACTGATTGTTTTAATCAGGATAATCACAGTGCCATACATATACAGAGCTCCAGATAAGCTTTGTGCCTAAAGCATACTTATATACCCCCTGATTTCAAAATCATTGCGTATTTTACTTCTACAAATGACTTATTGATTTTATTCATTACTAAATAGGGAACAAATGATAAACAAGAAATGCGTCTGTCGAACGCGGATGCCATCTGCAGCATATTTGAGAAACTGTGACAAATTGGTTAACCGAAAAGTGTGACGGACGGACGGACGGACAGACAGACAGACAGACGGACAGACAGACAGACGGACGGTCCAAACACTATGGCATAAAAATATATAACTAATTTAAACATTCACTTATTTGAGCTGCTGCTTTTTGCAGCTCAATTAAGTGAATTTTCAACTTTATGACAGTATTTTTACTACTCAATTTGAAAATCAATGCGTATTTTCACATTGATGTGCGTATTTTGTTCTCCCACTTTTGATAATCAATGTGAATTCAGTTAAAATAATTGCGTAAAATACGCCAATACACACCTTATCTGGAGCTATGCATACATCGTGCCATGTGTCTGTGAATTCTATAGTCTCTTGTACATGTAATTTTTAATCATATGTTTCAGTGGTACAAGATTGTTTATGTATTGGTGTTTCACGGCCTATCAACAGCATGTAAGGCCGGGCAAACGGGTTCGATCCCATTTTAACCTATTGGTGTTTCACGGCCTATCAACAGCATGTAAGGCCGGGCAAACGGGTTCGATCCCATTTTAACCTGCTGCATTGGGGGGAAAACCTCAAAATAAGAACATCGAGAAAAAATATATTCAGCACACCAAAGTCACTTGGCCCCTTCCCCTAAAATAGGATTACAAATAATCGTAATACTCACATAAGGGGTATAACCAGATTCAGCTGTCACATACAAAATGCCAAAGACGTATGTGAGGGCCAAACCAGGTCTCCAGTCAGAATTCCAGTAAGGTTGAACCCGATCGTTAAATTACCCATCACATGCTCCCTCCTGCCACCCACTTGTGGTACAGTGGAACCTCTCTAAACCGGACACCCTGGGAGGTTCCCAGGGTGTCCGGTATAGAGATGTTCCACTGTAAATCAGTCATATGACGACTCCCAGACATGTTTTCATGCTTTGCAATCACGAACAGACAGTACCGTCGGAGATAAATGACAATGAAACCCATCAGAATTACCCAGACAGTCGTGTACAGGATGTCCGGCATAGAGAGGTTCCACTGTATGTACATTGGTGAGACTTAAATAAACATTACAAATATATGTTATTTTGTACTCCCAGTTAATGTTAAAATATATGCATAAGGTATCAATAGTGCCTCTGCATAACATTTCTGAAGGACCTGCAGTTACATAATGTGTATTTACAGTCTTGAGGTACAATATTTACTTTTATGACACAAGAAATATTTACAGGTACAAGAATACAATAACTTGGAACAGTTTACTCCCGAAATATGTTAAATGTTAAACAAAACACCAAACATTAACAGATATGGTGCATTAGAAAGAGGAAACATAGGATTAGACAATGAACAAGTGTTTAAACAGCATGTAGTATGCACATTTTTGAATAAGCACGATAGTACGGAGCCCCGTTCTATTAATTAGTTCCCACAAAATAACAATTTGTTCCCTCCATTTAACAATTCGTAAATTAACAATTTGTTCCCTCAATTTAAAAATTTGTTCCCACGAAATAACACACGGGAACAAATTGTTATATCATGGGAACGAATTGTTAATTCGAGGAAATAAATTGTTAAATTGAGAGAACGAATTTTCATTTCGTGGGAACGAATTGTTAATTTGAGGGAACAAATTGTTATATCGTGGGAACGAATTGTTCATTCGAGAGAACGAATTGTTAGATTGAGGGAACAAATTGTTATTTTGTGGGAACGAATTAATAAAAAAATATCCATGTCACCTGCAGGGCTCGGTAAGAAAGCACTCTACTTTATAAAGATATAATAATGAGTACCGTAATAACCCTTTATATTCAAACACAATTTAAAGAATTCCCAATATTTTGAATTGTATAATTGTATACAACTGTTTCAGGGATTCCGCTGGGGAAAATAAACAAGAGGGCCATGATGGCCCTAATTCGCTCACCTGACTCCATGAACACCAGAGGAGAATGTGACATCGAGTTCATGTGTTTTAAAAAATTGTGCTATTTTAGATGACAGTCATCTTGGATTAAGCGAGGACTCATTTTACCAAATCTGAAAATGCTTCACCCAAGGATCTTAACTTACTATGAAGTTTGGCCAGCATCGGCCATGTGGTGGCCATCATGGATGACATAATCATCCGATTCCGACAAATATTACACCAGAACAATCGCCTCATCGATACCTTCAATTTTATATATGACATGAGCATATTCGTTCAAAAATAAAATTTGACCCCATTTTGACCCCACGGGCCATGCCTATTTTTGACCCCGGGGTCACCATTTTCACAACTTTGAAAGAGCATTGTAAATCGATCATTCCTACCAAGTTTAGTCGAAATCCGGCCAGCGGTTCATGAGAAGACAATTTTTTAAGAATATATGCTATTTTTAGATGGCGGCCATCTTGGATTAGCGATGACCTCCATTTTAACAAATCTGAAAAGGCTTCACCCATGGACATTAACTTTTAAGTTTGGCTACCATGGGCCAAACGGTTCATGTGAAGAAGAATTTTGAAATCTTCAATAAAAGAACGACCTTTTGACATTTCGGTGGCCATCTTGGATGACATAACCATCCGATTTCGACAAAAAATGTACCAGAGTGATCGCCTCATTGATACCTTCGATTTGATATATAACATGACCATATTCTGTCAAAAATAAAATTTGACCCCATTTTGACCCAACGGGGCACGCCCATTTTTGACCCCGGGGTCACCATTTTAACAACTTTGAAAGAGCATCGTACATCGATCATTTCCTACAAAGTTTCGTCGAAATCCGGCTAGCGGTTCATGAGAAGATTTTTAAGAATTTATGCTATTTTTAGATGGCGGCCATCTTGGATTAGCGATGACCTCCATTTTAACAAATCTGAAAAGGCTTCACCCATGGACCATAACTTTTAAGTTGGCCAAGCGGTTCATGTGAAGAAGAATTTTGAAATTTACATGTTATTTATTGAAATGTTTTTGTTACAGACCAAATTTAGTTGCTGCCCATGCTAAATAACGTTTTGTAGGACAGGTAACATTTTTCTTATTTTGAAAATTTTACATGAATTTGCATATTTTTTCAAATTTAATGTGGACAAAACCTGTTGGTGGATATTACAATTGGAACACAGTTATTACCAATAGTCGTGCTGGGAATCAAACAAAACAAATAACTATTGATACTCAGACAACTGAATTTCAATAAAGATAGCCGTGCATTGATCGGGTTGAACTTGCTAATATAAGTGTTGAACCATAACCCAATTCCAGGCAAGTGTAAGGCATCTCACATAAACGTTTATTCTGCATGAAATCCACATCACCCAGAAACAGCAACCACACAACACAATACTCATTTGATTTTAAGTTTAAGTCAACCATTTGTCAGTGTCAGCAAATAAAGTTATTGCAAGTTTCAGCCTATCAAATGACTGTAAATGTCAGCTTATTTTAAGTGCCACATATCCAATCAGGTTATTGTGTCGACCAATTAGGTGATTGTAAGTGTCAGCGAATCGAGTTATTCTAAGTATCAGCCAATCAGATGATAGTATTTATTATCAATTCAGGCGATTTCAACCAACCAACAAAGTTACAGCACCATTATCAAGGTGCATGATCACGTGGTTACAACAACAACAACTTCGCCCATTCCAAAGTAAGTATTATTTGATATTTTCATTAATATGCAGCGGATTTTGATGAAACATGGCGCAGCAAACGCGTCTTCGTGAGCTGCATTTGGTGGTCTAGGGAGTTTGGCACAGACCTATGTCCTTTTTGCGAAGAATCGATTTCCGTGTCAGAGACACGGAAATCAATTCTTCGCAAAAACGACAGAAGTTTGGGCGAAAATAAAGAGACCACAAAATGCAGCTTAACAAGACGCGTTTGATGCGCCATATTACATCATACTATAAAAGAATACGTACTTTGAATCAGTACTTGTTGTTGTTGTTAGTACCACGTGATCATACACCTTGATTATAATAGAATTATATCCTTTGCATTTATTAGAGCTTAGAAAGTTTTCTTATCTGAAGTACGAAACGGAAGGGTTCAGATGGAAAGGTTCAGTCATGAAGTGTTTGTGCAAACAAGCAATGCAATATACCACAACACACGAAAACGCGGCATACATATAAGGGTCTGAATCGGCTTCCGTCTCACGTTTGTGTCCTTCAGGGGTTGTAACCCCGGGCAACTACTGACCATGGCTAATGGGTTCTTGGTTTGCTGAAAACAGTTACAATTATGTCACTGGGCTACATATCCTCTAATTTGAACTATGTTCAAAACATATACATTGGATAGCAATTATCTACATCTATATAGACGGTAATTCTGACAAGTACGACAAATCTAAATATTATTTATTAGTTGTACATGTGTAAATAAATATATTTAAATAACTATGAATGAGTGTTTAGTAAGCATTGCATTGCATATCTAACTTGGGGCTGCACGAAGGTAATTAACCATAATCGGGGGGCTAATATAGGATACACAATTATATAAATAATTGAAGGCATCAGTGGAAGAAGGGGGCTAACTCCTCATGGAGTTAGCCCCCTTATTTCACTGATCCCATCAATTGCATATATGCATGCTGGAATGAAAGGCCTACATGTGGACCTCTAGCAGGTTAACATGCCAAGATGCATGCTGGAATGAAAAGCCTACATGTGGACCTCTAGCTACTCAGCTTAACATGCCAAGATGTTGGTTTATAACTGCTTACTCTCATCAGGAAGTACATGTAGTACTTGTATTATTAGGAAATAGTTATTGTACACCTCAATGAGGAAATAGTATTGTACACCTTCCATAGGCAATTAGATTAATAGTTCTTGTACCTCTTAGGAAATAGTTATTGTACACCTCATTAGGAAATAGTTATTCTACACCTCATTAGGAAATAGTTCTTGTACACCTCATTAGGAAATAGTTCTAGTACACCTCATTAGGAAATAGTTCTTGTACACCTCATTAGGAAATAGTTCTTGTACACCTCATTAGGAAATAGTTCTTGGAAAAAATTGTACATCAATTAGATTGGAAATAGTTTTGTACACCTCCAATTAGGAATAGTTATTGGTACCACCTCATTAGGAAATAGTTCTTCTTGTACACCTTCAAATTAGGACAAATAGTTCTTTTGTACACCTCAATTAAAGGAAATACGTTATTGTACACCCTCAATTAGGAAATTAAGATTATTTGTACAACCCCCTCAAATTAGAAATTTAGGTATTTGTACACCCTCAAATTAGGAAATAAAAAGGTTATTGTACACCTCAAATTAGGAAAATTAGTATTGCACACCTCAATTAGGAAATAGTTATTGCACACCTCAATTAGAAAATATTTCTTTTACACCTCAATTAGGAAATAGTTCTTGCACACCTCAATTAGGAAATAGTTTGTGCACACCTCAATTAAGAAATAGTTCTTGCACACCTCAATTAGGAAATATTTCTTGTACACCTCAATTAGGAAATAGTTCTCGTACACCTCAATTAGGAAATAGTTATTGTACACAACAATTAGGAAATGGAAACAGTTCTTGTACACCTCAATTAGGAAATAGTTATTGCACACCTCAATTAGGAAATAGTTCTTGTACACCTCAATTAGGAAATAGTTCTTGTACACCTCAATTAGGAACACCTAATTTGTACACCTCAATTTTAACCCTTACAATGCTGAATTAAAATTTGACGTCTGCTGTTTATTTTACATTTTCAATTTTTCTCATGAAAAACATGGGAATTGGAAATGATTCTTCTATGCTGCAAAACCATGTTTTTACCGAGAGAATAGACAAAATATGAAACAACGGCAGACGACAATTTACAGTTCCCGCATTCTAAGGATTTATCTCAAGAGACCTAGAAAGTGGTCATGCTGACGTTATAACCATTTCTGAGTATGCTCTCCAAATTCATACTCAAAATCAGACAGTTTTATTGGCCAAGGCCGAGCACAGCCTCGACCAATAAAACTTTCTGATTTCAAGGATGATGACAGAGTGTGTACTCGGGAAGCTTTATAAGCTCTGATTGTCCTCTGACAAGCCCACACACACAGCCATTAACCCTTTCAACACTACAGACCTCTATAGTGAAGTTTGCAAACAGTGTAGATCCAGATGAGACAGCTCGTGACGAGCCATCTCATCAGGATCTGCACTTTTTGCAAGTAATCGTTACATCTTTTTAAAAAAACAAACAATTCCCTAGTCTGAAAATCATTTTGTGACGATTGGATTGGTCAGAAAATTACCATGTGAAAAGCCATTCCAGTTATATAGTGGTGAAAGCGTTATGAATAACGGATGCTGAAAAAACATACTGCTGATTATGTATTGCCGTTTATGCATTAGAAACATCCAGTTGAACAGAAGTGAAAGATAATGAAACATGACAAAATAAAGCAGGATGTGTATGGAAATGGAGAGCAATGCGTCACATGGGTGTGGAAAAAAAAAAGAGTGAAAGTGAAAGGGCTTATTGTCTCAGCAACAGCTAACGTCATATAGAGACGGGACCTTGGTTACAAGTCACATCCGAATGACTAGTGGGAAATACCAGGGGGCCATTTCACTAAACTTCTTATGACTAAAATGTTCGTAAGCGCAAATTTAGAATCGTCTGCAAATTTCAATTGATGGATTTACACTTATTGAGCATAGGCTGCATATGCAGCCTATGCTCAATAAATGTAAATCCAACAATTATTTACAAAAAAAAATGTTAATGTGAAATTCACAGACTATCATAATTTTGCACTTACGAACATTTTAGTCGTAGGAAGTTTAGTGAAACGACCGCCAGGACTGCAAATTTCACACCTAGGGCAGGCATTGAATGAACGCACAACCTCAGGTAGTATTGCAAGTCCAGTGTTCTAACCACGAGACCACAACCCATACCGACATCGGTGAGGAAACTGGCATCAAGCAAAGCAGCAGGCTAATAGAAAGTGAAAGGGAATGATAGGTTTAGCGTCCTTGCAACAACTTTCATATGTGGTTGTGTCAACAGACGAGGCAGCAATTTATCCCGTCAACACAGCGCGTATGTGCCGTGAAACACGGTGCCGTGAAACATTTTTGATATCCTGTCATTGTCAATACGACCTAATCACTGCGTATGAATATGTGTGGTGGATGGTTTTTTTTTTTTTTTTTTTTTTTTGCATTTCAAAGCCATTTGTAGGTGTGACAGGATAAATAGAATAGTAGGTTAATGCCGTGTATGGGGAAAATATCTGGCACGGCACGGAAACGGGATGTCGGCAGAGCCTCGCCCATCCCGTTTCCTAAGCCTTGCCAGATATTTTTTCCCATTCACAGCACTAACCTACCATTCTCTATATATGTGGCTGTGACTGGAGAAATAGGGTTTATGGGTTATGCAACCAGTGTAGCCCCAGATCAGCCTGCGCATCCGCGCAGTCAGATCAGGGCCTGCACTCTCTGCCATTCAGTCTATGAAACATCCGTAATGCTTCTTGTAGTTTTTATCCATATCAGGCTTCCGGAGCCAGCTGGATTCGATTTGATTTAATGGTGTTTAACAGCCTGTCAACAGCTAAGGTCATTTTAGACTAGTGAGCTAGAAGATCAGTAGCCGATTTCACCAACATTTCAATGTATACTTATCTAGCAAAGTATACATTGAGGGAGAAATTTTCAATTTAAGGATAAATCTATTAATTTTTATTATACTGAATTTATTACATTATCACAGCCATTTTGGCTGTGATAATGTAATAAATTCAATATAATAATTCTGCATACTTTTAAACATCAAATATATGCAGTCGGTAGTCCTATATGAAATAATGCATTTCAGGAAAAATAAATTATTACTCCCTCAAAGTATACTTTGCTAGATAAGTATACTTTCCAATTTTGATGAAATCGGCTACAGAAGTTTGAATATCCACAAACGCCAGAAGTCCCATTTCTCCAGTCACAGCCACACACGACAGGACTCGGTTTCAAGTCTGAGCTGAAAAACCACAGGGCAATATAAGCCATGATGTGGGTCCGCAGAAACCAGTTGGGAGGTGGTAGCCGTGGGCAGTCGTCATGACGTCAATGGATTTACGATGTTGGTATCAATTGATAAACTGATAAAGAAATTAAATGATATTCTTATTTTTTTTGTCGTCTCCTGTTTATTTTCTATTTTCCATTGTTATCATCAAAAACATGCTTTGACAGCACTTTAGAATAATTTACAACATGCTTTGACAGCACTTCAGAATCATTTCCATTGGAAATGATTCTGAAGTGCTGTCAAACCATGTTTTTATTGAGACATAAGGCAAGATATAAAAGCAATAGCGGACGACAATTATTGTGAGTAGCGGTCTAAGGGTTAATATTCAATGCCCTAAACCTGCTAAATATCGCAATTGTTTTGAATTTTGCATCACAAAGTCATGTTAAAAGGATGAATACTGTATATAGCTGGCAATTAAAGTGCCGTATGTCAAGCTACCATGGGTGTAGATCTCATGTGAAATATGCGGAAATATTTTTTGTGTAAATCTTGGGAATTCAAAAATATAACTAGATGTAATATAAACCGTATGTGATGCCCGCCGAGGCTTTGATAGTATACTGAAAACTTCAACCAAATAAAAAAGTTTAACCAAAAACTTTAACCCGGACGCACGTATGGACGGACGTACGTACGTACGCCAATGTGCCGACTATATCACGCTCCGCCAACGGGCGAGACAAAAGCAGTAAAAATTAGTGCAAGTTTTACAGAACATTCATAATATTGATTATGTAATCAAACACAAGATCTTATGGATTGGGACATAGTCAATATATACTGATGATATAATAGTAAACGACGGGTAAAGTAAATTTCGTGTACATGCTTTTTCAGCTTGCGTCCATTTATATTTTGTAAATATCTGAGCAACTACACATACTAAACATGCTTCCAGTGTTGCTGAGCCATTCAGAACAAAAGTGCCAAAGGTATCAATAGATATGCCCGTCGAGGAATGGTCATTAAAGTGGAATAAGGGCAGATAGCTGATTGAAAAATTTTGGTTATGATCAGTCAATTAGAAATGGAGTTATTATTACATGGACAAGCTGGGCCCACATGTCTACCCAGCTAAAAACATAAGCCCATAAAAAAATACTTTGGTTCTCAGATACAGGGTTTGTGGAATGTGACGCAGGAGGGCGGATTTTTTAAATATCTATTTTTTGGTTTCGTCTCTGATGTTTTTCAAGTCTCCAGTAGCCTATTTCACCAACATTGCAAAGTATACTTTTCTAACAAAGTATACTTTGAGGGAGAAATTTTCAATTTTAGGATAAATTTATTATTTTTTATTATACTGAATTTATTACATTATCACAGCCATTTTGGAATGGCTGTGATAATGTAATAAATTCAGTATAATAATTATGCATACTTTTAATCATCAAATATATCGTTAGTTCTCTATGACATAATGCATTTCGGGGAAAATAAATGATTACTCCCTCAAAGTATACTTTGCTGGAAAACTATACTTTGCAATGTTGGTGAAATAGTCTACAGATGTATATAAGTTCTATGAAGTTACTATAACCTCTTTAGACATGTAAAATCACCAGATTTTCAGCCAAAAAGATTGGATTTAGCATATTTTTACATGGTAGTGTTTTTTATTGATAATGTGGCGAATTTACAGTATGATTTTATGTCTCAAGGACGATAAAATGCTTGACGCACAGGGATTTTTCTGACATGACGATATCGGAGAACAAAAGTACTTTTTTTACGGTACTTTTTTTTCAACACGAATATAAAAATGTAGGAAGAGGGCAAAAATAGCAGGTGCGTATGACCTTTACCCGTCGGGGTATTGTGCATTATGTATGCAAGGCTGCTCTACTAAGTAAATAGAGGATATTCATATTTTTGCAACGAATATGACATATGTGTTCATCGAGTGGTGTGAAATGTCCATATTTCACAAGTGCCTGATAAAAAATTACAATTTTCGAACAAAAATAAAAAAAATTGTTAGGCACGAGTGAAATATGGACATTTCACACCACGAGATGAACATATATGTCATATTCGTTGCAAAGATATGAATATTCTATTTATTATATACTAAAATGTCTTACTCAGAGAAACAAAAATTACCAATTACCAGAGCTCTCCATCGCCAGTTATGCATTCACAATCTGATGTGAAAAGACAGAAGACAACTAAATTTAACATAGTAATTTCCAATAACCTCCGAAAGGAAGCACATTTAATACATTTTATTTTAAAGTCACTCTTTTTATTAAATTTTCGACCACATGGTATCCATCAAAATAGTTAGAAATTGTATTGGCAATACAGTTTCTAACTATTTTGATGGATACCATGTGGTCGAAAATTTAATAAAAAGAGTGACTTTCAAATAATATAAATTTACTATCGATGTCAATATATCACATAGTCAATAACATAAAATTTAATTTTTGAAATTGTAAAATTGAATATTCATTTTTAGAATTGCTGAGTATCAGAAATCTATGCTCAAGACATTGACCACTAGAGCAAGTGAGTAGAGTCTCACGGATACCCTCCACCCACCCACCTGGATGACAAACAAAACGTTAACACCAATTTCGAAATGTTAAGTTTATGTGCTATGGACGGACGGACTCACTGACTGATGGGATGGATGACCGGACGGAAAAGCGAAAACTGTATAACCCTCGGCAAACTTCATAACGACACAGAATACAGGTCAATATGAATCAAATTTTGTCAACTAAAGTTTGGAAATTATTTCTTATTTGTGACTGGAGAAATGTAGCTGATAACAATCTATATTGCTTGTTAGAAGAACGGCATTTGCTTCATTGATGGAATTGTGAAAAGTGCAGATACTGATCAGACTGTGCGAATGCACAGGCTGATCTGGATCTACACTGGTCGCAAAACCCACAAGCCACATTTCTCCAAAAACAGCGACATTTAGAGAACTCTGCATGTTGCTGATGGTGCATCGTAATCAACTTGCCGATGTAAAATATACGTTTTAATAGCGGAGAAATGCATTTCAAAACAATGATTCTCATGGTGGGTTTTCCGTATGTAACAAAAAATGTAGTCTTCATAACTAGTTAATAGGAATCATGCAAATAGATATTAACAAAATAAGTGATAAACAGCAAACATACATCAAATTCAAAGAAATTATTTTACCATGCAAACACATGCAATTCCATATAGTTGGATAGGAACATTCAAAATGTGATGTGTTAAATTATTATAACCAGAGATAATTACAATCTACTAATCTAAAAGTAGAAATGTCAATATACAAATATGTCGCTGTGACTGGAGAAATGGGCTTATGGGTTTTGTGACCAGTGTAGATCCAGATCAGCCTGTGCATCCGCAGTCTGATCAGGATCTGCACTGTTAGACACACACGTCATGTTTCTAATTAACAAAACTGATTGTTATCAGTCTACAGGAGTGTGCTATTTGATCACAAGCTACACTGGTCACAAATCCCATAAGCCCCATTTATCCAGTCATACATATGAGATGATAAGTGCTCAAATCATTGGACAAGCCTGTCATATGGCCAGATCACTGCTATATGTGTCACAGGGTGAGAAAAATGTGCTCCGGCCCGGGGCTTGAACCCGGGACCTCTGGTTTACCGTACCATCACTCTAACTTCCCCCCACAGTGAGTTACGTACCATAATATATGTACAACTAACTACAACTGCTGCCATACTATATAAACCTACATCTAAATTGACTGTTAAATACAGAAAATCAGTAGCCTATTTCACCAACATTGCAAAGTATACTACTTATGTAGCAAAGTATATTTTGAGGGAGAAATTTTCAATTTAAGGATAAATATATTAATTTTTATTATACTGAATTTATTACATTATCACAGCCATTTTGGCTGTGATAATGTAATAAATTCAGTATAATAATTCTGCATACTTTTAATCATCATATAGATGCAGTGGTTAGTTCTATATGAAGTAATGGATTTTGGAAAATATAAATGATTACTCCCTCAAAGTATACTTCGCTAGATAAGTATACTTTGCAATTTTGATGAAATTGGCTACAGGTTAGTGTCTTTCGATATCAAGTTAATCAGGCTATGCTAGGAAATGTGTAGGAATTCTGAGACTAATCTAAGAAGAGAGCCTGATAAAGTTGATACCCACAAACATTAGCCTGGTATTCTATTTATCAGGTAACTTTTTATGCTACAGAATGGGCAAATAGACGTGGATTACATTGCGTGGATTACATTAATTAAGTGATTCAGTAAGGACATGCAAGTTTGAACGGCCAATGAAACATCTGCTGTGAATTAACCGTATTTCCACATCATATCAATTTTAATACAGGATACAACTGTTTGTTTGTTTGTTGGGGTTTAACGGCCTATCAACAGCTAAGGTCATTTAAGGCCGGGTCAATGGGTTTAGTACTAAATCCCATATATTACCTGTATAAGTACATGTACATGTTCAAGTACATGTACAAAACGGGGGAAAATCCCAAAATCAGAACTGAATATTTACAATAACAAAACTATACAATGTATATTCAGATACCAGTCTGTACTTGGCGTGTCTCAAAGTGTATGTAAAATAGTACAGAGTCGTATAATGCATGTACCCTTGCTTATTATATATGTCTGTATGTCAATTGTAAATGTACAAATTTTCAAACTCTATATTATATTTTCACTATGCCATTTGTCACAATGTATTGTAAATGTTCTGTGTATGTTGTACAAGCTCATGGGCCAGTTGGCTTAATGCAAATAAACTTTCCATTATGAAAATCAAAAGTTATCAAACCATTAGTACATTGTTCAAAATAATGAAAGTGCTTATTAGGCCAATGCATACCGAGTTACCTGCTAATCTAATTCAAATTATCCTGTGCAGATATAGTATAATGCGTGACACACATTCACATGAAAAGCAAAAATTATTAAATTTTTGAAGATGAGAAAAAAAAAGCATGTTACTTTAATATGAACACAATATAATCTGAAACCTACAAGTGGTTAAAAATAACACAATGCTGTTGTTTATACATGTAAATAATATAAACACATACACACCAATTTGAACAACATTGGATAAAGAATTGACGTGCAAGGGAAATATCCTAACTTTGACTAATACAAGCACGACACCTGACATTTGTTTACACTAATGAGACCAAAGAACCAGCAAAAAACTCACACACAATCAGAGAGACCAATGGTACATTTATATGTACCGAGGAGACTGCAGTCTTCAACGTGGCACCACGTGAATGCCATAGACGTAACTGAGGGCCAAACCAGGTCTCCGATCGGGATTCAAGTAAGGATGAATCCAGATCGTTAAATAACCCATCACATGCTTCCACCATAATGCATCCTCAGAATGAAATGGGTGAATAAGCAAACCCAAGGTGCATGATCACGTGGTTACAACAACATCGCCAACTCCAAAGTAAGTATTATTTGATATTTTCCTTAATATGCAACGGATTTTGCTGAAATATGGCGCAGCAAACATGTCTTCATTAGCTGCATTTGGTGGTCCAGGGAGTTCGGCACAGACTTATATCGTTTTTGCGAAGAATCAATTTCCGTGTCGGTAGACACGGAAATTGATTCTTCGCAAAAACGACAGAAGTTTGGGTGAAAATACAAAGACCACCCAAATGTAGCTTAACAAGACGCGTTTGATGCGCCATATTTCATCATAATCCGTTACGTAATAAGAACAATATAAAACAATACTTACTTTGAATCAGATGGATTCTGGAGGTTTCAGTACTTGTTGTTGTTGTTAGTACCACGTGATCATACACCTTGAAACATATATACAGTCAAACCTCTCTCAACCGGACACAGAGAAAAGTTAATTGTGCTTAATTTTGATACTGTTTATTGCCACTTTCTCCGATGATAATGTATGATCACAAAGCACCCACGCTTGTCTTGAATTAGTCAAATGTCTGTTTTACAGTGGAACTTCTCTAAAACGAACACCCTGGGGTGTCTGGTTTAGACAGGTTCCACTATACTGACACAATAACGCCTACAGTATGGTGGTATGCTGTACATTACAAACAACAGAATAATTATGCCCTCATACATTATCATTGGATGGGCAGGCCCATAGCACACACGCACGCATGCCAACATCGCTCGCTCGCACGCACACACACACACACACACATCTATAAGCGAGTCTACTGCAACAACACATGTTATTATCTACTGCTACAAAAGCTACATCAATGGAGTAGATTTTCCTACAAACAAATACAGAAGGGAACGTTTCAACAGACCAGGATTTTACATAGCACCAAAGTAACAGTAATGACTGAATACCCCACTGCTCCAGATAAGCTGCGTATTTGCTTTAATACCCAATTAAAATTGTCAAAAACACAATTGAAATCAGAAGTAGTGAGTATCAAAAAGCAATGACAAAATTGTGGTATCTTTATCATGCTGCAATAAACAGACCACCATTATATCATATTTTTTCTTATTTTTTCCATGAAAACACATCTTGGTATTTCATTAGAGTTGTCTCCAAGGAGACAATTCTAATGAAATGCCAAGACATGTTTTCATTTAGAAGCAAACTATTCAATAATTGCTGTCTGCTGATGTGTAAACAGTAGTGTGATTTCATTTTACCCAAAAATTAAAAGTTTTAAATACGCAATTGCTTCAGAAATGATGGAGTGACAATACTCAATTATTAATTCCTTATCTGGAGTCCTGAATACCCAATGCATGAAATGGAACTATGGAGATCCTGCAATCATTAACTGTGTAAGACTACGAATTGCAATACATTAGTGCCAATAATGAGAAATGTCAACCATGTTGCAAAGATATGAATAAGTCATTAACCCTTTGAACCCGAAAGCCCGCTATATCGGTTTATGCAAACAGTGCAGATCCAGATGAGCCGGTGTCACAGAATATTCTCCCCCCCCAGAGGGGAAAATATTCGCCGAATATTTTCCCCTCCACACAAATATTCTCCCCCCCCCCCCCCCACCTCCATTCATTGTAAAATCGGGTGGGGGGGATAATATTCGGCGAATAATTTTCCCCCCGCCCCCGTCAGCCAAACCGTGTGTGATATGAGTGATGTAGGAGAGGGGGGGGGGGGTGGGGGGGGGGGGGATAATATTCGGCGAATAATTTGCCCCCCCCCCCCCCCTCCTAGTCAGCCAAACCTTCTGTGATATGAGTGTTGTGTAGAGGAGTGATAATATTCGGCGAATAATTTGCCCCCCCCCCCGCCCCCCGGTCAGCCAAACCGTCTGTGATATGAGTGTGGTGTAGAGGAGAGGTGGGGGGGATAATATTCGGCGAATAATTTGCCCCCGCCCCCCGCCCCCGGTCAGCCAAACCGTCTGTGACATGAGTGTGGTGTAGAGGAGAGGTGGGGGGGATACTATTCGGCGAATAGTTTGCCTCCACCCCCGCCCCCCGGTCAAGCCAAACCGTCTGGTGACATGAGTGTGGCGTAAGGAGGACAAGGTGGGTGGGGATTAAGAATTATTCGGCGAATAAATTTGCCCCCCGCCCCCCGGTCCAGTTCCCAAACCCGTCATGTTGACCATGAGTGTGGTGGAAGAAGGAGAGGTGGGGGGGATAATATTCGGCGAAATAATTTGCCCCTCCCCCCCCACCCCCCCCCCCCCCCCGGTCAGGCCAAACCGTCTGTGATAATGAGTGGAGTAGAGGAGAGGATTGAGGGGGGGAATAATATTCGGTGAACTAATTTGGCCCGCCCGCCCCCGCCCCCCAGTCAGCCAAACCCTCAGTGATATGAGTGTTGTGTAGAGGAGGAGAGGGGGGATAATATTCGCGGGGCGAATATTTTGCCCGGCCCCCCGCCCATTGCCCAGTCAGCCAAACCCTCTGTTAGATATGAGTATGATGTAGAAGGAGAGGTTCCAGGGGGGGGGGGGACAATATTCCGGTTTCGGCAAATATTTTTGCCCCCCGCCCCCCGGTTCAGCCCAAACCCTCTGTGATATGAGTGTGGTGTAGAGGAGAGGGGGGGGGATCAATATTCGGTGAATATTTTGCCCCCCGACGCCCAGTCAGCCAAACCCTTTGTTTTTGATAATGAGTGAGAATGTAGATGAGAGGTGGGGGAGGGGGGGGAATAATATTGCTGGCGAATATTTTGCCCCCCCACCCCCGCCCCCCGGTCAGCCAAACCGACTGGATGAGTTGAGTGTGTGTAAGATGAAGAGGGTGGAGGGTGGGGAGGGGGGGGAAAATTTAAAATTGGTAATAAATTTGGCGCCCCAGTCAGCCAGAACCCTCTCTGATAATGAAGTGCTTGCTAGAGGAAGGGGGGGGGGGGGGGGGGGGGGGGGGGGGGGGGAGGGGGGGGGGGGGGGGGAAAACAAATTTCGGCCGAATTAATTTGCCCCCTGCCCCCTGGTCAGCCAAAACCGTCTGTGATATGAGTGTTGATGTAATGAGGAGGGGAGGGAGGGGGGAGGTGGGGGAAAAAATTTGGTGAAATAATTTTGCGCCCCAGTCAGCCAGGGACCCCTCCTCTGATATGAGTGTGGCTGTAGATGAGAGGGGGGGGGGGGCGGATAATATTCGGCGAATTATTTTGCCCCCCGTCGCCCAGTCAGCCAGCCCAAAACCCTCGTGATATGAGTGTGATGTAGATGAGAGGTGGGGGGGGGGATAAAATTTGGCGAATATTTTGCCCCCCGCCCCCCGGTCAGCCAAACCATCTGTGATATGAGTGTGATGTAGAGGAGAGGGTGGATAATATTCGGCGAATAATTTGCCCCCCGGCCCCCCCCCCCCCAGTCAGCCAAACCCTCTGTGATATAAGTGTGGTGTAGAGATGAGGGGGGGGGGGATAATATTTGGCGAATATTTTGCCCTCCGTCGCCCAATCAGCCAAACCCTCTGTGATATGAGAGCAATGTAGGGGAGAGGGGGGGGGGATCATATTTGGCAAATAATTCGCCGACCAGGGTGATGTAGAAGAGAGGGGGTGTGGGATTTCTATTTGGCGTAAATGTAATATGTAAATGTTGTTAAATTGACATAGTAGTGACAACTGTAGTGTAGGAAACTTTACATTTATGCTTATTTATTCTTCTCTTTTTATTCTGCCCTAATTTGTACAGGAAATTGAATTTGAACTTGCTGAATATCCTTAGTTTCAGTTTGTGTCACCTGAATGTCCATATATTTTTTCAGTACATGAAAAACGTTATAGTATTTATTGCAGTTCTAAATGTACAAGTAATGCATTTTTACATGAAAATGAACGTCACATGCATAATGATGTCATGATATGAACTGTGTATCGTCACCATTCTCATTGCATGTTTATGTTGTATAATTTAATGTAAATTGGACAAAAAAGAAGTCAAAAGTGATCCGTACATACATTCGGCTTGGCCACAATCAGGGCTCAGTAGAACCTTTCACTTTTAGACAAAAATCACTTGTTTTTCCAGCTCCAAAGTCATTACCAAACTACAATATTATATATCATGCTTATTTACCCGAAATATCAGTTACATAGCTATCACAGTTTGTTCGCAATACGGGCTGGAAGTTGGTTGGTAAAGGTCGTCACAGACTCTACACAGTTGGTGAAATGTATTTTTCAATTAATAATTGCTTTTGCAAAAACATCATTTATGTGGCAAATGTGCTATTTACAATTAAGTATATGCTAATGTGATTGTATCTCAATAAATGTTTTACAAAATTTCCATCAAAAATAGTTATTCCTCGACAATTGAAATTTGCATCATTTTCAAAAAAAAATAATTACTGTTCTCTCTGTTCTTTGAAATCAATAACCCCTATCTTAAGAAAGACATTAATAAATGTATAGTTTCGTGGTAATCTGTGATACAGTACTCTGATATATGTATCGTATTGTACAGGTGTAGTCACTTAGTTTAATAGTTATTGAGTATCGAATACGTGTATGAAAAAGTGTCACAGACTCTACAAACGGGACAATACATTAATTATGCTGTAAATAACAGAAACATCCTAGCTACTGTGCGCTTTTTCCATGCTAGCGATGTATAATAGTGTGTGTGTAGCTATAGATAGTGATAAACAGTAACATTACAATTTACAAAACTGCTGGATACGCAAAATAACTTTAAAAATATGGTTATTTGTTTCATAAAAGCGCTTGAAATCACATGTATCCATGATCAGAGTATATAAAAAGATAGTGAAATGCGTCCCAACACACATACCTACTGGTTCAAACATGAACACATTTATTAATATAGACAAATAAGTTGCCGTGCTCACAATTAAACTCATTTAATCCAATGTCACAGACTCTACCAAAAATAGAGTAAAAAACCATAAGGGGGGCAATGAGTAAGGAAGTATTGTTCAGTGGTTATCATGGATCCCTTGACTTTGTCATGTTATATTTAAAGTAGTAATACCATAGGCACACATGCTTTGGATATAAATAAAACAAATCATCAGTGTGATACGAACTAACTTTAATGAAGAAACGAAAACACGAAAATTCAAAAAGTCTTGACCACACCGCTATCATTTACTACATGTAGCTGTCCGTCCGGAAAAAAGTAGCACTGCTCATGGTCCCGCTGCAAAAATGCAGCACAGTTTGTCTCTGCTTGGTCATAATTGTTGGCTGAGGCAAAATGCTTATAATGGAGCTTTTAGGCTCCCATGACTCGTCAGACTTGTTATATGCTTATATTTGTAATGGTTGATATTTTTGGTAGAGTCTGTGACGCCAGGCATTGAATTGAAATATATTGCCAGTAATAATTAATTCTTAGTATATATGACTGCAATTAAGCTTCAGTTCATTGTGTGCTAGTTTGGCAACTATAATAGATTTGAAAAGTGTTTGCATATGTCAAATGCATGTATCAAAGTCAATTTATATTACACATGAACAACTGACACGTGCATAAAAAGCTATACAATATGAGAAATTTCATTATTGTATTGAATTTTGACAGTATTATGAGTATGCAGTATGGTATACAATCACTAGATTCAATATTATGTTACAAAATGTCTTGCTAAGTAGTTTTAACGATTTTTTTATAATTGAAGTAATTGCGTCACAGACTCTACACCGTCACAGACTCTACATTTTCATATATTCAGAAGGATGGTCACTGTTTCAAGGGATTGCCATTTATAATAATTGTTAGTTCCATACTAGAGTGTGGGTACAAATATATTTGAACTATATATTAAGATTAAAAAGTTATTTGGGCGTCACAGACTCTACATGTTTTTTACTGAATAAAAAGTTAGATGTTTGAAAGAGCGGTAAATTTTTTTTTCGGGAATAAGATATATTATTTTACATAAATTGTCTTCAATGTGGTTAAGTAGCTGATCTTGAGTCATTTGCACCATACTATATGTCCTTTGTCTCTTTCTTATTATATATTTACTAGTAAAGGGGGTAAATTATCTCAAATCTATAACGAACCATGCCTACAGCTAACTTCCAGCTATAATCTTATTTGTTTAGGTATTATGATAATATGAACGACAGTTGATAGGTAATTGAATCGGCTACAAAGTGGTATATACTAACAACATGAACTTATTAAGTATGGTTTAATTAAAAACAACTGAAAAGTAACTTTTTTCAAGTGAAAGGTCATAACGCTGAAATTGGGCTAAAAATCACACGAAAATTGGCAATATTTTTTTTATAGAAGCTGCTGCATATTTTATTTTTTTGGGGTTTGCGAGATTGAATACTAAAGTGTATTTCCATTGCTAAAATACATCTCTTTGTCATATTTGGAAAGAGATAGAACACTATAACATCCAAAAATAATCTAATGAGCCCTGATTGTGGCCAGGCCGATTGCCAAGGTAACGATAAAATAAGCATGTGTCATGTGACAATATAAATTATGTTCTGATTTAATTTGAAATAGGTATATCTATATACACACCAAATATTAGACCTTAAATTGAGTTATAAAACTTTTCCACAAATTTAATGAACACCCCTCGTATACTAGGCTATATAGCTATATACCATGCAGACAAAAAATCATACATGTATACTGTTACATTGCCACTTATGAATCAATAAAATGTTGTTTCCAGTTACATGCAGTTTTTATCAAGTAATTAGTTTAACCAGGTGGCACAATTGGCAAATTATTCACCGAACATTACCCCCCCCCCCACCCTCTCCTCTACATCACACTCATATCACAGACGATTTGGCTGACCGGGGGCGGGGGCATAATTATTCGCCGATATATCTCGCTCCTCCTACATCACACTCATATCACAGAGGGTTTGGCTGACTGGGGGGCGGGGGGATGGCGCAAATTATTCTCAGGCGATATTATCCCCCCCCCACCTCTCCTCTACACAACACTCATATCACAGAGGGTTTGGCTACTGGGGGGCGGGGGGCAAAATGTTGCCGAATATTATCACCTCTCCTCTACACCACTACATCATATCAAGAGGGTTTGGCTGACTGAATCGGGGGGCAAATTATTCGCCGAATATTATCCCCCCCCACCTCTCCTCTACACACACTCATATCACAGAGGGTTGGCTGACTGGGGGGCGACAAAATGTTCGCCAAATATTATCCCCCCCACCTCTCTCTACACCACATCATATCACAGAGGTTTGGCTGACTGGGGGGCGGGGTGGGGGGCAAATTATTTGCCGAATATTATCCCCCCACCTCTCCTCTACACAACACTCATATCACAGAGGGTTTGGCTAACTGGGGGGCGGGGCAAAATTAATTCGCACCGAATAATTATCCCCCCCACCTCTCCTCTACACAACACTCATATCACAGAGGGTTTGGCTGACTGGGGGGCGGGTGGGGGGCAAATTATTCGCCGAATATCCCCCCCACCCCCCTCCTCTCCTCTACACCACACTCATATCACAGAGGGTTTGGCTGACGGGGGGGGGGTGGGGGGGGGGGGGGGGGGGGGGGGGGGGGAATTATTCGCCGAATAATTATCCCCCCACCCTCTCCTCTACATCACACTCATATCACAGACCGGTTTGGCTGACTGGGGGGCGAGGGGGGGGGGGGGGGGGCAAATATTCGCCGAATATTATCCCCCCCCACCTCTCCTCTACATCACACTCATATCACAAGAGGGTTTGGGCTGACTGGTGGGCGACGGGGGGGCAAAATATTCCGCCGAATATTATCCCCCCCCCCCCCTCCTCCTCTACATCGCACTCATATCACAGAGGGTTTGGCTGACTGGGCGATCAGGGGGGCAAAATATTGGCAGAAATATTATAACCCCCCCCCCCCCTCTCCTCTACATCACACACATATCACAGAGGTTTGGCGGAGGGCAAATTATTCGCTGAATATTACCCCCCTCACAGTAAATAGTAATAAAAGTCAGGAAAAAGGGGGGGGGGGGAGAATATTCCGGTGGTTGGAGGGCAAAATATATTCGGCGAACATTCTACCCCCCGGGGGGGAAAATATTCGTAATGAGGGGGAGATTATTTGCCTGGGGGGGAGAATATTCGGCGAATATTCTGCCCCCGGGGGGGAAAATATTCTGGGGGGAAAATATTTGTTTACACCGGCTCGTAACGAGCCGTCTCATCAGGATCTGCACTGTTTGAAAGTAATTTTCATATTTTTGAGAACAAAAACATCCCCTTTTCATAAATGGACGAATCCGAAAATCATTTTGTGACCAGTGGATTGGTCGGAACATTAGCGTATCACAGTCCATTCCAGTTCCTTAGGGTTGAAAGGGTTAAATACCAAAGCCAGTAGAGGGCAATACAAAGTTAGTTGAAGAAGTAACATACATGTACATGTATGCAGGGATTCTGCTGGCGATCGCCACTTTCGCAATTGGCGATAAAAATAAACAATTGACGATAAAAATAAACAATTGGCGATAAAAAATTACAATTTTCGGAAAAAAATCCAAAAAGAAAAAAATCTTTTTTTTTTTTGGACTTTTTTTTACCCGAAAATTGTAATTTTTTATCGCCAATCGTTTTATTTGTTTTGAAGTGGCGATTTTTTTATTTTCCCCAGCGGAATCCCTGTGTATAAAAGCCAATATATTAGACAAGCAGTACACATTTTAAATATGACATTAGGGAGGCATAACTGAATCAACATTAGTAATTTAACTTGATCCATGCCAGATTACGTTCGATCCACTATTTCTCGAAGTATTTCAATTCTTTTCTCCGCGAAAGTAAACGGTGTGACCACACATTGAAGACGGTTACAATGTGTGGTCACAACATAATTATACTTTTACGGAGAAATGAGGAAAACAGAGAAATGAAATGATTTGAAGTCGTGATCGAATAAATCAGTTCCAGCATGGAATTACCCAATTGTTTGTATTAGTCCCGTAACAGTTACAAACAAGCTTCTGGCAAAATGGTGAGAAACCAAAATATTTAGATAATACATTGTATGACACAGGTTTGCCTTAGAGAAACAGAAACCAGTCATTGGGACATGTTGAACAGATACGCATGTTACGGATCAGTAGCCTATTTCACCAACATTGCAAAGTATACTTTTCTAGCAAAGTATACTTTGAGGGAGAAATTTTCAATTTAAGGATAAATTTATTAATTTTTATTATACTGAATTTATTACATTATCACAGCCATTTTGGCTGTGATAATGTAATAAATTCAGTATAATAATTCCGCATACTTTTAATCATCAAATATATGCAGTCGTTAGTTCTATACGAAATAATGCATTTCAGGAAAAATAAATTATTACTCCCTCAAAGTATACTTTGCTAGAAAAGTATACTTTGCAATGTTGGTGAAATAGGCTACAGAATAACTCACTATTCGGCTTACATGCACACTTAGACCTTCTGTAGCCTATTTCACCAACATCGCAAAGTATACTTTTCTAGCAAAGTATACTTTGAGGGAGTAATCATTTATTTTTCCCGAAATTCATTATTTCATACAGAACTGACGACTGCATATATTTAATGATTAAAAGTATGCAGAATTATTATACTGAATTTATTACATTATCACAGCCATTTTGGCTATGATAATGTAATAAATTCAGTATAATAACAAGAAATGAGGCAAAGCCACGAAGGCCAGGTTTTTTCCAAGCATAGACACTTGGATAACATAATTATACCCACTTTTTGTAGACTAGATGGCCGTGGCTTGCATGTCGTGCCTTGGGGCGAGGCATGGACACTAAAAAAATTAGATATAGTAGATGGAAAAACTTTAACCAAAAAACTTTAACCGGACACACGGACGAACGGACGAACGACGAACGGACGGACGTATGCCAAAATGCTGACGATATCGCGCTTTCCGCAAGCAGGTGTGACAATGATGATAAACACCCATGTGAGTATCAAGGTATTGGTTGTGAAGCAGTTGCAGAGATATAGTACACGAAAAAACTTTAACAAAAAAAATTCAAAGTAATTTGAACTTGACATAGGGCACAGGATCGCGCTTTCCGCAAGCAGGTGCGACAATGATGATAAACACCCATGTGAAGTATCAAGATATTGGGTTGTGAAGCAGTTGCAGAGATATAGTACACAAAAAAACTTTAACAAAAAAATTCAAAGTAATTTGACCTTGACATTGGGCACAGGATCGCGCTTTCCGCAAGCAGGTGCAACAATGATGATAAACACCCATGTGAAGTATCAAGGTATTGGGTGAAGCAGTTGCAGAGATATAGTACACAAAAAAACTTTAACAAAAAAATTCAAAGTAATTTGACCTTGACATTGGGCACAGGATCGCGCTTTCCGCAAGCAGGTGCGACAATGATGATAAGCACCCATGTGAAGTATCAAGGTATTGGGTGAAGCAGTTGCAGAGATATAGTACACGAAAAAACTTTAACAAAAAAATTCAAAGTAATTTGACCTTGACATTGGGCACAGGGGCCGCACGGTTGGGGGTTAGAATGAAAATATGGATGATGATAAACACCCATGTGAAGTTTCAAGGTAATGGGCGAAGCAGTTGCAGAGATATAGTATAACGAAAAAGTTTTGTTTTAACCAAAAAACTCTAACCAGACGTATGTTAAAAAGTTAACGTTGAAAATGGCTAAGTCAATTACGTAGAAATAATAGGTGAAAGTAAAAAAATGGTCACATGTTGGATAGTTGTATGTGGTAGGCACCCCTTGGTTATGAAGCTGTGAAAGTTGGTGGTCCTAGGTGGTACAGTACCAAAGAAATGGACTTAAAAACACGAAAACTTAACATTGTAAACGCGAAAACTTAACATTGAAAATGGCTAAGTCGACTGCGCGGAAAAAATGGGTGAAGTTAAAAAAAAAGTAACATGTTGGATAGTGATATGTGGTGGGTACCCCTTGATTATGAAGCTGTGAAAGTTTGGTGGTCCTAGGTGGTACAGTACGAAAGAAATGGACTTAAACACGAAAACTTAACATTGTAAACGCGAAACTTAACATTGAAAATGGCTAAGTCGATTATGCGGATGGGTGAAGTTAATAAAAAAAAGTAACATGTTGGATAGTGATATGTGGTGGGCACCCCTTGATTATGAAGCTGTGAAAGTTTGGTGGTCCTAGGTGGTACAGTAACAAAGAAATGGACTCAAACACGAAAACTTAACATTGATTGTGGACGCCGCCCGCCCGCCGCCCGCGCCCGCCCGCCCGCCCGCCAGGCTTTCGCCAATCCAATAGCCTGGATTTTTTTTCAAAAAACCTGGCTAAAAATTAATAATCTTATCCTTAAATTGAACATTTCTCCTTCAAATATACTTTGCTAGAAAAGTATACTTTGCAATTTTGATGAAATCAGCTACAGATGTGTATACAGGTTTAAACCCAAAAAGGAAACCATAATTGTAAACATGGCACCAGTGCACAGAAACCATATCAATTTGTAATCTCAAAACGTAGCTTAGATTAGAAATTCAGACGTTGATTTGAAGATGAAAGTGGCAATCGCCAGCGGAATCCCTGGTTTTTTTTTTGTTGCGAAAGCATGGAGGTTGGAAGTTGCTAATAATAGTGCTATCTTCACAACTTTCAAACTTGTATCGGTAGAAGAAATTGGAGATGATTACAAGAGAGCCCCAGGTTATCTCTAAGGCAACGCAGTCCCAGTACCGTGACTACAGACACTTCTAAGCATGTACTTGATCCAGAATCGTATTAACCCTTTAATGTCGAATTAAATCTTGTTGTCTGTCGATTTTATTTTTTTTATCAACAAAAACAAAGTTTGGCAGCACTTTAGAATCATTTCCAATGAAAATGATTCTAAAGTGCAGCCAAACCATGTGTTTATTGAGACCACGAAGGCAAAATATGAAACAGCAGACAATAACTTTTGTTTCCAAAATTCTCAGAGTTAAGATGTTTTATTGATTATCATCACAAGTCGTTTTTGCGAAGAATCGATTTCCGTGTCTCTGACACGGAAATCGGTTCTTCGCAAAAACGACAGAAGTTCCTGTGTCACAAAGCTTTTTGAGAAAGATCTCAAATGGCAACTAGACTTCAACTAATCAAACTGCTTGACGTTGAGCATGAGATTGACATACAGCAAGTTTTATATTCACATGTCAGGGGAAAATTTGGGCACAAATGTGTGTAATTTTATACTCAAAATCAGACAGCTTGATTGGTCGTAACCGAGTACAGCTCAGGCTCGACCAATCAAACTTCCTGATTTCGAGCATGAGGATGGAGTACATACTCAGAAATGTTCATATGCACGGCACTAGATCTAGAGTACGGCAGTGAAAGTAAACATGATATGGATTCCATTCCGAACACTTACAATGGTGGTAACAGGAGTGGCGGCAGACTCGGGGGCCTGACTGTCATTGGTCGCTCCAGAGGTCGCAGTTGAGTTATCAAAGGTCACAGCCTCATTCTCAGATCCACCTTTCTCAGAGAGACCGAGTGACCCCGACCCGTGACCCTGACCAGGTGAGCTGGGGGAGGACACGGACGAAGCGGAACTCACATTTGACCTTGAACTGACGGGCGACACTGATCTCTGATGATCAGTTGCCATGGGAACTGGTGTCGACCCTGCCAACCTTTGAAGGTCATTGCGACTCGGCAAGGGAGATGGGGGAGACGGGGCCCATTTACGTTTCGTTGATGCAGTTAGGAAGGGATTCAGGGATGATCGCTGGTTTGGGGGCGTGGCCGGGGGAGATAACTCCTGCTCCTCCTCGTCCAGGTCATCGGCAAAGGGATTTAACTCCTTCTGGTAGGGATCAGATCGCTGTAGGCTGCCTCGTGGAGACGGGGTTGGGGCAAAGTTCTGGGGCAAAGTGTTCATGTAGAGGTTTTTACTGTTGGGGGAGGCGGGGGCGCGGAGCAGGGCCACCTTTTTATCGATGGTGTAGTCAATCATGATCTCCTCATCGCGCTGCTTACAGGGCGGGGGTGGGCGCGGGGGCGGGTGGCCACCCTTGGTTGTTGTGGCGATGGACGCCGGGCGTGGGGGCACCTGCGGGGACTGGGGCGGGGTCTCGGCAGAGATCCTAGACGGCGGTGGTGGTCTGGCTGGCGACCTTGACCTTTGCTCCTCCGCTGACCCCTCTGGTTTGACCAATGAGTGGCGGACTTGAGGGGTTGGGGAATTCCGCATTTCCACCTGCGTGTCCTGCATATAGGAATAAACAGTTAGGTGTGAATGATGCAAACGGTGACTAACTAACGGGAACGTAGATCAGCTGGTTTGATGTTTGTATAAATGTTCAATCCTACTTATAGTTGAATGGAACTAAAGTTGTAAAAACAGGAATGGGTCATACCAAGGTTTCAGGGCAGGGAGAGTAGGCTGCATTAACCCTTTCAACCCTAACTAACTGGAATGGGCTGACCCATGTCATTTATCAGATTAATCCATTTATTCACTCGTTTTTGCTCATTACGATCCGTCTCATCTGGATCTACACTATATGCAAACACAGCATTCGGGTTGAAAAGGGTTGAAGGTACATGCACGTATGCTAGACATGCAATCACATCGACAGCTACGATAATTATAACTGCCTACAACATTCAGTCAACACAAAATTAGTGCAGAGATTAATATGACCAAAAATGGCAGCAATTACAAAATGTTTGTCAAATCTACCAATAAAATGTGACAAATCATGTTTCTACACATGTTAAATTTCATATAATACAGAAAGCACGTTTTAATGATGCAGACTCTGGTATATGTAAATTTGCTCACATATGTGTAGTTTATTCAAACACCCTGGGGCCCCGTTTCACTAAACTTCTTACGACTAAAATGTTCGTAAGTGCAGACTTAGAATAGTCGGTAAATTTCAATTGATGGATTTACATTTATTGAGCATATATGCTCAATAAATGTAAACCCAATACTTGTTTACAAGAACACAATGTTATTGTGAAATTTACAGACTATTATAGTTTTGCACTTACGAACATATTAGTCGTACGAAGTTTAGTGAAATGGGCCCCTGGATAATGTGAGGCCTGTCAGTACACAAATGCACCCCCCCCCCCCCCCCGAGGCAGATTGGAGAAACTCCGACAAACTACTGCCATGGTTTGGTCACTAAATTCCCCAAATGGAAAAAGAACATTTGACTGTAGGCATTATGTAAATATCATAAATTATCTAACATTGACACATGACAACAATAACAACTAATTGCATTAATTAATTACATTAATTAAACGAAGAAAAAAGGAAATAATTGTGTAAGATGTAAGAAATATAAATGACAAGAATGTTTTTGATAAAGTCAAGGTAAGTCAAAGGCTTGCGAGCATTCAATGCAGATATTAAAGAGTGAACCCAGGAGAAAATGTGCCTTGACACTAGCGAGACATTCCTTGAAAAATGATCAAAAATTATGCAAAAGGTACACACAAAAAAATGCATGATAGCGGCGAAAATATCCGCCAAAAGAATTAGTAGTATATGTTTTATTTCTGTAAATATGTCTTGAAATTTCATTAGAATTGAGTCCTCAGGACTCAATTCTAATGAAATTCCAAGACATATTCATGATATTTACGAGGCGAAAGACAAGAAAATATGATGACTTTTTGTCCGCTAGTTTTGAACTATTTATAGCCCACAAGTTTCCCAGCATGCAATGAGTTAATGTCATGTGCACACAATTATCCCATGGGCAACATAAAATGTCTTTGTATCAACGATCACAATCATTGTTATGCCACAATATCCACCTCATATTTTATATAGAGGATTTTCCGTGAGTGATGATTTAATATGATATTTATTAAACAAGTTTACTGATTTCATAAGAAAAATCAGTCAACGAGTTTAATAAATATCATATATCAACACAAATGTTAGATTCTATTTATTGCATACATGTAAGCACATCGTCATAACTAGAAGATGTATTGATTATCTAACATGTTTTCTGTAGCGGGCTCATTTGCATATTTATTACACGAGTGTATTATGATTTTTACTACACGGTGTTAATAGACTGTGAAATTTATGCAATAAATATATTTTATAGTAATTTTATCAAACAGAATTTGAATGCACAACGATTGCAAATTGCAAATAAAATAGAAATCGATGCCACACACATATTGAGTGAAGAACATTTTATTCTGTGCCAATGCATCATGCATCTTGCATGCAGTATTACGTACCCCTTACACCGCTATATTATTTATTGTCGTCCGCTGTTTATTTTCTATTTTCCATTTTTATCACCAAAAACATGCTTGGACAGCACTTTAGAATCATTTCCTACATGCTTCAGTGGAAATGATTGTAAAGTGCTGTTAAACCATGTTTTTATTGAGAAATAAGGCTAGATATAAAGCAACAGCAGACAACAATTGTTGTGTGTAGCGGCTAAGGGTTAGTTTTACCAATTTGTGACACAATATATTTATTTTTTTATATTTGAGGTTTCAGCAATCGAGTCCCGCAAGGGAAGTAGAATACTTTTTTTTATTAATTCGTTCCCACGAAATAACAATTCGTTTCCACGAAATAACAATTTGTTCCATCAATTTAACAATTCGGTCCCACAAATTAACACGAATTAACAATTCGTTCCCTCAATTTAACAATTCGTTCCCACAAATTAACACGAATTTAACCTCAATTTAACCACGGGAACGAATTGTTAAATCATGGGAACAAATTGTTATATCGTGGGAACGAATTGTTAATTCGAGGGAACAAATTGTTAATTCGAGGGAACGAATTGTGAACGAATTGTTAATTCGAAGAAACAAATTGTTAATTCGAGGGAATAAATTGTTATATCATGAGAACGAATTGTTATTTCGTGGGAATGAATTAATAAAAAAAGTCCATGTCCCCCGCGGGGCTCTGTAGGCTTTAACACAGATGGTGCATGCTGCAAGCCGAACGGGGAAACAGAAGAATATTGCCTTACAATAGCCGTGAGCTCCGTCTAAAATTGTGAAAAGAAATAAAACTACGACATACAGCTTTAATAGAGCTTAACATCAAGGACACTGTTTATGATCTGTAAACTCACTTCATGTCAGACACTGTCACACATTACAAATGTTCCTAACCCTTACAATGTTAAATTTTTTCTATGTAAACATGTTTTAACAGTACATGAGAATTGTCTCCAAGGGAGACAATTCTCTTGTGCTGTTCAAATATGTCTTTGTTAAAAATAAGCTAGAAATGAAGAACAGCACTCAACAATGTAAATGCTTTGATTTAACGACGGCACTGGCTTGATGAACTTGCATGTCGTGGCCGACTATTTAAGTCCCCATCCGATAGGACTAGGCTAGCACAAAGTTGTCTTGCCCATGGACACACCGAATTGACCATTCGCAGCGGTCGAGGTGGGAATCGAACCCGGGGTCTCAACAATATTTGGTTTCATCATTTAAGGGTTACAATGGTGAAACCCTTCATTGCGACAATAGCCATCAGACAATGGCAATTATTGCCCACCTGTACAGCTCAATAGACACACAAATGCCAAACGCATCACTTTATCTTCAGAAATGGTTTCTTTTTTAGACTGAATAGCCGGTGAGTCTGTATCTAACATGAAATGAGGTATAAAGAAAATGTGTGAGTTAAAATCAGGAAGGATGAATGAGATAGAGAGATGAAATAGAACAAGGTGTTAACGATAATCAGCATCTATAGGCCAAGATCAGCCAACATGTGCTACATGTGTGTTGCAGAACGATCACGCTGTAACCGTGGATCAACAGTGGCGTGTTGATGTCTACTATGTCCACCATGGTCAATTTATTTTGTGTCCCCCCACCCCCTCACCCCCTCCACCACCATCCACTCCAACCCAAAATTATCAATGAATTCAATTTTGATTGTGTTCCCTGTTGCCTATCTACAGTGACAATGTCTGTTCATGATCGCAAAGTATACAAACGTCTCTAAATGCTAATGTACATGAATTACAGTCGAACATCCACAAAACACTTACAAAGACGTAACTATCCTACTGTCACAAGGCAAGAAAAATGGAAAAATGCGCACACCGCCGCATTACTCAAACCCTGGACCTCAGGTTTACTGTACCAGAGGCCTGTTTCACTAATCTCTGAACAATAAAACTGTTTGCACTAAGATTTTCACAATTTTATGTAACAAATGAATGCGGTTCACTACAGCTCCATGTACTACCTACATACATGGTCAGGGATTCCGCTGGCGATCGCCACTTTCGCAATTGGCGATAAAAATAAACAATTGGCGATAACAAATTACAATTTTCGGGAAAAAAAATCCCAAAACATTTTGTATTTGTTTTTTTCTCTCGAAAATTGTATTTTTTTATCGTCAATTGTTTTATTTTTCTTGAAGTGGCGATTTTTTTATTTTCCCCAGCGGAATCCCTGCATGGTGCATAATAATCTGCATAAATCCCACACAAATTTCTAAACATTGTTGGCAATTTCAGTTTACACACTTCAGAGAGCCATACACGGTAATACTGACTAGATGGCCGCGGCCCGCATGTCGCGCCCACCGAGGCTTTGATAGTATACCGAAAAACTTTAACCAAAAGCTTTAACCAAAATCTAAATCTTTAACCGGACCCACGTACATACAGACGGATGTACGTATGTACACCATTCTGCCAGCATTGAAGTCCAATGCTCAACCACTAGACATCAACCCATCTACTTAGGGGAAAAAGGAATATCTACAAACAAATTTACGGATTTATTGAATGAAGGTGTACGAAGGATACAGCTGTCTATAAGCCACACCGTTGTACCAACAGTAACCATAGTAACTACGCACCTGTGGGACGGGCATCTTGGCGGCAGGAACCGTGGCAACAAACACCTGGTCGCTGCTCGAACTCGCTTTTCTACGATCTATACTACTGTAGCTGTAACATAGAAATGAGAAATCTGAAATAACCCGCTATGTACATGTTATTTTGTACATACAAACATGTGCGATTTTTCATGAAATATATTTACAGAAACTGTGATATTTTCGGTAAATGATGTCGAAAGGTTGTGAAATTCTCATAGCAAATGCTATTACCGCATTTGCTATGAAACTTTTATCACCTTTCGACATCATTTACCGAAAATAACGTAAATTTTGTACATAGTTTTCATGAGATATCGGACATGTTCTTAGGTACAAAATCACATGGCCTCTCATATAGGAATAACTAACTTTTTTCTTTTTAGAATTTATTGGGGTATACATTTTTAAAAGTTCAACTACCGGTATACTGGTTGGCGGCCAGACTAGCATTCTGGCTGAAGCCAGACTACCTGGTTTGTTTAATTTTACTGTGTGTCACTCTCAGTTATCTCCGCGAATAATAATATAATAATATTCAACCTGATGCATTGGGGAGAAAATCCCAAATTCAGAATGCAATATTTACATCGAAAAAAAATATCTATTTAACGCTGAAATTATACTGAATTTATTACATTATCACAGCCATTTTGGCTGTGATAATGTAATAAATTCAGTATAATAATTTTGCATATGTACTTTTAATCATCAAATATATGCAGTCGTTAGTTCTGTATGAAATCATGCATTTCGGAAAAAATAAATGATTACTCCCTCAAAGTATACTTTGCTAGATAAGTATACTTTGCAATTTTTATGAAATCGGCTACTGATATGTACGGACTCGGTGTGAACATAAACACGCCTTCCTATACTTCCTCCAGTTTAGAGAGGTTTCATTGTGAAATTGTTGTTGTTGTTGGTGTTTAACAGCCTATCAACAGCTAAGAACATTTAAGGCCGGGCCAACGGGTTTGATCCCGCATTTAACCTGCTGTATTGGGGGTAAAATCCCAAAATCAGAACGGAATAGTTACATCAAAATAAATATATATTCAGGAACATACCACACCAAAGCCACTATGCCCCTTCCCTTAAAAGTAATAGGAGTATGAATAATCATATTACTCATATAAGGGGTACATGTATAACTAGATTCAACCCTCACATATAAGAAAGCCAAAGACATATATGAGGGCCAAACCAAGTTTCCGGTCGGGATTCCGGTAACGATGAATCCCGATCGTTAAATTACTCCATTGCATGCTCTCACCTGCCACCCACCCCTCCTCCCCTTCCATTGTTTTGTTTGTTTCTTTGTTTGTTGGGGTTTAACGGCCTATCAACAGCTAAGGTCATTTAAGGCTGGGTCAATGGGTTTAGTATTAAATCCCATATATTACCTGTACAAGTACAAGTACATGTACATGTTCAAGCACATGCACAAATGGGGGTAAAATCCCAAAATAAGAACTGAATATTTACAACAAGAGCACCGCGGAGCAAAATGTCCCGCCTGGCGCAGTTTGATAGTATATAAGGAGCTTGTAATAACCTTGGGGTTAGTGAGCACCATGGGCTTTCTGTAGAATGATGCGGGATGTTGTTACAAATGCATGTATGGAATATTAAAGCATAAACTGAGCGTTAATTTTTCCAAACACGGAAATTTCTAAGTCAGTTACCTTGACCTTTGGGGTTAGCGGGCACCATGGGCTTTCTGTAGAATGATGGGCTTTCTGTAGAATGATGCGGGATGTTGTTACAAATGCATATATGGAATATTAAAGCATAAACTGAGCGTTAACTTTTCCAAACACGGAAATTTATAATTCAGTGACCTTGACCTTTGGGGTTGGTGGGCACCATGGGCTTTCTGTACAATGATGCGGGATGTTGTTACAAATGCATGTATGGAATATAAAGCATAAACTGAGCGTTAACTTTTCCAAACACGTAAATTTCTAAGTCAGTGACCTTGACCTTTGGGGTTAGCGGGCACCATGGGCTTTCTGTAGAATAATGCGCTTTCTGTAGAATGATGCGGGATGTTGTTACAAATGCATGTATGGAATATTAAAGCATAAACTGAGCGTTAATTTCTAAGTCAGTGACCTCGACCTTTGGGGTTAGCGGGCACCATGGGCTTTCTGTAGAATGATGCAGGATGTTGTTACAAATGCATGTATGGAATATTAAAGCATAAACTGAGCGTTAATTTCTAAGTCAGTGACCTTGACCTTTTGGGTTAGCGGGCCATTTGTTTGATGCCCAATAAGCATACAAAGTTTCCAGCAAATCTGACTTACGGTTACAGAGATGGTAGGTATGTGAAAATTTTAACGCAAATTTTGACAGACCTTGACATAGGGGCACAGGGGCTGCATGAGTGGGACACAGCATGAATATATGGATGATGACTAATAAGCATATGAAGTTTCAAGTCAATGTGACTTAGGACTGCAGAGATATAAGGTATTTAAAAACTTTAACGCAGATTTCGGACGGACGGACGGACGGATGGACGGACACCTGGACGTCATTGTGATCACTATGTCTTGCTTTCTCCGCAAGCGGGCTCGACAAAAACTATAGATTCAGCCCTGAAATCAGAATAATCCTGATCTGATGCCAGGTCGCTACACCAGAATCACTTGGCCCCCTCCCAAAAGCAGTAGGATCAGTAATAATCTTACTACTTTTATAATGGGCAATAACCCAATTCAACTCCCAAGTAACAAAAGAGCCAAAGATAAAAATGTACCGGAGGGCCAAACCAAGGAAAATCGTGATTCCTATAAGGAGGAACACATACCGTTAATCTACGCCGTCTCGTTCGCCCGACCAACAACCCCCTCCATTGTGAAATGATTAATTGATTGAGTGGGGTTCACCTTAACATAGAATTGTGTGTACCAGCGTGTCCCATTCAGAGAGGCTCCGCTGTATAAACATTGACAACAATACACTCACCCATTCTGTATTCTGGGTGGTGGCGCCCCGGAACTACTGCCCGATGAACTATGACCCCTCCGGCTGATTAAGTACGCCGTATCACTGTGTGGATAGACACTGAAATGGGAAGGTGATAGCAGGTTATATGCCAGTAATTAGGAGGTTAGGGCCCAGTAAATATATGATACCTTACGCGTGTGTAACATACCATATTAACACTACAGATCATAAAGCCAACATCTACATGCTGTAGATCCAGATGAGTCGGCTCGTAACGAGCTGCCTCATCAGGATCTACAGCATTTGTCAGTACATGTATAACTAAAAAAAAAAAAAAAGTGTAATTAATGGAAGATTCCAAAAATAGCATGAAAATTCAAATGTTGGATATTCCGGGTGAATTCTAATAAACACCCTGGGGCTATGCAAATTTCAGATTTTTTTTTGTATAATGTGATGGCACCAAACATGGAAATTTTGATGTTTGAAATTACATTACCATGTTAAAATAACATATTCTTATTGAAAATTTGGGAGCTTTACTATTACAGAGAGGGCCTACGATACTAGAATAAATATCGTACACAGAAAACTTTTAATTATTAGAAATTGAAAAAGATATATGTTGGATGTACTGATCTTGGTCGTCAAAACTGCCATAAGGTACCTTGTCTATGCCAGGGGTGAAAATGACATGGAACTTCAAATTCTCAAAACCTCTGAAAGTCAGAGCATGATTTAGCAGCAGTGTTAGCACAAATGAACAATGTTTACATTCTAGTTAAGCATTAGAAGCCACCACTCAATATACCACTGGTTATTTGGAACTTATATATCGAGATTAGTGTGATTTTTCGTTAAACCTTCTTCTGCTTTGGGGAAAAGAACTTGTAAACATCATGAATATGTCTTGGAATTTCATTAGAATTGAGTCCTGAGGACTCAATTCTAATGAAATTCCAAGACATATTTACAGAGAGAAATAAAAAATATACTCCTAATTTGTTCTCCGCCAGCATGCAAAGAGTTACGGTAAGCAACAATACCAATACTACAACAAGCATGCAGGTACCGACACATTTATATCATATCAGTACATTATATCCAAGTTATTGTTCACTTATTGAATGTTTTAGGAATTAAATGCGAGGGAGCGCTAGCGACCGCAGCATTTAGTTCCTGAAAATTCCAATATGTGAATAATAACATACTTATAGTTCAGAATGCAATGTCCCATCCCATTTTCCATCTCCTGTTGAACAGTTAATCATTAAATCTGGGAATATAGAACTTATTGGGTTTAGACGTTGCCATATGTGACATGAGTGGCGCACAATGCTGCCCAGCGATAGGCTTAGAAAGTAGGGAGAATTCTAAATATTTATATCTTTATACCAGTATCGAAGTTGATGACAAGTATTGTATCAGGCAGATACATGTAGCTGTGTATTTACCAGATACAAGACGACTTACATGAAAATACTGACTTATCCATTAATGCATTTGCTAGTAAGCCAGCAGTGTGTATGAAATAAACGCTGGCATTAACATTTTCAACACAGGCCTGTACAGTGGTACTCGCAAAAAGGGTATATCCAGATGAGCCGGGTGACGGGCTGTCTCATCAGGATCGGCACTTTTGCAAGTAATTTTCATATTCACACCCCCTATTCATAAATGGACTAATCTGAAAATAATTTTATGACCATTGGTTTGGTTGAAAAATTAACATATCAGAACGCTTTCCAGTTACTTAGGAGTGAAAGGGTTAATTGAAGAGGTCAGTGGAAAAAGTTGGGCTAAGCCCCGTATGGACTAATGGTGTAGAATGCAAATATTGGAGGGGGGCTACTATTAGAGAGGGGGCTACTATTAGAATAAATACGGTATATATATATATATATATATATATATATATATGGTGGCATTACAGAAATGATGAACAAAAAAATAAGCAATTGAATAAAAAAAAGTTTGAAGAAATAAACAGAAATGTACAAACTTTTAGATTCTGAAATATATTTCTATACCATTATGCTTCACTATCACCTCAAAAGAATTTGTACAAGTATATATGCTTGTTTTCTATTCATGTACAATTTATATGGTAACAAGGGCATTGTTTATCACTAAGCTAATCCCCTCGCTGGCAGCCTTGATAATAATAACAAGAGCTGTAGGAGAACAGCATAGCTCGACTACGAGGGTTGTCGATGTACACATAGCTTGACAAACAAGGTTACCGCGGCCCGCATAAAAACCTTAACCAAGGTTGACTAAAACCTTAACCAAGGGAAATTAACTAAGTAATTCAAGGTTAAATGTAGGTCAATGTCAGATATAGGTCAGGGGTTATTGATGTACATCACTAGGAGATGAAGTTTTCCAAGTATGGTTGCTGTAGGCCCAGAAGTATTTCATATACAAGCTTGACTAAAAATCATAACCAAGGGGAAATAACTAAGTAATTCAAGGTTAAATGTAGGTCAAGGTAAAATATAGATCAGGGGTTATTGAAGTACATCCATATGAGAAAAAGTTATCCAAGTATGGTGTCTGTATGCACAATAGTATTCCATCTACAAGCTTGACCAAAAACCTTAACCAAGGTTGACTAAAAACCGTAACCAATGGGAATTAAGTAAGTAATTCAAGAGGAAATGTAGGTAGTCCAAAAAGTCCAAATAGTATCAAGTTACAATTAGGAATCAGGGGTTATTGATGTACATCCCTATGAGAAAAGGTTGTCCAAGTATGGTGTCTGTATGCACAAAAGTATTCCATGTACAGTCGAACCTGCTCGGGCGGTCACCTTTAATCAGCGGTCACCGCCGTTAAGCGGCCACTTCAAATTCCCCCCGCGCCTTTTTGCTATATAAAACGTTTTCATTCAACGGTCACTCGTCTAACGTGGCCAGCGGTCATTAATTATCGTCCCAAACTAGTGATCCAATTTCATTAAACGGTCACCGCTAATCCCGATTTCAATGTACCCTGCAGCGGTCGTTACCGAAGCGCGAATTAACAATGATGTCAGCAGTCAATGCGGGTAATTAAAACACCAAACACGTCGCCGCGTCAGCGATATTGAGAGGGTATGTTTCTCACAGGTGCAAATTGTGTTGCCCGAACTATTGAAAGAACAGCCTATGGCATCCGGGTTCTTGCACCCTTGTCCGTCGATTCGTAATTTCTATAGGTTACCGACACAAATGTTGTAAAAAGGAACAGCCCATTGCCAATTACCAAATTGATAAAACACGAATAGCTGATATAATTGGTGTATATTGCCCAGGACCGAGTGTAACCGGCTCAAATATAATTTAAGCAAATGGCCTCATATGTCGAATATGAGCCGAATGTCGCACTTATTGACTGCTTTTGCTGACATCGCCTATGCATTATTTATGTACACAATTGGAAATGAATCCAAATTAGACTTGACCAATATCCGACAAAAAAAAAGAAAAAAAGTTTGCATAAACTTATCCCACACCATTTCCGATTATGCCCTATTATCTAGTACAATAAGTTGTCTACAATATAAGTCTTGCTGATTAGCAGTTGCAGTAGGCTGTAAAATAACAAAAATGTGAACATTGGTGTTTTTATTTGTTGATAGAATTTTTATTTCATTAAATGATATAATTCAACTAAATATTTGTTACTTGTTAAGAAATCCACTCATTACGTGTTCAGGTTCAATTTTGAAAATATTAAATAAATATAAAGATACACATTTATATTGATATTTAATAATCAATACATTTCCGATTATGCCCTATTATCTAGTACAATAAGTTGTCTACAATATAAGTCTTGCACATTAGCAGTTGCAGTAGGCTGTAAAATAACAAAAATGTGAACATTGGTGTTTTTATTTGTTGATAGAATTTTTATTTCATTAAATGATATAATTCAACTAAATATTTGTTACTTGTTAAGAAATCCACTCATTACGTGTTCAGGTTCAATTTTGAAAATATTAAATAAATATAAAGATACACATTTATATTGATATTTAATAATCAATATGGTACTATAATTTCTAAATTAATCATTAATATTATTTATTACATTTGTATTATCAAGTCAACATACATGTCTATGTTATCTTCATCTTCATTTCAATTTTCAAAATTTACCTGAAATGTACCTGTCAGAAAACACAACCCTCTATTAAGAGGTCACCTCTGTTAAGCAGCCAGTTTTGTCACTTCCCTTGGGTGGCTGCTTAAGACAGGTTTGACTGTACAAGCTTGACTAAAAACCTTAACCAAGGTTGACTAAAAACCTTAACCAAGGGGAATTAACTAAGTAATTCAAGGTTAAATGTAGATCAAGGTCAAATATAGGTCAGGGTTTGTTGACGTACATCATTAGGAGATGAAGTTGTCCAAGTATGGTTGGTGTAGGGCCAAGAGTATTCCATCTACAAGCTTGACTAAAAACCTTAACCAAAGTGACGCCGACGCCGACACCGGGGGTGGCTACATAAGCTCTAACTATTCTTCGAATAGTCGAGCAAAAAAAAATAAAATACACCTTTGCCTTACAAACAAGGTGAATATAAGTCCTCAGAGAGCTTGACTTTGGGCGGTCGGATGTAGTTCGTATACAAAACAAAGTACTATCCCTATATACACATTGTAGTCAAATAATATCAAAATCAGTTAAGCAGCTCAACAGATATTGAACAAGAGTTGTCAGAAGACAACGAAGCTCACCTGTTGGCAGCTTTCACTCAAACTTGGCACAGTTGCATAAAAAAACATGAATATTATATATAATTGACCTTGGGTTAAGGGGCGTGCGGTGGACCTTGATATTGGGGTCAGTGGTGCAAGGTGGGTCGTGGGTTTGCTATAGCATAATATAGCATATTAAGATGAATGCATGTATGAAATATCAATGAGCTCCCTGAAAAGAGAAGTAAAACAAAATTTAACCCAACGTTAAGTTTATGAACGCACTAAGTTGGTGATTTTCTACAGCATGATAGCTATTCACATGAGGAATGCATGTATGAATGTGCTAAGTTAAACAACATTTACCCCAACGTTAAGTTTATGAACGTGCTAAGTTTGTGACCTTGACCTTGGGGTAAGGGTTGGGTGGTGGGTTGTGGGTTTGCTACAGCATGATAGAGGGTCATCTGAGGAATGCATGTATGAAATATCAAGGTGTTCCATGAAAGGAAACAGATGTTATAAGACATTTACCCCAAAGTTAAGTTTATGAATGTGCTATGTTTGTGACCTTGACCCTGGGGTAAGCGGTGGGTCATGAATTTGCTATAGCACGATAGAGTATCTTCAGATGAATGCATGTATGAAATATCAAGGTGTTCCATGAAAGGAAACAGATGTTATAAGACATTTACCCCAACGTTAAGTTTATGAATGTGCTATGTTTATGACCTTGACCTTGCAAGATAGAGTATCATCAGATGAATGCACGTATGAAATATCAAGGTGTTCTCTGTAAAGAAACAGAAGTTATAAAAAGACATTTACTCCAACGTTAAGTTTATGAAGTTGATCTTGGGGAAAGGGGTGGGGGGGGGGGGGGGTCATGGATTTGCTATAGCGCAATAGAGGATCATCAGATGAATGCATGTATGAAATATCAAAGCGTTCCCTGTAAAGAAACAGAAGTTACACAACATTTACCCCAACGTTAAGTTTATGAACATGCTAAGTTTGTGACCTTGACCTTGGAGCAAGGGTTGGGTGGTGGGTTGTGGATTTGCTACAGCATGATAGAGGGTCATCTGAGGAATGCATGTATGAAATATCAAGGCGTTCCATGAAAGGAAACAGATGTTATAAGAAATTTACCCCAACGTTAAGTTTATGAATGTGCTAAGTTTGTGACCTTGACCTTGGGGTAAGGGTTGGGTGGTGGGTCATGGATTTGCTACAGCATGCTAGAGGGTCATCTGAGGAATGCATGTATGAAATAACAAGGTGTTCCATGAAAGTAAACTGAAGTTATAAAACATTTACCCAACGTTAAGTTTGTGGACGCCGACGCCGACGACGCCGGGGGTATGCCATAAGCTCTTATGCACTTTGTGCAGGCGAGCTAAAAATGAAAGGTGTTGCTAACGTACGTACGCATATACGTACATGGACTAACGCTATATCCCTCTTGCCTATCGGCGAAGTGATAATAAATATAAACATGACTAAATACCATACACATATGTGTATGCTCACATGTGAATACAACGGTGTATTAGTCATGCTATACTACGCTATGTTACTGTGAACTATTACTAGGTAAATGTCATGGCAATATTTGCAAACAATATACTCACCAATGATGGAACATATGGAGATTTGCGTATTGGCGTATTTTACACGCTTATTTTAGCTGAATACGCATTAATTATTTTCAAACGTGGGAGTACAAAATACTCACCGCAATGTGAAAATACACACTCAATTTGAAAATCAATGCATATTTTCATATTGTTGTGAGTATTTTGTACTCCCATTTTTGATAATCAGGGCATATTCTGCTAAATAAGCGAGTAAAATACGCCAATACGCACTTTATCTGGAGCTCCGAGTTTTATTATGATAAATCTACATGCACACATATACAAGTGTCTATGTATGTCTGTATATGTCTATCTACACAAAATACCGTAGCATGTACATGTGTTTACCTATCTACATGCAACTCATGCATACACTCAGTAAAGTTTGTTTGTTTGCTTATTGGTATTTAATGGCCTATCAACAGCTACGGTCATTTAAGGCCGTGCTAACGTGTTTGATCCCGTATTTGACCTACTGCATTGGCTCAGTAAAGTATATTATAGGAATGAATGGCCTTTTTGTGGAATTTATCGGGGTATAAACTTGGAAAAGTCGCGGGAATACTAGACGAAGCGATAAAAAATTACAATTTTCAAAAACAAATATAATTTTTTTTTTTTTGATTTTTTTTCGAAAATTGTAATTTTTTTAAGGCCTCGTCCAGTATTCCCGCGACTTTTCCAAGTTTATATCCCCGATAAATTCCACAAAAAGGCCATTCATTCCTTATAATTCCAGCATTTAAAATAAATTCATCCAGAAAATGTGTTTATTTTCCGTTTTCTTAAGAATTATTTTAACTGCGCCTGACGGTTACGGAAAGTAGTTTGGCATGGGAGTTTACTGGGATATAAATTTTGGACAGAGACTTGCTACGAGCCAATCAAATGTTAGGGAATTGTGTAAATATTTTTGTGCTGGAATTATTATCTACATGGTATACTCGCAAACATGTACCTGTCACCGTGTATATGTTTATGTCTATCTAGTATAGTCTTTACATGCAGACATGCACCTATAATTGTATATATTGATATGTATATATGCAATATGTATCTGTCTATCTGTATGCTGTATAACATATATTGAGTATGTACGCGAGTTATCTACACGCAGTGCATAGAACATGCATACGTAAATACAGACTTCACTGTGTAAATGTATGTCTGTCTATATGCTGTATACATGTATATGTAGACATGCAGTATCTATATCTATAAATGTACAGGTAAATATAAACTGATGCGTTATCGACGGCATGAAGTGGGGCGTGGGGGTGTCTATAGCAGGGTTCCGCTGGCGATCGTCCCGTATATGTATCTATATTTTTATCTCTATATGCGGTATATGCATATATCTATATGCCGTGTATATCTAAATGCGGTATATGCAGACATGCCTATCTAAATGTTGTGTATATCTAAATGCGGTATATGCAGACATGCCTATATATATGCCGTGTATATCTATATGGTGTACATGCAGACATGCCAATCGTCCTGTATATGTATCTATATATTTATCTCTATATGTGGTATGTATATAATCTATATGCGTGTATATCTAAATGCGGTATATGCAGACATGCCTATCTTAAATGTTGTGTATATCTAAATGCGGTATATGCAGACATGCCTATATATATGCCGTGTATATCTATATGGTGTACATGCAGACATGCCAATCGTCCTGTATATGTATCTATATATTTATCTCTATATGCGGTATATGTATATATCTATATGCCGTGTATATCTAAATGTGGTATATGCAGACATGCCTATCTAAATGTTGTGTATGTCTAAATGCGGTATATGCAGACATGCCTATCTAAATGTTGTGTATATCTAAATGCGGTATATGCAGACATGCCTATCTATATGCCGTGTATATCTATATGGCGTACATGCAGACATGTACCTATCATCCTCATCCTCATCCACAGCTGGTTTCTCTGCGACAAATTCATTCACATTTGTGGGTGGTTTGTCGTCCGTCACACCCACGGCTTCGTCGTCATCGGAACTTTGGCTAGATATGCTGCAAGCAACAGACAGACAAGCAAACTAAACGTGAAACAAGCGACAATATAGGGGTGCAGTTTGCGGGATTATCTGGTTATATATGTATAGAATTACTGTGCAAGGAGATAACTGTGGAAACTGAAGACTTCAGTACTAATTCCTTGTCTGGAGCCCTGCGACACATTATGATCAAACAAGAATTCCGCCACGGAAGCGGTGTCACGCCTGACGAGGCATTTGACTGTAACATGATCATGGGCATGTGCTAAAGTAAGCATCACAAAAACCAAGCATCACAAAAACCGTCAGAGAAGTACATGCTTAAAACACGAAAAAGGTGAAGGTTGCAGAAACTTTTTGACATAAAAAATGGCTAAGTGTTTCCACAACCATGTGAAGGTCAAACAGGTAGAGGTCACGTTAATGGCGGCATGAGGGTGTTCCGAATCAAGTGTCCAAATATTGAAGCAATCCATTAAGTAATATTAAAGTCTATAAAGGGACATGAGTGTGTTCCAAATGCTCACATGTATCAAGTGTCCAAGTTATATCATGATAAAGAAACTTGTACAAACTTATTGACATTTCGGACGACGCGGACGACGACGGAAAAAGTGACGACTATAGTCGCTAAAGCAGGCGCGACAATGAGGACTATTTTTCTTGTGAATCTCTTGTTTAGCAGGGATTCCGCTGGCAATTGGCGATATAAAAATAAACAATTGGCAACAAAAAATTACAATTTTTCGAAAAAAAAGAAAAAGAAAAAAAAGAATTGTAATTTTGTATCGCCAATTGTTTTTTTATTTTTTTTTTTTTAAGTGGTGATTTTTTTATTTTCCCCAGCGGAATCCTGGTTTAGCCTGTACAAATCTGCACATTGGAAACATTTGTTGGTTTGATTTATTGGTGTTTAATGGCCTATCAACAGCCAAGGTCATTTAAGGCAAGGCCAACGGGTTCGATCCCGCATTTAAGCTGCTGCATTGTGGGTGAAAGAAGAACGGAATATTTATATCGAAAAAAATATATTTTCAGCCCTCAATTTAGAATAAAATGACCAGGTGCCAGGTCCATACCACAACAAAGACACTTGACCCCTTCCCCTAAAAGTAATACCAATAGGATTACTCTTATAAGGGGTATAACCAGATTCAACTCTCACATACAAGAAAGCCAAAAACGTACTCGAGGGTCAAACCAGGTCTCTAGTCGGGATGAATCCCAATCATTAAATTACCCATCGCACGCTCCCAACCAACCACCGCAGGACACATTTGTTGGATAAATCGAAACCATTTAACCAGGGATGAATTTATTTCATGTACAATTTGCTGTGCACACCAGCATGGGAAGGGCACCAACACAAAGATAAACATGCGAAGACAATCAGCTACCTCGTGTAAACACGTACACAATAATGATACAGTGCTACAACTGATAATAGATTCATAGATTACAACAACACAACTGAAAAACAACAATTGGGATTAGGCTAGGGTTATCACACCAGCCAAATGGCAGCTACGTGTCAATGTTGTATGGTGTACGAACAGGGTAAAAACTAAAATTACAGGTGAGCCTATAAAATATTATAGGTGTAACTGTAATTTTAGTTTTTACCCCTTCCTACACCATAATGTTGGGCACAGTAATAGGCATGCGACATGTGAAGGTCATGCAGTCAGTATTGCGGGATCTATAACGCTACACACTGAAGTAAGCAATACCAGTTGCCGATTTCACCAACATTGCAAAGTATACTTTTCTAGCAAAGTATACTTTGAGGGAGAAATTTTCAATTTTAGGATAAATTTATTAATTTTTCTTATACTGAATTTATTACATTATCACAGCCATTTTGGCTGTGATAATGTAATAAATTCAGTATAATAATTCTGCATACTTTTAATCATCAAATATATGCAGTCGTTAGTTCTATATCAAATAATGCATTCAGGAAAAATAAATGATTACTCCCTCAAAGTATACTTTGCTAGAAAATTATACCTTGCAATGTTGGTGAAATCGGCTACTGTGCTCCAGATAAGGATTAGTAATTGGGTATTGTCACTCCATCATGTTTTAAGCAATTGGGTATTTCAAAATTTGAATTGGGTAAAATAATATCCCATTACTGTTTACACATCAACAGAAAGCAACTGTTGAATAGTTTGCTTCGAAATGAAAACAAGTCTTGGCATTTCATTAGAATATTCTCCTTGGAGACAATTCTAATGAAATATCAAGATGTGTTTTCTTAGAAAATAAGAGAAATATGCTATATTTGTGGTCTGTTTATTGTTTTCTGCAGCATGAAAAAGGTACCATAACATTTGTATTGCTTTTTGATACTCGCTACTTCTGATTTCAATTGGGTTTTTGGCAATTTTAATTGGGTATTTAAGCAAATATGCAGCTTATCTGGAGCTCGGAATACTACATTAACCTGTAATTGACCCTTTCAACCCTACGTTACCTACAATGGACTGTGATATGTTAAAGGAACATGCCCACTCAGTAGGCACAAACTGTTCTTTATAGGAATTAAATAAGTGTATAATTGTGTCACTATTCCATCAGTACTAAAAATTACGAGTGCCTGCTATACAGATATAATCATTTAGTAATATTTATTTTAGTGATAGTGACTCGCGATGGATCGGGCTATTTTCATATGCAAATGAGGCATGACACTTCTTAATTATTTATACTAATTAAATGCGTCGCCTGAAAAATAATATTTTCGGCAGATTATAAAGTATGATTGATCATTGCACAGCAAAAAATAAATACCGAGAATAAATAGTAATGTCCGTTAACGTTTTAAGGAAACACGGTTATCGCCCCTGATATCTGTGTGGAAATTTACGTCAGATATAAAATGTATAATAATGACAATCAATACGTGGGGTAATGGTGAATGAATGTTTATTTTGCCATAATATTTCTCAGATGATGTCTCGGATATAAAGAACAGTGTGTGCCTAATGAGTGGGCATGTACCTTTAATTTAAGGGCCAATCCAATAGTCACAAACTGATTTTCAGCCTAGTCCATTCATTATAGGAATGAATGGCCTTTTTGTGGAATTTATTGGGGTATAAACTTGGAAAAGTCGCGGGAATACTGGATGAGGCCTTCGAATGAATGGCCTTTTTGTGGAATTTATCGGGGTATAAACTTGGAAAAGTCTCGGGAATACTGGACGAAGGCCGAAGGCCTCGTCCAGTATTCCCGCGACTTTTCCAAGTTTATACCCCGATAAATTCAACAAAAAGGCCATTAATTCCTTATAATTCCAGCATTTGAAATAAATTCATCAAGAAAATGTGTTTATTTTCTGTTTTCTTAAGAATTATTTTAACTGCGCCTGACTGCAAAAAGTGTACCGGTAGATCCTGATGAGACGGCTCATTACAAGCCGTCTCATCTGGATCTACACTATTTGCAAACATCACACAATATTTATTGATTGATTGATTGGTGTTTAGTGGCCTATCAGCAACTCAGGTCGTTTAAGGCCGGGCCAACTGGTTCGATCCCGCATGTAACCTGCTGCTTTGGGGGGAAAATTCTAAAATCAGAACGGAATATTTACATAAAATAAATAAATATATTCAGACTTGAAATTGAATCCGACCTGGGCAAGTCCATAAATATATTCAGACGAAATTAGAATAACCTGACCTGGTGCCAGGTCCATACCACACCAAAATCACTTGGGCCCCTTCCCCTAAAAGTATTAGGATTACGTATAATCATATTCTCATACAAGGGGTATAACCAGATTCCATACAAGAATGCCAAAGACGTAGTCGAGGGTCAAACCTGGTCTTCGGTCGGGATTCTGGTATGGATGAATTCCGATCGTTAAATTAACCATTGCATGCTCCCACCTGCTGCGCACCATTACAAAACAGGTATGTAGTGTTGAAAGGGTTAAGAATCAATAAACTACTGCCTGTTTCACGAAACCTGCTAAGTTAGATCATTTCCAAGCTAGGTTTCAGAATCTTTTTGGTTTTTTTTCCAACTTCTCCAGGTTCTCCACCTCTTTTGTACCCATGCTAAAATCCCATAGAGAAATTTCACGAAATAAAAAGTTTGTAAATGCAAAATTATTATAGTCTTTAAATTTCACATTAACAATATTTTCTTGTATACAAGTTTTGGATTTATATTTATCGAGCAGCCTATGCTCAATAAATGTCAATCCATAAATTGAAATTTTCAGACAATCCTAAATTTGCACTTACACAAAGTTTAGTGCAACGGGGCCCCTGCGTAATTTCATGAAATACATTTACAAAATATACAATATTTTCCATAAATGGCGTCAAAAGTTGACAAAATTACTCTGAAAATTTTGTCAACTTTTGATTTTATTTATGAAAAATATTCTAAATGTAAACGTATTTGATGAAATTATGCCTTTGTCCGAAGATATAAAATCCCATAGTGTGTCTCATATGTGGCTGTGACTGGAGAAACGGAAACTTGTTAAAGATCGATCCTCTATGAAGACTTGAATGTGCATTCTGAACAAACCTGAAATTTGTACCACTCTGTCCAGTGTAGTAATGTTGGTGTTGCGTGTCGTGGCGGAATCGGGAGAAATGGGACTTATGGGATCTGTGACTACTGATACAAATACCACACTCCCGTAACTTGATAACGCGCTATATTCCTTGTTAGAAGCATGACCGCTGTTTCATCGACGGAATAGCGAACCATGCAGCTCTTGGTCAGCCTGTGCATCCGCCCAGTCTGACCAGGAGCTGCACTGGTCACAAAACCCATAAGCCCCACTTCTCCAGTCACAGCCACATATAGTAATTTCTGATTACATGGAAAGCAAGTCTGAGTAGCGATACTGTCTACAAAGTTGGGGGGGTGGGGGTGCGTGGAAACTACATAAAACTTCTTTTTAAATGATCAGCATTGTAAAATATTAATATCTACAAACTGCTATTTAATATAGTAATTTCCAATAACCTCCGAAGGGAAGCACATTTAATACACATTGTTTTAAAGTCACTCTTTTTATTAAATTTTCGACCACATGTTCTTTATCAGAATAGTGTGAAACTGTATTGGCAGTCCTATGTGACGTCCGCCATAGTGTAGCAGGAAACCGAATGTTATGAGCCGGACATCAAAAATTGGAAAAGTCGTGGGAATACTGGACGAGGCCTTACGGCCTTCGTCCAGTATTCCCGCGACTTTTACAATTTCCAGACGTCCGGTTCATAACATCCGGTTTACTGCTACACTATGGACGGATGTCACATAGGACTGCCAATACAGTTTATTTAATAGTTTCTGGAAAATTCTCTCGTGATAAAATTTTGAACCCAGAAACAAAGAATGATCAATTGGATAACTATTTTTTAGCAACCTTTAGTAGCAAAAAAATACATGATATTTCATGAAAAGTCACACATCGTCTTATGTACAAAATCGGGACAAATTCACATGGCTTGTCTAATATAAACGGTATATAAAGGGTGGGGCATGGTTTTATCACTGAACAGAGAGATGTATAGAGTGCGTACCTTCTGTGATCTAGGACAATCTTCTCCGGGATTTTATCGGGCAACTCCACCCTGTGGACCACCTCCACATGAGATCCTGCAGGGAAAACGGAACACGGTTATTGCCCATTGGTGTTAACGGAACACGGTTACTGCCCTTTGGTCATACATGGAGTTAATGCCCTTTGGTGATGACGGAACATGGTTACTGCCCTTTGGTGTAACGGAACACAGTTACTGCCCTTTGGTCATACATGGAGTTATTGCCCTTTGGTCATACATGGAGTTACTGCCCTTTGGTTATACATGGAGTTACTGCCCTTTGGTTATACATGGAGTTACTGCCCTTTTGGGTGGATATATCATGGAGTTACTGCCTTTGGTTCATACATGGAGTTATGCCCTTTGGGTTATACATGGAGTTTACTGCCCTTTGGTTATACATGGAGTTACTGCCCTTTGGTTATATTACATGGTGGTTATGCCCCTTTGGTTATACATGGAGTTACTGCCCTTTGGTTATACATGGAGTTACTGCCCTTTGGTTATATACATGGAGTTACTGCCCTTTGGTTATACATGGAGTTACTGCCCTTTGGTTATATACTGGTTTGGTACTTTACCTTTGGTTATATATTATGGACGTTACTGCCCTTTGGTTTGGATATTACATGGATTTACTTTTACCCTTTGGTTATACATGGAGTTACTGCCCTTTGGTCATACATGGAGTTACTGCCCTTTGGTTATACATGGAGTTACTGCCCTTTGGTTATACATGGAGTTACTGCCCTTTGGTCATACATGGAGTTACCCTTTGGCCCGGTGTTTGGGTACAGGGAGTTACTGCCCCTTGGTCATACATGGAGTTACTGCCCTTTGGTTTATACATGGAGTTACGGCCCTTTTGGTTAAACAATATTACATGGGAGTTACTGCCCTGTTTGGTTATACAGGAGTTTACCTGCTTTGGTTATACATGGATGTTTGACTGCTTTGTTCATACATGGAGTTACTGCCCTTTGGTTATACATGGAGTTACTGCCCTTTGGTTATATACATGGAGTTACTGCCCTTTGGTTATACATGGAGTTACTGCCCTTTGGTTATACATGGAGTTACTGCCCTTTGGTTATACATGGAGTTACTGCCCTTTGGGGGGGGGGGGGGGGTTATACATGGAGTTACTGCCCTTTGGTGGTTATACATGGAGTTACTGCCCTTTTGGGTTTATATACATGGAGTTACTGCCCTTTGGTTATAACCATGGAGTTACTTGCCCTTTGGTGTTATACCCTGGGGAAGGAGTTACTGCCCTTTGGTTTAAACATGGAGTTACTGCCCTTTGGTTTATACATCATCAAGGAGTTATGCCCCTTTGTTAACAGGAGTTACCCGGCCCCTTTGTTATTATACATGGAGTTTATACCTTTGTTTATTACAATGGAGTTCTGCCCTTTGGTTATACATGGGAATTACTGCCCTTTGGTTATAATGGAGTTACCCTTTGGTTATACATGGAGGTTACTACTGTGTTATACATGTTAGTTATACTACCCTTTGGATTATACATGGAGTTTACTGCCCTGTTATACATGGTGTTACTTACCCTTTGGTACATGGAGTTACTGCCCTTTGGTTATACATGAGGTACTACCCTGTTATTACATGACCCTTTGGTTATACCATGGAGTTATTACATGGAGGTACTGCCCTTTGGTTATACATTGATGACAATGTAACACAGTTACTGCAGTGATGGAGTTCAGACATGTTTTATTAATAAACCGGGCCAGAAACTTACTTTCAAAGTTGAGTCACTCAAATGGGTAACTAGATTTTGATCTTAATTGATCGGATAACCGTTTGACTTGGAAATATTTCTTAATCAGTTCAAGTCCACAAGCCGATAATTCCAATATTCACAAACACTGTAGATCCAGAATAGCCGGCTTGCAATGAGCATCTTCAGACAGGGGAGATAACCACATTATTCTCTACATCTTCAGACAGGGGAGATAACCACATTATTCTCTACATCTTCAGACAGGGGAGATAACCCTATTATTATCTGCATCTTCAGACGACAGGGGAGATAACCCTATTATTTTTTTGCATCCTCAATCAGGGGAGATAACCCACCTGCTCCAGCCTTCCTGTTCTCCTCGTCGGCGCGGGCCTTCAGTATATTGCACTTCATCTGTCCGGCGGGGATGGCCCCGGCCCCTCCCACCCCCTTCACTTGGTTGTTCTGGAATGTGTTCACGTCCTTGCTGTTCTGGAACGTGTTCACGTCCTTGGCGGTCCTCGCTGGGGCCACGGGGCCGGGATCGTCCAGGCCCTTCAACCGCGCCGCAGCCAGCTCAGAGGATTCTGGGGACGTGAATGGTATTGATAACAATGTGGTGTAACAATGGTGAAGAGGTGAATGGGCTTAACGTCCCTGCCACAGCTTAGGTCATATTGAGACGAGAGACCGCCAGTGGGATGGAAATACTACTTTTTGCAAGTAATTTTCATATTTTTTTATTAACAAAATCACCTCGTTTTATTTATTAAATGCGTCTGTCGAACGCGGATGCCACCTGCAGCATATTTGAGAAACTGTGACAAAGTGGTTAACCGAAAAGTGCGACGGACGGACGGACGGACGGACGGACAGACGGACGGTCCAAACACTATATGCCACCCGTTTCCGGTGGCATAAAAATCCCCTTTTATAAATGAACTATTCTGAAAATCATTTTGTGACAATTGCACGAGTCAAAAACTCAACATATTAAGATCCATTTCAGTTATTTATGGTTTAAAGGGTCAAACCATTTCATGCGGAGGATACGCCATTTTGTTTGTGGAAAATCCTAAATATTTTCTTTATAGGAGCTCAGAAAGATGCATCTCGTCCAGACGGTTCAAAATGAGCGGTCAAAACATACTTTCATTGAGAAATAACAAAAATAAATAAATAAATAAAGTTTCATACCCGTAAAGGTGTATTGCGTATGTAATGGGTTAATGCAGCTACAGTAACATGCATCGCTGCATGAATCACCCACCTTTTAGTGACCTCTCCACAGTTTTATTACTGGCCGTGGCCCCTTCGGGCGACACCACCGTCCCATCTGTACTCTCCGTCGGCAATTTCTTCCGACTGCCCCTGCCCATGGAACCTGTCCGGTCGGCAATAACGGTGCCGGCCCAGTCCCCGCCCGCTGCCCCATTGCGGCGAGTGAGGGTGGTGGGTGGGGATAGGTGGCTGGGGGAAGCCGGGGCGGAGTCTAGCGCAGACGTAGACGGGGTCGGCTCCACACCGATTGTCGTCTCCACCTTTGTTGGTCTGGAGGAAATAAAAGAGAAAGGCTTTAGCATCCCAGCAACAAAAATACACTGTCTGATATTCTCTATGTAAGTTTAATAGTTCCCACTCGTAAACAGTGGGAATTTCCCGGCATGCGTCCTACGTATATCCCAATAAACTTGACATCAAAGATATCGAAAGACAATATTATGGAGTTCTCTATGTACGTACTTGGTGCGATCGCGGTCGCGTTTACGACGGTCCTCCTGCCGTCTCCGCGACTCCTCCCGCTCCTTTTTCTCGAAGGTCGGCCTCCGCGAGTACCGCTTACTGGGCGTCCGTTCGAACTTCATGCTCCGGCGGGCGCGGTTCGTCTGGGCCGTCTGGAACTCCGTCCTCCCACTGGTGATATAACAAACAATGCACTTTCGCAGTGTACTAACACCTTATATTAGCTAGATAGCCGTGGCCCGCATGTCGCGCCCGCCAAGGCTTTGATAGTATACCGAAAAATTTAACTAAAAACTTTAACCGGTAACGCAAACTCGGACGGACGTACGTATGGACGGAAGTACGTACGTCAAAGCTCCAGTAAAGATGCGTAATTTGACCAAATATTCAAGATATTTTTCTTAGTTCTTCACCAAAAATGGCAAGTTGGGAGTCCTTTAGAATCGTCTCAATGAGACGATTCTAAAGCACTCCCAACATGCCATTTTTGGTGAAGAAATAACAAAATTCCCCCCCCAAATTACGCACCTTAACTGGAACTCTGGTACGTACGTCAATGTGCCGAGTAAATCGCGCTGTCCGCAAGCGGGCACAACAAAAATCACAATGCACATACATCAGGCAGGCAATCAGTCATGTTTAACTTGGATATCATGATGTTGTTTTGTAATTTTACGGTCTTTAGTCGCTATTTTATCTCTCATCTCATAGCACACTCATACAGCGAAGACCCTAAGCCCAGTTTCTCAAACATGTGTGGTCTTTGCTGAACAATTGTGCAAATCAAGTACAAACAGGAGCTTGAATTTCCCTTCATTAACAAGACACAGACAGTACTGGCTTCCCACTTGGCTAAAGGAACTTATTGTGTGCCAATGAAAGCACCAATGAAACCAAGGCATTTCGTCTCAATCACATATTACGACACTTTCGCCAATATATATTAAATTAATCATTAAATGTTGCAATACATGTACGTGCAAAGTTACATTTATATACAGATGTTGCGCCTTATTGACGTAATTTCCTGTGACGCGTTACACGTCACCGTGTGCACAGAACTCCAGTTAAGGTGCGTCATTTGATCAACTTCGGGGGGAATTTTGTTATTTCTTCACCAAAAATGGCAAGTTGGGAGTGCTTTAGAATCGTCTCATTGAGACGATTCTAAAGAACTCCCAACTTGCCATTTTTGGTGAAGAACTAAGAAAAATACCTGGAATATTTGGTCAAACTACGCATCTTAACTGGAGCACTGGTACATGATTGAGACGTGTAAAAACCACAATCAGGTAAAAGTATCGGGATTTGAAAGCGTGTAGAAGGGTGGCGCTCCGTTCGAACCTAACATGAGCACGCGATGGGGCGTGGCAAACAATAAGTACGTTATTGAATGTTTAATAAGCTTCTCGCTCGCTACAAAATTAATTTATTAAAACATTTGATATGTGAACAATCACTATTACTTGTTATATTCACAGCTCCAGAGATAAAAAATAAAACAAATTTAACTAGGAAATGTGTTCATAGAACACGGATGCCCCACATACCGCTTTGATAATAAACGAGGCAAAATTCCAAGTCGAATACGGGGATATAATCCATGATCCGGGGGTTGAATAAAAAATTGAAATAAACTTTGTGCATCTACTCATCATAAGGAATATACATATCAAGTTTCAGGTGTGTAGCTAGTACGGTTTAAGTTTTACGATAATATTTCTGAATTTGTCCAATAAAAAATAGGGACAAAATTATTTTCTTAAAAGCAAATTTGGATGATGGTGGGTGGATTGCAAATGGATTACGATAAATATTAAAGGTACATGCCCACCCACTAGGCACAAAATGCAAGAACTGGCATAATTTTATTATTGAAAAAAATAATTATTTATTTTTAACAATTTTGCCTTACAAACAAGGTAAACACAAGTCCTCAGTGACCTTGACCTTAGGCGGTCGGACATGGGTCATATGTGAAACAAAGCAACATCCCTAGACACACATTGTGGCCAAATATTATCAAAATCGGTGAAGCGGTTCAGGAGTTATTGAAATATAAAGGTGGAACTAACGTACGTTCGAACGCTACATCCCCTCTTGCCTATGCACTTATTTGAGCTGCAAATAGCACACGGTTTGCTTTTTGCAGCTCAACTAAGTAAATTGTCAAATTTATTACAGTATTTTCACTACTCATGTTGAAAATCAATGCGTATTTTAACATTGCTGTGAGTATTTTGTACTCCCACTTTTGACAATCAATGTGTATTCTGCTAAAATAAGTGCGCAAAATACGCCAATACGGACCTTACCTGTAGCTCTGTAGAAAACGTCCCACTTACCTGTATCGGAACTTGGAGCCCATTCGGAGGAAGTTCTGTCTGGCAGAGTTGCCCTTGACCGGTACCTTGAGACGGAAAAACGCGTGGTGCTCCACCCCGCACTTCCACAGGTGTTTACACGCCTTCTCTGTCGGCATACGGAACACAAATGTGTGCTCTTGCTCCCGACCCTGCAATATGGATTATTCATTTAATGGAATTTAAACTTAAATCTATTTGTTTTACAACAATTACAAACAAGCACCACTATTAAACTTTGTACGACTAAAATGTTTGTATAAAGTGCAAACTGACAATAGTCTGTAAGTTTCACATTAACAATGGTTTCTTGTAAACAATTATTGGATTTGCATTTATTGAGCATAGGCTGCATATGCAGCCTATGCTCAATAAATGCAAATCCATTAATTGAAATTCTAAATTTGCATTTACAAACATATTAGTTGTATGAAGTTTAGTGTAACAGCCCCCAGAGCACTTATACAAATGCTTTCATTGGGAAAGATGTTAAATATGAAAACCCACTTTTCTGATATGGCGACCATCATACCATTTCACATACTGCCCCTGTTCAACCAAGGCCGCATTGCTGAGAGGTGAATTCCTTGCCCAATGCTCTAACCGAACAACAAGAATTACGCCACGGAAGCGGTGTCACCCCTGCCGAGGCATTTGACCGTAACATGATCATGGGCATGTGTTAAAGTAAGCATCACAAAAACCGTCAGAGAATTGCATACTTAAAACACGAAAAAGGTCAATGTTGAAGAAACATTTTGACATTTCATTTCCAAAACCATGTGAAGGTCAAAAAGATCAAGGTCATGTTAATGGCAGCATGAGGGTGTTCTTAATGATCACATGCATCAAGTGTCAAATATTGAAGCAATCCGTCAAGTAATATTAGAGTTATATCATGATGAAGAAACTTGTACAAACTTGTTGAAGCAAAAAAATGGACATAAAACCTGAAAATTCCCACCCCCGAGTAATGTGCTATTCGATCAGGATCTACACTGGTCACAAATCCTACAAGCCCCATTTCTCCAGTCACAGCCACATATCGGAGCAGAGTTGTGCTTACCTCATCATCGTCCTCGACGACGATCAGCGTGAGTTTCTTCCCCTTGAAGTCCAACCGCGTCATTTTGGGCCTGAAATCATCGACACATATCACTACACCACCGGCTGTGTTAATTTTGCCCGGATAATCAACATTTCTGAACATCTATCGTCAATGGCAAATAGCAATCAAGCAATTGTCTGATCCTGAGCTGTAGTACAGGTCAGGCTCAGCCAATCAAGCTGCTTGACTTCAGGCAGCACAATATTCAAGTATTCAATATTTTGACAACCGACAACGTTAATCTTGCCCAGATTATCAACGTTTCTGAACATCTATTGGCAATGCCAACTCGCAATCAAGCAATTGATTGTCTGAGCCTGAGCTGTAGTACAGCGCAGGCTCAGCCAATCAAGCTGCTTGCTGATGGCAGCACAATATTCAAGTATTCAATATTTTGACAACCGACTACGTTAATCTTGCCCAGATTATCAATGTTTCTGAACATCTATTGGCAATGCCAACTCGTAATCAAGCTCAGGCTCAGCCAATTAAGCTGCTTGAATTCAGGTACAATATTCAAGTATTTTGAAATATTGTTTGTTTGTTTGTTGAGGTTGGCCTATCAACAGCTAAGGTCATTTAAGGCCGGGTCAAGGGTTTAGTACTAAATCCCATTGTATTACCTGTACAAATGGGCGGAAAATCCGAAAATCAGAACTGAATATTTACGATAAAAAAAATATAGATTCAGCCCTGAAATCAGAATAATCCTGATCTGTTGTCAGGTCCTCGCCGCACCAGAATCACTTGGCCCCTCTCAAAAGCATCTTGATACTTTTATAATGGGCAATAACCCAATTCAACTCACAGGTAACAAAAGAGTCAAAGATAAAAACATAAATTGTGATTAGCGCAGGTGGTACAGGGGTCATACCAGTTATCCGGACAATCAGTTTATCGGACAAAAGAAAATACCTGTTAAAAATCTATACTCTAAAATCATTTCTCAAAAAAATAATTTTGTTCCTATAATATAGTATAGAGAAAGTCTCACCAGAAGAAGAGGCCAATTTTGTCACTGCCCTCGAACACCAGGATCCCTGTGGGAGTGAGGCCCAAGGAATACTCATTGCCATCTTTACCCTGCAAATGGAGACACAGTGGTCAAATATGAGACACGCCATGCGATTTTGTACCTTCAGACATCTGAGTAATTTCATGAAATATGTTTACAAAATTTACAATATTTTCCGAAAATGGTGTCAAAAGTTGACAAAATTTGCAGAGTAAATGTACTCTGAAAATTTTGTCAAATTTTGTAAATTATGCAGATGTCCGAAGGTACAAAATCACATGGTGTGTCTCATACAGAGCAAAAGGTTTCTTAATGTATCTGTTAGCAGTACAACATGGTGAGGCAATAAGAAAGATCAAACACAATGATCCCAGTTAGCGCGAGGCCCAGGGAATACTCATTCCAATTTTTACTCTGTAAATGTAAAGTAAACAATGTATGTATGTACGAAGATAAAAGATAAGATAAAACAGAGAGCACACAATATTTTCTAAGCTCCCGTCCAACTACACATCATATCTGAGATGAAATTTTAGAAATTACAAGAAATATACAGTAATAGGCTAGCCGGGGATTGAATCCACGCCACCGATATAGAAGGTCAAATCTCTACGCAAGATCAATCTCATCCCTTAGATATACAGTCTACACTCATTTACTCAAAGTCCAAATACTTTCAGTTAACAAAAAATTTGAGTTAACAAGAGTAGTTATATAGAAAAACATGTACTTGGTACAAAAAATTTAACTTTTGTTAACAGTAGTTTGACTTAACCCTTACTACGCTGAATTAAATTTTGTTGTCTGCCGGTAATGTTTTATTTTCTATATTTCCAGACAAAAACCTGTTTTGACAGCGCTGGAGACGATTCTCATGAGCTGTCAAAACAGGTTTTTTGTTAAGAAATAAGGCAAAAATAAAAAAACAGCAGACGACAATTTCCGTCTCCAGCGTAGTGAGGGTTAAGAGAGTTTGAGGTAACGAGTGTGGACTGTATGTGAACTGTCTGGCTACCATCTCCTGTGATCAAGTTTATCATACAAAGGCAGGACGAACTGTGGTACCTATCAATCCTAGTATAAAATCAAATAAGTGCTACAAAATGGTAAAGCTCGCCAATTTGTTTGTTTCTTTATTGGTGTTTAACGGCCTATCAACAGCTAAGGTGGGAAGCTTGCCAAGCATACCATAATAACCCCAAATATTTGGACACCATTTGTTTTGGAAAACCCCTATAAATAGGGGTTTTCCAAAACAAATAGTGTCCCAAATACGCTGTTGTTGTGATAAACCAGTACAACTATACTAAACCTAAATATTGCGTCTCTTTATTGTGGCCAACCATATATTTATGTGTTTTTCACAGAATAAAAGCTACAGTGCGACCCCGGTAGTACACGCTTCACTATAACACGTTCTCGGTTAGTACACGGTTGTGCCTTGGCTCCCGATATTTTTGCCTATTTGCAGAGCTCCAGATAAGCTGCGTATTTGCGTAAATACCCAATTAAAATTGCCAAAAACCCAATTGAAATCAGAAGTAGGGAGTATCAAAAAGCAATGAAAAATTTGTGGTATCTTTATCATGCTGCAGAAAACAATAAACAGACCACAAATATAGCAATTTTCTTATTTTTCCATGAAAACACCTCTTGGTATTTCATTAGAATTGTGAAATGAAATGCCAAGACTTGTTTCATTTAGAAGAAAACGATTCAATAATTGCTGTCTGTTGATGTGTAAACCTGGCTAAAAATTAATAAATTTATCCTAAAATTGAAAATTTCTCCCTCAAAGTATACTTTGCTAGAAATGTTGGTGAAATCGGCTACAGGATATATGCAGATCAGCATACGCATTCAACCGGTCTGATCAATGTTTGTTATATGGTTGGGCAAACCTTCCTGATGCATCCAGAGCTCCAGATAAGCTGCGTATTTGCTTAAATACCCAATTAAAATTGGCAAAAACCCAATTGAAATCAGAAGTAGCGAGTATCAAAAAACAATCCACATTTTATCGTACCTTTATCATGCTGCAGAAAACAATAAACAGACCACAAATATAGCATATTTTTCTTATTTTCTAAGAAAACACATCTTGGTATTTCATTAGAAGGAGACAATTGTAATGAAATGCCAAGATTTGTTTTCATTTTGAAGCGAACTATTCAATAATTGCTGTCTGTTGAGGTGTAAATAGTAGTGTGATTTTATTTTACCCAATTAAAGTTTTGAAATACCCAATTGCTTCAGAAATGACGGAGTAACAATACTCAATTACTAATTCTTTATCTGGAGCCCTGTATTTGTATATCAAAATCGCGTTAAATTTGTAACAGACTATCGTCAGAAATCGTGTTATATTTGCGATCATATTGCTGCCGGAAGTGGTACATATTATCTCTGTGTGTTTGAAGTTAAGAAATAAAGGTAGTACTTGTATGTACATTAGTACAATGCCGCATTTCCTCATCTTCATTTACAGAAAATATCACAGTAACATCAAACAATACTACAAGGTCCCGATTTTCTTTTGAAGTCTGCCAGAAACCAGAACACACATATCATCAGCAGATTACTCCATTACCCAACATTCCTTTCATGTCTAAAGCCACCGACAATTCCGCATGAACTCTGAATTTTGTGTCAACTTTTCAACACCATTTACGGAAAATATTTTCGAAATCAATATCGGCGAAATATGGCGACAGGTCTGCGTATAATCCAGAGTGGTTTTTTTTTAATCCATTCCTTTCGGAATACACATTTACGGGTATGAAATAATTAAATAATTTATTTTTGTTATTTCTCAATGAAAGTATATGTTGTGACCACTCATTTGAACCGTCTCGACGAGACGGTTTAAATGGTGGTCGCGGCATATACTTCTGAGTGCATAGAAGGAAAATATTTTTCCGCAAACATAAGCGTATCCTCAGCATGAAATGGGTTACTGCATGATTGCCCCATGATGATGATGAAAGTCGCACGTTCGCAACGTCTGCGGCACATCAAAAGGTGTGTTGACCAATCAGTGCAATTTCAAAACATAGCCTAAAGGTCACACAGTTTACAGTCTTGTGATGGAAATTTATGGCATATTATAGGCATTGGCGACGTCGTACATTCGCAAAGTGTACATGTATTTTTTGTTGCCATTATGATGCATCTTGGGCGAGCACGGATACTGCACGGTTCGGATAAGCAACACGGAAGGTCGTATGTCGCCGAACTTCCGTGCAATAGGGGGTGTCGCACTGTATCCAAATATTTAAAGTGTGTGGCGTCCGAAGAACGCACGCAAACATGTCATGTATTTTACTGACGTGAAACAATCTTTAACGAATCGACAATGTTGTGCGACATCATGTGGGGGCTAATGTAATGTACTGGGATATAAACGCAATACGCTGAATGGGCGTGTCCATTTTGAATTTATGGTCATTGTACATATATAGGGTTATCAAGCTACTCACGTGTACATGATGCATGTCGACTCCGTAGGACTCGAGCCACTTGGCCTTACTCAGGTAGTTCAGCTCCGCCTGCGCCGGCGTCATCCCGCTGTAACAAGTAACAGGGAATACCAGGCTAGTGTCTTTTGACATCAAGTTTATCAGGCAAGGCTAGGAAACGCGTAGGAATTCTGAGGCAAGCCTCGGAATTCCTACCGTTTCCTAGCCAAGCCTGATAAACTTGATATCAAAAGACAGCAGCCTGGTATTCTATTTATCAGGTAACGCTTTATGCTCGAAAATGACCACAAATGACGTCGTTATCTATGGACAGAAAGCAGACTTGTTTACGTTGCGTCATTACACCAACGTCATTTGGTAAATAGAGAATACCAGGCTAGTGTCTTTTGATATCAAGTTTATCAGGCAAGGATAGTAACTCCGTTGGAAGAGTATTTGGAGGGGAGTTAACTCTACCGGGAACGAGCTCTGGCAAATGGGCTATTGATCGACCGACCTGCACGTGGCTTCGAAAAAATAAAACGTGTGCCTATAGTACACTTCATGATCAATCGCTGATAGATCTATCGCCGACTGGCGACAGCAATGTGTCAATCATGCTTCAGCTTAACACTAAGGGCCGCCTTTACTTACCAGCGATTGGCTGTATAAATAACTTTGCCACGTGAATAACACGTGTTTGAGCTGAAGATTGTAGTAGCCAGAGGCAATGTTTGGCTAGGGGATTATTGAAATTATCGACCCGTGACTTTTATTGTCACAGCGGGTAGGCGTGATTTTAGTGAATTGCCTAATGATGTAATGAACATTTTTTTACAGGGAAATTATTAATCGCTGGAATAGAGCATTTTTCAATTTTAATCGCCGCCTGAGGCAAATTATCGCCGAATGGCCGATTTTGGCAAGTGCTAGCGTGAACCTAGCAATAGTGCCTTGGGTCGTCCACAGCACCTCGGGGCAATAGTTTTGACTGTTCCCCGAAATGACCATGAAATAACTGTATACTGCTTGTTCTTCCCCATATTCAACTGAAACACTGTTCCCCACCCCCCCCCCCCTCCCCTCAAATTCAAACCCAAACTTCCTTAACCCTTAGACTGCTACACACAACAATTGTCGTTTGCTGTTGCTTTTATATCTCACCTTATTTCACAATAAAAACATCTTTTGAAAGCACTTTAGAATCATTTCCAATGGAAATGATTCTAAGTGCTGTCAAAGCATGCTTTGATGATAAAAATGGAAAACAGAAAATAAACAGCGACAAAAGACTAAGATAGCGGTGTAAGGGTTAAAAATAGACGACTTCCTACGTACGTGCATTCTTTGTATTTCTCGAAGAACTGGACTTCCATCTCCTCTGTTTGGCGGCGCACAAACCGGAACTCCGAGATAACCCCGGGGGTGTGGCTCTCCCGGTCATAGTCGCCCAACTCAGCTACAGGTGCAGAAACGACATGCTCATAACATATACTATCCGTTTCACGAAAGCTGCCCAAACTTTTACGGCTATATAAACAATTTTATCAAAATTTACGAATGAGCCTTCTTTTTATTTTGTGCAATTTGGTCAAATATTAATTTTGTTACGAAAAATTTATTTGCCTATGGGAATTTAACATGGGGGAAAAGGTGGAGGAAAATTATGGAAATTGACTCCGAAACCTGGAAACCCGAAAGCTTGGAAATGATCTAAGAAAACAAAAATTAAATTTTGAAAATCGGTCCACTATTTCTGAAATTAGAAAAAAAATCCCATGTTAAATCCCCCCATGAAGAAAGACGTCTATGGGGATTTAACATGGGGAACTTGTTTTTTTGTAATAAAATCAATATTGGACCAAATTGAAACAGACAGTGGGTTTGTACTACTGGTAGATGCAGCAGCCATTTGGCTACTAATATTTCAGAAATGAACATTTTTTGTACAACTAGAATGTGGCTGTGATTGGAGAAATGGGGCTTATGGAATTTGTGACCAGTGTCGCTACTGATCAAATAGCACGCTACTGTAGCCTGGTAATGATCTATATTTGCTTGTTAGAAGCATGACTGGTGCTTCATTATAGGAATGAATTGCCTTTTTGTGGTATTTATCGGGGATATAAACTTGGAAAAGTCGCGGGAATACTGGACGAAGGCCGGAAGGCCTCGTCCAGTATTCCCGCGACTTTTCCAAGTTTATATCCCCGATAAATACCACAAAAAGGCCATTCATTCCTTATAATTCCAGCATTTGAAATAAATTCATCATAAATTACATTGACAACACTGACAGCGCACCTGTAGAAAGTAGTTTGGCGTGGGAGTTTACTGGGATATAAATTTTGGACAGAGACTTGCTACGGACCAATCAAATATTAGGGAATTGTGTCAATATTTTTGTGCTGGAATTATTGATGGAATGGTGAACAGTGCAGATCCTGATCAGACTGCGGAATCTGATGCAGATCCTACTCGTTGACTGATGTCATAAGAAACTCGACACAGCCTTGTTTCTTACGAAATCAGTAAACTCGTTTAATAAATAGCATATTAAATCATCACTCGTGTAAGATCCTCTATATACAGTGAAATCTCTCTAAACCGGACAGCCTGGGAGGTCCCCAGGGTGTCCGGTTTAGAGATGTTCCACTGTAAATCAGGCATATGACCATTCTGGGACATACTTATGTCTTTTGCGATCATAAACAGGCATTATTATCGGAGATGCGTTAAGAAACTTCTTAAAATGAGATCACATACATTTCGGTTTAGAGAGATTCCACTGAATTCAATAGATTTCGTGACATCTGCAGATACTTACACTGCAAGGCATAGGCAGCGAGATCTATGAGTGTATCGAGAGGACACTCCAACTTGTCGCTCAGCAAATCCTGCTTCAACTGCAGGAAAAACTGATACCTGCAAACGATTGGGTAACCCATTTCATGCTGAGCATATACCATTTTGATCGGGGAAAATCATAAATATTTTCTTTAAATGTGCTTAGAAGTATATGTCGTGACCACCATTTGAACCGTCTCATCGAGACGGTTCAAATGAGTGGTCGCAACATATACTTTCATTGAGAAATAACAAAAATAAAATACATGTATTTTAAAAAAAATTATACCTGTAAAGGTGTATTCTGCATGTGATGGGTTGATAGAATACAATTACAAAATATGCGACAAAAAAAAAGGAAGAAAATTATGTTTCTTTTGTTTCGGCATAATTTTGTCACAGTTCATGGAAAAATGACATTGTCGTCAAGAGAATGCTCCTATTGACAACATTGTCGTAAAAAAAAGCTGACATAAATTTTGTCGTCTGCTGTTTATTTTTGAATTTCCATTTTCCTCATCAAAAACATTGTTTGACAGCACTTTAGAATCAATTCCAATGAAAATGAATTGTTCCAAAGTGATGTCAACCAATGTTTTACCGAGAAAAACAACAAAATATAAAACAAGAGCAGACGACAATTTTTGTTTCCCGCGCTCTAAGGGTTAATGATGTCAAACATATCTCACCAAAAACGTGTGTGACAGCACGTGGTGCTACTGTATTTACCGAGACTTGATTCATGGAGCAGGGAAATACCATGCACTGCACAATTACAATGTATATATTACATAGTAGACAGCGTTCAAGAAGCAGTTATTTATTTACTGACTGATTGGTCGATTGATTTGGTTGTTTGATTGACTGATTCATAGATAAATTGGTTGATTGACTGATTGGTTGATTAATTGATAGTTGGTTGATTGATTGGTTAATAGGTTGGTTGATTGATTGGTTAATAGGTTGGTTGATTGATTGGTTGATAGGTTTGTTGATTGTTTGGTTGATAGGTTGATTGATAGATTGAATGATTTGAACTACTGAACTCAAGCTTGTCATTTTTGTTCATTTGATTACTAACACAACAGCATGTCATAAATAGTCATCTCATCAGGGTGTATGTGAAGTTCCTACGAAAATTAACACTTCTAACTACAGTTAACCCATTTACACAATTTGTCCTCCAAAAAAATAGCAATATTTCTCTCAATTATGCACAAAAGTATATGATGTTACCACTCATTTGAACCGTCTCGTTGAGACGGTTCAAATGAGTGGTCACAACATATAATTTTGAATATAAATAAGAAAAATAGCAAAAATTATTTCAACTTGGTCATTACCCATATGGGTTATTCAGCATGAAATGGGTTAATCTCAAATGTAAACATTCCCGTTACTTATGGCTAAAAGGAATTACAGGGCGAACTGCCCACTCACCGTGTTAATTCTTCATGTAAGTTGTTGGGCTCAGACGAATAAAACTTCACCTGGAATCTAAATGAGTAGGGTGGCCCAACTGGAAAACAACACCAATGTGGTTAGTGGAAGAGTCATAGCAAGGGAATACAATTGATGGACTGTCTGTCTGTCTGTCTGGCTGGCTGGCTGCTTGATTGGCTGGCTAGCTGGCTGGCTGGCTGATCTTTTGATTGATCAGGTTTTTTTGTTCATTCAACAGCAAGGTCATATACAGCTGGGATTGATTTTTGATTGATCAGGTTCATACAGAAACACTGATTGTTGTTCTGATTTCAAACCGAAAGTATATGTTGTTACCACTCAATTGAACCGTCTCGTCGAGACGGTTCAAATGAGTGGTAACACCATATATTTTCATGAACAAATAAAGAAAGTAGAAAAGAATTGTTGGTAAATGTTGATACGGTGACTCAGCATCCTGCACGAGATGGGTTAATAATTAGGTGGTGTATGCAATTACACTGTGTACTGTAAAACATACAGATAACACTTCTCAACATGACTGCATACACACTGAACAACACATGGGCCGCATAAAAACCATGATGACACATTAGACCACGTAAATGCACTTTCACAGTTACAGGTAAGCTAGTTACCATACTGCACTTGGAATATTAACCCTTACACTGCGGGAAACGAAAATTGTCGTCTGCTGTTGTGTCATATTTTGTCTTCTTTCTCAACAACTATATGGCCGCGGCCCGTATGTCGCGCGCCCCCCTCCCCCCTCCCCCGAGGCTTGGATTGGATAGTATACCAAAAAACGTTAACCCCCAACAAAATTTTAACCAAAAACTTCAACCCAGACACACGTACGTACGTCAATGTGCCGACTATGTCACGCCCGCTTGCGGACAGCTTGCTATGTCCGCAAGCGGGCGCGACAAAAAACATGGTTTGACAGAACTTTAGAATCATTTCCACTGGAAATGATTCTGAAGTGCTGTCAAGCCATGTTTTTTTAAGGGTTAAAGTTGGGGTCCCATCTATTCGGCACAAAATATTCTTTTTAAAGAATTTAAACATTGCGAGTGCCCGCTATGCCGATAAATCATTTATTAATCGTTAAATTACTGATAGAGACAGGCGTTTGTATCAGACTATTTTTTATGCATATTGAGCAGAACAATTTTAAGATATTACAAACTACATTTCTTGTTAGAAGCATAATGCATGTTTCATAGATGGATGGACGACGAACAGTGCAAATCCTGATCAGACTGTGCAGATGCACAGTTTAACGTCCCAGCAACAACTGAGGTTATCACATAGAGACGGGACCACCGTTTTAAAGTCTCATCTGATTAAGACCAATGGGATGGAAATACTATGAAATAAAGTATTTTTCACACCTATGGTGAGGATTGAATTCATAACCTCCGGAATTGAAGTCCAATTCCATATCCCCTATAGTCTGTTTCACGAAAGCTGCCCAAATTTTACGGCCATATAAACAATTCAAAAACCATATTTGTTTCGATAATATTAAATTAAAGGAAAATTTAAGAATGATCGAGCCTTCTTTTTATTTCGTGAAATTTGGTCAAATATTGATTTTATTGCGAAAACAAAATTTCCCCATGTTAAATCCCCATAGACATCTTCACGGAGTGAAGATGTCTATGGGGATTTAACATGGGGAAATTTTTTAGAATTTCAGAAATACTGGACCGATTTTTAAAATTTAACTTTTGTTTTCTTAGTTAGATCATTTCCAAGCTATCTAGCTAGGTTTCGGAGTCAATTTCCAAAAACAAATGTTTTTTGACTCCTCCCACAAGTCCTCTACCTCTTTTTCCCCCATGTTAAATTCCCATAGAAATCAATTTTTCGTAATAAAACCAATATTTGACCAAATTTCACGAAATAAAAAGAAGGCTCATTCTTAATTTTTCCTTTAATTTAATATTATCAAAAGAAATCTTGTTTTTGAATTATTTTATAGCCGTAAAATTTGGGCAGGTTTCGTGAAACAGACAGTAGGCCATGGCCCATCCCAGTTTTAGAATGTACCCATGCCGAAGAGAAACAATATTACAAAACAAGCCTAAGCATAATTCTACTCCAACTCCTCCAGGAACCATTCTCTGTGTGGGCAGATTGGGTGGGGAGGGGAGGTGGGTCGTGATGGGGGATGGGCATATAGAAAACTTCTTATGGAGCTGTGACCAGTGTATCACCAGACCAGGGTTTACAGTGTTTGCTGTTACCAGAAAATGAAACGCCTACAATGAAAACAATGAAATTATATTTTCTGTTTTTTGATGAGAAAAATTGGAAAATAAAAATCAGCAGCAGACGACAAATTTTAATTCAGTATTGTAAGGGTTAAGCTCACTTTTCTTGTGGCAGTCACATATAAATTTATATATGTGTGTAAACGGAGTGGTCACATATGTCAGCTATCCAGACTGATAAGACTCATTCACCTGGGGCCCGTTTCACTAAACTTTGTACGACTAAAATGTTCGTAAGCGCAAATTTAGGATTGTCTGGAAATTTCAATTGATGGATTTACATTTGTTGAGCATAGGCTGCATATGCAGCCTATGCTCAATAAATGTAAATCCAATAATTGTTAACAAGAAAACAGTGTCAATGTGATAGTTACAGACTATCATAATTTTGCACTTACGAACATTTTAGTCTTACGAAGTTTAGTGAAACGGCCCCCTGGACATACAATTCACGGATATGATTACAAACAAGCAACAATACATGTACATAGACTATGATTAGATTGGAGCCATGTGATTGTGTACATGTACCCAAGAAGATGTACGATATATCATGACGAGATGGCCGCGGCACGCATGTCGCGCCCACCTGGGCTTTCATCATAAGGATACCGAAAAACTTTAAGCAAACACTTTAAACCTGGACGCACGTACGCACATATGTACGTACGCCAATGTGCCGACTATTAGCACGCTGTTCACAAGTGGGCGCGACAAAAACTATTTACAAAATTTAGAATATTTCTTGTCGAAAATGGACGAAATGTTCACAATTCCGCATTTGCTATGAAAATTTCATCAACTTTCGACATCATTTACAGAAAACACAGTTTCTGTAAATACTTTTCAAGAAAAATCTCACATCTTCTTAGGTACAAAATCACATGGCTCGTCTCATACACAATGACCTTATTTTTTAAATATTTCAAATCCAGCTTGATAAACATAAGCCGTTTATTGTTACCCAGTTCATAGCAGATACTCGGCAGTTGGTATTTAAAACATTTATAAATATTTATCGTATCTGAACAAATATATATCATGTATACAGTCTCCGCGAAACTGCCAAAATTTTACAGGAAATTCGGTCTAGTAAACTTGAAATTTTTACCAGACCGGACAAAAATTTACTACTCTGATGTGAGACTAGAACAAGAGTGCCGATCGAAGGTCTCAATATACGCCAGTAATGGTCAGTAAAGTGGGATTGATTTACTTGATTGATTTGTGTTTAACTGCCTATCAACAGCTAAGGAAATTTAAAGCTGGGCCAACAGGTGATCCCGCATGTAACCTGCTGCATTGGGGAGAAAATCCCAAAATCAGAATGGAATATTTACATCAAATAAATATATATTCAGCCCTGAATTAGATTAACGTGACCTGTAGCCCATTCCACCAACATTGCAAAGTATACTTTTCTAGCAAAGTATACATTGAGGGAGAAACTTTCAGTTTTATGATAAATTTATTAATTGTTATTATACTGAATTTATTACATTATCACAGCCAAAATGCCAAAATGGCTGTGATAATGTAATACATTCAGTATAATAATTATGCATGCTTTCAAATATATGCAGTCGTTAGTTCTATATGAAATAATGCATTTTAGGAAAAATAAATGATTACTCCCTCAAAGTATACTTTGCTATACAAAAGTATACTTTGCAATTTTGATGAAATCGGTTACAGGTGTCAGGTTCATACCACACCAAAATAAATATATATTCAGCCCTGAATTAGATTAACGTGACCTGGTGTCAGGTTCATACCACACCAAAATCACTTAGCGCCGTCCCCTAAAAGTAATAGGATTAGGAATATTTGTATTATTCATACAAGGGGTATAACCAGATTAAACCCTCACATACAACTAGATGGCCGCGGCCTGCATGTCGCGCCTTGTGGCGAGGCATGGACATGATATAGTATAACAAAAAACTTTAACCAAAAAACTTAACCAAAACACTTAACCAAAAACTTTAACCAAAAAACTTAACCAAAAACTTCAAAGTAATTTGACCTTGACATTGGGCACAGGGGCCGCACGGGAGGGGGGTAGAATGAAAATATAGATGATGATAAACACCCATGTGAAGTTTCAAGGTAATGGGCAAAGCAGTTGCAGAGATATAGTATAACGAAAAACTTTAACCAAAAAACTTAAACAAAAAACTTAAAAAACTTAACCAAAAACTTTAACCAAAGAACTTAACCAAAAACTTTAACCAAAAAACTTAACCAAACAACTTAACCAAAAAACTTAACCAAAAACTTTAACCAAAAACTTTAACCAAAAAACTTAACCTTACAGCTTAACCAAAAACTTTAACCGGACACACGTACGTACGTACGTACGTACGTACGCCAAACGGCCGACTATATCGCGCTTTCCGCAAGCGGGCGCGACAAAAATGCCAAAGATGTACTTGAGGGACAAACCAGGTCTCCATTCGGGATACCGGTAAGGATGAAAATCTGAAAATCACTAGGTATGTTCCTTTTGCCATGGTAACCATGTACAACAAATTTGGTTAAGATTCATCGAGTGAAACTCCAGTTATTGCATATACAAGGATACAGATACAGAATGAGAAAATGACCATTAAAGGAAGATAAATCAAGAAATTCTTCCTTTTGTTATGATATGTATACAGAATTTGGTTAAGATCCGGAAAATAAGAGTTATTGCATGCACGAGGTAGAGAGTGCGGAAATTCAAAATGGCCGCCATTGGGATCAGAATATTTTGAAAATCAATAGGGTTCTTCCTCTGGTCATGATAAACATGTATGCCGAAAGTGGCCCGCATGTACAAGGTGAATACATAATAAAATTGTGTTCCGTTTTTTCTTCTTCTTCAAATGGGCGCGCCCAAAGTATATATATATATGGGGAACTGGTTGAATTGTTAATCGAGAAATAAAATAGCCTTTCAACACTACAGACCTCTAGTCTATAGTGTTTGCAAACAGTGTAGATCCAGATGAGCTGGCTCATAAGTCATTTTCATATGTTTTAGGAAAAAAACACCCCCTTTTTATAAATGGACTAGTCTGAAATTCATTTTGTGACAATTGGATTGGTCCTTGAATTAACATATGACAGTCTATTCCAGTTATTTAGGGTTGAACGGGTTAATGTTTGCCACTGGGCGGTCCTGTAACCTATACTATGATTATATCACATGCAGTAGTTATCTTGGTATAAAATCTTCCTTGATCATAAATGCGGCTGCGACTAGAGAAATGGGGCTTACGGGTTTTGCGACCAGTGAAGATCCAGATGAGATGAGACTGTGCATCTGCACAGTCTGATCAGGTTCTGCACTATTTCGCCATTCCATGAACGAAACAGCTGTCATGCTTCTAACAAGTAACACAGATCGCTATCAGGCTGCAGGAGTGTGCTATTTGATCAGGAGCTACACTGGTCACAGATAATATAAGCCCCATTTCTCCAGTCTCCGCCACAAATAAAGCACCAATACTGGGTGGAAACATTTATTGTGATAAAGAGATTATACTAATTGTGACTCATGATGGTATACATGTACATGTACAGCATTTAAGTCAGCAACAGTATAAGACTATAAGATAGCTACGGAGCGAGTTTTTATTAATTTGTTTCCACGAAATACCAATTTGTTCCCTCAATTTAACAATTCGTTCCCTCGAATTAACAATTCGTTCCCATGATATAACAATTTGTGCCCTCGAATTAACAATTTGTTCCCTCAAATTAACAATTTGTTCCCACAAAATAACAATTTGTTCCCTCAAATTAACAATTTGTTCCCACAAAATAACAATTTGTTCCCTCAATTTAACAATTTGTTCCCTCGAATTAACAATTTGTTCCCACGAAATAACAATTTGTTCCCTCATATTACCAATTTGTTCCCACAAAATAACAATTTGTTCCCTCAATTTAACAATTTGTTCCCTCGAAATAACAATTTGTTCCCACGAATTAACAATTTGTTCCTGTGGGAACGAATTGTTATTTTGTGGGAACTAATTGCTAAATTGAGGGAAAGAATTGTTAATTTGTGGGAATGAATTGTTATTTCATGGGAATGAATTGTTAAATTGAGGGAACAAATTGTTATTTCGTGGGAACAAATTGTTATTTCATGGAAACGAATTGTTAAATTGAGGAAACAAATTGTTATTTCGTGGGAAAGAATTAATAAAAAAAAAGAATTCTACGTCCCCTGTGGGGCTCCATAAATAACAAGAGAATACCATGCTAACTTACCACATGAAAACCTTGTTATGACTTGCTGTAGCCCATTTCAAAAATGTGATATGACACACGTGTAATAACACCTGCAGCGAATTTGATTGGCTGGCCGCATCACCCTAATTACATATTTGTATTATGCACCAACGTTATGCCAAACAAATAAAACATAGATGTTCCAAATGATGACCCTAATGGCACGACAAACCAACAATGTTTTCACGTTGACGTCATCCTATTGTAAACATCATTAGCAGCGTGGGGGAATGCGCTCCTGTTTGGTAATATGAAGTGCTTACTAAGAACGGAAAAATATAACGTGGCATCTTTATAACTTGTAAATGTTTATTGCTAGTATTAAAACTATTTTTCTCGGTAGAGATTTTCAACTCGATGCGAAAATAGGCAATGGCGTCCGCTCACATAAACGGAAAGGAAATATCCAAGGTCTCTGCATTTTGGAGCGGTGAAGTCATGTGGCAAACACAGAGCTCTAGATAAGCTGTGTATTTGCTTTACCCAATTAACATTGCCAAAAATCCAATTGAAATCAGAGTAGCGAGAATCTCGAAATGTGACAATCGCTAAAGACGCCCGATTCAACATTTCCCGAATTTCTAGGCCGTGTTTGTAAAGTTGTGTTATAAATATAAAATGTATATATATACTACATGTACCGATCGGTGCCAATTCGCGTGGAATGTGCAATAAACGATATGTGACCTTAAAGAAATTGACTGAATATGAAGCCAAACGCCGCATTTTCTGTCCAATCAAAAAGCCACAAATTGCGGCAAATCTGTTGGTGATATGTTTAACGATTACGCCGCGTTTTGTCGCAATTCAGTTGGTCATAATTGCCGCAATTGTTTTTATCGATTGCGGGGAATACCAAAGTGTAGGAGTTTCCGCAAAACCGAAAAACTCTGCAAATAAAAAAATATGCGGGTTTTGCGGGGCATGTACTGTATAGTTGTTACAATGTATGGCAGTCAAGCCTCCACTAACCCACTTCAGCCTATAATTTAAATCTAAAAAATTTGTGTATTACTCCATGTAGGTATATATTGTTACCACTCATTTGAACCGTCTCGTCGAGACGGTTCAAATGAGTGGTAACAACATATACTTCCGAGATGAAATAAAGAAAATATGGAATTAATTCCTCAAAAGTGTCACACTACTATAATTGTATCCCGTCGCTAATGGGTCAAAATCTATGGTAACAACGTTATGGGCGACCAAAATTATGTTAACCCTTCCTAATTCAGCGTATTAAGGGTTAAAAGGCATATACCGTGCACGTATGTTAAATATGTTGAAAATGGGGATTTGTCGCACAATAATACACATACCGGTACAACAAAAAGATGAGTCCTGAAAGTGAAGGAAATCCTGAGTAAAGGCCAGGGTTGATGACAGGCTGTGACGAGAGAGGATTTGACAAGCAATTAAGATGAAGGAATGATAATTCTCTCATCAATAAATATTCTAATATGTCTTAAAGGACAGTTGGGCCAACGTAGGAGATTGACTCGGTATTTAGCCAATATCGGTTGGAAAAAAATATGATAATAATTTTAGCAAATAACGTTGAAAGTTGATGAAAATTCCAGAACAAACATAGAATTATTAATCAATTACACTCGGAACACACCTTTTACACATAGATTTATTTATTATTTATTTAATGGTGTTTAACGGCCTGTCAACAGCTAACATCATTTATTTTAAGGCCAGGTCAATGAGGTGACTCCCATATTTGACCTGCATAAATCCAAAATCAGAACTGAATGAAGTGATATGATTAGTTGTAATCTTACTAATCTTACTACTTTTATAATGGGTGTAGCCAGTTAAACTCACTGGTAACAAGAAAGCCAAACATGTACATGAACTTGGGGATTTAACGACGGCATTGGCTCGATGACCTTGCATGTCGTCTCCCAAGAAGGGGAGTAAGGAAGGAGGTAGATACACAGGAAACTCTTATTAGAATAGTACACTCTGGCTCTGTAACGTGCCCCGACTCTCCTTCGAATCTGATACACGGGACCGCCTTTTAAAGTCCCCATCCAAAAGAACTAGTAGAGCAGGAAATACAAAGTATCTCAGAAATACTGATGCCCTGGAACTGAACCCTGAATCAAACCCGGGTCGCCAGCGTGGCAGTCCACCGGTGTTACCCCTCGGCCATTGTCTGCTCCACATGCATCCCAACCAGCCACTGATAAACATATAGAGCTTCTAGTTTACCTTGTGTGTAACTTAAAACTACAAGTCTGAGCTGTAAGTAATACCCAGTCTGTCCATACTGTGTAACCAATTACTAGATAGATTGGAAATGTCACCATGGGGATAACCATGGACACCTGATATCTCTACCTCACTCCATTGGACAGGCTGATGTACACTGGGGATGGGGTGTGAGAAAACAGGGCAAGTCAAACCTACCAACCAATGTAAACTCGACATACTACGGTACATTACAATTGTTCTAGATTTCAAAGACCTGAAATTTATTTAACCCTTAGAATGCTGGACAGAAACATTGTTGTCTGGTGTTGCTTTATATTTTACCTTCTCTCTCAATAAAAACATGGGTTGACATCACTCAAGAATCATTTCCAGTGGAAATGCTGCTAAAGTGCTGTCAAATATGTTTTTGATGAGGAAAATGGAAAATAAACAGCAGATGATAAATTTTAATTCAGCAGTGTAAGGGTTGTTGTTGACATCATTTCAAAGTGAATAATAAACAATATTTTGCTGGTTAAAACAATGAAAACTATCATTTTTATTTTTTAATGAGTGGTGGCCAGAACTAGTTTGATAAATGTTTTTCTACAAGGTCTTTGCAGAATAACACATGTGTGTCTGTGACTGGAGAAATGGGGCTTATAGGTTTTGCGACCAGTGTAGATCCAGATCAGCCTGTGCATCCGCACAGTCTGATCAGGATCTGCACTGTTCGCCATTTCATCAATGAAACATCTGTCAATTTTCTACCAATGAATATAGATCATTATCAGGCTACAGGAGGGTGTTATTTGATCTGGAGCTACACAGGTGACAAATCCCATAAGCCCCATTTCTCCAGCCACATTTATGTAAAATTTGAATTTGCCAGGTCATTTGACAAATCTTTAATTTGTTATTTTCCTTCTTCTGTTCTGCAGTCATGATGACAAATTGACCATGATCTGACAAAATGGGGCTTGTTTGACTGGACCCAGCATTCACCCAGACAAGTCTATGTAACTGCCATCTGATCAGGGTGTACACGGTTTGCCATTTAGACATTGAAGCATTGTATATGCACTAAGCAAGCAGTGAGATTAGTATCAGAATGATTTGGCAGCTCTGGATCAACAATGGCCAACTTAAATAATAAGCCTGGTTTGTCAGGACTGGAGAAATGGATCTCATGGGATTTGTGACCAGCTCCTGATCAAATAGCACACTCCTGTAAGCTGATAACGATCTATAATGCTTGTTAGAAGCATGACGGACGTTTTGTTAATGGAATGGCGGACAGTGCAGGTCCTGATCAGACTGTGCAGATGCACAGGCTGATCAGGATCTACACTGGTCGCAAAACCCATAAGCCCAATTTCTCCAATCACAGCCACAATTATCATGAATCAAATTATCCCTCTCCAATTTGTTGGTAAAGCCATACTGGGATCAGAATGGCCATGAAGCATGAGATAATGGACATGGTGATAGGCTATATAGGCTAAATAAACACGCCATGTGATTTTTTACCTAATGAGATGTGCAATTTTTCATGAAAAATATTTACAAATCCTGTGCGATTTTTCGTAAATGACATCAAAAGCGGACAGATTTATATTGTCAGAGCAAATGCCGAATAGAATTAATGCGGAATTTGCTCTGAAAATGTTGTCAACTTTCAATGTCATTTACAGAAAATATTTCATGAAAAATTGCATATACAGTCGAACCTATGCTAAAGACCACCTCCGAATAGCAATCACCTGGCTGTAAAGGCCACAATTGTGTTGTCCAAATGGCACAATTACTATATAAATGAAACTGTGAATAAAGACCACCTGTGAAAAAAGGCCAGATTTTCAACTTTCCCATGGCTGGTCTTTATTCACAGGTTTGACTGTACATGTATTTCATAAGGTACAAAATCACATGGTTCGTCTCATAGGAGTAAATGAGGCGTGGCAGACACGGACACAACTTGACAAAACTTACTTTTGCATTGTTTCTTGATTGTTTTTGTAGGATCCAGCCAGTGCTGTAAATGGGAAACAAATATGATACAATGTGCTCATATCCAAGGGTGCATATGTATAATATACAGTCGAGCACCAGTATCTCGAACATCAGTATCTCTATGATTCAGTATAGTCCCGAATTATATCCTTATTTGTTTAATATAAATTTTCTCGGCTATCTCGACCATGCCCTATATCGTATATGTTCTCTATCTCGACTGTTCATTCTGTCCCCTCCGTATAAAAATACATTACAAATCTCTTTGCTATCTCGATCACATAAACGCTTGGATAAATCGCTTAAGCTGCCAAGATTGATTTGGTCGACAATCATTTTCAAAACATATTATGAAACAAAACAAAATAAATTCACACCTACATCAGGTTGTTTGCTTAATTAAGTCTACCTGGATATATTTGAGTGTTTGCCACGATTCATTAAGCATATCAAGCTGGTCATTTACGCAAGTCACTGAGACGCCAGGGGTTGAACAAATCTTCTTTTTTTCCACTCGCCCAGCTGGGCAAGTACAAAAAAAAAATACTTGCCCAGGTCAAAAAGTTACTTGCCCAGTTTTTTTAAAAATAAAATGCTATTTACAGTATTTGTAATGTTGCATCTTATTTAAAAAAAAATTGTGTTTACATATATATGATCATTACCAAAACGTATGAGACATTTATATTTTAAGTATTAAATGAACATAAACAAATAAATATTATATATCGGGAGATAAACTTCGGAGCTTTTTCTTCAACAACGTTTTTTAGCAGCGAATTTGCTCAGAGGCTTGCACGCTTCTTATTTTCTATAAGCGTTGAGTGACATAGATTTTGTTTAATTTATAGTGGCTATGTTTGCATGCCTTAAATACTAAATTCAATGGTTTCGGACCCGGCGCCGTTATGTTATGTCCCAAACCGTTATGTTCGGCGTCTGAAATGCGCGTTAACCCAACTGTATACGAGACGATATATGTGGCCGCGTATACACTAGTCTATACTCGCAGTCATATTATTTGTTAGCCCGGCCGCGTACAGCCGACAAATAATCCGTGAATTAAACTTGCCCGATATGGACCGTGTTCAAAATCGCTAGCGATTCTACCCGTAACCGTGTACATAGACACTGCTTGAATCTTACTTCCCGCAAATTGACATAAACTGTAAACAACAAATTGTCGCTGAATTAATACCATTTGTTGGCCGTTATCGATGGAATTAATTGGCAATTTCTTTAGAAAAAAAATATCATGACCAAATCTTTCACTCGCCAAACTGGGCGAGTGCCTGTAGAAAGTACTCGACCGCCACAAAAAGCACTCGCCATGGCGAGCTGGGCGAGTGAAATTTCAACCCCTGGATGCCAGCTTGTAATGTTGATGATCTTACTACCTTTGGTTATTAGTTAATTTGTGAGTTTACTTGTGGTGTAATGGGTAAAATGATTTCAGATTTTTCGCGAAAAATATTCGACCATGTCACGTAATCGCTATCTCGAACCTAGTCCTATCTCGACTGTATGGACAAGCTCTCTTCGACTTTGAGATATTGGTGCTCGACTGTATGTACAATGGTTCTAACATTTTAAAGGCCCTGCGTCTCAGATGTGGGTAAAATGTGAGCAATGAAGAGAACAACTGTTAAGTTTATGGATTACGGACAGATGGAGCAGGGGCCCGTTTCACTAAGCTTCGTACGACTAAAGTGCAAATTTGGGATCGTCTGGAAATTTAAATTCATGGATTTACATTTAAATGTAAATCCAATAATTGTTTACAAGAAAACTTTGTTAATGTGACATTTACAGACTATCATAATTTTGCACTTACAAATATTTTAGTCGTAAGAAGTTTAGTGAAACGGCCCCCAGGTACTTAAAGTATGGAGTTACGGTACCGAGTACATGTATGAAGTATCAGTACTTACACACATACATGTATATTGAAGTATTTGTATACCATATTCTCAATGGAACCTCTCTTAAGCCCAGGGTGTCCGGTTTAGAGAGGTTCCATTTTTGCACAAGTATGAAGCACCAATACTTACATGTATACGCACGACACATACAGTCAACACTCGTTTACTAAAAGTCCATCGGACTGAGGAAAATACAGAGTTAACGAAGATTTTAGTTAACGCGAGTTATTATATACATGTAAATGTAGGAACAAATGTACTTGGGACCAAGAATTTGACTTTCAGTTATCAGTAGTTGACTTAAGAGTTTGTGGCAACGAGTGTATATTGAAAAATTCACATGCTTAAATACCATATTTATAGTGGAGCCTCTCAAAATTGAATGGGTTTAATGTGCAGACTATGCTCAATAAATGTAAATCCATAAATGTCCTAGCAACAGCTAAGGTCATATAGAGACGGGACCACAGTTTAAATTCTCATCCGACAGAACAGTTGCATGGAAATTATTTTGTAAGTATTTTTTTAGGGCGAGGTACTGGAGTCCAATGCCATAAGGACATGGCCCATCCCTACAGGAACCTCTCTAAGCCGGACACCCTGGTCACCTCCCAGGGTGTCCGGCTTAGAGAGGTTCCATTGTACCAAAAGCACACAGTATGAAGCATCAGTACTTGCATACACATAACATTATTGACATGCTCATATACCATATTTACAATGGAACCTCTCTAAGCCGGACACCCTGGGTGTCCGGCTTAGAGAGGTTCCACTGTACCAAAAGCACATAGGATCAAGTATCGATACTTACGCTGACATTATTGTGGTCGGTGAACTGTAGCCCGAAGTAATCCTTCTCTATCACATCTAGGTGGAAGAAGATCTTCTCATATAACTCGTGGGCCGCCGACCGTTTCTGAAACGAGCAATGTTCGGAGTTATAATTCGCTCTACTTTCTAAGCCAATCGCTGGCCAGTATCGAGCTACACCTACTTCACATATGCAGATCTAACCCCAAAAAGTTACATTTTGATTAATTAATTGTTCGACAGGAAATGGAAAAGAAATACTCGGATGGGAGATGCATAGTAAAATTTGGCTGAACTATAAAATAGGTCACATATTGGACTTTAAGGAAATAAATGCTGCGGTCGCTAGCGCTCCCTCGCATTTAATTCCTTAAAAGTCCAATATGTGAACAATAACTTATACTTACTGTCTGTTCCACGTAAAATCCGCCAGTTTAAACACATTAATTTTGACAAATATGCAATTTGAAGCATTTTTTTCTAAACTACAGCAAGTCAGAAGAGGCTCACGGATACCCCCAGCCGCCACCATGACCGACAAAGAAAAACTTAACACCAATATTACGTACAGACTTCGTATGCCAGGGGTGATATATTAAAAATGTTACCTGTCCCAAATTGTTTTAAAAAATGTGGTCTGTCAACACACTTAGCCCCACAGGTGATTTGAGAAACTGTTACAAAAATTTCAAAAAATAAACAGACAGACGGTTTGTTTGTTTGTTTATTGATGTTTAACGGCCTATCAACAGCTAAGGTCATGTAAGGCCGGGCAAACAGGTTCGATCCCGTTTTAACCTGCTGCATTGGGGGGAAAATCCCAAAATCAGAACGGAATATTTACATCGAGATACAACATATTCAGCCCTGAAATTAGAATAACCTGACCTGGTGCCAGGTCCATACCGCACCAAAGTCACTTGGCCCCTTCCCCTATTTAAAAGTAATACCGGTAGGATTACTCTTATAAGGGGTATAACCAGATTCAACTGTCACATACAAAATGCCAAAGACGTATGTGAGGGCCAAACCAGGTCTCCAGTCGGGATTCAGGTAAGGATGAAACCCGATCGTTAAATTACCCATCGCGTGCTCCCACCTGCCACCCACACAGACAGACGGACATATGATACGTGTACAATGTAAGTATGGAGAGTACATGTATTAATGTGGAAGGGTATATCATTAAGTAATGCATGTATGTAATATGAATATATTACCTGAAGGCAAACAGAAAAAATTATAGGTGATTTGAGAAACTCTTACAAAAACAGATGGACGGACAGGCAGGGCGAAACCTATAGGGCACTGCCGATTCTCAGCGGGGCCCTAATGAATGGGATCTTACATCTTATCAACATCAGTCATATATACAGATTTCTATTTGATTCACAGTATAAGAAGAACACACATGTCGGTAATAGCCTGGACACAGCCAAGGTAATGGTGACAATTTCATGACAAAACACAGACTTGTATTGTAAAGCCGAGGTGAGAGACCGATGTTTAAAAGATGTCAAAACAGAACATCAGGTCGCACAATATTACACTCAATACCACGTAACTTGGTAGTGGTGGTGTCAAATGTTATATACCATAATACGCTCCTAGTGTAATTATTTCTGCCCAGACGTCTTACATTTCAAGCATAACATTATGTATTTGGAGAAATACATAGAAATACATGGGCATTGTGTAGTGGGAATTTTTCTCCCAATTCAAGCTGAGGATGTGCTATTTTGCCTGTGGAAAATTCTATTTATTTTCTTTATATGTGCTTAGAAGTATATGTCGTGACCACCATTTGAACCGTCTCGTCGAGACGGTTCAAATGAGTGGTCACAACATATACTTTCATTGAGAAATAACAAAGATAATGATTGATTGATTGCTTATTCAAATGGAATATAAAATACTGTTTAAACTAATCACAGTAAGTTTCACTGTTAAAATATGAATCCTTTAAGGTCATGCTCACTCAGTAAGCACAACATTTTCTTTATAGGAATTAAATAAGTGTATAATTGTGTCACTATACCACCAGTTCTAAAAATTACGAGTGCCCGCTATACAGATATAATCATTTAGTAATATTTATTTTTCTGATAGTGACTCCCGGTGGTATCAAGCTATTTTCATATGCAAATGAGGCATGCTATTTTTTAATTATTTAATATACTAATTAAATGTGTCACCTGAAAAAAAAAAATATTCGACAGATTATAAACTATGATCATTTATTATGCACATCAAAAAATAAATACAGAAAATAACTAGATTGGTCAGTAAGCGAGGCTTACGGAATACCGCCCCCCCCCCCACCCCCCGCATGGGCCCAGGTACCCGTAAAATATGTAAAATTTTCCAAGTGTGTGTGTGGGCTTGGACCTTGACTCTGGGCTTAGCGGGAGCGGCATGAACGTGAATTTGTCACAGGGTGGTAGAGGTCCATTGAAGCAATGTGTGTGTGAAATGTGAAGCAGATCCGAGCATGGAAATAGAATTTATAACCGATTTCTCTGATGTTAAGTCTTGTAAAGAGACTAAGTATGTGACCTTGACCTTGAGATCAGCGGGAATTTGTCACAGCATGATAGTAGAGCCTTACAGGAATGCATGCATGAAATAATAAGAATTTTCGATGAAAGAAGTAGAAGTTATAACATATTTCTCTGATGTTAAGTTTTGTAAAGAGACTAAGTATGTGACCATGACCTTGGGATCAGCAGGGGTTGGATGGTCATAGATTTGTCACAGCATGATAGTACAACCTTAGAGGAACGCACAAGTGAAATATTAAGAATTTTCAATGAAGGAAATAGAAGTTATAACTTATTTCTCTGATGTTAAGTTTTGTAGAGACCAAGTATTTGACCTTGACCTTGGGATCAGCGGGGGTTGGACGGTCGTGGATTTGGCACAGCATGGTAGTAAAGCTTTACAGGAATGCATATGTGAAATATTAAGCATTTTAGATGAAGGAAATAGAAGTTATAACATATGTCTCTGATGTTAAGTTTTGTAAAGAGACTAAGTATTTGACATTGACCTTGGGATCAGCGGGGGTTGGACGGTCGTGGATTTGGCACAGCATGGTAGTAGAGCCTTGCAGGAATGCATGTGTGAAAATATTAAGCATTTTAGATGAAGGAAATAGAAGTTATAACCATATTTCTCTGATGTTAAGTTTTGTAAAGAGACTAAGTATTTGACCTTGACCTTGGGATCAGCGGGGTTGGACAGTCGTGGATTTGGCACAGCATGGTAGTAGAGCCTTACAGGAATGCATGTGGGAAATATTAAGCATTTTAGATGAAGGAAATAGAAGTTATAACAATATTTCTCTGATGTTACATGTAAGTTTACGGACACACGTATGCACACACACACAGACGGACGGACGGACGGACGGACAACCTGACTCCAGTATACCCCCCACAACTCGTTGCGGGGGGGGTATAAATAGTAAAGTCTGTTAACATTTTATGGAAACACGATTATCGCCCATGATATCAGTGTTAAAATTCATGTCTGATATAAAATGTATAATAATGCCAATCAATATGTGAGGTAATGGTGAATGAATGCTTAACTCTGCATGCTGGGAAACTTGTGGGCTATAAATAGTTCAAAACTAGCGGACAAGAATTCATCATATTTTCTTGTATTTCTCCCCGTAAATATCATGAATATGTCTTGGAATTTCATTAGAATTGAGTCCCGAGTCCTGACATATTTACATAGAGAAATAAAACATATACATGTACTCCTAATTCGTTTGGCGGATATTTTCGCCGCTAGCATGCAAAGAGTTAATTTGCAAGAAAATGCCCCAGATGATGTCTGATACAAAGAATATTTTGTGCCTACTGAGTGGGCATGTACATGTACCTTAAGGGCCTGAAAATAGCACTGGTCCGAGGTTCTGGGGCACGTTTCACTAAACTTCTTACGACTAAAATGTTCGTAAGTGCATATTTAAGATCGTCTGTAAATTACAATTTATGGATTTACATTTATTGAGCATAGGCTGCATATGCAGCCTATGCTCAATAAATGTAAATCCAATAATTGTTTACAAGAAAATAGTGTTAATGTGAAATTTACAGACTATCATAATTCTGCACTTACGAACATTTTAGCCGTACAAAGTTTAGTGAAATGTCCCCCTGGACCTGCAAATTTTAATGTCGGACCTAATTTGTATTTTACAAGCAACAAGTCCGCCCGACCTATGATAAAATTTAAATTGCGATCATCATTCAGTGGCGATGCTAAATCCGTTCTGATTATCGTCTTATAAGATAATTTATGTTGACACAGTCGAGTATTTACACATGGTGCGACAAATCATTTCGCAAGAAACAAGACACATATTTCTAACGTTTTTCTAGCGATTATCCTCTTGGATCGTCCAAAAGATTCCTCGGACCTTTTTTCCATGTTAGGTCCCGGACCTACTGGTAAAAGGTACTATTTTCAGGCCCTGACCTTTAAGACATGTACACTCCAATCATCCCCAGACACCCTGGGAGGTTCGAGTTGTTTATCAACCCTTTCAACACCACAGGCCTGTATAGTGGTATTGGCAAAATGTGCAGATCCAGATGAGCCGGCTCGTAACGAGCCGTCTCATCAGGATCTGCACTTTTTGCAAGTAATTTTCACATTTTTGAGAATAAAAATCATTTGGTGACGGTTATATTGGTCCGGAAATCCATTCCAGGGACCCGTTTCACTAAACTTCTTACGACTAAAATGTAAGATCGTCTGTAAATTTCAATTTATGGATTTGCATTTAGTCGTAAGAAGTTTAGTGAAACGGCCCCCAGTTACGTATGGGTGAAAGGATTAATTCAGGTACATTTGTAATGCATGATGAATTTGTGTGCTTACATTCACATCATGCTGTCTGCAAAATGTGTTTTCAAGTTATACAATTAATCGGTATTAATGTGCAGATTTGGGTGCTGAGAAACAACAATAAGAGGATCAGCAGCAGTCCACATGTGTTGCCATGGAAACCTGCTGTCACCATGGGGATCTACATACAACATGGGACAAAAGCAAATGGAAAATCAATGCCGCACACATAATCATAAAATACATTACATGTAACTCTTTCAACACCACATGCCTGTACAGTGGTACTGTCAAACAGTGTAGATCCAGATGAGCCGGCTGAGGAATCTGCACTTTTTGCAAGTAATTTTCATTTTTTTGAGAGCAAAAACAACCCATTTTCATAAATGGACTAGTGTGAAAATAATTTTGTGATGATTGGATTGTTTGTAAAATTTACATATCAAAATCCATTCCAGTTACTTAGGGGTGAAATAAGATGACGTTACATTACACCATCACAGGCATCACACAACAAGTTCCATATCAATTACATTTTTATACCTATTTTTTTTAGAGAAAAATTGGCATAATGTTGTCGGCATTGGTGTCTGTCTGTCCGTCCACCACGTTTCTTGTAAGAAGTAAAACTTTTAAACCGTACTACATTAGCTGGAGACTTGATATTTGGTCTGTAGCTTCCTTAGTAGTGTGGAGATGAGCAAAGTGAATTTAGATTTTTGATTTTGGTATTTGGTCTGTTACAGCTTCCTTTGGTGTGCAGATGTGCAAAGAGAATTTCAATTTTTTATTTGACCTTGGGACATGGATTATCCCCCCCCCCCCCCCCCCTTTTGGACTTTGAATTACGAAATTTTGCATTGTCAGTGATAAATATTTGAAACAGTCGATCATATTTGGTATGTGGCCTCCTTATTGGTTTGATTGATTGATTATTGGTGTTTAACGGCCTATCGACAGCTAAGATCATTTAAGGCCGGGCCAACGGGTTGGACCAGGGCTCCAGATAAGGAATTAGCAATTGAGTATTGTTACTCCATCATTTCTGAAGCAATTGGGTATTTCAATATTTTCATTGGGTAAAATAAAATCACTCTACTGTTTACACATCAACAGACCGCAATTATTGAAATGAAAACAGATCTTGGCATTTCATTAGAATTGTCTCCTTGGAGACAATTCTAATGAAATACCAAGATTTGTTTCAATGGAAAATAAGAAAAAATATGCTATATGTGCAGCATGATAAAAGTACCACAAAATTTGTATTGTTTTTTGATACTCTCTACTTCTGATTTCAATTGGGTTTTTGGCAATTTTAATAGGGTATTTAAGCCCTGTGGACTATCCTATACATGTATTTAGCCTGTCCATAATGAGGGAACCTCCTAATATGGTGTAGACGTGCAAAGTGAAGTTTGATTTGATTCAAGTGGATGGAACCTCTAGAGCAAAGCAATGTACATGTACCACATAGGGGGCATGAAAAATGATAAAACAGCAGACGACAATATTCAGTTCCCTCCTGTGAAGTGTTTATACAGCTGATATACATAATGGTAAGGCCAACAAATCACAAACTGTCACAAAGTAAATATTGAAGCAAATGTGTGATTCGGAAAAATCATTTTATACCCTTCAAAATGGTTTTATATTAAGGCGACGTTAGCAAAATCCCAACAAATGTTTAAGTCAAGAGCCAATTGAGCTGTCTGCAGAGAAAAGGCACCTTCCAATGTTTGCGACCAGCGTAACCCCAGATCAGACTGTGCATCCGCACAATCTGATCTGGGCCTACACTATTCGCAATAGTCACGAAAGTCTACTTACTGTCCTCAGCAAATTGTTTAAATTTTTTCCAAACAATTTACAAATGTTGAGAATGTCGCAAGGTACCTTTTCTCAGCAGTTGGGCTGCATATAAATCAACAAAGGAATCAAGTTTATCTCAGTATGACTATAGACAACAATTAAATGAAAATTGAGACGGCTATGAAGTTGTGTCTTTTCCATAGAAAAATCATTAAAATGTTCTTAACAAATGGACATATTTTGATGATATGTAGTGTACCAAATACGATGGCATATGTTTTTTATGGGTGCTCTGAAAGTTCTCTACAATAACTTATAAATTTCACAAAGAATCGAGTTCCGTTTATTTCCGTTTAAAAATTCACATGATCTAGCTTGTGTTTACATTTACGGTAACCGATTCTTCGTCAACACGACATAATTATGACATTAAAGCCGCCTATACAACAAAGGGCAACGTGTACTGCATTTGCTGCTGTATATTTCATAAAAATATTTCATTCCATTAGCAAGATATTAAAGAAAATCTTTGTGAAAGTTATTGTAGAGAACAAGTTATTGTAGAGAACAAGTTATTGTAGAGAACTTTCAGAGCATCCATAAAAAACATAAACTTGGAAAAGTCGCGGGAATACTGGACGAAGGCCGGAAGGCCTCGTCCAGTATTCCCGCGACTTTTCCAAGTTTATGTCCGTTTGTTAGGAGGGATTTTAATGAAAATCTACTGTAAAAATTACGTCACAGATTACGTCACGTCAGAAACCACGTGATCACACACCTGATATATTCAGCCCTGAAATTAGAATAACCCGACCTGGTGCCAGGAGCATACCATACCAAAGTGACTTTGGTGTGGTATGCGCCTGGCAGCAGGTCAGATTAGTCACTTGGACCCTTCCCCTAAAAGTAATATGGTTATGATTGAAATCAGTAAACTTGTTCGATACCATATTAAATCTACATTTATTTAGGGGTGAATGAACCACTTCCTCACTTCAAAAGGAAAACAGCTATTAAATGTGTATCACAGTGAATACAATGTCCAGCCATCCAGGGGCAATGAAAGCAAACTTTATGGCAGGCAGCACAGTAGCTCCACATAGCAGGGGTTGTGGAGTAAACGCTTTTGATTATTGGCCACAATCTGACAAAACTACTGTCTGTTTCATGAAACCTGCCCAAATTTTACAGCTACATGCATATAAACAATGCAAATACATTTTTTTTTTGTATTAAGAATGAGCCTTCTTTTTATTTTGTAACATTTGGTCTAATATTGATTAACTATGACCTTGGGCGGTCTGATGTAGGTTGTATGTAAAACAAAGCACCATCCGTAGACACACATTGTGGCGGCCAAATATTATCAAAATTTGTGAAGCGATTCAAAGAGTTATTGAACTAGATGACAGCAGCCAGCATGTCACGTCCGCCGAGGCTTTGATAGTACATAAAAAGTTACCAAACTAGAATTAATGTGTTCATAGAACACGGATGCAACACATCCCGCTTTGATAATAAACGAGACAAAATTACAAGTCCAAAAGGGGAGATAATCCATGACCCGGGGGTCGAATCAAAACTCAAAATAAACTTCTCATCTACTCACCATAAGGAAGCTACATACCAAGTTTCAGGTGTGTAGCTATTACAGGTTAAAAGTTTTACTAGTTACAACACAAAATTTCCAAATTCTAAGTCGAAAAGGGGGAGATAATCCATGACTCCTGGGTCGAATCAAAAATCAAAATAAACTTTCCGCATCTACTCATCACATTGAAGCTACATACCAAGTTTCAAGTGTGTAGCTATTATGGTTTAAACGTTTTATTAGTTACAAGACAAAATTTCCAAATTCTAAATCAAAAAGGGGGAGATAATCCACGACTCCTGGGTCAAATAAAAAATCGGAATAAACTTTCCGCATCTATTCATCACAACGAAGCTACATACCAAGTTTCAGGTGTGTAGCTAGTATGGTTTAAAAGTTTTACGACTTACAAGGCAAAACTGCCAAATTCTAAGTAAAAAAAGGGGGAGATAATCCATGACCCGGTGGTCGAATCAAAAATAAAAATAAAAATTGCGTATCTACTCATCATAAGGAAGCTACATACCAAAGTTTCGCAGGTATTACAATGGCAAAAGGAAACTACAATGGCATAAAACGGACCTAGTATAAGAACGAGCGTTATCATGGTTATTGCACATGCTACCAATCGCTGACCGCCTCTCAAACCAGTTATTAGCATTTTACATGAAGTTTAAAGTTTTAATCGACGTATAACTAACATTTAGTACGAATTTTATGCCTTGCACATCTTTGTGCGGTGCCGCGAAATATAAGTCAGCGCGGGGATATCAACTCCAACAACAACAACAACTGATGGAGAACAGTGTGCGGTCACAGTTTGTGATGGAGAAACTTCTATTTTCAGACGTTTTCAAGAATTTAAGATCGTAAGTACCGGTATACACACACATGATATCACAACCTTCATACGTAATTTTAGTGATTTGCGTAGATCTGCACGTAGTGTGCCTTTAAAATAAACATGAAAAGTTCTCGTAAACATATCCCACCCACTATTTACAATGGACCTGGTGTCGGCTAATTCTGCGCACCTAAGGCTTTCAAAACACATTTATATGGCATTACCATCTCCATATTTGTTCAAACATTCCTGAATATTCAACATTAGCCGAAATGACAGTACACATAGCCCGGAGTAACCAGATTTCTTTCTTTCAACATACTGCTAAACCGCCTTTCAGGGATTTTGAGCAGGTGCACGTATGAATCCCAGATTGGAAACAAGTTCCACCTGTGCGAGTGAAGAAGATGTGGATAGTGTGAAAGACCCAGAATGGTAAGAAAAATGTCTACAATTTAGTTCTGATTTGAATTATCTTTATAAATGAAAAAGTCTTGGCTATTGGAATGACTGCAGCGGGCAGCAAAAGAAGGTGTCCGACCTTTGTGGCTTTGTCTTGTTTAATGACAGTTTATTACATGTATGTACTTAGTAAAACGAAAACAGAAATCTGAGAATATTACACTCTTTGACAATACTATGCATACATTTGTTTGTTAATTTTAACCATATACCAAATCGAAGGTGTCGATGAGCCGATTTGGATCATTCTGTCATCCAAAATGGCCGCCAAATGATAAAAATGTGCATATATATGCATATTTAGCCTATATGTGTGTGGCAATGCCTGCATAAATGGAGCTTATGGGATTTGTAACCAGCCTAGTTCATACTCCTCAAGCACATACCTGCAGTCTAATAATGATCTATACTGCTTGTCAGAGGCATGCAGGCTGCTTCAGTGACTGAAAGGCAAACAGTGCAGATGCTGATCAGACTGCTCGGATGTGCATGCTGATCTGCATCTACACTGGTCGCATAGGTTATAAGCCCCATTTATCCAGGCTCGGTATTGGCCCCAAATGATACTCTTTTGTGTTGATGGGCCATTAAGCACCATCCCATTCAAGGCACGGCCACATATATACATGTAGGCCCACACAGATGTCCTGTAAGCCTCGCTAACTGACAAATCTAGTTTGCAATACATGTAGGCTATAAATACTACATTACTAAAATAATATCATGACTGTTTCAGGACTCTGCCGAAAGATGATAACGGGTCATCTGGGTCAGAATCTGAGAGTTCAAAAAGACACAAGACAAAGAGGAAGTGTGCAAAACATCAGGAAACAAAATCAGCAAACTCCAAGTTAAGAACTGGATCTAATAAACCGCCCATTTTGTCTATAAGAAATCTAAATAAGATTAATAAACAAGAGGGCCATGATGGCCCTAATTCGCTCACCTGACTCCATGAACACCAGAGGAGAATGTGACATTGAGTTCATGTGTTTTAACAAAATTGTGCTATTTTTAGATGGCGGTCATCTTGGATTAAGCGATGACTCATTTTACCAAATCTGAAAAGATTTTTTAAGAATTTATGCTATTTTTAGATGCCGGCCATCTTGGATTAGCGATGACCTCCATTTTAACAAATCTGAAAAGGCTTCACCCATGGACCATAACTTTTAAGTTTGGCAACCATGAAATCTCTAATAAAAGAACGACCTTTTGACATTTTGGCGGCCATCTTGGATGACATAACAATCCGATTTCGACAACAAAATGTGCCAGAGTGATCGCCTCATTCATACCTTCGATTCGATATATAACATGACCATATTCGGTCAAAAATAAAATTTGACCCCACGGGCCACGCCCATTTTTGACCCCGGGGTCACCATTTTAACAACTTTGAAAGAGCATTGTACATCGATCATTCCTACTAAGTTTCGTCGAAATCGGGCTAGCGGTTCATGAGAAGAAGATTTTTTAAGAATTTATGCTATTTTTAGATGGCGGTCATCTTGGATTAGCGATGACCTCCATTTTAACAAATCTGAAAAGGCTTCACCCATGGACCATAACTTTTAAGTTTGGCTACCATGGGCCAAGCGGTTCATGTGAAGAAGAATTTTGAAATCTCTAATAAAAGAACTACCTTTTGACATTTCGGCGGCCATCTTGGATGACATAACAATCCGATTTCGACAAAACATGTACCAGAGTGATCGCCTCATTGATACCTTCGATTTGTATATAACATGACCATATTCAGTCAAAAATAAAATTTGACCCCAATTTGACCCCACGGGGGTGAGAAATCCCAAAATCAGAAATGAATATTTACATCGAGAAACAATATATTCAGCCCTGAAATTAGAATAACCGGACCTGGTGGCAGGTCCATACCACACCAAGGTCACTTGGCCCCTTCCCCTAAAATAGGATTACGAACAATCGTAATACTCACATAAGGGGTATAACCAGATTCAACGGTCACATACAAAATGCCAAAGATGTATGTGAGGGCCAAACGAGGTCTCCAGTCGGAATTCCGGTAAGGAGTCGGAATTCCGGTAAGGATGAACCCCGATCGTTAAATTACCCATCGCTTGCACCCACCTTCCACCCACGGAAAGAGCATTGTACATCGATCATTCCTACCAAGTTTTGTCGAAATCCGGTTGGCGGTTCTAGAAGATTTTTGAAGAATTTGTGCTATTTTTAGATGGCGGCCATCTTGGATTACGTGTAATGACGTCATTTTAACAATTTTGTAATCCCCCTACCTAAGGACCATGACCATGAAGTTTGGTGACTATAGGCCCAATGGTTACTGAGGAGAAGACGTTTGAAAATGTTCAAGGACGACAGACGACGGACACATTGCGGTAACAATAGCTCACATGAGCTTCGCTCAGGTGAGCTAAAGACAATATCGAGCCCGTGAAAGACAATATCGAGCACGTGAAATAATATATCGAGCACACATTGAACCTAATACCGCAACAAACACTTTACATTTGGGTAAACATGCAAAAACGACTCCTGGTGTCAAACAGAACTGTCAAACAGGTAACACGATACAGGCAGAGACAACACCTATGATAATGAATCAGAACAATATGGCAATATTAACATCAGAGCAACACAGTCAAAGTGACAAAATAAGTGTATAAAAAAACGATGGAAGAGATTTTAACCATGTTGACATTGAAAATGTTGTTACAAATGTTGATGGTGCAGAACCAAACACGAGTAGTATGCAAAAGAAGAAACGACCGAGAACTGCAGAAGAAAGGCAATTATCGGTAAAAGAGAAGCATCCTATACAACCACCATGTCAATGCAAGAAGCTCTGTATCCACAAAATAGACGAAGAAAGGCGCAATGCTATTCATGAGCAATATTGGAATATGGGTTATAATGCACGTCGAGCATGGATTTTCACTCACATTAAGCAATCAGCTACAAAGCGTACACATGCTGAAACCAAGGGAGTATACCAGTACAAGCATTCAAGCAGTTGGTTCTATAGTCTGCCTGATAGAGATGGTACTGACCAGTTTGTTTGCAAAGTGTTATTTATGAAAACTCTTGGATACAAATCTGATAAAATTATTACACTGACTCTGAGCAATACTCGAGCAGAAGCAATTTCCCCATCATTAGACAAAAAGAGGAAAACACGATCCATCTCACAAGATGACTGATGAAAACCGTATGTGTATAAAAGAGCACATTCGGTCATACAACCCCGCCATCAGTCACTACAGGTGTGAACATGCTCCCATGCGAAAATATCTTCCACCTGAACTGACAATTAGAGAAATGCACCAAGACTTCACTGAGAATAATCCACACATTTCAGCATGCTATGAAACCTACAGGAAAGTCATTAGTGACATGAACATAAGTTTTGTAAAGCTTGGTGAAGAGGAATGTGAAGTTTGTCTTATCAATGACAATCACGCTCACGATAACCTAAACCCGGAGCTTTGTACACAGTGTCGAGATTGGAAAGATCATATTGAACGAGCCAAGAATGCCCGTAAAGCCTACAGGGAGTATTGTGACATATTTTGCTGTTGATTTGCAGAAGGTAATTATGCTTCCTCGGATGCCTGGTATTATAAGACGTGTCTTTTCACTAGACGCCTAATAACATTCAATGAGACCTTTGCCCCTGTGGGTGGCAGTAAAGCAGGAAGACTTGATACACCATTTGGAGTTATTTGGCATGAGGGAATTTCTGGTAGAAATGCTGAAGATATTATGAGTACCTTTTCAAAAATTATACATCATTCCAACTATCGTGACTGTGAGCACCTGACATTTTGGGCCGATAATTTCACTGCTCAGAACAAGAACTGGATGCTGTACACTGGCCTGGTGGGCGAAGTCAATCGACCCGGTTGCCTGCAAACAATTACACTAAAATACTTCGAGAAGGGTCATACATGTACATGTACGTTCATGGCCGCCGATGCATTTCATGCACAAGTAGAAAGGGGCATGCGTGCCAAAAAGAACACCTATGAGTTTCAGGATTTCAAAGATGTCAAAAAAAATGTACCAGAGTGATAGCCTCATTGATACCTTCGATTTGATATATAACATGACCCTATTCGGTCAAAAATAAAATTTGACCCCACGGGCACCATTTTAACAACTTTGAAAGAGCATTGTACATCGATCATTCCTACCAAGTTTTGTCGAAATCCGGTTGGCGGTTCTTGAGAAGAAGATTTTTGAAGAATTTGTGCTATTTTTAGATGGCGGCCATCTTGGATTACGTAATGACGTCATTTTAACAATTTTGTAATCCCCCTACCTAAGGACCATGACCATAAAGTTTGGTGACTATAGGCCCAATGGTTACCGAGGTGAAGACGTTTGAAAATGTTCACGGACGACGACGACGGACACATTGCGGTAACAATAGCTCACATGAGCTTCGCTCAGGTGAGCTAAAAAAGGGCCATTATCAGGAATCTCTGTCCACTTATGCCAAGTAACCGACGGCAATTTTGGCAGGACCTACCAGTAGATAACACATCTGAAGACCTGATTGACAATGAATGACTCCTGAATTAACCCTTTCTACCCCACAGCCAATAGTGGTATTGGCAAACAGTGTAGATCCAGATGAGCCGGTTCATGATGAGCCGTCTCATCAGGATCTGCGCTTTTTGCAAGTAATTTTCATATTTTTTAGAACAAAAACACTCCCTTTTCATAAATGGACTAGTCTGAACTATATCTCAAATTATTTTGAAGTATTTCAAATGGGCCACCGGCTGAGAAAAGGGACATCACGATATATGCGATCAGCGTAGCCCCAGATCAGGCATGCGCAGTCTGATCAGGGGCTACAATGTTCGCTATGAATGGCACCAACAAAACGATTTGAATCTAATAATACTGATTTAGTGTTAGAAGGTACTACATTATATATCCAATTAATGCCAAATATTGCAAATGCTGTAAGGTCCTTTATCACAGACGACGGCCCAAATAATTTGCTCTGTACGAACCGTATGAACGGTATGATGCGTGCACGTTTTCCAGCTGCGTACATCGAGAAATAAGTCATATGAAGATACATGTATGTAGGTCCATTACATGTAGGTCCATTTTCTCGGTATGGGGCCGAAATGTAAACTCGTTTGCTATAGTTTCCTAATTATGTGTTTTAATTGTCCGTGAGAAAGTTACAGATGGTGTAATACCTAAAGTAAATTATAAATGCTGAATACAAATGTACATAGTCGTACGAGCTAGCACATGTAACAATATAATTACCCAGAGGCTAATCATTGTCAATAGTCAGGCCCGTAGCCAGACCTGTTTGAAGGGGGGGTCGTTTCGAAGGACGAAGGGGCCTGAGATATCTAGGTCTAAAAAAGTGGACATCGAGGCTAAAAAAGTGGACCTCGAGGCTGGGCGGGGGGGTCGTCCGACCGCTCCGACTCCCCGACTACGGGCCTGATAGTGTACAATAATGTCCGTAAATATTCCCACACAATTCGTACATAATATGAGATACGCCATGTGATTTTGTCCCTTCAGGCATCTGCGTAATTTCATGAAATATAATTCCGCATGTACTCTGAAATTTGTGTCAACGTTTGACGTCATTTATGGAAAACATTGTAAATGTTGCAAAAGTATTTCATGAAATTACGCAGATGTCCGAAGGTACCTTACCACGTGGCGTGTCTCATATGATTTCCCAGAACAAAATAGTGCACCAATATTTAAGTCAATACATGTAGATCCATTCTGAAGTAGAAAATTAAGGATGTTATTTGATACCATTAGTTTTAGAGACCCCTATTTAACCCTTTAAACCCCACAGGCCTGTATAGTGGTATTGGCAAAAAGTGTAGATCCAGATGAGCCGGCTCGTGACGAGCCGTCTCATCAGTATCTGCACTTTTTGCAAGTAATTTTCATATTTTTGAGAACAAAAACACCCCACTTGTAATAGATGGACTAGTCTGAAAACCATTTTCTGACCATTGGATTGGTTGCAAAAGTAATCACAGTCCATTCCAGTTACTTGGGGTTGAAAGGGTTAATGATACAAGATAATGTGCCTTATTGCATGAGATTTAGCAAAAATGTGTTTGAAAATTTGGAATGTAATTGTTTGCCATTTGCTTTATTCTTTGAGACCGTTACAATAAAAAGAGTCCTACAAAGTGTTTTAATTAAATACAACATAGTAGAAGCACGTGCGGACTGTTCATTGTACAACCATGCTGCTATTATGTCACTGACCCCATGGGTAAAAAAAAGTGTGGACATTTTCAAAAATGATGGGGTCACACATGGTATTTTGAAGAAAAATACTGCTTCAAAGTATTAAATATCAGCAATTAAAGTAATTAATAGTTTGAAATAGTGTTTTGCTGAGCCCAACAATGGACTTGCAATAATTAATTCATGTAAATTTTCAGCATGTTGTGATTGTGAACAAAAACATGGAAATAAACATTGAAACATGATCATGATGTATTTGTAGTTCTTTATCATTCCATCGGCTCCCCGACAATACGCACATTTCAAACGGCTTTTCTGATTGGCGGACCAAAATAGTTCGCTTTATACTTGTATCACTTATGTAAATATACCATCCAATGAAAACCGTCGATAGATGTATAGCTAAGCGCTATTACTATGCGAATTTTACATTTCTGGTACATTTCACGAGCGCCCCTAACACAGTTCGGACTTTTTTTAATTTCGCAACCCGCGAACTCGGACCGAATATTTAATGCGCCCATTGGCCCGATCCCGCGTCCTTGGCAGAACACTGTGCAAGTATGGTGGTTCTAGGTGGTACAGTAACAGAGAAATGGACAAAACACGAAGACTTAACATTGGACTTGGACGCCGCGCCTGCCTTTCGCCAATCCAATACCCGGGATTTAAAAAAAATGGCTAAAAATAAAACAAATTTAAAAATTCACTTATTTGAGCTGCAACTCCTTGCTTTATGCAGCTCAACTAAGTAAATTTTCAACTTTATTACAGTATTTCCACTACACAATTTGAAAATAAATGTGTATTTTTTCACATTTCTGAGAGTATTTTGTACTCCCAGTTTTCATAATCAATGCGTATTCTGCTAAAATAAGTGCGTAAAATACGCCAATACGCACCTTTTCTGGAGCTCTCTTATGGGTGACTTGGACAAATAAAGTAAAAATAACCAGATGGCCGCGGCCCGCATGTCGAGCCCGCCAAGGCATTTTATGGTATTTTTTAAAAAACTTTAACGCAGATTTCGGACGGACGCCATTGTGATCATTATGTCTCGCTTTCTGCAAGCGGGCTCGACAAAAAAGCTCACCTGTTGGCAGCCTTCACTCAAACTTGGCACAGTTGCATAAAAAAACATGAATATTACATAACTTGACCTTGGGCTAAGGGGCGTGCGATGGACCTTGACATTGGGGTTTGCTATAGCATAATATAGCATATTAAGATTAATGCATGTATGAAATATCAAAGCGCTCCCTGAAAACAGAAGTAAAACAAAATTTAACCCAACGTTAAGTTTATGAACGCACTAAGTTGATGATTTTCTACAGCATGATAGCTATTCACATGAGGAATGCATGTATGAATGTGCTAAGTTTGTGACCTTGACCTTGGGGAAAGGGGTGGGGTGTGGGTCATGGAGTTGCTCATCAGTTGCTCATCAGATGGATCATCAGATGAATGCATGTATGAAATATCAAAGCGTTCCCTGTAAAGAAACAGAAGTTACACAACATTTACCCCAACGTTCATGAACATGCTAAGTTTGTGACCTTGACCTTGGGGTAAGGGTTGGGTGTGGGTTTGCTACAGCATGATAGAGGGTCATCTGAGGAATGCATGTATGAAATATCAAGGCGTTTCATGAAAGGAAACAGATATTATAAGATATTTACCCCAACGTTAAGTTTATGAATGTGCTAAGTTTGTGACCTTGACCTTGGGGTAAGAGGTGGGTGGTGGGTCATGGATTTGCGATAACACGATAGGGTATCATCAGATGAATGCATGTATGAAATATCAAGGCGTTCCATGAAAGGAAACAGTGAGTGAGTGAGTGAATAGGGTTTAACGTCCGCTTTTCTGACATAGAGGTACAAGCCTCAGGGAGTCTACACGCAGACGGGTCAACGGGGTCGAGTCCCGTATCCACCTGTCCAAGGGGGGTAAATCCCAACTTCAGAACTCAATATTTACAATCAAAATATATATTCAGTCCTGAAATTAGAACAACCTGATCTGGTGCCAGGCCCTCGCCACACCAGCATCATTTATCCCATCCCCTAAAAGTAATAGGATTAGCGCTAATCTTACTTTTATATATGGGGCATAGCCCGACTCAACTCTCACATACAAGAAAGCCAAAAATGCACATGAGGGCCAAATCCGGTATAGTGGGTTCCGGAAAGTATGAACCCAATCGTTAAGCCAGTTTAGTCGCCTTTTACGACAAGCAATGGCTACTGCAGCACTATTCTCAGGATCAGTTGATCCCGCCCCGGTGCCTGCATGGGGCATGAAAGGAAACAGATGTTATAAGACATTTACCCCAACGTTAAGTTTATGAATGTGCTAAGTTTGTGACCTTGACCTTGGGGTAAGGGGTGGGTCGTGGATTTGCTATAGCACAATAGAGTATCATCAGATGAATGCAAGTATGAAATATCAAGGCGTTCCATGAAAGGAAACAGATGTTATAAGACATTTACCCCAACGTTAAGTTTATGAATGTACTAAGTTTGTGACTTTGGGGAAAGGGGTGGGAGGTGAGTTTGCTGTAGTACGATAGAGTATCATCAGATTAATGCATGTATGAAATATGAAGGTATTCCCTGTAAAGAAACAGAAGTTACACAACATTTACCCCAACATTAATTTTTGAATGTGCTAGGTTTGTGACCTTGACCTTGGGGTAAGGGTTGGGTGGTAAGTCGTGGATTTGCTACAGCATAATAGAGGGTCATCTGAGGAATGCATGTATGAAATATCAAGGCGTTCCATGAAAGAAAACAGATGTTATAAGACATTTACCCAAACGTTAAGTTTATGTAAGTTTGTGACCTTGACCTTGGGGTAAGGGATGGGCGGTGGGTCATGAATTTGCTATAGCACGATAGAGTATCATCAGATGAATCCATGTATGAAATATGAAGACGTTTCACTGTACATAAACAGAAGTCACACAACATTTACCCCAACATTAAGTTTATGAACATGCTAAGTTTGTGACCTTGACCTTGGGGTAAGGGTTGGGTGGTGGATCGTGGATTTGCTACAGCATGATAGAGGGTCATCAGATGAATGCATGTATGAAATATGAAGGCATTCCCTGTAAGTAAACATAAGTTACACAACATTTACCACAACTTTAAGTTTATGAACATGCTAAGTTTGTGACCTTGACTTTGGGGTAAGGGTTGGGTGGTAGGTCGTGGATTTGATACAGTATAATAGAGGGTCATCTGAGGAATACATGTATGAAATATCAAGGTGTTCCATGAAAGGAAACATGTTATAAGACATTTACCCCAACGTTAAGTTTATGAATGTGCTCAGTTTGTGACCTTGACCTCGGGGTAAGGGTTGGGTGGTGGGTCATGGATTTGCTACAGCATGATAGAGGGTCATCTGAGAAATGCATGTATGAAATATCAAGGCGTTCCATGAAAGGAAACAGATGTTATAAGAAATTTACCCCAACATTAAGTTTATGAATGTGCTAAGTTTGTGACCTTGACCTTGGGGTAAGGGCTGGGTGTTGAGTCATGCATTTGCTACAGCATGATAGAGGGTCATCTGAGGAATGCAGCATGAAATAACAAGGTGTTCCATGAAAGCAAATAGAAGTTATAAGACATTTACCCAGAGCTCCAGTTAAGGTGCGCCATTTGACCAACTTGGGGTGAAATTTTGTTATTTCTTCATCAAAAATAGCAATTTGGGAGTCCTTTAGAATCGTCTCATTGAGACGATTCTAAAGCACTCCCAACTTGCCATTTTTGATGGAGAAATAAGAAATTTACCTCCAAATTACGCACCTTAATTGGAGCTCTGCATTTACCCCAATGTTAAGTTTGTGGACGATGCCGATGACGCCGGGGGTATGCCATAAGCTCTTCTGCACTTCGTGCAGGCGAGCTAAAAACAAACTGGCATTGTCAACACTGATTTTGCTACAGTACACGCATCAAGCATTTATGAAAGGCCACGATCCACGGTGATCGTGGATCAGGGGGCCGTTTCACTAAACTTTGTACGTCTAAACTGTTCGTAAGCGCAAATTTAGGATCATCTGGAAATTTCAATTGACAGATTTACATTTATTGAGCAGCAATAAATGTAAATCCAATAATAACATTGTTAACCCTTAGACGACTATCTTAATTTTTTTGTCGTCTGCTGTTTATTTTCTATTTTATCATCAAAAACATGCTTCGACAGCACTTATGAATAATTTTCAACATGCTTTGACAGCACTTCAGAATCATTTCCATCGGAAATGATTCTGAAGTGCTGTCAAACCATGTTTTTATTGAGAAATAAGGCAAGATATAAAAGCAACAGCAGACGACAGTTGTTGTGAGTAGCAGTCTAAGGGTTAATGTGAAATTTACAGACTATCATAAATTTGCACTTATGAACGTTTTAGTCGTACAAAGTTTAGTGAAACGGGCCCCAGGCCAGCTTGCTACTAGAATCCTGGATGTGGAATGCCTCGCTACATCGGGAACGGCCAATATACATGTATTTTGCGAATCCACAATGAACCGAGGAATCGGCCTCGATCCCGACGGGAACGGCCACGAGTAGACCCTCGCTGACCAGCAGACCGTGAAATATACCGTAATAACCCTAAATATTTGGACACCATTTATTTCGCCAGACAAATAAATTGTTTCCCTACAACCCGTGAGCATGCCAATATTAGGGTTAGTATGGCAGTACTGGTTTAATCATAGCTACAATATGCATAGCGGTAATCGGCTATTACTGCTACAATGCTCTATTAATTATTCACGTTAGCAAAATATACTTCCCCATAAACATCGATAAAAGTGACAAAAACTAGAAATGGACGCTTGTCGACAAGCGCATGTGTATCCCCCTCCCCAGATACACAAGTAGTTTGAAAAAAGGGTGTTCGAGTTATGCTCCGGAGACAAAATCAGTGACGGAAAAAACAAAGGGAGATAACTAAAAAATTAGTGATGCAAGAGTTGTCATTCTTGCGTGACACACCTTTAGGGTTGTGGTCTATGCATGTGTGAAGTTTCATGAAAATATTCCAAAGGGTGTTCGAGTTATGCTCCAGACACGAAATCAGTTGCATGAAACAACAAAGGGAGATAACTAAGAAATTAACGACGCAAGAGTTGTCATTCTTACGTGCGACACACCTTTGGGTCGTCTTCTATGCATGTGTGAAGTTTAATAAACTAAAAAATGTGTTCATAGAACACGGATGTCCCACATATCGCTTTGATAATAAATGAGGCCAAATTCCAAGTCAAAATTTTCTTTTACCTGAGAGTTAAAGTTTTTGAAGCACCAAGTATGTGACCTTGACACTGGGCTTGGCGGGGGCAGGACAAACGTGGATTTGGCACAGGGCGGTAGAGGACCATTAGAGCAATGCGTATATGAAATATGAAGCTGATCCGTGAAAGAAAACAGAAATTATAAGATATTTACCCGAGCGTTAAAGTTTTTGAAGCACCAAGTATGTAACCTTGACCCTGGGCTTGGCGGGGGCAGGACGAATGTGGATTTGGCACAGGGCGGTAGAGGACCATTAGAGCAATGTGTATATGAAATATGAAGTTGATCCGTGAAAGAAAACAGAAATTATAAGATATTAACCCGAGCGTTAAAGTTTTTGAATCACCAAGAGTTGTCATGACGACCCTGGGCTTGCCGGGGGCAGGACGAACGTGGATTTGGCACAGGGCGGTAGTGAACCATCAGAGCAATGTGTATATGAAATATGAAGCAGATCGGTCGAAGGATGAAGAAATTATGAGACATTTACCCGAGTGTTAAAGTTTTGTGATGGACGGACGGATGGACGGGACGCACGTTCCTACGAATGAATACTTGTTGGGTTTTTACTGTATAAAAATACCCAACAAGAGTACCCAACACTATCCTAACCCTACCCAATAAGATCCCCGTACGCTTACAACAAGTACCCATTCGTGTGTGCGGACGGACGAGGGTAACACTAAATGTCCCCTCCACTATCGTGGTGGGGCATAAAAATATTCCAAAGGGTGTTCGAGTTATGCTCTGGATACAAAATCAGAGCATGAAACAACAAAGGGAGATAAGTAAACAAGAATTCCGCAGAATCAGATGCCTCGCCTTGTCCCGCCTTGACCTCGAGCCTGGGCCCGAAAGCAATTTTCACTGGCACGAACATATTATACAATTATTGACTAGCGAGCCATATAATATCAGATTATATTCTATGGCTCACTAGTCAATAATTGTTTTATTATATGATAATAGTCTGTATATAGCACTTACGACCTTATGCTACTAGACAAAAATTTAAAAAGAATTTGAAAAAAAAATAAAAAATTAAAAAATAAAAATAATAATGCTTGCTACTGGAGCCCAGAATTTTTTTTAATAGTCCTATATTTATCTACATATATCTGCACAGGTCCACATAATGCCACAATATTTTCAACACAGTTTACGGAAATGTAATATACAAAAAATAATAATGCTCGCTACTGGAGCCCAGAATTTTTGTTAATAGTTAATACGGAAATGTAATAATGTACCTGTATAAATTATCTGTAATAAGTTAGTGGTCAGGTCAAAAATTGAAAAAGAATGTAAACAAAAAAATGGAAAAAAAATATTAAATTTAAAAAAAATAAAAGAATAATGCTCCCTACTGGAGCCCAGAATGTTTTTTAATAGTCCTATATTTATCTACATATCATATATATACAGGTCCACATATTGCCACAATATTTTCAACACAGTTTACGGAAATGTAATATAATCATTTACCTGTATAAATTACCTGTAAGTGGTCAGTTGCACATGCTAGCACATGCACATGTGAATAGTCTGTATATAGCACTTACGACCTTATGCTACTAGACAAAAATTGAAAAATAATTTGAAAAAAAAAAAGGAAAACAAAAATGGAACAAAAAAGAATGAAAAAAGAAAAATGGAAAAATTTTTTTTAAAAATAATAATACTTGCTACTGGAGCCCCAGATTTTTTTTTAATAGTCCTATATTTATCTACATATATCTGCACAGGTCCACATAATGCCACAATATTTTCAACACAGTACCCAATGTAGTAATTTACCTGTATAAATTACCTGTGGTCAGCAGTGGTCAAGCACTGGACATTTGCACATGCAAGCCCATGCTAGCACATGGTTCTCCCAGTCTCTATTGTTCTCTCTACAGGTAAGGTGTACAGAGCACACGAGAAAAGGTGTACAGAGCAGACGAGAAAACAGGTCTTCATGCATTATTGTCCAGTTTGTAGAGTGCGCAAAACAAAAAAGGGAGATAACTCAAAAAATTAGCTACGCAAGAGTTGTCATTCTTGTGCATGACACACCTCCGGGTCGTGGTCTAATTGAATGTGTTAAGTTTCATAAAAATATTCCACAGGGTGGTCGAGTTATGGTCAATCAGTGCGCAAAACAAAAAAGGGAGATAACTCAAAAATTAGCTATGCAAGAGTTGTCATTCTTGTGCGTGACACACCTTCGGGTTGTGGTCTATGCATGTGTGAAGTTTCATGAAAATATTCCAAAGGGTGTTCGAGTTATGCTCCGGACAAGAAGTGTCTGCGGCAGACGCGGCGCGCTGTCAAATCCATAGTATCCCCCGACGGAGTACAATAATCTACACATATATGTATATGTATATAAATAAACAATTTCGCAAAATCAGCCCAAACATATGTTTATTTGTTGATATATTTGACTTTATTCGCAAAATTATTGTCTGGACGTTGCAGCCGTTTCCATCCGCCGCCATCTTTAGTCACGTGATCTCTCATGATTACTCTAGTTTCCATATATGGTAGCGGCGGCCATATTTGGAATGCTGACATACCGCGCGAAACAATGGCCGCCACAACATGTGTTCATTGTGACAAGCAATTTACAACCAAAGGCAAAGGTTTTAGAAGAAAAAGCTTGAATTCAAAATTAAGTGTGATTGACAAAACAATAAAGGAAGTTATTGGAGCCGAATTTGACGTATTACTGACACCCGAACAGAAGCAAACGCGCTTACTATTTCCGGTGGGTTCGTAGTAAAAGTTGTAGGATGACGTCATGTGTATGTCGCTATAGCCCCGCCCACTAAACACGTGATTATGTCCAGATTTGAATGTTTCACATGCGGGGATATCCGAATGAATCGGGAAATGGAAACAATATGGAGAACACACAGAAAATATGATGGTCGTTTTTAAAACCCGTGTTTAAAAGCACATCGCCATACCATGCTGTTTTGATATGCGCAGGTCAGAAAATAATGATTTATTGTACTTGTAGAGATAATTTCAGGACCGTTTGTATACTAGTTCGATCATAATCGTGTTCCAAAATGCCGCATCTCGAATCGCGTCGCAAACCAAGAAAGTTGCTAACGTATTTATAGAGCACCGCTTTCATACTGTAGCGAGAGCGGAAGTATGACTATTCATTCTAGTTTAATCACAATAGCAATGTATTTAGATACAATACGCAAATTGTGTCCCAATCTTTAGGGTTAGTACGGTAGTGGTCAATCGAGGCATGCCATGCAGCCTTAACTCTTTGCATGTTGGGAAATTTGTGGGCTATAAATAGTTCAAAAATAGCAATGACAATTCATTATATTTTCTTTTATTTCTCCTTATAAATGTCATGAATATATCTTGGAATTTCATTAGAATTGTGTCCAGAGGACACAATTTTAATGAAATTTCAAGACATATTTACAGAGAGAAATAAAACATATACTCTTAATTTGTTTGGCGGATATTTTCACCACTAGCATGCAAAGAGTTAACCAAAGAAGTATAACATTAACTTATTATTCAAAGACGATTGTCATGTTTTGTCAAAATATGATTTTGTTAATAAATACTGATGCTTTTTCATATCTAGTTTCCCAACATTTATTTTATTTCTTAATAAAATTTGGCAGCACATAAGAATCATCTCCCATGATGATTCTCATGTTATGTCAAACTTAGTCGTGACTTCATGATTGTCTTGATATACAGTCATGATGGCTTACTCTTGTAGTGGCATTTTCCTGTGGAATTTTCAAAAACAGTGATAAAGTATCAAATTTGTATATATTTAAATTAAATAACTTGTGAGTTTTTTCAACTTTGCATGTAAATAGTGGTTGTGGAATATTTTGAGCTTTTATTGTTTATAGAAATACAAAAAAAATCATTTTTATTGACAAAATTCATGAATATCTGAGAAAAATATACATTTTTGTTGGGTAAAAAATTGTATTGAAATCAACAATATAATGCTGGTGTATGTTTGTTAATGTAAACTAAGTTCAATACAAGTGTTTATACAGTTAGATACTGTATATATTCAATTTTATTGAAAAATGCCAATAAACAAATAGCAGCTATCACAACCAACTTGGATTGGGTTGGGTCTGTTCCCAAGACCATAGGTCCCAAACGATGTTTTTGTTAAGATCTTGGTTGGTCACATTTGTTTATTTCTTAAAAGAATTCCGCAGAATCAAATGTCTCGCCTTGTTCCGCCTTGACCTTGACCCTGGGGCCTTGACTTTGACCCTGGGGCCCAGAGAAAAATCATTTTTATTGACAAAATTCATGAATATCTGAGAAAAATATACATTTTTGTTGGGTAAAAAATTGTATTGAAATCAACAATAAAAAATGCTGGTGTATGTTTGTTAATGTAAACTAAGTTCAATACAAGTGTTTATACAGTTAGATACTGTATATATTCAATTTTATTGAAAAATGCCAATAAACAAATAGCAGCTATCACAACCCAACTTGATTGGGTTGGTGATGTTCTCGACCATGTCAAACTATGTTTTTGTTAAGATTCTTGGTTTGTCCACATTTGTTTATTTCTTAAAAGAATTCCGCAGAATCAAATGTCTCGCCTTGTTCCGCCTTGACCTTGACCCTGGGGCCTTGACTTTGACCCTGGGGCCCAGAGAATAGTCCTATATTCATCTACATATTGTAACCGGATAGGAGAAATGCAACGGAAAAAATGTGCACCGACCGGGGATCGAACCCGGGACCTTCCCAATACCAGCGGGGCGCGCTAACCAACTGCGCTACCGGAGCACGATGCTCTCGATCGGTATATTTATATCCACATTTAACTCATGATTACACATGGTACCATTTCCGTTACACTCCTCCCCCGTTATCTTTGAGTTTCGTCAATTACGAAGAAACTCACCCCAAGTTGACCCCTCTAGAGAGCCCACTGACACTCATGAGGGTTGGACGAGCCCCCAAATGTAACCGGATAGGGGAAATGCAATGGAAAAAATGAGCACCGACCTGGGATCGAACCCGGGACCTTCCCAATACCAGCGGGATGCGCTAACCAACTGCGCTACCGGAGCACGATGCTCTCGATCGGTATATTTATATCCACATTCAACTCATGATTACACATGGTACCATTTCCGTTACAATATCATAGACTAGTAAAGGTATGTATAAAGTTTGATGACTGTAGCTGATAAGGTGTTGAAGCAATGACCATAACACGAAAACTTAACATTGACTGAGGACGCCATAAAAAAAAAAAGGGGGGGGGGGAAGGGGGGGGGGGGGGGGGGGGGGGGGGGGGGGGGGGGGGGGGGGGGGGGGGGGGGAAAAAAAAAAAAAATATAAAAGATAAAAAAAAAGAAAATATTATATATTATTTATGTTTTATATATATATATTATTTTTTTATATTTTTTATATTATATGTATTTGTTTTTTTTTTTTATGAAGTAAGTAGTATAGGAAAAGCAAAACCTATGTCTCGCTTTCCGCTTTCGCGGGCGAGACAAAAAAAAGAGTTTTGGCAGCACACGAGAAGACGTCTCCTAAGACTTGACTAACATGCCATGTCTCTATATCATGTTTAACTTCTATTTTTCATTATCTGACTTTTATCATTTATTATTGACTTTGCTATATGTAATAGTAGTAAGGGTGGCACGATTTACACAAATCTTCATGTAATTACTATATTTGTTAATAAATAAAGCTAATAAAATATCGCGATTGCGAGGCGACAACTAGTACTAGAGATTCTATTATAAATCAATCCTGCATTTTCGTAACATCGCATGACCTGCGCAAACAGCAATTCAACATGCATGCTTTCTACACATGAGCAAATCGTATTTCCAAAAGCGAAAGTGAGATCAAGAGACGAACGGAGACACGGACAAGTGAAAATTATGCAGCGCAACTAGTGTGTAGGGGTTTGAGGAGTCATACAAACAATTAAACATTTGTGATGGGACACCCGGTTCTTACATGTACGTCAGTCGTATAGTCGGAGCCATCCAAGAGCATAACAGTGCACGTCACGGCATTTTTCTTTTTTGTAGGTTTCCCTCATTTTTGATACCCCTCCCAGTTCGTCTACGGCTAAAAAATCGCACTAAACGTGACATTCCAGCGTCAGTCAAGGAATATTGCACAAACAAAATTCACATCGTTTTAAAAACATCACTTGATAGTTACAACCGTAGTTTTTAAAAGGTTAAAATTCTTAAAATTCCGCATGTTTGCACTAAAATTTCATATCGAGTTCTTCCTATTTTGATGGCTGACTTCCGGAAATGGCCGAAGATTGCCGAGTTTTCCATAAATGGCTCTGAGGAATTTTCATAGACTGGTACAGTGACTCTTTTTGACACTTCGGTCCTAAAACACTTCGGCCACTGACAAACAAACATCTTTCTACATTGTATCTTGTATATGTTTGTGTAATGAATATATCAGCTTTCGTAAAATAGTTTTGGAAGCTAATATTATATGTTTTACAATATTCTACGGTAAACAAGTCTCCTGGCCGTTCTTCCTGTAATGTTATTATGTTCTCGATCCTTGATGATCAATGAGCATGACTGTCATTTCGACAGCTGTGTACATTTTGCCTATTTGTTATATTAACTGCGTATTTTTTGCGTTGTGTTTCAATTAAGCCAGTGCTAGAAGACGTTTGTGTCATGCCCATGAACTTTGACAAAACAGCATATAGTCTGTGGCACAAATGAACAGGTGTGTACAATAAATTTCATTTGCAATGTATATTTTGTTCCGATAGTCGTGTTCGGCAATAACATATCTTAGGATACCTGAAGTAGGATCGTCTTATGGACGCTGACATCTCTGGCACTGTATCCACGTCTAATTGTTCATCTTCTATTACCACCACTTGTCTCCCGGTTCCGGTACTTATATAACTCTTGTGTATGGTAAAATTTTACTTTGACACTGTCCCACACTTTGTCCAGTCGTGATTCGAATTGCCTTACATCCTTCGATTTGACGACCTTTTCTGGTAGGCAGTTCTATGTATCGACCATTCTGTTTGTGAAATAGCAATTTCGAATATTCAGACGACTCCTATTTTTATTTTCAATTTGTACTTATGTCCTCTTGTTCTTGAATTTTCATCAATTTCGAATATATCGTTTGTGACATCCTTGTCATAAATTCCTGTTAGCATTTCGAACGTCTCTATCATATCACCTCTTAGTCTTCTGTATTTATTTAAGTGTCGGCATTTCTAATTTCCTAAGTCTATCAGGGTACTCCAACTTTGTTAGGGTATATAGGCATTTGTTTTGTTAACCGTCTCGGCACATTTTCTATTGACTCTGTGCCTTTTTTAAATATGGGTTCCAAACCGCTCTAGCATATTCCAGGTGGGGTCTTACGAGGGCTTAAAGCCGGTATTTGAAGCTGATTTCATCTATGAAAGTATACGTCCTCCGAATAAGACACATACTGATATTTGCTTTGTTTACTTGCTAGCTACTGAATATGTTGTGCAAGGTTCAGTTTATTGTCGACCAAGATACCTATATGTCCTTCTCCCCTTGTGAAACATCCAATATTCGTCTTCTTGCTTTTTGTTACATGCTCACTCAGTAGGCACAACATGTTCTTTATCGGAATTAAATACGTGTATAATTGTGGCACTATTCGACCAGTTCTACCAGTTCAACTCCCACATAGCCCCACGTATGATTGGCATTATTATATATTTTGAAAAAATATTTTCGACAAATTATAAAGTATGATCATTGCACGTCAAAAATTAAATACAGAGCATAAATAGTAATGTCCGTTTAACATGTTAAAGAAACGCGGTTATCGCTCCTGATATCAGCGTGGAAATTTACATCTGCTATAATATGCATAATAATGCCAATCAATAAGTCTGGTAATGGTGGATGAATGTTTAATTTGCCAGAAAATGTCTCTGATATACAGAACATTTCTGCCTATTGTGGGCTTGTACCTTCAACTTAATTCCGTAATTTCACATATTCTTTATATGTTGTTCACCATCTCTGTTCTCTATATATCTTTGCCAATACCTATGCTTGTGTTTAATTTTTATTATCGTGCTTTCCTTCAGCGGAACATAATTGTACGATTTTGCTTTGCTTGCGGTTTTGATCTTTTGTTTAGGTGCGTTTCTCCCTTGCAGCGTCCATCATCTTTTGTACTAGTTCATCCGGATCGTCTCCAACCAGCAATTCATCGATCCCAGTTTATCGTAAGTTCCTTCTCAATTTCTTCGTAATTTCCTTTAAAGAAGATCCATTTTGGTGCGCAATTCTGGTTTAGTTCATAATAACGCTTATTAGTCCCATTCCAGAACACTACGGTCACTATGCCCGAGTGGACTATTATACTGCACCTCGTCTATCATAGCATGTTATCCTCATTTGTGAAGATTAAATGTAATAAACTTCGATCACTATTGACTCTCGCTCTGGTACTCATGGTAACAGGTTGATGTAAATTACTATCTCTTACACGTTCGATAAAAGCTTCACTAATTCGGTCTCCTCCACATGTCTAGGAGTTCCGGATTCAGTCTATATTTAGGTAATTAAAATCTCCCATGATTAAAGTGTGTGCCCGTTGGTGTTTACGATGTTTTGACATAACGTATTTAGAGCAGTGATATTGTCTCCATCAATATTGGGACATTTGTATACACAACCTATCAAGAGTCGGCCATCTACTGTTAGTTTGACACTACAATTAATCCATCATGTACTTTCCAGGAGATTTGTTGACAATTTGATTTCTGTGCCTACCATTCGTTTTGTATTGCTGTTCCTCGTTTAGCGGTTTAACATGTACCGTTTGACACTTGCAATTTTAATTCGTGTAGTCGGCATCTTCTTCTTCCTCTTTTGTCTGCAGTTTCTGCCTCAGTGAAGGCCCTAGGAGATGAAGGAAACGGACACGTGCGTGGCGGTAAGGATGCCAATTGAAATGGCCAATTAACAAATTATTAACCCTTTCAACATAAGTAACTGGAATGACTGTGATATGCTAATTTTCCGACCAATCCAATCATCACAAAATGGTTTTCAGAATAGTCCATTTATTTGTTCTAAAGAAAATATGAAAAGTTCTTGCAAAAAAATGCAAATCCTGCTTGCAAACATCGTATGTGCGAAATAGTTTTGTAGTGTTATCTATTTCTCTTCCAATCTACTGCAACACCCTCTCGCGATGAGTATGCGCTGAGTTAGTGAAAAGTAGTAATTTTAAGCCAGTTTGGAAAGAGACAGATGGTTAATGCTGTAAAAAGTCTGATAAGGACAAGCTGACAGTAAAATATTAAACATGGTGCTTCCTGTTTAGGGTTATGGAGTGGAACACGCTGCAGACCGCCAAATTGAACGAGTCCGGAGTTGGTAGCATATTGCAGTGCCTACAGGCAGTTATATTAGTCTTATTCCATTGTACTATGACTACAGGGAAGAATGAGTATATTTATAATATTCAGCAGAAGTGTGGATTAGTCTGAAGGCAAGAGGGCCTTTTTTAAAATATATATCCTTGAGCAATAGGGATAAAAATAAATAGAAACATTTAACAAATATTGACATTTTAAGTTTATTAGGCCTACGTCGTCTTAAGCCTACAAAAGCTCTTTCCGGTATCTAGTCACATACACGAAAAGAGCATAGGTTGTTCGAAAAGAGCCTGTTATTTTCAATAATTGCAAATAATTAATTATCTCAAAAGTCTTCTTTTATTGTACAAATGTATATCAGAATTGGATCATGTTCAATATAGAAATATGGAGATCAATAGAGAAATGGTACACTATATTTAAGTTGCACAGAGTAATGTCCATACTAGTTCAATGTTTTGCTGAAACACCTGTGTATAGTTGACTGAAGCACCTTCATACCCCCTTCGTTGTTTCCCGGATGCACCATGTCTCTATCATAATGCCTTGGGAAACGTTGCTTTTTCCCGACATTTACATAGTCTGTGTCGAATTTCTTCTTGAGCTTTTCGTTGATCGAATTCCTGATTTTATTAAAGCTGAATTATTTTCATCTCAGTCCACCCAGGAAACTTTCCTCTCTCTATTATCGATGCCACGGATATACGTTCGACGCCGGCACGTTTCAATTCATCGACTATATACACGATGTCCTCGACGATACTGGCCGGCTAGATACCGGAAAGAGCTTCTTTATGCTTGGGATGAGTGAAATAACCTAAGAAGTATGAAAATGGCAATATTATTTTAATTTGTCGATCTATTTTATCATTATTGCTCAAGGATATATATTTAAACTAAAACAATTAAAAACAAATCAGTAATAAAAAAATAACAGGCTCTTTTCGAACAACCTAGACTCTTTTCGTGCATGTGACAAGATACCGGAAAGAGCTTCCTTAGGCTTGAGATGACGGAAATAGCCTAATAAACTTAAAACGGCAATATTTTTTTTATGTTTTCAATTCATTTTATTATTATTATTATTATTATTATTATTATTGCTCAAGTATATATATATTTAAAAAAATAATAAAAAAATTGTATTCAATAATAAGAAAATAACAAGCTCTTTTCGAACAAACTAGGCTCTTTTATGAAAATAGCCTCTTTTCGGTATCTAGTCATACCAGTTACTTGTTTGCTGTTGATGTGGTCCTTTGGATGTGCTTTTTCCAGGTATAATTTGAGCTGATATCAACCCCAAGATACATTGAACTACCTCCGGACTCTAATGTCTGGCCATGTAGAAGGTAGTTTGATGGGATTGGAGACATTGACCTTAATTGTAAAATATATAATTGTACATTTGCGTACTTGGGTTGCATTCCAATATCTCCCTAGTTTGAGTGTAGTCAGGTCCATTTATAGTATCTCACGGAGGCACGAGACCGCTAAATAAACATGCAGTGGTATCATTCGTGAAAGTCTTACCTTTGAGCTGATGCTCTCAGGGAGGTCGTCGATGTATATGATACACACTATGGGTCATAAGACTGATTCGAGACCGCTAAGTAAACATGCAGTGGTATCATTCGTGAAAGTCTTACCTTTGAGCTGATGCTCTCAGGGAGGTCGTCGATGTATATGATACACACTATGGGTCATAAGACTGATTCCTAGTGAACACCAGATGAAACGGATACCTCTTCGTCGTCAAGTACAACACTCTGTGTTCTGTTTGAGAGAAATGTATTGATCTATCTGAGGACATCGATCACCCCCAATGCCATATTGATGGAGTTTGTAAAGCACTCGCGGTCGGTGATATATGACCTTAACCAACGTGTTTCAAGACAAAAGTAGCACTAAGTGAGGTGACGGAGGAAAAAGATCTTGGAATAGTAATCGACAACCAGCTGAAATTTACACAACATATAAATACAAGTGGCAAAAGAACGAACAAAGTTCTAGGAATCATCCAACGATCATTTTCATATATGGAAAAAACTATGTTCCTCCAACTTTACAAATCACTAGTAAGACCACATCTAGAATACGGATCGCAAGCATGGTCTGTCGTATACAAAAAAGAATGTATCACAATGTCCAAAGAAGAGCCACCAAAATTGTAAAAATCAATCAGCCAAAAATCGTATAGCAAAAGAATAAAGGAATTATGTCTGCCATCCCTCCAATACCGAAGAGTAAGAGCCGACATGATACAAGTTTATAAAATAATAAACAACATCGATCAAATAGACAAAGAAAAAAATATTCCAATCATTCATTCAAGAACAAGAGGTCACCAGCAAAAAATATTCAAGAGACAATTCCGTCTAAACATAAGAAAAAGTTATTTCAGCCAACGAATAGTAAACGACTGGAACAACTTGACCGAAAATGTAGTTACCGCGGAAACAATAAACCATGGAATTCAAGAATAGACTGAACAAAGCCTGTAAGGATAATAACATTAAATTTGCTCCAGACTGTTACTAGTAACATATTGTGTCAACTGTTGGCAGGGCTTGTCCTGTCACACCGACGACACCAACGACATCGACAACACAGTACATATATACTCATGTAAATAGTTTTAACCGATACAAAACCGATACAAAACAAATGTGCGCAGTCCAGGAAGACATACCAGTGATCAAGACAAATAATAAAAGATACGTCTAAGAAGTCAAAGGCTTACTACTGACGTTGGATACAGTAAGATACAGTAAAAAAATGTTTTAGCTCATCGTGTCTGGCAGCATATCTTACCAGTTTGAATGACGCCATAAGTCTACAACCCACCTTAAACATTAGACACATTGTCAGTTTATTTACGTTAAATAATGTTGTGATTCACCAACCCGAGGTCTCACTAAAAAGTGACAAGAACAATATTAGTGACAAGAAGCGTCAAGAAGATAAAAAAAGGCAACCAACCCGTGTACTGAATTATATCGGTACGAACTTGTGTGAGTACGAATAGACCAGGTACCGAATTTTCGAGTGAAAGAAAAGTATTGGACCCAGTCTGACCTCGTTTCTGAAATTCAACATGTCTGCGCCCATAGATAACAACAACCACAAGTTTTTAGAACATTACTAAATAAAGTACTCTACTTTATCCGATGTGACAAATAGAACAACATTGTAATTTGCATTCCGTAATGTATGTTAAATATATGTATACACATAATTGGAACCTAAATAGTGTCACTGAACCATAATTCTATACTGTCATTGAATTTCGCGAGAAGAAAACTCAATCACTGACCTTGGGCCTGAGGCGAATCGAGCCTGTTTCCTGGCTTTGTTAAACATTTGAACAATCACCACATACGGTGGGTCATGTATATTTATTACATTTCAGCCAGTAAATCATGTCTCAGAAACACACACTCAGAATGGGTGGCACAATTTACCCAAATCTACCCAAATCTTACCCAAATCTTCATGTAATTACTATATGTGTTAATAAATACAGCTATATACATCATAATAACGATGTGTGTAATGTACATACATAATATCTGTCATTAATTTGCTTGTACCATGGCCCATTTTAATGTTTTGGTGCAAACTTGAAATATTTCGAAACAAAGGGAGATTACCGTAATTTCCTATTACTAAGAAGCCAAGAAAGATAATCCACTTTAAAATGGCTAAATGGGAAGGATTATTTTCTATTTAAATAATATTAAATAAAAATTAAGCAGAACCTCTCTAATGTTGACATCCTTGGCGACAGTGTGTGTTTTTATAATAATATGTGTGTACAGAATTTCCATCGAATTTTGTATCAGGGAAAACACTGCATTATTCGGTTATTCAACATGCACATTTGAAGCTGTTATGGGAGAAATGGAGTTTATGGGATTCGTGACCAGTGTAGATCCAGATGAAATAGCACACTCCTGTAGCCAGATTATAAATTATATTGCTTGTTAGAAGCATGAAGGGCGTTTCATTGGTGGAATGGCGAACAATGCAGATCCTGATCGGACTGTGAGGATGTACAGGCTGATCTGGAGCCATGCTGGTCGCAAAATCCATAAGCCACATTTCTCCAGTCATGGCCACATGCATGTTTTACTTACCAGTAATGCTGGTATAATTTATTCCAGAACAATGCTGGTGGTGGAAGTTCTAATGATGTTCCTGCCGGATGTCATTATTATTTTGTTCCCGAGGACTCCATACATGTCATTCCAATATTAAACATGACATCATCATGTTCAAGTTCAGTGTTTGTCCCATTTGTATGTCCCATATATACAACATTAATATTCAACTGACATAAAACCCATATCAATCAGTCAATTACTCAATTGTTTGTTTCAATCAATCAAGTCAATTACTCAATTGTATGTTTCCATTATTGTCTATGTACGACCATAATATTGAACTGACATAAAACCCATATCAATCAATCAGTAAATTACTCAATTGTTTGTATCAATCAATCAATTACTCAATTGTTTGTATCAATCAATAAAACCCATATCAATCAATCAATCAATGTGAATTATGGGTATTGAGACCACTGTATATATCAGGAGATAAACAGTGGTAGAAAAATCCATAAACCCCATTTCTCAAGGCACATGTACGCAACATAATTATACTTGGATAAATTGGCTGTAATTGTTTATGTGTAATCGGAACTTGTAGTGATTTGTAAAATAGTTTGTCCTTATCCGCTTGTGTTTTTGAATGCCATACGTCGGGCGCAATTGTACGGGCGCTGTCGACAAGTTTGTAATTACCTGCACCGTACAACGCCCTACGTAAGTTTAACAACTGAATGTTTGCAACTTTTCCGATTATGTCTACGAGTTCCATTACTCCATGTTGTTTCCAGTCCGCAACCTGTTTCAGCCGATTATTTAGAGACTCCGAATTGTTGTTTGTCCAAAGTTTACGTATGGCTTTGTCACGCAGTGGTGTATAAACAAATTGTCTAATTTTAGGTTCTACGAATCTTTCCCAGTACACACCAAATTTTGGGTATCGCTGAAAATACACAGACAAATCGTCTACCCGCTTAATATATTGAATATCGTCTTTGCCGAAGACAACTCCGTCAACATTGTTGAAAATGGTTCTAATGATAGATTCCCTGTCCTTTTCACTGGACCAATTTTTTCCAGAAATCGGCGAATGTTATCCTTCAAGTGTTTAGTACATAATAAAAACATACTACCATGAAAATTGTCATGTAACCCGTTCGTCATTGCTTTTTCTTCGTCACTACCAATTGTTAAACTGTCTTTCCCCAAACAGTCTCTTAATTGAGAATTTTGTTTACTATAAGTTGATTGTTCCCCATCCCAGTGAATAAGACTGGGACCTATCATTATTGGTTATAAGTTAGTTTTTCTATTAATTACCGATAGATTTTTATAAGAAAATGACGTAACAAAAAATTTACCCAGGTTAAAAGTTTGATCTACACCCAAAATGCTCCCATTACTCCCAGTGCATTACAGTCCGACAAGATCGACACACATAGTCGCCGTCCACGTTTGCCCAGTTTTCCAATCCATTTTTGTCAACTCCGTCGCATGTCGAGTGGAACCACAGTTTACATTTCAATAGCTTTAATTTGGAGTTTTGTGATCAAATAGCAAACTCCTATTTGATCGAAATTAAACTGCGGATGCACGGCCTGGATCCGCACTGATATAAACATACTATTTGCGAGCCAAGCCTCATCTACACTGGTCCCAAAGCACATAAACTCCATTTCTTCAGTCACAGTCGATAAGCAATGATACATTGAAAGTTAGACAACTGACACATAATTAATGAGGCACGATCACGGTAGTCTCCCTTTCTAATAATATTATATCGGTCGCTTTACCGCGGAAATATGTGCTTTCTTCTTCGGTTTTTCTTCTAAAAACTTCATATCATATGACATACTAACGATATATGGTAGACATAGTATATAATATAATAATAAAAGTTGTTTTTAATGAAGATTTGGGTAAGATTTGGGTAGATTTGGGTAAATCGTGCTGCCGCTCAGAATCGCGAGACAGTCGCCTTCACAACGGACCGCCTCCAGAAATTAATTTGCATACATCTTTTACCATATAATTATTTAATGATTCGCTTGTTTTTATGTAGAATCATGTGCAAAATGTAAGACAATGTTTATTTAACCAGGTGAGCTGATTATCTTGAAATAATGCCCACGTAATTGCGTCCTACCGCTAAATAAACTTGTTTTGCTACATTCACTCGTTTATTTAGCATAAGGACCCAATCACTCGTGCATTATTTCATGATAATCAGTTCACCAGGTTAAATAATAGCCAATTGAATGGTAGAATTCACCATGGTCATGTCTTCATGGACCCTTCTGTATATGACCTCGCTAGACGCAACTCGCTGTTAAACCCCAATCAATCAATTAATATTTCTCTCTACTGCCGGATCAACATTCAGCAACAATTATTATACCTCATTGCAATTTCTAACCATTGCATTGGTCGATCTCGTATCACGTGATATCACTCTTCAGAACGCGGCGGTAAATAATTCAGGGTTGGAAATTTCCCGGGAAATAAGAGTATTTCCCAGGACGGCGGGAAATACCGGGAAATACCGGGAAATACTGGGAAATACCGGGAAATATGAATCTTCGTGGTCTTTTTCATTCCAAAATGTCAAGATGAGTCTCTATATTCCCCTATATCTACTATGGTTTATATCTGTGTAGACTGATAAGCCTATTGGTAAAACATTCTGCAATAAAAAAAGAAATAACTAGAGCAGCTTGAGCTGCATCAACGGTTTGAGCCTCAAACATTGATTTCATGTGTAACTAAGCTTTAGCCCAAGTTTTAGAATGAACAGTCCAACATTATTGTGTTCGCATCATCACACCGATGTGGGGCCGGTTAGCTTAGAGGTAGAGCGATGGGCTCGGAGCGAGGGATACCTGGTTCGATCCTCAGCCAAAGTTTTAGTTAAAGGACGGAAATATCGACTACAGCAAAAACAATTGAAATCGAATGATAAATAACGAAGCTGACGTCACATCCGTTTGCTCTATTTTGAAAACTTGAAAAAATACGTTCATCTTTGACATCGAATAGAGCCGTAAGTAGTCAATATATAGCTCTGAAAATTATCATCTTTCATGCAGCTGACACTCCCCTATCACTCCCCTGGCAAGAAATTATGTTGCTGACAGTACAGTACAAATTGGAAAAACGTTTAATGAAAAGACCACACCGTTATCAGCCGAAATTCGGCAAAATCGTTGAAAAGTATGTACATTTTTCAACTTCAATTGCATATAGCTCTTTTATTTAGAGCAGACAGCCGAAAACTGTCAGCGAGTTTGAGATAGAGAATTTTGTCAGCTTTCCGATGCAAAAAGAATTCTTGAAATCGGTTGGAAAATAAGGAAGTCATAGAAGTATGACGTCACTTCCGTTTTCGTGGAAAGTAGCATTAACAGATATCTGAAAATCTCTGAGTCTCTGCTCACACTTGATCCGAATCGGCATGCAAAATTTGAAGTGGTTCCGACCAGCGGTTTGGTGTATATGGAGGGAGCCCGTAAGTCAGCGGATGATTATTTTTCGATAGTTATCGCCCCTAAATTGCAGTTTACGCCATTTGTAAATACACCTAATAAAACGGAAATTACATATGTGCAATATTCCGCCAGTGAAGTTTTCGTTTGTTTTTCACCATAGCCGGGCACAAAGCGGGAAAGTTTTAGCTAAAGGACTGAAATATCGACCGCAGCAAGAAATTTGAAATCTATTGTAAAATAACGAAGTTGACAGTCACATCCGTTTGCCTATTTTGAAAACTTGAAAAAAAGACGTTCATCTTTGACAATCCAATAGAACCGGAAGTAGTCAAGATAGAGCTCTGAAAATTATCATCTTTTATGCGCCTGACACTCCCCTATCACACTGGCAAGAAATTATGTTGCTGACATTACTGTACAAATTGGAAAACGTTTGCAAAGACCACCCATTATCAGCCGAAATTCGGCAAAAAATCGGCAAAATCGTTGAAAAGTATGTACATTTTTCAACTTCAAATCCCTATAGCTCTCTTATTTGACCAGATAGCCGAGAACTGTCAGCGAGTCCAAGATAGAGAATTTTGTCAGCTTTCCAATGCAAAAAGAATTTTTGCAATCGGTTGGAAAATAAGGAAGTTATAGAAAGTATGACGTCACTTCCGGTTTCGTGGAAAGAGTCTCTGCTCACACTTGATCCGAATCGGCATGCAAAATTTGAAGTCGATCCGACCAGCGGTTTGGGCTGTAGACTGAACGGCTGAATAAAAAAAAAAAAAAAAAAAATGGGTGTTTATCATCATCCATATTTTCATTTTAACCCCCAACCGTGCGGCCCCTGTGCCCAATGTCAAGGTCAAATTACTTTGAATTTTTTTGTTAAAGTTTTTTCGTGTACTATATCTCTGCAACTGCTTCACCCAATACCTTGATACTTCACATGGGTGTTTATCATCATTGTCGCACCTGCTTGCGGGAAGCGCGATCCTGTGCCCAATGTCAAGGTCAAATTACTTTGAATTTTTTTGTTAAAGTTTTTTCGTGTACTATATCTCTGCAACTGCTTCACCCAATACCTTGATACTTCACATGGGTGTTTATCATTCATTGTCGCACCTGCTTGCGGAAAGCGCGATCCTGTGCCCAATGTCAAGGTCAAATTACTTTGAATTTTTTTGTTAAAGTTTTTTCATGTACTATATCTCTGCAACTGCTTCACCCAATACCTTGATACTTCACATGGGTGCTTATCATCATTGTCGCACCTGCTTGCGGAAAGCGCGATCCTGTGCCCAATGTCAAGGTCAAATTACTTTGAATTTTTTTGTTAAAGTTTTTTCGTGTACTATATCTCTGCAACTGCTTCACCCAATACCTTGATACTTCACATGGGTGTTTATCATCATTGTTGCACCTGCTTGCGGAAAGTGCGATCCTGTGCCCAATGTCAAGGTCAAAAATTATTTTGAATTTTTTTGTTAAAGTTTTTTTTCGTGTACTATATCTCTGCAAACTGCTTCACCCATACCTTGATACTTCACATGGGTGTTTATCATCATTGTCCGCACCTGCTTGCGGAAAGCGCGATCCTGTGCCCTATGTCAAGTTCAAATTACTTTGAATTTTTTTTTTAAAGTTTTTTCATGTACTATATCTCTGCAACTGCTTCACCCAATACCTTGATACTTCACATGGGTGTTTATCATCATTGTCACACCTGCTTGCGGAAAGCGCGATATCGTCAGCATTTTGGCATACGTCCGTCCGTTCGTCCGTGTGTCCGGTTAAAGTTTTTTGGTTAAAGTTTTTCTATCTACTATATCTATTTTTTTAGTGTCCATGCCTCGCCCCAAGGCACGACATGCAGGCCACGGCCATCTAGTCTACAAAAAGTGGGTATAATTATGTTATCCAAGTGTCTATGCTTGGAAAAAACCTGGCCTTCGTGGCTTTGCCTCGTTTCTTGTTTTTAACTTGACCCATTTTTTCCGCGCAGTCGACCATCAAACTTTCACAGCTTCATAACCAAGGGGTGCCTACCACATACAACTATCCAACATGTGACCATTTTTTTTACCTTCACCTATTATTTCTACGTAATTGACTTAGCCATTTTCAACGTTAACTTTTTAACGTACGTCTGGTTAAATTGTTTGGTTAAAACTTTTTCGTTATACTGTATCTCTGCAACTACTTCGCCCATTACCTTGAAACTTCACATGGGTGTTTATCATCGTCCATATTTTCATTCTAACCCCCAACCGTGCGGCCCCTGTGCGCAATGTCACGGTCAAATTACTTTGAATTTATTTGTTAAAGTTTTTTCCTGTACTATATCTCTGCAACTGCTTCACTCATTACCTTGATACTTCACATGGGTGTTTATCATCATTGTTGCACCTGCTTGCGGAAAGCGCGATATCGTCGGCATTTTGGCATACGTCCGTCCAAGTGTCCATGCTTGGAAAAAACCTGGCCTTCGTGGCTTTGCCTCGTTTCTTGTTGTATATGAGAACACCCCTCATTACTATAGTAACCTGCCACTAATAAAAGCTGTTTTTGGAATTTTGAGAAAATCCCTGTTGATAACAGGGATAATCCATGTACATTGTAAGTGTAATTGTTTTACAACTTGACATGACCATATACAGACCACCTGGGTTCTTATTATACAGTATGACACAAAAGGTGTGAAAGAAGGCTTGACAATTAACAGCCTGTTGTCATAGTCTGATATGGTTTATTAAAGTATATTAAAGTCTCATCAATGTACATGCAAATAAGTAGACATAATTAGTAGGCTTTTGGCCAATTGTAACCATAGTCTTCACGTTAAATAAATGTCATAATAATAATGCAAATAAGTAATGCAAAGCATAAAACAACTGTACATTGTCAGTCATATAAGAATTGTAAGACACTATGTGTATGCACATCATGCATGCTAAGATCATTTATTCTCATTTCTTCATACTGAATATTAGTGTGGGAGAAGGTTGACAATTAACAGCCTGTTCTCTAAGCATAGTCTGATCATGATGACGTTATCCTTGTGAATTGTATCTAAGCAGACATTCCGATGCTTCCTAAAAAATGAAGAAATAATTTACAAAAAAATAATACAACCAAAATATAAATGTCATGGTTGCCAAATATTCCACCAGTAGCCTATTTCATCAACATTGCAAAGTATACTTTACTAGCAAAGTATACTTTGAGGGAGTAATCATTTATTTTTCATGAAATGCATTATTTCATATAGAACTAACAAATGCATGTATTTTATGATTAAAAGTATGCAGAATTATTATACTGAATTTATTACATTATCACAGCCATAATGGCTGTGATAATGTAATAAATTCAGTATAATAAAAATTAATAAATTTATCATAAAATTGAAAATTTCTCCCTCAAAGTATACTTTGCTACTAAAGTATACTTTGCAATGTTGATGAAATAGGCTACTGATGAGTACCAGATCTATACATTGTAATTAAGCCCTATATCTAATTATTAAGTTGTTGATTGTTTAATTAACTATTACTGAGCTTAAAACTTAATTTAAATAACTTTAATTATCAAATAATAACATCAAAATTCATATTTCCCGGTATTTCCCAATTTGGGGAGTATTTCCCGCCCCCGGTATTTCCCGGCCAACCCTTGTAAATATTAGAGGGAACTATTACCCTTGTAACATTTGGCAGTTTCGCAGAGACTGGTCTTGTAGATTGAAACATACCATATTCGTTCTAATAGTAGCCCCCATCCATATTTATATTCTAAATACCGGTATGTTATTTTCACCTTTGTTTTTGTTTTAAATGGCCTTTGTATGTGAAAATAACATATTTTGATCATATTTTCCACATCTTGATCCCACAAATTTCATAGCCCCGGGGTGTTTATTAGAATAAATTCGGTACATGTAATTGTGGCTGTGACTGGAGAATTGCTGATTAAATAGCGCGCTCATGAAGCCTGATGACAATCTATATGGCTTGTTAGAATATTGATGAGTGTTTCATTGATGGAATGGCCAACAGTGCAGATCCTGATCAGACTTTGCCGATGCACAGGCTGATCTGGATCTACACTTGTTGCAAAGCCCATAAGCCACATTTCTCCAGTCACAAGCACAATTTACCTTTGCAGCCTATGTACATCTGTATATTTATAACAAAATCAATGAAATATGCTAGTCTTGTAATACTGACCATTATAGAAAATTTATAATTTAAATTAGCAGTGCGATTCTGATTCGCCACTCTGCAGAGGAAGTCTATGGACTGCACCGTGACTGCTACACACGGTACAGATGCTTTGCAGTGTTACAGCTCGCAACTACTGATACACTTGAGCTCTAAATACACATGGGAGAGGAGAGGAGTTTGTGTGACATAGCGGCCACAATTCCGGTGGCGGCAGCGTTGACACTTTTGGACGTAAATTTTTGACATAGCCAAATCTCCCATTTATCTTGATCCGTTAGTCGGATCATTACAAAACTTGATCAATAGGTAGCTTCCTCACATTGGTAGCTATCCAATCAGTGTCATTTGGGTGACGTTGATCTTCATCTTGGTGATCATAATCTTTGTGGGACGTAAATTTTAGATATAGTCCAAATTTCCCATATCTCTTGATCCATTCGTCGGATCATTACCAAATTTCGTCAATAGCTTCCTCACATTGATATCTGTCATTCCAGTGTCATTCGGATGACCTTCACCTTTGTGACCTTAACTTTGTGGTAATAAATTTTGGACATAGTCAAAATTTCGCATATCTATTAATCCATTATTCACATCATTACCAAACTTAATCAACAGCTTCCTCACATTAATAGCTATCCATTCAGTGTCATTCAGCTGACATTGACCTTCACCTTTGTGACCTTAACCTTTGTGGGACGTAAATGTCAAAATTTTGCATAACTCTGGATCCGTTAGTCGGATCATTATGAAACATCATCAATAGCTTCCTCAAATTAATAGCTATCCATCTAGTGTCATTCGGGTTACCTTGACCTTCACCTTGGTGACCTTAATCTTTGTGGGATTTAAACTTTGGACATAGCGGTAATCCAAATTTCCCATATCTCTTGGTACATTAGTCGGATCATTACCAATCTTCATCAATAGCTTCCTCACATTGATGGCTATCCACCCAGTGTCATTCGGGTGACCATGACTATTGTGATCTTGACCTTCACGTCAATAATTTTAGATGTATATCTAAATGTTGAATATATGTTGAATAACTACATCAATAGCTTCTTGGCATTGATGGATATCTACCAGTGTGATTTGGCTGACCTTGAACCTTGGTGTCATCAATTTTGGACATACATGTACGTCCAAATGTTGAATATCTACTGATCCGTTAGTCATATCATTACCAAACTTAATAAATAGCTTCCTCACATTGATAGCTATCCATCCAGTGTCATACTGGTGACCTTGACCATCATCTTGGTGACCTTGAATTTTTGTGTCAAAATTTTTGGATGTACTTCCAAATGTTGAACATGTTGAATAGCTCCTGTTCATTAGTCGGATCATTACCCAACTTTACCAATAGCTTCCTCACTTTGATGGCTATCCACCCAGTGTCATTTGTATGATATTGTGACCATGACCTTTGTGTCAATAATTTTGGACCTTGACGATCTTGACCTTTGTGGCGATCACCTTGTTTTTGGGTGAGACACGTGATCACCTTGTTTAAATTAATTACACTTGCATCTATAATAGGAACCTCTTTCTAAATTCGGTGTAGTATTATCATTTCACAACCAAAATTGCACCATTATTCTTTACTGGTACATGTATATAGCGAAGATGCCAAATTATGCCAAGGTGAATTATCTCCCCTGCTTATAACAGTTTCTGATGTGTACTTGAAAATAACGCATGTTTCTGTGACTTTCATCAAATAAAATCGTGCGAGTGCTTGACATATGCAATTTACTGTGCATGAAGTGAGAAACCACATACCGGTATTGGATATCTGAGACACAGTCACTTTAAATCAAATACCTAGTATTTAACCCTTTCAACACCACAGGCCTGTATTGTGCTATTGGCAAAAAAGTGTAGATCCAGATGATCCGGCTCATGACGAGCCGTCTCATCAGGATCTGCACTTTTCGCAACTAATTTTCAAATCTTTTAGAAAAAATCCCCCCTGTTTATAAATGGACTAGTCTGAAATTGATTGGTCGGAAAATTTAAATATCACAATCCATTCCAGTTACTTAGGGGTGAAAGGGTTAAACCAAGTTATATGCCGCCAGGTTTGCTCTGTTTCGCAGATGCTGCGACGTAGCGCCCAATTGATTGTTACGTCGGTTGGGGTGGGCGCCTGGGTAGGCTACGTCTACCTGCCAAACACGGCTGGCCTCGACGTCTACGAGACGATGTTACGCAGCAAGTCTATGTTCCACAGCAACTACGTGAACACGTTAATCAAAGAGGTGAGATGGCATTGTTGAGAATGTTCCACTTTTAGGCTGATTTAAGATCTTATGCCGCCGCCACCGAATGGTGAGGGGGTATATAGTGATACCAGCGTCCGTAAGTCCCGTTTGTATGTCCGTCCTGAAACCTTAAAGGTACCGTACATACCAACTCGGTAGGCACCAATTGTTCTTTATATCAGAGACATCATTAACCATTGCCCCACATATTGATTGGCATTATTATACATTTTATATCAGACAAAAATTTCCACACTGATATCCGGGACTTTAACCGTGTTTCCTTAAAATGTTAACGGACACTACTATTTATTCTTCTTTTTTTTTTTTTTTTCGATGTGCAATATTCATAATTTATAATATGTCGAAAATATTATTTTTTTCAGGTGACGCATTTACTTGGTATAAATAATTAAAAAATATCATGCCTCATTTGCATATGAAAATAACCACCATGACCACCGTGCATCGCTATCCGTAAAATAAATATTACAAAATGATTATATCTGTATAACGGACACTTGTAATTTTTAGAACTGGTGGAATAGCGACACAATTATACACTTATTTAATTCCTATAAAGTACATTTTGTGCCTACTGAGTGGGCATATTATAAATGTCTTATAATTTCTGTTTTCTTACACGGATCTGCTTCATATGTCGCACACGCATTGCTCTAATGGTCCTCTACCGCCCTGTGAAAAATCCATGATCGTCCCGCCCCCGCTAAGCCCACGGTCAAGGTCACATACTTGGTGCATTGGAAACCTTAACACTTGGGTAAAACTCTTATAATTTCTGTTGCCTTGCACTCATCTGCTTGATATTTCACACATGTATTGATTTAATGGTCCTCTACCGCCCTGTGACAAATTCACGATTGTACCGCCCCTGCTAATACCAGGTTCTTGGTATCCCATACTTGGTGTGTTCGAAACCATAACGCTCGGGTAAATGTCTTATAATGTTTGTTTCCTTGATTGGATCTGTTTGATATTTCGCACACGCATTGCTTTAATGGTCCTCTACCACCCTGTGACAAATCCAAGTTCGTCCCGACCCCGCTAAGCCCAGGGTCACTCTCACACACTTGATGCATTCAAAATCTTAACGCTCGTGTAAATGTTTTATAATGTCTGTTTCCTTGATTGGATCTGCTTGATATTTCGCACACACATTGCTCTAATGGTCCTCTACCACCCTGTGAAAAACCCATGATCATCCCGCCCCCGCTAAGCCCAGTGTGAAGGTCACATACTTGGTGCGTTCAAAACTTGGGTAAGTGTCTTATAATGTCTTTTTCCTTGCATGGATCTCCTTGATATTCCACACACCCATTGCTCTGATGGTCTGCTTTCATGCTGTGACAAATCCACACTTTTCTGACCCTCTGTGTTTACAAATGTGCCTCGTTTTCTTTGGGGCCAGCAGGGGTATTTGTGTGCCGACAAGCCACATTTCTAAAACAAAAAAAATTGTAATAAATATCAGCAAAAAAATATAGTCATTGACATTCTACAGTATTCAACATTCAATCGAGAAACCTTCATCAGATATGCATCTAGTGTATGTGAACTCTGGGCTGCTTGCGTTTGACCAATTGAATCGATCAACCATGAGATTCCATTTTAGGTGGTGAAAGATGTGAACCCACATATCCCGAAAGTGGATGTTCTGAAACATTGCAAGTTTTTCCCTGCCATTAGCCATGATGCCTTTAGCCGCGGTTCAATCACGTCGAAGGCCGTTATAGGTAAGTCATACTAACCTATTATGTGTTGTGGAGAAGTATACAATTATTTTATGTTACCCTGAGCACAACTGTCTATTCTCCTTAACAGGTTACCCCGAGCACAACTGTCTATTCTCCTTAACAGGTTACCTGAAGCAATGCACCAACACCCTCCAAGTCTCCATAACAGTTACCCCGAGCAACCTATCTCCATAACAGTTACCCTGAGCAACTTGTCATTCTCCATAACAGGTTAACTGATCACAACTGGTCTGATCACATAACAGGTACTTACCCAAGAGCACACTGTCTATTCTCATATCTGTACCTCTGAAGCACACACCTGAACTATCTCATACAGTTACCCTGAGCACAACTGTCTATTCTCAAACAGGTTACCCTGAGCACAACTGTCTATTCTCCATAACAGGTTACCCTGAGCACAACTGTCTATTCTCCATAACAGGTTACCCTGAGCACAACTGTCTATTCTCCTTAACAGGTTACCCTGAGCACAACTGTCTATTCTCCATAACAGGTTACCCTGAGCACAACTGTCTATTCTCCTTAACAGGTTACCCTGAGCACAACTGTCTATTCTCCATAACAGGTTACCCTGAGCACAACTGTCTATTCTCCATAACAGGTTACCCTGAGCACAACTGTCTATTCTCCATAACAGGTTACCCTGAGCACAACTGTCATTCCACATACAGTTACCCTGACACAACTGTCTTAATCTCCTTAACAGAGTTAACCCTGAGCACAACTGTTCTATCTCCATAACAGGTTACCCTGAGCACAACTGTCTATTCTCCGTAACAGGTTACCCTGAGCACAACTGTCTATTCTCCATAACAGGTTACCCTGAGCACAACTGTCTATTCTCCATAACAGGTTACCCTGAGCTGAAACTGTCTATTCTCCATAACAGGTTACCCGACACAACTGTCTATTTCTCCTTAACAGGTATACCCTGAGCACAACTGTCTATTCTCCATAACAGGTTACCCTGAGCACAACTGTCTATTCTCCTTAACAGGTTACCCTGAGCACAACTGTCTATTCTCCATAACAGGTTACCCTGAGGCACAACTGTCCGATTCACCATAACAGGTACCCTGTGCTCAACTTGTCTATTCTCCAAAACAGTTACCCTGAGCAACAACTGTCCATATTCCTCCATTAACAGGATTTACCCTGAGCACAACTGTCTATTCTTCCATAACCAGGTTTACCCTGTGCAACAACTGGTCTTTATTCTCCCATAACAGGTTTACCCTGAGCACAGAACTGTCCTATTCTCCATTAACAAAAGGTTACCCTTGAGCACAACCCTGTCCTATTCTCCAAAACAGGTTACCCTAACAAAACTGTCATTCTCCATAACAGGTTACCCTGAGCAAAAATGTCTATTCTCATAACAGGTTAACCCTGTTTGCACAAGTGTTCTATTTCCCATAACAGGTTACCCTGTAGCACTAACTGTCTATTCTCCATAACCGGTTAACCCTGGTTGCCAATGTCCTATTCTCTCAGAAGGTTACCCTGACAACAACTCTTTATTCTCCATAACAGGTTAACCCATGAAGCACAACTGTCCCTATTCTTCTTAACCTGGTTACCCTGAAGCTGAACTGGTTATTCTCCATTAACCCAGGTTACCCGGTAGCAAACAACTGTCTAGTTCTCCATAAACGGTTACCCTGAGCACAACTGTCCTATTCTCCATTAAACAGGTTTCCTTGAGGCCCTGAACTGTTATTTACTTAACCGGTTAACTTTGAGCAAACCTGTTATTCTCCATTAACAGGTTACACCCTGAGGCACAACTGTATATTCTCCATAATCAGGTTTACCCATGAGCACAACTGGTCCTATTCTCCGTTAACAGGTTACCTGAGCACAACTGTCTCTATTCTTCCATAAAAGGTTAACCTGAGGCTTGAAACCCTGTCTATTCGCCATAACAGGTTACCCTTGAGCAAACTTCTCCTATTTAAACCTTAACGGTTGACCCTGAGCACAACTGTCTATTCTTCCATAACCGGTTACCTGAGTGAACTGTCTTTTCTCCTTTAAGGTTACCTGGCCAAACTGTCTAGTCTCCATAACAGGTTAACCCTGAGTGAACTGTTATTCTCCATTAACAGGTTACCCTGAGCACAAACTGTTATTTCTTAACAGGTTTACACCTGTGCAACAACTGTCTTTATTCTCCCATAACAGGTTACCCTGAGCAAAACTTGTCTATTCTTTCCATTAACAGGTTACCCTGTACACAAAACTGTCCTAATTCTCCGTAAAGCTAACCTGAGCACAACTGTCTATTTTCTCCCCTAAAAGGTGTACCCTGAGCAAACAGTCATTTCTCCCATAAACAGGTTTTACCCTGAGCACAACTGTTATCTTCATTTCTTATTAACAGGTTACCCTGAGCTAACCAACTGTCCTTATTTGCTCCATTAACAGGTTACCCTGAGCACAACTGTTCTATTTTCCTATTAACAAAGGTTTACCCTGAGGCTAAACACTGTCTATTCTCCATAACAGGTTTACCCTGAAGCACAAACTAGTCTATTTCCTCCGTTAACAGGTTTACCCCTGAGCCCCTAACTGTCTATTCTCCATAAACGGTTACCCTGGAGCACAACCTGTCTATTCTTCCGTAAGTAACCAGGTTTACCTGAAGCAAAAACTGGTCTTATTCCCTCCGTAACAAGGTTACTGAAGCACACTGTCTATTCTCCATAATCAAGGGTACCCTGAGCCAACAACTGTCTATTCTCCGTTAACCAGGTTTCAACCCCGGAGCCAACGAACTAGTCTATTTTTCCGTAACCAGGGTTACCTGAGCAACAACTGTTATTCACCCTTAACAGGGTTACCCTGAGCACAACTGGTCTATTTCGTAACAGGTTACCCTGGCACAACCTGTTATTCTCCGAACAGGTTACACCCTGTGCACAAACTGTCTATTCTTCGTAACCAGGTTACCCTGAGCAACAACTGGTTATTCTCCCGTAAGGTTACCTGAGACAACTGTTCTATTCTCCATAACAGGTAACCCATGAGCACAACTGACTATTCGTCCATTAACAGGTTACCCATGAGCTAAGCAACGTTATTCTTCCATAAACAGGTTACCCTGGACACAAACTGTCTGTTATTCCTCCATAACAGGTTACCCTGAGCACCAAACTGTTATTTCCATAAACAGGTTACCTGTGCACCAACTGTCTAATTTCTCAGAAAAAGGTTACCCTGAAGCACAACTTGTCTATTCTCCAGAACAGGTTTAACCCCTTGAGCACAACTGTCATATTCTCCCGTAAACAGGTTACCCTGAGACACAACTGTCTTTCATTCCTCCTTACAAAGGGTTCCCATGAGCCTAACAACTTGTCCTATTCTCCATAACAGGTTTACCCTGAGGCACAAACTGTCTAATTTCCATTAACGGTTACCTGGTTGAACTGTCCTATTCTCTTAACAGGTTACCCTGAGCACAACTGTTCTATTCTCCATAACCAGGTTTACCCTGAGCACAACTGTCTATTCTCCATTAACATGGTTACCCTGAGCACAACTGTCTATTTCACCTAACAGGTTACCCCTGAGCTAAAGCCTGTTCTATTCTCCCATAACAGGTTTACCCTGAGGCACAAACTGTCTATTCTCCGTTAAAACAGTTACCCTGGAGCAACAAAATCTTCTATTTCCATAACCAGGTTACCACCTGAAGCACAATGTCTATTCTCCGTACAGGTGAACCCTCGAGCACAACTGTCTATTTCCTCCATAACAGGTTAACCCCTGAGCACATAAACTGGCTTATTCTCCGTTAAACAGGTTACCCTGAGCACAACTGTCTATTTTCCATAACCAGGTTACCTGAGCACAACGTTATTCTCCGTAACAGGTTACCCTGAGCACAACTGCTCTATTCTTCTCCGTTAACCAGGTTGACCCTGTGGCTCAACTGTCTAAGCTCAAAACGGTTACCCTGAGCACAACTGTCTTTCTCCATAACAGGTTACCCTGAGCAAACTGAACTAGTTATCCATAACAGGTTACCCTGAGCCACAACAGGTCTTATTTCTCATAAAGGTTACCCTGAGCACAAACTGTCCCTATTCTTCCGTAACCAGGTTAACTGAGCAACCCCAAAACTGTCTTTCTCCGTAACAGGTTACCTTGAGCAAACTGTCTATTCCTCCATAACAGGTTACCTTGAGACAAACCCGTGTTATTCTCGCTAACAGGTTCACCCTGAGCACAACTGTCTATTCACCGTTAACAGGTTACCCTGAAGCACAATGTTTAATTCTCCGTTAACAGGTTACCTTGAGCACAAACTGTCCTATTCGAACAGGTTACCCTTGACGCAACAACCTGTCTAACTTCTCCATTAACAGGTTACCCTGTTGCACTAAGCTGTCTCATTCTCCATAACAGGTTACCCTGAGCCACAATGTCCTATTCAACCTTAAAGGTTTACATGAGCTTTAAGCTGTATATTCCTATTAACAGGTTACCCATGAGCCAACAACTGTCTAATTCTCCTTAAAACTGGTTAACCCTGGAGGCTAACAACTGTCTATTCTTCCCAAAAACAACGGTTACCCCCTGAGCACAAAACTGTCCTAGTTCTCCATTAACAGGTTACCCTGACTAAGCAACTGTCTATCTTCTCCCATAACAGGTTACCCTGAGCATCAAACTGTCTATTCTCCATTAACAGGTTACACAAACCCTGAGCTAAGCTGTCTATTCTCCATAAAAGGTTACCTGAGCCAACAACTGGTCTTTTCTCCTTAACAGGTTACCCTGAGCACAACAGTCTATTCTCCAGAATCAGGTTACCCATGAGCACAACTGTTATTCTCATAAAGGTTACCCTGTGCACCAACTGTTATTCGTCTAAACAAGGTTACCCTGAAGCACAACTGTCTATTTTCGCCATAACAGGTTGACCCTGAAGCACAACTGTCTATTCTCCCATTAACAGGTTACCCCTGAGCTAAGCTGTCCTATTTCACCATAACAGGTTACCCTAGGCACAACTGTCTATTCTCCATTAAACAGGTTAACCCTGAGCCACAAATCTGTCTATTCTTCTCATAAACAGGTTACCCTGAGCACAACTGTCCTATTCTCCTTATAACCAGGTTTACCCTGAGCACAACTGTTTCTTATTTCTCCATAAAACAGGTTACCCTGAGCACAACTGTCTATTCTCCTTAACCAGGTTACCCTGAGTAAAGTTGTCTATTCTCATAACAGGTTAACCTTGAGCAAACTGTTATTCTCCATAACAGGTTACCCTCGAGCACAACTGTCTATTTCCATTAAACAGGTTACCCTGAGTCAACAACTGGTCTTATTCTCCCATAACGGTTACCCTGGCACAAACTGTTCATTCTTCCTTAACAGGTTTACCCTGATGCTAAAAACGCTGTCTATTTCTCCATAACAGGGTTACCCTGAGCACAACTGGCTCTATTCTCCTTAACAGGTTACCCTTGGAGCAACAACTGTCTATTATCCATTAAACAGGTTACCCTGAGCACAACTGCTTGTATCATTCCATAACCAGGTTAACTTGTGAAAACTGGTTATTCTCTTAACCAGGTTACCCTGAGCACAACTGTCTATTCTCCATTAACAGGTTACCCTGAGCACAAACTGTCTATTCTCCATTAACAGGATACCCTGAGCTAATGCTGTCGATTACCTCAACATTAATATGTTACCCTGAGCAACAACATGTCTTAATTCTCCTTAACAAGGTTACCCTGAAGCTAACAACTGTCTATTCTCCATAAAGGTTAACCCTTTTGAGCACAACCCTGTTATTTCATACAGGTTACCTGAGCAAACTGTCTATTCTCCTTAACAGGTTGACCCTGAGCACAACTGTCTATTCTCCATAACAGGTTACCCTGAGCACAACTGGTCTTTATTCTCCTTAAACCAGGTTAACCCTGGCTAAGCTGTTCTTATTCCCTCCGAAGGTTACCCTGAGCAAAACTGTCTATTCTCCATTAACAGGTTACCCCTGAGCACAACTGTCCTATTCTCCCATAACAGGTTACCCTGAGCACAAGCTGGTCGTAATTCTCCATTCAACAGGTTACCCTGAGCTAACAACTGTCTATTCTCCATTAACAGAGGTTACCCTGAGCACAAACTGTCATTTTCCCCTCCAACAAAAAGGGTTACCCTGAGCACCCAACTGTCTATTTCCTTAACCAGGTTACTGAAAGCTAAGCTGTATTTATTTCCATAACAGGTTACTACAACAATGTCTATTCTCCTATAAAAGGTTACCCTGAGCACAACCTGTTTCTATTCTCATTAAACTTAACCATGAGCACAACTGGTCTATTCTCCATTAAAGGGTGCCCTGAGCAACAACTGTCTATTTCCTTTCCTTAAGGTTCACTTACCCTGAGCTAACGCTGTCTATTTTATTCCTAACCAGGGTTACCTGAGAACAAAATGTCTTAATTCTCCAATAACAGGTTACACTGAGAACAACTGTCTATTCTCCTATAAACAGGTTGACCCTGAGCACAACTGTTTCCATTCTCCATAACAGGTTACCCTGAGCACAATCTGTTCTATTCTCCTAAAGGTTACCCTGAGCAACAATGGTTTTCTCCTTAACAGGGTCCCTGAGCACAACTGTCTATTTCATAAAGGTTACCCTGAGCCACAATCCTGTTTTCACCCATAACAGGTTACCCTGAAGACAACTGTATATTCTCCTTAACAGGTTACCTGAGCCTTAATTTGGGGGGCTGTTTAGGGGGGGGGGGCTCCCATTTTTAAGGTTAACCCTGAGCACAACTGTTCTATTGACCTTAACAGGTTACCCGGAAGCCAAATGGTCTATTCTCCATTAACAGGTTACCCTGAGCTACAACTGTCTATTCCCTATTAACAGGTTACCCTGAGCACAACTGTTACTATTTCCTTAACCAGGGTTAACCCTGAGAAACTGGTTATTTATCCCATAAAGGGCACCTGAAAGCTAAGCTCTTAATTCTCCATAACAGGTTACCCTGAGCACAACTGTCAATTCTTTCCTTAACTAGGGTTACCCCTGAGCTAAGCCTGTTCTTTCCATACAGGTTACCCTGTGCACCAATGTCTAATTCAACCTTAACAGGTTTTAATCCCTGAGACACATAACTGTGTCCTAGCATTCTCCAATTCAACAGGTTAACCCTGAGCACAAAACCTGTCTATTCATTCCCATAACAGGTTAACCCTGAGCACAACTGCTTCTATTTCTCCTTAGAACAGGTTACCCCTGAGCACAACTGTTATTCTCATAAACAGTTACCCTTGAGCAACAACTGGTCTTTTATTTCTCCCTTAAAGGTTACCTGGCTAAGCAGTCTATTCTCCATAAGCAGGTTAACCCCTTGAGCACAACTGTCCTATTCTCCATTAACCAGGTTAACCCTGGAGCACAATCTGTCTAGTTCTCCCTATTAAACAGGTTACGCCCTGAGCTAACAAACTGTCTATTCCTCCAAAATCAACGGGTTAACCCTGAGCACAACTGTTCTATTTCGCCATTAATCAAAGGTTTACCCTGAGCAAACAACTTCTAGTTCCTCCCTTAATCAGGTTACCCTGAGCTAAGCTGTCTATTCTTCCATAACAGGGTTCATGAGACCAAAAATGTCTTTCCAATAAGGTTAACCCTGAGCACAAACTGTCCTATTCTCCATAACAGGTTACCCCTGAGCTCCAAGCTGTTCTATTCTCCAATAACAGGTTACCCAGAGCACAACTGTCATATTCTCCAATTAACAGAGGTTACCCTGAGCACAAACTGTCTAGTTCTCCGTTAACAAGGTTACCCCTGGAGCTCAAGCTGTCATTTATTTCCCATACCGGTTACCCTGAGCTAAAGCTGTCTATTCTTCCCATAACAGGTTACCCTGAGCACAACTGTATATTCTCCATTAACAGGTTTAACCCTGAGAAATCGTCTATTCTCCATAACAGGCGTACCCTGAGACAACTGTTCTATTCTTCCTTAACCAGGTTAAACCTGAGGCTAAGTGTTAATTCTCCATAACAGGTTACCTGAGGCAACAACTGTCTTTTATTCCCTTAACAGGTTACCCTGTAACAACGGTTATTCTCCATTAACAGGTTAACCTGGCAAAGGTATTATTCTCCATTAACTGGGTTACCCTTGGCAACTACTGTTACTTCTCCCTTAAAGGTTTTATTTTTTAAAACCCTGAAGCTAAGTGTCTTAATTCTTCCATTAAGGTTAACCTGTAGCACAAATTTTGTCTATTCTCCTTAAACCTGGTTTACCGGTGCAAAACTTGTTATTAAATCCTTAACAGGTTACCCTGAAGCTAAGCTGTCCTTAATTCTTCCATAAAGGTTACCCTGAGCACAATCTGTTATTCTCTTAACAGTTAACCTGAGACAACCTGTTAATTCTCCATAAAGTGTTTAACCTGAGGCTAAGCTGTCTATTCTCCATTAAATAGGTTACCCCTGGCACCAAATGTTAATTCTCTTAAAGGTTACCCTGAGCTAAGTGTCTATTCTCCCATAACAGGTTACCCTGAGCACAACTGTCTAATTTCCATTAACAGATACCTGAGCACAACTGTCTTTTCTCCTTAACAGGTTACCCTGAGCTAATGCTGTCTATTTCATTATAACCAGGTTAACCCTGAGGTTAGCTGTCTATTCTCATAAGAGGTTTCCCTGAGCAAAACTGACTATTCTCCTTAAAACAGGTTACCCTGAGGCGAAGCTGTCCTATTCTCCATAAATAAGGTTACTGTGCACCAATGTTATTCTCCTTAACAGGTTACCCCGTTTGGAGAACAACTGTCTATTCTCCTAACAGGTTACCTGAGCTTAGTGTCTTTTCTCCATTAATAGGTTACCCTGAGCACAATTCTGTTCTATTTCCTTTACCAGGTTAACCCTAGAGGCAAAAAATTACCCTGTTATTTCCTTAACAGGTTTCCTGAGCCAACAACTGTTATTTAACCATATAGGTTTACCCTGAGCACCAAAATGTCTAAAAATTTCCTTTTTTTTTTTTAACCCGGAGGCACTGAAGCCCAATGTCTATTCTCCTATAACCAGGTTAACCCTGAGGCTAACAACTGGTCTATTCTCCGTAACAGGTTAACCCTGGAGCCACAAACTGTCTATTCTCCATAACAGGTTTAACTGAGCAAAATGTTAATTCTCGTACCCAGGTTACCGGAGCGCCACAAACTGTCTATTCTTTCCATAACAGGTTACCCTGAGCACAACTGTCTATTCTCCATAACAAAGGTTAACTCCCTGAAGACTAAGCTGTCCTATTCTCCATAACAGGTTACCCTGGAGCACAACTGTCTAATTCCTTCCATAAAACAGGTTTACCCCTCGAGCAACAAACTTGTCTGATTTCCGTAACCAGGTTACCCGGAGCAACCCATGTCTTTATTCTCCCATAAAGGTTAGTTACCCTGAGCACAACAGTTACTATTCTCCATAACAGGTTCCCACCTGAGCACAACTGTCTATTCTCCATTAAACAGGTTTACCCTGAGCTAAAGCTTGGTCTATTCTTCCCATAACAGGTTACCCTGAGCAACAACTGTCTTTATTCTCCATTAACAGGTTCTTAACCACTGAGCACAACTGCTTCTATTCCCTCCATTAACAGGTTACCCTGAAGCACAACCTGTCTAATTCTCCCATAAAGGTTACCCGAGCAACAACTGTCCTATCTCCCCTTAACAGTTTACCTGAAGCTTAAGCAGTTTATTCTCCATAACAAAGGTTACCCTGAGCAAATGTCTTTTCTTAACAGGTTAACCCTGAGCTAAGCTGTTTCTTTTTCCAGAACAGGTTACCCTGAGCACAACTGTCTATTTCTTCCTTAACGGTTACCTTTTGAGCCCTAGTGTCTATTCTCCTAAAGGTTAACCTGAGTCACAAAGTTCTATTCTCCGTTAACAGGTTACCCTTGAGCAACAATAACTTTATTCTCCTTAAAGGTTACCTGAGCCACATGTCTATTCTCCTTAACAGGTTACCCTGAGCCACAACCTGTTATTCTATTAACAGGTTACCCCGAGCAACAAACTGTTCGATTCTCCCAGAATGGTTACCTGAGCAAAAAACTGTACTATTCTCCATAAATCAGGTTACCCTGAGCACAAAACTGTACCTATTCTCCATAAACAAAGGGTTACCCTGAGCACAACTGTCTATAAAAGGTTACCCTTGATCACAACTGTCTATTCTCCATAACAGGTTTACCCTGAAGCACAACTGTCTTAGTAAAAGGTTACCCTCGATCACAAACTGTCGATTACTCCATAACAGGTGACCCTGAGGCACAAAACTGTCTATTCTCCATAACAGGATTACCCTAGAGCACAACTGTCTTATTCTTTCCAAAACAAAGGTTAACCCTGAGCTGAACTGTATATTCTCCATTAACCAGGTTACCTGGAGCACAACAACTGTCTAATTCTCCAGTTAACAGGTTACCCTGAGCACAACAGTCTATTAAAACGGTTACCCTGGATCACAAACTGTCTATTCTCCCATAACAGGTTAACCCTGAGCTGAAACTGTTTTCCTCATTCACCAAACAGGTTACCCTGAGCACCAACTGTCTATTTTCTCCGTCAAACATGGATTTACCCTTGAGCACAACTGTCTATTCTCCATAACAGGTTACCCTGAGCACAACGTCTATTCTCCATAACAACAGGTTACCCTGAGCACAACTGTCTATAAAATGGTTACCCTGAAGCACAACCTGTCTATTGCTCCATAACAAGGTTACACCCTGAGGCTGAACTGTCCGTATTCTCCATAACAGGTTAACCCGACGCCGAGCACAACTGGGTCTATTCTCCTTAACAGGTTTTACCCTGACACAAACTGGTCTTATTCTCCAGAACATGTTTACCCATTGATCTGAACTGTCTAATTCTCCATAACAAGGTTACCCTGAGCACAAAACTGTCTATTCTCCATTAACAGGTTACCCATGAGCAGCAACTGTCCTATTCATCCATAACAGGTTACCCCTGAGCACAACTGGTCTATTCTTCCTCCTTAAACAGGTTACCTGAGCACAAAAAAACTTGGTCGAATTCTCCATAACAGGTTAACCCTGAAGCACTACTGTCTATTAAAAGGTTAACGCCTGATTCACAAACTGTTCTATTCTCCAACCACCAAAGGTTACCCTGAGCACAAACAGTCCTATTTCTCCATAACAGGTTACCCTGAGCCACAACTGTTTCTTTTATCCCTTAACATGGTTACCCTGAGCACAACTTGTCTATTCTTTCCATAACAGGTTACCCTGAGCACAACTGTCGATAAAAGGTTACACTGATCAACAACTGGTCTAATTTCTCCAATAAACAGGTTTACCCCCCCCCACCCGGGAAGCACATTGCGTGCAGATCAGCACCAGAGATCATGAGCAACTGTGTCGTCCATATCCCACTGACTGGTACCGTTGTCAAGTGGAATTCCGCCCCAGGCATGCTCATCTGCAAGTCCTTCCTCTTAACGGAAAACTCAAAAAAGTTCATCATTGCTCGAGAACTGTTTAAACTTGACGCAAATTATCTACGATACAAGGCTATTCTTGGTGGATCGTTCTTTGTCTGTTGGTCAATGTCGACACTGTTTGTGAGGAAAGTGATCCTGACCGCGAACGTTATAAAAAAGCTGCTACAGAAGTGGAATAACTTTCTGGTGCTGCTCAGTGGTCCAATGGAGACACGACAGACGAAGAAGCAGATCCGGAACCAGTTTATTGGCATCAACTTGAGCATTCAGTTCGTGATCGCGTGTGTCTGTGTTCTTATTTATCTGAACCGCATCAACAAACGGAAACGGGATATAGACACAACCGCCAATGAAAAAGTAGCTAAACTTGGCCGCAATTATGTCACTGGTGGCGCAGAGTGGTGCGATCTGACTCTAATGCGATATATGGCTTTACAAGCGACATTGGATCCTTCTGCGAAGAAATATCTCAATGAAGAAGGGGTGCGAAAACCCGGACTACTCAGATTAGTTCTGATTGGACAGAATTATGTTCCCATCAGCACTCAGAGGTCATTTTTCCGAGAACAAGCTGTTCTACCAAAACAGGACATTTTAGATGAATTACTAGAAGGAAAGGAGGCTCATTGATGTTAACCAATGCCTGGGATGGCTCAGGTATCCCTCAATGGATAATGTATGTCACACGGACCTGCTATTTTCTCTCTTTGACCACTTGACCTACATTTTACTATATTTTGCACTGGTATGGGACTAAGAGTATTCCATATATATTCCGGTGTGTGACAAGGATATTCCACCCGAGTGGTCAGAATATGTTGTCAGAAACGAGGCTTTGCCGAGTTTCTGACGACATATTCTGACCACGAGGGTGGAATATCCTTAGTCACACACCGGAGTATATCTGGAATACTTTTTCTCGCATACCTACTAAGTCCAGAATCATGTTTAGCCATAATACACCATCAACGAACCACCATAGTATAATACTAACTTTTTTTCTTTATATGCTATCTCCAATACAACCACTCAATCGCATTACGCGTATCAAGAAATGGGTGTAAACAGTTTACACCAACAAATTAGAGTCTCCTACATTGGATCGAAACATTTAACACATAACGGCCCACTAAAAATACGGTCTGAAGACGCCCATGACATCATGTGTAAACCCAATTACTACATACACAAAATAAATAGGACATAGTGTGAGACAAACTCATATAAATATTGAAAATAGACCATATATCCTCGATTCAAATTTGTACAATAATGTTTACAGAATCATTTTATGTTTTTATTTTGAGTATTTATTTCAATTCCGAGACGCTGTCTTCAATTACGCAAATATCAGTCCGCCGAAAGTTTCACTCCGACGAACATTTGTCATTTCAACACATTGCCGTTTTCAAGAAATTCTTGCTCACTGGATTATTAAACAAATATTCCAATCACTATCAACTGTCACTATACATATGTTTGGGGAAGAATCAACAACATACGAGGTAAATAGTTTGCTGTCAATTACATGTGTTTTTTTTAATAATAATGTTCGGCCAACTGATTTACAGACGCCCCTTACACAACTCGTCCCACAAATTTATGCAAATTTGATAAAATGGATAAAACCTGAAATAAATAATAGCCTACATAACAAATCCAGAGCGACGTTGTTGACATTGTTGTCTACTGACAGTACTGTGTAGAGAGCGTGTGTTTGTAAACAATGCAGACGACGTTTGGAAGCCAATACACAAAAAGTAGTTCCGGCAGTGTGTGACATGTCAGCCGTGTGAGATAGCCGTGTGAGACAGAAAAATCCCACATGGGCGTGGCTTCGGAAATAACATTGAAATGGACTCTGGGTATGCGAGAAAAGGATATTCCACCCGAGCGTCAGGAATATGTCGTCAGAACGAGGCTTGGCCGAGTTTCTGACGACATATTCTGATCACGAGGGTAGAATATCCTTGTCCCACACCAATACATATGTTGGATACTTTTTTCTGGCCCCTAATTAGAACATATTTGCGATTCTTAAATATGTATCTGACCCAGAATAAGACTCAACTTTTTATTTGTTGAATTTATTTGACTTGATATGTCCAACGTGTTCGCCATGTCAACAAGTTGGTTAAAACAAAGTTTTCACCCAGGGCCACGAATTTGACGCTAATGCCAGTTCCGTGGATTGTTTATAAATTATTATTAAATTACTGTTCAATGTTATCACCATTCAGCCCTTGCGACGTATCAAAATTAAAACGACGCTATGACGCGATATAAACACGTCAACAATCATTGAAAACATCAACCGTATTCGTTTAATTTATCGAGTTATTACAAGATGCATTAGCCATAATATTGTCATGTTGGAACATTTATCGTTGCTAGATGTGAGACAAGCACGTACCCATATCTCTTGATCCATTAGTTCAGCGCTCCAGATAAGCTTTCTGTCTAAAGCGTACTATATCCCCTGATTTAAAAATCATTGCGTAGTTTACATTTACAAATTGATTATTGATTTTCTTCATTACTAAATAGGGAACAAGTGATATAAAAAATATAACAAATTTAAACATTCACTTATTTGAGCTGCAAAAAGCAAACATTGCTTTTTGCAGCTCAACTAAGTGAATGTTTAAATTTTATGACAGTATTTTCACTACTCAATTTGAAAAGCAATGCGTATTTTCACATTGCTGTGCGTATTTTGTACTCCCACTTTTGATAATCAATGCGTATTCACCTAAAATAATTGCGTACGCACCTTATCTGGAGCTCTGTTAGTTGGATCATTACATTCTCACATTGATGGCTATCCACCCACTCATTCTTGGTAACGTTAACCTGTAGGTGAGACACTCCCTGGCGATCACCTTGATCTGAATTAACCTCAAACGTATACTTGTGATTCTCATTATATGTAGCTGTGACTGGAGAAATGGGGCTTATGGGTTTTGTGACCAGTGTAGATCTGGATCAGCCTGTGTATCCGCAGTCTGATCAGGATCTACACTGTTCGCCATTCCATCAATGACACAACTGGCATGCTTCTATGAAGCAATATATAGATGGTTACAGGCTACAGGAATGTCTCATTTGATCAGAACTATTCTGGCCCAGAGCTCCAGATAAGTAATTAGTAATCGAGTATTGTCACTTCATCATTTCTGAAACAATTGGGTATTCCAAAATTTTAATTGGGTAAAATAAAATCACACTGCCGTTTACACATCAGCGGACAGCAATTATTGTTCTAAATGAAAACATTTCTTGGCATTATGTGTTTTCATGGAAAAATAAGAAAAACATGCTATATTTGTGGTCGGTTTATTGTTTTCTGGAGCATGATAAAGGTACCACAATTTTGTATTGCTTTTTGATACTCGCTACTTCTGATTTCAATTGGGTTTTTGGCAATTTTAATTGGGTATTTAAGCAAATGCGCAGCTTATCTGAAGCTCAGCTGGTCACAAATCCCATAACCCCCATTTAGTCCTGTCCCTGCTTATAACCCCGCATACATTTCATCCGCAAGAGAATTTGAAACTTGATTTGAGTCATTGGACCATTTATCTTCAACAATCACACAGGTGCTTCTGCGAAACCGGCTGTGAGAATCCGCCAGGGGAGCAAATCCAAGATGGCCGCCAGAAAACGTATTGCAAATGTAAATATCAAACTACACAGCATATAAGTGTGTAAAATACATCGTTTTATAGGTTTTAGGGTGGGTGTGGGAATCCGTTTCCGACATCGTATTCATGATTAGAGGTCACGTTCACAATATCAAGTTCCAAAATGGCCGCCAGCCACCTATTGTAAATCCAGATTTTGATCCATACGCTGTAAAAGTAAGTGGATTGCATTGTTTTATATGTGTGTTGGCGTGGGAAATCCATTTGTGGCATCTACTTCGTGATTGGATGTCAATGTCACATGCAAAGGTTAAGGTCAAAGAAAAAAAGCATTTAAAAACGGATGACTTCAAATTATGTTATTGTACAACTTATTATCAGGCTGGCTGACACATTGTTCACCAATGAAATTGTACACAGCACTCCAAAAAATAGTAAATAATACAGTTAAACATGTAGTACAGGCCCCCGGTCTTTACTAAATGGTGCCGATATGAATACATGTATTAAGCAGCCACTGTGCCAGTACCGTTGCAGTATCACTTACTATACGTAAATATGTGTCTCCTGTTAAGCATCCATTTGATTTGAAAGGCACATGTGTTGCATCATATTGTGGATGTTTCAGATATGTTTAACCTTAGCTCCATAATGGTTCGAAATAATACATGGAATATATGCCAGCAATCAGACCCGAGAAAGGTGCAAATGAGGTATCTGTGCATGTGTTTATCTATTTGCACAGATCGGCTCAACAACCTTCTTGTGACAGTAGATCACACACATAACATCTGCTGCTTTGCATGAACATCGCTTCGAATTGCATTTTCCACTACAGCCACAAGTGGTAAGGATTTTGGAGGGGACTGGTTTTAGCGATTTAAGTGGCAGTAAGCTCCCATTGCGGCTGATCCAACCATACTCAAGAGGGTCGAGCTGGTTGGTATCAGCTAGTAAAGTGAGAGCATTGCGGATCACATAAAATGACCTATTTAGATGTCCTCGGATGACACTTGTTGTGGGTGGTAGCCCCTCTAACCCTACCACTGAATGCCTGTGGACGTCAAGTCGTAATTGGTCAAATGTAGTTGCAGTGGTTTTGCTTGTGGCACCGGCCCATACACGGACGAGATATAGTTCTGCCTGATGTAGCTCCGCTTCAGAGAGCACGGGATACTCGCCGAAGCTGGAGAGAGCAAATGCCGGTCTGCATTACGAGTGCGGCATGCTTTGTGCCAACTTTGCTGAGTGCATCGTCTCCAGTCGTGACATGTGCCTTGATGAGTACACGGCATAATTCCTCTCCTAGTTTGAGGTGCATGACATGAAGCGGAATCATCCGTCGCTTCTCCCCAGTCCCGTACTGAACCCAAAGCTCCTGCAAACCACCTTCTTTGAACAAGCTAATGTAGCGCAGGAGAAGAATTACAGTATCTGTGTCATTAGACACTACGATCGCTTTCTCACAGCCCCTCCCGACTGCCCAGTGCACGTGAGCTATTATGCGACTGTCTGCCTCCTCCTGCCAGTGGTTTAGATCAGCCAGATCACTCGCAGGTGATCCAGCCAACTTCAGTCTCGCAGACGTTAACTCTTCATTGACCACCATTCCACTCAATACCACGTCATGCATATCCCGTTCCGCCACATCCCGCGCCAGTAGCTGAAGGTTCTGTTTGTTGAGACTAGATGCCCAAAACTTGTCTAACTGGTGTGGAATAGGCACAGACTCATCCACGACGGCCAAATCGACAGCGATATCATCACCAGCTCTACGGTTCCGCTCGCCATCCTTGATGCTCAATTCATTGTAGCTATCGAATACTATGTGCGTCATTTCCTGTGTTGGACATACTCGACGGGCACTCTTCAGAACTTCTTGTATGACTCCACCAAAATGTGCAGACAAAGACCGGAGATTGGAAACTGTCTGATTTTTGACATAAAGTCAAGCAAGACATGTGTTGCTAGTGGACTGTCTTTTGTGAATTGGTAATCATTTGAGGTAAGATTATTTTCAAGCTCAGTGACCAACTTTGCCTTATCAGGCTTGTTGTGATGTCGCCCACAAATAGTTGGCTAGATTGCAGAAGGTCATGCGAATACAGCTCTTCTGGCGACATTCCGCGAAGTGTAGCGATTTCTGCCTCCCTCTGTGCAGATGCATATCCTGTGAAACGGAAACGGCAGTCCTGGTTGGAACCGTATTGGTTTTCGTTGTACATTGTGAGTCAAAGGCAGGGAGATTCACCTTAGATATGGTGACGCTGAGTTTCTTAGACCTGACCACGTACCGCTCATCGCGAAATTTCCGGTACGCTATGTCACCGTTCTCCAGTGCCTTCAGAAGTCTCACCTTAACGATGTCATTGATAATGTGCTTTGTCACGATAAATTGTAGAGTGGAACTGTGGTGCCAGAACAATGAAGGGGTTTTCCCTGGGCCTTCACAAACTCTAGTAATCGTGTCACATTTCGGTCAAATATCAAACCCTTTCGGCCACCGAGCTCATGCTGTATTGTCGTTTCCAGATGATCCATGAGTCGAGCATTGGTGAGTAACTGGAGAAGATTGCTGATCGCGAGGATTTCATGAAACAGAAGCCCAAACTCGGCCACAACAGCAGCATCTCCAGCGCTCCAACAATCACGTGTCCACTTGGACCCTGCGAGAATCTGTTCTGCGACTGCTCCAGCTTCATATCCCCTGCCACGGCAGCAAATACCGCACCCGGTCGATCTTTCACAACAAACTGGCCCATACAGAACCGGCGGTAGAGTGTGGGATAGGTGACCTCCAGAACCTGAATCCTCTCCAAGTACCATGATGCGTACCGCAGATAATTGATAGCATCAAATTCACGTAGGATGGCCATTGAAGCCCTTCACTGTTCCGACATGCAGCTGCCAGTTACCATCACGGTCTGCTACAATCAGCTGCTTGATTATTGCAACAATCTTCTGAAAATTCACGAAGTAATGGCATAATTCCGATTTCTCCTGGCACCCTTGGACAAATGTGTTGAATTGTTGACGGAGATCGTTAGCATCAGCAGATACCTGCTCAAATTTATTTGGGACAGACCCCCACCCCTCCCGCCTCTTTGTTTGCAACACATCCTTGAGCTGAATGGCAGACTGGACAAATGGTACAGACGTGGGATCATTGGACTGCCAGAATGCATTCCACATGAGAGATTCAGAACCTCTGATACATCAGCATTCCTGTTAATGACCTGACGTAGTGGCCACCAGAGAGCACAGTTGAAACTGTTTTCGGTCCGAAAACTTCACTTTCAATAAGGGCATCGCTCATTCCACTGCCACTAAGATACCTCCCTGCACACCGCAAAAGTACCTTAACAAAGTGAAACATTCCTAACATTGGAAAAAGGTCGTCGAAAGTGCCCGGCTCATTCATGACTATATCAACAACAATGTGATATACACCTTCATCAGAAACTATGGCCATAGTATCTTGATTCAACTGGCGCCGGGATGCTTGGAAATTGGTCAGTGCCTTGCGGACAGTGGCATATTCTGTCACAGGTGAGGGGATAACAGGAAGAAACCCAACTCTCATCAGTGGCACGTTTGCTGTTGTGATCAGTGCATGAATTCCACCCCAAGGAGGAAGCTCGCCAGGAGCAGCAGCAGAGTATGGGAGTCCACAGCGAATGAGTGATATGACAAATTCGGTATTGGCTGACTGCTCTACAGCTTTCTCAGCATCCGATATAATGTCCACGTCAATGTTATCTACAAGCCTAAAGTTGGGTGGTAAGGTAGGCTTCATCACGGGTTTGTGGTGAGAGGGTACAATTTGACAGGGAAGTTTTTCTTTTGATTTTGACGGACATGCGAATTTCGAGAGATTCGTGCTTGATACAAAAGGCTTTGACTTGGCTGGCGAAGTGGTCTCCTGGTATAGAGCCTGTGCTGTATAATGTTTGCCTTGTGTACCTGAAATGGATGAATTATCTTCGAAATCTTCATTGTCAAAGGCGCCAAATGCCCAGCCGTCGTCGGAAAAATGGCTTGGAATGGGCACCCCAGTGACCTCCGATGACTGTATTGTGTAAGCACACATGAGACACCTTGATCGCTTCACTTCATTGTAGCTAGACGAGGTACCTACTCTGTTCAGTGTTGTCAGTATCTCCCTGCTGCGTGTCTTCCCATACATGTATTGTCCTAGCATTGTGTGGAGTGGGGTTTTCCTCCGGCCGTGGTGAATATGGTTATATGTCATCTTGAAATGACAATTGAGTTTGGAATGGCGATTTTTCAAAGCCCATCTATCCTCTTCGTCAAACAAAGTGTCTTCACCATCATCACAGAATGCATGTTCTTCCTCATCTGGCATTTGCATCATTTCCATTTTGGCCATCATTGATTTGGGAATGTCATATAATGCTGAATAGAATGTCAGCCATTCGTCAGGGATTATCGTGTTTTCCCAGGAATGCTTAAGTTCTTCAGCGTCACAGAACTTGTCGTCCAGACCATAATCGACTTGTTTAGCGGCTTTGTTCAATGATTCACCAACGTGTCTAACAGCGTCAAGATTTTTAATTTTAATAGCTAAGTCCGCGGCTGTGATGTTGGATGAAAAAACAAGTTCGGATTCATTTCGCCTAGGATTTGGAGCAAATTGAATTTTGCCACCATAGTGGTCTTCGAGTAACTTTTTAACATCGCGGTTGTATATTATGAAATCAAGAGTGTCATCTAAATGATACATACAACTAGTGATGTCCTTCACAGTAAACCCATACCCTTCTTGCAACAGAGGGTCAATGTGCTCTAAGGCCTGCAAAAACAAAGTATGTTTGACCGCAGAATTCGAATTGCATTCGTCAATAGGTATACTACTAGAGGACTGTACATCTTGCTCATATGTATGCAAGTAACGTCTGATACAAATTGCATGACAATACAAATCTGATGCAAACACATCCTCAACACTGCTTAGCTCCGCGACTCTACAGAATACCTCATCTTTCAGATGTTTAGTAGCAGTCAGAAAATTTATGCGCTGCAACTCGCTCACTAATTCTGAATTTGTCTCGCAACGATACACGGTTTACTTGAACCCTATCACTGCCACACACAACACATTTCAGCAGTGTTGGATCTCTCTCACAACTCGCTGCTTCCCTCGGTGTGACAGAGCTGCGACGCATCATGGGTTGTGTACATTCGTCTTCTATCTGTTCCATTTCAGTGTCTACATGCTGAGCAACAGCTTCAGCCTGTTCAATTGCTTTCAGTTTTTGCATATGTGTATACCACTTGAAGCACTTGTTAGTGTTGTGGTACACATATGCTGTGCCTCCACCCTCTGCTATTCTCAGTCTTTTGCTGATTACATCTTTCCTGATTGACGCAGCACGCTTCATACTCTCTCGACCAGCTTCTTTTGGTTGTGTTGTTTTATGCTTATCACCCAATTCTTGGCAGATGATGCATTTCGTGGGATCAAACTCTGTTGAGATACCCGATGTCAGTAGAACCCCAACATGTTCACACACAGGAGTAGACTGCTGGCTCCTGCCCTCCGCCATTCTCGTACAGTCTGTGTATATGTATACGACAAACTGACAACAACGTATACAACTACATATATTATATATAAACACTCTTTGAATTCAATACTCGTTATGAAAATGTGTAGCAATGCTGCTAAGTTGACAGTCAGAAACCAACTGTAACGTGCAACATTCAGCTGCAATCGGTATAGGCCAACGCAATGCTGGATTGGTGTGTTACATATTAACAGCGCGGTACTTTAAATTAATGGACATACGATACACGCCGTGATTGGAAAGTGGCGCGAAAGATCAATACAACGCTGTGATTTTATTTCAATATTAACAACACTGGTTTATATGATGTATTAAAGTGACGATATATCATCTACGATATACAGTCGAACATCCACGAACAGCCACCTCTCTACAACGGCCACCTCTATTTAACAGCCACAATTCTAAGATCCAACGTGATGAATTACCAGAGCACAATTAATGTGCGTAATTTGATCAACATTGTGGGGGATTTTGTGTAATTATTCACCAAAACTGGCAAGATGTTTATAAAAGTACGCACCTTAACTGTAGCTCTGAATTACTATATGAGTTTCCTCTCTGTAACAGCCACCTCTGTACAACAGCCAGTTTGAGGTTTTCCATGAATTGCTGTTGTAGAGAGGTTGTTTTGTACATGTACAAGGCGATGGGTAGGGACCGTGAGGTGACGGGCTGTGTATGTGGCGGTAAGGGGGGTCTGAATCTGGAATTTGTGTCTGGGGTTTTGGTGAATTTTCGACCTTGATCTTGTGAACGTGACCTTTAACAACGAATACGATGTCAGAAACGGATTCCCCACACCATAAAACCTATAAAACGATGTGTTTCACAAACTAATATGATGTGTAGTTTGATATTTACATTTGCAATACGTTTTCTGGCGGCCATCTTGGATTTGCTCTTCTGGTGCGTTCTCGCAGCCGGTTTCGTAAAAGCACCTCCGTGATTTTTGAAGATAAATGGTCCAATAACTCGAATCAAGTTTCAAAATCTCTTGCGGATGAAATGTATACGGGGTTTTAGGCAGGGCCTGGACTAATTTCTCCAGTCACTAGGGATGGGCCGTGGCGTATGTGATATTGCAGTGGACTTCAATATTGGAGGTTGCGAGTTCAATCCTCGCCCTAGGCATGAAAAATACTTACATAGTATTTCCATCCACTGGTCAGAGACTTTAAAACTGTGGTCCCGTCTCTATCTGACCTTAGCTGTTGCTATCCACAAATTTAAACATTCACTTAGTTGAGCTGCAAAAAGCAAACATTGTTTGCTTTTTGCAGCTCAAATAAGTGAATGTTTAAATTTGTTATATTTTTATATCACTTGTTCCCTATTTAGTAATGAAGAAAATCAATAATCAATTTGTTACACATTCACTTTTTCTCCAGTCACTACCACATTTAAGAAAGTGTAGATCTAAGGGAGTTTAAATAACAGTGGACTGTGACATACAATACCCACCCTATTTAAGGTGACAAGTCGAGTGATATTTGTTATAGAAGATAACGCAGAACTCCAGATAAGGTGCGGATTATCAAATGTGGGAGTACAAAATACTCAGAGCAATGTGAAAATATGCATTGATATTGATGAAATTTTTTTAATTTGTTTTAGTTTTTATAATTTTTATCAGTTGTTCCCTATTTAATAAGGAAGACAATCAATAATACATTTGCAAAAGTAAAAACAAAAGTAAAATACACATTGAATTTGAAATATGGGGTATAATACTCTTTAGATACAAAACTTATCTGGAGCTCTGGATAACATACATGTACATTTGTTGCTATGCTGGAGAATATGGGCTTATGGGATTTGTGGTCACCAGTGTACCTCTTGATGAACTAGCACACTCGTGTAGCAGTGCTCCAGATAAGTTTTGTATTATTGATTTTCTTCCTTATTACATGGGGAACAAATGATACAAAAATAAATCCAAATTAAAAATTCACTTATTCGAGCTGCAAAAGCAAACACTGTTTGCTCTTTGCAGCTCAACTAAGTAAATTTTCAACTTTATTACAGTATTTTCACTACTCAATTTGAAAATCAATGCATATTTTCCCATTGCTACAAGTATTTTGTACTCCCACTTTTGATAATCAATGCATATTCTGATAAAACTATAAATGGACGCTTGTCGACAAGCGCATGTGTATCCCCCTCCCCAGATACACAAGTAGTTTGAAAAAAGGGTGTTCGAGTTATGCTCCGGAGACAAAATCAGTGACGGAAAAACAAAGGGAGATAACTAAAGAATTAGTGATGCAAGAGTTGTCATTCTTGCGGGACACACCTTTAGGGTCGTGGTCTATGCATGTGTGAAGTTTCATGAAAATATTCCAAAGGGTGTTCGAGTTATGCTCCAGACACGAAATCAGTGCACGAAACAACAAAGGGAGATAACTAAGAATTAACGATGCAAGAGTTGTCATTCTTACGTGCGACACACCTTTGGGTCGTCTTCTATGCATGTGTGAAGTTTAATAAACTAGAAAATGTGTTCATAGAACACGGATGTCCCACATATCGCTTTGATAATAAATGAGGCCAAATTGCAAGTCAAAATTTTCTTTTACCTGAGCGTTAAAGTTTTTGATGAAGCACCAAGTATGTGACCTTGACCCTGGGCTTGGCGGGGGCAGGACAAACGTGGATTTGGCACAGGGCGGTAGAGGACCATTAGAGCAATGAATATATGAAATATGAAGCTGATCCGTGAAAGAAAACAGAAATTATAAGATATTTACCTGAGCGTTAAAGTTTTTGAAGCACTAAGTATATGATGTTATCCCTGGGCTTGGCGGGGGCGGGACGAACGTGGATTTGGCACAGGGCGGTAGAGGACCATTAGAGCAACGCATATATGAAATATGAAGTTGATCCGTGAATGGAAAGAAAAATTATAAGATATTTACCTGAGCATTAAAGTTTTTGAAGCACCAAGTATGTGACCTTGACCCTGGGATTGGCGGGGGCAGGACGAACGTGGATTTGGCACAGGGCGGTAGAGGACCATTAGAGCAATGCGTATATGAAATATGAAGATGATCCATGAAAGAAAACAGAAATTATAAGATATTTACCCGAGCGTTAAAGTTTTTGAAGCACTAAGTATGTGACCTTGACCTGGGCTTGGGGGCGGGGGCAGGTACGAACGTGGATTTGGCCACAGGGCGGTTAGACGACCATTAGAGCAAATTGCGTATATGAAATATGAGTTGATCCGTGAATGGAAATAAAAATTATAAGATATTTACCTGAGCGTTAAAGTTTTTGAAGCACCAAGTATGTGACCTTGACCCTGGGATTGGTGGGGCAGGACGAACGTGGATTTGGCACAGGGCGGTAGAGGACCATTAGAGCAATGCGTATATGAAATATGAAGATGATCCATGATCCATGAAAGAAAACAGAAAGTATAAGATATTTACCCAAGCGTTAATGTTTTTGAAGCACTAAGTATGTGACCTTGACCCTGGGCTTGACGGGGGCAGAACGAACGTGGATTTGGCACAGGGCGGTAGAGGACCATTAGAGCAATGCGTATATGCGTGTTCGAGTTATGCTCTGGATACAAAATCAGAGCACGAAACAACAAAGGGAGATAAGTAAACAAGAATTTTCCGCGGAATCAGATGCCTCGCCTTGCCCGCCTTGACCTCGAGCCTGGGCCCGAAAGCAATTTTCACTGGCCCGAACATATTATACAATTATTGACTAGTGAACCATAGAATATCAGATTATATTCTATGGCTCACTAGTCAATAATTGTTTTATTATATGATAATAGTCTGTATATAGCACTTACGACCTTATGCTACTAGACAAAAATTGAAAAAGAATTTGAAAAAAAAAATGAAAAAAAAAAATGGAAAAAAAGTTTAAAAATTAAAAATAATAATGCTTGCTACTGGAGCCCAGAATTTTTTTTAATAGTCCTATATTTATCTACATATATCTGCACAGGTCCACATAATGCCACAATATTTTCAACACAGTTTACGGAAATGTAATATAATCATTTACCTGTATAAATTACCTGTAAGTGGTCAGTGGTCAGTTGCACATGTTAGCACATGCACAGGTGAATAGTCTGTATATAGCACTTACGACCTTCTGCTACTGGACAAAAATTGAAAAATAATTTGAAAAAAAAAATGAAAAAAAAAAAATGGAAAAAAAAAGTTTAAAAATAATAATGCTTGCTACTGGAGCCCAGATTTTTTTTCCAGTCAAATTGAAAAATAATTTGAAAAAAAAAATGAACAAAAATAATGAAAAAAAAAAAAAAAAAATGACAAAAAAAAGTTTAAAAATAATAATGCTTGCTATTGGAGACCAGATTTTTTTTTAATAGTCCTATATTTATCTACATATATCTGCAGAGGTCCACATAATGCCACAATATTTTCAACACAGTACCCAATGTAGTGATTTACCTGTATAAATTACCTGGTCAGCAGTGGTCAAGCAGTGGTCAAGCAGTGGACATCTGCACATGCTAGCCCATGCTTAGCACATGGTTCTCCCAGTTTCTATTGTTCTCTCTACAGGTAAGGTGTACAGAGCACACGAGAAAAGGTATACAGAGCAGACGAGAAAACAGGTCTTCATGCATTATTGTCCAGTTTGTAGAGTGCGCAAAACAAAAAAAGGGAGATAACTGAAAAATTAGCTACGCAAGAGTTGTCATTCTGTGCGCGACACACCTCCGGGTCGTGGTCTATGCATGTGTGAAGTTTCATGAAAATATTCCAAAGGGTGGTCGAGTTATGCTCCGGACAGGAAATCAGTGAGCGAAAACAAAAAAGGGAGATAACTCAAAAATTAGCTATGCAAGAGTTGTCATTCTTGTGCACGACACACCTTCGGTTCGTGGTCTAATTGAATGTGTTAAGTTTCATAAAAATATTCCAAAGGGTGGTCGAGTTATGGTCAATCAGTGCGCAAAACAAAAAAGGGAGATAACTAAAAAATTAGCTATGCAAGAGTTGTCATTCTTGTGCGCGACACACCTTCGGGTCGTGGTCTATGCATGTGTGAAGTTTCATGAAAATATTCGAAAGGGTGGTGGAGTTATGCTCCGGACACGAAATCAGTACGAGAAACAAAAAAGGGAGATAACTAAAAAATTAGCTAAGCAAGAGTTGTCATTCTTGTGCGCGACACACCTTCGGGTCGTGGTCTATGCATGTGTGAAGTTTCATGAAAATATTCCAAAGGGTGTTCGAGTTATGCTCCGGACAAGAAGTGTCTGCGGCGGACTCGGACGCGGCGCGCTGTCAAATCCATAGTATCCCCCGACGGAGTCCGGGGGATACAATAAGTGAGTAAAATTTGCCCATACGCACCTTATCTGGAGCTCAGATTTAGACTGATAGAAATCTATCTTGCTGGTTTGAAGCAAACCCATTAACTGGTCACAAAACCTATAAGCCCCATTTCCCTATTCACATTTATTCAATGACCAATTTTGTTGTAATAAATATTGTCTGCATGAAATTTGGTAAGGACTGATCACATTTTGTTGATATCCAGTGTACGATAATTTCCTGTCAGGCTATCAATTTTAGGTCGACTGGTGTCGTTATAATTTATAGGGCTGTTTAGCCTTTGATGTTGCACTTCACATTTGCTATTGCAGTTTCAAATCTCACCTTCAAAAATACTTTCATAGCATCTCCATCCCACTGGTCTTTGGGCCGAGACTTGAAGACCGAGGTGCCGTCTCTACCCAACCTTACCTGTTGCTAGTACGTTAAACCCATTCACTTTCATGTTTTCTTCAACTCGTGTATATTGGAGATGTATTCTGTTCGCCATGGTAACAGACCAGAAAAGCGTTTGCCATGCTCTGTGTCCTATATATGAAGCAGACAGTGGAAGACAGCAGAGAATGTGGCTAAGTCCTATTTAAGGTTATTTCACCAATATTGCAAAGTATACTTTTCTAGCAAAGTATACTTTGAGGGAGTGAAAATGCATTTTGTCATATAGAACTAACGACTTCATATATTTGATGATTAAAAGTATGCAGAATTATTGTACTGAATTTAAATGGTTGTGATAATGTAATAAATTCAGTATAATAAAAATAAATAAATTTATCATTACATTGAAAATGTCTCTCTCAAAGTATACTTTGCTAGATAAGTATACTTTGCAATGTTGGTGAAATAGGCTACTGGAGTTAGCCCCCTTTTGCCACTGACACCTTCATATTCTCAACTCTTATGAAAATGGCTTAACCCTTTCACCCCTAGTACATGTAGCTGGAATGGATTTGATATAATTTTGCAATCAATCCAATTGTCACAAAATAACTTAGTCCATATATGGAAAGGGGGTGTATTTGCCCTCAAAAATATGAAAATTACTTGCACAAAAAGTGCAGATCCGGAGGAGACAGCTCGCCACGAGCCGGCTCACCTGGATCTACACTGTTTGCCAATACCGCTATACAGGTCTGTGCTGTTGAAAGGGTTAAATAATACAAATGTATGGACTCCGTGGTCAGTGCGGATCCTAATTAGCATGTGTGTGTACATACAATTTTAGAAATTAATTAATCATTGTTCAGAGGCGTAAATCATGTTCAATTGACAGAATGGCGACCAGCGTATTCTCTGATCAGACTGTGCAGATATGCACGATGATTAGGAAGTCCGCTGGTCGAGTTGATTTCTGATTTGTCTGAATTGACCCCAACTGTACAACTGCGATTCCTATTATTTATGGCTGTGACTGGAGAAATAGGACGTATGGGTTTTGCGACCAGTATAGATCCAGATCAGCCTGTGCATGCGCACAGTCTGATCAGGATCTGCACTATTCGCCATTCCATCAATGAAACACCCATCATGCTTTTAACGGAACTGCGCTATTTGATCTGGAGCTACAGTGGTCACAAATCCCGTAAGCCCCATTTATCCAGTTGCCGCCACATTTATGTATATTCACCCATTGGTTGATATAGTACCCGACTCGGGGGATTAATGGTACATACTTTTACAATTTTAGTCATTTATGTTGAATGGTAAACATAAAATAGTTTAAAAAAAAAGTTTTACGATCGGGATTCATCCTTAACGGAATTCCAACCAGAGATCTGGTTTGGCCCTCACATATGTCTTTTACTTCCTTGTATGTGAGAGTTGAATCTGGTTATACCCCTTATAAGGCTAATCCGAACGGTATTACTTTTAGGGGAATATAGTGACTTTGGTTTGGTATGGACCGGGCGGGATCGAACCCGTTGGCCTGCCCTTAAATGACCTTAGCTGTTGATATTTCATATTTTGTCTTTTTTCTCTCAATTAAAACATAGTTTGGCAACACTTCAGAATAATTTCCATAGGTGCTGCCAAAATATGTTGTGTAGATTAAAAATAGAAAATAAAGTCAGCAGACGACAAAATTTAATTCAGCATTGTAAGGGTTAATTCACAGATGGCTCATCTGACACATGATGCGGATCACATGAACGGGTAAATGGCAAATAAAAATTGCATACATTTTTTATTTAAAAAATAAAAAAAGAGACTTATTTCGTATTAATTTACCTTCTACATTGTTTCACTAGATATGCTACGCTAATTTATATATTCAGGTGCTGAACTTGCATAAATATTGCATTCACACATACAGGTACCGGTATTGTAAGTTGTCGGTCACCTATATATCTACAACCAGGTTACAGGCCTAAAATGACCCGGTTCTATAGTTAGATTATCTTATATTAAAGGGTGGGAATTGGCTCAAAGAACCTTCCATACCCGGTAGAAGTTACACTATATAAGGTTATTATTTAATGGTGTCAACAGCTAGCTTCCATACCCGGTAGAAGTTCCACTATATAAAGTTATTATTTAATGGTGTCAACAGCTAGCTTCCATACCCGGTAGAAGTTACACTATATAAAGTTATTATTTAATGGTGTCAACAGCTAGCTTCCATACCCGGTAGAAGTTACACTATATAAAGTTATTATTTAATGGTGTCAACAGCTAGCTTCCATACCCGGTAGAAGTTCCACTATATAAAGTTATTATTTAATGGTGTCAACAGCTAATTGACACCATTAAATAATAACTTTATATAGTGGAACTTCTACCGGGTATGGAAGGTTCTTTGTGAGCCAATTCCCACCCTTTAATATATTAAAAATAATCTAACCATAGAACCGGTTTTGCAACATTTCACTGTTATTCTGGTCTTTCGGATGGTCGCGTTCCTAAATGACCTTGGCTGTTGCTGGGACGTTAAACCCATTCACTTTTCACATGGATAATCTCTTCAGCTGAAATTGATTTTGAATCGCCCATTAGCTGGCCAAGACAGGGTTACAGTAGTGTTTGAGTTTTTGTTCCGAATTTACACATGACGTTTTGGTGTGACCCATGTTTGTCAGAAAACCAGTTTTTTTTGTGGTTTCTGTGCGCTTCCCCATTTTATCTTCACTGGCGCATGCACAGTGATCTCAAAACAGTGAAACGTTACTGTAACTGTTCAATATTTGGAATTTAGCATTACATTTATTTGGGTTATCTTGTTTAAAATAATGAACATGTTCATTTTGTTCTGAAGACTGGCGAGTTGATTTTCACATAATACAGTCGAACCTGTGCTTAAAGACCACCTGGAAAAAGCAATTCCCTGTCTGTAGCAGCCAGGCTGTTTGTTGCGTTCCCAATTACTACATAAATGACCCTTCGAATAAAGACCACCTGTGAACAAAGGCCAAATTTTTCTCTTCCCATGGCTGGCCTTTATACACAGGTTTGACTGTATTGCTATTACAATGTATGTCTTTGTAATCATAAAGACTTCAATAACGTCAGGAATCCATGGTGACGATACTGAACAGAGCTCCAGATAAGAAATTAGTAATTGAGTAGTGTCACTCCATCATTTCTGAAGCAATTGGGTATTTAAAAATTTTAATAGAGTAAAATAAAATCACACAAATGTTTACACATCAACAGACAGCAATAATTGAATAGTTTGCTTCGAAATAAAAACATGTCTTGGCATTTCATTAGAATTGTCTCCTTGGAGACAATTCTAATGAAATACCAAGATGCGTTTTCATGTAAAATGAGAAAAATATGCTATAATTGTGATCTGTTTATTTTGTATGCAGCATGATAAAGGTACCACAAAATTATTGTTGCTTTTTGACACTCGCTACTTCTGATTTCAATTGGGTTTTTGGCAATTTTAATTGGGTATTTACGCAAATACGCAGCTTATCTGGAGCTCTGCTGAATATGAAGAATATCCTTAACCATATCAACCCTGTAGACCATAAAGCGAACAGTGCAAACCCTGTAGATCCAGATTCAGTATTTTTCAGATATTTAAAAAAACACCCTCCTGATTAATGGAACACAGTAGTCCAGAATGAGCATAGAACTATCCATGAGGGGTGAAAGGGTTGTCATTGCACAGGATGTTTTGTGAACACCAGCTTCAAAAGTTGGTATCCAGCTCCGCTGCTGTGATGGTAGATCAAACTATATTATGTATATATCAAACACAACTTACTTGAATAAATTGCTGATTTGGTCTAACCAATGCACACCATAATAAATATATATATTCGGACACCATTTATTCTGGGAAAACGTACATAAATGTAAGGTTTCCCAGAATAAAGAATGTCCCAATATTTAGGGTGTACTGGTAACACAATAACAATGTATTTGGACACAATTTGTTTTGGAAAACCCCTATTTTATAGGGGTTTTCCAAAGCAAATGGTGTCTAAATATTTAGGGTTATTATGGAAAATTTCATTGGAGAGAACTTGGTGGATCTACATGCACAGGTTACACTGTAGTAAATCTGACAATAAATATTAACATAATTTTCATATCACACTTGTATGTGGCATTCACTGTTACCCTTGTGTTGTTTGTTTGTTTATTGGTGTTTAATGGCCTATCAACAGCTAAGGTCGTGTAAGTCCGGGCAAACCCGAAAATCCCAAAATCGGAACGGAATATTTACATAGAGAAAAATTATATTCAGCCCTGAAATTAGAATAACCTGACCTGGTGCCAGGTCCATGCCACACCAAAGTCACTTGGCCCCTTTTCCTAAAATAGGATTACGAATAATCGTAATACTCACATAAGGGGTATAACCAGATTCAACTGTCACATACAAAATGCCAGAGCTGTACGTGAGAGCCAAACGAGGTCTCCAGTCGGGATTCCGGTAAGGATGAACCCCGATAGTTCAATTACCCATCGCATGCCCCCACCTACACCCACTTTACCCTTGTGTATTCTTCCCTGTTGTGTTGTTCATCCCCTTGTGGTGGTGGTTGGGAGCATGTGATGGGTAATTTAACGAGCGGGATTCATCCTTACTGGAATCCCAAATGGAGACCTGGGGCCCGTTTCACTAAACTTCGTACGACTAAAATGTTCATAAGTGCAAATTTAGGATCGCCTGTAAATTGCAATTGATGGATTTACATTTACTGAGCGTAGGCTGCATATGCAGCCTATGCTCAATAAATGTAAATTCAATAATTGTTTACATTGTTAATGTGAAATTTACAGACTATCATAATTTTGCACTTACAAACATTTTAGTCGTACAATGTTTAGTGAAACGGGCCCCAGGTCTCCATTTGGGATTCCAGTAAGGATGAAAAGGGCCCCTGGCTTGGCCCCATTTACGTCTTTAGCATTCTTGTAACTAAGTAACCCCCACCACCCAATGCAGCAGGTTAAATACGGGATCAAACCCGTTGGCCCCTTTACCGATTTTGGTAATGTGTGTCTAGGGATGGTGCTTTGTTTTGCATACAATCCACGTCCGACCACCCAAGGTCAAGGTCACTGATGATTTGTGTTCACCTTGTTTGGAACATTGGAAAATGTTATTTCTTTTTTATTATCAAGGCTGCCAGTGAGTTGATTATAACCGGATTCAACTCACGGCAAGATTACAGAAAGGATGAACACCATCGTTAAACTGACCATTGACATGGCTGGTCAGGAGCATGCAAAGCAGTCCAATTGATTTGATTTATTGGTGTTTAATGGCCTATTAACAGCTAAGGTGATTTAAGGCAGGCCAACAGGTTTGATCCCCGCATTTAAGCTGTTTTATTCAGGGGTGATAACAAGACCTGAACACCAATCCTGAAATATAATATCTTGATGCGACACAGTCGCCCGAATCACGCGAAATGTGGCGAGTTGCTAGGAGGGTCTGGGGGCATGCCTCCCAGGAAAATTTTGATTTCTAGAAGCTCTGTGGTGCATTCTGAGGTATATTTTTACTTAATAAAAGTATATTTTCCCTTGTTAATTGTGGAGATTTTTGTCAAAAATAGATAAAAAAATAACATCTAGAGCACTCCCCCACACCGACCAACAAATAAAAACAACAACATGTGCCTGACGTGGTGCAACTTCACTAATACTTCAGACTGTTTCAAATTGTTTCATCCCCAGACCCCAAGTCGTGAAAGTTTAGGCAAGAAGAAAGGAAATGGAAGTGGGTGGGGTAATGTATGAATTCCAAAATTTTGACGAGTTAATTTAATTCTACGGAATGCATACCAAATCAGCATCCATTGCGTGTTCAATATAACCCTCGTGACGTAAATTTCGGCCAATCAAAAGTAGGCATAATTAATCTCCGATATCTTCGTAATGTCCCGCTAGTCTATGTGCAATTACGTGTAATTCAGAAAAACAAATTTTCTGTGATGCAGTAGCACAAACAACCAACATTTTATACCGCACCGCATAAAAATAATGTTCCGTAAATATATCGGAATTGGAACGTACAGTAAGTCGGGAACGAACCCCGGCATTATAGTTTCGTATTATGCGTATTATGAGCCAACAAAAGTCGTTTCCCACAAACGCTAGGACATTTAACGTTGTCATACATTAAAATCTCCGTGACGAAGTAAAGCAACTTGTACTTAGAGTGATGCAGGCCCCCACCCCCATCAATTTTCTCAACAAATTTACACGTTTTGCGAAAGTGATGCCCGATGACTCAAATCCGGATTTCCGGATTAATCCGGAATTTTATCACCCCTGTTTATTCAGCCCTGAAATTAGAATAACCTGACCTGGTGCTAGGTCCATACCACATCAAAGTCACTTGGCCCCTTCCCCTAAATTAGGATTACGTTTAATGGTAATACTCTCATAAGGGGTACAACCAGATTCAACGGTCACATACAAGAATGCCAATGACGTATGTGAGGGCCAAACCAGGTCTCCGGTCAGGATTCCGGTGTGGATGAATCCCTATCGTTAAATTACCCATTGCATGCTCCCACCTGCCACCCATCACAGATTTAAATTACCTTAGCTGTTGATAGGCCGTTAAACACCAATCAATCAATCAACGATACATAGGCAACATACATGCACCACTCCTTTAGGAAATAAAAAACAAATTCATTAAAACATTATTCAAAATTCCATTAACAACTAATTCATGTACATGTACACGGTCAAATGTGGCTGTGACTGGAGAAATGGGTCTTATGGGTGTTGCGACCAGTGTAGACCTAGATCAGCCTGTGCATCCAGTCTGATCAGAATCAGCACTGTTCGCCATTTCATCAATGAAACACCCGTAATGCTTCTAGCAAGAAAATGTGGTCTGTCAAATAATAAACATTCAATAAATATAAAATATTAACATCACATAATGTTGGAGCTGTGACTGGAGAAATGGGGCTTATGTGTTTTGTGACCAGTGCAGATCCAGATCAGCTTGTGCATCCGCAGTCTGATCAGCATCTGCACTGTTGGCTGTTACATCATTGAACACCCGTCATGTTTCAAACAACCATTATAGATCGTTATCAAAATTTGTGGTATCTTTATCATGCTACAGAAAACAATAAACAGACCACAATTATAGCATGTTTTCTTATTTTCCATGAAAACACATCTTGGTATTTCATTAGAATTGTCTCCAAGGACACAATTCTAATGAAATGCCAAGACATGTTTTCATTTAGAAGCAAACTATTCAATATTAAGTGCGGTCTGCTGATGTGTAAAAAGTAGTGTGATTTTATTTTACCCAATTAAAATTTGGAAATACCCAATTGCTTCAGAAATGATAGAGTGACAATACTCAACTACTAATTTCCGATCTGGAGCCCTGGAAGTCGTTGACATGATTTCATAAGCCTTGTTTCTTATGAAATCAGTAAACCTGTTTAATAAATATCATATAACATCATCACGCATGTAAGACAACTTCCACAGCATCCTTTACGTTATAATTGTCGGAATTTGTCTAAGGGAAGTTACTCTTAATTTTTAAATTTGGTCCATGACTGGTCTATAGTTGTACATGTATGCCTAGAGCTCCAGATAAGTTTTGTGTCTAAAGAGTATTATACCCCTAATTTCAAATTCAATTATATTTTGGCAAATGGTTACTGAATTTATCAGATACAAAATAGGGAAAACATTGGCACAAAAAACAGCAAAGTTGAAAATTCACTTATTTCAGCTGCAAAAAGTAAACAATGTACTGCAGAGCTCCAGATAAGTTTTGTATAGGACTAAAAGAGTAGTATATCCCTATATTTCAAATTCAATGCATATTTTACTTTTACAAATGAATTATTGATTTTCGTCCTTATTAAATAGGGAACAAATGATAGAAAGGAAAACAAATTTTAAAAATTCACAATTTGAGCTGCAAAAAGCAAACACTGTTTATTATTGCAGTATTTTCACTACTCAATTTGGAAATCAATGCATATTTTCACATTACTGTGAGTATTTGGAACTCCCACTTTTGATAATCAATGCATATTCCGCTAAAATAAGTGCGTAAAATTTAACCGACCAGTGTAGATCCAGATCAGCCTGTGCATCCGCACAGTCTGATCAGGATCTGCACTGTTCGCCAACGCCACTACGCACCTGTAGCCTATTTCATCAACATTGCAAAGTATACTTTACTAGCAAAGTATACTTTGAGGGAGCAATCATTGATTTTTCCGAAATGCTTTATTTCATGCAGAACTAACGATTGCATATATTTAATGATTAAAACTATGCAGAATTATTATACTGAATTTATTACATTATCACAGCCATAATGGCTGTGATAATGTCATAAATTCAGTATAATAAAAAATTAATAAATTTATTCTGAAGAAAATTTCTCCCTCAAAGTATACTTTGCAATGTTGATGAAATAGGCCCCTGGAGCTCTGTTAACAGTTGGTTTTTTCTAGCAAAACTAAGTGAAAAAGCAGCTCAAATAAGCGAACATTATTAGAGCATTTTACTCCTCGGTTTGAAAATCAATGGGTATTTTTTTCTAATTTTGTGTCTTTTATTAAAATGTATTCAACTAAAATATATGCGTAAAATACATCAATACATGCCCTATCTGGAGCACTGTATGCCCTTTAAGGCCATAAAAAGTACATTGGTTCTCAGATATCGCCGTGTCAGAAATATCCCTTCGCGTCAGAGCATTTTATCGTCATAGAGAAATAAAATCATACAGTAATTGGCCACATGATCAATCAAAAACACTACCATGAAAACATATATATATATGTTAAATACAATCATGTCTGATGAAAAGCTGGTGATTTTTCACATCTAAAGAGGTTATAGTAACTTTATAGAACAATATATCCATTTGGCGACTTGAACAAAAATCAGAGACAAACATCTGAAACAAAAATAAATATATTAAACAAATTCGCCCTCCCATGTCACATTCCACAAACACCGTGTCAGAGAACCAAAGTTCATTTTTTATGGCCTTGATTTAAAATGTATTCCCTATCTATCCTCTATTCCTCTTCTTCTTCCCCATTCCCACTCCCCTCTTCCTCACTTTCTGCTGCCAGTTCCTCCAATTTCTTCTCTAAAATATTCTCCAGCCGCGTTTTCCTCCGCGTATAATCCGACATTGAAATACTGTACCACGGCTTCGCTTTATTCCCTGACTTTGTGTACAAGGTATGTCCCTCCGCCAGCAGTAGCACATTCCGCTGTATAAGCTTGTCCAGATACTCTATACCGCCTTCCGTGAATTCCAAGCCCATATCCGATGTTTCTCTATCGGCACGTGCCTGGCACATATCTTCATAACGCTCACTGATTACTCGATACAACACAGCAGTAGTTAATAACACAAATACATCTATAAATAGACGGTAGCGTTTCACTTTTACTAGGTTCAGATACACAAATACGACAAATGCTATGTACACTAGAAGTGAAAATAATATTGGATATGTATATATTCTGTTCGTATTTGCCAAGAAAATTTCATTGGCGATTAGAAATTTCTTGGCGTTTTCACTGAGCACGAGCGCCTGTTTTAGGCCGTCTATACTGGCGTTATTGTTGGTGTTGATCGGCATGTCCTCCAATCTAGCGTCCTCCACTGTTGTGTACGACAGGTTGACTGGTAATCCTGAAATGAGATACAGAACAAAAGCCGTTTCACAATAGCAAAGCTCGACACTGGCAGCTAATGCTGCTATTACCCAAAACAAAACGTGGAAATGTGGCTGTGACTGGAGAATACGAGACTTATGTGATGTGTGACCAGTATCCGATTTCACCAACATTGCAAAGTTAGTATACTTTGAGGGAGAAATTTTAAATTTTAGGATAAATTTATTAATTTTTATTATACTGCATTTATTACATTATCACAGCCAATTTGGCTGTGATAATGTAATAAATTCAGTATAATAATTCTGCATACTTGTAATCATGAAATATATGCATTTGTTAGTTCTATATGAACTAATGCATTTCAGCAAACATAAATGATTACCCCCTCAAAGTATACTTTGCTAGAAAAGTATACTTTGCAATGTTGGTGAAATAAGCTACAGGTTAGCTCCTGATCAAATAGCACACTCCTGTAGCCGGGTAACAAGATACATTGTTTGTTAGAAGACTGATGGGTGTTTCATTGATGGAATGGCGAACAATGCAGATGCTGATTAGACTGTGCGGATGCCTAGGCTGATCTGGATCTACACATTTTGCAGCTCAAATAAGAGAATTTTTAAATTGGTTTTATTTTTTTATAATTTGTTCCCTATTGAATAAGAAAGAAAATCAATAATACAATTGTAAAAGTAAAATAAGCTTTGAATTTGAACTAGAGAAAGTGAACAGGGGCTCACGTATACCCCCGGCCGCCGCCTGCACCGACAAATAAAAATTCAAACGCAAATACTTAAAAAACTTTAACGCAAATTTCTAAGTAATTTGACCTTGAACTTAGACATGAAGGCTGCATGGATATGGTATGGAATGAAAATATGGATGATGATAAGGAAGGATATGAAGTTTGAAGTCAATCCGACTTATTTGAATGATGGATTTTAATAATTTTGGGGACAGGGGAGATAACTGCTTTTTCTAAAAATATTAACAAAAATCAATATTTATTAAGCGGAAATCAATATTTATTCGTACAATGAATTTTCTGGTGTACAATAATTATACTTTATATGATATCGACAGCAATAGTAATTAAGTTTATACACATTATTTATTTAAATAATTAAAACTAATCACCATTTCTTCGTGATCACCACTACCGACACAAAATTTAAATATTTGTTAATACTGTGCAAAAACGGACACTTTCGATATTAAAACCATGTGGAATAGTTACATAATTAGGTACCCGCTTAATTTCCGTAAAGATGGATTTTTTTTACATAATTTGATGGCAACTACCTTAAATTATTTTCACCGGTTTTCCAGATCGGTAAATGCAATACACTACCTCAATTAATCGCATATTGCGAAGCTTTGGCCACTATCTATTAAATTAATAATTAAATGTTGTAATATGTTCAGCGCTATATTTATAACTGATTTTACGCCTTGTCATCAGTTCACGAGACGCAAGGCATATTACCGCCCACACATACATGGTGCCACACCACCAATCACATACTAGTATAGCGATTTGAAATCACATTTAGGCGCGGAGCTTCGGGACTGGGCTGGGTAAACAATAAGTAAGTTATAGTTCACATATTGAGTGTTTAATAAATTAATTTTGAGCGAGCGTAAGCGAGCAAGCTTAAGCTCGCTCAAAATTAATTTATTAAAAATTCAATATGTGAACTATAACTATTACATTGGTGAAAATTTGAAAACAGTGAGATAGTAGTATAGTAGTAGTGTTTTTCTCCCTTTCCTCAAAACCAGAAGACCTCTTCACAATTCTCTGAGAAAAAAGGTGTTGTCATAACTCACCAATTTTGGTGACGGCAACTCGCATCTTGGTGGATCCAATTGTTACCGGTTCCAGTGTATTGGACCAGAAGAAGTGTAATTTCGCCAACTGTCTCACATCAAACTTCTCGTTGTCTACAAAGTCTTCAACTACCTGTGGTTAACAACAACAAATTGCTTTCAAAAAGTGAAATTTGAATGGCTTAACATCCCAGCAACAGCTAAGATAATATAGAGATTGAAGTTACAGGTTCAAGTAACAGACCAATGCCTCTAGATACATTAAATATACCTAAAAGCATCAAGAAGTGAAAAAAAGCTTCTTTTTTTCACTTATTGATGCTTTTAGGTATATTTAATGTTTTTATAAAGCTAAATTTTTTGTTCTGACACTTATTGATGCTTTTAGGTATATTTAATATATTTATAAAGCTAAAAATTGTTTTCACTTATTGATGCTTTTAGGTATATTTAATGTATTTATAGGCCTTGGTCTGTTGCTTCAACCTGTGATCTGACCAGTGGGATGAAAATACTATGAAACTACTTTTTCACGCCTACGGTCCTGTGTGAACCCACAACCTTCGGCATTGGCTAGATAAATGTAACTGCCACACCAAACGTATTAGCTGATTAGTACTGATGCTGTGTTCATGAAATAAAGAGAATCTAACATTTGTAATGATGTAACATGATAGCATGGATTCTTTTGAAATCAGTAAACTTGTTTCATAAACATTATATCTATTAAACCTGGACTCCCACATCCCCGGTTGTAATACCGGTATAAGGAGACATAATCTTTTGTACATGCTGGAGATATGATATTTACAATCAAATAAACATTCATTTAACATTTTAATACCGGATGTGTTAACTAGCATTATTATAGTTTTTATATCAAACATAATTGCCACTATTGATACCAGGGGCGATAACCGTGTTTCCTTAAAAAGATAATTGGAAACAAATATTGATTTTGTCTATTAATTTTCGATGTGTAATGATCATACTTTATACATGTATGCATGTTGATACAAATATTTATTCGGGTGACAAATTGATTTGATATTTAAACAAGAAACGAGGCAAAGCCACGAAGGCCAGGTATTTTCGAAGCATGGACACTTGGATAACATAATTATACCCACTTTTTGTAGACTAGATGGCCGTGGCCTGCATGTCGCGCCTTGGGGCGAGGCATGGACACTAAAAAAATAGATATAGTAGATGGAAAAACTTTAGCGAAAAAACTTTAACCGGACACACGGACGGACGGACGTATGCCAAAATGCCGACGATATCGCGCTTTCCGCAAGCGGGTGCGACAATGATGATAAACACCTATGTGAAGTATCAAGGTAATGGGTGAAGCAGTTGCAGAGATATAGTACACGAAAAAATTCAAAGTAATTTGACCTTGACATTGCGCACAGGGGCCGCACGGTTGGTGGTTAGAATGAAAATATGGACGATGATAAACACCCATGTGAAGTTTCAAGGTAATGGGCGAAGCAGTTGCAGAGATATAGTATAACGAAAAAGTTTGGTGGTCCTAGGTGGTACAGTAACAAAGAAATGGACTCAAACACGAAAACTTAACATTGATTGTGGACGCCGCCCGCCCGCCCGGCTTTCGCCAATCCAATAGCCTGGATTTTTTTTCCAAAAAACCTGGCTAATAAAATGTATTGCATCATTTGCATATCAAAAGAGCTTGATACAATAACAGGTAGCCAAAAACTTTAACACAATCTCGGACAACCAGATGAACAGAGGACAGACAGATGGACAGACAGACATTGGAAATGACGCGACTACATGTATATGTATTTATAACTATCAGATGGGGCTCGTCAAAGGCTAGGACTGATGTATGATGTCCGTAGCCCCAACCTACCGGGTATGTGAGAAGTTTGATATTCGTGTGTTGGCGCGTGCCCCTGTAGGTCAACTTCTGCTCTTGCTTGTCGGTGAGGAAGATTCCGGGGGCCAACTTGTAGACGGCGTACACCCCGATCATACCACACGCCGTCCACTGGAGCCGCTGGACTGACATTGTTAACTGGAAACATGATACACACTATAAGACTATTGCAGAGCTCCAGTTAAAGGTGTGTATTGGCGTATTTTACGCACTTATTTTAGCAGAATACTCATATGTAATATATATACCTCCTGGGAACATGATACAGGCTATACACAATATGTCACATTGGCGCGTGTAGCTAGAAAATCAATATCTGGTAACACTAGGCACGTGGCATGGTCGTCGAGGTGTTACTTCACACGTCACACAAATAAACCAGTGGCATGTTGTGTATTATTTTGGACATTCGGAGCACTGTCAATATAATTTATTAACTTAAAAAAGTAATAAAAGTCCCGAAAATTATTGATTGACGCTTGCTATGCCATTAATGTCAAGCAAATAACACACCCGGTGCCAGTAAACACATGTTAAAATAATAGTACGGCAATATGGCTACCACGGAGTTAGGGCCCCCCGAGATCAATCTGTCAAGTTACGTCAGCAGAAAATAGGATCACGTCAATGTTTATATACCATTACAGGCCCGTAGCCAGACCTGTTTGAAGGGGGGGGGGGGGTCATTTTGAAGGGCCTGAGGTATCTAGGGGGGTCTAAAAAAGTGGACCTCGAGGCTGGGGGGGGGGGTGTTCCGACCGCTCCGAACCCCCTGGCTACGGGCCTGCATTATATACCATATAATACCAATTATATATTATAAACCATATAATTGATTTGGTAAACATTCATTTGTATTAGGTTACACAAAATTTATCAGAATTAATGATGTTTATTACTAAAATTGCTCCAAAGTTGTCACATTAACATTCGTTGAGAAAACTCCGGGAAATCTCCAAATCGAAGAGTGTCAGCAAGGGAGCTAATTCAAATGCTCGACAACACAGAGGATCATACAGGGGGGTCGATTTTTTACACCAAAAGCGCTACAAAGCGCTAAGGCGTACCGCTACAATTATTTTTGCATTTGACTTGAATTATCAGAATACCAATTGCAAAACATTTCTTTTTCACCTAAATGAGGTAAAAATGTCTTTGAAGTTGATGAATTTTTGGCCCTATGTCCCCACAACACAAGAAACACTGTTTTGTAACAGAAACTTTGATTGGTTTACAGCGAAACCAACCATACAGACCACTTGTAAAAACAGCGGCGACCATTTTGACACCAAACGCAAAATGCGTTCGCTTTGTTGACCTACTGATATACTGAAGGTGCAGAGAAGGTACTGTCATGTCGGCTAATTCTGTGCATCGGCTAATGCGCAATTCACCTCAAATTTAGCCTCGCGTACGTCATAATAATATATGTAGATTTTGAAATAAACAAGCTGATTAATTGCTACACTGTGGAACAATTTTATCACATTCCGATAGTTTGGTAAAAAGTTATTCCGAATATAGTCAAAATGTGTAAAATCCTCAGACCTTGCTGATGGAATATCTGTCAATATCTGTCAATATCTGTCTTATTTACTAAATTAACTGTTAAACGAAGAAACTAACCGGTCATGATGTCATTGGATAGCTCTGCTTCAAGTTTAATACAAATTTTGCTATGCTTATCCAGTATGCTGCCCGACATTTTGTTGCCACTACCAGATGTGCAGCATTAACAGAAACAAATGTGACGTTGCAAACACGCATGTGATATCATACATCACACAATTTAAGTCACTTACTGACATCGGAACGTTATGACTGTGTTGGATATTCAGGAAAGGCTGACTGAATATGGGGATGGTAATGACATACAAATTTGTTTGGAAAGCCTTTGGTGCGCATAATTAGCCGACACCATTGTACTTTCATCGCGTATTTGCATTTATAATGTTATTTAACTTATTTTTAATTGAATTATATATTTATTAGTACTATATATGCAACATAATACAACTAAATTTCTTATTTAATGAACCTATCATAACATGTTGACATATATGTTCTGCGCATGTCCCGAAACCTCTGTGCTGGCTACTAGAATGAAAACATGCAGAAACTCATAACCACGAAAACTAATGACACCGGTCAGTTCATATTTTTAACATTAAATTAAGTTTGCATACCGCATAACCCGGTTAAAATAAGATTTTTACTATAAATACAATAGACCTTTTGATGTTTTGGATCCAAATATCACCATAAATTGACAAAAAACTCTGTCCTTGTGGAAACTTCTGTTGTTGTTGTTGTATGTCGCTGTATGTCTGAACTTCAGGCGCTTATTGTTCGCCTCATTTTTCGCCTGATCCTCTCTCCAACCACAAAGACTGCAAGTGCATTGTTCCGACACACACTAGTTCATCTGTGGCTGGTCCCCCGCACACATAAAAAACGTTTGCTATGTATGTATACATGACCAGAATTTGAATGGGAACATAGGGTTTCTGAAATGTTACTGTGCAGACGGAGCCACGACTTGGATGGATTTAGAGAGGGACGTATGTAGTTCTATGGAATAAAGTATGTTTGCTACTTCTTGTATGTTCGAAAGATGGAGCCATTTACTGTATATAATTGGTTGTGTAAGATCTTGTAAAACATGCAGTCTCTATCCTCTCTTTGAACAGTCCCCACTGTAGTCCTGTCAGTGTGTTTGACACTATATCGGGCTATTTCACTCATCACCAATCTGACAGCTCCCGTTTGTACTGCTTCAATTTCTGGACACCTCAATGGACGGAGGGATCCCAAGCTGATGTGAAACAGAGAGCCACACAAAACACGAAAGCTTTACCCTTACAACATGTACAATGCTGAATTAAGTTTTTTCGTCTTTACTTTTGGCTTTTCCATTTTTCTTATAAAAAAAAGTGATTTAACAGTGCCTCCATTGGAAGGGATTCTAAAGTGCTGTCAAACCATGTTTTTATTGAGAAAAAATTAAAACAACAGATGACAATTTTCGTTCCCAACATTCTAAGGGTTAAATGTTAAACAAAACTGTCTGGGACAAATAAGGGGAGTTATTTATGGTGGAAGTCGTATATATGACATGTGTGTCATGCTAAATTATTGTTTATTCAATCAAGAGCGTTGACAAGGGGAGGAACCCCATTTTTGGAGACATGAGTATATATTTTTTTGTATATAAATGTGGTATGAAATACACCGTTTCAGTTCATGGATGAGCAGACATTATATATTATTCAAATGCCCTACTAATAAAACACAGTCAAGCGACCCAAACATATTGCAATAAGCCAAATTTCTTAAATTTACCAAAAGGTCTTTGTCCAGGAGCTAGTTGTTGTCCAAGCATACCTGAATGCAGCATTTGGCTTCTGGAAATCAAGAACTTTCCGGAGCTGTGAGGCAACCGAAATCGGTAAGGGGTCCAGGGGTTGTCCCCTGTTCTCCTTACTTACTTGTTTGCTTCACAGTTGAAAGTCGAACCTGCTTTTCAAAAATGCTGGTGACGCCCATGCAATAATGCACATATTAATGAGAGGTGGGTGGAGAAAGTGCAGAAGTTAGATAATTTGCGAAATGTAGTCCAATTTTTGCCTCCCAGAATTAATTCTTGGATTTTTTTTATTTTGAACAATAAAAACAACAGTACTGATCGACTCGAGACATCCAGCATTTCAACATGATTAATGATTCTTCACACATGTATATCAACCTAAAGCTGTGTTGCATGCACGATTCAGTATTCAGTAGTTTCAGTATTCAAATTGTGTAATTGATTAAATGTTCATGTTGTTGCTTTAGGCCATTGTAGTGGGCCGATATGTGTTTGAGAAGTGCACTTTTGGAAGAGTCTGCCAAATTTTGTACATATGTTTATTAGAGCAAATTAAAAATTTTCAGACGGGTGGTCAAAAAAAATATTACCAGGAATGATATCATATGGATAAATCCAAGATGGCCGCCATAAAAAAAATACAAACTCTGAAATGTGTATATATGTGCATCCATCTCACCAACTAAAGCACTCTAATTGTCGACCATGACAGTCATTTGGATATGGAAGTAAATAACATGAATTTACAACCATTTACAGTGAAACAAATAGGTCAAGGTCAAGGTCAAACTGAAAAAGACGGGAATTTTATTAATTTTGTTGATCTTCTTCAATACATATGTGATTTTCTAGATATTTTTGAATCTATAGAGATATAGATGTATAACAGTTTAATGCATATACAATAAAATCACCTTATGTTCATGAGCTTCAGTGGTGAGGTCATAGTGAGTCATAGTGAAGGTCAAGCTAGACTGTAAATAAAATCAGTCTACATGTTTATACAAGTTTTTGTAGTATGAATACTTTTACATTGACTGCAGAGCTATGTCGCCTACTGTTACGTGATATAGATTTTGGTGACTTTCGGATGGTAAATAAAATTGAATTAACCTCGCCAACTTCAAAGGTCAATGTCATTTACAGAGCTCCAGTTAAGGTGCGTAATTTGGCAAACTTTTCCGGTATTTTTTTTTATTTCTTCACTTCACCAAAATGGCAAGGTGCGAGTTCTTTACAATTGTCTCAATGAGACGGTTCTAAAGCACTCACAACTTGCCCTTTTGGGGAGAAGAAATAACAAAATTTCCCCCGAAAACTATAAAATTACGCGCCTTAACTGGAGCTCTGGGTCAACATAAAATGCACAATTCATCACACTAAAACCAGTTTATGCTGGTTTCCATATACAAGCTTCTAGATGTTAGCTGTGGCTATACAATGTATGCATTGCAAATTCTTATTTTGGTACCGAGTTTGCGCATGCACCCTTACATCAAAGACATAGTGACATGCAGGGCAAAGCAGCCTTAACACATTGACATCGACCAGTGCAGCCTTTCATACAGCCACATCGAATCAGCCTCCTGCATGATGCACTGGCAATCGGGAGGGAGCACCACAATGGTTACCACTTTCCTGTCTGCAGCAATTGTCATATACTGCTCAGAATATATTGACGATACTTCACACATGCATATATCAAAATTTAAAGCCATGTTGCATGCACCACATACCACTGGATTCTGTACTTTTTGAGCTATATAATTTACTACAGTATCAATTTATTTGCTGGTGACATCCGTGTTCTTTGTACACAAATGAAGGCTTTAGTATCTGAGGAAGGGGTCTAAGTTCATAAGGGATTTAGCTCCCTTATTCCACTGACCTTTTCAAATTTAATTAATTACTCATTCATACCAGGGCCTATTAATATTCGACCCAGTTAATACAGAGCATGCAGTGACTACCGGTATTCGTGAATGGGTAAACGTCTCAGCAATAGTTTAAAGTCTCATCCGACAGACCAGTGGGATAGCAATTAATACTATGATTAATACCAAGTATTTGTGATGCCTAAGGCGAGGTTTGAACCCACAACCTGCGGATTGGAAGTCTGGTGTTCTAACCCCTATTCCAAACCCATCCCCAATATAAATCAAACTTTCTTTGAGAAGTAAGAAACAACATAAGATGGAATAAAAATTACATTTAATTTCAAGATCTTACACCTTTGTAGTTAACAAATCACTCGATTGTATACATACTTAACACTTTCAACACTACATACCTCTTTAGCAGTGTTTGCAAACAGTGTAGATCCAGATGAGCCAGCTCGTGACGAGCCGTCTATTAAATCAGGAACTGCACTTTTTTTTAAAGTAATTTACATAATTTTCAGAAAAACAAACACCCCCTTTTTATAAATGGACTAGTCTGAAAATCATTTAGTGATGATGGGATTCGTCGAAGAATTAACATATCACAGTCCATTCCAATTAGTTAATCAAATGGCTAAGCAACCTATTTAACCAGAAATGATTGGTTGAGCCAGGAATCCGCACAGGCCAAGCAAATGACTAAAGTTTATGACTGTAGTCCCCGTCCCCGTGCTCAGTCTTGCGGAGAAAACGCAATAAATACAATACGATGTGGTTGTGACTGAAAAAATAGGGATTACATGTGTGGCCATTATCGGTTTTGGTCACCTAACATACTTCTGCCACCTGATAAATCTCCCAATAACGTTATAGACATAAGATGAATATTGAATAATGTACATCCTAATCAGACAACACAAATATACAGGGTGATTGAGGTCTAAACTAACCCGACTGTTCTGTGTGTTAATGCAGGGACCTGTGTTAGACAGAAAATTCGGGTTAGGACCCAACTGCTCACACATGCAGCAGCTACAGCAAAGTGCACTAGAAGGCATGCATTGGGTGTTTTTTTCCTGGAGGCAGTGCTCCAGATAAGTTTTGTACTAAAGAGTATTATACCACAAGATTTCAAATTCACTGCATATTTTACTTTTACAAATGTATTTATTGTTTGTTTGTTTGCTGGGGTTTAAAGGCCTATCAACAGTTAAGGTCATTTAAAGCCAGGTCAATCAATGGGTTTAGTACTAAATCCCATATATTACCTGTACAAGTACATTATCAAGTACATGTAAAAATGAATGTATTTATTGATTTTCTTCCTTTTAAATTAGGGAACAAATAATAAAAATACAATAAAACTGAAAATTCACTTATTTGTGCTGCAAAAAGCAAACACTGTAAATTTTCAACTTTATTACAGTATTTTCACATCTTAACAATTTAAAAATCAATGCGTATTGACACAGTGCTGTGAGTATTTTGTACTCCTACTTTGCTGTGTGGAAGCATTGAAAAATGTGCTCTAAATTAAAATATTCTGAGACATATTTGTCCACTTTTTACATCAGTGTTTGGCCGTTCACGATGTTTGCCACGGTATCGTTTTGTTCTCTGGTTAAGGCACCAATAATTAAGTGGTTGATAATATAGAGAATAGTAGGTTAGTGCCGTGAATGGGAAAAAATATCCGGCAAGGCTCAAGAATTTCTTTATTTCTCATCAGAAGTATATGTTGTGACCACTCATTTGAACCGTCTCGCTGAGACAGTTCAAATGAGTGGTCACAACATATACTTTGGTTCAGAAATAAGGAAAATAGATAGAGAATAGTAGGTTAGTGCCGTGAATGGGAAAAAATATCTGGCAAGGCTCAGGAAACGGGATGGGCGAGGCTCTGCTATTCTATTTATCCCGTCAACACCTACAAATGGCTGTAAAATGCAAAAATAGTATTGACTGGATATGAAAAATGTTTCACGGCACCGTGTTTCACGGCACATACGCACTGTGTTGACGGGATAAATTGCATATGTTCACAACGCAATGACCAATGACACACGTTTACATACATCAAACACATATACAGTATCACAGACAAAAACAAGTATATAAATAGCACAAAAACATGAAATAATCAATGAGATTGTTCAAACACCGACAGCTGTAATTGGACGATAATAGTGTAGTTTTAAGGATGGATTAAATAAACGATATTCAAAACAGAAACAATCAATTAGTAAATGAATGTCTAGTAATACAGATGTGAGACAAATGAGAATGCTATGCAAAATGTGTAGTTTAAAACTGTTTCTTAGACATACTGTAGACAATCATGTGCATTCAATAGCAATGTCAGATAAGATGTACCAGTATGATGTAGCACTGAACATTCAGCACTGAAATTACAAAAATTGATTGATTCGTGTTAACGGCCTATCAACAGCTAAGGTCATTTAAGACTGGACCAACAGTTCGATCCTACATTTAACCTGCTGCATGGAGAAGAAACTCTCAAAATGAAAATGGAATAAAAACATCAAAATAAATATATAATAACCAGACATGGTGCCTGGTCCATACCACACCAATGTCACTTATGCCCCTTCCTCTAAAAACAAGAATTCCGCGGAATCAAATGTCTCGCCTTGTTCCGCCTCGACCCTGGGGCCTTGACCCTGGGGCCCCGAGAATAGTCCTATATTCATCTACATATAGTAACGAGCCATCTCACCAGGATCTACAGTGTTTGTCATGATTTTAAGATTTTGAACAATTTTTGATTAATTGAATATTGGTTAAGTATGGATTCAATGTTAACCCTTTCATATTTAAGTAATTGACATCGACTATTTCATGCTACGTTCAAGTCTGTTCCATTATGCAGAAAACGAGGTCATTTCATAAAAGTTACTAAAATATCCACAATGGTGTAAATCTTGATGTGACGGTTTGTTACAAGGATCATCGTGATCTACACTGTTTTCATGTATCCAGAAGGTTGTCTCTAGTGTTGAAAGAGTTAAGATACACCACAGTCTGCGCTAATCTTGCCAATATTTGTCAATTTCTTCATTACGAAATACTTGAATAGTGTGCTTGAAAACAAGCAGCTTGATTGGTTGAGCCTGAGCTGTAACACAGCTCAGGCTCAGCCAATCAAACTGCTTCATTTTGTGAGTTGAGATTGACAATAGATGTTTAGAAAGGTTGACATCTGGGCAAGTTTAACTCGGGCGATGGTGTACCCTCCCAACCTCGCAATGCTATGAGGGAATGGAATGGTGCTTAATGGCCCACCAACACAAAATAGTATCATTTAGGGCCAAGTGCGATGAGACGAGAGACGAGCCCATATTCGCTGTAAGGGTAATCAGGTGAGGACTTCCCAGAGGCCAGATAGAGTGAATCCGTCCTTGAGTTTCTCCACGGCCAGTCCCAGCTCCTCTGAGAACACCGGGTCCCGGTCCTTGTCTTTGTTCCCATCGGCAAAATACGCCTGCAATCACAAGATGTTCATATAGCAATCACAAGATGTTCATGTATAGCAGTTCATGTATAGCAATCACAAAATGTTCATGTATAAGCAGTTCATGTATAGCAATCACAAGATGTTCATATAGCAATCACAAGATGTTCAATATAGCAAATCAAAAACAAGAAATGTTCATGTAATAGCAATCCACAAGATGTTCAATAGCAATCTTAAGAATGTTTCATGTATAGCAATCACAAGATGTTCATTATAGCAATCACAAGATGTTCATATAGCAATCACAAGATGTTCATGTATAGCAATCACAAGATGTTCATGTATATGTTCATGTATAGCAATCACAAGATGTTCATGTATAGCAATCATAAGACGTTCATATAGCAATCACAAGATGTTCATGTATAGCAATCACAAAATGTCATTTTCATATAGCAATCACAAGACATTCATATAGCAATCACAAGATGTGCATGTATAGCAATCACAAGATGTTCAATTTCATATAGCAATCACAAGATGTTCATATACTAGTCTAAAAAGTTGGATCATTCGATAATATCGGTACATTTGTCGGTCAGTCTTTGTTCCCATCAGCAAAATACGCCTGCAATCATAAGATGTTCATCATGTTCATATATACTAGTCTAGGAAGTGAGAACATTCGAGCATATCAGTACATTTGTCGGTCCTTGTCTTTGTTTCCATCGGCAAAATACGCCCGCAATCACAAGAATAAATTACAATAATGTACATGCATTAGCAGGGTATAAAATTAACTCGCTCATTGGAAAAATGGCGAGTCGAAACCTAGTTGGACTAGATGTTCAAGAGTCACTCGTCTGAAGTGACCAAAATTAATTGATCATGAGAGTGCAATTTTTGTAAGTATGATTACTTCTGGTGAACTTGAACGTGAAACTAAAAATACAATGTATACTATGTCCAAAAAGTTAAGATGGTCTGAAAGATTTTATAACTGCCAGATACCAACCTGTTAAATTTATTTCTTTTGACGAGATGGTTCAAATAAGGTAGCAATATAAACATATATGTTGTTAGGCGAAATAAAGGAACTAAATATTTTAACATTTTGAACAATGTAATTGCATTTGTCATCAAAAGACAGTGTTGGAGAGTATGGGGTTAGATGAGTGAAATTTACTGTCATATTGACCCATATATTTGACAAATAAAATAATACTGAATAATGCACTCAAAGGGAGTCAATATCCAAAATATGGCCGTCACTTGAGAATTGTGATCAGTGTAGCTCCTGATCAAGTAGCACGCTCATGCATGCAGCCTGATAACGATCTATATTCCTTGCAAGATGCATGATGGCTACTTCATTGATGGAACGACGAACAGTGAAGATCCAGATCAGACTGTGCAGTTTGCAACTATGCAACTATGATGATATGATGACATGCAACTATGATGATACAACACTACCAATTTATCAGGGCCCGGTTGTTCAAAACATCAGTTAGCTTAACGGACTGTTAAATCCTTAACTGAATGGTTAAAATCTCTGTTTTTTTGTTAAATCCTTAACTGAATGGTTAAAATCTCTGTTAAAACAGAGATTTTAACCATTCAGTTAAGGATTTAACAGTCCGTTAAGCTAACAGATGTTTTGAGCAACCGGGCCCTGTGAAATACAACAGGAAACGTACGGCGAAGGCGTCTGTCTGATTGTCCGTCTCTATCTCGACGTCATCCTGTACCCGCTCCAGTGTAAGCTCCTCTATCCCCGGTGGCTAAACACATGGACATACATATTGACAATACATGTACCAGTAGCCAATTTTTCAGCAACATTGCAAAGTGTACTTTATATCTAGCAAAGTATACTTTGAGGGAGTAATCATTTATGCATTATTTCATATAGAACTACGGTAACAACTGCATATATTTGATGATTAAAAGTATGCAGAATTATTATACTGAATTTATTACATTATTACAGCCAAAATGGCTGTGATAATGTAATAAATTCAGTGTAATAAAAATTATTGATTTTATCCTTAAATTGAAAATGTCTCCCTCAAAGTACTTTGCAAGGTAAGTATACTTTGCATTGTTGGTGAAATAGGCTACAGGTTAATGTATTTTGATATCAAGTTTACAAGGTGAGGCTAGCAAACATGTAGGAATTTCGAGGCTAGTTGAGGTATTCTTATCATTGCCAAGCTTGATAAACTTGATCTAAAGAAGAAACTAGCATAAATTCTTTTTATCAGGTAACACATTGGGCTACAGAAAATATACCATGTTTTCGTTGAAAACAACAGACTTACTTACATTGCATCATTACACTGGTGTCTTTAGTAACCCTTTCAACACCATATGCATCAATATTTATCTTTGCAAACAGTGTAGATCCAGATGAGCGGGCTCGTAACGAGCCGTCTCATCAGGATATGCACTGTGGATATTTTCATCGTGTAAAAAATAATTCTACTTTTTAATATATAGAACAGTCAGCACATTAAAATTGAATGTTCCATTCCAGTTACTTTGGGGTGAAGGTGTTGACTTACCCTTTCTTCCTCCTCGAATTCCACCCCGAACACGGGACATGTGCTGTAGACCTTGTGTAAACTCTGGATCTCTTTCGCAGTCGACTGTAACTTCTCCACCGGGTCTAAACGGAACCCCAGCACATAGCCCCCGCTCTGGTGGATATATGGGGAATTTACAATACACACCAGGTCTATATGGAACCCCGGTACATAGCCCCCGCTCTGGTGGATATCTGGGGAATTACAATACACACCGGGTCTATATGGTACCCCAGTACATTGTAACATAGCCCCCACCCTCGTGGATATATGGGGAATTTACAAACACACTGCGTTCCTTATGGAACCACAGCACATTGCCCCTGCTCTGGTGGATATACGGGAATTTACATTACACACCAGGTGTACATGGAACCCCGGTAAATAGCCCTGCTTTGGTGGATGTACAGGGAACATACATTACACACCGGGTCTATATGGAACCCCGGTACATAGCCCCGCACTGGTGGATATACCGGGAATTTACATAATACATGTACATGATTATCTGATAATAATTCCAGCACAAAAATATTTACACAATTCCCTATCATTTGATTGATCCGTAGCAAGTCTCTGTCCAAAATTTATATCCCAGTAAACTCCCATGCCGAACTACTTTCCGTAACCGTGAGGCGCAGAAAACGGAAAATAAACACATTTTCTTGATGAATTTATTTCAAATGCTGGAATTATAGGGAATGAATGGCCTTTTTGTGGAATTTATTGGGGATATAAACTTGGAAAAGTTGCGGGAATACTGGACGAGGCCTTCTGGCCTTCGTCCAGTATTCCCGCGACTTTTCCAAGTTTATACCGCGATAAATTCCACAAAAAAGGCCATTCATTCCTATAATAAACTCAATGAGACAAGAGCAGATCATGAATAAGAACCGTTCAATCAATGTTTGCACACTGTATATATGGTTTAAATAAACAATGTATCAACAAAGAAAATACAATTTACATCAAGACGTAGGTGATATCTTTAAACATCAGGTGTAAATGGACCTATTGAGAAAACAAAAAGTAAACAGCAGTTGGAAATTTATTTCAGTGTGGAAAGCAGTGTGGTTTAAGGTATTACATGATGAACTTACCTGTGGTGAGCTTTCAACTACGAGGGCGAGGCCAAACTTTGAGTCTCGAATTTTCACAGTTTTCTGTAAAGGAATTTTTTCATTACATTCAAATTAATTGTTTGACTAAATGAAATTTACCGGTATATTATTTATATCTGATAACAACAATGTCAAATTCAGATGATATTAATAGCGAAATATGAATAAAACATTCAGTTCTAAATGTACATCAGGTTCTGATTGATTGATTGGGGTTTTACAGTCAAACTACAGCAATGTCATAGACTGTATTAAAGGGAGAGTACTGAATATTCAGCTCTAAAATTATCTAAATAATCTGGTGCCACGCACTTTATTACACAGCCTCACTTGGTACGAGGTGTGAATCCAAGCAAAATTCATTGTAAGATATGGATCCTTACGGGCAGATTCATCGGTAACATATGCCACACGTAAGGTGAACAAGAAATGGCATCGTTACACGAAGCTAATCTCCTCGCTGGCTGCCTTGATAATTGCCTTACAAACAAGGTGAACTTAAGTCCTCAGTGACCTTGACCTTGGGTGGTCAGATGTGGGTCATATGCAAAACAAAGCACCATCCATAGACACACACTGTGGCCAAATATTATCCAAATCGGTGAAGGGGTTCATACCGGTAAGTTATTGATATACGCACATACATGGACTAGCACTAGATCTGCAGCAGCTCTCAAAATCCCAATTTTTTGGTATTAAGTGGCCCTAACTAGATGGCAGTAGCCCATATGTGAAGCTCTCCAAGGCAATACCTTTGGCATGTGTGCCATATGGGTGTATCAAAGAATGACAATATGGATGATGGTAAACAAGAATATCAAGTTCTGGTTCCAGAGATGTAAGTAATTTAAAAACATTATCACATATTTCGGACAGACACGTTTAAAAAATGTTCATAGCAAATATGGCTATTCCGCATTTGCTCTGAATATTTCATCAACATTCTACATTATTTAAAGAAAATATTGTAACTTTTGTAAATAATTATCTTAGGTACAAACTTGCATAGATTGTTTCAAATGAATGATTGTAACAAAGACATGACTCACCATTTGTAGGTAGGGTATACTGACGTTGAATGACTCGTTGATGTTGGCGTGCCACACTAACCGCACATTGGTGATGAAAAACGTCCCTAAGTTGCCCTGAAAGATAACCAACAAGAAATACTAACGTTAGACACAATGTTTTGAATCAAAAATGAAAACAGCATAATTGAAGGGGTCAGTTGCGCATCTTCTTCCAATGACATAAAAGCTTGTTTTTTAATCCTGTTACCAGTTGTATGTATATCATGTATATGGTCACAGACAAAACTGTATGGCCGATAGATTGATGGATGGATTTATGTCATCATCAAGGTCATATAAAGATGGGAATGTACATACTATTATATGGGGAGAGTACCATATACTGTATGCTCAGGCCTCAAATTACAATAAAAACATTCAGCACTGAAAGACAGTGTCCTGATCTGTCACCAGGTACACTTACCACACCGGTTCACTCGGCCCCAGATGTGAATCCAAGTAAGATTGATCGTTAAGATATGAATCCTTATGGTGTGAATAATTTTTTAAGATACTCATACGCTCCCATCCTAGACTGTGAATCAAAAAATTATCTTTATGGCCTTTGCGATCAGTGTAGACCCCAGTCAAACTGTGCATCTACAACTTTGCCCAAGCACTGGTAGCTATAGTAATGTTTTGACACAGCAAAAGACACAGTATCAAGGTCTTTTCTTGGACTTGGGAATGTTCGCATAATTTTCTTCAAAATTGGGAAAAATATAACTGTTAGAAAGTGCGTTTTGTAAGTAAATATTTTAATGAACAGCGTCTTGAACACATGAAAATATTCCTGTATGTACAAAATAAGTAAAGTCAGACTCAAAACATATCAGTTTACATTTTCATATCAGTTTACATTTTCATTGGGAAATAACTGAATATAATTTTTATTGCAAAGTATTATTTTAATAGGGAATCTACATGTTCAAATTAGGAAAAAAGATACCATTAGGAACATAGCCGAAACAAGTGGAAGTGAATCAGCAGAGCTCCAGATAAGCTGTGTATTTGCGCAAATACCCAATTAAAATTGCCAAAAACCAAATTGAAATCAGAAGTAGTGAGTATCAAAAAGCAATGAGAACAATTGTGGTACCTTTATCATGCTGCAGAAAACAATAAACAGACCACCAATATAGCATAAATTTCTTATTTTTCCATGAAAACAGATCTTGGTATTTCATTAGAATTGTCTCCAAGGAGAAAATTCTAATGAAATGCCAATATATGTTTTCATTTCGAAACAAACTATTCACTAATTGCTGTCTGTTGATGTGTAAACAGCAGTGTGATTTAATCTTACCCAATTAAAATTTTAAAATACCCAATTGCTTCAGAAATGATGGAGTAACAATACTCAATTACTAATTCCTTATCTGGAGCCCTGAATCAGTTTAACATCCCAGCAACAGCTAAGCTCATATAGAGATGGGACCTTGCTTGGTTTAAAATCTCATCTGAAACACCATTGGAATGAAAGTGCAATAAAAGTATTTTGTATTCCCAAGGGGGTGGTTGAACTCACAACCTCAGGAATATGGACGTCCAATGCTCTACACCTTGACCACAAAAAAATACCGCCTGTCAAACTTGTTATAATTTCAGCACAAAAATATTTAGACAATGCCCTAACATTTGATTGGCCCGTAGCAAGTCTCTGTCCACAATTAATATCCCAGTAAACTCCCACGCCGAACTACTTTCTACAGGTGCGCTGTCAGTGCTGTCAATGTAAACAAATGGCTGCCGTCTGTCAAAATAAACACATTTTCTTGATGAATTTATTTCAAATGCTGGAATTATAAGGAATGAATGGCCTTTTTGTGGAATTTATCGGGGATATAAACTTGGAAAAGTCGCGGGAATACTGGACGAGGCCTTCCGGCCTTCGTCCAGTATTCCCGCGACTTTTCCAAGTTTATACCCCGATAAATTCTACAAAAAGGCCATTCATTCCTATAGTAACTTTTTGGAAACCAGTCGTACCTGGTCACTGGAGAGGTTCCAGACACCAGACACCTTGTCATACACCTGTTCCTGGGGCAGTAGACGCAGGTGTTTGTTCTGGATGAGTGCTCCGCGTAGCTTCAGGTCCCGGTACAGCTTCGACGTCTCGTACGCCCTGCAACACAGGTGGATGGGTCAGTGGAAGGTCACACTACCATCAATCTCATATACTGCCGCGGTCGAGGATTGAACCTGCGCCGCATTGGTGAGAAGCAGGATCCTTACTGATTTTGTTAATTGGACACAGAATTGACGGGGTCAGTGGAAACAGGAGGCTAAGTCCAGTATGGAATTTAGCCCCCATTTTCTACTGACCAACAGGCCAAACCAGTTTAATTTCGCTCACATGCAAGGGCGATAAGCACGATTTTCGTAACTATCACAATCCGCCCGTCAGTCCACATTATGTCATTCCATACGACGAAAAACATTGCCAGATTATAGTGTTCAATGCTACAAGTCTCAAAAACAGTAACATATTGTAAAGTAAACGTGCCACACCATGCCGCAGTGCCAATATGAGTCCGCCAATACCAAATTTAGCAGCATTACTTATGTAGTTAGTCTGAACATTCTGCAGAGAAATGTGAATTGGACGGAATCTATGACATATCGGACCCCATATATTTATGCGTTTCTCCTGAATTATGTTTGAATATTTAGGGCTATTATGGTACTTTCCGTCGAAGGGAGAATATTACCTGTGGACAGATATAACCGTTGTGAAAAGTCTCGGTGAGCCAGGAATCTGAAAATGGAGATAAATTTAATTTAATGCACATTTTATTTTTGAAAACATTTAAGTGTTATTTGATATAAAACAGGTGTCTATGATATTCCTTTCTTATACCATTACCTATTGTTTAGTTTAAACAATATGTATTACAACATAAGTTGTAAAAGATTAGAAAACAAACATACATGCTTTAAAACATCATTTTTTCTTCTACCTATTGTTTGTTAACTACTCCAATTACTCGCTTGTTTGGATATTCAAACAATTTTTTTTTTTTTTTTTCCAACTCAAATATGAGAATTTCCAAATTGTTACAGCCTCAAGTAACCAACCAATACGAATACAGCCAGCATCAGTGTGTAGATTTGTCAGGGTATACATCCTAAATGAAATGAGCACCGGTCAGACTGTGCCACATAACTTCTGATTTTGTAGATCTTAATGCATCTAATACACATACAGCTCATACATGTTATATACATGAATCAAATCATTCACCCATCATGCTGACAACATGCCAGGGTTTCCGCTGACGATTGCCACAGTCACATTTGGGAAATTTAAAAAGAAAGTGGCGAAAAAAAATCTGATTTGGCGAAAAAAATATCTAGTTACAATTGTCTGACCCGGCAGCCATACCTGGATTTTCCCTATCCGCCGTCTATAACTCTACGTTTCTAGAAGTGTAGATTCTGATCTGCTTATGCACATGTATGTGCAGTCCTAAAATGTTTCAATATCGTTTGTTATCTGCATGATGCAGATAACAAACGATATTGAAACATTTTAGGACTGCACATACATGTGCATAAGCAATCAGAATCTACATTTCTAGAAATGCCTCCAGTAACAATCACATACTTGGATGATATCTCTAAATCAATTCGAGCTAGCTCTAAAAGCCAATCTAATTCATGCTCTCTCTAAATTATTTAGAGCTAGCTTGAAACGAATTAGAGCTACATGTAACTCCAAATGATTTAGAGAGCTCGTCAAATGAATTGGAGCTAGCTCAAATTGATTTTAAGAGAGCATTAAATATACATGTATGTCTTTTAGATCTCTCTCCAAATAATTTATAGCAAGCTCTAATTGTTTTAATGCTAGCTATATTCATTTCGAGCTAGCTCAATTGCATTTGAAGAGCTCTGTTAATCATTTGGAGCTAACTCTATAATTCATTTGGAGAGTTCTCTGTATTATAGCTAGCTTTAAATCAATTTGAGCTGGCTCTAAATATTTAACTCTTTGCATGCTGGGAAACTTGTGGGCTATAAATAGTTCAAAACTAGCGGACTAAAATTCATCATATTTTCTTGTATTTCTCCCCGTAAATATCATGAATATGTCTTGGAATTTCATTAGAATTGAGTCCTGAGGACTCAATTCTAATGAAATTTCAAGACATATTTACAGAGAGAAATAAAACATACACTCCTCATTCGTTTGGCGGATATTTTCGCCGCTAGCACGCAAAGGGTTAAGCTTGATCTACTGTTTTCCAACTAGCATTAATTATTTGAATTTATGTAGATTTGGCGTTTCAAAGAAGTGGGATCAATAATGAATACCAACTTACCAAATTTGTGAAAATGAATTCGAACCTTGTGTTGTTACATTTTGTGAGGACGTACAGGGCTTCTGTGGTACCTCTCAGTTTCTGTAATCAAGATGCATCAATATTTGGCTGCGACTGGAGAAACAAGGCTTAATGGTTTTGTAACCAGTGCGGATCCAGGGGGCCGTTTCACTAAACTTCTTACGATTAAAGTGTTCTTAAGTGCACATTTGGAATCGGCTGGAAATTTCAATTGATGGATTTACATTTATTGAGCATAGGCTGCATATGCAGCCTATGCTCAATAAATGTAAATCCAATAATTGTTTACAAGAAAACAGTGTTAATGTGAAATTTACAGACTATCATAAGATTGCACTTACGAACATTTTAGTCGTAAGAAGTTTAGTGAAACGGCCCCCTGATCCAGTCGGATCAGGATCTACACTGTTTGCCATTCGATCAATGATATCTCATGAAAAATATTAACAAAATCTACAATATTTTCCGTTAATGACGTCGAAAGATGACAAAATGTTCAATACTATTCCACATTTGCTATGAAAATCTTGTCATCTTTCGACGTCATTTACAGAAAATATCACATACAGTGGGATCAGCGTGTAAGTGCACACACGAACGAACACGACAGGTTGGAACCAACCTGTCTGTGCACTTACACGCTGACCCCACTGTAACCCACAAGCCCCATTTTTCCAGTAACAGTCACATATGCTATAGTGCAATTTTTTATTGATGAAACAGTGAACAGATAATTAAATAATTTGTTTATATCGCAGAAACAGGACCGCTCTTTAGAGTAGAAATACAAGTCTCAACTATAATTCCAGCACAAAAATATTTACACAATTCCCTAACATTTGATTGGCATGTAGCAAGTCTCTGTCCAAAATTTATATCCCAGTAAACTCCCATGCCAAACTTTCTACAGGTGCGCTGTCAGTGCTGTCAATGTAAACAAATGGCTGCCGTCTGTCAAAATAAACAGATTTTCTTGATGAATTTATTTCAAATGCTGGAATTATAAGGAATGAATGGCCTTTTTGTGGAATTTATCGGGGATATAAACTTGGAAAGGTCGCGGGAATACTGGACGAGGCCTTCCGGCCTTCGTCCAGTATTCCCGCGACTTTCCCAAGTTTATATCCCAATAAATTCAACAAAAAGGCCATTCATTCCTATAATAAATTACAAATGTACAGCGGAACCTCTCTAAACCGGACACCAAGTAAACACCAGTGATCTTATTTTGGCCGAGTTTCTTGGTCATTTATCTCAGGTGATAATGTCTGTTCGTGATCGCATAGCACACAACTATGGCTCAGAATGATCAAATGCCTGATTTACAGTGAAACCTCTCTAAGCCGGACACCCTGGGGACCTCCCAGGGTGTCCGGTATAGAGGTTTCAGTGTATATATATATATCTATCTTTCTATCTTTGGGCTGATATGTTTAGCATGAATCATTTGTATCTTAATAAAAACATGCAAAAACAAAATGCGATCATTCCTAAGGATATTGAGTTGTCATGTGATGTTCAGAACTTTTCATCTAAATTTAACTTACCGACTGAGCTGTTTTTGTTGAGATGTTGATAACACAGTTCAAGCCAATAGCTGTAAAAGAAAAATAAACCTTTCAACACAGAATCATAATGGTACATGCACAGGCTAACGGCACGGACCCAGGACCATCCCCCACCCCACCACGCTAAGTATGTATTAAAACATTCAACAAAAGATGACCAAACCATATTAACATGTCAAAAACAACTGATCAATACAAAACATTTTGGACAATAACAAAATATTGGGAAATTGATAGTTCTTTTCATACATCAATGTCCTATTTTTTTCCTGAGCTCGCGCCGTTAGCCTGTGAATACATGGGTCACAGGTAGATAAATGAACCGTACAACGTTTGTGACCAGTATAGACCCTGATGTGATCCGGAACTATGCTCTTCGCCATTGTCACACGCGGCTCCAGATAAGGAATTAGTAATTGAGTATTCTCACTCCATCATTTCTGAAGGAATTGGGTATTTCAAAATTTTAATTGGGTAAAATAAAATCACACTACTGTTTACACATCAGCAGACCGCACTTAATGAATAGTTTGCTTCTAAATGAAAACATGTCTTGGCATTTCATTAGAATTGTCTCTTTGGAGACAATTCTAATGAAATACCAAGATGTGTTGTCATGGAAAAATAAGAAAATATGCTATTTTTGTGGTATGATAAAGATACCACAAATTTTTCATTGCTTTTTGATACTCGCTACTTCTGATTTCAATTGGGTTTTTGGCAATTTTAATTTGGTATTTAAGCAAATATGCACCTTATCTGGAGCTCTGGTCACAGAACCAACCAACATAACTTGAACAGATGAGTAGCCACATCTGGTTATATGGCAAGAATTTGTACATGAATAAACTACAGAACAGTTGAATGTTGTAGGTGTGTTCTATGCTACTTCAAATGCTTTATATATGTATTGTATATGTCTATGGTATGCTGATAATGTGTTATTTTTGTTTCATAATTGACCCACAAATCGTCGATGCGTTCGTTTAATGGTTGACCCTAAGCATTGGCTGATGTGAAACAGGGATTCCGCTGGGAAAAATCAAAAAAATCGCCACTTCAAAAAAAATAAAACAATTGGCGATAAAAAATTACAAATTTCGAGAAAAAAAATCAATAAATTGATTTTTTTTCGAAAATTATAATTTTTTATCGCCAAATGTTTATTTTTATCGCCAATTGCGAAAGTGGCGATCGCCAGCGGAATCCCTGGTGAAACCGTGATGATACGTACAGAGGTTTACCCGGGGCATGTTCATCGAGTGCCAGATGATACGAAGATTGGTCACCTTCAGTCGACCTGAAATATAGAAAATCCATGTGATTATGTACCTAAGAAGATCTACGAGCTTTCATGACAAATATTTGAATACAGAAACTGTGATATTTTCTGTAAATGATGTAGACAGTTGAATATTTTGTCAACTTTCAACATCATTTACGGAAAATATTTTAAATGTTGTTAATGAAAAATCACACATCTTCTTAATTAGTTACAAAATCAGTCGACGAGGCCACAGCCTGCAGGGTGAGCCCATCGATGTATTCACAGTCAAAGAAAATACTTAGAAACTCAACAGTACTAACTCTGCTACCAATTACACAAGAGTAATGATGTCAAACTAGATGCCCGCTGCCTGCATGTCGCGCCTTGGGGCGAGGCATGGACACTAAAAAAAGAGATATAGTAGACGGAAAAACATTAACCAGAAAACATTAACCGGAGACACGTACGTACGTACGTACGGACGGACATACGCCAAAGTGCCGACTATATCGCGCTTTCTGCAAGCGGGCGCGACAAAAACTTTAACCAAAAATTTAAAGTAATTAGACCTTGACATTGGGCACAGGGGCCGCACAGGAGGGGGTAGAATGAAAATATAGATGATGATAAACACCTATGTGAAGTTTCAAGGTAATGGGCAAAGCAGGTGCAGAGATATAGTACATGAAAAAACTTTAACCAAAAACTTTAACCAAAAACTTCGAAGTAATTTGACCTTGGCATTGGGCACAGGGGCCGCACGGGTGGGGGTAGAATGAAAATAAGGATGATGATAAACAGGCATGTGAAGGTTCAAGGTAATGGGCAAACAAGGTGCATATATATAGTACATGAAAAAACTTAACCAAAAACTTTAACCCAAAACTTCAAAGTAATTTGACCTTGACATTGGGCACAGAGGCCGCATGGGTGGGGGTAGAATGAAAATATGGATGATGATAAACACCCATGTGAAGTTTCAAGGTAATGGGCGACGCAGTTGCAGAGATATAGTATAACAAAAAACTTTAACCAAAAAACTTTAACCAAAAACTTCAAAGTAATTTAACCTTGACATTGGGCACAGGGGCCGCACGGGAGGGGGGGTAGAATGAAAATATAGATGATGATAAACACCCATGTGAAGTTTCAAGGTAATGGGCAAAGCAGTTGCAGAGTTATAGTATAACAAAAAAATGTTTTTGGTTAAAGTTTTTTCACGTACATTATCTATGCACCTTGTTTGCCCATTACCTTGAACCTTCACATGCCTGTTTATCATCATCCATATTTTCATTCTACCCCCCACCCGTGCCGCCCCTGTGCCCAATGTCAAATTACTTTGAAGTTTTTGGTTAAAGCTTTGGCCAAAGTGTCGACTATATCGCACTTTCCGCAAGCGGGCGCGACAAAAAATTATATCAGGAATCTTAGCCAACTTTTAAATATTTTCCATTGATTATGTGTTATTTCGACAACGAACATGCTTATACCAAAGCACAAAAAATAAAATTACCTGCTACACTATGATGCATAGCGTACCATGTTTTGACATAGAGTTTGCCTCGGCTCAGGAACCGTAGCCTTAGAATTTCTATTCATTTCCTAGCTGTGCATGATAAACTTGATTGCCAATAGCCTATTCCACCAACATTGCCAAGTATACTTTTCTAGCAAAGTATACTTTGAGGGAGTAATCATTTATTTTCCCCGAAATGCATGGCTGTGATAATGTAATAAATTCAGTATAATAAACAAGATTACCTTGAAGGTCACAATATACGCCCGTCGAGGCAAGTCCGAAAATTAAAAATGGCCACCAAGGGAAGATAAGTCATCGGAAAAAATTCAAAATCAATAAGCTTCTTCGTCTTGCCGTGACAAACATGTATACCGAATTTTGTTATGATCGGTGAAGTAGAACGTTATTTTGTCAACAAGGATACAGAGTGCGAAAATTAAAAATGGTGCCAAGGGGAGATAAGTCATCGGAAATTTTTCAAAATCAATAGAGGCTTCTTCGTCTTGCAATGATAAACATGTATACCAAATTTGGTTACGAGCGGTAAAGTAGAACTTGAGTTATTGCGTGGACAAGGATACAGACTGCGAAAAATGGCCGCCAAGGGGAGATAAACCATCCAAAAAATCAATAAGCTTCTTCGGCTTGCCGTGATAAACATGTATACCAAATTTGGTTACAATCCGTCAAGTAGAACTCTAGTTATTGCGTGGACAAGCTGTGCCCGCCCGCCCGTACAAGAGGAATACATAATACGTCCAGTTTTTTCAAACGGGTGTATAAAAAGTAATAACTTTATCCTAAAATAGAAAATTTCTCCCTCAAAATATACTTTGCTAGATAAGTATACTTTGTAATGTTGGTGAAATAGGCTACTGGTATTCTCTCTACAATTACCTCGTTCGCCATTGTTGCCTTTCGTGTCTTCCACAGCATCCATCTGATCTATCAACTTCTCCCCCGCCCGCTCGCTCATCTGACTGAAACAGCACAACAACAGAACTATATATATATATTGGCATTTTTCACTTTATACCATTTTCTGCAGAGTCCAGCTGATGTAGGAAGTTTTGACAGGATTCAATGATTCTATTGATTGGTAGACAGAATGAGATCTCATCATAATTATCTATTACAAAACAACAGTTGTCAGAAGACAATGAAGTGCAGCTGGTGGTGCTTTAGTTTTAACGTATATCAAAAAGCAAAAAGCTGTGTGAAAGGACACAGAAATTAAAAGAAATTTCTGCCAATGTTAAGTTTGCGAAAGCGCTAAGATATTGGGATTAGCGGTGGTCTGATTTGGTCATGGATTTGGCATGGCATGATAACGAACCATTAGAGGACGGCATGTATGAAATATCAAGAAATGGGGTGAAAGAAAACAGAAAATATAACAAATTTCAACACCCTGCAGTTTTTTATTCTATATTTTAGTGCGCGAAGTGTAAATGCTATTACGCACATTTTTACTGTGTAACATGGTGTAGCGATATAGTGCAACCTGTTGCCTATAAACTTTAAAGCGGAAAACGTGCAGCTAGTCTCAAGACAACTTTAATAATCATTCTCTGTGGAGGTCCCTCAAATGACGCCATCACATAGCTTGTATTCTTGGATTCAGGGCACTGTTGGTCCATAAAGGTAAATCTCTCTTGAAAATTTGCCCCACACCCCACCCCAAATATTTTTTAATGAACAATTAACATTATCCTGGACTGCTCATAATTCGAGACTCTAACGATATTAAACAACATGCGTAATAAATAATAGAGTATAAACCTTTTTTTATTAGCTACATGCAAATATAATCCAATTATGTGTATATATATTGCGTTTACTGGCTTCAAAAGCACGGAGAAATGCAATTGTTTACTTTCAAAACACGCTCGTCTACAAATGGCCGCCTCCAGCGTACCGTGAAAGGTCGCGACCTCTGACCCTATGACATCATATGCTCTTCCGGTGCAGGTGCCCGGTTGGAAAATACCACAAATTGTGTCTGCATAATGTACCATTGCGTTCAGGGGTCACGATACATATTGTTTCCAACTTAAATGATTAGACAAACGATTGCCAACTTGGAAAATATAATTTGTTAGATTAAACAAATTAAACAATATGAAGTTTCAGCTTGTTGGTTTTAATACTTTTTTAAAATGGTAATGTCTATTTTTGGAGCAAGACATGTCAATCCCTTCTGCATGTGGTACTCGTCCACAATGGGAATAACAAAAACAGAGACCAGATTGCATATATTTGCTGATAAATGGAGGTATTGGACTGATGTGGACGAACTTAAAAGTGACAATTTAAAAAAAAATAGGATAAGGTGGTGACTGAATGAAAATCCATATTCCTACATTATTAGTGCCTTTCTACCTACAAATATTACATGACCTCCATTGATAAACATGTAAACAACATACGGGTTCAAGCGAACTCATTTATGTGTAAGTTTTCCTATCGAAATCCGAATTTTAATGGAGGGGGTTAATGGGATTAGTGGAAAACACAACATTTAGGTGTGTTGTGTTGTTTGGCAATGTATTAGTCCTGTTTAAATCGCATTTTTCTAACTTGGCATTTGTGACCTTTCATCTGGCTTCGGTTGAACGCACAAGTGTAATGGAAGTGACGTAACCCGTAAATCTCGCGATAGAACGAGAAAATAAAAATGGTCTCGAATCTGTGCGGCTATCGAAGTTAGAGGATCGTATGATATAAATCTGCATTTAAATTTGATTTAGCGATTGGAATTTAGTTGCTTGAAGCGTTAAAAAATTATTAAATTATATAGGAAACGGGTCAGATTTCACCATGCGCTCCTCGACAGGGGAGATAATTATAACCTGCATGTGCGCGAAATGGACGACTTCCATAATACTGCAGTACCCCACCCACGTTTGTACACTGCAATTCGAAATTAACAGTAAAAAGAAATATTGCAAGAGCCTGTTTTAGAGAAGAGTTTGAAATAATGATGGAATCATTTGAGAAATAAAGTCGAGCGTACGATTGACTGATGTCAAATCGGACATCACGGTCCTCCCACAAGCCTCCTGTAGACATTTTTAGGAGGAATTTCTTCAACTTCCTGAAAAAATGTTTGGCCTAGCGACTGTCGCTTAGAACGTTAACAAAATGTAGGGCCGGATTATTTATTCAGACAACACACTTTATAAAGACATTTTTCGTAAATTATTATTATATTATTATTATTATTATTATTCTAAACAACCGGTGGCAACAACAACCGATATCAGGGTGAACAATCAAATACAGTCGAGATTCCAGGTATTTAGCCGGTACCCATTTACAGCTGGGCGGACTATAATAGACATGATATGAATGCAGTGTAGATCAATTAAGTTTCCTGCTCAAGGGCACACAACGCACGCCTCGATTGCTACAAGGGCATTGTATGACACTGGGTTTACAGAACAGGGGGCCGTTTCACTAAACTTCGTACTACTAAAATGTTCTTAAGTGAAAAATTATTATAGTCTGTAAATTGCATATTAACAATGTTTTCCTGTAAACAATTATTGGATTTACTTTTATTGAGCATAGGCTGTATATGCAGCCTATGCTCAATACATGTAAATCCATCAATTGAAATTTCCAGACGATCATAAATTTGCACTTACGAACTTTTTAGTGGTATGATGTTTAGTGAAACGGACCCCTGAATCTATATTGAGAAGCGAATAATCTCGGGCCACACACAGGTGCAGTGGGGTCAGCGTGTAAGTGCACACACGAACGAACACGACAGGCAACCTGTCGTGTTCGTTCGTGTGTGCATTTACACGCTGACCCCACTGTAGGTGGCATAGGGGACAACATATGCATGCCGAATACTAAATGTCACAACTCAAGTGATCATATACTAGTAGTGTGTTTAAAATTGTACATCATGTGTTATTGTATAGTGATCCATGCGTTCACGTCCCTGTAACAGAAAGCGTGTGATTGATACTATAGGAATGAATGGCCTTTTTGTGGAATTTATCGGGGTATAAACTTGGAAAAGTCGCGGGAATACTGGACGAAGGCCGGAAGGCCTCTTCCAGTATTCCCGCGACTTTTCCAAGTTTATATCCCCGATAAATTCCAAAACAAAATGCCATTCATTCCTTATAATTCCAGCATTTGAAATAAATTCATCAAGAAAATGTGTTTATTTTCCGTTTTCTTAAGAATTATTTTAACTGCGCCTGACGGTTACGGAAAGTAGTTCGGCGTGGGAGTTTACTGGGATATAAATTTTGGACAGAGACTTGCTACGGGCCAATCAAATGTTAGGGAATTGTGTAAATATTTTTGTGCTGAAATTATTGGTGCGTAAATAACATAGAGAATAGTAGGTTAGTGCCGTGAATGGGAAAACATATCTGGAAAGGCTTAGGAAACGGGATAAGCGAGGCTCTGCCGAGCACATCCCGTTTCCGTGCCGCGCCAGATATTTTCCCATTCACTGCACTAATTAACCTACTAATTTATTTATCCCGTCAACACCTACAAATGGCTTTTAAATGCAAAAAAATAACCACAGTCACAGCACATATTTATACGCAGTGATCAGGTCATATTGACAGGATATCAAACATGTTTCACGGCATCGTGTTTCACGGCACACATACGCACTGTGTTGACGGGGTAAACTGAAGTTCATATGCATATATAAGTACAACTAACTTCAGACAAGAACTGTCCACTGAGACCCAAATGTATGCGACCTCCATTTGCATGGATATCGAATCTAGAGTTGGCGTGTATAATCATTCCAATTCGTTCGTTAGTTACAGAGATCTCTCTAAACCGGACACGTACCAAACAACTGTTATTAATTGATAATTCCAGCACAACAATATTTACACAATTCCCTAACATTTGATTGGCCCGTAGCAAATCTCTGTCCAAAATGTATATCCCAGGAAACTCCCACGGCAAACTACTTTCTACAGGTGCGCTGTCAGTGCTGTCAATGTAAACAAATGGCTGCCATCTGTCAAAATAAACACATTTTCTTGATGAATTTATTTCAGATGCTGGAATTATAAGGAATGAATGGCCTTTTTGTGGAATTTATCGGGGGTATAAACTTGGAAACGTCGCGGGAATACTGGACGAAGGCCTAACTTGGAAAAGTCGCGGGAATACTGAACGAAGGCCTTACGGCCTTCGTCCAGTATTCCCGCGACTTTTCCAAGTTTATACCCCGATAAATTCCACAAAAAGGCCATTCATTCCTATATTATTAGTTTCAGTATCGTGTATCTGTAATGGGATTATCAGCTCCTGATTGCAAAGATGGCAACTGTATGTTAGGTGCTCAAACAATTATGTCTGAATTAGAGTGGAACGTTTATAAATTAGACAACATGTTGAATTGACCTATAGTGGAGTGGGTACTATCATTACTGATTTACCCGGTAACGCGTCTAAGGCCCTATAGTGTGTCCGGGAATTTCAATTGTCAATCTTTTTTTTGGGGTAATGTGAAATATGCACATGGAAACCTTTCTAAACCGGACACCGAGATAATATATGTGATCTCATTTTAAGAACAGTTTCTTGGTAGCGCATCTCAGATAATAATGCATGTTCATGATTGCAAAAATAATTATTAGTATGTCCCAGAGTGGTTATATGCCTGATTTACAGTGGAACAGGGCGTCCGGTTTAGAGAGGTTTCACTGTATGTATACTAAATTAGTACATGTATATACCGTCCGTATGCTCATTTTAATTTCTGTGTACATTTGAAGGAGCCAGTGGAAGAAGTATGGAACGCTAAATCTACATAAACTCAAATAATTATTGCTATTTAGAGCTAACATTAACTACTTAGAGCTAGCATTAATTATTTCAGTTGATGTAGAGTTGACGTTCCTGGAACGCCAAATCTACATAAACTCAAATAATTAGAGCTAGCATCGATTATTTATAGCTAGCTCCAAATGATTTAGAGAGGGATTCAAATGATTTGGAGCTAGCTCTAAAATATTAATGCTAGATCTGATTTGGTGTTCCATAAAGACGGATGGAGTTAAACTCCTTCTTCCCGACTGACTCCTTCAATTTACGATGTGACATCCGCTAGTAAACCATGTATCTACGAGTCACGTGGCCTCAGGGCGTGGACGTGTAGGTTATACATGCGCAGAGAGATCAATTGGACTAGCTACTACTGTAAGGTACATGGTGACGTGAGACCTGTCAATATACGGAGATATATGTCACTTTCACCCAGGAAAACGTGATTGATTGGTTGGTATGTTACATGTAGTTTACTACTGCGACGATCGAGCGCGCGGAAGGTGTTTTTGATGTGTGTACATTCTGAAAAAATGTACTTGTGGATTTATTAAATAAAGTGTATTATTGGAGAACAAAATCAACGGATGAATACAGTTGCGCAGTAATTGAACGTGCAATCAATTGTAATATATTGTAATTGTGATATATTTGAAGCATAAAAAGCATTCAATGAACAACCGGTGATCTATCGATATTTAGATGTAATATGACATCATGTTTAAGCAATGGCTGTACAAATATTCTAATCTCGGTGGAACATAGTCAATGCTCTTTCAGTAATTGATCACATTATTTGCCACATACATCGCTATAGAAGGTATATATTTGCATATGCAGGTTTCCTAAACACCAATTAAGATACTTTAAATGCCACAATGTTGTCAGAGTCAATGAATGTATTTTCCATGTCCGTTTGCCCCGATAAGCTGTGGGCGCTATATAGAGAATACCAAGCTAGTGTCTTTTGATATTAAGTTTATCAGGCAAGACTAGGAAACGCGTAGGAATTCCGAGTCTAGCAGAGGAATTGCTACCGTTTCAGAGCCGAACCTGATAAACTTGATATCAAAAGACAGTAGCCCGGTATTCTATTTATCATGTAACATTTTATGCTCGAAAATGACCACAGATGATGTCGTTATCTATGGACAAAACGCGGTCTTGTTTACGTTGCGTCATTACACTTACGTCACGTAAGATATATGTCACTTTCACCCAGGAAAACGTGATTGATTGGTTGGTATGTTACATGTAGTTTACTACTGCGACGATCGAGCGCGCGGAAGGTGTTTTTGATGTGTGTACATTCTGAAAAAATGTACTTGTGGATTTATTAAATAAAGTGTATTATTGGAGAACAAAATCAACGGATGAATACAGTTGCGCAGTAATTGAACGTGCAATCAATTGTAATATATTGTAATTGTGATATATTTGAAGCATAAAAAGCATTCAATGAACAACCGGTGATCTATCGATATTTAGATGTAATATGACATCATGTTTAAGCAATGGCTGTACAAATATTCTAATCTCGGTGGAACATAGTCAATGCTCTTTCAGTAATTGATCACATTATTTGCCACATACATATTAATCCGACCAATGTAACGGCAATTTTCACTTCTTAGTCAGTACGTATTCAGTCGATACAGGGCAGGTTACCTGATAAATGAGCATACGGCAATATGATACAAAATGACACATAGGTTTTGCACTATCCGGCAGAAATTAACGGCAATACGATCCCGTGTTTCGCATTATTCAGCTTTGCATTACTGGTCACATAAATACCATGCCCGTACGCAGAGGGGGTGCGACGGGTGCGTACGCACACCCCCCCCCCCCCATTAACCCTTTACCACAGGCCTGTATAGTGGTATTGGAAAAAAGTATAGATCCAGATGAGCCGGCTCGTGACGAGCCGTCTCATCAGGATCTGCACTTTTTGCAAGCATTTTCATCATGTTGAGAACAAAAACACCACATGTTCATAAATGGACTGGTATGAAAATTATTTTGTGATAATTGGATTGGTTGCAAAATTAACATAGCAAACGCCATTCCAGTTACTTAGGGGTGAAACGGTTAATCTGCCAAGGTCTGTCCGTGGATGTGCACAACAATGTTTAGCCCTTCGCGCCGTCGATAACGCACCCCGTAAATTAATTCCTGCGTACGGGCCTGAATACATAGCATAGAATACAATTTGCCATGTAGCCACACCGTAGTGTTTATTGGAGAAACAAAAAACAACCAAACACCGTTTGATGTTCGTTAACATGAATAATTATGGAGAGGCTGTCACACTGATACGTGTCGGAATCTTCGTGATCTCACAAACCCCATCAGCATAGATACAGACGGTATTTCCCACCCCGACAACGTGGTCAAATATGTTCAGCAAGACAACATGACTCCATGTGATATATGGCATGTAACATGACCAGACGTTGTCAACTCTGGCCAGTGTGCGCAAGTTCCGTGTGGCCGGATGACAGCAGCGGATGAGCAATGTGTGAGGGACGGTCGCTGATTGATGGACGGCCATCTTCGGTTTTATTGAGGTCACGCAGTCGTGGTGTTGTCACCGAATGTAATTCCTCCCGTACATAGGAGCGGATCCAGGATTTACATTTCTCATTAAAAGTGTATGTTGTTACCACTCTGTTGAACCGTCTCGACGAGACCTTTCCAAGTACAAAATGGGTTAAATGCACCGATTCATAATTCCTCCCGTACACCTACCAGGCGCGCATCCAGGATTTCGGGTTAGGGGGGGGGGGGGCGTAACTATTTTGCAATACTTGACTATATTATCGAACGAGCTATAGCTCGTTCGATAATATAGTGAAGTATTGCGGGATAGCGCTAGGGGTCCGGGGGCATTTCCCCCCGGAAAATTTTGGAAATCTACATCGCATTTCCTGCGTTCTGGCGCATATTGGAGCAACAATATTGACACTGTCAAAGTATGTTTAGACATGATTTTTGATTGAAAACATTTACATTTTTAAACAATAAGAAAACGACCGAAAAATGCATGGAATACATGGCACATGGCATGCAACGTGCTTTGTAACTTGTAAAAAATATTTACTCGGCGAATTTTAGGTGGGGGGGGGGGGTGAGCGCCGGGTCCGCCCCCCTGAATCCGCACATGCCTACATTGGAATGCCACATAACATATACTTGATTGTAGTACATGTATATGCATTCATAAATAAACAACATTTCATTCACTGAACAATTATTCAATTTGAGAACTCTACATTTTGCTGTTGATATAGTGATTTTTAGCTATATTCCGCGGTACTACTTTCTTTCAATGATGTAGATTATATGTCCCTATGAACTGCAAATATACACGTAACTCGTTTCATTTAAGAGCTACACGTGCACGTACACCATGATGAACTTTGCTTATCACATGCATATTATTTTGTAAAAGGAAAACATAAATTACAAACATCATAGCGGTTTTGGTTAAAGGATATTACTATTAATTACTATAGATCTATGTGTATTCGTTATTTTATATTTAATATTCTAGTACATGTATTACTCACGCACTGTGTATTACTGGGAATTGTCTTTTTTCAGCGACTTTATTTGAATACATGATCAACTCCTGCATATACAAATTCCAGCTACTGCGATACATAATTACATATATTAGGCTTTTACATATGAAACACGCCATGTGATGTTGTACCTTCGGACATCTGCGTAATTCCATGAAATACGTTTACAAAATGTACAATAATTTCCGTAAATGGCGTCAAAAGTTGACAAAATTTCCAGAGTACATGTGGAATTATATTCCACATGTACTCTGCAAATGTTGTCAACTTTTGACTTTATTTATGAAAACTGTTGTACATTTTGTAAACGTATTTAATGAAATTACGCAGATGTCCGAAAGTACAAAATCGCATGACGTGTGTCATATCATTATGTGTTTACATATGTAAGCCGATCCGTTGATACATCCAGGAATACTAGTAGGCATGCAAACTCGTGTTGTTAATGTGACCTTTTGGAATAGTATTATTGCAAATAATTACTCGCCATTAATGCGACAAATGCCGTGTCTTTAATGCGTGTCCATGTATATTGGTAGCGGGAGTATTATGAGTATGGTATACAGCATTGCCATATGAGATATTAGTCAGACTTGTCAGTGTTTGTTTTTAAAGCTTTAAAGTTCAAGGACAATATATACAACAACAATGACACTGTTTAGATGCTGCTGATAGGGAGTATGTATGCACATACCACACACATGAGCGTGTGATGACACTGAAAGCAGAAATGCAGGGCATGCATATACAGTTCAAGGATACTAAAAAGTGAAGACACGTTTTATTCCGGGTTATAATTACGGAAATTATCAAGAACCACGACTCAGCTGAATTCCAGGCAATGATGTCTATTGCTGTCAAAGCCAGAACTTGCATTAAGGCATGCACGTGTGCTGTGTTGTTACTATGCATGTTGCTAAGCAACGCATGTGGATTTAACGTGGATACGAAGAACGTGCAGATATTCCGCGGACCGGATGGGATCTACTTCGGATACTCTCTCGCCATGTTACGGAACCAACAGGGAAGCTGGTAGGTGATTTCATCGGTTCTTGAAGAACTGTTCATATTCGATGTGTTATGGGTTTATTTCGGCATATCTGGTGGTTTGCGTGCATTGTTACCAACTTACATCACCTCCAGCGAGCTACACATATAAGTACGGTAATTTACAAGGTGAGAAACGGAGCTTCTACCCGCGTACGTTTTTAACACTTGTGGGTAATTTGACAGTATAAAAAGGGTCCGAAAGTTCGGAACGGTGAATGTGTAGATAATTGGCGATTTCTGTCGTGTGTAATGATTGAGCATTAATAGTTGCACACAACTATGTAAATTACACAAAACCAACGAAATCCACCCACATCTACCCAAAATCCACGAAAACACCCATATGATACCAACATACTGACCATCTGTGCAAACACTTGTGCATGGGTGATTATTCTCTATATGCGCGGTGTGACTGTTGATCAAATAGCACACCCCTATTGGCCTATATTGCTTGTTAGAAGCATGACGGGTGTTTCATTGATGGAATTGCGAACAGTGTAGATCCTGATCAGACTGTGCGGATGCACAGGCTGATCTGGATCTACACTGGTCGCATAACTCATAAGCCCCATTTCTCCAGTCACAGCCACATACTTGTATCCAGTCTAGCTTATAACGCCTGCCTGGAGTAATGAGAATTGCGGTATCTGTGGGCAGTCTAGATGCTGGACCACGACTGGAGAAGTGAGTGTACTGTTGTGTCACATGTGGCCAGTTCACGGCTACCAAACACTCCCGCGGTTCTATCGACAGCCCTTGTAAGTGACTATCACTGTGACTGGAACATTATATATAATGACATGCTTAGTCAGTCTTGTTTCTGAGCTTTCAGCACATTCCTGCAACTTGATATTAGGAATTTCACTACAGGTTATTCGCACAGGTTGAAGTAACGGACCAACGTCTATAAATACATTAAATATACATAAAAGTATCAATAAGTGGGATAAAATGTGTTGAACAAAAAGTTTACTCCCTGTTAGAACACAATACTGTGTTATAACAGAGAGTAAAAAAAAGTTTAACTTACTTTTTTCTTCACTTATTGATACTTTTAGGTATATTTAATGTATTTATAGGCCTTGGTATGTTACTTCAACCTGTGGTTATTCGCTATATCAATGGCTAATTCGCTTAGAAATGAAAAGCCGCCAACATATGCCCTGGCCAAACTGTATGGTGATCTGGGACTACGACTCGTCCTACAGTAATTTTATTTTTAGCCTCGATGCAATGTGTTTCGCCCGACCTTTCGAGAGGTATTAATTCAAGGTGTATGATCACGTGGTTACAACAAAAAGAACGTCGCCCACTCCAAAGTAAGTATTATTTGATAGTTTCTTTAATATGCAACGGATTTTGATGAAATATGGCGCACAAACGCGTCGTCATGAGCTGCATTTGGTGGTCTAGGGAGTTTGTCACAAACTTATGTCGTTTTTGCGAAGAATCGATTTCCGTGTCGGAGACACGGAAATCGATTCTTCGCAAAAACAACAGAAGTTTTGGCGAAAATACAGAGACCACCAAATGCAGCCTAACAAGACGCGTTTGATGAGCCATATTTCATCAAAATCCGTTACTTAATAAGGACACTATACAAGAATACGTACTTTGAATCGGTACGTGTTGTTGTTGTTAGTACCACGTGATCATACACCTTGTAATTGTGCTTTATCACATCTTTGATACATTTTCGAGTTTTGTTTCTGCATTTACACTGCACATTTGCAATGTATGAACATGAGTATGTGATAACACAGTACGTTAGATCACGTTCGTCCGCATGTACGATCGATAATCCAAGCTCGCGGATTATCTCCTCCTACATGCGGACGAACCGTGATCTAACTGCGGCTTAGAAAACATACACTGTGTCCTTGAGTAGAAACTTGATACGGTATGCGTTTTATGCTCTCGACACCTCACTTGACAGGGATATGATATACTATTATGAACGCAAAACTTATTCAATATAGTATACTTTTCATATTTGAAAGAACCTACATGTATTCTCGAAACATGCAAAAAAAGACCGAATAATATATATTTTTTTCATTTTCATTTTCAACTGACGTATTTTTTTCTTCAATGAAGCATGTATGATGGAATACAAAGTGTAATATACTGTGGTACATGTATGGTGTAATATTACATATTAATATTACGTTATGCTGATTTATTAACATATTATTGAATGAAGGCATATTCATTTGAAAGCGCATTTACATAATGTGTGTACACTGTACGTATATAAAATATGTTCAGCGATATCACATTGTGTATAAAAAAAACAGCGGCTCCAGTAATAAAGTACAATTTGTAACTATTCCGATTGTTTCATGTACGTTGTAAACTTGACATTTTACGGCGTGTAGTGATATCGCCCGCTGGCGATTTACTACGGAACCACGCGGAAGGAAGGACGGGAATATTTTGACGTATCCACAAGTGTGTCGTGTGATGAATGAATGTAAATAAACAACGAGCTGGTCCCATGTATTAACTGTTATACGCGCCTATGCCTGCTTGTTGAACGATTGTAGCACAGCGCAGGACAGCCTTTCACATTTGATGGGAACGAATTGTTATTTCGTAGGAACTAATTGTTAAAGTGAGGGAATGAATTGTTAATTCGTGGGAACGAATTGTTAATTCGTATACAAAAAAATCTACGTCCCCTGCGGGGCTCCGTATGGGTCAATATGGAAACTGGAAACAAAATTGTGAAGAACCCGATCCGCTTAAACAGTCACGCCTTCGGATTAGGAATTGGATACGTTTGTTTTATAAGTTTTATTTCGTGGGAACGAATTAATAAACAAAAATCCATGTCCCCTGCGGGGCTCCGTAGACCACTGCATAGTGACAATGGTGACAATGGTGACAATGGTGACACTGTACTAGTAAATATACTTATACGAGACATAGAGTTTATTCAACTACCATTTTGAAATACCGGATTTTATTTCCCGAGACATCTGGAAATTGTCGGATTTACATATGTCAAGGGAAATACATTTTGCATTTCAAAATGGTAGTGGAATCAATTTATTTTTGTATGCTCTTCGAAAAATGTCAAATTTGCTATTAGAACAGCTTATAACGTTAACAAAATAGACACTTTTGACGCTAGCTTATGAATTGTTTCTTTGCTGGAAATGGCGTCCATACGTTACGTCAATTACGTCTCTCCAGAATCACGGTAAATCACTGTGCAGCATGTAGTGTAGGAATTTACCGGCCAATGCCGTAGGCAGTCTTTTCCCGTCTACAGCCAGAGTACTCATACTATGAACCACTACTATGAGATTTAACATGATTCCTGAAAATATAATCCCCTATATACAATCTTTCTGGACATTCAAGTAACAGCCACCACTTTTGCCATAATGTAAGGGATTGAAAATAATCATACGCTAACCAGCTTCAAAATCGGCGGTTTCCTCTGTAACGCCCTCGTGATCACCACTTGGGGCTTGTTTAACTAAACTTCGTACGACTAAAATGTTCGTAAGTGCAAACTTATGATAGTCTGGAAATTTCACATACCACTGATTTCTTCTAAACAATTCAATAAATGTTAATCCATCAATGGAAATTTCCGGACTATTTAAACGGGCCTCTCGAGTGTATATAGTTTAACGAACACTTCATACACTGCCCAGCCATATCCAGCAGACGGATTATTTATCAAATTCATGTATAAGTTAGATCACGGTTCGTCCGCATTACGAGGAGATAATTATCGCTCGTACATACGGACAAACGTGATCTAACTTATTTATCACATCCTCATGCACATACCTTGCACACGAGCTGTGTTAATTCAGAAACAACACCCGGAAATGTGTCAAAGATGTGATAAGGTGGTAATGGTATTCAGCAGTACAACCTATGGTGGCACATTTCTGCCATCCACACAACGTGATAGCTAAGTCGTCTTAACTACATAATTATCCCGTCATGACGTCTTACTAACTGGTCAAAACGAGATAAATTGGACGCGGTAACTAACACGAAATCTTGTCATAAACGTGATACTGCGCACTAGTGACATCGATTTGTATTTTCATTTCTACAAAGTTTCACGTCGAATAAAGACAATATGACTTAACACAGTTTATTCCGTCTTGACCAGTCAGTAAGGCGTCTTGACGCGATAGGTGTCGTGTCAAAACGAGTTACTAACTGATGAAGACGAGATAAAATGTCATGAAATCAATGTCATTAGTGGGCAGAATCACGTATTTACGAGATTTTGTGTTAGTTATCGCGTCCAATTTATCTGGACGCGATAATTATGTAGTTAAGACGACTTATACGGTGTATTAAGACGACTTAGCTATCACGTTATCACGTTATGTAGATGGCAGAAATATTCCACCATACAAATCAGGATTTAAATCACGTATTTCAAACTGATACAGGGCTCCAGATAAGGAATTAGTAATTGAGTATTGTCACTCCATCATTTCGGAAGCAATTGGGTATTTCAAAATTTTACTTGGGTAAAATAAAATCACAGTACTGTTTACACATCATCAGACCGCACTTATTCAATAGTCTGCTTCTAAATGAAAACATATCTTGGCATTTCATTATAATTGTCTCCGTGGGTAAAACATGCTATATTTGTGGTCTGTTTATTGTTTTCTGCAGCATGATAAAGGTACCACAAGTTTTTCATTGGTTTTTGATACTCACTACTTCTGATTTCAATTGGGTTTTTGGAAATTTGAATTGGGTAGTTAAACAAATTCGCACCTTATATGGAGCTCTGCTGATAGTTGTACGTTTATAATTCCTTGTAGCGTAGGCTTATACACACACTTATAGTACGGTTTTGCTTGTAGGTTGTTGGTTGGAGCACCGAAGTCGTTCGACCCTCTCCAGCAGGGGGTTACCAACCCTGGCGTACTGCTGCGCTGTCCGCTAGGTGCCGCCACGTCCACGTGTGAGGAGGTTGTCGTGGATACGACAGGTCAGTGATTGGTTACTGCCAATGTCGCCATTTATCCACTTGTTTTTGGTTAATTCCCATCGTAATATCGTAATCGACATTAGACAGTTATTTCATTCATTGTTAGAACCATAACGACACTATTTTCCTGAAATTCACTAGCATATTAAATGTTAAGTTGTGATTCGTCAACACACCTTCCCCTGCAACATTGTATCTGTATACGTCTTATACTGTGGACAAGCACATACACAATCAGGATAAACATTGTGTGCAAGGGAGATAGCTCCAAAAGTACAGGCCAACAGGCTTTTATATCTGTAGCTTATTTCACCAACATTGCAAAGTATACTTATCTAGCAAAGTACACTTTCAGGGAGAAATTTTAATTTAATGATAAATTTATTAATTTTTATTATTCTGAATTTATTACATTATCACAGCCATTTTGGCTGTGATAATGTAATAAATTCAGTATAATAAGTCTGCATACGTTTAATCATCAAATATATGCAGTCGTTAAGTTCTATATGACATAATGCATTTCGGGAAAAATAAATGATTACTCCCTCAAAGTATACTTTGCTAGATAAGTATACTTTGCATTGTTGGTGAAATCGGCTACTGGATGTTCGAATATGTGGCACATCATGAAAAAATAGTCCAATATGTTTACCATCAACAGGGTGCACATTGTGTCATAAGGAGATAACTGTAAATGTACAAACTCACACAGTAATCTGTCATGTACGAAGCTTGTCGCCATGTCGTGATGTACGCACGTATAAACATAGCTACAATAATTCGCCTCCGATATGTTATCTATGGCTACAATTTGACCTATTCAACAAATGTGAGCAACCGAAAGGCATACCCACACCTGTTGATGTTATGTCAAAATTTAGTAAACTGTATATTTTATACCTTTAAACAAATAATATTTGATGTATAACTATTAAATTGCCAAAACTAATAGAACAGGCTAATAATTTTCCAATGGAAGCCATCTATTCTCTAGTTGTTGTTCAACATCAACGAAATAAAGCTATCAAATTTGCAAGATATACATGTACATGTCAGATAAACACCTTGACATGGTAAAATAACCGATTTCTGCATGTGTATGTTCTTTATTAATAATATATTGATACAGCTTTGACAGTTTTATATCGCTAACATATCAAACACGCCGGATAACCGATTGCAAAAAATCATTCTTCCATGCGTTACCCTAAAGAGATGGGGTTAAATTGCTACCATCGCGAGAGGTATGGAGCGGGGTAGCAATTTTGTTTCTAGTATAAACAGTGTGTGACGAAGGCATGGACCGACGGACAAAGATAAAACATATACTTTGTTTAGATATGTATAATTCCAGCACAAACATATTTACACAATTCCCTAACATTTGATTGGTCAGTAGCAAGTCTCTGTCCAAAATTTATATCCCAGTAAACTCCCATGCCGAACTACTTTCCGTAACCGTGAGGCGCAGTTAAAATAATTCTTAAGAAAACGGAAAATAAACACATTTTCTTCATGAATTTATTTCAAATGCTGGAATTATAAGGAATGAATGGCCTTTTTGTGGAATTTATCGGGGATATAAACTTGGAAAGGTCGCGGGAATACTGGACGAGGCCTTCCGGCCTTCGTCCAGTATTCCCGCGACTTTTCCAAGTTTATACCCCGATAAATTCCACAAGAAGGCCATTCATTCCTATAATAAAGGCACACTAGGATACCACACACGATACCACATTTTCTCACACCAATTTGGTTTGTCTATTTATGTAGGAAACCGAATAGAGTCGGGCACGTTTTACGGAAGTCAAAAGATGTTTGAGCACGACAAGAATGACGAATGGTTGGGTGTGGCGTTGGACGTGTCGCCCAATAACGAACGGATAGTAGTAAGTAGGCCTCTTTATCTGCGATATTCATTATGCTCCGAGCTTTAGGAACACAGATTATGCAGTGGGCAGTTTTGCCACTGAACTTCCAATTCAGTACCCTTGGAAGGTTTTCTGGCATTGTATTTCAATGTATTCCTTTTTGATCTCCTGGCGCTCTTGTTTGTTGTAGGCTTCATGTGACGTATCCGCTGCATTCATTTTACATGTATATGTTAACCTATTTCGTATGTATCTATAATTATTGTGGAACCGTACACCGCACGTCGTAGAATACATCATCTGCCTGTTGAAGACTTGCAATTAGCTAGCTACGGACGGTACGGGAGTATATTGCAAGAGTTTCATTCGCAACCTTCCAGCCGTTATCCGTTCACTTACCATTGGGTGTTCACCAGGTGTGTGCCCACAGATGGAAGGACTCCAAGTTTGTAGCCCGGTCTGACCTGCTCTATATGAATGGACTGTGCTACGAGCTGAACTCCAATTTCCAACTTCCGGCCAGGCTGCTTCCCATCCTTGTTGACTACAATAGTCTGGTTCACACGATAGAGCGGTACCCGATCTGGGCGTATGGCGCGCTCGGTCAATCAGTACAGTACACCAAGGTAACAGGAATACACGTATTTTAATGATATTTAATTTTTGAGAATCGGTATTAATATTCCAATATTTTAAATGTATTTCTGCAAATGGATGAGTATTTATGTTTTCAATAACGGGAACATGAGACAGAACATATTATATATAAATTATAATTGTTTATACACTGTACATGTAAACTTGTTTTACAATGAATGTTTAACATTTATTTTTCAGTCAGGAGACTCTATTGTAATGGGAGCACCAGGATTGAATGACTGGCAGGGTAACGTACTTCTTATACTATATTACATTAATGATGGTTAAAACAGGCCTTTCAACACAATACTCAATTAATTGTTCATATTATGCTGTTACATTGTTATTATGCTCCAATGATGTACACAACTACATCGGTGAGTGGCAGAATGAGGCTAAGTTCATTTTGGACATAGCAGGCCCGTACGCAGCGTACGCACCCCCCTTAACCCGTTCAACACCACAGGCATGTATGTGGTATTGTCAAAAAGTGTAGATCCAGATGAGCCGGCTCGTGACGAGCCGTCTCATCAGGATCTGCACTTTTTGCAAGTAATGTTCATAATTTTGAGAACAAAAACACCTCATGTTCATAAATGGACTTGTCTGAAAATCATTGTGTGATGATTGGAATGGGTTGCAAAATTAACATATCAAAATCCGTCTGTCCGTGAATGTGCAAAAAAAACCAATGTTTAGCCTTTCGCGCCGTCGATAACGCACCGCCCTAAATTAATTCCTGCGTACGGGCCTGCATAGAACTCCTTCCACTGACCTCAAGTTGATATATGTTTGGTAATTTTCGATTACATCTACAGTCGCCTTTCATGTCAATTATGTGATTTGAAAATATTCAGATGTGAAAGCAAAATGAAGACATCTCTGATAATCGCCGAGCAAAACTGTCCGAAAAGATAAAGCTATTAGTACTGATTGTATTTTATGTTGCAGGCGGATTTGTTATAGAAGACAACCTACGGAGAAATTTTACCGCCGAGCCCATGTACAGTCAACGGGATAATTGGATGATAGGTACAAAACAACTAAATGTGTTTAAACTATCTTTTGCTACTTGAAGTTGGTGGAACCGAATTCTTGTTTTACTTTTAGAAAGATTCATACTGCCATGTCTAAGTAGTTCGTCTCTGTACTGCTAGCCTATGTGATACGGCTTTCATTAAGTTGTTCGTCTCTAGTCTATTTTTCTGGTTGCCATATCTGGAATCTTGAACAATATCAGAGACGAACATCTCAAACAAAAATGAATATAAAATATATTAAAAGAATCCGCTTCAATTCCGCAAACCCCGTGACTGAGAACCAACGTACTTATTTCATGGCCTTATGTAAAAACAAGAAGAACGAACAATGCTACAAGTCATACGTAACTAGAGAATAGTAGGTTAGTGCCGTGAATGGGAAAATATCTGGCAAGGCTTAGGGAACGGGATGGGCGAGGCTCTGCCGAGCACATCCCGTTTCCGTGCCGCGCCAGATATTTTTTTCCCATTCACGGCACTAACCTACTATTCTGCTTTAAAATGCAATACAAATAACCCCTGCCACCGCACATATTCATACGCAGTGATTACAATGTAGGTCGTATTGACTGGGTATCAAACATGTTTCACTGCACATACGCACTGTGTTGACGGATAAAGTATACTATGCAGAACCATGTACAGTGGAACCTCTCTAAACCGGACACCAAGAAAACACCGGTTATCTTATTTCTGATGACTTTCTTGGTCATTTGTCTCTTTGATAACGTCTGTTCCTGATCGCATAGCACACAACTATGGCTCAGAATGATCAAATTCCGGACTTACAGAGAAACGTCTCTAAGCCGGACACTCTGGGACCTCCCAGGGTGTCCGGTTTAGAGAGGTTTCACTGTATCTATTTGCAATTGTGATCCATGAAATACTATGAAAAACTATTTTGTTTGGAAATTGACTCCGAAACCTAGCTAGATAGCTTGGAAATGATCTAACTAAGAAAACAAAAGTTAAATTTTAAAAATCGGTCCAGTATTTCTGAAATTCTAAAAAATTTCCCCATGTTAAATGCCCATAGATATCTTCACTCCGTGAAGATGTCTATGGGGATTTAACATGGGGAAATTTTGTTTTCGCACTAAAATCAATATTTGACCAAATTTCACGAAATAAAAAGAAGGCTCATTCTTAAATTTTCCTGTAATTTAATATTATCAAAAGAAATCTTGTTTTTGAATTGTTTATATAGCCGTAAAATTTGGGCAGCTTTCGTGAAACTGACAGTAGATATATTGGTAGTTGCATTAATAATCACATAGTATATTACTTGGTATGTCGTTTCAGGTTATGCTATTACCACGGCAAACTTAATCCGAACTACCGCCAACTATATAATTGCCGGTGCTCCCAGAGCAAACCTCAACGGATCGGTAAGTGGCTATGGGATTATGGGGATATTTTCTTCTCATTCCAGTTTGTTGAACAAGTAAGAACGAACGAGATGTGTTGTCACAGAATTATGACAGGGATACGATATAACGAGAAATACATCCGTTGTATATACATCTTTCGTTCATTTGTAGACACACAAAGCTCCAGATAAGCAATTAAAATTGCCAAAAACCCAATTGAAATCAGAAATAGCGAGTATAAAAAAGCAATACCAATGTTATGGTACCTTTATCATGCTGCAGAAAACAATAAACAGACCAGAAATATAGCATATTTTTATTATTTTCTAAGAGACAATTCTAATGAAATGCCAAGACTTGTTTTTATTTCGAAGCAAACTATTCAATAATTGCTGTCTGTTAATGTGCAAACAGTAGTGTGATTTTAATTTACCCAATTAAAATTTTGAAATACCCAATTGCTTAAGAAATGATGGAGAGACAATAATCAATTACTAATTCCTTATCTGGAGCACTGGGTCACACATAACATGTACATAAGATTTCAGTTTATTATAAAAGAAGATTGTCTATTACTGTCGCAGAATAAATTTGATGCATATTTGCACTTCCGACTCCCTTGGGAAAAGCTAAGACATGCACATATGCAGCTGCAAAAGAGGACACTCATACATACATTTACACATGTAAAGGTTTGAAATCACGAACTACCCGGTCATATACAGTTAACAAACAATCAAGTCATTAGTTCTGAATTATATTCATCAAATATTGCATGCTTCCACTAGTATTATTTTGATGACCCTTGGTGGTCGTTGTTCACGACTGTCATCTAAAAAGTTACACCGATTGTACCCATTTCTTGGTATTAAGCTTGTCCCCTTCTACACCAAATGGCATTTAAGCCGGTGCTCGGAGGCATTTGCTATTGTGATACTATTATTATAGTCAATGACGTTTCTGGCTTCATGTTTGGCAATTATCATGGATATCTTGATTTCGCATTGTAGTTACAAAATCGTATTTACAGACTCAATAGATTTTAGAGATCATTCTTAATTTCACTTTCTTTCAAATGAAAAAGAATACTAATTTTTAAAGGACACTGTTTATTGACAATAACGTAACACAATAACGTAACAAAACACCCTTTTCCGATTGATTTTGCATTGCAATCATGTTGATTGATGGTTATTCTCATATTACTTGCCACTTGCACTACATGCACATACGTAATAGTGTATAATGGTGTGTGTTCTTTCTATTGCAGCTTGGGAGCTATTTTGGTTCCGTGTTGTGTGCAGCAGATTTCAACGGAGACAACCTGGACGACTTACTAGTCGGAGCTCCTCTGTATTCATCCAACAACACGGAGGAAGGTCGAGTGTATGTTTACATCAACAAAGGAATGGTATGTAAATTGTTTGTATGATATTTAATAATATTGTATCGCATAAGTATGCATATTAACCCATTTCAGTCTAAGCATACGATTTATTTCGTAAAAATCTCATTATTTGGTTTATTTCTCCATGAAGGTATATATTGTTACCACTCATTTGAACCGTCTCGTCGAGACGGTTCAAAAGAGTGGTAATAACATATACTTTTGAGATGAAATGAAGAAAATAGGGATTTTTCTCATAAAAGTATCATACTACTATACGTGTATCCCGTCTTTAATGGGTTAATAACGCTTACAGATCGGTCAAACCGTATGCTAATCTGTCTTCACAAAAAAGCAGTCCAAAGTCTATCCCCACCACTTTGCTCGTACATTGGTACTAAGCATTCAGGATGATGTATGCATGTACTTTATTAATGCATTTACTACATATTTTACGGTAGAGAGTATACGTACATATACAGGTGTACATTTATATTGATGTACATGTAGTACCATGTTCAGGCGCGGATCCAGGATTTCGGGTTGGGGGGGGGGGGGGTAGGCGTAACTATTTTGCAATACTTGACTATATTATCGAACGCGCTAGGGGGGTCCGGGGGCATTCCCCCCTGGACATTTTTTGAAATCTACATCGCATTTCCTGCGTTCAGGTCCGCCCCCCCCCTGAATCCGCCCTTGATGTTGTCCATTAACTAAACACAGTAACGACATTTATTAACAAAATAGTCCACTATGTTACAAACAAAAGCAATATAAGAAAGAGAAGACCTATATAATGCATATATTTATAGGTCTTCTCTTTATTAAATTACCGTATATTCAGGTGTGACTAAACAAATGGGGCTTATGAGTTTAGCGACCTGTGTAGACCGAGAATCTGCACACGTTGGCATGTCATCAATGAAACATCCGCCATGCTTCTAACAAACAAAATGGATCGGTATCAAACTACAGGAGTATGCTATTTGACCAAGAGCTACCCTGGTCACAAAATTAATTTCTCCAGTCACAGCCACATATGATGTTTCAGCTGAAGTTGGAGAAGCAGGCCGGTGTGCTGAACGGCACATTGTCCTCCCAGGCTCGGTTTGGTAGCGCTATCGCCAACATAGGCGACATCAACAAGGATTCGTTCAACGGTACGTTATTGTGCTGTATTACATGCTGCCCTAGTGATTTACCATGATTCTGGTAGGATTTATTTCCTTGAAGGAACTATTTACTCCTAGACGTTCGAGAGACGTAATTGACGTCATGTTTGACGTCATTTCCGGCGAAGAAACAATTAATACGCTAACGTCAAAATGACAGCGTTATAAACTGGTCTAAGATTCACATTTTTCTAAGAGCATGTAATATACAATTTATTCCATTACAACTTTGAAATACCGAATTTATTTCCCTTGACATCTGTAAATCAGACAAAGAAACTCGTGCTCCACACTCGTTTCCTTATCGGATTATCAGATGTCTCGGGAAATAAATCCGGTATTTCAAAATGGTAGTGGCATAAATTCTATATAATTGTCATATGAATAAATATTCGTCTTACCATATGCTTGCCCCGCTATTGCGAACAGGGACCGTGGCCTCAGACACGTTTTTCATGAGTACTAACATGTATACAGTTTTGTTCAAGTCGACATGACAACAGCATCAGTAGCCGATTTCGCCAACATTGCAAAGTATACTTTTCTAGCAAAGTATACATTGAAGGAGTAATCATTTATTTTTCCCGACATATTATTTCATATAGAACTAACGACTGCATATGTTTGATGATTAAAAGTATGCAGAATTATTATACTGAATGTATTACATTATCACAGCTAAATTGAAAAAACTCCCTCAAAGTATACTTTGCTAGAAAAGTATACTTTGCAATGTTGGTGAAATAGGCTACAGCTCGTAAGAACGTTTGACCGACTATAACGCACGACCGCAGGTCATGTGATTAACCGGGATTGAACTATGCTGATCGTACTGTCAGATTTGCTGACTGGACGAATTTAGTGAACGTACACAGCGATTAATAGCACGTCCCAATTCCTTGTCTTGTTTACAATATCGCACCAACGGCAATGCTTGTGGAGATGACAATTGTCCACATCATGACTTCCATTTATCATAATACGATACCTTGCCTCAATCGGTGGCCCTATATGAGCTATATATGCCAACCCAAATATGATATCCGACGGCCTAGGTATGTCCTGGCGACCTGGTACATGGGACACACCCCATGATGTGATTTTGCACCTTCTGACATCTGCGTAATTTCATGAAATACGTTTACAACATTTTAAGTAAATGGCGTCAAACGTTGACAAAACTTTCAGAGTACATTCCGCATGTACTCTGCAAATTTTGTCAACTTGTGACATTATTTAAGAAAAATATTGTACATTTTGTAAAAGTATTTAATGAAATTACGCAGATGTCCGAAGGTACAAAAGCACACTTTGTGTGTCTCATATATTCTCTGGTTTCAGACGTTGCCGTTGGGGCGCCGTACGAGGCGGAAGGCCGGGGTAGTGTGTACATATATAACGGATACGCCGACGGTGTGTGGCCAGTGTTCACCCAGAGAATCGCCGGAGCGGATATAGATACGGGTCTGCGGGCGTTCGGGGCCGCCATTACACCGCGATCTGTAAACCCAGGCAGCGGTATGTTCATGTATTCTAGAGATCGTGATTAACTAATACTGATTTTGTGTTTTATGTCATATTCGCTTTACATTGAAACCTCGCTAAACCGGACACCTTGGGAGGTCTCCAGTGTGTCCGGTTTAGCGAGCTATCGCTGTAAATCAGGCATTTGATTATTCCGAGCCATAGCTGTGTGGTATTCGATCACGAACAGGCATTATCATCTGCGATAAATGAACATGAAACCCAGCGAGCATAGATCATTTTCAGCCAGTGAACTCTTTTCTGTTGTCTAGAGATTGTTCACCATGTTCACTGGGCATTTTACTGGAGATTTCTCTGGCCGAATGGCAGACCTGTTACTGATCCAGCTGCACCGATGTGCGAACCGTTCTGTATCTACATTTGTCGCATTTGCTTTAACCGTTTAATCGTTTATATATTTGACACGATTGTTCTTGCATCAATCCCATATAAATGGATATACGTGAAAGGCATACATTGTATTTTGTTTGTGCACATGTTCTACTCTTTGGCTTGATGAGTGCCCTCATCATTTTTACATTGCATTTTTAGGAAACACGTTGGGTGGTATTATTATTTATATATTTAGCAACGCAAATAAAGGACTATCATTCGCGAAATCGTTCGTTTACTACTCATTCGTGGAAAAAATCAGCCCATACGTTTATTACTTTTGCTTGGTTTAAGATGTTCAGTAATCTGACCAGTTTCAGGATGGTGTTAAAATCCCATTTATTTCCCAGGGGTGCTTCGATCTCCATCTTGTTTTCAATTTTTATTGTAGATTTCGCGGTGGGCGCGTTCATGTCAGACCGGGCAGTGTTACTGCGCGTGCGGCCCGTGGTGTCCATGCAGACGATGGTGTACGTGCGGCCGGACATCATCACCAAATCCACGCCCAACCTGGACGTCGTCGTCTGCTTCAAGTACACCGGCGACATCGCCAGTCTGCCGTCCGAACTTGGTATGCAGTCTTTGTTATATGTGGCTGTGATTGGAGAAATGGGAATTACGGGATTTGTGACCAGTGTAGCTCCTGATCACCTATATCCCGATAATGATCTCTGTTCCTTGTTAGAACCATGACTGGTGTTTCCTTGATGGAATGGCGGACAGTGCAGATCCGGATCTACGCTGGTTGCAAAACCCTTAACCCCCATTTCTCCAGTCACAGCCACATGTTCAAGGTTCTTTTATAAGTTCAACACGATTTGGATTTTCAACACCACGTTTTGGCATGTACGTTAAAGCCAACTGAAACGGAAATTCATTCAAAGACAATTATACTTCAGCTACAAATGCATGTGTTCCTGTCCATAATACATAATTTACCATTAACGAATGTTGTAAGAAGTTTCGTGTAGCTATGCAACCTGTCTATGGATGATTGATGATCACATTATGTTGTAGACAGGTGTCATAAGGGTGCCTAGCACCATATCAGGATACGGTTTTTCACTACTGAAATTGTTTAATGTAATTTCAGTGTTGGACGTATGGTATTTACAATTGTATTCCCGTGTAATTATGACCTTGCCGTTGAACGATGTAAACACCCACTCAATCAATCAGTCAATCCGTTGTAGACTCTGTAATCACGGTTGTATTCCGAGCTCCTCTGTCTAGTTAGTTATATAATGTCTTATGTTGCAGACCTGGACTATACGATGCTGGTGGACACAACGACGCCGGAGAATTCACTGCGGGCCGTCGTCGTCCCCGACAAGTTGCCACACGTGTCCAGGCGGCTTCGGACCAGGTTTGACGACTTCGTCTGTGACCAGTCAGTGCGCATATTTACACCGGTAAATATTACATAAATACTGCATCCCAGACAGGGTGACAGTGGATATTGTTAACCAGAGATGATAACGTAGACGGTGACCATAGCTGTTTCTTTTTGACAGTACAGTGAAACCTCTCTAAACTGGACACCCTGAGAGGTCCCCAGGGTGTCCGGCTTAGAGAGGGTTCACTGTAAATCAGACATTTGATCATTCCGAACCATAGTTGTGTGCAATGCGATCACTAACATACGTTATCACCGGAGATAAATGACCAAGAAACTCATTAAAATAAGATTCCATGCGTTTTCCTGGTATTTGGTTTAGAGAGGTTCCATTGTACTTTCTGGACCGCAGTAAAATATGTTAAATGCAGCAATATGAACAACAAAAACCAAAATTCATGGAAACACATGAAACAAAATTCTGACCACCGCGTATTAAGATAGTAGTGCCAAGTGATGGTACTAATACTGTAAAAGTACGTGCCAAATTAAGAAATTATAACTGTTTAAAACCATAAAAAAACAAAGCAATGCTATGGCAGTAACCACAATGTCTTCAACAGGAACGAGGAAATCTATATCATTGTATAACTAGGTATTAGGTCTCTGAATAAAACAATAAACGTACCGTACATAGACAACACTACAACACTACGTGAACTAATCATAACCTGCAAGAAAAGTAAACGTTACGAAAATCATACCGACTTTGTACGGTCTTTGTAAAGATTTAATCAACGGCTGCTTGCCCAATTACCGTTTAAAACACATGTATGTCTGACAAGTATGGGCTAATGGCCCTACGGGTCCCTCCCAGATTAAACACTATTCGGTTGTATCTGTTTCCAAGGAATTTAAGTATGTCTATATCTCTGCTGTTTCTAGTACCAGGACATCTGGCGGGATGTGGAGCTGGAGGTGCACTACGACCTTGCCCGTAACACAACGGCCCAGTGCCAGACCAACTGCCCTATACTGGAGAAATATAACGGTCACCGCCCCACCACCAGCGCCCAACACGTGTGGAAGAAGACGGTATGTATTATAGACCTTCATTAAACTTCGTACGACTTAAAACAGAATATACAAATCTGATTTGATTCCTATAAAGAACATTTTGTGCCTACTGTGTGTGCATGTACCTTTAACAGTACGAGTCCGCCAATACCACAATCAGCCGCGTTTTCATCAGTAGTTAGTCTGAACACGCTGCAGAAAAATTTGAATCGGACCAAGTTTAAACAACGTTCGATTCAAATTTCTCTGCCGAATGTTCAGACTCTAACTACACAAGTAATACACACTGCTAATTTGGTATTGGCTCACTCGTAGTGGTAACGGCTGGAACATGTAGCCGATTTCACCAACATTGCAAAGTATACTTTACTAGCAAAGTATACTTTGAGGGAGTAATCATTTATTTTTCCTGAAATGCATTATTTCATATAAAACTAACAACTGCATATATTTGATGATTAAAAGTATACAGAATTATTATACTGAATTTATTACATTATCACAGCCAAAATGGCTGTGATAATGTAATACATTCAGTATAATAAAAATTCATAAATTTATAATAAAATTTAAAATTTCTCCCTCATTATTAAAAGGAAGACACCGCAGTCGTATCGATGAACAATAAGATTTACCCGAGACCTCATGGGCGGCGCAATTTCTGCAGTGTAAACAATAGACCACGTGAGCCCATACCCTGGTATATCCTTACGCACATTATCAGTGAAGCTGTACTAGTCAGCTAACATCATGCATATGTTTCCTATAGCGTTTACATTTACATAGTTATTACATGTGTGTATTGTTATGTTTTATACACCGTTATTACAAGTACGGAAGCATATTTGGTGTAATAAAATATAAAACAAAATCTGTAATTTAAACATGAACGCACATGCTCATTAGGGATAAATGGCAACGGAATCGGCAATTTGTTCTGATCACTCGCTTTACAATGGAACATCTGTAAACCGGACACCCTGGGGACCTCCCAGGGTGTCCGATTTATAGATGTTCCATTGCAGTAATGACATATTGTAGATTCAGTACGACAAGCAGTGCGGCGACGACAACATCTGCGACACAGGCCTGGACATGAAGGTGTGGCCGCTGGCCAACAACGGTCAGTTTATCGTCTACGGCCAGAACAGGCGGCTCGAGGTGAAGGTGGGTGTGGTCAACACGGGCGAGAACGCGTACAATCTGCTCCTGGACATCGCCATTGTCGGCAACCTGTCGGCGGAACTCCGGGTGATGGAAACCGCCGGTACGTACCAGATATACAGAACCGCATACGTTTATCTGGCCAAGGTTATAACAGTTTATAATAGCAATGTTAACTCATACTCAAGAAATTTGATTGCTGCCTGAACCTGAATCAGCCAATCAAGCTGCTTGATTTCTATCGCGATACGATGTAGAAGTTAGTTCATAGAAGAGCTCGTATTTTATTTTGTTTTGTACTGGGTATGAAACAAAAACACCCATTTTCATAAATGGACTAGTCTAAAAATCGTTTTGTGCATGTTGGATTGGTTGCAAAATTAACATATCAAATTCCATTCCAGTTCATTAGGGATAAAAGAGTTAATAATACACCGATTCACTAATTGTTCATTGCGTTGCAGCTAACGTGATCGTCGACTGCGACCTGCTAGACCACGCCCATAAAGACGCGATAGAAACGGCGATATACCGCTGTCGGATCTGGAAACCGTATCCACTGAAGACGAATGGCGAGGTGGGGGGGGGAGGGGGTGGGGGGGGGGTGACCTTTCACCTGCTGGTACCGCTGGAGAACCACCTATCGCTGAATCACTTCGCCGCGAACTTCTCGCTGCGGACGGAGGCCGAGAATGACACGGTCGTGCTGAGGCAAATGTCCCTGCCAATCAAGACGGAATACGCATTTCGTATGGAAGGGTACGGTATTGTATGGTGGCATATTTCTGTCATCTACTTAACGTGATAACGTGATAGTCAAGTTGTCTTAAAGGTACATACCCACTCAGTAGGAACACACTGTTTTATAGGAATTAAATAAGTATATGATTTGTGTAACTATTTCAACAGTTCTAAAAATTACGAGTGCCCGCTATACATAATATGTATTGTATTGTAAAAATATTTTATTGTATTTAACATGTTCACTGTCATGCTATTCAATTTATCATGAAGATGAAGTTTTGCTAAGTAATAATATAATATCGTAAATTGAGCAGCTTCTGATGAGACGGCTCGAAAACGTTGAAAGTTGGGATGGGCCAAAAACAATAAGTTCTAAACTATATACATACATATAGTTTGGAACTTATTGTTTTCAGGCGCGGATCCAGGATTTCGGGTTAGGGGGGGGGGGCGTAACTATTTTGCAATACTTGACTATATTATCGAACGAGCTATGCTCGTTCGATAATATAGTCAAGTATTCGAGGAACGCTCGGTATAGCGCTAGGGGGGTCTGGGGGCATCCCCCCGGAAATGTTTTAGAAATCTACATCGCATTTCCTGCGTTCTGGCGCATTTTGGAGCAAAATTATTGACACTGTCACAGTATGTTTAGACGTTTAAATTTTGAAACAATAAGACAACGAACGAAAAATGCATGGAATACATGGCACTTGGCATGAAACGTGCCTTGTAACTTGTAAACAATCTTTACTCGGCGAATTTATGGGGCGGGGGAGGGGGGGGGGAGGGGCGCGCCGGGTCCGCCCCCACCCCCTGAATCCGCCCATGGTTTTGGCCCAACATTTAGTCCACATTGTTCATGTTTCTGGAAATACATGCTGCTGAATATATGCTATTTGTTCGGGCTATTCAGCTTTTCCATGGGTACACTACATTTTGTAGCTCGTTACTCAAACTTTTGAATGCCCATCTGACACCGCGGATTGCATTTTTGTGTCGATTTGAAGGCTCATTGATCACCTCTTGGCAAGTGCCAATTTGCGTGTGCCATGCTATTAGCATAGTACATTGTATGTTTCATGTATTTTCTCTTTGTATCTTTGATTAATTTTCAGTTTTTTGTGTATCGTGTTCTCTATTTTACTCACATTTGCCATTCAGTGGAACCTCTCTAAACCGGACACCCTGGGACAGGGTGTCCGGTTTAGAGAGGTTCCACTGTAATTAAGCACTCAATGTTCGATTTTTGTGACACAAACTACATTGAATGCCATCTAAATTAGACACAATGGGGTCACCAGGGTGTTCGGTTTAGAGGGGTTCCACTATACCATGTAACTTTAACTCCAGGATATCCGACCCAGAACAAATCACGATGGGTCTGGAGAAGGACTCGGACTCCTGGGTGCACGTGCAGCACCGACACTCAATCAAGAACCTGGGTCCGAGCCCCCTAGAGTCAGGTGCCGTTAGTGTCTACGTGCCGGCCATTGTACACAGACATGACGGGCTAGTTAAGGATATTGCTGTAGAGGTATGTTAACTGTAGCCGATTTCACCAACATTGAAAAGTCTACTTTTCTAGCAAAGTATACTTTGAGGGAGTAATCATTTGTTTTTCCTGAAATGCATTATTTCATATAGAACTAGCGACTGCATGTATTTGATGATTAAAAGTATGCAGAATTATTATACTGAATTTATTACATTATCACAGCCAAAATGGCTGTGATAATGTAATACATTCAGTATAGTAAAAATTAATAAATTTATCTTAAATTTGAAAAGTTCTCCCTCAAAGTATACTTTGCTAGAAAAGTATACTTTGCAGTGTTGGTGAAATCGGCTACCGGTCCGTACTTGTTGTCATTTCGTTGCTGTCCATACATATACATTGATTGCTACGTTGACTGATTTCATAAGAAACACCGGTCGTGAATTAAGTAAACAAGTTTTATGAATATCCTGTAGCCGATTTCACCAAAATTACTAAGCATACTTATCTAGCTAAGTATACTTTGAGGGAGTAATCATTTATTTTCCCCAGAAATGCATTATTTCATATAGAACTAACGACTGCATATATTTGATGATTAAATTATTGTACTGAATTTATTTCATTATCACAGCCAAAATAAATTTATCCTTAAATTGACAATTTCTCCCTCAAAGTGTACTTAGCAAGATAAGTATACTTTGCAATTTTGGTGAAATAGGCTACTGGTCAACACACATGACTGTCCGATTATGTTCAAACATCAATACTGTATTACTGTCTGTTTCACGAAAGCTGCCAAAAAAATAATAATTGGAAATTGACTCCGAAACCTGGCTAGATATCTTGGAAATGATCCAATGATCCAACTAAGAAAACAAGTTAAATTTTGAAAATCGGTCCAGTATTTCCGAATTTCTAAAAAAATTCCCCATGTTAAATCCCCATAGACATCTTCACTCTGTGAAGATGGATTTAACATGGGGAAATTGTTTTTTCGCAATAAAATCAATATTTGACCAAATTTCACGAAAAAAAAAGAAGGCTCGTTCTTAAATTTTCCTTTAATTTAATATTATCGAAACAAATATTGATTTTGAATTGTTTATATAGCCGTAAAATTTGGACAGCTTTCGTGAAACAGACTATAATCTAACGCGTTTTCTGTCCCTGTCAAATATTTGCTACACTTATAGTCTACTGTCTGTTCCACGTTTTGCTGCCGACAAACTTTTGACTATTAAACACATTAAATCTAAACAATATTTAAAAGTAAGTACTTTTTTATCAATAACAAAAGTCACCCTCCCCAAAAAACATTATTTGATGAAATTCCATCAGATATTGATTTTATTGCGAACAAAATAATTTCCTATGGGAATGTAACATGGGGGCTAAATTTATTTTATTTATTGACCGATTTTCAAAATCTAACTTGTTTTCTTAGTTATATCATTTCCAAGGTATCTAGCCAGGTTTCGGAGTCAATCTCCAACATTTTTGGGTTGTTTGATTCTCCTGGTCCTCCTCCTCCTCCTTTGCCCCCATGTTAAATTCCCATAGGAAAATCGTTTTTCGCAACAAAATCAATATTTGACGGAGTATAATTTGGAGAGGGTGACTTTTTTGTTATTGATTTAAAATATATTTTAGATTTAATGTGTTTGATAGCCAAAAGTTCGTCGGCAGCAAAACGTGGAACAGACAGTAGTGTATTATAATATTAATACCCTGTGCTATTACACTACAAGATATAGAGAATAGTAGGTTAGTGCCGTGAATGGGAAAAATATCCGGCAACTCTCAATAATTTCTTTATTTCTCATCAGAAGTATATGTTGTGACCACTCATTTGAACCGTCTCGCCGAGACGGTTCAAATGGGTGGTCACAACATATACTTTGGTTCCGAAATAAGGAACATAGATAGAGAATAGTAGGTTAGTGCCGTGAATGGGAAAAATATCTGGCAAGGCTCAGGAAACGGGATGGGCGAGGCTCTGCCGAGCACATCCCGTTTCCGTGCCGCGCCAGATATGTTTTCCCATTCACGGCACTAACCTACTATTCTATTTATCCCGTCAACACCTTCAAATGGCTGTAAAATGCAAAAATTGTATTGACTGGATATCAAAAATGTTTCACGGCACCGTGTTTCACGGCACATACGCACTGTGTTAACGGGAGAAACAAGTATTCTGGTGATATGCATATTGTTTTCAGAAGTGTATGTTATATTGTTTTCTAGCAGACACTTTACATTTTCTTTGTGCACAACATTTGTAAAACTAGTCTAGATGGGGTGTATTTCTCTTTTATGTTACATGTAAATGCCTTTAACCATTTGCCAGGTGATATCGTATTTCACGGACCCACCCGCGAGACAGGCGTGTGTGGAGGATACGGCAACATCAAAGATACCACATTCGGGGTTAGCTGGAGGTTACGCCGTCACCGTGGTATGTCCGCTGTACAATGGGGTCAGCGTGTAAGTGCACAAACGAACGAACACGACAGGTTGGAACCAACCTGTCGTGTTCGTTCGTGTGTGCACTTACACGCTGACCGTTCCAACCTGTCGTGTTCATTCGTGTGTGCGCTTACACGCTGACCCCACTGTATATTACACTTCACGTCCATGTAGACGACATTTCAGTACACTACTATATGAGACACGCCATGCGATTTTGTACCTACGGACATCTGCGATATTTCATGAAATATATTTACAGAAAATGGGATATTTTCCGTAAATTAATTCAGAAGTTGATGTACTCTGATTATTTTCTTCAACTTTTGACTTCATTTATGGATTTTTATTTTTATTTTGTAAACGTATTTAATGAAATAACGCAGATGTCAGGAGGTACAAACTCACATGGCGTGTCTATATATTCGGTATCACTCAGTCCGTATCGGTGGCATTCACATATTGTTACATGACTGCCGTTGAGCGACACCGCTCACGGTCGTGTTCAAACGTACGGCGCGTGCTGTTTGACCATGGCTGTAGACATTGCTCATTACGGGGCCAAGCCAACACCTACTTAATGTATTCATGACGTTACTAGAACGCGCCATTACGACACCAGACGTTCGCACTGAAATTTTTAAATTTCTCAAATTACACGATATTTACGACGGAAATGTAACAATAATGTTCGACCATGTCCAGCCGTAGTCAACGTTTGCCGTGGCACTCGGGAAATGTTTGAACCCGCGGCCTACGGCCTTGGGGTTCAAACAGTTCCCTCGTGCCACGGCAAACGTTTACACACGGCTGGACATTGTCGAACATTATATTACCATACGAAACCAATCTTTAACATAGGAAATGGCATACACATACCAAACAAATACAAAGAGAAAAATCTGCATTAGCCTGTCCACGTATATGATTGCATGTATTTACAGATTCTTCGAATACGTTTTTTTTTTAACTGGAAGGTCCCAACTTAAATTAATTAGTCCGATAATTTCCCTCATTTAACTGTTAGCATTGAGTGCAATTGAACATTATAATGTTATACACATTCATTGAATATTTCTTGGATAATGTATAGTCTCGTGTCTGATAAGCTACAAGTACAATGAAATCGCGATGGCTCGAACTGCCACGGGACCGCACATTTTACATCGCATCTTTCGAGCCATCGCATCTTTCGATTTTGTTATATTTGCCGACTACTGTACCCGTCGGATTTAGGAAATAAACAAAGCACAAAATAATGTATCCATGTTTTAGATGATTATAATATGTATTCGCAGATTAGTTAGCATGCGAAATTAAATAAACTGCATGTATTTACAAAACTGTCTTTATTTCAATTATTATCAAAGTCGAAAAGGAGAAAAGGTCCAGTATTCACTATAAATAGCGGCGCACATAATTAATGCAGCAGGTGGTTGTGACGTCACTCGAAACAGTGGTCTTTTCAATGGGCGTTTTTCGTTGTAACTCCTTGGTAGCCTCTCGAATAACACAGGAGTTAAAACGAAACATGACCAATGACTTACGACAGACTCTATTCAGGCGCGGATACATAAATAATTGCAGGGGGGGGGTGTCTCTGTAATTACAAGTCGGCAAAGCCGTCCTCCGCGAGCGCGAAATTGTAAAGTAGAGGGGGGTCTGGGGGTCCTCCCCCATGAAATTTTTAGATGCCAGATCGCCTCAGATGCGATTTCCTGACACCTAGGTCACGAAAAAAGAAAAGTCATCCAACTATTCGAGTATTGTAGATTTTCGTCTTTTGATTTTTTTTTGCCGGGAGCAAAGGGAGGGGGGTGGGGGGGGGGGGGTCCGGACCCATCTGCCATCAACAACGTTAACGATCAAATTGCACCACTTAAGGCAATTAACTGCACTTGAAAAGAAATCACATTTCACAGACAGGTAGAGCGCGGCTCGGCCTTTGTTCGTAATAAGTCCGACGCGGAGGTGTAAAAATTAGCCAAACACAAACTTTCAGATCAATTTCGAGTCATCGTATAGCAAAATAGCGAGAAATGTGTCCGCGGGACTTGACAATTGTTTCGAGCGATCGCACTTTTCGAGCCATCGCGTTTCGAGCCATCGCATGTAAAATACATTAAACATATAGGGAAAATTATTGGGACCGCGACGCCATTTCGAGCGAGCCCGACATTACGAGCCATCGCATTTCGAGCCATCGCGATTTCACTGTACATGTAATCTCCAAGATTACAAGTAGTTATATATGAATCAATGCAATGGTATTGTTTACTTAGACGATTTTAAACACATTCAAACTTTTATTTTTGTAATTGCAAAGACAAACACACCAATACAGTGAATTCTCTCTAACCGGACGCACTGGGAGGTCCCCATAGTGTCCGGCTTAGAGAGGTTTCACTGTAAATCAGGTATTTGACCAATCCGAGCCATACTAGAGTGCTATGCGATAATGAACAGGCATTATCACCTGATATTAAGTATCAAGAAACCCATGAAAATAAGATAACATGCATACTCTTGGTGTCCGGTTTAGAGAGGTTCCATTGTATAATAAAACACCATTTACTAACGGGTTCATTGTTCGTATAGGACTGCACATCGTTTCCCTGAAAAACGTACGCGTGTAGCGTGTACATACAGCAGCACAAACACGCCAAATATAATACAACACCAATTACTAACGGTTACATCGTTCTTATAGGACGGCATATCGTTTCCCCGCAAGACGTACTCGTGTAGCGTGTACATACTGGAGCACAGACACACCAATATAATACAACACCATTTACTAACGGTTACACCGTTCTTATAGGACTGCACGCCGTTCCCCTGCAAGACATAATCGTGTAGCGTGTACCGTGAGCACAAACACACCAATATAATACAACACTATTTACTAACGGATACACCGTTCTTATAGGACGGCATATCGTTTCCCTGCAATACATACTCGTGTAGCGTGTACATGGAGCACACACAAACCAATATAATACAATATAACACCACTTACTAACGGTTACACCGTTCTTATATGATGGCATATCGTTTCCCTGCAATACATATTCGTGTAGCGTGTACATGGAGCAGAAACAAACCAATATAATATAATACAACACCACTTACTAACGGTTACACCGTTCTTATAGGACGGCATATCGTTTCTCTGCAAGACGTACTCGTGTAGCGTGTACCTGGAGCACAAACATACCAATATAATACAACACCATTTACTAACGGTTACATCGTTCACTATAGAACTGCACGCCGTTTTCCTACAAGACGTACACGTGTACACGCCGTTTCCCTGCAAGACATAATCGGATAGCGTAGAAATAATCGTGTAGCGTGTACCTGGAGCACAAACACACTGGTAATATAATACAATACAACACCATTTACTAACGGTTACATCGTTTACTACAGGACTGCACGTCGTTTCCCTGCAAGACGTACTCGTGTAGCGTGTACCTACTGGAGAAAGACCAGTCCATCCTCGTCTCCATCAACATGACTGTCAGTCGACAGCTGCTCACACGGTTACAGGTGAGTCCACCAAGTTTACATAGTATTAAGTTATTGTTTACATATTGGATTTTTAAGGAATTAAATGCGAGGGAGCGCTAGCGACCGCAGCATTTGATTCCTTAAAAGTACAATATTTAAACAATAACATATTTATAGTTCAACCAGATTTTACTGTATATCTCTCATCCGAGTATGGATTTTCCATTCCAGTTACTTAGGGGTGAAATGGTTTAGCAGCGTTTGTGTTTTTGCTGGCTCTCCTTAGAATACAAATATAATTTTCTATGATTTTTCAGGCGCGCGATACGGCGCAGCTGGCATCTCGTATAGCGATCCCGTCGGCGGACGGAGGCAAACTATTCGACGAACAGGTACCACCATTTTCTTCTGTCAGTTTACTGTACTCATTACATACAGACTTACGATATTGTGCATTTGGGATTTTTTCATGTGTTGCATGATTTTGTTTCTGCTCTAAGGTATGTGTGATGACACAATTTTGAACCGTGAATCGTCGAGTATTCACGACACATACTACCGCACATAAAGAAGATAAATATTAAGATATACTCTCTGAAAAGGTGTATCATGAACAGAATGAAATGGAATAAAAACATCCTAATACTAAATTAAAAACCAGCTAGAAACGATAACATACCCATCGTTCCTAGGCCCAAGCTCTTGCGATGTGTGTTAGCTAATGTCATGTGGTCTGCTGCAGGCGGTGACGACGTTCCACAAGACGTCCAAGGACATGGAGCGGAAGATCAAGCAGATCCCCATCTGGCTGATCATCGTGTCCGTTGTCTCAGCCTTCCTCGTGCTACTCGTCATAGTGGCAATACTCATCAAGGTAACCAACATCATTTCAGTGATAGTAGTCTTTCCAGATATTTAGTGGTCGTCCGTCACACTGTTTTACAGTATATACTACTATGCTGATGCGATATCGGTCCACTGTCTCAAACGCACAGACCTCTTGTGTTGGTTTCTTCAAATACACATTCCGAAGTACAGTGGGGTCAGCGTGTAAGTGCACACACGAACGAACACGACAGGTTGGAACCAACCTGTCGTGTTCGTTCGTGTGTGCACTTACACGCTGACCCCACTGTATTATAAGTGAAATGATGCTCAAGGAACCACAAAGGCACAATTCCAACGTTTCGGCCCAATACCTGAATCAAGGAATTGGTTGACAAATATCAGCTAAGTGAAATGTGAATTGGATGTCACATAGCTGACAGTTGTCAGCTAATTCCTTGAGGAAAGTCTACTATACATTATCCGTGCAATAGTCACGTTGGAATAGTGGGCTTGTGCTTCATTAAGTAGCATTCACATAAACATACTGATTTACAGGCATTCGTTAACGCTTCGCTCCGGCTCTGTATTATATACTAGTTTTCTGTTGGGACCACTAACTGCTGCGATTCCCGATATACACGGCCCTTACTTTGTCTGGCTGTTTGTGCCCAGTTTGTCGGGCTAACCGACTCTATGGTGTAATGTTCAATACTTTTCTGTCCAGTAATATGATGTGTATTAGTTTCTGAAAATTTCGTTGAATTATCATATGTATTGTCTTAAAATAACTATATCATCATTTCCTTTTTTTCGTCATAGGTGGGATTTTTCCGAAGAACAAAGAAAGAAGAAATAAAAGAGTTGAGACGCCGCGCATCTGTATTCTCCACCGCAACTGCGTCAGGAGCTGACGTCACTTCTGGAACGAACGGAAATACGCCGCGAGATAATTCTAGAATCTTAAGTAGTATAGAAGAAACTACCACGGAGCCAAACGGAAGCGTGGACAACCCGTTATCGGGAGATATAGACACTGATCAGTTCAGTGCTAGTTTATATAAAACCGTCAACCAAAACAACCATGATCGGGAGTTCTTAAACGATTTATCGAACAATTTAAAGTCGCGATCTAAAGAGAATCTAAACCAGCTATAGTACGGGTATTATGATAATATAATGTGAATTTTAGGGGTGATATACAATATAACCACTCTAGAGCAGTAACTGGAATGGACTGTGATATGCTAATTTTCCGACCAATCCAATCGTCACAAAACATTTTCAGACTAGTCCATTTATGAAAAGGCGGTATGTTTTGTTCTCAAAAATATGAAAATTACTTTCAAAAAGTGCAGATCCTGATGAGACGGCTCGTTACGAGCCGGTTCATCTGGATCTGCACTGTTTGCATAAACCGCTATAGCGGGCTTTCGGGTTCAAAGGGTTAAGCTAGACACCCTGGGAGGGCCGAGTTTGTCCGGTTTATGGACAACCAATTGTATATAAGCACTCATATTCACGTGTGTACATTTTAATCACTAACATAATCAGTAATTAGACATGTGCGAGTATTGGTGAAATCGGCCACAATTAACCCATTAAAGACGGGATACAATTATTGTAGTATGAAACATTTTAGGGGAAAATCCTATTTTCTTTATTTCATCTCGAAAGTATATGTTGTTACCACTCATTGGATCCGTCTCGAAAACACGACCTTTATGGAGAAATAAACAAAATAATGAGATTGTTTTCAAAAAGATTATACTGAAATGGGTTAAATAGACCGAATGTGGTCCGGTTTAAGGATGTTTCATTATACAATCACATCACGCACACTTCGACTGTGGTATCCATCTCATTATATGGTGCAATATTATTATATGTTGTGTCGCTGAAGGCAAGTACATTTAAGGTTATGACAATGGTCAGATAGTCCTACTAGTGAGACAGTGGATTGAGCAGCGGTGTGTAGTCAGCCTTGTATGAACAATAGTTATTATTATATGACCGACAATTTCAACCAATGGAATGTCCAATATCGGGTCACATGATTGTGGACATAAATGATGTTCACCTGAATATCAGTCTCGGACTCGTATCGTTGTCTGAGAATGATATTCGCATATGATATTCAGCTCCAGGTGAATATCACATTTCGAATAACACTCTCGGACTCTTCCCGCCCAACGAGACGAGTCCGAGACTGATATTCAGGTGTAGCAGCATATGCAAACACGCAATCAAAACATGAGGCAATCCGTGCGTTGTTGTATCATAAGTGTAAGTTAGCATTGCTGTAATATGGGTCATATAATACAATAACTATTGTCTTTTGAATCGGTGTACACGAGATTTACAGACATTCGAAAAGTCATATTCACCTCGGTGAATATGACTTTCCTCCGGTCAGTAAATCTCGTGTATTACCCAACTCCATATATAAGTTGATATGCCATAGTATACAGTTATTTCATGGTCATTCGGGGAATCGTCTACACTATTGACCCATGGTGTTGTGAACGACCAGAAGTACTATTGCCCGATGCCGAAGGCCAAGGGAAATAGTGCATCTGGTCGTCCACAGCACAGAGGGGCAATATGTTTTGAAGCCACCATCCATTTACATAATGACACCGCAGTTCTCGCCCTGAATGTGATAAACACCGGGCACAGGTCGCAGTCGGAAGTCTGCACAACACATCGTGTCAGCTGAACGTTCCATAAATATTACACGTGACTATACTTGTATTGGGAGGTATGTTCTCAGTCTAAATATACATGTAATGTCAAAAGTGAGCGTGTGAAAAGTTTGAATGTCGAGAATATATTATACGTGATGCAGTGCTTTTTAATATATTTAATATGAGTGTACAGAATTACGTTTATCACACCTTGTTATGCCGTGTTGTAACCCATTTCATAAATGTGACATACGACACGTGTAATAACACATGGAGAAAATTTGATTGACTGGCCTCATCACCCTAATTACGTATTCGTATTACGCGCAACGTAAATTGGAGACGTTCCAAATTACATTTCTAATGGCGCGACAAAGCAATGATATTTCGACGTTGAGTTCATCATGTTTTCACGTCATAGCATCCGTGATTCATTAAAATTACTGAAATTCTTAGCATGTGCTCCCGTTTGATACAATGAAGTGTTTACAAAGAACAGGAACCAATTATATGACATATTTATAACAGGTTTATTTCTAGTATTAAAACGATTTTTCTCTGTGGATATTTAAAACTAGATTAGAAAATAGTCAATGGCGTCTGCTCACTGAAACATATTCGATATCTCAGTTTTTTGCTCTTTGGAGAGGCGAAGTCATGTGATAAACTCGTTAAATGCATGCATACATTTAAAAGTAATGCCCACTCAGTAGGCACAACTATTCGTTATAGGAATTAAATAAGCGTATAATTGTGTCACTCTTCCACCAGTTCTAAACAATACGAGTGCCCGCTATACAGATATAATCATTTATAAATATTAGGCTATTTTCATATGCAAATGAGGCATGATATTTTTTAATTACTTATACTAATTAAATGCGTCACCTGAAAATATAATATTTTCGTCAGATTATAAAGTATGATCATTGCACACCAACAAATAAATACAGAGCATACATAGTAATGTCCGTTAACATTTTAAGGAAACGCGGTTATCGCCCTTGATATCAGTTTGGAAATGTACGTCTGATATAAAATGTATAATAATGCCAATCAATACGTGGAGTAATGGTGAATTAATGTTTTTTATTACGTCTCGTATGATGTCTTTGATATAAAGAACATGTTGTGCCTACCGAGTGGCCAGGAATGTTTAAGACATATTTCACTAAATAAAATACTAATTGATTTATGCATACATTGAAAATTACTCCCCCAAAGTGCACTAAGTCTTACTTATTTTGATGAAATCAGCTACTGGCCAAACTCATTGCTAATTATAAAGTAACATTGCTGTGATACAATTCTCATCATATAAAATATGAATCACTGTACTACTGTCTGTTTCACGAAAGCTACCCAAATTTTAGGGCTATATAAACAATTCAAAAACAATATCTTTTTCGATAATATTAAATTAAAGGAAAATTTAAGAATGAGCCTTCTTTTTTTTATTTCGTGAAATTTGGTAAAATATTGATTTTATTGCGAAAAAACTATTTCCCCATGTTAAATCCCCATAGACATCTTCACAGAGTGAAGATGTCTATGGGGATTTAACATGGGGATATTTTTTAGAATTTCAGTAATCCTGGACCGATTTTCAAAATTTAACTTTTGTTTTCTTAGTTAGATCATTTCCAAGCTATTTAGCTAGGTTTCGGAGTCAATTTACATTTTTTTTTCGTTTTTTGAAAATCAATCAATTTTTCGTAATAAAAACAATATTTTACCAAATTTCACGAAATAAAAAGAAGGCTCATTCTTAATTATTTTTTAAATTTAATATTATAAACAAAAATATTGTTTTTGAATTGTTTATATAGCCGTAAAATTTGGGCAGCTTTCGTGAAACAGACATTAGATTAGTACACGTGCATGACTGAGGAGGGGTATGTTTTTTGTATGCCGTCTGCCATATTATAGTCTGTTCGTACATTTGTATGTTAATACATTCACCTGTGCACTTATATATTATATGTACCATATATACATGTACATGTATGTTCAAAATTAGTTTTTATATATTTTGTGGTCGGCGTCCTTCGAGTATAAGTAATCTCTATTTACGCCGACATGGAACATTACAAATAAAATATTACAACATATAATGTACATACATTGTATATAAATGTCTACACGATATTCAGTCTTGCGTTATAAAAATACCAACCAATATATATAACACATCGGTTTATAATGTTCAATACATTATTCGTCATTTCAGATACACTCTGTTGAAATACATTGCCTTATGTGTTATTATCATCTATGCAGGTCACATGTAGTCTGGCCTTTTTGTGGAATTTATCGGGGTATTAACTTGGAAAAGTCGCGGGAATACTGGACGAAGGCCGGAAGGCTTCGTCCAGTATTCCCGCGACTTTTCCAAGTTTATATCCCCGATAAATTCCACAAAAAGGCCATTCATTCCTTATAATTCCAGCATTTGAAATAAATTCATCAAGAAAATGTGTTTATTTTGACAGATGGCAGGCATTTGTTTACATTGACAGCACTGACAGCGAACCTGTAGAAAGTAGTTCGGCGTGGGTGTTTACTGGGATATAAATTTTGGACAGAGACTTGCTACGGGCCAATCAAATGTTAGGGAATTGTGTAAATATTTTGAGCTGGAATTATATGGCACTTGCTCAATGGTATGTCGACAAAAATATGGTTGGTGGTAATGAAATACAATACATGTACGTTATTGCATAATATTGGCACTCACACTGTGATAACACAATGTAATAAAACATAGTACACTAGACTAAGTGTAATAAATATGCAAATGAGCTTATTGCAGAAAACAGGTTTGATGACAAGTATAGCTTCAGTGTATGTGCTTATGGAATGATGTGCACATGCTATAAATATAATCTAACATTTGTGAGGATTTAATACGTTCTTTAAACTATGGTTACTGTGGGAGGAAACTGGTATATCCGGTCCGAGCGAAATGGTATGGTAGTCGCCAAGTGGCATAAATAGGCATACAAATAAAGTGTATTCAATATTTTAATATGAAATACGTGTACATTTGTAATTAATATTGTCATAAATAAACGACAGTTAACTGGAAGCAGGTATAACGATATTTATCTAAATACATTCTCCATTTTACTTCTTTCTTTCCGTAAGTGTATATTGTGACGGCTCATCGTAACGTCTCAGCGAGGCGTCATTGTAATATCTTCAAACTACTTGGTCGCTACGTGAATGTTACACATCCAATCATTTGCTAATTGATTATGTTCATATGTGGCTGTGACTCTTTTATGGTCTTTTTGAAAAATGTATTTTATACAGTGTTCGCCATTCAGTCCAGCAAGCAATAGTAATGCTTCAAATAAACTATGTATATCCTTACCAGATTGCACAACAGACTAACAGACCAGGGGCCCGTTTCACTAAATTTCGTAAGACTAAAATGTTCGTATGTGCAAATTTAAGATCGCCTGGAAATGTCAATTGATGGATTTACATTTATTGGACATAGGATTCATATACAGCCTATGCTCAATAAATGTCAATCCAATAATTGTTTACAGGAAAACATTTTTAATATAGCTCCAAATGATTTAGAGAGTTGTTCAAATGATTTGGAGCTAGCTCTAAAACAATATTGCTAGCTCTAATTATTTAGAGCTGGCATTAATTATCTGAGTTTATGTAGATTTGGCAATTATTATAGTGCGACATCCAAAGTCCACAGGTGAATGAGATCGCAGAATGGTTGCTTACATGTAGATGCATTTCCAGGCAGACAATCAGAGAATAAAAACCTGCCATGAAAACCAAACATGTCCATCACTACATGTCTGTAATAACAAGTATTGAGTAGTGTTTGGTCCTTTTATGTTTATGTTTGCTAGTTACTAAACATATTCAGGAAACTTTAAACCATTTTACCATCCCTTTTACGCGTCATTCACCTGTGATTATCCCCGAACGGGATCTCATCTACAGCAATTTCTCATGCTGCAGCTAACACCGTGAAGCAAACGAACAACGAATAAGGGTCTACATAATACCATACTCAAAACGAAGAGCAAATGATAGTGCTTTGATCGTTACACTCATATAGGTATATGTACATTATAGAACATTACGTAACCATGTATGTGAACATAATTATATTTGCACATGATATGTACGAGCTTGGTCCTAAAATTTAATATGTATGCATTGGACCCAGGTATGACATACATGTAGGTATCCGGAGTATACTGGTAAGTAAAGTTGTGGCTTGTGTAGAGTCGTATTGAATTTCACACATTCTTAATTTGTTCCAATACGTTGGTCGCAGAAATGCAACGTTTACGATCGAATGGTAAATAGGGCAGATCATAATCAGATTTCACTGTAACGTGTATGCACCACTGCTCTTGAGTATCACTATAGATAAATGCGAAGCGTGTATATGATTACTGCAACTTATAGTATATCAAGGTGCATGATCACGTTGTTACAACAACAACAACGTCGCCCACTCCAAAGTAAGTATTATTTGATATTTTCCTTAATATGCAACGGATTTTGATGAAATATGGCGCAGCAAACGCGTCTTCATGAGATGCATTTGGTGGTCCATGGAGTTTGGCACAGACTTATGTCGTTTTTGCAAAGCATCGATTTCCGTGTCGGAGACACGGAAATCGATTCTTCGCAAAAACGACAGAAGTTTGGGCGAAAATACAGAGACCAACAAATGCAGATTGACAAGACGCGTTTGATGCGCCATATGTCATCAAAATCCGTTACGTAATAAGGACAATATAAAAGAATACGTACTTTCAATCGGATGGATTCTGCAAGTTTCAGTACTTGTTGTTGTTAGTACCACGTGATCATACACCTTGTATATGCACCTACAGGAAGTACTCCCGGTAATAGTATTTATCAGGTAACCTGCCATGTATTGACCGAATAGGTACTGACTGATAACATATTGTTGTATCAGGCATTGCCCTGATATAAACATTCGGGTTACAACGAAGTGAAAACTGACGTTCCATTGGTCGGATGACGTCACGTGAAGTTACCGAATGACGTCAGTGTAATGACGCCACGTAAACAAGTCGCGTTCTGTCCATAGAATACGACGTCATCTAATATCATTTTCGAGCATAAAACGTTACATGATAAATAGAATACCAGGCTTGTGTATTTTAATATCAAGTTTATCAGGCTCGGCTCGGAAACGGTAGGAATTCCTCTGCAAGCCTCGGAATTCCTACGCGTTTCCTAGCCTTGCCTGATAAACTTAATATCAAAATATACTAGCCTGGTATTCTCTATGTACAGTGTACTCACTATATGTAATACATGATAACAAAGGCGTCAGTAATTGCACGATATAGGTAACTATTTCTACTGTCTGTTTCACGAAACAACATTTAACAATGTTTCACGAAGCAACATTTAACAATGAGCCTTCTTTTTATTTTGTGAAATTTTGTCAAATATTGATTTTATTGCGAAAAAACAATTTCCCCATGTTAAATCCACACATACATCTTCAGTGAGTGAAGATGTCTATAGATGGGGATTTAACATGAGGACATTTTTAGAATTTCAGAAAAAATGGACTGATTAACTTTTGTTTTCTTAGTTAGATCATTTCCAAACGATCTAGCCAAATTTCGGAGTATATTTAGTTATTTTTTAGTTTTGTTTTGGCTCCTCCCCCAGCTCCACCACTCATTTTCCCACATGTTAAATTCCCATAGAAAAATCAATTTTTCGTAATAAAATCAAATTTAACATTATCGAAAAAACATGGTTTTTGAATAGTTTAAGCCGTAAAACGTGGACAGATTTCGCGAAACAGACAGTAGGTAATTATTTCTAAGCACCATGACACATTTATTTACTGATATACCGGACTGTTAACGCGTATTGAACACTGGATCAATAAACTATATCATACTACAGTTAATATAGAAAGCTACATCTCCATATTTGAAGCAGATATATAATGTAAAATACAAAGTTTACTAAAAGTAAAACTAGATAAATGATAACAAAATTATATAACGAGGTAAAACAAATGCATTTCATGCATGGTCTATGCTGTTATAATAAGCATTATTGGATCTGCGTTTTCCCATATTCGAGCACAATCACAGTAGCCTATTTCACCAACATTGTAAAGTATACTTATCTAGCAAAGTATACTTTGAGGAAGACATTTTCAATTTAAAGATAAATTTATTAATTTTGATTATACTGAATTTATTACATTATCACAGCCATTTTGGCTATGATAATGTAATAAATTCGGTATAATAATTATGCATACTTGTAATCATCAACTATATGCAGTCGTTAGTTCTATATGAAATAATGCTTTTCGGGAAAAATAAATGGTTACTCCCTCAAAGTATACTTTGCTAGATAAGAATACTTTGCAATGTTGATGAAATCGGCTACAGAAAGGTAAAATGAATATGTATGAAAGTTCAGGAATTCTACTTCAATAAATTGAAATTAATATCATTGAAATTGGGCGTCAGGCTTCACATTGATAGCGCTCCAGGTAAATTAATGTACCGCCCGGATTTGTTTCTGGTTCTACAAACGAACAATTGCCTATCGTTTACACATCGTTTTCGTGTTTATAATTAGAAATAATTAGAAAACGATGTTTTCGTTGGTTTAACCCTTTGAACCCGAAATCCTGCTATAGCGGTTTATGCAAACAGTGCAGATCCAGATGAGCCGGCTCGTAACGAGCCGTCTCATCAGGATCTACAGTTTTTGCAAGTAATTTGCATATTTTTGAGAGAAAAAACACCCCCTTATCATAAATGGATTAGTCTGAAAATCATTTTGTGAAGATTGGATTGGTTGCAAAATTAACATATCAAAATCATTCCAGTTACTTAGGGGTGAAAGGGTTAAACGTGTCGACGAAAATATCGTTTTACAATTAAAGGCAACGAAAACTATGTCAAAACGATGTTGAAAGAAACGAAAGGCGTTTAAATTGTTGAGAGCGGGGTGAAATGAATATCGTTGTACAAAACGACAGTATTCTCTTCTTCTTGTTTGTTTGTTTCGTTTGGGAACCTTCAATACAATTTCGCTGTAAACTGTATTATAGGAATGAATGGCCTTTTTGTGGAATTTATCGGGGTATTAACTTGGAAAAGTCGCGGGAATACTGGACGAAGGCCGGAAGGCCTCGTCCAGTATTCACGCGACTTTTCCAAGTTTATATCCCCGATAAATTCCACAAAAAGGCCATTCATTCCTTATAATTCCAGCATTTGAAATAAATTCATCAAGAAAATGTGTTTATTTTCCGTTTTCTTAAGAATTATTTTAACTGCGCCTCACGGTTCCGGAAAGTAGTTCGGCGTGGGAGTTTACTGGGATATAAATTTTGGACAGAGATTTGCTATGGGCCAATCAAATGTTAGGGAATAGTGTAAATATTTTTGTGCTGGAATTATTGAACTGTAATACACACCAATTGTGTATGGCAACACATTTACTATTTTCAGGGGCGAATTCAGCATTTGGAGAACGTGGGGGGGGGGGGGGGTGTCCTATTTTCGAGCTCCACGAAGTAATGCCTCCCAGGACATATTATGAAATCTAGATGTCCAGAAATACAATTTCCTGTGTTTTACGGCATTTAAATTCAGACTCCAAACTGGTGGTAAACTGTGATCTATGTAAACTCCGTGGCTGAACGGGGAGGGTTGCAACCACGGAACCCCCCCTCCAGATCCGCCCCTGATTTTGAAACTATTTATAGTCACACATACACGACCGCCTGCCCAGAATGTGAACGTTTCTAAACATTTATTTGCAATCGAAACTCGCAAAACAGAGCAGTTCGATTGGCTTTATTTCAAGCACAATATTGAAGTATTTTTAAATAAAAAAAACATACACAAGTTGGCAAGATCGTCACAGGCGATGATGTACAATAGTACTGTGAGATATACGCTGACACTGTTCAGAATAAGTCGTATTTCAATATATGTAAATACCCATAGACTGTATACAACGAATCAAAGTGAAAATATGACTTATTCTGAAATTATCAACTGAACTTTACCAAGACATCTCAGTTTGGTATTAAACTATTTGTCGTCCCTTTCCAGAAAACGCAAATTCGATAATACTGTTTTAAACAGACTCAAACTCAACGATATTACACACACATTAATATAAACACAACATAAATGACAGGTGTATGATATGGTAGAATACATTTAATGTATATATTTATAATGATAATTGCCATATAGGATTTTATACATAATTAATAAAATCACAAATGTAGAGCAATATAAGTCAATGACACTATCATAACCCTAACATACACACATACACACAAACCTGATCACATGTAATGCACCAAGAAATTATCGTATTATCATTAAAACAGTTCTGTAGCCGATTTCATCAACATTGCAAAGTATACTTTGAGGGAGTAATCATTTATTTTTCCTGAAATTCATTTTGTCATATAGAACTAATAACTGCATATATTTGATGATTAAACGTATGCATAATTATTATACTGAATTTATTACATTATCACAGCCAAAATGGCTGTGATAATGTAATAAATTCAGTATAATAAAAATTAATAAATTTATCATAAAATTGAAGATTTCTCCCTCAAAGTATACTTTGCTACTAAAGTATACTTTGCAATTTTGATGAAATAGGCTACTGATATAATCATCATATACTTGAAGATCACACAGTGTGGCACGGTAGCATACACAATCGGTGACTAGACATTAAACCACCGATTAGTATGCATTGTGTAATAAAAACATCATGCAAATCTAGTACATTTTGTGTATTTAATAGAGACTCCATGTCAATCTAGTACATATTGTGTACATGCCAATCTAGTAGTTATTGTGTAATATAAACACCATGCCAATCTACACTATCATGTATACTTTTGTATAATGAGTGTGGCTACATTGGTCAAAATGTAATGACCCAGTAAACTTAATTAGTCATATGTACTACATGCAATACATGCTTGGAAACGAAAATCATTTATCACATAACAGAGATCAGTTACTGACACATGATACGTCTGTAGGAATGTAAACTGTTTAATATACCCGTAGACGGTATACAAAGATATGGAACACAAAACGTCAAATATTCACATGTGTTAATTGTCAGCTGCTGAAGAAGTTTTAACGGTGGTACGAACATTTACGCGTATATACACAATCAACGAATCATAATTCCGAGAGAATACATGTACAATACAGAATTAAACTTTTAAGACATGAAAACTAAAACTAAAATAAATGTGCACACATATGGACTATGTGGATATCTCCGATTATACCAATGTTATACAGCACCAACTTAAGATGCAGTCTTCGTGAAGATATATGTGAAGGTGACAGGAGAACTGAGGCTTCATATATTTATACCCAGTCCTTGCTCGTCATCTGCTCTCTCCATTATGAATGCTGATAGTGTATTTAATATTTGCTAGGGGCATGCAGGGATTCCGCTGGGGAAAATAAAAAAATCGCCACTTCAAAAAAACAAAACAAAAAATCATTTCTTTTTCGAAAATTGTAATTTTTTATCGCCAATTGTTTATTTTTATCGCCAATTGCGAAAGTGGCGATCGCCAGCGGAATCCCTGGGCATGACAATATTTCACAGACTAAATGACGATCAGTACAGATCACTGTGCATGCTACGGATCTGCGATTATAATTGTCACACAATACATCAGCTACATGTCTCCTGTGCCAGACACATATCATTCTATATACATATACACAGTTAGGTGCTACTCATTAGACTATTTTATTCGCATGCTTTTAATTCTCAGTCACCATGTATCCGTTCAAACGCCAGATTCATTTAATATATATCATGTCCCTCATAACATTCATATTGAACATTGTATATGTTGTTTATATCATATGGGTATTTACAATACAATACATATCATTATTTGGAGAGTTGAATATTGAATGCAGCGATTAGATATGATACTCATTCAGCCCGCAGTATATTGAACACGTGATTAGTTTAGTTACTTTTGATATCAGAGAGCGGTCGAAGAACACAGCTAAATTAATCAGCAACAGTTTGACCCTTTCAACACCACAGGCCTGTATAGTGGTATTGGCAAACATTGTAGATCCAGATGAGCCGGCTCGTGGCGAGCCGTCTCATCAGGATCTGCACTTTTTGCAAGTAATTTTCATATTTTTAAGAACAAAAACAACCCATTTTCATAAATGGACTAGTCTGAAAATCATGTTGTGACGGTTGAATTGGTTCCAAAATAAACACATCAAAATCCATTACAGTAACTTAGGGTGAAACGGTTAATGGGGAGTTAATCAGTTTACATGGCGACATAAAAGCTCCCACTTGTAGAGCATCTAATCGCATACTACGCATGATATCAAAAGAAACTAACCTGGTATTCTGAATAACAAAATAACAATATAGCCATACATTATCCAGAACATGCACAAACTTACTCACAAACAACAATAAATGGTGTACATTAGAATACTTAATAAACTGTATACCACAATGTCTCACTGAGATACAAAAACAGATGACGATTTACTACACACTCGCTCTTTGGTGTTTAACTTTGTTTAAGGATATACTGTTATGCCATTATTGCAAACATTAGGCATCATTGTTTCATTTGATCATGTCTAGCTGCGAAGTCCTTGTTTTCAACCACCAGTCACACTCTCTGTTAGTTGCGAAGGTAACTCTTGCAAGCTGCTCCTGTACCGTCTTCCTACGGACGGTACAGGTGTAGATTGCAAGAGTTACCGTTCGCAATTAACTATCTGTTAGCGTGTGCTGTTCCGCACAGTGGTGCATGCATTGCGAGGCTAACAAATCCACAGGCTGACATATCGATGGTCTAGTAACATAAGGTCGTAAGTGCTATGCCAAAGCATAGCACTTACGACCTTATGTTACTAGACCATCGATATGTCTCCGCTGGCAAACTTGTTGCGGACAGGTAGCTCTTCGAATACTCTTGTATCGTCCGTGGTTACGAACGATACGGGAGTATTTTGAGTGTCTGAAACTAGTAGCTTATGCAATACAACGGAACTTTTCTAAACCGTACGTCATGTAGCTACGCACAATGCAATCATGAACGGACATTATCATCGGATATAAATAACAATGAAATCCAATACTACAATGTGGTTTCTAGGTGTCTTGTATAGACCAGTCTTATACATAGGTTACCGAACTTGGCAAATCACGGGTAACTTCCCTTAGAACTACTTCCAGTGCACCATCGGTGTTGGAATTGGTGGAGATTATAAGGTTCGACCATGTCCAGCCGTGGGGAAACGATTGCCGTGGCACTAGGGAGCTGTTGGGTTCAAGCAGTTGCCGTGGGTTCAAGCAGTTGCCGAGGGGCACGGAAAATGTTTACCCATGGCTGGACATGGTCGAATACCTGTTTGACGTCGCGTTAGTTAGTTTTACCGTCAAATTCCGCCAAATTCGAACGTCAACGATGGTCCGTAAGTTGTTGTAAGGGACGTTGTACATGTAATTGTGAGACATTTTCAAGTTCGTTAACTTATTTATAGCACTGATCTATAGCGATGTTCTATTGTACATCATTTTGTTCTCCTCTTACATCCCATACTATATTGGTTCCTTCTTCACGTCGCCGCCATCTTCATCCAACATCTTCTGTCCTTCCTCCTTCTTCATTTTCTCCATTCGCTCCAGCTGGTGTCTCTTGAAGAACCCGATCTAAAAACAATTTTATCCCGTCAACACAGTGCGTATGTGCCGTGAAACATTTTTGATATCCTGTCAATACGACCTAACCACTGCGTATGAATATGTGCGGTGACTGGTGTTATTTTTTTTGCATTTTAAAGCCATTTGTAGGTGTTGATGGGATAAATAGAATAGAGCCTCGCCCATCCCGTTTCCTAAGCCTTGCCAGATATTTTTTCCCATTCACGGCCCTAACCTACTATTCTCTATACATTTTTAAATAATTTCCAATAACCAACGAAGGAAGCACATTCAATACATATTGCACTCTTTTTATTAAATATTTGACGTCCCATATGACTTGCCAATGCAGTTTCCAACTATTTTGATGAAAACCACGTGGTAGAAGATTTTATTAAAATAGTGACTATTAAATAAAATGATTCATAAAATTTACATGGTTCTTTATTAGTCAATACAGTCAGTGGACTCAGTATGTCAAAAAATCCTTTTGTTGAGAATAGAGGAAAATAACGAACAGACGTCATATTTTAAAATAACGCCAACAAACTTACCTTTCATAGCAACATCACGAATAGGGCTATAGACACATGTTTCATTGAGAAAAATAAACTTAAACAGACGTACCTTCCAGAGGATGAGTATGAGCAGGACGATCAGGAGGATGCCACCTAGCACACTGACCAGGATGATCCACCAGGCGATCGGCTTCGACTGGGGAGACTCGGGCATTATGTCCGTCGATACCTGGAAACGGAATGGAATGGAATTGTGCTTAACGACCCATCAACACAAAATAGTATCATTTAGGGCCAAGCGATGTAGATGAAGAACCTGGAAACAAAACGGTCAAATGTATGGTTCGACCATGTCCAGCGGTGGGTAAACGTTTGCCGTGGCATGATGATGAGGGAACTGTTTGAACCCCAAGGCCGTAGGCCGCGGGTTCAAACAGTTCCTGAAGGGCATATTGTTACATTTCCGTCGGAAATATCGTGTAATTTGAGCATATATGCGATAATTTCGGTACTTTGATACTCTGCTCCATTCAAATTGCCGGTTTACACATACAAATTACGAGACCGCAGTACACGTCGCATGATGCAGCCGCATCAAGTTCAAAATTTCAATGCGACAGTTGTTATCTGGTCTGGTGACGTAAGTGTGCGTTCTAGTAACGTCATGAGACACATGCATTACGTAGGTGTTGGCTTGGCCTCGGAATGAGTATTGTCTACAGCCATGGTCAAACAGCACGCGCTATACGTTTGAACACGGCTGTGAGCGGTGTCGAACAACGGCAGTCATATATATATTGGTTCGTGAGGACATATTCGTACCTTTCAGCTGTGAGCTGTGCCGAACAGCAGCAGTCATGTAACAATAGAGGATCTTACATAAGTGATGGTTTAATATGAGACAAGCCCTAGTGATTTTGTACCTAAGAAAATGTGCGATATATCATGAACAATATTTGCACAATTTACGACATTTTCCGTAAATGACGTCTAAAGTTAACGAAATATTCAGAGCAATAAAATACAAAATATGAGCATTCCACAGCAAAATATGATGATAATATCATCAAGAGAGTAGATACATATACATGTAATATCAATTAACCCTTTCAACACCACAGGCCTGAATAGTGGTATTGGCAAATAGTGTAAATCTAGATGAGCCGGCTCGTGACTTTTAATTTAATTTTCACATTTTTGAGAACAAAAAGCACCACCTTTTCATAAATAGACTAGTCTGAAAATCATTTGGTGACAGTTGAATTTTGGTACAGAATTAACATGTCAAAGTCCATTCCAGTTACTGATATATTAGTGGTGAGCGGGTTTAAAGGCGATACAAATCGGCTTTCGCGTACTAGCTTATCATAATACACCATTGCCAACAAATATAATACAATGACCCTGGTACAAAAACACTTTAGGTCAATTTTACAGCTACAATGAATGATGAGGTATTTATGCGATAAATAGTATCTACAATGTGTGTTGATTAGACTCGTTTCTTATGAACTCAGTAAACTAGTTTAATACATAATCGCATTGAAATTAACCTTCATGTATCATCCTCTATGCAATATTATAATGAAATTTAATGGAAAAAAAACTTACTGAGAAAAGAAGAAAAATATATTCATGTACTTACAAAACAATCTGTAGCCGATTTCATCAATATTGCAAAGTATACTTATCTAGCAAAGTATCTTTGAAGGAGAAATTTTCAATTTAAGGATAAATTTATTAATTTTTATTATACTGAATTTATTACATTATCACAGCCATTTTGGCTGTGATAATGTAATAAAATTCAGTATAATAATTCTGCATACATGTTATCATCAAATATATGCAGTCGTTCGTTCTATATGAAATAATGCATTTCGGTAAAAATAAATGATTACTCCCTCAAATTATACTTTGCTAGATAAGTATACTTTGCAATGTTGGTGAAATAGGCTGCTGATGTGCAACAGTATTGATTGAACTTACCGAGGTGAAGTGCTCTGTGGATTCCAGTATCATTCTGTGTCGCTCTTCAAATCTGATGTACGCATCCGTCTTTATCGTCACCCCACCTCCCTTCTGTAAACGAAAACAAATATGCAAACATATACAGTCACACCTCTCTAATGCGGACGCCCAGATTATACCAGTAAGTTTCATTTTAAGTGTATTCACTGTTATTTGACATTGATAAAAATGCATTTTCCTGCTTGCAAAGCACATACATGTATACGTCTTGGAGTTTCTTATTGTAGAACTACACTACCTCTCTAAACCAGACACCATGGGAAGTTCCCATCTCTAAACCAGACACCATGAGAAGTTCCCATCTCTAAACCAGACACCATGGGAAGTTCCCATCTCTAAACCAGACACCATGGGAAGTTCCCATCTCTACCAGCTCTAAGTCCCAAATCTCACCAGACACCATGGGAAGTTCTCATCTCTAAACCAGACACCATAGAAAGTTCCCATCTCTAAACCAGACACCATGGGAAGTTCCCATCTCTAAACCAGATACCATAGGAAGTTCCCATCTCTAAACCAGACACCATAGGAAGTTCTCATCTCTAAATCAGACACCATGGGAAGTTCCCATCTCTAAACCAGAAGTTCCCATCTCTAAACCAGACACCATAGGAAGTTCTCATCTCTAAATCAGACACCATGGGAAGTTCCCATCTCTAAACCAGACACCATGGGAAGTTCCCATCTCTAAACCAGACACCATGGGAAGTTCCCATCTCTAAACCAGACACCATGAGAGGTTCCCATCTCTAAACCAGATACCATGGGAAGTTCCCATCTGTAGTATGTATAAGGCAGGCTATGCATACAATGTGCCCAAACAAATATATTCTATGTCGCATTACGTTATAAGATTCATTGCAGTTTTCCGAATGTAAAGTTGATACATTGCATTGGTATTCGCCTCATATTGTCTCACGGGCTCAAGGAGGGTCGCTCAAAGTATTCCACACTTTCCACAACCACCATAGTTTGCTTTTTTGGTCCGGGGCACGCTCCCGTCACCCCCACCCACCCCGCCCCTAGACAATGTCAAATATTGATCTTATTGCGAAAAAACTATTTCCCCATAGACATGAGAGTGAAGATGTCTATGGGGATTTAACATGGGGAAATGTTTAGATTTTCAGAAATACTCGACCAATTTTCAAAATTTAACTTTTGTTTTCTTAGTTAGATCATTTCCAAGCTATCTAGCCAGGTTTCGAAAACAAATATTGTTATTGCATTGTTTATATGGCTGTACAATTTGGGCAGCTTTCGTGGAACAGACAGTAGACATATCAGTGGTCCATGGTTCTCTTCGTGTCTATGCGACGTAAAGACGAACATTAAGAACTGAATGTTCGTCACTATGTCGCGTAGAAACGAAGGAACACACTGATATTGTTTGTATTTCGTTTCTGTGCGGTGAAGCGAATAAATGAAGAGAGAAACTGTCCCAAACCAGCAATCATGAAAGTGGACATGGCGTTCACTATGCATAGACATCTGGTGCACTAGGTGTGTACTTCAAAGTGGACAATAGTTGACAATGTAGTTCACATTTGTACGGAAGCCCAGTAGGGCCACTTCACTTTTTTTTTATCTTTTCTTGAATTTTCGAGATCTTTTCTTGAATTTTCATACTTTCTTGAATTTTCGAGATCTTTCCTTGAATTTTCAAGATGTTTTCTTGAATTTTCAAGTTATTTTCTTGAATTTTCAAGATATTTTCTTGAAAATTCAAGAAAAGATCTTGAAAATTCAAGAAAAGAACTTGAAAATTTAAATTTCAAAATGTTTTCTTGAATTTTCAAGTTCTTTTCTTGACTTTTCAAGATCTTTTCTTGAATTTTCAAGAAAAGATCTTGAAAATTCAAGAAGATAACTTGAAAATTCAAGAAAAGAACTTGAAAATTCAAGAAAACATCTTGAATAAATGGAAATTAAAACAAAGTGAAGTGGCCCTAATGGGCTTCCGTACATTTGCGATCTTTGAACTGCAATTATGTTCACTTTGATGTGCACGTTTGTCTACTTCATGTTCAATATGCAGCTTGTCATATCATGAAAATGATCTCAACTTAAATACGAAATAAGTCAAGTGATTTGAGCTTAACTAACCCATTACAGACGGTATACACTTTTAGTAGTATGAACCTTCTGAGAGAAAAAAATCCCTATTTTCTTTATTTCTTTTCGAAAGTATATGTTGTAACCACTCATTTGAACCGTCTCGACGAGACGGTTCAAATGAGTGGTAACAACATATACCTTTATCGATGAATGAACAAAATAATGAGATTTTTTCAACACAAATCATAGTATCCTTAAGCTGAAATGGGCTAACGTGCATGAAGCAATATGGTGTGATATATTGTGGCCATTTACGAAGACACGACACACTGTTTATTTTCAAAATAAAACCGACGTAGTATGTTTACAGCCTAGAGTAGTAGCAACAGATCAGATCCGTGCAGTTTGAACAGGAGCTACACCGTTTGCTATGCACATGTAATTGAATGCGTCTAATAATAACTTGCTAGCTAACCAACTGTTAAATAATTAACACTGCCTACACAACCGCCTGTGTTAAACTTGCCCATATTTCAACATTTCTCGACATATATTTGCAAACTCAACTAGCAACCAAGCAGTTTGATTGGCTGAGCCGGAGGTGCAGCTCAGGTTCAGTCAATCAGTTAGCTTAATTTCAGGCACAGTATTCAAGCATTTTGAAAGTAAACAATAACAACTAGATTAGTGCAGGCGGTGGTGTAACAGTGTGTTAAGCTAACAGAGCTTTTGAGCAACAAGGACCAGTAGCCTATTTCACAAACATTGCAAAGTATACTTATCTAGCAAAGTATACTTTGAGGGAGAAATTTTCAATGTAAGGATAAATTAATTAATTTTTATTATACTGAATTTATTACATTATCACAGCCATTTCGGCTGTGATAATGTAATAAATTCAGTATAATAATTATGCATACCTTTAATCATCAAATATATGCAGTCGTTAGTTCTATATGAAATAATGCATTTCGGAAAAAATGAATGATTACTCCCTCAAAGTATACTTTGCTAGATAAGTATACTTTGCATTTTGATGAAATCGGCTACAGGAGTTAATCCGATAAAAATCTCAATAGGCCACACATTCTTCCCGTACGTACATTGACGACCTGTAGCAGCTGTTTATGTATAATGTACTGCATGGATATCACAGCACTCTCTCTGGGCGGAATGTTGGTCAGGATGCACTCATAGCGGGAACACGCCCCCGACGTACAGTCCTGAAATACAGGTTATACAATTAAATGTGTATATAGTTCACCCTGATTGGAGAAATGGAGTGGTGGTATTTAGAGAACAATACTACACTGACTAAAAAACTACATACTATACATTTGTCACAGTATACTTACTTTATAGTTATTTGCCGAGTCGTCTGAGCTTAGCATGGCTCTGAATACGGATTCCCTAACAGTATTACTACATTGGGCCCTGTAGAGAATGTGTGGGTGTGACTGGAGTAATGGACCAGTGTAGCTCCTGATCAGATAGCATACTCATGTAGTCGGATAAGGATACAACCTGTGTGTTAGGTGCATGTTGCATGTTTGCTTCACTGAATGGCAAACAGTGCGCATGTTGTTCTGGGCCTACACTGGTCGCATAACGCATATTATCCCGTCAACACAGTGCGTATGTGCCGTGAAACACGGTGCCGTGAAACATTTTTGATATCCTGTCAATACGACCTAATCACTGCGCATGAATATGTGCGGTTGTCATACTAGTCGATTCTCCGATTTTGATGATGTTGCTGGGGTTATTTTCTGCATTTTAAAGCTATTTGTAGTGTTGACGGGATCAATAGAATAGCAGGTTAGTGCCAATGGGAAAAATATCTGGCGCCGCACGGAAACGGGATGGGCTCGATAGAGCCTCGCCCATCCCGTTTTCTAAGCCTTGCCATATATTTTTCCCATTCACGGCACTAACCTACTATTCTCTATTTGCTTCAAGCAGTACGCAGGTTGTTCTGTGCCTACACTGGCAGCATATAACAACATGTCTTGGCATTTCATTAGAATTGTCTCCTTAGAGACAATTCTAATGAAATACCAAGACATGTTTTCATGGTAACACATAATCCCTGTTTCTTCAGTCACACCACAATTCTCCAAAATCGGAATAACACAATAAGCTAGCTAAAAGTACGATTTGAGACAGAAATATTCAATTTATGAACAATTAAATTAATAGGAACTGTTGTAGTCATAGAGAATAGTAGGTTAGTGCCGTGAATGGGAACACATATCTGGCAAGGCTTAGGAAACGGGATGGGCGAGGCTGTGCCGAGCACATCCCGTTTCCGTGGCGCGTCAGATATTTTTCCCATTCACGGCACTAACCTACTATTCTGCTCATCCCGTCAACACCTACAAATGGCTTTAAAATGCAAACAAATAACCCCAGTCACCGCACATATGCATACGCAGTGATTAGGTCGTACTGACAGGATATCAAAAATGTTTCACGGCACCGTGTTTCACGACACATACGCACTGTGTTAACGGGATAGAATGAAATAAACTGTTTTTATTCAAAACCTGGGCTGAAATCATCATGATCATGCAATAATCAAATATAGACACACATATTTGTATGTTGATATAATATTTTACTTTTGCATACACATACATAATTACTCTATCAAAGTACAAACTTTAGACATATTAGTGCACTTAACCCTTTCAACACCAAGTAACTTAATAGGATGTTCCATGCCAATGTTTCACGCTATTTCATTAATTTTGTTCATTCAAATTATCCCGTTCTTCTAAAAGGGTAATCTGTACGACGTTTACAATTATTAACAAGCAGTGGAGATCCTGATGAGACGGCTCGTTACGAGCCGGCTCATCTGGATCTGCACTGTTTGCAAACATTGTCTCTATAGAGGTCTGTGGTGTTGAAAGGGTTAACAATTTTGGTGAAATCGGCTACTGGTATGTGCATGTACTCACCACTTGTTTCACGTCCGACAGTGACCTGCTTTCCCCCACCTGACCGGTACTGGGGGATTCGTTAACGAAGTAAGCCGGCCCCTCCTCTCCGGAAAACACAACGGGGGCCACATATTCCGTGTCAGGGAACGCGCACGTGATACGACATGGCGACCGGCAACTCCACTGGTGAATAGAAACGGACACGTTACAAATGAAATGCAAGAATATGCTGCACAGCAACTTGAGGCAACCCCAACAATTAATTGCGGAAATATTTCGTTACTTACAGGGCTCCTGAAAATGTTCACGAAAGTATTCGGGAGCCTGTAAGGAACGAATATTTTCGCAAGTCATTTTTGGGGTCGTCTCAATGTGTTTGCTTAATTTCAACACGTATAAAGTCATTGTGTTTTTTTCTGGGATTTCAAGTGAAATGTGATTCAATAGTCTGCATTCGCTAGTGTTAAGACATGGATTGCAAAACACCATACTACATGATTGTATACAAACAGTGCAGATCGAGGACTCTTTGCACTGACTATAATTCACAATGTGATACTAACCGATGATAAATCATAATGACTATCCCGATAATATACGTGCAATACATGCGCATGTAATATCAAGGTGCATGATCACGTGGTTACAACAACAACAACGTCGCCCACTCCAAAGTAAGTATTATTTGATAGTTTCATTAATATGCACCGGATATTGATGAAATATGGCGCAGCAAACGCGTCTTCGTGAGCTGCATGTGGTGGTCTAGGGAGTTTGGCATAGACTCGTGTCGTTTTTGCGAAGAGTCGATTTCCGTGTCGGAGACACGGAAATCGATTCTTCGCAAAAACGACAGAAGCTTGGGCGAAAATACAGAGACCACCGAATGCAGCTCAACAAGACGCGTTTGATGCGCCATATATCATCAAAATCCGTTACGTAATAAGGACACTATAAAATAATACATACTTTGAATCGGTACTTGTTGTTGTTGTTAGTACCACGTGATCATACACCTTGAATATAACACGCTACAACTGCAATACAACACATTGACCGTATGTTCCGTACAGTCGTTATATCACATATACCACACGCTGATAAGTCACTTTTATAAACGCTTGTAATGAAGGATCTCGCATGTCTAAGCGAAAGGCTAAGATGCAATGTGTCACTGAATCATGGAACGATAAAGGTCTTCTTTTGGTTATATGGTGATTAAGCTATCATATTTCTCAGCAATAGTTTAACACTCGCTTACCATGGTTTTGTTCAGATGAAGCTGCGGTTTGCCACCTTTCTGTACTTGAGGATACTGCACGGTGAGGTGAGACAGGGGGATGGGACTCGGACCCGAGTTCTTCAGTTCGAATATATGGTCCACCTGGTACTGGTTCTCATCATCGTACACCGTCACTGACGAAGGCCGGGACACACTGTAGTAGTATGTAGATATATACCATGAAACCTCTCGAAACCGGACACCCTGGGGGTCGCCAGGGTGTCCGGATTAGAGATGTTTCGCTGTAAATTAGGCATATGGCCATTCTGATCACGTATTTGCGTGCTTTGCAATCATGAAAATACATTGACATCTGAGATAAACGGCCAAGAAAACCATCAAAGATACGATCGCATATGTTGTCTTGGTGTTCGGTTTCGAGAGGTTTACCTGTATAATATGATAGGATGGTGTACATTGCATGTGCGGATTTCCCAGCATGTTTAGTACTGATAAACTCTGGCAATATGTCGACTGCATAGCAACATAGTTAATTTCCTCAGACGCACGAAAAGCAATGTATCCATGGTAAGATTGCGTGATATTTATAGAGTGCATTAGAATATATTATAATGTATGGTATTGGTATTGCAAATGCGGTTTGATGTCTGCTACATATGTAATTGCTTGTGTACATTTATGTCAGTCCTATAGTGTTCGCGGATATCAGTAGCCTATTTAACCAACATTGCAAAGTATACTTTTCTAGAAAAGTATACTTTGAGGGAGTAATCATTTATTTTTCCTGAAATGCATTATTTCATATAGAAGTAACGACTGCATACATTTGATGATAAAAAGTATGCATAATTATTATACTGAATTTATTACATTATCACAGCCAAAATGGCTGTGATAATGTAATAAATTCAGTATAACTAGATGGCCGCGTCCTGCATGTCGCGCCTTGGGGCGAGACATGGACACTAAAAAAAGAGATATAGTAGACGGAAAAACTTTAAGCAAAAAACTTTAACCGGACACATGTAGGTACGGATGTACGGACGGACGTACGGACGGACGTATGCCAAAGTGCCGACTATATCGCGATTTCCGCAAGTGGGCGCGACAAAAACTTTAAGCAAAAAAAGTAATTTGACCTTGACATTGGGCACAGGGGCAGCACGGGTGGGGGGGGGGAGGCGGGTAGAATGCAAATATGGATGATGATAAACACCCATGAGAAGTTTCAAGGTAATGGGCGAAGCAGTTACAGAGCTATAGTAAAAGGAAAAACGTTAACCAAAAAACTTAACCAAAAAACTTAACCAAAAACTTTTAACCGGACACACGTACGTACGTACGCCGACTATATCGCGCTTTCCGCAAGCGGGCGCGACAAAAACTTTAACACAACTTCAAAGTAATTTGACCTTGACATTGGGCACAGGGGCCGCACGGGAGGGGGTAGAATGAAAATATAGATGATGATAAACACCCATGTGAAGTTTCAAGGTAATGGGCAAAGCAGTTGCAGAGATATAGTATAACGAAAAACTTTAACCAAAAAACTTTAACCAAAAACTTTAACCAAAAACTTCAAAGAAATTTGACCTTGACATTGGGCACAGGGGCCGCACAGGAGGTGGGTAGAATGAAAATATAGATGATGATAAACACCCATGTGAAGTTTCAAGGTAATGGGCAAAGCAGTTGGAGAGATATAGTATAACTAAAAACTTTAACCAAAAAACTTAACCAAAAAACTTAACCAAAAACTTTAACCGGACACACGTACGTACGCCAAAGTGCCGACTATATCGCGCTTTCCGCAAGCGGGCGCGACAATACAAATTAATAAATTTATCCTAAAATTGAAAATTTCTCCCTCAAAGTATACTTTGCTAGAAAAGTATACTTTGCAATATTGGTGAAATCTGCTACAGAAGTGACATATGTTTTATCCGATCCATTTGATAAAGAAGATAAACTCACCCTGTAAACTTCGTAGATACTTTGTACCGTACGGGTACAGTGACCGTCAACGTGTTATCGGATGGTTTCCGTTCTGTGCTGAGTGTGGTTACGTTAATACGGAACGGTAGCTCCGTCTCCGTCGCGTATTCGGGAACCATCATGGTTAATTTATAGGCAACGCCGGTGTTATTATAAATAGGGTTACCCAGGCCGCAGATGACCATGGTTTCGTCTTCGGATATAGATGGTGTCATGTTCCTTTGTAGATATGTTAGTGTGTTAATGTTCGTTTCATCGTCACTGTCATCCGTTTCCGAGTCAATAATATCACAGAGTATTTCGGTGTCGCCGTACTTCTTTTGTACTTTTTGGAAATGTACAGTTTTCGGGAAAGCGATGTACATGTTTGCGCTGTAGCTGGGGTCGCCCGTTTTTGAGACTTTGACGTCTATCGACAATGACTGCGTGCCCATGATGAAATATCCGTCAGTGTCTTCGTAGTCGGCCGTGGCTTTCACGTGCAGGTCGGTATTGCAGATGTTACTTGGGCAGTCCTTCTTGAACTCCATCTATAACCAATGGCAAGGCTACATCAATATGCAATGAAACCTCTCTAACCCGGACACCCTGGGGAGGTCCCCAGGGTGTCCGGTTTCGAGAGGTTTCATTGTAAATCAGGCATTTGATCATTTTGTGTCATAGTTGCGTGCTATGCGATCACGAACAGACATTATCGCATATGACAAATGACCATGACACTCATCAAAATAAGATCGCAGGTGTTTTCTTGGTGTCCAGTTTAGAGAGGTTTCACTGTAGGATCTTTCTTAGCGAATTTACGGAGTTCATAAAGAACGAGGATATACCTTGTTTCTATCAGTTAGGTCAATTATTCACTAGCACGCGCTTGAAATTCATTTATTGAAAAATACACATACGTACATCTATGTGCTACAACTACTGTCAGGCGCGGATCCAGGATTTCGGGATTTCGGGTTGGGGGGGGGGGGGCGTAACTGTTTTGCAATACTTGACTATAGACCTTGGGATAACGCTCGGGGGGTCCGGCGGCATTCCCTTTCCCTCCCCCCCCCCCCCCACCCCCGGAAATTTTTGAAATCTACATCGCATTTCTTGCATTCTGGCGCATTTTAGAGAAAAAATATTGACACTGTCACAGTATGTTTAGACATGATTTTTGATTGAAAACGTTTAAATTTTCAAACAATAAAACTTGTAAAAAATCTTTACTCGGCGAATTTTAGAGGGCGCGCGCCGGGTCCCCCCCCCCCCTCCTGAAGCCGCCCGTGACTGTAACAGCGTTCGATCAAGCTAAACAATAGAAGCCCATCCGGACCGACGTTTGACCGGAGCTTCAGAAAGGACGGATTGTAATTAAATGATCGCTGGATTACAGTCATTGGCAAGATAATCACAGGCGGGTGTAATATTTACCAGCTTCTTCTTGACAAGAAGCGATTCGTGCGGCCTGTTGCCATCGAAGCTGTTGATGGCGGGCCGAATGTAGGCGACGCCCTGGATACTGTCAACGGTGTACTTGGCCTGGATTAACACGGGCGTAACTAGGTCCGCCATCGACTGTAAAATAGGATCTGATATGAGTAATCATTTATTATGATATTTATCAATTCTTAGAATGCAGGAAACATAAATGTATGTCTGCTGTTACTTTCTCTTCATTCTCAATATTAACGTGGTTCGAAAGTACTTTTTGACGCCAATTTCACTTCTTTTACTCTATTGCACGTACACTGGAAAAGGTCGTGCATGAATGAAAACATGTTACTGATGCTCCTAATTGGGTTGGCTTCGCATTTAACTAGTTAGAATAATTCCCACAGGAAATGTGACGAACAGCTCACAGGGAAATGAATAGACGCAAATACTTAGTAAACTGCATCTAATGCACAGTGAAACCTCTCCAAATCGGTTTAGAGAGGTTTCACTGTAAATCAGGCATTGGTCATTCTGAGCCATAGCTGTGTGCTTTGCGATCACGAACATACATTATCACCTGAGATATATGAATCACATGTGTTTTATTGGTGTCCGTTTAGAGCACATGCATTCGGCGTGTTTCGGCTTTGATCGGTATAACTATATATATATATATGAATATATTTTTATCCCGTCAACACAGTGCGTATGTGCCGTGAAACACGGTGCCGTGAAACATTTTTGATATCCAGTCAATACTATTTTTGCATTTTACAGCCATTTGTAGGTGTTGACGGGATAAATAGAATAGTAGGTTAGTGCCGTGAATGGGAAAAAATATCTGGCGTGGCACGGAAACGGGATGTGCTCGGCAGAGCCTCGCCCATCCCATTTCCTGAGCCTTGCCATATATTTTTTCCCATTCACGACACTAACCTACTATTCTCTATCTATTTTCCTTATTTCTGAACCAAAGTATATGTTGTGACCACTCATTTGAACCGTCTCGGCGAGACGGTTCAAATGAGTGGTCACAACATATACTTCTGATGATAAATAAAGAAATTCTTATGCCTTGCCGGATATTTTTTCCCATTCACGGAACTAAACTACTATTCTCTATATACCGATCAAAGCCGAAACACGCAGAATGCCTGTGGTTTAGAGAGGTTCCACTGTACGCACCTTCACACCGACAATCAGCCGCTGAATACACGATAGTTCCGTGTTGAATATCTGCAGTGGTCTAGTGATCTCGTTACTGTTGTCGGGCAACCAGGCCACTCTGTAGTAGTCGCCAAGATACAGGTCCAGCGTTATGGTCACCGAAACCTCTGTAAATGTGCAAAACATTCAATACCTTACAAAATATGAATAGCAAATTGACGCCCGTTGTGAAATAATTCAGATCTTATTGTCTGCCCTGGTTTCTCGACCAATGAAGGGACAATATATTGTGTCAATTAATCGCATATTGTTACGATTTTGCCAAAATCTATTAAATTAGATGTTGCAATATGTACATCATTATAATCATTATTTTACGCCTTGTTGTCGTCAGTTCACGAGACGCAAACCATGTTACCACACACACACGCGCTCACATCCATGTCTCACCGCCAGTCACATAATTGGATAGGGATTCGAAAGTACGTTTAGTGGCCGGGTTACGCAACGCGTCGGGCCAAACAACAAGTCAGTTATTGTTCATATATTGATTTTTTAATAATCTATTTTCTTAAAAATTCAAAATGTGAACTATAAGTATTACATATCGACAAACCATGTGTGGACGAGTGCATTACATGGCCGTTGAGTTCGTATGTTACTGACTGATACAAAACAAGAGATGAAGGTTGCCTCAACATTGCTCAACGTCAGCCACGACAACATGTCCGATGTCAGTTTTCAATGTGTCACAGTGACATAACTATTCGCAGAACGTTCATGAATTTCTAACCATTATTGAAAATCGTTTGGTATTTTGGATGCTGCGTTTTTAATGCATGTATAAGAGTTCAATATATAGGAAATATATAGTTGACGTATTAGTTGATCAGATCTCGTTCTTATAAGATAATGCCATCAGAGCGTCCAGTATTTCTGTGTCATTACCTCTGTGCGCATGTGTACGGTCTGAAGCGATTACATTTTGCACCAGAGCTCCAGATAAGCTGCGTATTTGCTTAAATACCCAATTAAAATTGCCAAAAACCCAATTGAAATCAGAGGTAGCGGGTATCAAAAAGCAATACAAAATGTGTGGTACCGTTATCATGCGGCAAAAAACAATAAACAGACAACAAATATAGCATAATTTCCTTATTTTCCATGAAAACACATCTTGATATTTCATTAGAATTGTCTCCAATTCTAATGAAATGCCAAGACATGTTTTCATTTCGAAGCAAACTATTCAATAATTGCTGTCTGTTGATGTGTAAACAGTAGTGTGATTTTATTTTACCCAATTAAAATTTTGAAATACCCAATTGCTTCATAAATGATGGAGTGACAATACTCAATTACTAATTTCTTATCTGGAGCTCTGTTGCATGTTTACCTGGGCTATGTTTATATTTGTCTCTAATGCACTCTATAAATATCACGCAATCTGATTGGCTGATGGTCATACATTACAGGTATATCATTGTTGATGAACGGTCGCAAATTATTTGAATATGTATTCATACGCCAGTAGTAAAGGAGTGCATTAAAAATAGGTTAACCGCATTATAATTTTAAAATTTGCGGCGTATATCAGAAAATGATAGGTCGGAAAACATGTTTAATGGCTCCGCTAGCGCGTCACCATGAAACAGATTTTCCGACCTATCATTTTCTGATATACGTCGCAAATTTGAAAATTACAATACAGTTAACCCTATATTGTATTGACTTGCATGATTATTTTGAGTAGTGTTACCTTTTTACTTATCACACAGTGACTACTCCAGTACTTACGCATTCGTTGGTACGCCCTATTCACGTATTTGAAGCAGACGTCCATGGTAAAACATCCAGAGTCGAAGCCGTCGACGATACACGCCGCCAGGTTTCCACCAATCAGGGGCACGTCCGACGTGATTGTGTAGGTCTCCATGGTAATCACGGGCTGGCCGTACATCAACACCGCCTTGTCGGACAGGTAGGCGCCGACCGCAATATCTGAAATGTCAAATATGTTCAGGTGGGCGCCAACCGCAATGTCTGAAATGTCAAATATTTTCAGACAGGTGCCAACCGCAATGACTAAATTTCAAATATGTTCAGGTAGGCGCCGACCACAATGTCTAAAAGTTGCGCCAACCGCAATTTCAGGTATAATAAAAACGCAGTACCTTTTACAGTGACCAATTTTTTCCTGTTAGTGGTGGTTATCGATTACCAATATGTCTCTCTTGACTGTGACTTATAACTTTACAGATTATGAATCCACAGTGTTTGGTATAATAAATAATATACACGGTGACGGTCTGCTTAATAAAACAGGCTTACCATTAACTCCGTCATTATTCATATCAACCGGTCTCGATAGAGATATGCCGAATGACCTCAAGCCGGGATCCACTGTGGCGGCTGGTACCCGCTGCGAGTAGTATGGCCAGATACCAGTATTGCACCCATTGTAAACATAGATGGCGCCTTGCATATCGTCCTCATATGGCGCGCCTACCACCACATCTGTACAGGAGTAAAACAGTGGCTGTGACTGGAGAAATACGGGCATATGAAAGGGGGGGGGGGATGGGGGTGTATCTAGAGGGGGTGAGGGGGGGGGGGTCCGGGGTTTGCTACCTCTCTCCCCCCCCCCCGTTCAGCCACGGAGTTTACATAGATCACAGTTACGAATCGTAACTCTTGCCATTACTCCCGTACCGTCGTAGCTACGGACGATACGGGAGTAGATTACAAGAGTTACCTTCGCAACTAGACAACACCCCCGTTAACCAAATGCTGGATCCGCCCCTGATATGTGATTTGCGACCAGTGTTAATCATGATCAAATAGCACACTCGTGTAACATGATAACGATATATGTTGCTTGTTAAAAAGCATGACGGGACATTTCATTGATGAGACGGAACAGTGAACATCCTGATCAGACTTTATGGGACGCGAACAGTGTAGATCCTGATCAGACTGATCAGGATCTGCACTGTTCGCGTCCCATCAATGAAATGTCCCGTCATGCTTTTTAACAAGCAACATAGATCGTTATCATGTTACACGAGTCACAAAACCCATAAGCCCCATTTCTCCAGCCATAGCCACACACATGGTGGCATACCCCTGTCATCCACATAACGTGATAACAATATTTTAAAGGTATACTTGCCCACTCAGTAGGCACAAAATGTTCTTTATCCCGTCAACACAGTGCGTATGTGCCGTGAAACACGGTGCCGTGAAACATTTTTGATATCCAGTCAATACAATTTTTGTATTGTACAGCCATTTGTAGGTGTTGACGGGATAAATAGAATAAATAGTAGGTTAGTGCCGTGAATGGGAAAAAATATCTGGCGCGGCACGGAAACGGGATGTGCTCGGCAGAGCCTCGCCCATCCCGTTTCCTGAGCCTTGCCAGATATTTTTTCCCATTCACGGCACTAACCTACTATTCTCTATTTATAGGACAGTTTTGTATATTCTGTACATGTGATATTTTCTGGAAGAATAAACATTCATTCACCATTATCCCACGTATTGATTTGGCATTATTATACATTTATATCAGAAGTAAATTTCCACGCTGATATCAGGGGGCGATAACCGTGTTTCCTTAAAATGTTGACGGACATTACTATTTATACTCTGTATTTATTTTTTTGATGTGCAATGATCATATTTTATAATCCGTCGAAAATAAAAAAAAATTCAGGTGACGCATTTAATTATATATTGCCGATAAATTACCGTTGTAGTGGTCCTTGTTAATATCACCCAGGCTGGCGATGGAGGAACCAAACCTTGCCTGGATGGCATTGCTGCCCACCAACGCTGTCGGCGGCTTGTCGAAGCCCTGAAACAAATGGAACGCCAAATCTACATAAACTCAAATAAGTTTATGATCACGTGGTACTAACAACAATAACAAGTACCGATTCAAAGTACGTATTGTTTTTAAAGTGTCCTTATTACGTAACGGATTTTGATGAAATATGGCGTATCACACGCGTCTCGTTAAGCTGAATTTGGTGGTCTCTGTATTTTCGCCCATGAAGACGCGTTTGCTGCGCCATATTTCATCAAAATCCGTTGCATATTAAGGAAAATATCCAATAATACTTACTTTGGAATGGGCGATGTTGTTGTTGTTGTAACCACGTGATCATGCACCTTGGTATTGCTAGCTATAAATAATTAGAGCTAGCATTAAATATTTAGAGATAGAATTTAATATTTAGAGCTAGCATTAATTATTTTAGTTTCATGGAACGCCAAATGTAAATAAAATAAAATACTTATTGCTAGCTCTAAATAATTAAACGCCCTACCACGCCAGTAGTAAGTCTGCAAAACTCCCATACCTGTACGGCAGTTTTGCAAAGTTTGCAAAGATGACTGACACTATAACAAACACACACACTATATATACAAACGCCCTAGCGCGCCAGTGTTCCCCATACACGTATATGCAAACGCGAGGACGGTACAGCAGTTATACAGAGTTACTTCCCGCAACTAGCCCGGTCACTAGATGAGTGACACTATAACAAACACACACACACTATATCTACAAACGCCCTGGCGCGCCAGTCTTCCCCATACATGTATAATTGTATATACGCTAGGACGGTACAGCGGTTATACAGAGTTACTTCCCGCAACTAGCCTGTGCCCGGTTGCTCAAAACCTCTGTTAGCTTAACAGACTGTTAAATCCTTAGCAATGCTAAGGATTTAACAGTCTGTTAAGCTAACAGAAGCTTTCAGCAACCGGGCCCAGGTCACTAGATGAGTGACACTATAATAATCAAACACATAGCTCTCAGTACAATAACTCTAATCGCATTGCATTACATACGCGTTATGACGGAGTAGTACTTCCAGATTTGCGTTTGAAGCGTTCTTCGCTTACTTTCTACTTCGTGGAGAAAATGATCGGCGAATTTTGATAATACATACTTTGTTAGCTGAGTTTATGATAATATTTTTGTCTTAGCGAAGTATGAACATTATCCCCTTGCAGATCGTTGCAATATTTAGTGCACGAAATGGAAACGGTATAATTCCGAAACTGTATGTATACCGTTGGCTGTGGTGTATCGATATATTGTTACATATAGAGCCGAAAACGTGCCGCTATCAACACACACTACTGTCTGTTTCACGAAACCTGCCAAATTGTACGGCTATATAAACAATGCAAAAACAATCTGTTTTGTGACAATATTAAATTAACACAAAATTTAAGAATGAGACTTCTTTTTTATTTCGTGAAATTTGGTCAAATATTGATTTTATTGCGAATTTTTTTTTTCCCCATGTTAAATCCCCATAGACATCTTCACAGAGAGTGAAGATGTCTATGGGGATTTAACATGGGGAAATTTTTTAAATTTCAGAAATATTGGACCGATTTTCAAAATTTAACTTTTGTTTTCTCAGATCAATTTCCAAGCTATCTAGCCAGGTTTCTGAGTCAATTTCCATTTGTTTTCGTTTGTTGACTCCTCCCATAGCTCCTCCACCTCCTTTTCCCCCATGTTAAATTCCCATAGACAAATTTGACCAAATTTCACGAAAAAAAAAATGATAATTTTTAATTTTTTATAAAATGTAATATTATCGAAAAACAATATTGTTTTTGCATTGTTTATATGGCCGTAACATTTGGGCAGGTTTCGTGAAACAGACCGTATATTTACAAAAGCCCTACCACGCCACTCTGCTGCCCCATATACACGAGGACCAGGCCCTCCTCCATGAAGACGTCGCCCTTTGTGGAGGCCCGGCTGTAGAAGGGCGCGCCCACCAGCAGGTCCTCCCAGCCATCGTTGTTCACGTCCACCGAGCACAGCGCCGCCCCGAAATACCCGTTCAGCGGCATCTGCAAATACAGGGGTAATTCACATGGAGATGTTAAAGACACTGTGTCTCAGGTAATGTCCGCCCCCCCCCCCTCCAGTTAGTACTACTGCCATGTGGATCCCTCGGGATAGGCTGGTAGGCCGATGGAGAAAACCCTAACAGAAAAAAACCTTGTACTGAAGTCAGTTATACTGTCGTTTAGGCACTCGCCGACAAACCACGTCATCATGCAATTACACCATGTCTGGTAAACGACAAGAAGAAGAAGAACAAAAGAAGAAGCAGAATAAAATGTCTTGCCCTGTCCATTATCCATAATAATCGCTGTGCACAACTGCCAGAAAATATACATTATAAGTGTGGTTTTATTGTACTTGACCAAACTAAGCGCCTGCTAGCACTGGATTACGCGTCCTACGCACACTAAATACACACAAGTAGGCACACCCTTTTGTTTAATGCACTCGGCTAGGAAACGGTAGAAATTCGTACACGTTTCCGAGCCTTAATTGACAAACTTGATACCTAGAGACACTGGATGGTATTCTCTATATTCATGGCCAGAACATACCATGTCTTTTGATATCATGTTTATCAATATCGGCTGGGAAAAAGTATGAATTTCTCGGCGAGCATCGGAATTTCTACGCCCGAAACAGAAACAAAGATCCGAGGAATTCCCTAACTGATAAACTCGATATCTAAAGATACTAGCCTGATCTTCTCTATATGTGTCTATAGTACCTACCGTGACGTTGCCCTCAGTGCCGTCGAGAAAGACGTCGGCATTCTCCAGAATAAAGTCCGTCTTGTCTCTCCTGTACATGTATACCTGTCGAAGATAGTTTGTGATAATAGAAATGGCTGCCGGTGTACCCCAGATTTGATCGCACTGCCATTTCCAATGATTGGAATCTACCTTTCTCCAGACCCATCAAAACAGTTGGTGCCGTGACCAGGATTTCTAGCGAGCAGTGTTGTCCCGGCAATTTTGTTTTACATTTTTCTATTTTTCTTTAAAAATTAGAATTAACCACGAAATATTGTCCATATTTTCACAATTACAAATGTTGTGAACTACATTTCAAACAGACGGAACGAGATCATGCCATGTATAAAGACAAGGTTTGGGTGTTTCTACTATTTTCAGACTATTTTAATAGTTAAAGCCATACTTGCTATTTACTTGCGCTCATAGTGCATTAGGCGAAATTCATCCTCGCAAGAGGTACAACAGTATAGAGACAGAATGAAAGGACCAGGCATGGCACGAAGCATACCTTGCCGGCTAGATGGTCCCTGGGTGCTCCTATAGCAAAATACGTGTACCCGTCCCCGAAGTATATGCCGCTGGATATGGCATAACCTGGAAATAGAGTATCCATATACTGCAAGAAGAAACGTCGATGCAATATGATAAGTATAGATATGAGTGATTATTTAAAATGGTATTTATTAAACGCGTTTATTTATTTAATATGCAATGAGGCTATGCCGAGTTATGAAATCAGTCAACATGTTTAATACATGTCATATTGAATCAATACAATGGTGAGATTAAATTATTGCACAGTATCATTCATTGAAACTGTTCTGGTCACTTAATACGCAGTCTGTATCAATTCCATATTGAGATTAGTACGCATACTTTATAGTATATATTAAAGTGTGTTATTCAATACATCATGTGATTGCACTAGTCCATGAAAGGCCACTTTATGCAAAACAATGACATTTTCGCCAAATAATAGCAAGATGGATATTTAGATTTACTAGTCGAAGTTATCTGATGATGGATAATTGGAATCTACACTTGATGCAAGCACTGGGACCGAGGCGCCTGTGATGTTGAAATGGTTAAACACTCTTCGGTTTCGCGGGTGTTAGACACATCCTTCTCCATGTTATTACCGGCCATTTCCGATATTTCCGTGGCGTGCCGACTGTCGTATTGACTCATGTAGGCGCCCGCCTGTCGGATGTCGATAAAGCCGCCCGTCCATGTCCGCAGTCCCGGCGCCCCGAGGATCAGATCTTCGCCCTTCGCAATTAGAAATCAAAGTACTACAAGTTCAGAAACCTTATTATGAATGCTATGGTTGCTTGATAATTTTAACAGAACGGTACAGCACCGCCTGCGTTAATCTTGCCAAGATGTCAAACGTCTCTGACATCTATTGACAATATCAACTAGCAATCAGCGGTTTGATTGGCTGTGTCTGAGCTGTAGCACAGTTCAGACACAGCCAATCAAGCTGCTTAGTTGAAAGCATAAAAATCAAGTATTTTGAAATGCACATTTACAACTATTGGTAAGATTAGCGCAGGCGGTGGCGTAATAAATCCACAAGATTGGCGATCATCAGATCTTTTCCATGGAAAATAGGAAAACAAGACAGTGCAATATCTCCACAATGGTCAGCGCGTCAGGGCTAATATCACAATTCAGGTATATATCTGAACACTTCAAAACATAGACTTTGTATTTTCTGGCAATAGATAGTTACTGATTATTATTCTGTTAACATATATTCCACCTTTTTGTCATGTAGCAAGCTATCGTGATAGCGTCGATATGGCATAATTATATGCTTAAGAAATGTATTGAACATTTTAAACTTAACCGCAACGTCAATGAGTACGTCCCATAAACATCAAGTGCACTAGAAGTTTGCTTCAGTGTTAACCATAGTCAACACACAATTGCACATTTGTGAACTACCGTATGGTTTGTTCACATTAATGCCGAAAGTGCAGTACCAGACATCAGAATGAGTGGCATTTTATATAGTCATCTCTAGACATGCGGACGAATCTGATATTTCCTCCAGAAAATTCGTTTGGCCGTCAGAGGCGCGATGGATAGTCTAATTCCCGCCTATTAAAAACTAACTATGTTTCAGGCACAGGTGCCCGAACAAATTCAGGATATCTAGTTTCTAATATAAACACTTATACTAAAAACAATACTGACGTGGGAATTTGTTTAATCACCTATGATTTCAGGGGATAGTATAAGAGTTTACATATACAGAGTCAATAATACGGAAGCCTCATGGACATCTAATATCTCAAATTCCCTCCACTGGATTTTGTCCCTATAACTCCACTGTCTTTGCCCACCGAAGGGCGTCGTTGATGTGCCACAACTCACCAGCCGTGTGTAGTGTACCGAGGATCCCAGACTGCCCATCCCATAATAAAGCTTCGTCACGTTATCGGAAGCCTCCTTTATCGTCTGCTTCTTGCCATCGACCAGAGCCGGGATCTTCCGAATGTTATTGCGGGCAAAATCGAGCGGGATTTGGTAGCAAAGTCCATTCATGAAGTAGTAGTTGTCCTTGAAATAGTAGCGATTGTACCACCGACTGGCGCATGTCTGGAATGACGATTTCACCAACATTACAAATAGAGAATAGTAGGTTAGTGCCGTGAATGGGAAAACATATCCGGCAAGGCTCAATAATGTCTTTATTTCTTATCAGAAGTATATGTTGTGACCACTCATTTGAACCGTCTCGCCGAGACGGTTCAAATGAGTGGTCACAACATATACTTTGGTTCAAAAATAAGGAAAATAGATAGAGAATAGTAGGTTAGTGCCGTGAATGGGAAAATATATCTGGCAAGGCTCAGGAAACGGGATGGGCGAGGCTTTGTCGAGCACATCCCGTTTCCGTGCCGCGCCAGATATCTTTTCCCATTCACGGCACTAACCTACTATTCTATTTATCCCGTCAACACCTACAAATAGCTGTAAAATGAAAAAAATAGTATTGACTGGATATCAAAAATGTTTCACGGCACCCTGTTTCACGGCACATACGCACTGTGTTGACGGGATAAAGTATACTAATCTAGCAAAGTATACTTTGAGGGAGAAATTTTCAATATTAGGATAAATTTATTAATTTTATTATACTGAATTTATTACATTATCACAGCCAAAATGGCTGTGATAATGTAATAAATTCAGTATAATAATTCTGCATACATTTTATCATCAAATATATGCAGTCGTTAGTTCTATATGAAATAATGCATTTTGGGAAAGATAAATGATTACTCCTCAAAGTATACTTTGCTAGATAAGTATACTTTGCAATTTTGATGAAATCGGCTACTGGAATGACGATCGAATTCGGCCGTTAAATGCTGTGGGAAGTGATATTATTTTCAGCGAGAAACACAAATATTTAACATAATATAAGTTCTAACCTGCGTACATAAACATTCTGAAAACATAATGTCATGTTCGTGTACTTCGGAATGTTCACATAAATAGACATAGTCCGCTAACAGGTGAATACATACCTACAAATGGACAAAATGTAATACCAGATGGTCGCGGCCTGCATTTCGAGCCCGCCGAGGCATCTGGTGATCTCAGAGTAAGATATACATGTATATAATGTAGCCACAAATACATTGAAAAAACAAGAACTGGCATCGTTAAACGAAGCTGTTTCCCTCGTTGGCAGCCTTCATAAAAAATGTCATCAGCGACCTTAACTTTGCGCGGTCGGACGTGGGTCGTATGTACAACAAATCACCATCCCTAGAAACACATTGTGGCCAAATATTATCAAAATCGGTGAAGCGGTTGATGAGTTATTGAAAAAAAACTAATTTTTTTTTTTATATTTTTGCCTTACAAACAAGGTGAACTTCTAACTCAGTTGACCTTGACCTTGGCCCAGTGGCTGTATGCATGGGACACAGAATGAATATATGGATGATGACTAATATGCATATACAGTGTCAAGCCAATCCGATTTACAGTTACAGAGAAAGTAGTTACCTGACAACTTTAATGCAAATTTTGACAAAAGTCATTTACCATTGTCGTTGGGCACATGTGCCGCATGAGTGGGACACAGAATGAATATATGGATGATGGCCAATAATTTCAAGCCAATCTGACTTACGTTTATATATAGTAGGTATCTGAAAGCTTTAACACAAATTTGGACAAACTATTTCATGCACACTTCTAAGTCCTTCACCCTTGGCGTTGGGCACATGTGCGGCATGAGTGGGACACATAGTGAATATATGTATGATGACCAATAAGCATACGAACTATTAAACATATCTGACTTACCGTTACAGAGATAGTAGGTATGTGAACAGATTAAAGCAAATTTGGACAACAACTTTAACGGAAACTTCTAAGTCATTTGACCTTGATCTTGGGCCAGAGCAACAGCATGAGTGGGACACCGAAAGAATATATGGATGATGATCAATACGCATACGCAGTTTCAAGCAAATGTGATTTACGACTACAGAGATAGTAGGTATGTGAAATGTTTAACGCAAATTTTGACAAAAACACTATAATGTAAACTTGACCTTGGGGCACTGGGGCCGCATGAATGGACACAAAATGAATACATGGATGATAACCAATAAGGATACCAAGTTTCAAGCAAATCGGACTTACGTTTACAGAGATAGTAGGTATGTGAAAAGTTTAACGCAAATTTGACACGAATTTAACGCAGATTTCTAGGTCATTTGACCTTGATCTTGGGCACAGGGGCCGCATGAGTGAACTACATAATTAATATATTGATGATGACTAATAAGCATATGAAGTTTTAAGTAAATGTGACTTAGGTCTGCAGAGATAAAGGTTTTTAAAAACTTCACGGAGACGGACGCACGCACGGTCGGACGCACGCACGGACACACGGACACCCGGACACCCGTACGTCATTGTGATCACTATATCTCGCTTTGCACAAGCGGGCTCGACAAAAAGTGTATTTGTAAGACTAACACCTCTATATGTGGCTGGGTGTTGCGACCAGTGTATATCCTGTGCAACCAGTGCAGCCAGTGCATCCGCAGTCAACCAGGATCTTCACTGTTCGCCATGCCATCAATGAAAGACCCGTCACGTTTCTAACAAGCAATATACATGCAGATCATTATCAGGCTACAGGACTGTGATATTTGAAATAATGCTGGTTACAAATGTCATAAGCCCATATTTCTCCAGTCACAACCACATTGTGTAATACTTACAATGACGCCCTGGTCCTCCTGGAGGTCTATGGAGGCCCCGAGCCACTGGTTATCCTGCCCATGGTCAAATATCCGCGTCAGCCCGTCAAACGCTGCGCTGTCACGGTCCGTCTTGTCTGGGGACGACACATAAGTATTACTTCGCCGTTTGATAAGGTCCGAGTGTATTATTATCAGCTAACACTAGTTCAGTTCAATATAGATGTATATGTAAAGTGTGCTACAAATTATTTATGTAGAATTGTGTTGTAAAAATATAACATTCTCAGCCATTTACGTGAATTATTAATATACAAATGCATGTATGAATTTGGTGCCGTGACCAGGATCAAGGTCCCAATGCATACCCGTATAGTGTATGCATATCTACAACAGTACGACAAATCAGGTAAATCATGTTTCAGTTTTTACAGGAGCTAACCATTAATTGGTATGCTACAAACTTGTAAGCTCTGTATGCGAGTTCATTTAAAATCTGTAACATTGATTCTTAGCTATGAAAGTTTTTTCATACACCGTCAACATAAACAGGAAACCAGCAAAAGATAATTAAGTAACTAAGTCACTAATTAACTACCTAAGTAGCTAACTTTCTAAGTAAATAACTAAGTAATTAACTAATTAACTAACTAACTAACTAACTAACTAACTAACTTTCTGTAAATATAACTGATCTTCGCGGATAATGTTAGTCCGTACCTTCCACGAACACCTGTGAGCACGAGTATCCAGCTCCGTCAGCTTTCACTGTGCATTTGTAGATGGTCCCCGGCTTCTCTATACCAGGTAGATATAAATTGGAATCCTGCGGGGCACCAATCACCAACCTGTATGTGAAGGACATACGTAGCAACGTGTGTTAATATGTGGCTGTGATTAGATCTACCAGTGCAGATCCAGATCAACCTGTGCATCCGTACAGTCTGACCAGGATCTGCGCTGTGCACCATCCCGTCAATGAAACACTAGCCATACTAGTACTTCAGATAGCAGAATATATACTTATCGGAACACAGGAGTTTCCTAACACTGTTTCAGCTAGACTGACCACCATAAGCCACATATGTGAATTAGCTACTGTGTAACAGCAGTTTCATACTCCTTCCTAATGTAAAATAAGTAGGTTACATTTGTCAAATGTATTTCAATATCCATGAAATAAAAAATATGTCGAAACTCGAAGGAATTAAACCTTTAATTGCAAGATAGATGGACGGTTGGCAGAAGCATATGTTGTGACTTGAGAAATGATAAATATGCCATTGTGGCCGGTGTAGCACCTAACTATGACTGGATATATAGAGGATATTCATATTTTTGCAACGAATATGACATATATGTTCATCGAGTGGTGTGAAATGTCAATAGTTCACGAGTGCCTGATCAAAAATTACAATTTTCGAAAAATAATACAAAACAACACGAGTGAAATATGGACATTTCACACCACGAAATGAACATATATGTCATATTCGTTACAAAACTATGAATATTCTATTTATTATATACCGCTCCATGGAAATTAGCAGTTTTTGGACTGTATACGGTAATGAATGTGTATTTGCAGCCTATTTGCAGTCCGGCACTGCAGGTGAGCGTTATGAATATAGATAGCGGAAGTAGTCGTATTTTCACCGGAAGTTGTTTATTTCATCGATGAGAACATATGACTTTTATTTACATCGTATAACTATGTATTTCATGGGTAGGTATATAATAAATGGTGCTACTATTTGGTAGTTGTGACCAGTCTAATAACTGATCTAGTCACTAGGTATGCTTCTACCAACCAACTACCGAAAGCATAACTTTGTCATTTTAATGTGATTCAGTATACATATGTACATGCATTTTATATCTCAAATGAAATGTGCATGTATCATTCATGAAACCCATGTAGCTCATATGATACTAACCCGAATGTTCTGTCTGTAATGCAGGACGACTTGCATAAATCGCTCTGCTTTACAGTCAGAACATTCGGGTTACTATAATACAAGGTTAATAACTGAATGAGTAATACTGCAACTGAGCATGCAGCAACAACTGGGCAGAACTATTTACGACTACTGTACAATGTATTAGGCCAAACAAACAAATTGTTTGTTTCCGTTAACACCTGGAACAAAAATAGGGTAGGTATGTAGGCGAAACTTGTTTTTTCTCGATTTTTTTTTCCGATTCACGACACTTTTTGTACTGGATATGTTAACCCTTACTACGCTGAATTAAATGTTGTCGTCTGCTGGAAATGTTTTATTTTCAATATTTCTCGATAAAAACTTGGTTTTGACAGCACATGAGAATTGTCTCCAGTGGAGACGATTCGCATGTGCTGTCAAAACCAGTTTGTTTTTGTTAAGAATTAAAGCAAAAATGAAAAACAGCAGACGGCAATTTCCGTCAACAGCGTCGGAAGGGTGAACCCACTATGGGTTAGTGAAAATATACTGTTTTTATCAAAAATATTACCGATATGACGAAAAAAAGTGTAGGGTCGGCGGGACAAAATAGGGTCGGTCGAGTTAGTGGAAACAAACAATTTTTTGTTTACGCCTTATGATAATCTAATCGACGGATCTACTACAGCCCATTATATTCTAGCAGCCGGTGTCGTTTTCAATGTCTATGGTATTAGACTAGACCGAGAAAATTAGCTTTATGTGCATTCCGACCAGTCAAGACACATAATTATAAGCCCGCCCGTCGGCCACATTTACTTTGCTGAATCAGTGTAATTGGTTGCTCGAATATAAATGTATTCCGCTGTGAAAAAATACATTATGAACAATCCAGTAGCCGATTTCATCAAAATTGCAAAGTATACTTATCTAGCAAAGTATACTTTGAGGGAGTAATCATTTATTTTCCCCAAAATGCATTATTTCATATAGAACTAACGACTGCATATATTTTATCATTACAAAAAGTATGCAGAATTATTATACAGAATTTATTAACATTATCACAGCCAAAATGACTGTGATAATGTAATAAATTCAGTATAATAAAAAATAATAAATTTATCATTAAATTGAAACTTTCTCCCTCAAAGTATACTTTGCTAGATAAGTATACTTTGCAATGTTGGTGAAATAGGCTACAGAGCATAGAGAGTTTTCCACTGTGAGCAATCAATCACCAGCTGGCAGGGCCACAGCATGGACCTGTAGGAAGAGCGGGTCTTTGAGGTACATGAGTTGTACAGTGGAACCTCTCTACATCGAACACGCCGATGGTACCCGTGGTGTTAGGTATAGTGAGTTAAAATAATTGAAATAAAGTGAACTCGTACCCTGCTGTTATGTACACTCCAGTGACTACACATGTATATATTTCCTATTCTGTAACATGTATGTTTGTGACTAAAAAGAAAATAGATATAAACAAAAACAATCCAGAGCAAATAATAAGTAAATTTGGCTACTACTTTTCTGTTGTCGTAAAAAAGGGGAAGACAGTTAATACCTGTCATATGAATAATGGAAATTAATGTTAAAGTTGATAGAGCGGCGATCGTGTTGATACAGGGGGTGGACGTACGATTGGTACATCGGTACCTTATGCGAGTCAAAAAGGTGCACGGGTCTCAAAATGGCGGCGCCCAGTGGCAGCAGCACCATGAGGTTGGTATATTTTGTATTTATTTTCAAACTTACATTAAATTTTGATCAAATACATATAGGCCAGGGGGTGGCGGTATGTGTCTCCGATAAACGGCTACTAACGTTTTCACTGAGGCATCCATCATTCAGTAAAAGTTATGGAAGGTTACTGACTGAATGACGATCAGTGCAGAGCCTGATCAGACTGTGCGGATGCACAGGCTGATCTGGATCTACACTGGTCGCAAATGTCATAAGGCCGATTTATTCAGTCACAGTCGCAAATAATATCACGTTACCCATGGTAATGAAAATATAACATCAGATATTCGGAGCTCTATAGTACGGGGCGCCATGCAGGACAGGTTAATTATGTGTACAAAATCAATTTTGTCCAGACAAAATTGAGTTTTGTAACACTAAAAATCACAAAATCCAATTATGTAAAATTCTGATATACAAAATTCATTTTTGTTATAAAGGATTCAATTTTGTAAGACAGAATTGAGTTTTGTGAACAAAATTTAGCTTTGTGGGACAGAATTCAGTTTTGTCCACAAAAGTCAGTTTTGTCCACAAAAATTAGTTTGCGTAACTGATCTATGTCATCTCTACGTTGATTGGTTGAGATCGGTCTTAGTCCATTTTACTAGATGGTGGAGTACACTTGCAGGTTTAAATACAATGTATTTCAATGCGAAAATATAACCCAATATATCAATATTATACTTCTTTATGGACAGTTATATTGGTTATATTATGATTACAAAATATATACCTCTAGTTCTATCCAAGAATCTTATTGTGACTAATCATGTATGCGGATGCCAGGGCGGCCAAATAACAACTAGTTTATATAAACATTTTAACAATAACATCGTTTTATTTCAAGTAACCAACATTGGGATAGCGTTATTAAATGTATGTACATAGTCATTACATAATTACAATAAACGGTTGCCATGGTAACCAATTCATAAAATGTTATTTTCCATCCAAGTTCCATCATGTTTGTTGCTGATATATTTGTATACATATTGTTCTGGCCACATTTTTGTCATACTGTATCTGACCAATGGTAGTCCTTCTTACATGCGTGTGCCATATTTGGGCAACAGAATCGAAACGTATGCAGAATTGAATTTTGTGACACAGAATTGATTTTTGTGACACAGAATTGATTTTTGTGACACAGAATTGAGTTTTGTGGCACAAAAGTGAATTTTGTGACACAGAATTGAGTTTTGCGGCACAAAAGTGCATGTTGTTGACAAAATCAGTATATATTTAATTTTGTTTTGTTTTTGTCAAGTTTATAGGTAGAAAAGTGAATTGTGTTGACAAAATTGAGCCATGTCCCACTTGGCGCCCCGTATATAGTAGCCAAAAAGTGTGTCAATACACAACGTGGTGTCTATTTCCATTCATATCTCTTCCTAGCTTATAGCTGACGCATCCATTATACGGCGTATGAATGCGCAGTCATTCGGATTATATGGCTTAGTGTGTATTTGCCGCGACAAAATGTTGCTTATTATCCCCTCGCCGATAGGCAAGAGGGGGTATAGGCTACAGCGTTATGTGTGTCTAGTGATACTACTTTGTTTTGCACACGACCCACGTCCGACCGCCCAAGGTCAATGTCACTGAGGACTTTTGTTCAACTTGTTGGCAAGGCAAAAATTGTAGTAAATTTTATTTTTTATTTTTGTATTATCAGGGCTGCCAGCGAAGTAATTAGCTTAGTGATAGAGAATAGTAGGTTAGTGCCGTGAATGGGAAAAAATATCTGGCAAGGCTCAGGAAACGGGATGGGCGAGGCTCTGCCGAGCACATCCCGTTTCCGTGCCGCGCCAGATATTTTTTCCCATTCACGGCATTAACCTACTATTCTATTTATCCCGTCAACACCTACAAATGGCTGTAAAATGCAAAAATAGTATGGACTGGATATCAAAAATGTTTCACGGCACCGTGTTTCACGGCACATACGTACTGTGTTGACGGGATAAATAACGATATCCTTGTTCTCCAACTTTTCGCGTCTATTGTACTCCCAGATCTATAGATAACTGTTCCGTTAAATTATGATCGATTTCACTGTCAAACATCGCTGATGTTGATCAGTGTTCATCATTGCCGTGCAAACAGGTATGTATTTTCGTGTTCTTACATAGGAATTACAGTGGAACATATCTGAACCGGACACCGTGGGGACCTACCAGGGTGTTCGGTTTAGAGAGGTTGCACTGTAGTTGATTCTAAGCTAAAACATAAATAAGTTTTATTTGATCGCGGCGGTGACATATTATTTCTGCTGTCTGCGATATTTGTGGCGCGATGATGGATGCATATTTCCATCATGCGTCAACCTATTGAATCAGGAAATAAGACCTGACACAGAGAATGGTTAGTTGTGCTTAATTTTTATATATTCTATTGGTATTTACCTTCAATAATAATGTATGTTCATAACCGCAAAGCAACAACGCATGTCCTGAAGTGATCATCCGTCTGTTTTACAGTGGAACCTCTCTAAACCGGACACCCTGGGGACCTTCCCCATGGTGTCCGATTTAGAAAGGTTCCACTGTAATTATAATAATAACAACAACAACAACACAATAATAGTAAGCAACTGCAATTGACGGGGTCAGTGGAATAAGGGGGCTAACTAATTCATGCAGTTAGTCCCCTACTTCCACTAGCCCCATCAAATTCAAGCGTGTTTTATGCATGAACATTGAATTCAGTATCACATACATGTAGTACCTTTAAAGGTACATGCCCACTCAGCAGGCACAAAATGTTATTTATAGGAATTAAATAAGTGGAAAATTGTGTCACTATTCCACCAGTTCTAAATATTACGAGTGCCAGCTATACAGATATAATCATTTAGTAATATGTATTTTACTGATAGTGATGCGCGGTGGTATCAGGCCATTTTCACATGCAAACAAGGCATGATATTTTTTAATTATTTATTACTATAAATTAAATGCGTGACATGAAAAAATAATATTTTCGATAGATTATAAAGTATGATCAGTGCACATCAACAAATACATACAGATACATAAATAATAATGTCCGTTAACATTTTAAGGAAACACAATGATTGCCCCTGATATCGGTGTGGAAATTTACGTCTGATATAAAATGTATAATAATGCCAATTAATACGTGGGTAATGGTCCAATGAATGTTTACTTTACCAGCAAATGTCTCAGATGATGTATCTGATATAAGAACGTTGTGTGCCTACTGAGTGGGCATGTACCTTTAACGTATAATACTCGCGGTTGACCGATATACGATATATGCCGCTAATTGATTAATACGTTGTTTACCGGGAAGAATGGCCTCTGTATGATACGAGATAGCGTCCCGATATCGTTATGTTATACAGTGCTTCGTATACATGCACCTTTTATTTGTTGTTATTATATTTATAACTATATACGCTTACGACATGGTACACTTACCAACCTGTTATGGTACTATAATTAGCCAGGTGTTGGCTGAAGTCCGAGACAATTAGTTAGTCAAACAAAATAAAAACCCAACACATCGCAATATCGCTATGGTCGTAGGGAGTCCCGCAGGGGACGTATAATTTTTTTTTATTATTCATTCCCACGAAACAATAATTCGTTACCTCAATTTACAATTCGTTACCTCAATTTAACAATTCGTTCTCACGAAATAACAATTCGTTCCCACGGGAACGAATTGTTAATTCGTGGGAACGAATTGTTATATCGTGGGAATGAATTGTTAATTCGAGGGAACGAATTGTTAAATTGAGGGAACGAATTGTCATTTCGTGGGGAACGAATTGTTATTTCGTTGGAACGAATTAAGAAAAAAGAATGCTACGTCCCCTGCGGTGCTCCATAGTTGTGTACAGTGCTCTGTTCAGGCCATCGCAATATCCCTATCGGGACGATACTTCGACACCATGATAAACATAATAATATGACACCACGATGGCGGTAGGACAATGCCACAATGGCGATAGGACGATAGTAATACATAATTATACACTACGATGGCGGTACCGCGATGCCACGATGCGACAGTTACGATAGCACAATGACGAAACTAGTACTACGATGGTATATCGTAGTATCGTCATCATGATATCGTGATAGTAGTATCGTACTATGTACTGTCGCAGTATCGACCCGACATTGATAGTACGATGGCCTTGACAGAACACCGTAGCTATATGTGTTCGTCATGAGCCTCGAATTTTCTAAGCGTTTCCTAGCCTTGCCTGATAAACTTGACATCAACAGACTCAAGGTGTATGATCACGTGGTACTAACAACAACAACAAATACCGATTCAAAGTACGTATTCTTTTTCGCAAAAACGACATAAGTCTGTGCCAAACTCCCTGGACCACCAAATGCAGCTCATGAAGACGCGTTTGCTGCGCCATATTTCATCAAAATCCGTTTCATATTAAGGAAAATATAAAATAATACTTTCAAGATTTCAACACTTTCAGCCACTGTTGTTGTTGATATAACCACGTGATCATGCACCTTGTGTACCATCGTCCCGACCTGTCACCCTGTTGTTGTTTCGATTTTAGGGCTGGTATTGGCTCGGTGACCTACCATACACGTGAATCACTCCACTATATGTTTTGTTGCATTTCTGGCTTGTACCGGTACTAGGCAGGGTCGTTGTACACGACCCAGGAATCCAACCAAACATATGGTGCAACCCACAGGTGGAAGACTCGGACCTAGGACCCAGTATATGGCTCATTTGAAAAACGTTACCCCACCCACCATTTCCTTGCAATATATACAGTATAGCCTTTCAAGGTGGGCAAGAGCTTGGGAAAATGCACTAGACAGGCTTAGTTTCGGGCTCCTCAAACACCACACGTTTCAAATTTTCTGCTAGCAAACAATAAATGCCTTAGGTCCCCAAATATATTAACTTTAAACGTCTGTATTTATTGTTAGCCGATCTATTTATAGATCGGCTATATATTGGTTATCCATTGGTTTGTGAAAAAGTTTGTAACCACCCTTTTCTCCTATATTCGGTCATCTACAAACGCGAAATGTGTTGTATCACTTCCAAACTACATCAACCGGATAATTTTTCATTTTTGGCCATTATCTCTGTTTAAAACTTTAAATATAGCGAAATAACACAATTTGGCTATAAATAAACGTTTTAACTACAAGAGTTCCATAAACTGGCTATAAATAAACGTTTTAAAAATAACTACAAGAGTTCGGTAAACTAAAGTTAGGCGGTTTGCCTTCTAGTCCCGGGGCAATTTGTACGAATAGGAGCTTGCGTCTATTTTTAGATGGCACTGTAACCGGTAGCTCTGGTAGATCCGCCCACTCGCGTGCTGCCACAGAATTCGGACAAACACACAGTGACTACAGCTTTGTGTATTGCGGAGTGTAATCTGTAGATAAATAGAGCATACAGTACAGGTTTTACGCTGGAATATTTCGCAACATAATGGTGACAACAAAACATTGCTGCTATGGCGATTCACGAACCCTGAAACCCGGTGAAGACAAATACTTTATTGGATGGATTTGGGGTTTCCAAAACCTGCACAAAATCAAATGTGGACATATATTGAACCCTGATTTGATCGGCTAGTAACATCATGCTCTGCATGACTTTTCATTATATTGTTAGTTACACACGTTTTAGCTACCAACGTTACAGAGAAATATTTCTTTCCGAAAGAATCCCACACACACCTGATTGGTTATATTAGTTGTAATGCTCCAGTTTAGGTTTTCCCGTGACGTCATTATTGATCATTCTGCGAATATAACAAAAGAAATCCGAAAGTAAAGTTCACGGAAGGTTATGTCGAAATGTTGGGACGCAAATCAAAATAAACACACGTTTTAGATAATTTTTAGTGAATGACACTTATTAGTCACAAATTGTAACATCGGATTTACTGATGTTTATTTCAGTGATTCACGTCAATATGTTGAGACTGTAATTGTACACGTAATTTATGCTTCCACTGCCCACAAAAATGTGTGACATTCTTTCGTACACACAATTACCGCCTTGGCTGCGGTAGCTAATTTGCCCGTAACTAACGAAATGCTTAAAGTAGATGATTGAAGTGAATATATTTGAAGCCCTAAGACATTTATGGATTACCAGAGACATAAGTCAGCAGAAAAATCGAAATGTGTGGTGTTTGACCGTGTCCGAAACTACGACATTTTTGCAAGCTCTTTCCTACCTTGAAAACGCTATAGTGTCTATTGTACAGAAATTGATGGGTATGTTAACGGTTTACAAATGAGCCATTTATCAAAAGACCGAGTCTTCCACCTGTGCTGTAGCCCTGCACTGACTGAATCACTAATGGCTGTGAAAAACACGTGATGAAAACAATCACCGACGGGCAATTAAACCGTAAATCATCACTGAGTATATACACAGCCATGGTATGTTCGTGTTTCTCATGATGAGTCATAATATCACCATTATTATACACAATTATGGGAATGGAATTCGTGTGTCAGCCTCGATTATTATTACAATTCAGGGCTCCCGATAAGCTGTGTATTTGCTTAAATACCCAATTAAATTGCAAAAAAAAAACAATTTAAATCAGAAGTAGCGAGTATCAAAAAGCAATAACAATTTTGTGGTACCTTCATCATGCTGCAGAAAACAATAACAGACCACAGATATAGCATATTTGTCTTATTTTTCCATGAAAACACATCTTGGTATTTCATTAGAATTGTCTCCAAGGAGACAATTCTAATGAAATGCCAAGATATGTTTTCATTTCCAAGCAAACTATTCAATAATTGTTGTCTGCTAATGTGTAAACAGGAGTGTGATTTTATTTTACCAAAATAAAATTTTGAAATATCCAATTGATTCAGAAATGATGGAGTGACAATACTCAATTACTAATTCCTTATCTGGAGCACTGTCACCATTATTATACACACTTAAGGGAATGTTATTCATGTGTCAGCCTCGATTATTATTACATTGTTTTCACCTATACCTCATGATGCCATGTAAAATAGATTGAGGGAAATAAATTGAATTCGATTGAATTATTTACAGAACTTTCATTTTATTCCGGATGTAACCTGGACTATAATAGTTCCTTAATAATACACGTGTCAGCTGGTACGGATCACAATAACTCATATGTGACACACCATGCCATTTTGTACTTAATTACTTGTGTGCGACTTTTCATGAAATATATTTACAGAAAATGTGATATTTTCTGTAACTGACGTCGAAAGATGACGACATTTCCACAGCAAATACGGAATAGTATTCCGCAATTGGTGTGAAAATTGTGTCATATTTTGACGTCATTTAGGGAAAATATCGTAAATTTTGTAAATATTTTTCATGAGATATCGCACGTGTTCTGAGGTACAAAATCGCAAGGCGTGTCTCATATATAACTATATAGTATGGCGCACATCTCACCGACACATTATTGAATTATCACGTCGAACATTGTGCAATAACGACATGTAGGTCCAGAGCTCCAGATAAGCTGCGTATTTGCGTAAATATCCAATTAGAATTGCCAAAAACCCAATTGTAATCAGAAGTAGCGAGTATCAAAAAGCAATAACAAATTTGTGGTACCTTTATCATGCTACATAAAACAATAAACAGACCACAAATATAGCATATTTTTCTTAGTCTCCATGAAAACACATCTTGGTATTTCATTAGAATTGTCTCCAAGGAAACAATTCTAATGAAATACCAAGACATGTTTTCATGTCGAAGCAAGCTATTCAATAAATGCTGTCTGTAGATGTGTAAACAGTAGTGTGATTTTATTTTACCAAATTAAAATATTTAAATATCCAATTACAGTTAAACCTGTGAATAAAGGCCAGCCACGGGAAGTAAAAGAAATCTGGCCTTTGTTCACAGGTGGTCTTTATTCGCATGGTCATTTATATAGTAATTGTGCCATTGGGACAAAACAATTGTGGCCTTTACAGCCAGGTGATTGCTATTTGGAGGTGGTCTTTAGCACAGGATCGACTGTACTTCAAAAATGATGGAGTGACAATACTCAATTAATAATTACTTATCTGGAGCCCTGTAGGTCCTTAAAGGGAATCTAACTATAACAAAGAAAAACGTATTTTCATCATGGCCGAGTGTAAATTGATTTAAGTGAAAATATATGACGATACTAGGACTGCTGGGTTGTTTAAATTTTCACCGATATCGGTACATAAGTATCATAGTTTCTATCTTGCTGAATCCGATATTTATTATAGGAATGAATGACCTTTTTGTTGAATTTATCGGGGTATAAACTTGGAAAAGTCGCGAGAATACTGGACGAAGGCCGGAAGGCCTCGTCCAGTATTCCCGCGACTTTTCCAAGTTTATATCCCCGATAAATTCCACAAAAAGGCCATTCATTCCTTATAATTCCAGCATTTGAAATAAATTCATGAAGAAAATGTGTTTATTTTCCGTTTTCTTAAGAATTATTTTAACTGCGCCTCACGGTTACGGAAAGTAGTTCGGCGTGGGAGTTTACTGGAATATAAATTTTGGACAGAGACTTGCTACGGGCCAATCAAATGTTAGGAAATTGTGTAAATATTTTTGTGCTGGAATTATGTAAATATAAACAACCCACCTTTGATGTGTTGTTATTATATTTATAACTATATACGCTTACCACATGGTACACTTACCAACCTGTTATGATACTATAATTAGCCTGTTATGAGCTAAAATGCTATATTGTTGATAATGCATATCTATGTCAGTGTATTGGTTGTATGGTAAATATTAAATTTAGTCACATTGCATATATGTAGACATTTTTATGTTATCAATGAATTATAATATCAAATTTCCTTAATAAAGTTGTTGGTATAAAATTATTACACACCTATTTGTTGTGTCATAACCCTTTCTGTGGTCGTGTGGACAGGCTGTATTTTTCTAATAATATATTATGATTTCACTATTACTGGTAGACCAGGGAACGACTTTACAGGGCTTGTCAATAGCAGATACACTCATTGACTTGCTTTGGGTAGCGCATAGGTACTATCGCCGTATACTGGCTTAAAGTTAATATACGATTCTGCCGATGCTTGCTACGTTGACACAGGTCTGGCTGAAGTCCGAGACAATTAGTTAGCCAAACAAAATACAAACCCAACACAATCCGATATGTATGTAAATACATGTATAAACAACCCAGCGGTCATTGTCGTCATATATCTTCAATTAAATCACTTTACATGACGAAAACACGTTATTATATTTTTTTATCCCGTCAACACAGTGCGTGAAACACGGTGCCGTGAAACATGTTTGATATCCTGTCAATACGACCTAATCACTGCGTATGAATATGTGCGGTGGCTGGGATTTTTGTTTTTGCCATTAGTAGGTGTTGACGGGATAAATAGAATAGTAGGTTAGTGCCGTGAATGGGAAAAATATCTCGCGCGGCTCGGAAATGGGAGGTGCTCGGTAAAGCCTCGCCCAACCCTTTCCTAAGCATTGCCAGATATTTTTTTCCCATTCACGGCACTAACCTACTATTCGTTATATAGTTTTTTTTTAAAACAATCATGATATGCCCATTTAAGACAGTCCATTTCCTGTGAGTAATACTAGTATAGACACTTCCATCGGGTATACCCTGATAAAAAACATGTGTGAAGGATACTTTTGAAATGTATTAACTCTTTGCATGCTAGCGGTGAAAATATCCGCCAAACGAATTAGGAGTATATGTTTTATTTCTCTTTGTAAATTTGTCTTCACATTTCATTAGAATTGCAATTCTAATGAAATTCCAAGACATATTCATGATATTTATAGGGTGAAATAAAATAAATTACAATGAATTGTCGTCTGTTATTTTTTAACTGTTTATAAAAATGCTGTTTATTGACAGTTCCATGGCGGTAGGATTTCTCTCAACCTTCCTGATAGTGCATGTTCGACTACTGTCTGTTTCATGACACCTGCCCAAATGTTATGGCCATATAAAAAATGCAAAAACAATATTTGTTTCGATAGTATTAAATTTTAGCAAATTTTAAGAATGCGCCTTCTTTTTATTTCGTGAAATTTGGTCAAATGTTTATTTTATTGCGAAAAAACAATTTACCCATGTTAAATCCAGATGTCTATGGGGATTTAACATGGGGATTTAGATTTTCAGAAATACTCGACCGATTTTCAAAATTTAACTTTTGTTTTCTTAGTTAGATCATTTCCAAACTATCTAGCGAGGTTTCGGATTATTTTTGACTCCTCCCAAACAAGTCAATTTTCCGTGATAAAATCAATATTTGGCAATTTTTTGTTTTTTCATTGTTTATTTGGCTGTAAAATTTGTGCAGCTTTCGTGAAACGGACAGTAGGGCTGTATTTGTCTTAGTGATTCGTTGGAGAAATGATTTGTGGGGCTTTTGTTGCATTGGTGCTATTACACAATCGCCTGCGTTAAATTTTCCCAGATGTTAACGTTTCTGAACAACTCTTGACAATCTCAACTCGCAGTCAAGCGGTTTGATTGACTGAGCCTGAGCTGTAGCACAGCTCAGGCTCAGTAAATCAAGCTGCTTGCGATCAAGCACAATGTTCAAGCATTTTGAAATAAAACAATCGACACATATTGACGAGATTAGCGCAGGCGACGGTGTACTTTACGTTTTTGTAGTGCTTAGGACCGTACCCCTCCAGGTGTGATGTGCATTTATTAACCATTACCAGTACCACGTGACTTACCAGTTCGTGTTGGCGTCCTTGTTCACCATGGCAACTGAGTAGCCGAAATATCCGCCCGCGTCCCCGGGGCTCCGGATGACCTGCGGGGTCAGTGTGTCCAGATTGAACCCGGCACATTGTTGAAGAACCACCAACACTAGAACACACACAACACTGACGATTCCCACAAATGATGGCGATCTATGTGATGTATATCCAATATGCGAGTGATCTGTTCGCTGATTTGCATTACTAGAACACACCTGTGCCGATTTCCGGCCACAATTTGAACATTTATCTTGTTTATGCACAATATCCCCATCCACACTTCGCCGTAAACCACTAGAATTGTTATCTCCCACCTCCATCATACTGTAACGTTTGCAAACAATACCAGAGCTACGCGTAACTGATTTTACAGATGTAGTTAATATATGAGTTTTCACACTTTAATAGTGATTCGTTGGATAGTCAGACATATCACTTACACACCGGCGTTACTTTAAAACGTTAAGCATCGATAAATCATATATGTAAACAAAGTGCTAGCCTATTCACTATCGAAATTCTTTACTCTTAACCGCTATAGTACTTTACGTGCAGATACTAGTATATGGTGGCAGAGTTCTGCCATCTACTTAATGTGATAACGTGACAACCAGGTCGTCTTAAAGGTAGATGCCCACTCAGTAGGCACAAACTGTTCTTTATAGAAATTAAATAAGTGTATACTTGTTCCACCAGTTCTAAACATTACAAGTGCCCCCTATACAGACATAATAATTTTGTAATATTTATTTTACTGATAGTGGTATGAGGCTACTTTCATATGCAAATGAGGCATGATATTTTTTTTATTATTTATACTAATTGAATGCGTCACCTGTATAAATTTACGTCTGATATAAAATGTATAATAATGCCAATCAATACGTGGGTAATGGTGAATGAATGTTTATTTTGCCAGAAAATGTCTTAGATGATGTCTATGATATAAAGAATAGTTTGTGCCTACTGAGTGGGCATGTACCTTTTAATGTGACAACATGACAACCAGTGCCCGGTTGCTCAAAGCTTCTGTTAGCTTAACAGACTGTTAAATCCTTAGCAATGCTAAGGATTTAACAGTCTGTTAAGCTAACAGAGGTTTTGAGCAACCGGGCCCAGGTCGTCTTAATAAACCTTACATGAGCCTGCGCTAATAGTGTCAATACCTATTATTATACCTATTTCTAAACACGTTAATGTTGTGCTTGAAGTAAATCAGCTTGATTGGCTGAGCCTGAGCTGTTCTACAGCTCAGGACCAGCCCGTAAAACTGCTTGATTGCGAGCTGGCATTGCCAATAGATGTACAGAAATGTTGGCAATTTGGGCTAGATTAACGCAGGCGGTTGTGTATACGTCGTTTTAGCTACATACATATCGCGTCAGGACAGCTTACGAATTGGTTAGGATGAGATAAATTGGACGAGATAAATGAAATGATATCTCGTGCTACTGTCCACTAGTGACATCAATGTTAATACATTTGATCTCGTATTGATCAGTTGGTAAGTCGTCTTGACGCGATTTTTATCGCGTCAAGACGACTTACCGACTGGTCAAGATGAAATTTTGATGTATTAAGTCGTAATTTTGTCTTAATTAGTATATGACGACCTGCAATATACAATTATTACAATTGCAACATGCATTAAGGCGTCATAGCTGTCACGTTTTCATATTAATGAGATATCAGAAATATGCCACCAATGTGTATATATTTAATACATTGTAATCTCGACTTGACCAGTTACTAAGTCGTCTTGGCGCGGTAATTATGTATAGTTCAGACGACTTATACATGTAAGGTGCAATAAGACGACTTAACTACACAACCGCCTGCGTTAATCTTGCCCAGATCTCAACGTTTCCAAACATATATTGACAATATCAACTCGCATGCAAGCAGATTGATTGACCGAGCCTGAGCTGTAGCACATCTCAGGCTTAGTCAATCAATCTGATTGTTTTCAAGTACAATATTCAAGTATTTTGTAATAATTAAATTGACAAATATTGGCATGAGTAGCGCAGACGGTGGTGTCACATGTTATATGGATGACACGTATATGCCACCGTACATATATTACACACGGTTGACGAATAACAACATTTCCCCCGACACACCTGAGCCGGTTTACTCATATCCGGTTGTGCAGTGACACGGTAAATAATCCCAAATTTATTCACCGTGTGTCAAGGAGATTCTTCCGGAGATACCGCATGACCCCGGATTTGATAAACTCTACCTTAGTATTTTATATATTCAGTATGTGACGTCGGTAGTTGGCGGAAATAGCCGAGTGGAAGCGGAATCCGCTCGGGAATTTCCGTCAACTTACGATCTCATATACTGAGATAATATTGTAAATTTTGACGGTAAACATCGAGAATTGATCACGAGCGAGTTTACATACTTTGTTATTTTCTCACTTTCGGTCACAGTAGCACAGTATTTACCAGACTGTATCGGTAAGAACACCTCGTGCCATATCAAATATAGCCATTTCCGAAAATGACGTTGAGAATTGGCAACCTGTTCAGAATTACTCAGTTGCTCTAAAGGTTCTACAACGTTCTACACCATTCATGAAATTTATTTGTAAATACCGACATCCGAGTGTATGCAAATGCAGGGGCGGATCCAGCATTTGGTGAACGGGGATTGTCTAGTTGCGAAGATAACTCTAGCAATCTACTTCTGTACCGTCAATAGTTACCGTTCGCAACTAGGGGGTTGTCCTATTTTCGAGCTCTTCGAAATGGACTTTTCTGTGTTTTACGGCATTTAAATTCAGACTCCAACTGGTGGTAAACTGTGATCTATGTAAACTCCGTGGCTGAAAGGGGGAGGGGAACCCCCTCTAGATCCGCCCCTGAAATGTTTACATTGATGACGCGACTACGTTATCTAATATGCGACCTGGTATCATTTACTACATAATTATGTGGCTGTGACTGGAGAAATGGGGCGTATGGGATGTGTGACCAGTGTAGCTCCTGATCAAATAACACACTCGTGTAGCCTGGTAGCGATCTGTATTTCTTGGTAGAAGCATGCCAAATGTTTCATTGATTGAAGACCCTGATCAGACTGTGTAGATGCATAGTCTGATCTTGATCTATACTGGTAGCAAAACCCATAAGCCCCAGTCACAACCACATATATACGACCACCTGTATAATATTCTAACTACATGTAAACACGTAAAATATTCGAGTATTTGGGCAGCTGGCTGAGAAAATGTACCATACGACATTTGCGTCCAGTGTAGTCACAGACCAGCCTGCGCGTCCGCGCAATCTGATCGGGGCCTACGCTGTTCGCCATTCTGAAGTATGCTTACTCAGCTACTGCAACCACCTACATGATTATATCCTATTCTGATTGTGGGAAATAACCTTTAGAATTCTGAAGTACACTTTAACATCTGGGGCCCGTTTCACTAAACTTCGTACGACTAAAATATTCGTAAGTGCAAAATTGTGATAGTCTGTCAATTCACATTAGCAATTTTTTCTTGTAAAATAAAATTTCCAGGCGATCCTCGATTTGCACTTACGAACATTTTAGACGTACGAAGTTTAGTGAAACGGGCCGCTGATTATTGGAAACTACTTGTACGTGTCAAACACACTGCTGGAATGCACGAAGTAAACCCACATTTATTGTCACACTGGTAGTGAAAACAATTATTGGATTTACATTTATTGAGCATACGCTGCATATGCAGCGTATGCTCAATGAATGTAAATCCATAAATTGAACTTTTTGTTGTTCATTTGTATTCTCCATGTTTTCTCATCAAAAACATGTTTGACAATACTTTAGAATCAAACGCCATTGGAAATGATTCTAATGTGCTGCTAAAGCATGTTTTATTGGGGATGAAGACAAATATATAATAACAGTAGACGTCAATTTTCATTTAACATCATGCCCAGAATGAACAATTGTTGCATATGGCATACGGTCGCTTTTCTTAGCCGCCGGCAAACACAAAGGGTACTATGTTACTTAATAGTTTTACCTGAGGTTTAAACAAGCTGTTACTGTCGGTCTGAGTCATTAGGTCACACATACAGTAAAAGTTTAACGTTTATAAACCCGACCTAATTCAATAAACTTGAGGAAATAATTGCCATAGCATTAACCTTTACGTAGAACGAAATATTTGAAATCGTTAGAACGAATTGGAATGCGTTAGAACGATTTGCAATGCGTTATTGCGTTAGAACGATTTGCAATGCGTTAGAACGAATTCGAATTCGTTAGAACGAAATAATTGAAATCTTTAGAACGAATTTGAATGCGTTAGAACGCAATAATTGAATGCGTTAGAATGAATTGGAATGCGTTAGAACGAATTGCAATCCGTTAGAACGAATTGTAATGCGTTAGAACGAATTCGAATTCGTTAGAACGAAATAATTGAAATCGTTAGAACGAATTCGAATGCGTTAGAACGAAATAATTGAAACTGTTAGAACGAATTGGAATGCGTTAGAACGAATTGGAATGAATGCGTTAGAACGAATTGGAGCGTTCTAACGAAATAATCAAATTTGTCGAATATTTTTTTCTCTTCTCATGTCCCTTATAAGGCTCCGTATTTACGGGTATGAAATTTATTAAATATTTTGTTTTTATTTTTGTTATTTCTCATTGAAAGTATATGTTGTGACCACTCATTTGAACCGTCTCGACGAGACGGTTCAAATGGTGGTCGCAGCATATACTTCTGAGCGCAGAGAAGGAAAATATTTAGGATTATCCGCACAGTCTGATCAGGATCTTCACTGTTCGCCATTCCACCAATGGAACATTTGTTATGCCCTCTAACAAGAAATCGCCACCGCAAATCTAAACCGCTCTTCCAAGCTCTTCAAGAGGTTGTCCTACGAAGGACGGAACGATCAACAACAACAACAACAACAGATGGCGTATCCTCAGCATTAAAAGGGTTAAACAACCTTTAATAAAACACGAGCGTTACAAAGCCATATTAATTCCGGTTATAATTGATTTAACAGGGAATCACTCAAGCTATATATATGTGGCTGTGACTGGAGAAATGGGGTTTATTGGTTTTGCCACCAATGTAGATCCAGATCAGCATTTGCACTGGATCTGCACTCAACGCCATTCCATCAATGAAGCACGTGCCATGCGTCTAACAAGCAATACAAGTTGCTATCTGGTCACATTAGTTTGCTATGCGATCAGAAGCTACACTTGTCGCAAATCCCATAAGCCCATTTCTCCAGTGACAGGCATATATCCTCATATACATCGTGTAAAGGTATATAGTAAGTTGTAATGTATCTCCGTAATGTACGAACCATTTATGAGGGGCATCAACAAAGTACCTCTTCACTCGATTTACATTACTATACTCAGCGACAAAAGAAACCGTACAGCCGAATAATACTGTCGTATATGGGCGAGGAGGAGATGTATTTAATAATATCAAAACATGTTTATGCAACAACCGTATTTATATCATGCCATATGTATGGACTATTGTTATGCCCCCGGACTCAGCAAAGAAGGTAGGAACACACCAAATAGTTTTAGTATATAATTTAACCGAATTCCATCCAATAAGGCCAGTCTCTGCTACTGTTGCGAGACCTACTTGCACATGACCTGCACTGGATACATATCTGCACTGGGTATACATGAATAAAATAATAGGTTAAGTTGAAAGAAAAATTCAACCTCGTCATGTCCCCCAATATTGTTTATATTATATGGTCACGCAAACTCTGTTTACATCACGTGACCAACAGGTTCAGTGTTTTGCTTTAAATTCTAAAAAATGCGCTGAAAAATGGTGGTAAAAACACCCCAACATGTGCCTCAAGTGAAACCTTGTAGTAATGGATCAATATTTGCAAGCAAATTGGGTTTGTGACCTCAAAACACCTGGACTATTTGTTTTATACCGGACTACTTTTGCATACCCGCTAGGCGTTTTTTCACTATTTGTATTCTCTAACCAGAAGGGAGGCTTATAGTGTTGGGAATGTGTGATCGTTCGTGTGTCCGTCCGTGTGTGTGTCCATGCGTCCGGTTGAGCAGTTCGCCTGAGCTTCTTCAGTCTGCCACCCGGGGGATTTGTGTGCCGACAGACCACGTTTTCTTGTTTGCTGTGGAAGGAAATGATCGACACGCACCTGCTGTACATCGCCAATATCGATTGCGAAAATCAGACGTTTGTTCTGTAAACGACCTTGAAAATATACACACAATTCTGAGCTGCTATAGAAGTCAATTCCACATGGGCTGTAATCCTGTGTCAACTGTCGACGTCATTTGTGGCTGTGACTGGAAAAATGGGGCTTATGGGTTTTGCGACCTGTGTAGATCCAGATCAGCCTGTGCATCCGCACAGTCTGATCAGGATCTGCACTGTTCGCCATTCCATCATTGAAACACTCGGCAGTGCTTCTAACACGGAATATATATTGAAATTAGGATACAGGATAGAAACAAAATTGCTACCCCGCTCCATACCCCTCGCGAGGGTAGCAAGTTAACCCCATCGCTTTAATGTAACGCAGGGAAGAGTTATTTTTGCAATCGGTTATCCGGCGTGTTTGATATGTTAGCGATATAAAACTGTCTAAGCTGCATCAATACATTATTAATAAAGAACATACACATGCAGAAATTGGTTATTTTACCGTGTCAAGGTGTTTATCTGACATTTACATGTGTATCTTGTAAATTTGAACGCTTCATTTCGTTATGTTGAATGTTGAACAACAACTAGAGAAAAGATGGCTTCCATGGGAAAATTATTTCCATGTTCTATTATTTTTGGCAATTTACCAATTCTACATCAAATATTATTTGCTTTAAGGTATACAATATACAGTTTACTAAATGTTTACCTACATGCAACAAGTTTGGGTATGCACTTCGGTTGCTCACAATTTTCGAATGGGTCAAATTGTAGCCGTAGATAACACATCGGAGGCGAATTATTGTAGCTAGCTACAGGAGTGCGCTATTTGATCAGGAGCCACACTGGTCACACATCTCAGATCATAAGCCAATCACAGCCACGTTTACAGACGAGTTTGCACTTCGTAGACAACATACAACAGCGTCCTGGTGCCAATGCTAAAATATATTTATCTCCTAATTAGGAGATAAATATATTTTAGCATTGGCACCAGGACGCTTCCATACATACATGTAACAGTTCGATGGCTTAATTTATTAAGGTTTTACATCCGTTCAATGGCGTGTGGTAATACACGAGAATCGAATGCAACTATATATAAACGTAAATGCACATGTAGATGTACTGTTAACTTGTCAAGGACATACAAAATCACACCTAAAAAGGTAATAGAAACTTTGTAAAACATATGTCCATCCTACGGAGCCCCACAGGGGACATGGATTTTTTTTTATTAATTCGTTCCAACGAAATAACAATTCGTTCCCTCAATTTAACAAGTCGTTCCCTCGAATTTACAATTCGTTCCCACGATATAACAATTCGTTCCCTCGATTTAACAATTCGTTACCACGAAATGACAATTCGTTCCCTCGATTTAACAATTCGTTGCCTCGAATTAACAATTCGTTCTAACGATATAACAATTCGTTCCCACGAATTAACAATTTGTTAAATTGAGGGAACGAATTGTTTAATTCGTGGGAACGAATCGTTAATTCGTGTGAACGAAGTGTTAAATTATGGGAACGAATTGTTATTTCGTGGGAACTAATTAATAAAACATATAATTCTACGTCACCTAGCTGCGAGGCTCCGTACAAATGGCGACTTGAAACAAATCAGAAATGAAGATCTACAACAAAAAAGTACTTTTGTTATGGCCCAACTGTTACTGGCCCAGTTATAGTTTTAAAATGCTGTCACTATTTTTGTTAACTGTTATTTGCAAATTGCATTTCTGTTATCCTGTTACTCGACCGAATCCCTCATCAGACCCTTACATTGCTGAATTAAATTGTGTCGTCTGCTGTTTATCTTCTATTTTTCTCATCCAAAAACATGGTTTGGCAGCATTTTAGAATCATTTCCAAATGGAAATGATTCTAAAGTGCTGCCAGACCATGTTTTATTGAGAAAGTCACAACATAAAGCAACAACAGACGACAATTAATTTGCGAACGTTTCAGAAGACAATATCGCTACACTCTCAACAGAACACACTCTCGTCAAAAACTGCAGAATATGATTAGAAAAGAATTAAGTTGCAATCTTTGCCGACTACACTATTCATTTGGTTAATGGTTCGATAGTATGATCGAGTGATTATTACACATAATACCGCAGAGAACAGGCGCCTGTTTGACTTGATGGCTGGGATGGATTGTGGTGACTCAGTCGCTCATTGATCCAATCTTCCAGCTACATGTATTATAGTCTACACCACATTTCCAACGAGCGAGGAATTGCGTATAATGAGCAATACATTATCGTCTGCACTAATCTTGCAAATATTTGTCAATTTCTTTATTTCAAAATCTTGAATATTGTACTTGAAATCAAGCAGATTCATTGACTGAGCCTGAGCTGTGCTAAAGCTCAGGCTCAGACAATGAAATTGCTTGATTGCAAGTTGGCATTGCTAGTGTTTAGAAACGTTTATAATTTGGATAAGATTAACGCAGTCGGTTGTGTAGTACACTATGACGATGAAATGCGATTGAATTGAATTTAATCAGGACGATAAAATGATAACTATAATACACAATTGGTTTTCGGAGTTTTCTATCACAGTGCATTAAGACCATAATACACTTTGTCTAGTGTAATAACTACGTCATGTGATAAACAAATAAGTGTAGGTTCAAGGTATGGTGATGTGATCATGCAATAAATAGTACTTAACATGTGTGCTTATTTAATATGATATTTATGAAACTCGTTGACTGATTTCATAAGAAACTTGGCACAGCCCCGTTTGCTATGCTATCAGACTATCAGTTAACGCAGTCGCCAGGTGCACTGTGCATATAAATTTAATATGTGGTGTACATATTATTAAGGACCCATGTCACCATGACCCTGGTCACCTGTTGGTTCAAACATAATTACTTCGCATGTACGTATGTGTGATGGAATATAGATTTTACATAGATGTGGATATTCTCTTGCTACTCATACGAAACGGCGCATGGAGTCTTAGTATGCAAAATACATCAGCACAGTCAGTTTCACCTCTTATAGGTTAGACCACACCAAATAATTTTACTATATAATTTAACCGAATGCCATCCAATAAGGCCAGTCTCTCCTACTTTCACTAAACGTATGGATGCTGTGGGACCTACTTGTACATGACCTGCAGCCAGTCTGTACTGGTTATGCATGAATTAAACAATAAGTTTATTTACTCCTAAGAAAGAAAAATCCAGCCTCGTCATATCACCCAATATTGTTTACATTTTTTGGCCACGGAAACTCTGTTTACATCACGTGACCAACAGGTTCAGTGTTTTCTTTTAAATGCTACAAATATGCTTAAAACTGGTGTTAAAGGCACCCCAAAATGTTCCTCAAGTGAAACTGGGTAGTAATGGATCAAGATTTCAAGCAAGCTGTGTCTCAAAACGCCCGCACTATTTTTTTATACCGGACTACTTATGCATACCCGCTGGGAGATTTCGCGCCATTTGGTATAGTCTAACCTTATAGAGTTTGACACAGAAAGCAAGAGATATAACAGATAAACTAATAGAATGTGGTATAACATATTGCAAAGATAATCATTTATAACGTGCTATCAATTATCTCATAACAAAATATACACCATGTTTGATGCATGGGCTATTAGTTTTGCCATTTCTATCTACAATAGCCATGTTGCACTGTGCAAATCACCTGCTGGTCACTCCACTCACCTAATTTTAGAATTACAGGTATGATATGTTTACCACATATAGTCTGCTAGCAACACACACGTCCATACAAAATAAATATTCCTTATACTATTGCATTCAATAAAGTATTCATGGTAAATAGTTTGTGTACAGGTAAGACAGCATATATGAGTGTGCACTCTAGATAGCCATTTTCGAGATTTCTGTGTTTTAGAAAATGGGCACATTAATTAATAATCGTCAGAAATCAGACTTGATATCGACTTGGCTACATATAAAGGATAGGAAGTTCTAATACGATATTGCACTAAATGGTATTACATGTTGTACTAGTATTTTTTCTATAACGTCAGTCCTTAACACAGTTACTATAAGTTATAGCATATCTAGACGTGGAAAAGCACCAGATTTCCGCCAGATATATATAATTGGACTTAACGTTTGTCTTCATGGCATTGCAACTTCACTAACAACAGCGACAACACTCCGCACCATCGTGAACTCTGTTGTATGTGTGTAATTACCCATTCCCGGTGGAGGGTAGCTGCCGCATAGTTCAACGGTGACTCCGGCCTGCCGCAGCAACATGCATACGGTGTTTCGTTAAGGCCATCATAACATCTCTATCGGGTCGATACTACGATATAACAATCGATACTACGATCACGTTACCACGATGGCGATAGAACGATAGTACGATGACGATACTACGATGCGACGATGGATTATGCCCGATAGCACGATAACGATAACGAGATATATCGATACCACGATGACGATACTACGATATAATACCGTATTGTCGTTATCGTACCGTCGTCATGTTAGTATCGTACTATCGTCATCGTGCTATCGTGATAACGCCTTCCGGATGGCCACGTTTAAAAGCAAAGTAATGTCGAATTGGTTCCGCCACGCCGTCAGTACCATGCACACACACACACACACACACACGTTATGCGGCCACATAGCATGTATATGGAACGCCAAATCTGCATACACTCAAATAGCATTAAATATTTAGAGCTAGCTCTAATTATTTACATCTAGCAATACTTATTTGAGTTTATGTAGATTCTGCGTTTCAGACGCCAAATCTACATACATTCAAATAATTAATGATAGCTCTAAATATTTAATGCTAATATTTAATGCTAGCTCTAAATATTTAATGCGAGCTCCAATTATTGAGAGCTAACAATAATTATTTGAGTTTATGTTCATTTGGCGTTCCATACATGTCTAGTAGTCACCGAGACCAGAGTACACCGCCACCTGAGCTAATCTTGCCAATATTTGTCAATTGTTTTATATCAAAGGTACATGCCCACTCAGTAAGCACGCCATGTTATTTATAGGAATTAAATAAGTGTATAATCGTGCCACTCTTCCACCAGTTTTAAACATTACGAATGCCCGCTATACAGATATAATCATTTAGTAATATATATTTTACTGATAGTGACTCGCGATGGCATCATGCTATTTTCATTTGCAAATGAGGCGTGCTATGTTTTAATTATTTATACTAATTAAATGCGTCACCGGAAATAATAATACTTCGACAGTTTATAAAGTGTGATCATTGTACATCAGAAAATAAACATAGATACTAAATAGTAATGCCTACTGAGTGGGTATATGTTAAAATGTTTGAATATTGTGCTTGAAATCAAGCAGTTTCAATGACTGAGCCTGGCCTGTCAATCAAACTGAGCTTGATTGCGAGTTGAAATTGCCAATACATGTAGATGTTCAGAAATGTTGACATCTGTAGCCTATTTCATCAACATTGCAAAGTATACTTTAGTAGCAAAGTATACTTTGAGGGAGAAATTTTCAATTTTTTGAAAAATTTATTAATTTTTATTATACTGAATTTATTACATTATCACAGCCATTTAATGGCTGTGATAATGTAATAAATTCAGTATAATAATTCTGCATACTTTTAATCATGAAATATATGCATTTGTTAGTTATATATGAAATAATGCATTTCAGGAAAAATAAATGATTACTCCCTCAAAGTATACTTTGCTAGTAAAGTATACTTTGCAATGTTGATGAAATAGGCTACTGGACACGTTTAACGTTGTGTACGAAATATAGGTCCCGTTGATGCTCACACATTGTGTGGTTTTGATGTTTTTAACTACAAAAATATGAATAAAGGTATATCACATTTAATATTTATGGCGGAAACACCATATGTACATATGTACTAGATGACAATAACCCATATAGGTCAGATTTTGTCAGTCTAGAAAAAATGTTTTGTGGATCCATATGTAATATGCCAGAACGGGGGCTAATTCCACACGTTCTGAATTTGCAGTTTTGAGGTCGAGCTTGAATGACGTCAACGTTAATGTGGTATCCATATCAAAGATGGCGGAAACGCGGCGAATCAAACAAATTTGCTCCATGTGTGTCATATCACTTTTATGAAATGGGCTATAACACTAAATAACCGACAATTTTCATATGATAAAATAGCCACTCCTATTACAGGTCGGCGAATAGGTGGCGAAAATATAATTTAAGGACCCGTTCTATACCTGATCATCCTTTGAGTCAACGATAAATGCTTCGTAAATGTCATGGCATATATGTATATAACATATATGTCAACACTACCTCGTTACTGTATCCTATACGGCACATGAAATGGCGAACTCGGTCATATTTGTGTGTTCAAGCCATCAGCCACTTTCACCTCTTCTGACGTTTGACACAAAACGCAAAATGTGAAGTAGAACATATGATATAATGTAGTTAATCACATGTAGAAACGCCAGGACAACGGACTCCTATCAATTATATTACAACAAACAGTAACATATATTCTTTTTCTGGACAGATTTGTGCCTGTATTTTTAACAGCATGAACCACCATTGTAACTACTCGTACACAGAAAGTCGCACAATGTATGACTTTTACCACACACACATACCATATATACCCACTACTGTACTCTGTTATTAGCTATCAAATCCAGTGACATGTAAGCAGTGTATTCTCCCTGGTGTCTACTAACCTACTATATGCGAGTAATTATGGTTTTATCTATGGGTAACGTGTACACTAACAGTAGGCTGTGCATCCGATTGAAAAGTTTACACATCCAAATTTATTTTGAGATTCATGGGAGAAATGCTCAGATATTTCGTCTTTTGTATAGTTTGCTGGCATAATATTTATAGCATGCCGTTGTCATATCTGTCTATGATGTTTTGCACCAAATTTTATTTGGTTTACTGTCATATTATTTGCTGTATGTGCCAAACACACGAAGTGGTTAAACTATACGATGGTTTGTACATACAAAGATGGCGGAGATGGCAACTCAATGTATCATATAGTATACAGTAACAAGACAATAATTATTCACATATGTTATATTCATTTATCACATCACACCACTCTTATGAACCTATTATGATTGAAGCCAATTGTATTGATATACGACCCAATACCTTAATCGTCTTTAGGGTTGCTGAGAATTGCAGCTGAAAAGTCAGCAGCTCTAATTCAAACAACAACATACAACAAGCGGTGTTTTTTCTCTGGACACTACGGTTTTCCTCCACATTAAAAACAGGCTGACTCTGTGCCAGCATGCTGGTCGTGTGTACATAGCAACCCCAGATTTTTCTTGGGTATTTTTAGACCAGGTACAGGTCAACTGGAGTGTGTCGCAACAATGCCCTCGCAGTCTTTGCTGTAGAGAGATTGAGGCGAAAAATAAGCGCCTGAATTACAGATATACAATAACAACAACAACAAAAAAAAGAAAAGAAGAAGAATGAAAAAATATACTTTCTTTCTTCATATTTTATGTCCAATATAAGCAAGGTGATACTGTGTTCGTTGAACTGATATTCATTGAACGTTATTTTGGGTCTGATAACAAGATATCGTAGTGCATTTCTTTTCCTATGAACGAATATTCGATACATGTACTGTTTTGACAGCGCGTTTCGCCCCTTGTCCAGTTCGGCCCAAGCATGATCCACGTGACTTCGGCTATTGGGGAGTTGTACAATACCGATCAAAGATTTTTAGTTTGTATAACACCAGATTACACAAATTCTCACTGTCATCTGCTTGTCATCCCTTCGCTGAGATGGGGTATATCGTTAGTCCATGTACTGTCATTTCGGCTAATTCTGCGCATCGGCTAATGCGCAATTCACGTCAAATTTAGCATTGCGTACGTCGTAATAAAATATGTGGATTTGGGAATAAACATGCTGATTAATTGCTACACTGTGGCACGATTTTATCACATTCCGATAGTTTGGTAAGAAATTATTCCGAATATAATAAAAATGTGTAAAATCCTCAGACCCTGCTGATGGATTAGCTTAGTCTTATTTACCAAATTAACTGCGTTGATGCCTTTTTAAACACCATTCCATTCCATCTATATTTCATTAAAATTACGTTCAATGCAATGTATTGCTGTGTCACACACAAAATTATTTTGCATTTGCAAGTTGACATGACAATGAAACTTTGTTTTGCAGGGAGGCTAGTAACCATGGTAACAGGTGATACAATGAAGACAGACAGTCAGTTGAAGCAGCCATCATTTGAACCCCAGGTAATAAGGCATGCAAATAAAAATCAATAATTCCAGCACACAAATATTTACACAATTCCCTAACATTTGATTGGTCCGTAGCAAGTTCTGTCCAAAATTTATATCCCAGTAAACTCCCATACCGAACTACTTTCCGTAACCGTGAGGCGCAGTTAAAATAAGTCTTAAGAAAACGGAAAATAAACACATTTTCTTGATGAATTTATTTCAAATGCTGGAATTATAAGGAATGAATGGCCTTTTTGTGGAATTTATCGGGGATATAAACTTGGAAAAGTCGTGGGAATACTGGACGAGGCCTTCCAGCCTTCGTCCAGTATTCCCGCGACTTTTCCAAGTTTATACCCCGATAAATTCCACAAAAAGGCCATTCATTCCTATAATGTTACACAAGTGCCTGTGCAGACTCTGTGCTGTATCATGGATACCATATATCATATACCTTTTATGTGGCTGTGACTGGAGAAATCGGTCTTATAGGTTTGGGACCAGTATAGATCCAGATCAGCCTGTGCATCCGCATCAGGATCTACACTGATCGCCATTCTGTTAAGGAAACGCTTGTCATGCTTCTGACAAGCAATGGTATCAGGCTACAGATGTGTGCTATACTGGTCGCAAGACACATAAGCCCCATTTCACCAGTCACATAAGATATGGAATACATCACAGGGGTGCGAAGTTGTGAAGGGAAAAGTTTACTGAAAGTCTGTTTCAGTACAGAGGCAACCCTTGATTTTTTAAGGAATGCTTCTATACCAAATCGGCCAAACCTTGCCCAATCAACCAATTTGTGCCACTTTGGGCAAGTGACAATTGTAAACCACACACAGTCCACTTGGTTTACTCTCATCAGAATTATATTTCAACTGGACTTTGCACAATTTCGCACTCTTGCATGTATATGATAGGCTTTAAAAAATGTCCTTATGACGTTTACAACCAGAATATCCCCAGATCAGCCTGTGCATTGGCACAGTTTGATCAGGGTCTATGCCTTTCACTGCTCAATTAATTATTATGCCGCCACAGCAATTGTCGGTGGGGGGGGATGAGGGGGTGGGCATATAGTGTTTTCCTTGTCCATCTGTCGATAGACAATTTACAATGCCATGCAACTACCATATTTTAGATCTTCAACATTCTTCACATGTACATGCATATGAACCATGAGAAGAACCCTATTGAATGTCAAGGTCACGGATGGTAAAATTAGATTATTTGGTGCGCATTTCTTTTGTATATGTGCGATAACTCGACTACCATGTATCCGATCTTCACGATATTTCACGATATTTCACACGTACTGGTACGTTAATATCAACCATGCAAAGAACCCTATTGATTTGGGATTGATCCTGTCACGATAACAGGTGCTTGGTTGCTGTTTTGTTCCTTGATAACTCGCAAGCGGTGTCTTGCACATTGTGATGATACACATGCGCTTGTGGGCAAACGTATATTTCCAGTTCCATCTGCATCTTGTGGTCCATGTTTGAATAAACAACTGTTTTTCATGGCGTCACTCATCAGTTGACACCACTTCTGCATTTCCCATGTCCGTTTTCAATGCTACAGTGGTGTGGCATATGTTGTATAACTATCCGAAAATAAATCGCCAAGAATACAACATTTAATTATCTGTTTTCTGTGAAAAAGAAGTACAATGTACATGTATACATGGACATCTCCCCCAGGGATTCCGCTGGGGAAAATAAAAAAATCACCACTTCAAAAAATATAAAACAATTGGCGATAAAAAATTACAATTTTCGAGAAAAAAAAATATTTTTTTTTTTATTTTTATTTTTTTTCGAAAATTGTAATTTTTTATCGCCAATTGTTTATTTTTATCGCCAATTGCGAAAGTGGCGATCGCCAGCGGAATCCCTGCTCACCAATCAGGTCACACATTTCAAGCTAGCGATAATTTGATGTGTTGTAGTAGATTTGCTGTATGAAATTAATCATACGTACATGTATTTCTCATTACAGGTGTTTTCAAACGTCACTGCCACATTATCACCTGAAATAACATCATGTCTACCTGAACAGAAGCAACTATACCTGCAAGAGCAATTAAGCATGATGGAACTGCTAATCAACTGTGAGAACAACACATATTTTGTTTCTGGACATCTAGCCGAGGTGAATAAATGCTGCAACAAGTTGTCTAGGTTACTGGATTGTGAAAGTCGAAACTTGAATGAAGAGGTCGGTGCAGCATTGGAATCTGACTGGGGAAATACACACACTGGACTAGTTACTGTTGATAGTGGTGTAAACTGCGAACTTATAAAGCCCATTCAATCCAATTCCAGTACTTCAAAGCCCATTACAGAGCTCCAGATAAGGTGCGTATTGGCGTATTTTACGTACTTATTTAAGCAGAATACGCATTGATTATCAAAAGTGGGAGTACAAAATACTCACAGCAATGTGAAAATACGTTTTGATTTTCAAATTGAGTAGCGAAAATACTGTAATAAAGTTGAAAATTTACTTAGTTGAGCTGCAAAAAGCAAACAGTTTAAATTTGTTTTATTTTTTATCATTTGTTCACTGTTTGTGGCTGTGACTGGAGGAATGGGGCTTATGGGTTTTGCAACCAGTATAGATCTCCAGTCACAGCCACATTTAATATGGAAGAAAATCAATAATATGTTTGTAAAAGTAAAATATGCATTGAATCTTGAAACTTATCTGGAGCTCTGCATTAATTCCAATTACAGTACTTCAAAGAAGAGACCATCGATAGCTGTAGGACTAACTGGCGATGCAGAACCTGACGCTGGAACATTTGATGCGGTAGACAATTATGTTCCTACATCATTCACTAAAAGAGGCAGAGTGATTAAAAGACCCAAACGATTCATCGACTCACTACTGAGTGAAACAAATGGTGAAGATATTGCAGATGACGACCATAGACCTGTTGTTACTAACCAGGCGCTTGTTCCGGTAGCTAAACCATTGGTTGTCTCGAGACAGAATACGTTACAAGCCCCGATAAAGGACGAAACAAATGACAATGCACCAATGGAGTGGATAAAGTCCATGAGAAATGTAGCGAGAGAGAAATTAAATAGGAAAAACATGGAGAGCGTGCCTGAAGCTAACGACAGTGATGTTTATCCAAATGTTTGTTTGAAAGCCACAAGCACTGAAGCTGCTAATTCAGAGACAAATTCCCGGAAGATGAGAAAAGGACAGGCACAGTCGGAGGCACAGCTGATGCGTCAATATTATGAGAAGAAGTTGCCATTCAAATATTATTGCGCTAAATGCTCATTTAAATGTAAACGAGAGAGCCACTACCAGAAACACGTGAATCTACACAACAACAATCCTTCTCTCCAGATTCTCGTCTGTGACAAATGTGACTTCACAACAATACGAAAGAGTGTCCTGAACATGCATGAACTTAAACATGCAGCCAAGGACTTAATGGCATGTCGCGAATGCAAATACAGTACAAATGACAAACAGAAACTCAAACGGCATATCAAGAACAAGCACACAGTTAGACTGCCTGATACTGAACAAAGGTCTATGCCTCGGAATATCGACAGTGACCCAGTTGCTGAGTCGATAAAGAAGGATGAAGCCAACGCAAAGTATGAGTGTAACCTGTGTGGGTATACAACAACACGTAAGGAACACATGGTGCGGCATAAAAGTGATGTACACACAAACATTCGTCCCCATCTTTGCGACACCTGTGGGGCGTCGTTTAAACGAGTGGATGCCCTTCGTCAACATAAAGATACTCACATGGACAAGTCAACGCGCAAAAAACCATACACTTGCTTCCATTGTAAGAAGTGCTTCAAGTCGCAGGTATGTTCACATACTTCATGCCAAACACACAGGTGGAAGACTCGGACCTATGACACCAAAAATATGCCTATTAAAAAAATCCAATTACCCCACCCACTTGGTCTCGTACATTACCATCTTCAGATGGTAATGTACGAGACCAAGTGGGTGGGGTAATGGGATTTTTTTTAATAGGCATTTTTTTGCTGTCATATGTCCGAGTCTTCCACCTGTGGCCAAACTTGCTTTGAACAATCTCCATATCTGTATCTGTGACTACGGTAGATAAATGGAGCTTACAGAATTTCTGTTCATTCAAGCCTCTCAGAAATGAGGAATATGTGTACACTAATAAAATTAGATGAAAATGTTTTTTTTATCATTGTATACATGTTCCTCATATCTATTCTGTTAATTATATTTTTATTTTTACCCTAATCATTTGATGGCCTACCTAATCTAATTTTATCATGGTATACATGTTTCTCATTGTATCCCCCCGGACTCCGTCGGGGGATACTATGGATTTGACAGCGGGCCGCGTCCGCTTCCGCCGCAGACACTTCTTGTCCGGAGCATAACTCGAACACCCTTTGGAATATTTTCATGAAACTTCACACATGCATAGACCACGACCCGAAGGTGTGTCGCGCACAAGAATGACAACTCTTGCATAGCTAATTTTTTAGTTATCTCCCTTTTTTGTTTCTTGCACTGATTTCGTGTCCGGAGCATAACTCGACCACCCTTTGGAATATTTTCATGAAACTTCACACATGCATAGACCACGACCCGAAGGTGTGTCGCGTACAAGAATGACAACTCTTGCATAGCTAATTTTTTAGTTATCTCCATTTTTTGTTTCGCGCACTAATTGACCATAACTTGACCACCCTTTGGAATATTTTTATGAAACTTCACACATTCAATTAGACCACGAACCGAAGGTGTGTCATGCACAAGAATGACAACTCTTGCATAGCTAATTATTGAGTTATCTCCCTTTTTTGTTTTCGCCCACTGATTTCCTGTCCGGAGCATAACTCGACCACCCTTTGGAATATTTTCATGAAACTTCACACATGCATAGACCACGACCCGGAGGTGTGTCGCGCACAAGAATGACAATTCTTGCGTAGCTAATTTTTGAGTTATCCCCCTTTTTTGTTTTGCGCACTCTACAAACTGGACAATAATGCATGAAGACCCGTTTTCTCGTGTGCTCTGTACACCTTACCTGTAGAGAGAACAATAGAGACTGGGAGAAACATTCACCTGTGCATGTGCTAGCATGTGCAAATGTCCAGTCTTGACCACTCTGACCACAGGTAATTTATACAGGTAAATTACTACATTGTATATTACATTTCCGTAAACTGTGTTGAAAATATTGTGGCATTATGTGGACCTGTGCAGATATATGTAGATAAATATAGGACTATTAAAAAAAAATTCTGGGCTCCAGTAGCAAGCATTATTATTTTTAATTTTTAAACTTTTTTTTTCCATTTTTTTTTCTTTTTTTTTTTCAAATTCTTTTTAAATTTTTGTCTAGTAGCATAAGGTCATAAGTGCTATATACAGACTATTATCATATAATAAAACAATTATTGACTAGTGAGCCATAGAATATAATCTGATACTCCATGGCTCACTGGTAATAATTGTATAATATGTTCGGGCCAGTGAAAATTGCTTTCGGGCCCAGGCTCGAGGTCAAGGCGGGACAAGGCGAGGCATTTGATTCCGCGGAATTCTTGTTTACTTATCTCCCTTTGTTGGTTCATGCTCTGATTTCGTATCCAGAGCATAACTCGAACACCCTTTGGAATATTTTTATGCCCCACCACGATAGTGGAGGGGGCATTTAGTGTTACCCTCGTCCGTCCGTCCGTCCGTCCGCACACACGAATGGGTACTTGTTGTAAGCGTACGGGGATCTTATTGGGTAGGGTTAGGATAGTGTTGGGTACTCTTGTTGGGTATTTTTATACAGTAAAAACCCAACAAGTATTCATTCGTAGGAACGTGCGTCCCGTCCTCCCGTCCGTCCGTCAAAAAACTTTAACACTCGGGTAAATGTCTCATAATTTCTTCATCCTTCGACCGATCTGCTTCATATTTCATATACACATTGCTCTGATGGTTCACTACCGCCCTGTGCCAAATCCACGTTGGTCCTGCCCCCGCCAAGCCCAGGGTCAAGGTCACATACTTGGTGCTTCAAAAACTTTAACGCTCAGGTTAATATCTTATAATTTCTGTTTTATTTCACGGATCAGCTTCATATTTCATATACACATTGCTCTAATGGTCCTCTACCGCCCTGTGCCAAATCCATGTTCGTCCTGCCCCCGCCAAGCCCAGGGTCAAGGTCACATACTTGGTGCTTCAAAAACTTTAACGCTCAGGTAAATATCTTATAATTTTTCTTTCCATTCACGGATCAACTTCATATTTCATATACGCGTTGCTCTAATGGTCCTCTACGGCCAAGCCCAGGGTTAAGATCACATACTTAGTGCTTCAAAAACATTAACGCTCAGGTAAATATCTTATAATTTCTGTTTTCTTTCACGGATCAGCTTCATATTTCATATATGCATTGCTCTAATGGTCCTCTACCGCCCTGTGCCAAATCCACGTTCGTCCTGCCCCCGCCAAGCCCAGGGTCAAGGTCACATACTTGGTGCGTCAAAAACTTTAACGCTCAGGTAAAAGAAAATTTTGACTTAGAATTTGGCCTCATTTATTATCAAAGCGATATGTGGGACATCCGTGTTCTATGAACACATTTTCTAGTTTATTAAACTTCACACATGCATAGAAGACGACCCAAAGGTGTGTCGCACGTAAGAATAACAACTCTTGCGTCGTTAATTTCTTAGTTATCTCCCTTTGTTGTTTCTGCACTGATTTCGTGTCCGGAGCATAACTCGAACACCCTTTGGAATATTTTCATGAAACTTCACACATGCATAGACCACGACCCTAAAGGTGTGTCACGCAAGAATGACAACTCTTGCATCACTAAATTTTTAGTTATCTCCCTTTGTTTTTCCGTCACTGATTTTGTCTCCGGAGCATAACTCGAACACCCTTTTTTCAAACCTCTTGTGTATCTGGGGAGGGGGATACACATGCGCTTGTCGACAAGCGTCCATTTCTAGTTTCTATTGTGTTCATCATATTGTTTTATTTTTACCCTAATAATTTGATTGCCTACCACATCTAACATACTATTTTACTATAAATTTGTTCTTCATCTAAATTTCTTGGCCCTATATGATACTCTTTTGTGTTGATGGGCCGTTATGCACCATTCCGTTCCATTCAAGCATCTCATCAATAGCACACACCACAGGTGGAAGACTAAGAGCTAGGACCCAATACTTGGCTTATTTGGAAAACGTTACCCCACCCACCCATTTCCATACACTATATACCTTACAGCCTTTTTGGATTTGGAAAACGTTACCCCACCCACCCATTTCCATACACTATACCTTACACCCTTTTCCAAAAGGGTGTAAGGTATAGTGTATGGAAATGGGTGGGTGGGGTAACGTTTTCCAAATGAGCCAAGTATTGGGTCCTAGGTCCGAGTCTTCCACCTGTGGCACACACATGCAGCTAACCCAACATGTATTCCCTGTGTGATAGCCAAATAATTTGGGTTAACATGCATCCTGGTATGGATTTAATCTGTTAAAAACATGGCATTGTTGTTGAAATATATATCATTATTAAAGGTACATGCCCACTCAGTAGGCACAGAATGTTCTTTATATCAGAGACATCATCTGAGACATTTTCTGGCAAAATAAACAATCATTCACCATTACCCCATGTATTGATTGGCATTGTTATACATTTTATATCAGGCGTAAATTTCCACACTGATATCAGGGGCGATAACCGTGTTTCTTAAAATGTTAATGAACATTGCTATTTATTCTCTGTATTAAGTTTTTGATGTGCAATGACCATACTTTATAATCTGTTGGAAATATTACTATATGATTATATCTGTATAGCGTAATTTTTAGAACTGGTGGAATAGTGACACAATTATACACTTATTTAATTCCTATTAAAAACATTTTGTGCCTACTGAGTGGGCATGTACCTTTAACCTAAATCAGTCTAAGCATACAATGAGTTTTGCAAAAAAATCTCATTATATTGTTTATTTCTCCATGAAGGTATATGTTGTTACCGCTCATTTGAACCGTCTCATCGAGTGGTAACAACATATACGAGATGAAATAAAGAAAATAGGGATTTTTCTCATAAAAGATTTGTACTGCTATTAGTGTATGATGTTTGTTGTCTTGCATTTATTTTGCTACATTCTTGTAACCAATCTTTTTATCATCTTTAGACCACATAGAACAAAACTGGTGTTGGTTCCATTTTTGTCAACAATTCCTATGGCTGTCATCTTGAATTTCAAAATGGCTGCCCTGAAATGCTACATTAATGTCATAACTTCTATATCCCTTGATGATTACTTTAATATTTCAATACATCATACTTGTGGACAATAGCCACACATAAACACTGCCCTTAATATGACCTTGACCTCTTGACCTTCATAAATGTGCTTGTGAATACTTATCACGTTGGTTACTTAACTTTGCCACAGTTTCTCCAATCTACAACGGGGTGGGGGGGGGGGGCATTCGTGTGCCGACAGGCCGCATTTCTTGTTACAAATGGATTATTAATTGTCTTCGTTATTCAATAGGGACCAAATGATCAAAACAAATTCAACCATTCACTTATTTGAGTGTATTATTACTTTTTCACTTAGTTATACTGTAATACTGTATTACAGTATTTCCACTACTCAATTTGAAAATCAAGGCGTATTTTCACATTGATGTGAGTATTTTGTACTCCCCTTTTTCATAATCAGTGCTATTCAGCTAACATAAGTGCGTAAAATACGCAAATACGCACCTTATCTGCATCTCTGCCGGATATGTACTGGAGGAATGAATGGCATTTTTGTGGAATTTATCGGGGTATAAACTTGGAAAAGTCGCGGGAATACTGGACGAAGGCCGGAAGGCCTCGTCCAGTATTCCCGCGACTTTTCCAATTTATATCCCCGATAAATTCCACAAAAAGGCCAGACTTTTCCAAGTTTATATCCCCGATAAATTCCACAAAAAGGCCATTCATTCCTTATAATTCCAGCATTTGAAATAAATTCATGAAGAAAATGTGTTTATTTTCCGTTTTCTTAAGAATTATTTAACTGCGCCAACGGAAAGCAGTTCGGCATGGAGTTTACTGGGATATAAATTTTGGACAGAGACTTGCTACGGACCAATCAAATGTTAGGGAATTGTGTAAATATTTTTGTGCTGGAATTATAGACTTGTATATCTATCAGAACATTTACTTGGTTGAGCTGCAAAAAGCAAACCGTTTGAAATCTGGGGGTATTATACTCTTTAGATAGAAAACAATCAATGCATATTGTGCTAAAATAAGTGCGTACAATACGCCAATAGGCACCTTATCTGGAGCTCTGTATAATATATATTTTATATACATGTGTGGTATAAAAATAAACACCATGTTGTAGGCTCACATGAAGGAGCATATGCCTGTCCACTCGAAACTCCGAGCCCACCTCTGCGACATCTGTGGCGCCGCGTTCAAGACACGCGCCGTCCAAAAGAAGCACCAACAGACGATCCACTTCAACCCCGGCTCACACCGGTGCGGCTCCTGTCCTAAAGGCTTCAACACGAAATACGCGCTCCAGCGACACGCGCGCGTGCACGATTTTGAGCCGCAGGTGGCGGAGGTAATGGACGAGAACGCGACTGCGATCCAAACGATTACGATCGCGGCGGACCAGCTCCCGCAGTTCACACAGCATCTACAGTCAATGTCGCAGCAGCTGCAGTCAGCCTCCGACATCGGGGAGGTCTACATACAAGGGGGTGTCGTCGGGGGCGGGAATTACATACCTGGGGAGGAGCTACAGATCAGCCAGGGGGAGGAGCTACAGATTAATGCTCAGGGGGCGGGACTACAGTACTATATTACCTCGGATGGTATTCCTGATCACGCGATTGTCCAGATAGACGGGCAACAACTGGTCGATGGTCAAGGTCATACGCTAATTGAGCATGGCGATCAAGATCAAGCATTAATTGAGCAAGTCGAAGGTCAAACATTGATGGATCAGACTGAACCACCGACGTTCACAATCCAAGTTGACCATGGGCAGACATTGTTGACTTTGAAAACCAGTGATGTGGAAAATCTATAACATGATGAATCTTGAAATTCATACTGTGTATTCAACCAGTGAGATGATTATCTTGAAATGTGGCTGTGACTGGAGAAATGGGGATTATGGGTTTTGCAAACACTGTAGATTCCGATCAGCCTGTGCATCCGCACAGTCTGATCAGGATCAGCACTGTCGGCCTTTCCATCAATGAAATATCTGGCATGCGTCTATCAAGCAATATAGATCGTTATCAAGCTACAGGAGTGTGTTATTTGATCAGAAACTACACTGGTTACAAATCCCATAAACCCCATTTCTCCAATCACAGCCACATATATGATATGTCTTGGCTTTTGAGTAAACAACGAGTGAGCACAATGAGCATGATGAGCAAGTTGTTTACACGGAATCTGGCGAACACGAGTGTATTATTTCCTCTCTATTCAAACATGTGGAATGGACTGTCCCATTTATTACACTGCAGCCTCTGATAGATACAGGCGCGGATCCAGGATTTCCGGTTAGGGGGGGGGGTGGGGGGGGGCGTAACTATTTTGCAATACTTGACTATATTATCGAACGAGCTAAGCTCGTTCGATAATACAGTCAAGTATTGCAAAATAGTCGACCGAGCGGAGCAGAGCTGAAAAATGGAATACATGGCACTTGGCATGAAACGTGCCTTGTAACTTGTAAACAATCTTTACTCGGCGAATTTTAGTGGGGGGGGGGGGGCGGGGGGGTATACTTTGAGGGAGACATTTTCAATTTAATTTATTATGCTGAATTTATTACATTATCACAGCCATTTTGACTGTGATAATGTAATAAATTCAGTATAATAATTCTGCATACTTTTAATCATCAAATATGTGAAGTGGTTAGTTCTATATGAAATAATGCATTTCAGGTAAAATAAATGATTACTCCCTCAAAGTATACTTTGCTAGAAAAGTATAATTTGCAATGTTGGTGAAATAGGCTACTGGTTTGGCTATCGGGTACATCTTTGGCATGCTTGTATGTAGAGTGGGTGGCAGGTGGGAGCATGCAATGGGTAATTTAACAATCGGGATTCATCCTTACCAGTAGCCGATTTCATCAAGATTGCAAAGTATACTTATCTAGCAAAGTATACTTTGAGGGAGTAATCATTTATTTTTCCCAAAATGCATTATTTCATATAGAACTAACCACTTCACATATTTGATGATTAAATATGCAGAATTATTATACTGAATTTATTACATTATCACAGTAAAAATGGCTGTGATAATGTAATAAATTCAGCATAATAAATTAAATTGAAAATGTCTCCCTCAAAGTATACTTTGCTAGATAAGTATTCTTTGCAATTTGTTGGTGAAATAGGCTACCAGGCCCTCATGTACGTCTTTGGCATTTTTGTATGTGACAGTTGAATCTGGTTATACCCCTTACGTGAGTATTAGGATTTTCCGTAATCCTATTACTTTTAGGGTAAGGGGCCAAGTGACTTTCGTGTGGTATGGACATGGGACCTGTAGCCGATTTCACCAACATTGCAAAGTATACTTTACTAGCAAAGTATACTTTACTAGCAAAGTATACTTTGAGGGAGTAACCATTTATTTTTCCTGAAATGCATTATTTCATATAGAACTAACAAATGCATATATTTCATGATTAAAAGTATGCAGAATTATTATACTGAATTTATTACATTATCACAGCCAAATTGGCTGTGATAATGTAATAAATTCAGTATAATAAAAATTAATAAATTTATCATAAAATTGAAAATTTCTCCCTCAAAGTATACTTTGCTACTAAAGTATACTTTGCAATGTTGATTAAATAGGCTACAGGTCAGGTCATTCTAATTTCAGGGCTGAATATAATTTTTTTGATGCAAATATTCCGTTCTGATTTTGGGATTTCCCCCCCCCCCCCATTGCAGCAGGTCATATACGGGATCGAACCCGCTGGTTATACCCCTTGTATGAGTATTACGATTATTCCTAATCCTATTACTTTTAGGGGAAGGGGTCAAGTGATTTTGGTGTGATATGGACCTGACACCAGGTCAGGTTATTCTAATTTTATGGCTGAATATATAATTTATTTCGATGTAAATATTCCGTTCTGATTTTGCGATTTTCTCCCCAATGCAGCAGGTTATATGCGGGATCGAACCCGTTGGCCCGGCTTTAAGTGACCTCATCTGTTGATAGGCCGTTAAACACCAATAAATGAAATCGAATCTAATTTCAGGGCTGAATATATATTTTTCTGTAAATATTCAGTTCTGATATTGTGAAGTTCCCTCATTATGCACATTTTAACTCTTTGCATGCTGGGAAACTTGTGGGCTATAAATAGTTCAAAACTAGCGGACAAAAATTCATCATGTTTTCTTGTATTTCTCCCCGTAAATATCATGAATATGTCTTGGAATTTCATTGGAATTGAGTCCCCAGACTCAATTCTAATGAAATTTCAAGACATATTTACAGAGAGAAATAAAACATATACTCCTAATTCGTTTGGCGGATATTTTCGCCGCTAGCATGCAAAGAGTTAAATACGGGATAGTTCAACCCGTTGGCCAGGCCTTAAATGACTGTTGATAGGCTGTTAAACACAAACAAATCAAATCAACTGCTCTACTGCCAACAGTACGGTTATACTACAAGCATTAACAGTACTCTTCAACTACCATCGGCAAGTTGCCACGCGTGGTGTTTCATTAACCCATTTGAGACCAGATGCACTGAGATTTTCTTTTATTTCATCTGGAAAGTATATGTTGCTACCACTTGTTTGAACCGTCTCGTCGAGACGGTTCAAACAAGTGGTAGCAATATATACTTTCATTGAGAAATAACAAAAAAAATAAAAAAAATATTTAATAAATTGAAATGAGTGGTAACAACAAATACCTTTATGGAGAAATAAAAAAATAAATAAAAAAAAATACGATTTTTTTAAACAAAGAATGATTGTGTCCTGGGACTTAACCCGGTTAACTACAACTGCCAAGTGTTAAACAGACATACCGCGCATAACTCGGCCTATTATAGCTGCCATATGTATTATTTTACATTTATCTGTCCACTGTCTGGCTGTTCTCATCAATTATGTCACTGTGGTCAACTATAATAATTATTGTCCCACCTTGGCTACTTAATTGTGGCCATGACTGGAGAAATGTGGCTTGTGGGTTTTGTGACTAGCCCAGACACAGACCAGCACGCGCATAGGCGTCTGAAAATTTCAATTGATGGATTGACATTTATTGAGCACATACAGCCTATGCTGAATACATGTAATCCAATAATTGTTTACAAGAAAGCATTGTTAATGTGAAATTTACAGACAATCATAATTTTGCACTTCCAAACATTTTAGTCGTACGAAGTTTAGTGAAACAGTCCCCATGTGGCTGCCTAATGGCCATCACCAATTGTCTGCAAATACCAGGCGCTCTGGTGGCCGTATCACTAAACTTCGTACGACTAAAATGTTTGTAAGTGCAAAATTATGGTAGTCTGTAAATTTCACATTAACAATGTTTTCTTGTAAACAATTATTGGATTTACATGTATTGAGCATAGACTGCATATGTAGCCTATGCTCAATAAATGTAAGTCCATAAATGGAAATTCCCAGACGTTCCTAAATTTGCACTTACGAACATTTTAGTCTTACGAAGTTTAGTGAAACGGGCCCCAGGGTCATAGATATAGCAGCAAGTGGTGAAACAGTTAAGTATAATATAGATTTGTATCGTATTTATGAACCCATGTATGCTTACAATACTGCAAACTAACAAGGTGCATGATCACGAGGTTACAACAACAACAACGTCGCCCACTCCAAAGTAAGTATTATTTGATATTTTCCTTAATATGCAACGGATTTTGATGAAATATGGCGCAACAAACGCGTCTTCGAGAGCTGCATTTGGTGGTCCGTGGAGTCCGGCACAAACTTACGTTGTTTTTGCGAAGAATCGATTTCTGTGTCGGTATACAATCGATTCTTCGCAAAAACGACAGAAGTTTGGGCGAAAATACAGAGACCACCAAATGCAGCTTAACAAGACGCGTTTGATAGCCATATTTCATCAAAAACCATTACGTAATAAGGACAATATAAAAGAATACATACTTTGAATCTGATGGATTCTGGAAGTTTCAGTACTTGTTGTTGTTGTTAGTACCACGTGAATATACACCTTGAAACTAAGTAGGTTGGTGAAAGCTAGTTTTTGTCGCCCCCGCTTGCGGACAGTGCGATACAGTAGGCGCATTGGCGTATGTTGTACTTATGTGCGTCTAGGTTAAAGTTTTTGGTTAAAGTTTCCACTGTTGTTGTTATAACCACGTGATCATGCACCTTGTATCAACGCCTCGGCGGGCGCGACATGCGGGCCGCGGCCATCTAGTTATGCAATCGATAATTACTAAATAAAACATAAGTTTTATTATGCCCCCCTATGCTATAGCGAAGGGGCATGTTGTGTTGCTCTTGACGTTCCGTACATCTGTGTACATTTACGTTGAAAAGTCGAAAAGTTTGTAAGAGTTTTTACCAGTTAGAGTCCAGTATGCTACGGGGCATATCCATGTTTTACAAACATACTGTCTAGTTTCTATTAAGCCAACTGGGGCCCGTTACACTAAACTTTGTACGACTGAAATGTTCGTAAGTGCACATTTAGGATAATCTGGTAATTTCAATTGATGTATTTATACTTATTGAATATGCAGCAGCCTATGCTCAATAAATGTAATTCCAATAATTGTTTTCAAGGAAACATTGCTAATGTGAAATTTACAGACTATCATAATTTTGCACTTACGAACATTTTAGTCGTACAAAGTTTAGTGAAACGGCCCCCTGGTTTCTAGAGTGAAAACGTACTACATGTAGTTATATACATGTTATGTGTGGTATATACAGTGCAAACTCTGTACAACAGATAAAAGCTTGCTGTTGTTGTTGAGAGGGTGTTGTTGTAGAGAGGTGGCCGTTCGCTGCAGTATTAATTATCATTTCACAATTTAAAGCAGATAAATGGTACAAATATGTTTCGTCAGTTTCTGCGCATATTTGACACAGTGCCTTTAAACTTTAAACCTGCCACATTTTGTTTTCTAATTTGCATATTCATTACACGAGTGCGTTGTGATTTCTAATATGATCACGTGGTTACAACAGCAACAATAATGGCTGAAAGTGTTGAAAGCGCGAACACTCCGAAGTAAGTATTATTTGATATTTTCCGGATTTTTATGAAATATGGCGCAGCAAACGCGTCTTCATGAATGTGGCGCTGGTGCTCTCGGTGACGAGTTTCATTTCCTTTTCGAGTGCCGCTTCTATGATGAAGTTCGAAAACGGTATATCAAGCCATTTTATTTTAGAAGACCAAATATTTTAAAATTCGCACAGCTATTTGAGAAAAAATCTGGAAAGCAATTAAGAAATTTAGCTATTTTTATAAGAAATTCTGTATGGTTATAATGACTAGTGAGCTTATACATATGCATTTTGTATTTTTACCCATCGTTGTATTATGTAATCTATTGTATACCTCGTGTGTCACGTATGTGGCTTAGAGTGAATAAAATGTATTGTATTAGGCGGTTCCGGGAGTTCGCATATGTCGGTTTTGCGGTAGACACGGAAATCGATTCTTCGCAATAACGACTGAAGTTTGAGCCAAAGTACCGAGACCACCAAAATGCAGCTTAACAAGATGCGTTTGATGCGCCATATTTCATCAAAATCCGTTACATAATAAAGACAAAATAAAAGAATAGTACTTTGAATTGGAGGGCTTTTGGAAGTTTCAGTACGTGTTGTTGTTGTTGTAACCACGTGATCATACACATTGTACAACAAGGTGTGGGATCACGTGTGTCCGAACGACGTTATGTCTTGTTTTTTTTAGATGTGTTTACAGTAGATTTCCTTTAATATCTTTCTAATGGAATTTTATGAAATATACCGCAGCAAATGCGGCTTTAATCTCATAATATCATCGTTTTGACGAAGAATCGGTTACTTAAATGTAAATGAAAACTAGAGCACATGAATGTAAGAAATAAACGGTACTCGATTCTTTGTGAAAGTTATAAGTTATTGTTAATAACCTTCAGCGCACCCATAAAACACATATGCCATCGTATTTGGTCCGCTTCATATCGTAAAAATCCGTCTGTTTGTTAGGAAGATTTTAAAGAAAATCTACTGTAAAAATGACGTCACAGATTACTGTCACATCGGAAAATCGGGTTCGGAAACCACATGATCTCACACCCTGTATAAATTCATAATGCAAACGCCAATTCGACGTATTGCGTTTACATCCCAAAACAAGACCCACGTGACATCGCACGACGTTGTTGATTGGTTAAAGTTTACTTGACGCCATTACTTTCCACGACGTCGCTGTTCCAGGAATTGAGACAAAATGACGTAAAGCAAAATGATTCTTAATTGTAATGCCATAGTTTGTTATTTACATTTTGAAACAATGTAAATAGAGAATAGTAGGTTAGTGCCGTGAATGGGAAAACATATCTGGCAAGGCTCAGGAAACGGGATGGGCGAGGCTCTGCCGTCAACACCTACAAATGGCGGTAAGATGAAAAAATAGTATTGACTGGATATCAAAAATGTTTCACGGCACCGTGTTTCACGGCACATACGCACTGTGTTGACGGGATAAATATGAGTAATAAGACCATGGCCTTCGTATTCCACGCACTTTAAACACTGTAAACACAACAACACACGGTTTTATTTCTTAAATAGTTACACCGTCCGTAAGTCCTTAAATTCATAATTGAAACGCCCATTCAACATATTGCGTTTATATCCCTGTACATGACATTAGCCCCACGTGACGTCGTTGTCAATAACGTCGCTGTTCTTTGAAGTGCGACAAAACGACGTAAAACAATAAGATTCCTAATTTTAACGCCGTATTTTGGTTATTTACATTTTTGAAACTATCCGAAAATGAAATGTAAATATAAGTAATACAACCATGGGAAGATGCGTTTACTGTAGTACGAATAATGTGTGCGTGTAGTTCGAAGGACTCGTCTCAAACTTTAAACAGACACAATGTAAATACATTACGTTTAGTGAAATGATGCATTTCGGGAAAAATAAATGATTACTCTTTCAATGTACACTTTACTTTGCAATTTTGGTGAAATATACGAGCCCCGCAGGGGATATGGATTTTTTTATTAATTCATTCCCACGAAATAGCAATTCGTTCCCTCAGTTTAACAATTCGTTCCCTCGAATTAACAATTCGTTCCGACGAGGTAACAATTAGTTCCCACGAATTAACAATTCGTTCCCGTGGGAACGAATTGTTATTTTGTGGGAACGAATTGTTAAATTGAGGTAACGAATTTTTAATTCGTGGGAACGAATTGTTAAATTGAGGGAACGAATTGTTATTTCGTGGGAACGAATTGTTAATTGGAGGAAACGAATTGTTAAATTGAGGGAACGAATTACTATATCGTGGAAACGAATTGTTAATTCGAGGGATCGAATTGTTAAATTGAGGGAACGAATTGCTATTTCGTGGGAACGAATTAATAAAAAAAATCCATATCCCCTGCGTGGCTCCGTATATTTCACCAATTACATATTAGACCACGCCTATTTGAGCCTACGTTGGCGATAATCGTCCATGACTGGGTTTTCAGACGGCGACAAATACAAGGTGTATGATCACGTGGTACTAACAACAACAACAACAACAACAACAACAACAAGTACCGATTCAAAGTACGTATTCTTTTATAGTGTCCTTATTACGTAACGGAATTTGATGAAATATGGCGCATCAAACGCGTCTTCAATTAAGCTGCATTTGGTGGTCTCTGTATTTTCGCCCAAACTTCTGTGGTTTTTGCGAAGAATCGATTTCCGTGTCTCCGACCACCGAAGTTTGTGCCAAACTCACTAGACCACCAAATGCAACTCATGAAGACGCGTTTGCTGCGCCATATTTCATGAACATCCGTTGCATATTAAGGAAAATATCAAAGAATACTTACTTTGGAGTGGGCGACGTTGTTGTTGTTGTAACCACGTGATGATGCACCTTGAAATACACCACACTAACGCAGGTATAATCAAAGTACTGAAAGTACTGAACATAGGGTACTACAAGATTAAACTAGATTGATTGATTTATTGTTGGTGTTGCAGTTTCATTAACCCTTAAAGGTACATGCCCACTCAGTAGGTACAAAATGTTCTTTACATCAGAGACATCATCTGAGACATTTCCTGGCAAAATAAACATTCATGCGCCATTATCCCACGTACTGATTGGCATTATTATACATGTTATATCAGACGTAAATGTACACACTGATATCAGGGGCGATAACCGTGTTTGCTTAAAATGTTAACGGACACTACTATTTAATCTCTGTATTAATTTATGATGTGCAATGATCTACTTTAAAATCTGTCGAAAATATTATTTTTTCAGGTGACGCATTTCTAGTAGTAAATAATTAAAAAATGTCATGCCTCATTTGCATATGAAAATAGCCTGATACCACCGCCACTATCAGTAAAATAAATATTACTAAATGATTATATCTGTACACTGTATAGCGGGCACTTGTAAACGTTTAGAAACTTGTTAGATTTTTTTTGTCGTATTTCAGTACTTGCATTAATATGGGTATTAATATAAGCTGGTTGTGTTATACTGTCATTAATGTGTTCCCTGACTGTAAGTTATCACCTTAAATACTGACTTATTGACCCCCTTCCCTGAACGTAGAATTGACACTCATGTTGGCGTGTATTGGCCACCATAGACAAATGTCAATCGGGCCATATTCAGGAATGTCACTAAAATCCACTGTAAATCCATCGATAGAGAGAGAGAATGAGGATTAAACATCAGTTAGACCTACGCGTGCGAGTTTTGTTTCGCACAGGTGTCGGGTGAGTTTAAAAATAGGCTGTCGGAATGGCAAACTTGATGTAGTTTGTGTGTTAAACGCGTCGCTTGTTTCGGAGAGTATTCGGAGGGGAGTTAACTCTGTTACTAAATTTAGCGATGACCGCACGATTCCAACGCGATTCCATTGGCTGTTTTATATGCAGATATTCTCAGCTGTCAATCACAGGCGTCCGCACCGCGGGGGGTCGTGGGCGGAGCCAAATGATCCCGCTCGATCGCAATACATACGGATACACATGTACCCTATGTAAAAACAAGCAGCCCGTGTTTATCTTTAATAGGAAAGAAAAGTAATCAGCAGCGGTTTACTAAACGCAAGTCGGTGTATTCAGCCTGTTCAGTAAACAGAGATTGACTTTGGAGACCTGTCGCTTTTTTTCAAAGGTAAGTTACCTGTAATTAATTAAGTATCTGTGTCTTGTGCGGTTTGTTATTTTTCCATATTTGTTTTTCAATTCTGATGATTATTTCATGTCATAGCGCAGGCCAAAATTTCACGTTAGCATAACATTTGTTATGACAAGTGTAACACCATAACTCTTTGGAAGTAAATGTTGAATTATTTTATGGTTTAACGGTGGCGTGGTGTTACAAAATTGACAAACCCGAGGGCTGTATCTTCCTGATCAATTAAGAAATAGTATCGGGAAATATATCAGCAGGATACGATATTTTACAACGTACTGTTGGTCATACCAATGGTAAATGACTATTCCTGTGTTTCTTCATTCCACGGTGACTGCTAGCCATCATAGTGCATGATTATGTTTTCCGCCGCCAGGCAGGAGTGGGGGATTCTAACATTGTTCTCTATCGGGATTCATCCTTACCGGAATCCGGACCGGATACCTGGTTTGGCACTGGAGCACGTCTTTGACTTTCTTGTATGTGAGAGTTGAATCTGGTTATCACCCTTATAAGAGTAATCCTACCGGTATTACTTTAGGGGAAGGGGCAAAGTGACTTTGGGTGTGGTATGGACCTGGCACCAGGTAAGGTTATTCTAATTTCAGGGCTGAAAATATATTTATTTCGATGTAGATGCAGATTAAATCCTCGACCAAATCAGTTGGGCCCGGCCTTCAATGAACTTAGCTATTGATAGGCCGTTAAACACCACCTACAATAGCTCTATCAGTTAGCCAGCCACGTATTTCCATAATAGTCACTTCATTTAGCTCCAACTACAGTGCTTGTTGGGCACATTTCTTGGCATTGCTTCGGTGCATTATTGTTGTCAGTTTTTGGCTTTAATTACGCCGTTGACCATTTGCATTTAAGGAATAAAACCGCGGGATGTTGCGTTTACTGTAGTATGAACAACGGTTGGTCTGTTTAACGTGCGTGTAGTCCGGAGGACTCCTCGCAAACTATAAACAGACCAAATGTGTTTCATACTACAGTAAACGTTACGTGCCATGGTTTTATTATACATTACATTTTCGGATAGTTTCAAAAATTTAAATATCCAAATACGGCGTTACCATTAGGAATATTATTATTGCTTTACGTCATTTTGTCACAATTCATGGAACATCGACGATGAACGTCATGTATTTTAATGACGTTGTTTGACACCGCTCACAGCCGTGTTCAAACGTACAGCGCGTGCTGTTTGACTATGGCTGTAGACAATGCTCAATCCGGGGCCAGGCCAACACTTACTTAGGTCTCGCGGGACAGTGGGCGGCTAGCATTTTCTATATACTTCACTACCAATCCTACAAGTTACACCAGTGTGTCTATACAAATAGGTTTATGAATATTTCTTGACTTTGTGAGGCTTGACTAGGTGTATTTTTTAGAGTATTTCATAATTCGAAACTGAAGCTCCGGTTGATTTTGACATCTTGTAAAATGGCGCATGCTATGCTGTCTCGCCGGTACGGTTGCGCGTCAGAATTTAAGGTATTTTTCGGGCATTTGTAGCAAAAATTTGAGGTGGTTATGACCCCGCTTTGGAATCATTTTCAGGAAATGGTGTGGTGTTATAAGTGATAGAACAAGACATAACAAAGTATCTGTGCCTCATGTTTTCATGAAAACAATTGCAACAAATTCAGTCGTGTTGAAATTTCTGGCCAAAAATAGGTGGGTGGGGTAACTTTGTAAACAATTAATTGAACACATCTGATGCGGTTACTGCATTTTTATTGTGGCGCGCGATTTGTACTTCATTTGCGAGTATTTTTCAATATTTGTCGCAAGAGCCTCCTTAACTGATTGTGAGAGGCGGTGATTTTTATAAGTCACCCGCCGCCCTCAGAAAAGCAGTCAATTTTGTCTATTTTCAACCGTCCCGTGATGCCTTAATACTTAATGTGTCGCATGACGTTACTAGACGCGCAGTTACGTCACCAGATAAGTTCACAACGGTCGCACTGAAAAGTTTGAAAATGATGCTGATGCATCACACGACGTGTTCTGCGGCCCCGTAATATGTACATGTATGTGTAAATCAGCTGTTTGAATTAAACGGGTTATCAAAATACCGAATGTAACTGCATATATATTCAAATTACACGATAATTTCCATTGAAATGTAACAATAACGTTCGACCATGTCCAACCATGGGTAAACGTTTGCCGTGCCCCTCGGGAACTGTTTGAAATCGCGGCCTACGGCCTTGGGGTTCAAACAGTTCCCTCGTGCCACAGTAAACGTTTACCCACGGCTGGGCATTGTCGAACCTTGTATTAACGAATCAACAACGTCGCGCGACGTCACGTGGGGCAAATGTAATGTACTGGGATATAAACGCAATAAGTTGAATGGGTTGTTTGTGCGTTTGAATGAATAATTCCTGTGTTTTGCATGCATTTGTTTTTAATGACTGTATATGTGTTAAGTTAGTGTCTTACGTCATATTGCATACCTGTCTGGAGGTACATGGCGGCAATGGATAAGTGGGATGGTTAGGGAGGGTTATGTCGCAAGGAAGACATGTATTAAGCCACTAGTAGACAGTTTTGCCCATTGACCGGTCCAAGCCGGTAGCTGTGTCCTTACCCTTTTCAATATTTTCTCGCTTTCATCTCCAGGAACCATTACCTTGTTGGGGGCTTTATCGTATGGAAGGGGATATCCGCCACTACATTGCATGCTGCTTCATGACAATGCAGTCGACCATTGTTACATGTCATCCTGCACTGCGGCTATTCGTTACTGCTTAATGACAACTCCATCGTGCATTATTACATTTCATATTGCATACCTCAATCGGCTATTTCACATTGGTACATGTCATCCTGCATATTGGCTATACAATACTGCTTAATGACAACTCCATCTTGCATTATTACATTGCATATTGCATACCTCGATTGGCTATTTCACATTGTTACATGTCATCCTGCATATTGGCTATACACTACTGCTTAATGACAACTCCATATTGCATTATTACATTGCATATTGCATACCTCGATTGGCTATTTCACATTGTTACATGTCATCCTGCATATTGGCTATACAATACTGCTTAATGACAACTCCATATTGCATTATTACATTGCATATTGCATACCTCGATTGGCTATTTCACATTGTTACATGCCATATTCTGCCATGTGTCATTCTGCTTACTGCTTGCTGGGATGCGTATATGACTATATGAATTCCGCCGAATGACGCATGCAAGCACGCAGAATGGCCCATGTCAGAATATGAAATGGCCGAATGAGGGATACCAGCATCGCAGTAAGCAGTAGGCCGAATGAAACTTGACAAAATGTGCAACGCCCTCTGTTGTCATAATGGGAACGCTTCCATTATGACGCCAGGTGGCGCTCCAAAATAAGTACAGATGTTTTTTTCTTGTCCGATTCAAAGTACGTATTATTTTATATTGTCGTTATTACGTAACGGATTTTGATGAAAACTGGCGCATCAAGCGCGTCTTGGTAAGCTGCATGTGGTCGTCCAGGGAGTTCGGCACAGACTTATGTCGTCTTTGCGAAGAATCGACTTCCGTGTCTACCTCTACATAAACACGGAAATCGATTCTTCGTAAAATCGACATAAATCTGTGCCGAACTCACTGGACGACCAAATGCAGCTCATGAAGACGCGTTTGCTGCGCCATATTTCATCTAGATCCGTTTCATATTGAGGAACATATCAAATAATACTTACTTTGGAGTGGGTAAGATTTCAATACTTTCAGCCACTGTTGTTGTTGTTATAACCACGTGATCATGCACCTTGTTAATGATCCTACTGCTTTTGGAAGTGATTCTGGTGTGACGAGGACCTGGCACCAGATCAGGAATATTCTGATTTCAGGGCTGAATATATTATTTTTTATTGTAAATATTCAGTTCTGATTTTGGGATTTCCCCCTATTTGTACTGTACATGTACTTGTACAGGTAATATATGGGATTTAGTACTAAATCCATTGACCCTGCTTTAAATTACCTTAGCTGTTGATAGGCCGTTAAACCCCAACAAGCATACAAACAAACAAGCACAATGTGTGACTAGGGATGGGTTTTTTTTTTGCATACGACCTACGTCCGACCGCCCGAGGTCAAGGTCATGTTATGTTTACCTTGTTGGTAAGGCAAACATGGTAAAGTTGTTTGTTTATTATCAAGGCTGCCATAGAGGGGATTAGATTAGTGATAACGATGCCCTTGTTGGATTTGTGAGATTCTTAAATAATTATATTCTACAATGCAACCTCTCCACAACAATCAACCATTGAAAGACACAAAATTGACTGGTGCACAGAGGTGGCTGTTGTAATGAGGTTACATATAGAGGCAACTGTCCATTTGGGATATTACAATATCGACTGTTACAGATATGGTGTTGTTTTAGAGAGGTGGCCGTTCGCGGAGGTTCGACTGTAGTTGTCATGGGCTCTTTGTGTATATTATATGTGTATATTATTTCTATGTTTGTATAGTGGAACCTCTCTAAATCGGATACCAAGAACACATCTGTGATCTTATTTTTGATGGGATCTTGGTCATTTATCTCTGGTGATAATGTCTGTTCGTGATCGCATAGCACACAACTATGGATCGTAATGATCAAATGCCTGATTTACAGTGAAACCTCTCGAAGCCTGGGGACCTCATGGGTTACCTCAAAGAACTGCACTAATCATTCATATTTCGAAAGTTACATTTTATTTTTTAGAAGAATTACCGTCTAATATACATTTAAGCATGTTATTGTTCACATATTGTATTTTTAAAGATCTAACTGCTGCGGTCGCTACCGCTCCAGCGCATTTAGTTCCTTAAAAATCCAATATGTGACCAATAGCTTACACGTATTGAATTGCAGGCTCTGAATCTAGGAACACATTAATTGTTAAATATGATTAGACTTATGATCATCATTAAACGAGTTTACTAAGTGCACAAGAACCGAGACTATTATAAATATGCTTTATAATTCGCCCTTCTTTCTAAGCCAATCGCTGGCCAGTATCGCGCTCTACTTATTTCACATATTACAAAATTGAACCGCAATAAGTTACATATTACCAGATTAATGTCTGACTGTTCGACAGAAAATGGAAGATCAATATTCGGATGGGCGACTGCATCATAAACCTGGCTAATTATAAGTTATGTTATTGTTATCATATTGAATTTTAAGGAACTAAATGCTACGCTCTCTCGTATTTAATTCCTTAAATGAACAATAACGTATACTAGTTTCTTATGAACTCCGTTAATGTGTTTAACAGGTTCGGTTCGGAAACGGTAGGAATTTCATGGCGAGCCTCGAAATGCCTACGCGTTTCCTAGCTTTGCCTGATACACTTGATGTCACATGACACTAGCCTGACACTCTATTTCTCTGTCTGCATTTGTCATCGTACTGTGGGACCTCTCTAAAGCGAATACCCTCGGAGGCTCCAATGTGCGCGACATTTCCGCTTTCAAAGCACCAGGGAGCCGTTTCACTAAACTTCATACGACTAAAATGTTCGTAAGTGCAAAATTATGACAGACTGTAAATTTCACATTAACAATGTTTTATTTAAGCAATTATTTGATTTATATGTATTGAGCATGGGCTGCATATGCAACCTATATTCAATACATGTAAATCCATCAATGCAATTTCCAGACGATTCTAAAATTGCACTTACAATTACGAACATCTAATCGTACGAAGTTTAGTGAAACGCCCCCAGGTTCGTTAGCAAAATTAACAAAACAAAATTAACGCCTCACAATACAGTGCAACCTCTCTACAACAGCCACCCATGGGAAGAGGCAAAAGTGGCTGTTATAGAGAGGTGGCTGTTGTAGGGAGGTTAATGCTGAATACAATTTTATCGTCTGATGTTTATTTATTTTCTTCAATAATTCTCAATAAAAACATGTTTTGACAGCATTTTAGAATCATTTCCAATGGAAATGATTCTAAAATGCTGTCAAAACATGTTTTTATTGAGAAAGAATGCAAAATCAACATCAAACGACAACAATTTTCATGCTTAGCAGTGTAAGGGTTAGATATAGAGGAAATCATCCATTTGGGATATAAAATAGCGGCTGTTACAGAGAGTTGGCTGTTGCAGAGAGGTGGCCGTTCGGGGAGGTTCGACTGTACATGCAATGGAAAACATGGCGGATATAGTGACCTTTTATCATCGTTTCAGTGTAAATTCATCAATTGTATCAGGTACAGTGGAACCCCTCTAAACCAGACACCAGGAAAATACATGTGATGTTATTTTTATGAATTTCTTGGTGATATCAGGTGATATAATGTCTGTTCGTGATCGCATAGCACACAGGGTGTCCGGTTTAGAGAGGTTCCAATGTATATATATGTCATTGTACTTTGTATATGAAATGGACATCCAGGACAATATGGACACAAGCCATAACTGTGTCTCATTCATTTTGACAATATTTCAGAACGAGAATCACCATGTGGAAAGCTGTTGCTCGGGCCTGTGTTCTGGTGTTGCTATTGGTTACAGTGGCCCAGTCTGTATGTGAGTATATACACGTGATACAAAGGGAAATGTGGGTGGGTGTCTTGTTTAAGGCTTGTTAAGTGGCGAATGTACGGAGCCCCGCAGGGGACGTAGAATTCTTTTTTTTATTAATTCGTTCCCATGAAATAACAATTTGTTCCCACGAAATAACAATTCGTTCCCTCAATTTAACAATTCGTTCCCTCGAATTAACAATTCGTTCCCACGATATATCGTGGGAACGAATTGTCAATTCGAGGGAACAAATTGTTATTTCGTGGGAACGAATTGTTCATTCGAGGGAACGAATTGTTACATCGTGGAAACGAATTAATAAATTGAGGGAACGAATTGTTATTTCGAGGGAACAAATTAATAAAAAAACATCTATGTCCCCTGCGGGGCTCCGTACGATCAGCACTCGCAATTAGTCGATGGTCATTAGAAACATGCATGCTCACAAAAGCCCTCGATAAATTGCAAAGTAAAGGACTGCGAATAGGAATCGTATTCGCCAACGCCTGTTATATATATGTTGCAGTTAAAAAACGGCTCAATTAAGGAATAAAACCATGGGCTATTGCGTTTACTGTAACACATTTGGTCTCTTTAAAGTCCGAAGGTATACTGGTATATGACACGAAGGTCCATTTCAATTCCCATTGCTAGGATTTTGAAATTAGTAGCCAAAATGAACTGATAATACGAAAAAAAACATAGTACTTTTTTCAAATAATTTCTGAAATGTTAGTAGCGATTAGTAGCCATGTTGCTATTTTAGTAGCCAACACGTTCTGATTGCCTCTCGTTTGCACACCAAACCTTCATTATCCCCTCGGGATGGGCTATATAGATAGTCTATGTACGTACATGTGTACGTGCGTCCGCTAGTAACACCGTTCATTTCTTAATAACGTCTTAACCACTTTACCATTTTTAATTATATTTGGTGTTGGTGTTTTGTTTAGCATACACCACACGTCACTGATAATTTATTATCACTTTGTTTGTAAGGCAAATGCGTTATTTTAGTGTTATGTTTTCTCAATAACTGCTTAACCCCTTCACCAATTTTAATAGCATTTGGCCACAAGGTATGTCTAGGGATGGTGCGGTGTTTCGCATATACATCACGTCTGATAACCCACGGTCAATGTCGCTGATGCGATTCATTAAGTGTATTATTGGATATAATGTGTTTTCACGGTTAACACAGTGTAATAAAAATCATAATACACTACTCTCTGTTTCACGAAAGCTGCCCAAATTTTACGGCCATATAAACAATTCAAAAACAATATTTAATTAAAGGAAAATTTAAGAATGAGCCTTCTTTTTATTTCGTGAAATTTTGTCAAATATTGATTTTATTGCGAAAAAACAATTTCCCCATGTTAAATCCCCATATCTTCACAGAGTGACGATGTCTATGGGGATTTAACATGGGGATTTTGTTTTTAGAATTTCAGAAATAATGGATCGATTTTTAAAATTTAACTTTTGTTTTCTTAATTAGATCATTTCCAAGCTATCTAGCTATGTTTCGGAGTAAATTTCCAAATGTTTTCGTTTTTTGACTTCTCCCACATATCCTCTACCTCTTTTTTCCCCATGTTAAATTCCCATAGAGAAATAAATTTTTCGTAATAAAATCAATATTTGACTAAATTTCACGAAATAAAAAGAAGGCTCATTCTTAAATTTTGATAAAATTTAACATTATCAAAAAAAATAATTTTTTGCATTGTCTATATAGCCGTAAAATTTGGGCAGGTTTCGTGAAACAGACAGTAGTGTAATACATATGCAAATGAGCCCGCTACAGAATACATGTTACATAATCAATACAGCTTCGAATTATGACACTATGCTTATGAAATAAATATAATCTAACATAGCCTCGTTTATTATGAATCGAGTAAACTCGTTTAATAACTGTCATATCATAAATCATCACTTATGTAAGATCCTCTATTTATCAAGGCTGCCAGCGAGGGGATTACATTAGGGATGACGATGTCCTTGTTATACATGTAGGAAATCGGCGTTTTACTAGTCTTTGCAGACCGTATTTTTTTGGCACATTCACGGACAGACCTCGGCAGATTAACCATTTCACCCCTAAATAACTGGAATGGATTTTGATATTGATTTTAAAAGTGGCCAAATATCATCAAAAATGGCGAAGCGGTTCATGATTTATTGAACTATGAAACGTGTTAATAACGTACGAATGTAGGCACGCACGTACGTACGTGGACTAACGATATATCCCCTCTTGTCTATCGGCGAGGGGATAATAAATGTATCCGTACAATCTGATCAGGGTCAACATTAAGAGCTTTCATCCGAATGATCGGATTACACGTGACTTCACTTGTTGATTTCAGTTCCGGACGTTGCCGACGGTTTTCCTTTCCCGCTCAACTTTGGCGGACGTGGCGCCAGCGGGTCGGTACAACCGGGAGCCAGAGGCGGGCCGCTACAGCCAGGGGCCAGAGGCGGGCCGATACAGGCGGGAGGTGGGCCGCTAGAGCCATGGGCCAGAGGCGGGCCGCTACAGCCAGGGGCCAGAGGCGGGCCGCTACAGCCAGGGGCCAGAGGCGGGCCGGTACAGGCGGGAGGTGGGCCGCTAGAGACATGGGCCAGAGGCGGGCCGCTACAGCCAGAGGCCAGAGGCGGGCCGCTACAGCCAGGGGCCAGAGGCGGGCCGCCGGGCCAACAAGTGGGTCCCGGCATGGGCGGCTTCGGACCCAACCCGTTTTTTATGATGCCGAGACGGCCCTTTTCGAGACGGCCCTTTTCGCTTCGAGACCTATTCAGCATGTGGATGTTGGAAGAACACTTCTGGTGATGTGTTTACCGAAACGATGTTCATATCAATATAATTATGCGACTGGCTGTAACAAATTTACAGGATATTCCAGAGATGCCAACCCCAAAATGCCGTTGTCAGGAATATCGGAGTTAGTTTTCAGGAATTTTATGGCTTTTTCAGGAATCATCAAAATTGAGCTAGTATATCAATATAAACAGTTATAAAACTGCTATGGAACACTTCATATAAGCGAGAGCTCCAGATAAGCTGCAAATTTTGCATGTTTTGGGAAGAAATAAGAAAAAAATGTTCATAAAATCACGATACATAGCAATAATATACTAATGCTTACATACATGTACATGTGTACTAACACATGTGTTTCTTAGAATTAACATGTCTTCTACAGTCATATCTTCCCCATGAGAGATAGAGAAATTGTTCTCACACACGGAACAATAAGCATGATTTTCATCCAGTATCGAGTGTTTCAACACTGGCCAGAGTTGAGCATATTCGTCCCTAAACTTTTGTAACACGCGCGGTTTCTTCACTGAAGAAGCCATCTTGAATCACGTGATAAATAAGTAGAACAGTTTCGCATATTATTGCCAAAATAATCGCAATTCCAAACAGCGATTTGAAGCCCAGTCAAATATGTACAGTGTCCGGGTAAATTATGACCGGTGTTTACATACAAATAGTTACCGATAACTTTTTTTCGTTTTTGCGGAATTTGGATCTTACAAATCGGAATACGGAATTTGGAGAACAAATCCGGGATAATTCCGCAAAATCCGGAATGGTTGGCATCTCTGATATTCCATCGTACATGTTTGGATAGCATACACGAGGGTACATCGGCTTCTGCGTACAACGAGTAAGCGAAGCGAATGGGTTGTTTACGCGGAAGCTGACGTACATGTACACTCGTGCATTGGTTCAAGCTATTCAAAAACGTAAATATCCTATTTATTACCTTTCGGGGGGGGGGGGGTGGGGGGCGTTTGCATTTTTATCCCGTCAACATTTTTGATATCCTGCCAATACGACCTACTCACTGCGTATGAATATATGCGGTTGCTGGGATTATTTCTTTGCATTCTAAAGCCATTTGTATGTGTTGACGGGATAAATAGAATAGTAGGTTAATGCCGTGAATGGAAAAAAATATCTGGCGCGGCACGGAAACGGGATGTGCTCGGCAGAGTCTCGCCCATCCCGTTTCCTGAGCCTTGCCATATATTTTTTCCCATTCACGGCACTAACCTACTATTCTCTATGTATGGGCGGTGCTTATTTCATAACGACTGCATGAGAGTGCATGCGGGTGACTACGGGTGTCCTGTACAATTACGGGTTTTCTATCACATAGATCCATGTATACAATATCTTAAATGAAATAACAGGTTCTAATCAGTTTTAATTCGTTCTCAACACACACGTGGCTGTGACTGCAGAACTGGGGCCCGTTTCACTAAACTTCTTAAGACTAAAATGTTCGTAAGTGCAAATTTAGGACCGTCTGGAATTATCAATTGATGGATTTACATTTATTGAGCATAGGCTGCATATGCAGCCTTTGCTCAATAAATGTAAATCCAATAATTGTTTACAAGAAAACATTGTTAATGTGAAATGTACAGACTATCATAATTTTGCACGTACGAACAGTTTAGTCGTACGACGTTTAGTGAAACGGGCGCCAGGCGCTTATGAGATTTATGACCAGTGTAGTGTCTGGTCAAATAACACTCCTGTAACCTGATAATGATCTGTATAGCTTGTTAGAAGCATGATGAGTGTTTCATTGATGAAATGGCGACCAGTGCAGATTCTGATCAGACTGCGTGGATGCACATGCTGATCTGGATCTACACTGGTCGCAAAACCCATAAGCCCCATTTCGTCAGTCCAGCACTGTTCGGTATTGTGTTGTGGGAAAACGATTGGTTTGTTTGTTTGTTGGGGTTTAACGGCCTATTAACAGCTAAGGTCATTTAACGCCGGGTCAATGGGTTTGTTACTAAATCCCATATATTACATGCACATGTACATCTTCAAGTGCATGTACAAATGGTGGGGGGGGGGGGGGGGGGGGTGGATCCCAAAATCATAACTGAATATTTACAATAAAAAAAACTGTATATTCAGCCCTGAAATCCGAATAATCCTGCTCTGATGTCAGGACCTCGCCACACCAGAATCATTTGGCCCCCTATCATAATCAGTAGGATCAGTAATAATCTTACTACTTTTATAATGGGCAATAACCCAATTCAACTCCCAGGTAACCTTAGGGCCAAACCAGGAAAATCGTGATTCCTATGAGGAGGAACCCCTACCGCTAAGTTACTACGTCGTGTTCGCCCGACCAACCGACTCATGAAACAAAAATCGCTGATCCACAAGTCAGAGAGCAAATCCAGTTTTGTCATGAGCTCAGCTTTCGAGTAGGATGAGAGCAGAGAACGTGCTCAGAGAGGATTATAATCAGCGACCCAGGGGCCGTTTCACTAAACTTCGTACGACTAAAATGTTCGTAAGTGCAAATTTAGGATAGTCTGTAAATTTCAATTGATGGATTTACATTTATTGAACATAGGCTGCACATGCAGAATATGCTCAATAAATGTAAATCCAATAATTGTTTACAAGAAAACAAGGTTAATGTAAAATTCACAGACTCTCATAATGTTGCACTTACGAACATTTTAGTCGTATGAAGTTTAGTGAAACCGGCCCCAGAGTCAAGTTGCCGAAACGTAACTGTGAAATTTCCCACACACTAATTTAAATCAGAGTTACGTCCCCGCAACAATTGGAATACCAGGCTACACGTTGTACATTTGATGTGGTTATGACTGGAGACATGTGACTTATGTGATCTGTGACCAATGTAGCTTCTGATCTAATAGCATACACATGTAGCTTGATACGATCTGTATTGCATGTTAGAAGCACAAAGGGGATCTCATTGACGAACAGTGCATATCCTGATCAGACTGTGCGGATGCACAGTCTGATCTGGATCTACACTGGTCGCAAATCACATTAGCCCCATTTCTTCAGTCACAGCCAAATATTTGCCATCGAGATGCCGAGATGTTGATCTCAACATGTAGACATATTTTCACGTTATGTCGTGATATCTAAGTCGACACATTGCGATAAATAATTAGAGCAAGCATTATATATTTAGAGCTAGCTCCAAATCATTTGAAGAGTTCTCTAAATCATTTGGAGCTACCAATAAGCTCTAAATATTTAAAGGTACATGCCCATTCAGTAGGCACAAACTGTTCTTTATATCAGAGACAATATCTGAGACATTTTCTGGCAAAATACACATCAAATCGCCATTACCCACGTATTGGTTGGCACTGTGATACGTTTTATATCGGACGTAAACTTCCACACTGATATCAGAGGCGATAACCGTGTTTCCTTAAACTGTTAACGGACATTACAGGTGACGTATTTAATCAGTATAAATAATTAAAAAATATGTCTCATTTGCATATGACAATAGCCTGATACCACCGCGAGTCACTATCAGTAAAATAAATAATACTAAATGATTATATCTGTATAGCGGACACTCGTAATTTATAGAACTGGTGGAATAATGACACAATTATACACTTATTTAATTCCTATAAAGAACAGTTTGTGCCTACTGAGTGGGCATGTACATGTACCTTTAATGCTAGCTCTAATTATTTACAGCCAGCAATAATTATTTGAGTTTATGTAGATTCGCCGTTCCAGGAACGCCAAATCTACATCAACTAAACAATTAATGCTTGCTCCAAATAGTTAATGGACATAATCGAAACTTACTAAATTATTGAATGAAATTAATACTCCACGTTCCATGTGTACTTGTATATCATTTTTATATTATTCTTGTATTAAACGTAGAAATATTATATGTTTTGTGTTTCTCCATTATACATCCATTTAAAGTTTTCGTTATTATACCCCCGGCATACGAAGTATTTCGAGGGATACTGTGTAGTTTCTCCGTCAGTCTGTTCGTCCGTACATTCGACCCTTTTTATTTTTAAATATTTGTGTTGAAGTTTTTGAATACCAAATATCACTGACGTCCGTTATTCAGATTCAACTGAAACGTCACCATCATCCATGCGGCCTTCATGCCCAAAGTTACGGAGCCCCGCAGGGGACATAGAAATTGTTTTTGTTTATTAATTCGTTCCCACGAAATAACTATTCGTTCCCTCAATTAAACAATTTGTTCCCACGAATTAACAATTCGTTTCCTCAATTTAACAATTCGTTCCATAAGCCATAAGCCGCAATTCTCCAGCCACAGCCACATATTCCAAGAAATGACGTCTGCTGTCTGTTTCCTGAAACATGTCCAATGTTTACGGCCATATAAACAATGCAAAAACAATATATTTTCGATACTATTAAATTTTATCAAAATTTAAGAATGAGCCTTCTTTTTGTTTCGTGAAATTTGGTCCAATATTGATTTTCGAGGGAACGAATTGTTAATTCGAGGGAACGAATTATTAAATTCAGTGAACGAATTGTTATTTCGTGGTAACGAATTAATACAAAAATCCATGTCCCCTGCGGGGCTCCGTACAACGTCACGTTCAAATCATAATTTTGCACGTACGAACATTTAAGTCGTACGAAGTTTAGTGAAACGGTCCCCTGGAGTCTACGTGAGACCCTGCTAGTTAAAAACTTCACATCAGAATGGCTGATGGCCGAGATGTATGTCAAATTTCAAGTGAATCCGAATGACGGTTGCGGAGATATTTGGTATTTAAAAACTTCCAACGCAAATATTTATAAAACTTTAACGTAATTTTATGTAATTTTACCTTGACCTTGGACATGAAGGCTGCATGGGTGTGGTATGGAAAAAAATGATGATAAGGAGGTATATGAAGTTTGAAGTGAATCCGAATTACCGTTGCACAGAGATCATGGGTACCCGAAAACTTTAACGCAAATCTTACGGACGGACGAACAGACGGACGGACACAGAGATGGAAGGACGGAAAGGCGAAAACTATATACACCTCGACATACTTCATATACCGGGGGTATAATAACCGTACTACTCCCTGTTCCTCTGGGTTCATGTCGGTGCGACAGACGCGTTGGTAAACAATGCCAGTTGCACAGTAGAACCTCTATAAACCGGACACCAATACAATCTATGTCTGCTTAATTGTTAGTGTTTATCGTCTTCTCTCACTGTTGATAACGTATGTTCATGATCGCAAAACACATATACCTGTTTTTCCGTTCCCATACGCCTGATTTACAGTGGAACGTCTCTAAACCGGACACACTGGGGACCTCCCAGTGTGTCCGGTTTAGAGAGGTTCCACTGTAGCTGGCTGAAACCAGACAAGTTAGGGAAATGTCACCCATAGAATACACAATAAGCCGTTTGTTGGGGACGGCTAATCAGTGTATAAATTGCTCGCTTAGCGATACACACTCAGTTTGGCACGTTGCAAGGTTGGAGTGAGTGAGTGAGTGAATAGGGTTTAACGTCCGCTTTTCTGACATAGAGGTACAAGCCTCAGGGAGTCTACACGCAGACGGGTCAACGGGGTCGAGTCCCATATCCACCTGTCCAAGGGGGGTAAATCCCAACTTCAGAACTCAATATTTACAATCAAAATATATATTCAGTCCTGAAATTAGAACAACCTGATCTGGTGCCAGGCCCTCGCCACACCAGCATCATTTATCCATCCCCTAAAAGTAATAGGATTAGCGCTAATCTTACTTTTATATATGGGGCATAGCCCGACTCAACTCTCACATACAAGAAAGCCAAAAATGTACATTAGGGCCAAATCCGGTATAGTGGGTTCCGGAAAGTATGAACCCAATCGTTAAGCCAGTTTAGTCGCCTTTTACGACAAGCAATGGCTACTGCAGCACTATTCTCAGGATCAGTTGATCCCGCCCCGGTGCCTGCACGGGGCTGCAAGGTTGGAACCACGCAGGGTCGCATTGGGGCGCCGTTTGTTAGTCTGGACGGGTGCCAACCCGGGACTCCGAGACGTTGGCTAATTCCACTATACGGTCGATTGCGTGCCAATAAAGTATGATTGCAAAACTACTATGCTGTTCGTCTTAGAGGGGTTACAGACAAGGTGCAACTCAGATGGTGATCACAAAAACGGTGTACGTATACATGTAAAGGGTATATAGAGAATACCAGGCTAGTGTCTTTTGATATCAAGTTTATCAGGCAAGGCTAGGAAACGCGTATGAATTCCGAGGCTTGCCGAGGAATTCCTACCGTTACCGAGCCGAGCCTGATAAACTTGATATCAAAATACACTAGCCTGGTATTCTATTTATCAGGTAACGTTTTATTCTCGAAAATGACATTAAATGACGTCGTATTATATGGACAGAACGCGGACTTGTTTACGTTGCGTCATTACACTGACGTCATTCGGTAACGTCACGTGACGTCATCCCACCAATGTAACGTCAGTTTTCACTTCGTTGTAACCCGGATGTTTATATCAGGGCAATGCCTGATACAACAATATGTTATCAGTCAGTACGTATTCGGTCAATACAGGGTAGGTTACCTGATAAAACCAGATACAGCTCTCACATACAAGAATGCCAAAGACGTACCTGTGGGCCAAACCAGTAGCCGATTTCATCAAAATTGCAAAGTATACTTATCTAGCAAAGAATACTTTGAGGGAGTAATCATTTCTTTTTCCCGAAATGCATTATTTCATATAGAACTAACCACTGCATATATTTGATGATTAAAAGTATGCAGAATTATTATACTGAATGTATTACATTAGCACAGCCATTATGGCTGTGATAATGTAATAAATTCAGTATAATAAAAATTAATAAATGAATACTTAAATTGAAAATTTCTCCCTCAAAGTACACTTTGCTAGATATACTTTGAAATTTTGATGAAATAGGCTACATGTATCTGAAAAGGATGAATCACGATCGGTAAATTACCAATTACATGCTCCCAACCAATCACCACAAAAAACAATTATCAAGTCTCCAGCTAATATGGTTTAAAACGTTTACCTTTAATAAGAAACATGACGGACGCAAATATGGACGGACGGACACCCCTGACGAAAGCAAAGCACCCATCTTTTTGATGGTACGTTGTTTTCGTCAGGGGTGTAAGTAAGAGTAAACTAAGAGGTTGGTTTGGATCTGCAGTGTTGCCATACCAACTTTGTTGTTTTATTTTGTTTGTTTCGAGGCCACGATTCGAGGCCCGTGGCCTGTTTTGCACGATGGCAATAATAAAACTAAATAACAATAATAATTGATAAAATCAGTGTGGATGGTATAAATTAAATGTGATTTACAAACTATATACACGTTAGAATGTAACTAGTCAAGCCTGTAAGTCCGGTTGCTATTTGGTGGTCTATAACACGCACATGTTTGACAGTGCAGGTTTCACTGTATCAAAAAGGCATGAATTCCAACACGTTTCACGTGTCTGACTGTAGGAAATAATCTACAACTTAAAAGAAAACAAGAGAATTTGAAAGTTCTAAAACAGAAATACATGTACAGTGTGTGCCGTCGGCTGTTTGTTTGTTCGTTGGGGTCTAACGGACTATAAACAGCTAAGGTCATTTAAGGTCGGGTCAATGGGTTTAGTACTAAATCCCATATAGTACCTGTACAAGTACATGTACATGTTCAAGTACATATACAAATGGGGGGGGGGGATCCCAAAATCAGAACAGAATATTTACTAAAACAAAACTATATATTCAGCCCTGAAATCAGAATAACCCTGATCTGATGCCAGGTCTTCGCCACACCAGAATCACTTGGCCCCTCCCAAAAGCAGTAGGATCAGTAATAATCTTACTACTTTTATAAAGGGCAATAACCCAATTCAACTCCCAGGTAAATAAAGAGCCAAATATAACAAGAGCTGTAGGAGAACAGCATAGCTCGACTACGAAGGTTATCGATGTACACATAGCTTGACAAACAAGGTGGGTGCGGCCTGCATAAAAACCTTAACCAAGGTTGACTAAAAAACTTAACCAAGGGAAATTAAGTAAGTAATTCAAGGTTAAATGTAGGTCAATGACAGATATAGGTCAGGGGTTATTGATGTACATCACTAGGAGATGAAGTTTTCCAAGTATGGTTGCTGTAGGCCCAGGAGTATTCCATATACAAGCTCGACTAAAAACCTTAACCAAGGGGAAATAACTAAGTAATCCAAGGATAAAAGTAGGTCAAGGTCAAAATTAGGTCAGGGATTATTGATAGTACAAGGGATTATTGGGATGTACATCCCTATGAGAAAAAGTTATCCAAGTATGGTGTCTGTATGCACAATATTATTCCATATACAAGGCTTGACTAAAAACCTTAACCAAGGGGGATTAACTAATTAATTCAAGGTTAAATGTAGGTCAAGGTGAAATATAGATCAGGGATTGTTGATGTACATCACTAGGAGATGAAGTTGTCCAAGTATGGTTGGTGTAGGGCCAGGAGTATTCCATCACAAGGTTGACTAAAAACCTTAACCAAAGAGAATTAACTAAGTAATTGAAGAGGAAATGTAGGTGAAGGTCAAATACAGATCAGGGGTTATTGATGTACATCCCTATGAGAAAAGGTTGTCCAAGTATGGTGTCTGTATGCACAATAGTATTCCATGTACAAGCTTGAGTAAAAACCTTAACCAAGGTTGACTTCTAAAAACCTTAACCAAGGTGACTTAAGTTAAGTATTGAAGAGGAAATATAGGTCAAGGTGAAATATATCAGGGGTGTTAATGTACATCACTAGGAGATGAAGTTGTCCAAGTATGGTGGGTGTAGGGCCAGTAGTATTCCATATACAAGCTTGACTAAATACCTTAACCAAGGGGAATTAACTAAGTAATTCAAGAGGAAATGTAGGTCAAGGTCAAATATAGATCAGGGGTTATTGATGTACATCGCTATGAGAAAAGGTTGTCCAAGTATGGTGTCTGTATGCACAATAGTATTCCATGTAGAAAGCTTGACAAAAAACCTTAACCAAGGAGAATTAACTAAGTAATTGAAGAGGAAATGTAGGTCAAGGTCAAATATAGATCAGGGGTTATTGATGTACATCCCTATGAGAAAAGGTTGTCCAAGTATGGTGTATGCATGCACAATAGTATTCCATGTACAAGCTTGACTAAAAACCTTAACCAAGGTTGACTAAAAACCTTAACCAAGGAGAATTAACTAGGTAAGTCAAGGTTAAATGTAGGTCAAGGTCAAATATAGGTCAGGGGTTGTTGATGTACATCACTAGGAGATACAGTTGTCCAAGTGTGGTTGGTGTAGGGCCAGGAGTATTCCATCTACAAGGTTGACTAAAAACCTTAACCAAGGAGAATTAACTAAGTAATTCAAGAGGAAATGTAGGTCAAGGTCAAATGTAGATCAGGGGTTATTGATGTACATCCCTATGAGAAACGGTTGTCCAATTATGGTGTCTGTATGCACAATAGTATTCCATGTAGAAAGCTTGACTAAAAAACTTAACCAAGGTTGAATAAAAACCTTAACCAATGGGAATTAACTAAGTGATTCAAGGTTAAATGTAGGTGAAAGTCAAATATAGGTCAGGGGTTGTTGATGTACATCACTAGGAGATAAAGTTGTCCAAGTATGGTTGGTGTAGGGCCAGGAGTATTCCATCTACAAGCTTGACTAAAAACCTTAACCAAAGAGAATTAACTAAGTAATTCAAGAGGAAATGTAGGTCAAGGTCAAATGTAGGTCAAGGTCAAATATAAATCAAGGGTTATTGATGTACATCCCTAGGAGATGAAGTTGTCCAAGTATGGTGGGTGTAGGGCCAGGAGTATTCCATATACAAGCTTGACTAAAAACCTTAACCAAGGAGAATTAACTAAGTAATTGAAGAGGAAATGTAGGTCAAGGTCAAATATAGATCAGGGGTTACTGATGTACATCCCTATGAGAAAAGGTTGTCCAAGTATGGTGTCTGTATGCACAATAGTATTCCATGTACAAGCTTGACTAAAAACCTTAACCAAGGTTGACTAAAAACCTTAACCAAGGGGAATTAACTAGGTAATTCAAGGTTAAATGTAGGTCAAGGTCAAATATAGGTCAGGGGTTGTTGATGTACATTACTAGGAGATAAAGTTGTCCAAGTATGGTTGGTGTAGGGCCAGGAGTATTCCATCTACAAGGTTGACTAAAAACCTTAACCAAAGAGAATTAAGTAATTATTGAAGAGGAAATGTAGGTCAAGGTCAAATATAGATCAGGGGTTACTGATGTACATCCCTAGGAGATGAACTTGTCCAAGTATGGTGGGTGTAGGGCCAGGGTATTCCATATACAAGCTTGACTAAAAACCTTAACCAAGGGGAATTAACTAAGTAATTGAAGAGGAAATGTAGGTCAAGGTTAAATATAGATCAGGGGTTATTGATGTACATCCCTATGAGAAAAGGTTGTCCAAGTATGGTGTCTGTATGCACAATAGTATTCCATGTACAAGCTTGACTAAAAACCTTAACCAAGGTTGACTAAAAACCTTAACCAAGGGGAATTAACTAGGTAATTCAAGGTTAAATGTAGGTCGTCAAATATAGGTCAGGGGTTGTTGATGTACATTACTAGGAGATAAAGTTGTCCAAGTATGGTTGGTGTAGGGCCAGGAGTATTCCATCTACAAGGTTGACTAAAAACCTTAACCAAAGAGAATTAAGTAATTATTGAAGAGGAAATGTAGGTCAAGGTCAAATATAGATCAGGGGTTATTGATGTACATCACTAGGAGATGAAGTTGTCCAAGTATGGTGGGTGTAGGGCCAGTAGTATTCCATATACAAGGTTGACTAAAAACCTTAACCAAGGCGTGACGGTGACGCCGACGCCGGGGTGACAACATAAGCTCTACTTATTCTTCGAATAGTCGAGCTAAAAACGTACCTGAGGGCCAAACCAGGCAAATCGTGATTCCTATAAGAAGGAACCCATACAGTTAATTTACGCCGTCTCATTCGCCCGACCACCACCCACGTGCCGTCGGCTGACAAAATGGACCCTGCCACGTTTGCGAACTGTGTAGGCGCAGTCCGATCAGGGCCTACGCTCGTTCGACTTGCAGTCACTGATTGTTTGATTGGTGTTTAACGGTCTATCAATAGCTAAGGTCATTTAAGGCCGGGCCAATGGGTTGGACTGTCCCGTATTTAACCGGTCCATATGAGGGAGGAGCGACTGCAGAATTGGTCCGCCACTTTGTTGACAACACTAACCCTAACCGTACCTTGGTATATCCCTTATATCTAAACCTAACCCTGAACATATTGTTAATGTTAGGAGTTATATTACGCTAAAACTTAAAGCTATGACCTTCTCTTTATGGTCAGAAATCTTTATGGTCAGAAAGGTGGCGGACCAATTCTACAGTCATGTCATGAGGGAAATACCAAAATCAGAACCGAATATTTACAGAAAAATACATATTCAGCCCTGAAATTAGAATATCCTGACCTAGTGCCAGGTCCATTCCACACCAGAGTTACTTAGCTCCAACCCCAAACGTAATATGATCAGCAGGTACCAGAAAACATTAACGCAGATGTCGGACATAGGGACGGACAATGGATGAACTGACAGGGTGGCACAAACTAATTAGAAGTTTGCAGAAAAACCCATTAGTATTTGTTCACGGAAAACGTTTTAAATATGCAATACATATATGTTTTCAGCATGATACTAGTACATGTAATTCACTTCTCATTAGACGTAAAATGTGCTGCCTTTAGCCCGTACACCGCTATCTTAATTGTTTTTTGTAGTCTGCTGTTTATTTTCTATTTTACATTTTTGTCATCAAAAGGTTAAGAAGGTCAGACAGGTGAAGGTCATGTTAATGGTGGTGTGAGTGCGTCACTATCTCCACAGGTATCAAGGATCCAAACAACAAGGTACATGTAATCTACAGGGCTCCAGATAAGCTGCGTACTTGCTTAAATACACAATTAAAATTGCCAAAAAAAACAATTGAAAGCAGAATTAGCGAGTATCAAAAAGCAATACAAATTTTATGGTACCTTTATCATGCTGAAGAAAACAATAAACAGACCACAAATATAGCATATTTTTCTTATTTTCCAAGAAAACACATTTTGGTATTTCATTAGAATTGTTTAGGAGACAATTCTAATGAAATGCCAAGACTTGTTTTAAATTTCGAAGCAAACTATTCAATAATTGATGTCTGTTGATGTGTAAACAGTAGTGTGATTTTATTTTACCAAATTAAAATTTTGAAATACACAATTGCTTAAGAAATGATGGAGTAACAATACCCAATTACTAATTCCTTATCTGGAGCACTGAATATATTTACTTATATTGAATTTATCGCATAATGGAGAGTGAAATGTTTTTTGGACCACTCCGTAGACTCATATATAATACATCCAGATATAAACATGATAAAATATCAAATTTACATGTTCAAAATGTTCTCGTATAGACATTGTACATAATATTAACCCCTGGACTGTACATGTACAACACATGTTAAAGCAACATGTACCACTTCTAACGTGTACATTAACCCTTCAGAAACTAGAGACATTTACCATGATGTTTGCAAACAGTGTAGATCCAGATGAGCCAGCTCGTAACGAGCTGCCTCATCTTGATCTGCACCATTTGTGGATAGTTTCTAATTTCTGAAAACAAATTTATGGGGGTGTCAATCCCAGTTATTTAGCGGTGAAAGTGTTAACTTGCAACTGGAATGTAAGTTGAGATATATAGAATAGTAGGTTAGTGCCGTGAATGGGAAAAAATATCCGGCAAGGCACAGGAAACGGGATGGGCGAGGCTCTGCTGAGCACATCTCGTTTCCGTGCTGCGCCAGATATTTTTTCCCATTCACGGCACTAACCTACTATTCTATTTATCCCGTCAACACCTACAAATGGCTGTAAAATGCAAAAATAGTATCGACTGGATATCAAAAATGTTTCACGGCACATATGCACTGTGTTGACGGGATAACATTATATTCTCATCTGCAGATATTCTGTCAGTCGTTATGAACCCAAACACGATTTGTTAACAGCTAATTGATTGATTGATTTATTGGTGTTTAACGGCCCATTAACAGCTACGGTCAGTTACGGCCGAGCCAACGGGTTCGATCCTGTATTCAGGGGTGGGAACAGTTTCAAATGCCAAATCCTGAAAATGGCTAAGCAAACATATTCTTTTGCAGCCACAAATGCGTAAATGTGTGCTTCACATGTTGAAACATTAGTATTTTTCTGCAAATGACAGGAACTTCAAATCCTGATTTCAGGATATATCCTGAAAATTCCCACCCCTGCGTATTTAACCTGCTGCATTGGGGGGAAAATACCAAAATCAGAACGGAACATTTACAGCCCCTTCCCCGAAAATTAATAGGATTACAGAGCTCCAGTTAAGGTGCGTAATTTGACCGACTTTGGGTGAAATTTTGTTATTTCTTCATCAAAAATGGCAAGTTGGGAGTCCTTTAGAATCGTCTCATTGAGACAATTCTAAAGCACTCCCAACTTGCCATTTTTGATGGAGAAATAAGAAATTTACCTCCAAAGTACGCACCTTAACTGGAGCTCTGGATTAAGAATACTCAATTACTCATACAAGGGGTATAACCAGATTCAACTGTCACATACAAGAATGCCAAAGACGTGTATGAGGGTCAAACCAGGTCTCCGGTCGCGATTCCGACAAGAATGAAGCATTGCTAAGGATTTAACAGTCTGTTAAGCTAACAGAGGTTTGGAGCAACCGGGCCCTCATTGTTAAATGACTCATCGCATGCTCCCAACAGACCATCCAATTGTTAACAGCTAACAGATCCAAGGTGTATGATCATGTGGTACTAACAACAACAACAAGTACTGAAATTTACAGAATCCATCTGATTCAAAGTACCGTACGTATTCTTTTATAGTGTCCTTATTACGTAACGGATTTTGATGAAATATGGCACATCAAACGCGTCTTGTTAGCTGCATTTTGATGGTCTCTGTATTTTCGCCCAATCGATTCTTCGCAAAAACGACATAGGTCCGTGCCAAACTCCCTGGACCACCAAATGCAGCTCATGAAGACGCGTTTGCTGTGCCATATTTCATCAAAATCCGTTGCATATTAAGGAAAATACCAAATAATACTTACTTTGTAGTGGGCGACGTTGTTGTTGTTGTAACCACGTGATCATGCACCTTGAGATCAGGAGTGGAGTCATAGCGACCAACACAAATACACTTATGTACAAATGTGGCGATGACTGGAGAAATGGGGCTTAGGGGAGTTGTGACCAGTGATCAAATAAGACACTACTATAGACCGATTACGATCTATATTGCTTGTTAGATTTGATTTCATTTATTGGTGTTTAACAGCCTATCAACAGCTGAGGTCATTTAAAGCTGGGCCAACGGGTTCAATCCCGCATGTAACCTGCTGTATTGGGGGGAAATCCCAAAATCAGAACGGAACATCAAAATAAATATACATGTATATTCAGCCATGAAATTAGGTTAACCTGACCTGGTGCCAGGTCCATACCACACCAAAGTGCTTGTTAGAAGTCTTTCATTGATGGAATGACGTACAGCGCAGCTCTTTATTAGACTGTGCAGATGCACTGGCTGATCTACTGGATCTACACTGGTCGCAAACCCCATAAGCCCATTTAACAAGTCACACCCACAAATAAGAATGAATTAATCATGTATCGCATAATAATTTTATTGCGAACTCACATGTTGTCTAAGCAGACTAAGTATGGCATACAACGACGTAACAATACTATAGGAATGAATGCCCTTTTTGTGGAATTTATCGGGGTATAAACTTGGAAAAGTCGCGGGAATACTGGACGAAGGCCGGAAAAGCCACTTTCGCAATTGGCGATAAAAATAAACAATTGGCGATAAAAAATTACAATTTTCGAATTTTTTTTTTAAAAAATACGCCAATTGTTAATTTTATCCTATTGGTTATTATAGGAATGAATGGCCTTTTTGTGGAATTTATCGGGGTATAAAATTGGAAAAGTCGCGGGAATACTGGACGAAGGCCGGAAGGCCTCGTCCAGTATTCCCGCGACTTTTCAAGTTTATATCCCGGATAAATTCCACAAAAAGGCCATTCATTCCTTATAATTCCAGCATTTGAAATAAATTCATCAAGAAAATGTGTTTATTTTCCGTTTTCTTAAGAATTATTTTAACTTCGCCTCACGGTTACGGAAAGTAGTTCGGCGTGGGAGTTTACCGAGATATAAATTTTGGACAGAGACTTGCTACATGTTAGCAAATCAAATGTTAGGGAATTTTGTAAATATTTTTGTGCTGGAATTATTAGTGCTTAACAGCCCACCAACACAAAAGATAATCATTTAGGGCCAAGCAATTTAGATGAACAAGAAAATTAATAGTAAAATAGTATGTTAGATGTAGTAGGCAATCAAACGATTAGGGTAAAAATAAAACAGATGCTGAACAATAGAAATGAGGAACATGTATACCAGAGCTCCAGATAAGCTGCGTATTTGCGTAAATACCCAATTAAAATTGCCAAAAACCCAATTGAAATCAGAAGTAGTGAGTATCAAAAAGCAATGAGAACTGTGGTACCTTTATCATGCTGCAGAAAACAATAAACAGACAGCATATTTTTCTTATTTTTCCATGAAAACACATCTTGGTATTTCATTAGAATTGTCTCCAAGGAGACAATTCTAATGAAATGCCAATATATGTTTTCATTACGAAACAAACTATTCAATAATTGCTGTCTGTTGATGTGTAAACAGTAGTGTGATTTAATTTTACCCAATTAAAATTTTGAAATACGCAATTGCTTCAGAAATGATGGAGTAACAATACTCAATTACTAATTCCTTATCTGGAGCTCTGATGTATACAATGATAAATTAGATTTTCTGATACAAGCTGATTTCATGGAGAAAGCTAAGCAAACCTCCACCTGGAATAACTTTGCAAGAGAAGTTGCACTGGCCATATTAGCTGTAAGCCAAATTATCCGATCATGACAATATTTATTTGGCTGCCTGGAAGTGTATACGAGAGCCCCTCGCATACACTTCCAGGCAGCCAAATAAATATCGTCTAGGGGGTACCAGAAAGTTTGAGAATTAATTCTGTATAAAGTTAACTACTGCTTCCATGCTCATCAAAATCAGCATATACATAGAACAACATCTGTGTGACAGGCTGATTGCAGTATTAAAACGTCATTAAGTTTGCGACGTCATGTGGAGACATTTTGTACAAAATACTATTTTGCTGATTTTATTTATTAATCCAGCTATTTTCGAGTTATTTGTTTTCATATATTGCATGTTATTTTTTGCATGTATTTGTTATTAATGTTATAGCATTTCATGTAATTTCTGCTAATTTAGCTTTAAATTATTATGTTTAATATATAAATTGAGCTGGAAAGCCAAATTGTATAGATTGGTCAGTAAGCGGGGCTTACGGAATAACCCCGCGTGGGCCCAGGTACCCCTAAATATGTAAAAAAAATATCCAAGTGTGTGGGCGTGTGACCTTGATTCTGGGCTTAGAGGGGGCGGCACGAACGTGAATTTGCCACAAGGTAGTAGAGGTCCATTGGAGCAATGCGTGTATCAAATGTGAAGCAGATCCGAGCAAGGAAATAGAAGTTATAACCGATTTCTCTGATGTTAAGTTTTGTAAAGAGACTAAGTATGTGACCTTGACCTCGAGATCAGTGGGGATTTATCACAGCATGATAGTAGAGCCTTAGAGGAATGCATGCATGAAATATTAAGAATTTTCGATGAAAGAAATAAAAGTTATAACATATTTCTCTGATGTTAAGTTTTGTAAAGGGACCAACTATGTCACCTTGACCTTGGGATCAGCAGGGGTTGGACGGTCGAAGATTTGTCACAGCATGCTAGTAGAACCTTAGAGGAATGCATGTGTGAAAGAGGAATGCATGTGTGAAATATTAATAATTTTCAATGAAGGAAATAGAAGTTATAACTTATTTTTTGACCTTGACCTTGGGAGGGGGGCGGGGGGGGGTTGTATGGTCGTGGATTTGGCACAGCATGGTAGTACAGCCTTACAGCAATCCATGTGTGAAATATTAAGCATTTTGGATGAAAGAAATAGAAGTTATAACAATATTTGTCTGATGTTAAGTTTTGTAAAGAGACTAAGTATTTGACCTTGACCTTGGGATCAGCGGGGGTTGGAAGGTCGTGGATTTGGCACAGCATGCATGTGTGAAATATTAAGCATTTTAGATGAAGGAAATAGAAGTTATAACAATATTTCTCTGATGTTGTTAAGTTTAGTGACGGACGGACGGACGGACAACCTGATTCCAGTATACCCCCCCACAACTCGTTGCGCGGGAGGAGGGGGGGTGGGGGGGAGGGGGGAGGGGGGGGGAGGGGGGGGGAGGGGGGGGGGGGGAGGGGGGGGGGGGAGGGGGGGGGGAGGGGGGTAGAGGGGGGAGGGGAAAAAAAAGGGGGGGAGGGGGGGGGGGGGAAAAAAAGTTATAAAAAAAAGACACAAAATTTTGAACATGCGGTAAGAATTACTATTTGATGAATGTATTTTGCCAGGTCGCTTTTGAGAATTAGAGTATACCAGAGCTCCAGATAAGATTTGTGTCTAAAGAGTATTATACCCCCAGATTTCAAATGCAATGCTATATTACTTGTACAAACGTATTTTAGATTTTCTTCCTTGGGATAAAATAAAAATAAATTCACATATTTGAGCTGCAAAAAGCGAACACTGTTTGCTTTTTGCAGCTCAACAAAGTAAATTTCAACTTTATTACAGTATTTTCACTACTCAATTTGAAAATCAATGCATATTTTCACATTGCTGTGAGTATTTTGTACTCCCACTTTGGATAATCAATGCGTATTGTGCTCAAATAAGTGCGCAAAATACGGCAATACACGCCTTATCTGGAGCTCTGGTATATAATACATTTTCGAAAATGATATGGTTCGCCAGATTTGAAAAATTATTTTCAGTATGGCACATTTGTTTTGACCACTTGTAGTACAAAGCAGTTTAACTTATCTTGGTATTTCATTAGAATTGTCTCCTTGGAGACAATTCTAATGAAATACCAAGATATTTGTAACTGCAAGTGGGTCAAAACAAAATGAAGTTATTTGAAGTTACCGGTATGTTGATTTTATGGAACGTTAAATTAACGTTCCATAAAATCAACATAACTTCAAATATTAATGCTGTTTATGGGATAATGTATGCACGTCTATGATTAGCGCTACTATTAAATTTCAGTGTGCTTGGAAGTCGAGGTGTATGATCACGTGGATTACAACAACAAGTAGTAAAATTTCCAGAAGCCCTCCGATTCAAAGTACATACATGTACATATTCTTTTATTTTGTCCTTATTATGTTAAGGGATTTTTATGAAATATGGCACATCAAACGCGTCTTATTAAGGTGTATTTGGTGGTGTCGGTACTTTGGCCCAAACTTCTGTCGTTTTTGCGAATTGATTCTTCGCAAAAACGAGATACGTATGTGCTGGGAGCACCAAATGCAGCTCACGAAGACGCGTTTGCTGCATCATATTTCATCAAAATCCGTTGCCTATTAAGCAAAATACCAAATAATACTTTGGAGTGGGCGCGCTTTCAACACTTTCAGCCATTGTTGTTGTTGTTGTAACCACATGATCATGCATCTTGAAAGTATAGTTTTCGAAATATCATCCATTTTTGTAATATGATAACGCCATTTTCACAACATTCTAAGAAAACGTGTTATACGTGACGTTATTGCCATTGTGTTGTCACAAGCGTAGCGACGTCATTGAGGAAATAGCCAATCCAACTTGTTCCTGATAAACTATTGTGTAAATAAATGTTCTAGTTCTCATGTGTGGCTGAACTGTAGTTTTCACTATATAGAGAATAGTAGGTTAGTGCCGTGAAACGGGATGGGCGACGCTCTGCCGAGCATATCCCGTTTCCTCCGTGCCGCGCCAGATATTTTTCCCATTCACGGCACTAACCTACGGCACTATTTATCCCGTCAACATTGCAAATAGCTTTAAAATGCAAAAAATAACCCCAGCCACATCCTCAAAATCGGAGAATCAACTAGTATGGCAACCGCACATATCATACGCAGTGATTAGGTCGTATTGACAGGATATCAAAAACGTTTCACGGCACCGTGTTTCACGGCACATATGCACTGTGTGGACAGGATAAATGAACTTTCTGGTACATCTCCCTCATCTGTGTACAACATGCTCATAATGCTAAGAAATATGAGACACGCCATGTGACTTTGTACCCAAGAACATTTCCAATTTTTCATAAAAAATATTCACAAAATTTAAGATAGTTTCTGTAAATGACGTCGAAAGTTGAGGAAATGTTCATAGCAAATGTGGAATTAATGTGGATATAAATTACGCATTTGATTTTATTTTTTCTTCATCTTTTGATGTCATTTACATACAATATCACCTGATCACAGTTTCTGTAAATATATTTCATGAAAAATCACACATTTTCTTAGGAATATCACACCAACATTGGAAAGTATACTTTTCTAGCAAAGTATACTTTGAGGGAGTAATCATTTATTTTTCCTGAAATGCATTATTTCATATACAGAACTAACGACTGCTTATATTTGATGATTAAAAGTATGCAGACTTATTATACTGAATTTATTACATTATCAATTTTGGCTGTGATAATGTAATAAATTCAGTATAATAAAAATTAATAAATTTATCCTAAAATTTAAAAGTATACTTGCTAGAAAAGTATACTTTGCTAGAAAAGCATACTTTGCAATGTTGGTGAAATAGGCTACTGATATGTGGTAATGACTCAAACAATTGTGCTTACAGCCTTGGCTACTGGTGTACCGAGCTCCAGATAAGGTGCGTATTGGCGTATTTTACGCTCTTACTTTAACAAAATATGCATTGATTATATAAATCAAATGTGGGAGTACAAAATACCCACAGGCTGACAATGATTTTCCAAATAAATGATTACTCCCTCAAAGTATACTTTGCTAGATAAGTATACTTTGCAATGTTGTTGAAATAGGCTTCTGATTAACCCTTTGAACCCGAAAGCCCGCTATATCGGTTTATGCAAACAGTGCAGATCCAGATGAGCCGGCTCGTAACGAGCCGTCTCATCAGGATCTGCACTGTTTGAAAGTAATTTTCATATTTTTTTTAGAAAAACAAATACACCTTTTTTATAAATGGAATAGTCTGAAAATCATTTGCGATGATTGGATTGGTTGCAAAACGAACATATCGCAGCCCATTCAGTTGCTTAGGGTTGAAAGGGTTAATTTGATTTATTACGGATTTACATCCGTTCAACAACAAGGTGTTCTATAGACTCCAAACGTGTTAAAATTCAAAGGTCAAAATTTACATGTACGTCATACAATGACAACTTTTAAGTGTCACATCCAATTTTGATAGAGTGCCGCCTCTCTACAACAGCCACCATGGAAAGACACAAATATGGTTGTTGTAGAGAGGTGGCTGTTGTAGGGTGGTGGCCGTTTGGAATGTTTCGATTCTATTTGTATATAGCAACATTGAACCTTGTGATTCGATTTCAAATACACATCATGGTCAAAAGTATATGCCAGATATTAAAATGCCCTAAAAGGGTTGTTAAAGCGGCATATCAGGATTTTTTTAAAAAATACAACAAAAAATAAAATCGTGTTTTCATCATGGCCCTGTGTAAAGTTGTTTAATTTAAGATATATGACGATATTAGGACCACTGGTTGTTTTTTTTTTCACCCAATTAGGTACATAAATATCGGATTTCATATCTTGTTGCGTTCAATAAGATGGAATATCTGATAATTATGTACCGATATCGGTGAAAATTGAAACAACCCAGCAGTCCTAGTATCGTCATATATCTTCAATTAAACCACATTATACAGGGCAATGATGAAAACATGTTTTTATTTTTTTAATATAGTATTTTTTAAAAAGATCCTGATATGCTCCTTTAAATGAAAACCCTGTAACAGGTATACAGTCAGAACAGAGCCTACACGTATGTATAAGTTATTGTTCACATATGATATTGGATTTTTAAGGAAATAATCATCCAGATTTATAATGCAGTCTCCCATCCGAGTATTGAGTCTGTATTTCCTGTCGAACAGGTAGTCATTTAATCTGGTAATTAGGGTTAAATCTTGCCATATGTGAAATAAGTGGAGTGCGATAGTGGTCAGCGATTGGCTTAGAAAGTAGGGCACATTTTAAGAACATTTATGCCATTCAGTCACGGAAGACGGCTAATACACATGTTTTGACAGCATTTTAGAATCATTTCCATTGGAAATGATTCTAAAATGCTGTCAAAACATGTTTTTATTATGATATGTCACGCCTGCAGGGCGGTTTCCCAAACGTGGATCTGTAGGTGGCGGGCCAGGATGTTTTTATCGGCCAGAGCTTCGTCGCAGATATCACACCGATGTCTCCTTCTTGCGGGAACAGTCACCTGTCTCTTGACAATTCGTGGTTGCGCAACATACTCCTCATCCATGTCGCGATCTTGTACGCCATTCACGTGATTAGCTGTAACATGGTGTTCAGTGTTATGGGCCTCCATGAGCGAGGTGTTGCCATCAGCTTTACCAGGCACACGAGTCTTAGGTCGGCCTCTCCTACCTAACAAACCAGTACTTTTTCTCTCGTGGTAATCCATATGTCTCTTGAAGCTGTTCTTCCATTTAAAACTCTTACCACAAGTCGGGCATGTGTATCCCTTTTCTTGCGTACAAGAATTTTTAGTCAACCTGTTCCTTCGCAAAAAGAACTTCCTGCCTTGTGGTTTATTGTAGGAAGTGTGACTTTGATTAGTTACATGATCTGTCGCTGCGACCATGCTGTTCATTAGCTTTGTATGTTTCCCAGGATGCTGTTTATATGGATATGATTTACCAGAAATGTTTGGGGTGAAGTTGTGAACCATACGTTGGTGTCTGATCACATCAAAGCTCTTCTTAAATGATTTCTTGCACAATTCACAAGGATATGGTCGTTTTCCAGAGTGCCTTTGAGCCATATGTTTACTTAGGTCAAGTGTGGACATGCCACAGATCCTACACTTGGACTGCGTTATTCCAGAATGGTGAAGGAATTTGTGTCGTTTGAGATAGCTATTAAGTCTGAAGGAAATATCACAAATTTCGCACTTGTACGGCCGATCTCCGGTATGGATGGTGACGTGATCAGTGAGATTCTGCCGGCTCTTGAACGTCTTACGGCAGACACGGCACATCAAAGGATCCACTGCACTGCGCTTATCACCCTGTTGCTTATCACTGCTCATGTTTTGCTTGCGCTTTATCGCCTTGTCCGATGGTATATGAAAACGTATCTGTGTACCTTCCGAATGTTTGCTGTGATTTCTTTTCATGTGAACGGTGTAGTTGCTGCGCCTTTCATATGTCTTGTCACACTGTGTACAATGGTGAGACATTCTTGTGTTTGTCGCTTCGTTGGAAGAAGAATTGAAGGTTTACTATTTCTCTGATATACACAACATCAGTATTCACCAGCTGAAATAGACAAAATACATTTGAGGAGATATCGATCTTAACAGAGCTCCAGATAATGTGCATATTGGCCTATTTTACGCAGTTATTTTAGCTGAATACGCATTGATTATCAATAGCACGAGTACAAAATACTCACAGCAATGTGAAAATACGCAGTGATTTTCAAATTGAGTAGTGGGAATACTGTAATAAAGTTGAACATTTACTTGAGCTGCAAAAAGCAAACACTGCTCAACTAATTTTCAACTCTATTATAGTATCGTCAATCAATGTGAAATGGAACACAACGTGTTTCGGAACACCACCGGATATAACGCATAGCGCGCTTGATTTCACGAATTGTACCGCAATTTTCGATGGAGTAACTCTGGAAAGTTCATTCATCACAGAAAAAACGTGGAAAATCAACATCAAAAATGTGATTTATCCTTTGTTTTTGTTCATGGGGGTTAAATATGTCCAAAAAACTTATTACCTTTTATCATCACCCTTATAAGGTGAGCAAAACTACCTTTTATCGCATTAAAACTGTTGATAGCTTTCACAGCTGTATATTGCGGCTGCTGCAACATTGCATGACCTAGTTTCGGGATAGGGTTAAATTTGATCGGTTTGTATGCTACTCAAGTTAGTTAGTTTCTAAAAACAAATCAATTGGGATGTGTAAACTTTGAGCATACAAAGTTTATGGCATAATGGTGTTTTAAAGTAAATTTGTCTGAATAATATATGCAATATACAACTGTGTAAGTAAGAAACAATGTGACAAACACTTGTAGTCAGCACTAACTAAAAAGAGGAACGTGTATCGGCCGTATTCACATACCAGCATGACCAGGGCAGACACGAATGTAATGAGCAAAGGAATGGATGAAAATAATTATAGAAACATATTTAAGAATACACGGTTATATTTAAATACACCCATTAACATGTTTAAGGCGATTTGATATGTTGAATAAGATCTGCAGTACGAGTATGCATGATTTCGACGACATCGGGTCTGGTACCCACGAGTAATACTGGAATAGCCAAATCATTCCGAAACCCATTAGACTGGGTAACGTAATGAGTTTGTGACGTCCATAACCTGAGCGTCTGGAAAAAATGTAAATAATTGAAAATTTGTAATTCCTGTGGTAAGTTTTTATCTTAATTGAATAGTTTTCCCTTTTTATCGATTTATTTTGTGGAAGCACATGTCGTTAGGTGTTCCGAAACTAATTGATCGAGGCTATATTCTATATATGTGAATAAGTAATAATACACTCAAATAAGGGATGTTTAAATTTGTTTTATGTTTTTGTGATCATTTATTCCCGATTTAATAAGAAAATCAATAATCCATTAATTTGAAATCAGGGGGTACAATATTCTTTAGACATACAGCTTATCTGGAGCACTGGTGTTATCAAACATAGGTGTACCATTCTCACAGTAACAACGAGATGGCGGAAACTAGTAGTGGAGTGTGTAACCTAAATTTTCTGTAAATGGCCGTGCTAGACAGCCAGAAAAATTGGGTTACGGAGTCTGCTATTTCCATCGGCATACGACGACACGCCATTTATTCAGAAGAGAACAAGTCACCAATTTGACTCACCAACTCAAAATGGTAGACAAAACACCGAGTGGCGAGTGGTGTGTGGGTGGGTGTGTCCGAAGTATTTCTAAAGGAAAAAGTGTCGCCCGATGTGGGGTTTGAACCCACGAACCCCGTAACACTAGCACGGCGCTCTTACCAACTGAGCTAACCGGGCGATCATGTCTCAACACCACACCGAACACTACACTCCTCCCCTTCTTATATTTGGGAACCAGGCATCAACCTCACAGCTTCATGAGGAGTATAGCCTGCAACCCAAAGTACACCCAGGCACAATCCTGTTTACTTCTGACACCATTGAAGTATTTCTAAGGGGAAAAAGTGTCGCCCGATGTGGGGTTTGAACCCACGAACCCCGTAACACTAGCACGGCGCTCTTACCAACTGAGCTAACCGGGCGATCATGTCTCAACACCACACCGAACACTACATGTCTGTATGTGTGTGTGTGTGTGTGTGGGGTGATTATAAGAGAAAGCTAGTATTTGTAGGTACAAATTACCAAACCAGGTACGAAATAGTATGGGTACGAAATGGTGTCGGTACGAAATGACCAGTTACCGTATTTTTCCACCATTTCTTTTCGATTTTTTTTTTGTAACTTCCCCAAACTACATTGTCACCCAATTACCTCATCATTGGGAGAAACGATACTAATTGTTAGTCATCAGAATAGTAGTAAGCGGCTTAACAGACGGTAGTTAGACGGATATCAACCGGTTCAATAGCGTTCGTTATTCAAGTCGAAGCAAATGGCGAATATATATGACAAGGGAAGTAATACACAAAGTTACAGTTTGCCATATATGGTCATTGTTGTTGTTGTAGATTTTGCGCCGCACGAGCGTTACATGTAAACAAACCGCTGTCCCATTGACTGCCAGCCAAAATGTGCTATTTTCATTTTGCTCCCTAATCTATAATATTTCTTTTTTTTAATCAAACTTACATTCATCTTTTGAAATCGACCTTCATTTAGCTTTCATAAGTATAATTAAACAAATCACAGTGTACACGCAAGTTGTTCAGCTAACTGAACGAGGATGGGTATACGCGCACAGGCATTCGGCGTGTTTCGGCTTTCATCGGTATAACTCTATATATGTACGGGACCCGGGTCGTTTCGCCCCGATAACCATTCGCACCGGGTCATATGTACACGTAGTCTTCATTATGTGGGTGGGGTATCGACATAACAATACTATTTGTATATCAACTTGATAAATATTTTTGGGGGTATTTTTAATACAGGATCTAACATAAGTGATGTTTGTTCATGGGTATATATTTTTAAGAGTTTAATTACTATAACTAATAGTTATGTTGATGGGTAGAACAGTTTTTGATTTTATCATCAATGATGTTTTCGTTCTATAGCTGTTTTCATGCCCAAGGTCAAGGCCAAATTAACCAGTTGGAAATTATTTGTTGGTCAAACAAGGATTGAGAGAGTACCGGTATATGTCTCTAGTCAAACCAAGCAGCAACTAGGGATATTTGTGAGCCCCCTGCAGCTCACTTGCTCTAGTTTTAAGATTTCTAGTGTTGATATAAGCGTGATATTTAACATGTTCATAACATTTATCCTGGTTTTACAATACTAAACACCGATACCTAAAATGAAACTAACCCTGCCTTGGTGCAGCTCATTAACAGATGTGTTTACATATATGCAAAACGTGTTACACCATCTGCTACATATGCTGATATATGCATAAGAATATTTTATCGTACAAAGTTTACTGAAACTGGCCCTGTTTAATAGTGAATCATAGATGTGGGCTGGCAGTCAACAGGATAATTTGGCACATTCATAAAGTTACTGTCTAATTTTAAACTTCTGTGTTTCATTCACTAAGGATGGAGTATATTTATTTCTTCCATAAATATGACAGTATATCCTCAGTTGCATACATTTAGCAGGAAGAAACTCTGCAGAATACTCTCTGGCCGAGTAGGGAATCATCTGATACATTTTAAAATTTAGTAGGACTAGAACAATAAATATTGCCTTTCCAATGCAATCTACATCTGTAAATTTATAACAGAGTTCAGAGCTATTGAAATATGTTCATTACATAATACTGACATTCATTTATATGAAATTAGTACAGAAAATGTAGCTTAATCAACAGATAAAGTGTGAATAAGATCTGATTCGCTATTCTACAGTATACATTGGTACATGTGAAATCCCCACCTGAGGAATTTAATTCCATTGTATGTCAAATTCTGTCTTAGGACTAAGCCAAGTGTTTACCAATGGTTTTTTGGTAGCTAATTGAACATAAAAAAAACCCGGAATAACTCAAGGGAAATAATTGTTTGCTGATCGAAATATTACATTCAGCAATCAATTTCATACATTATATTTTACATATTCAATAGGAATTGCAGAATATGTGGGTGTCGGCCACTGGTACAAAACGCGAACCGGTCAATAGTGTGTTCACTTCAAACATCTCGTGAACCAGTTTAACGTATCTGGGACGAGTATTTCCATTTAGATAATATAACATAATCATTTTAAAAAGTAAATGTCAACAAAACACATCAGATTATACGTTGTGTATGGAGAACCGAGGCAAAAACTATCCGTCTGACAGCTGTGACAGCATGGAAATATCGGAAATTGCGGTTTGTTTACCTGTACTGTGTAACCCGGATGAAAGATGGCAGCGGAGCTGTAACTTGGTGTATACACAAGTGTCTCCTTACAAGTGATTCGTACCCAGTACATTTCGCCCCAACTGTCGGCAAATTCGTATAATTTTATATAAAGTTCAAAGTTTAGTGATAAGAACGAAAGCCTCAAGTAAGAATTAAGAAGCATGGATTGCAAGGCAAACAAAAGGCAAATGCACCAAACATAGCGAGAACAAGATGCATGCATGTACAAAATACAAATCAATATTTGTCAGAGCTCCAGATAATGAGTTAGTAATTGAGTATTGTCATTCCATCATTTCTGAAGCAATTGGGTATTTCAAAATTTTAATTGGGTAAAATAAAATCACACTACTGTTTACAGATCAACAGACAGCAATTATTAAATTGTTTGCTTCGAAATGAAAACATGTCTTGGCATTTTATTAGAATTGTCTCCTTGGAGACAATTCTAATGAAATACCAAGTAGTGTTTTCATGGAAAATAAGCACAATATGTTATATTTGTGGTCTGTTTATTATTTTCTGCAGCATGATAAAGGTACCACAACTTTTTTTATTGCTTTTTGATACTCGCTACTTCTGATTGCAATTGGGATTTTGGCAGTTTTAATTGGGTATTTAAGAAAATACGCAGCTTATCTGGAGCTCTGATTGGTTATGGTTTGGACAGAAAGATATAATTGTTTCTGGTTAGGACATATCAGTAGTGTAGTGCCACGAGAGACACTCTTAACTTACCGGTACACAATATCAACATTATGAACCTCAAACCATCATACAAAATAAAGGAAATGTGACGTTGATCCAGGGGGTTGGGTCCATCGAGTCCGCACCAGAAACATTTTTTACTGTATTCTATGTTTCTGGTCCGCACCCACACCAAAAAAAAAAAAACATCAAAAGACTGAACGTCCTGAAATTCTTCGCCGTAATTGTTTGTGGGTGACACATAGACTAATAATTAATCTAGAGTGGAAAGCGTTTAGCGAAAAATAAGCGCGGGATTTTCACAACAGCAGCAGCAGCAGCAGCAGCAGCAGCAGCGCAACAACAACAACAACAACAACAAGTCAAAAATAGATTTTTGGAAAGCCCAAAAAGATAAATAGATCTCTATTCTGAGACCTATATTCTGAAGATTGTATTCGTGAACCGAACCATGGAGTTACGAATCGCGAATAATCTAGTAAGACGGTTAATTGTCGCACCCTTAGACGCTCGAATAAAAACATGCCAACAAATACGTTAAATTTTCAGGTAGTTCTGTGTTTATCATGAATCTCATGTCCCTTTGTAGATCTTTGTACGTAGAGTATCCGGCGCCAGTTGTCATTTGTGTCCTACGATTTGCCGCAGTACGCAGGTGTACGAACATAATCAAACCCTGATCGCGATGTATTTATCTGGTGGTGGTATTCACCTGTTTCAAGGATCTCGTGTCTGTGTATTGTTTGACAGAACAGCTTTTTCCAAAGGAGCGCACATTTAATGCCGATAGTTGTGTCCGCTAACATATTAAGGAAACGCGGTTATTGCCTTGGATATTAAGAGTGGAAATTCAAGTTTGACATAAAAAAAGTACTTCGGTTCTCAGATATCGCCGCGTCAGAAAAATTCCTGTCGCGTCGTGCATTTTATCGTCATGGAGAAATAAACTCGTACTGTAACTTCGCCACATGATCAATAAAAACGCTACCATGTCAAATATGTTAAATGATCCAATCATGTCTGACGAACATCTTGTGATTTTTCACGTCTAAAGAGGTTATAGTAACTTTAGACTATAGCACATACTTATTATTATAGGCATCTGACGACTTGATTAACCCTTTGAGCCCGAAAGCCCGCTATAGCGGTTTATGCAAGCAGTGCATATCCGGATGAGCCGGCTCGTAACGAGCCGTCTCATCAGGATCTGCACTGTTTGAAAGTAATTTTCATATTTTTGAGAACAAAAACACCCCTTTTTCATAAATGGACTAGTATAATCTAACAATAATTTTGTGGCGGTTGGATTGGTTGCACAATTAACATAGCAAAGTCCATTCCAGTTACGTAGGGGTCAAAGGGTTAACATCAGAGATGACAGGGGCGTGTTTCACTAAACTTCGTACGACTAAAATGTTCGTAAGTGTAAATTTAGTATCGTCTAGGAATTTCAATTGATGGATTTACATGTATTGAACATCTATGCTCAATAAATGTAAATCCAATAAATGTTTACAAGAAAACATTGAAAATGTGATATTTACAGACTATCATAATTTTGCACTTACGAACATTTTAGTCGTACGAAGTTTAGTGAAACGGGACCGTGATGAGTATCTCAAACAAACCCAAATATATAAAACAAATCCTCCCTGCCTCGTCACATTCCGCAAACCCCGTGTCTGAGAACCAAGTTTAATGGTCAATGAATTAACACGCACGGAGACAGTAATTAAATTTATTTTGCTCGAAACATGTCAAACGACGTATCTAAAGAATGGATACAACTTGTGTCTCCACTGCTACAATTGTGTGGGAGTCCAGTAGCCTATTTCACCAACATTGCAAAGTATACTTTTCTAACAAAGTATACTTTGAGGGGGAAATTTTCAATTTTAGGATAAATTTATTAATTTTTATTATACTGAATTTATTACATTATCACAGCCATTATGGCTGTGATAATGTAATACATTCAGTATAATAATTCTGCATACTTTTAATCATCAAATATATGCAGTCGTTAGTTCTATATGAAATAATGCTTTTCGGGAAAATTAAATGATTTCTCCCTCAAAGTATACTTTGCTAGATAAGTATACTTTGCAAAGTTGGTGAAATAGACTACAGGAGTTACTGTTATTCATGTGATTTTGTACCTTGTGGCATCTGCGTAATTTCATTAAATACGTTTACAAAATTTACGATATTTTTCACAAATAAAGTATATATAATTTCACATGCACTCTTGAAAATATTGTCAACTTTTGACACCATTTACGGGAAATATTGTAAATTTTGTAAACGTATTTCATGAAATTACGCTGATGTCCGAAGGTAGAAAATCACATGGCGTGTCTCACATATGCCCCTACATCCATACTCAAGGTGTATGATCACGTGGTACTAACAACAACAACAATTACTGAAACTTCCAGAATCCATCCGTTTAAAAGTACGTATTCTTTTATATTGTCCTTATTACGTAACGGATTTTGATGAAATGATGGCGCATCAAACTCGTCTTGTTAAGCCGCATTTGGTGCTCTCTGTATTTTCGCCCAGACTTCTGTCGTTTTTGCGAAGAATCGATTTCCGTGTCGGAGAAATGACATAAGTCTGTGCCAAAGTCACTGGACCACCAAATGCAGCTCATGAAGACTCGTTTACTGCGCCATATTTCATAAAAATCCGTTTCATATTAAGGAAAATATCAAATAATACTTTCAAGATTTCAACACTTTCAGCCACTGTTGTTGTTATAACTACGTGATCATGCACCTTGTATCAACGCCTCGGCGGGCTCGACATGCGGGCCGACACGGAAATCGATTATTTGCAAAAACGACATAAGTCTGTGCCAAACTCCTTGGACCACCAAATGCATCTCATGAAGACTTGTTTGCTACGCCATATTTCATAAAAATCCGTTGCATATTAAGGAAAATATCAAATACATGTAATACTTACTTAGGAGTGGGCGACGTTGTTGTTGTTGTAACCACGTAATCATGCACCTTGCTACTTCATGTAATACAATTCAGATCAACATCTACACAGTTCGTCATTTCACGAAATCCACACTACCACTGGCAGCGAAACAGGCATGGGGTATATATCATGATACCTATATGTGTATGTATGTGATGACCATGTGCTGCCCACATGTGGAAGACTCGGACCTATAGTCTGTTTCACGACTGCTGCCCAAATTTTACGGCTATATAAACAATTCAAAAACAAGATTTCTTTTGATAATATTAAATTAAAGGAAAATTTAAGAATGAGCCTTCTTTTTATTTCGTGAAATTTGGTCAAATATTGATTTTATTGCGAAAAAAAATTTCCCCATGTTAAATCCCCATAGACATCTTCATGGAGTGAAGATGTCTATGGGGATTTAACATGGGGAAACTTTTTAGAATTTCAGAAATACTTCACCGATTTTTAAAATTTAACTTTCGTTTTCTTAGTTAGATCATATCCAAGCTATCTAGTCAGGTTTCGGAGTCAATTTCCAAATGTTTTCGTTTTTTGACTCCTCCCACACTTCCTTACCTCTTTTACCCCCATGTTAAATTCCCATAGAGAAATAAATTTTTCGTAATAAAATCAATATTTGACAATATTTCATGAAATAAAAAGAAAGCTCATTCTTAAATTTTCCTTTAATTTAATATTATCAAAACAAATATGGTTTTTGAATTGTTTATATGGCCGTAAAATTTGGGCAGCTTTCGTGAAACAGACTATAGGACTCAGTAAATGGCTCATTTGAATAAACGTTATCCCACCCACCCATTTTCGTACACTATTCAGGATAGCCTATTGGCACTACACTCTAACTGAAGTGGCGGGTGGTGTAACTTTTCGAACGGGCCATTTCCTGTGTCCTTGGTCTGAGTCGTCCACCTGTGGTGCTGCCATACACTCTGTTAACTGCAGCAAAACTCCAGATGAGCTGCGTATTTGCTTAAGTACCCAATTAAAATTGCCAAAAACCCAATTGAAATCAGAAGTAGCGAGTTTTAAAAAACTATAACAAATTTGGGGTACCTTTATCATGCTACAGAAAACAATAAACAGACCACACATATAGCATATTTTTCTTATTTTCCATGAAAACACATCTTGGTATTTCATTAGAATTTCTTTGGAGACAATTCTAATGAAATGCCAAGACATGTTTTCATTTCGAAGCAAACTATTCAATAAATGCTGGCTGTTGATGTGTAAACAGTAATGCGATTTTATTTTAACCAATTCAAATGTTGAAATACCCAATTGCTTCAGAAATGATGGAGTGACAATACTCAATTACTAATTCCTTATCTGGAGTCTTGCTACAGTACCGGGTGCGCTATAATTTTGCCTATATGTGCCAATAGCTTTGTCTAAAACTGCTTGAATGTTGTGCTTGAAATCAGGCAGCTTGATTGACTGATCCCGAGCTCTGCTACATCTCAGGCTCAGTCAAACACATTGCTTGATTATGCGACGAGGTTCTACGACCAGCATATGCCCAGATCAGACTGCGCGGATGCGCAGGCTGATCTGGGTCTACGCTGGTCGCACCACAGGTTCTTGAAGAACGGTTCATGTTTCGATGTTTTTTTTGTGTTATTTCGGTATACAGTGCTGTCTACAACAGTCACCCATGGGAAGACACAAAACTGGCTGTTGTAGAGAGGTGTATGTTGTACGGAGGTTAATGCTGAATTAAATGTTGTCGTCCGCTGTTTATTTATTCTTTTCGATAATTCTCAACAATAACATGCTTTGGCAACATTTTAGAATCATTTCCAATGGAAATCATTCTAAAATGCTGTCAAAACATGTTTTTATTGAGTATAAGGCAAAAGCAACAGCAGACGACAATTTTCCTGCTGATCAGTCTAATGGTGAGATACAGAGGAAACCATCCATTTGGGATATAAAATAGTGGCTGTTATAGAGAGGGTGTTGTTGTAGAGAGGTGGCCGTTCGGGGAAGTTGGACTGTATCTGGTGGTTTAAGTGCATTGTTACCAACTACAATTTACGTCACCTCCCGCGAATTACACGTACAACCAGAAGTACAAGTTTCTTTATGGGTATTTTGACAGTATACAAGGTGTCCGAAAGTTCGGAACGGTGAATGTGTAGATACTTGACGATTTCTGTCGTGTGTAATGCTTGAGCATTAGTAGTTGCACAAAACTATGTAAATTACCCAAAACCAACAAAATCCACCATCCGAACTCCGAATTACGCCAACATATTGATCATCTGCAGGCCCGTAGCCAGACATGTTTGAAGGGGGGGGGGGGGGGGGAGAGGGTCGTTTCGAAGGCCCAAGGGGCCTGAGGTATCTAGGGGGGTCTAAAAAAGTGGACCTCGAGGCTAAAAAAGTGGACCTCGAGGCTGGGCGGGGGGTCGTCCGACCGCTCCGACCCCCTCTGGCTACGGGCCTGATCTGTTCAAACACCTGTGGTTGCAAACGTCGTAAGGTACATTTTCTCAGCTGGCTGCCCATTTACAATAACGCGAACACAAAGCTAGGAAGCCCTCGATAACTCTTCAGTGGACGTCAATGACGATTCAGCTAATGACCTGTCAGATTCCAGATGCATCAAATCAGTCAGCGGGAAAAAAATATCTGTGTTTGCATAATGGATCACTCCTTGTGAACGTCGCCTCCACCCATCCCACCCCACCTACCCCACCCAACCCGTGCCTCATCTGGAGACAGCGGGGGTTATTATCCCCTAGCCGATAGAGACGAGAGGATATAGCGTTAGTCCATGTACGTACGTACGTGCGTTACGTCAGTAACACTTTTCAATTTTCAATAACGTATGAACCGCTTCACCGATTTTTATAATATTTGGTCCGAATGTGTGTCTAGAGATGGTGCTTTGTTTTGCATACGATCCACGCCCGATCGCCCGTGGTGAAGGTCACTGAGGTCACTGAGGACTTATGTTCACCGTGTTTATAATACTTTTTGTAAGGCAAATGCGCCTCACTAAATAGTCTCACTAAAAAAACAGTCGGATATGACAATCACTATCATATAATTTGTTCATGTCTAGGTAGGGGATCGAACCCGAAGTCCGAATTTGAAGTCCTATGCGTTACCACTAGATGATAAGCCCATCAATATTGTTAAAACAACATGTCTACACGTATACACAGGCTTCACCAGCTTTTGAAAACGGGGTTCAGCCCCGGAAAGTGTTTGATTTCTAGAAGCCAAATGCTGCATACGGGTATGTTTGGACAACAACTCGGTAAATGGAAAAGGGCTTTGGGACAATTTGCGAGGCGTATTTATGAATATTGTTTAATAATAAGATATTTTTCAGGTGGCTTGACTGTGTTTCGTTAGTAGGGCATTTAAATAATATCATGTCTGCTCATTCATGCACTGAAAATGGCTATTGCGGACCTAATTTACATCAAAAAGCCTGCTGGCGCCACAAAAGGGGATTCGTACGAACCAATAGAACCTCCCCTGATTACGCCATTGCTACATATTCATGTAATAAATGCAGTTTTGTTTCATTATTGCTTAAAAGCTTTTACTGTGGCGGCGACAGAGAAATGTATTTTTACTGTTTTCGGTTTAGGCAATCGTAGTATCGCTATCGAGTCGATACTACGATAACACGATAACGATATTACGATACTACGATGGCGATACTACGATGCCACGATGACGATAGTACGATAGCATGATAACGCGATATCTCGATGGCACAATGACGATACTACGATAATGTTAATATATCGTACTATCATCATCTTAGTATCGTACTATCATCATCGTAGCATCGTACTATCGCCATCGTACCGTCATGATATCATACTATCGTACTATCGTAGTATCGTGTTATCGTAGTATCGACCGATCGCGATGGCCTAAACGGAACACGGTGATTGTTGGATATAACTGAAAACTGATCCGGTGCTACATAATTTAAACAGTTGCTCGACTACGTTTTCTCATGCCGCCAAAATGTACGATGTATAATACGAAGAAATACTCTCAGAAACCGGACCTATTCAAAACATAAATAGAATAGATCGAGTTAGCGCGCAATTTCGGCGCAACAAAGAAGGAAAATGAATTTACACAACTCATTTACAGCTTACAATAAGTCGCATTACGCGGCATTTGGCAAACAAGTGGGTCAGCATCATGTGAATTTAGACTGATCTATTGCATGACCAGCGTGCTTTCTGTTTAACATGAAGGCCCATACTAACAACCCTGGTGATAACGTTTTGGGATGCGTTTCTGTTGTTCGCTTAACCGAATTTCCGACAGTGAAGACCCTGATCAGAAAGCGCGGAAGCGCTTTCTGATCTGGGTCTTCACTTGTCAAAGGCGATTAAGCCATGTTTTAGGACATATATATATATATATATACTGTCACAATCGGGAAGTCATTTGGGAGCATAAATCAAATCAGCGTTGTTATGTACGAGTTAGTAAACACACGTCATCTAATGTGAAAACGGACATCAAATATAGGTTTAACCACACTAAATCATCAGATATTCACGCGCGGTGTAGTGGTACGTTAACAAGTAGTACTTTAAAATATAAGCCAGCTTTGTTATGCCAGAGACACGGTTTGCTTGCGGAATCAGTTTCAAGCGTATGATTTGGGATTATTTTGTAAGTTTGTAAGTCGGAACATGTTTGTCATGCGAGGCGGTTTAAATTCCAGCCGCTGACCTTTTGCGCCACCACCAGGGGCCAATTGTATAAACCTTGGTTAAATTAACCACTGGTTAGCGCCTAGCCACTGGTTAATGGGTGGTAACATGAGATTGAACTTATCTTTCTTAACAATAATTCAATCTATATTTTAATTAGTGAATATCCAGAGCAGAATGGGTGCAGGTTATGGGAAAATAGGTCCCACAACACCAATACGAAAAATGAAAGTAGCAGAGAATAGCAAAATGTGTGGTCATTGGCTAGGTTATATAGGAAAAAAGTCAATGGTGGGGTGGACCTATACACACATGCATAGTTCGGTCCATATTTGTATTCATACGCACAACCTGTAGCACTACCCATCTCATATGGCCACGGACTTTTCTTGTGATTTTTAGTAAGTCACACATGCATCTATATATATCTTCCATTTGGGGACTTACAGATTTGGATTATATTTTATTTCTTTTATGCATGTTCATGCAATTTCAAATACAATCGAGGTTCCCGGTAATTAGCAGGTACCCGTTTACAGCTGGTGGACTGAAGCAGTGTGGATAAAGTGCCTTGCTGAAGGACACAATGCACACCTGAACTGAAGCAGTGTGGATAAAGTGGCTTGCTGAAGGACACAATGCACACCTGAACTGAAGCAGTGTGGATAAAGTGCCTTGCTGAAGGACACAATGCACACCTGGGGGCCGTTTCACTAAACTTCTTACGACTAAAATGTTCGTAAGCGCAAATTTAGAATCGTCTGCAAATTTGAATTGATGGATTTACATTTATTGAGCATAGGCTGCATATGCAGCCTATGCTCAATAAATGTAAATCCAACAATTATTTACAAGAAAACAGTGTTAATGTGAAATTTACAGACTATCATAATTTTGCACTTACGAACATTTTAGTCGTAGGAAGTTTAGTGAAACGGGCCCCTGAACTGAAGCAGTGTGGATAAAGTGATTTGCTCAACGACACAATGCACACCCACGACCGTTGAATCAGCAGTCCGACGCGCCCACCACTTGACTCTGTATGTATACATGACATACAAGTAATATTTATAGCTCACATATTGAATTTTTAATAAACTATATAGTATCGAGAAATTTCAAATGTGAACTATAACTTACGTATTGTTTTCCACGCCACATCGCATGCTCATATTACTTTTGAACTGAGCGCCGTCCCCTACACGCTGACTCGATTATGTCATGACACGCGGTGACATGGTTCGCGTCACTGGAAATTGCAATATTTAAAGGTCACATTACAAACTATCACTTATTTTCTTCAAAACGAGCAAAAACAACAACGGCGACCCTAATAACCGATTTCCGGTTCGTTTGTATTTTTCGTGATATTGAGTTTTCTCATATCGCACCTTATATGACACCTATACAGAGCCATGCAATGAATTGGTCATCGCTTATCTCTCCTGTTACTGCGACCTACGGGCGCGAGGTGGCGCTGTAAAAATAAACGCTATGGGGTGGGGGGATTTTGTCCTGAGTGTATACCAAAAAGCCCTTCGTTCATAATCCCCTTCGCTGAAAAATGACAGGGGTATCATAATACCCTTCATAGTTTTGCAGGGGCTATCAGAATCCCCTTCATATTTTTGCAGGGGCTATCATAATCCCCTCCATCGTTTTTGCAGGGGCTATCATACTCCCCTCCATCGTTTTTGCAGGGGCTATCATAATCCCCTCCATCGTTTTTGCAGAGGCTATCATAATCCCCTCCATCGTTTTTGCAGGGGCTATCATAATCCCCTCCATGATTTTAACAGTGCTATCATAATCCCCTCCATGCAAATGGCATAATGCTTTTAGTAATCCAATTAACAGGAAAAGTTAATGTTATGATACTTTTCATGGTAACTTGATTATTAAAATACAATTAGTATAGATTATATTTGTTTATGAAGACTACGACTATGACAAAGTAACAATTTTAATCATTTTATTTAATCATTATTAATCATGTTATAGTGTTTTCATGGTAGCACATCTAGTACATGTATAGTCGTTAACTCATAAAACATGTGAAAAGCACTTCACGTTGACAATGTTCATACAGTCTAATACATGTAGTATAGCAGGCTCAGTATAGCACGGGTCGTATAGCACACACTGGAGTCTCTAGCACAATGTTTATTGAATTCTTATGATCGCCCCAATCGCACACAGGAATTCTTCCATGTTTTTCGTTTTGGCGACATACTGCTCACAAAGTGACTTCAGTCTCTGCTGATGGGCCTTGGTAGACTTCTTCACACGCTTTTTGGGGGGTTGTCCACGATCGCATCTCGGTATGTCGGCTGATACCATGGTAGCGTCTTTTGCCAAACAGCTCACGACTTTCCGGGAGGGGTTAACGTGGCACACCTGGGGGCCGTTTCACTAAACTTCGTACGACTAAAATGTTCGTAAGTGCAAAATTATGATAGTCTGTAAATTTCACATTAACAATGTTTTCTTGTAAATAATTAATAGATTTACATTCATATGCAGCCTATGCTCAATACATGTAAATCCATCAATTGAAATTTACAGACGATCTTAAATTTGCACTTACGAACATTTTAGTCGTAAGAAGTTTAGTGAAACGGGCCGCAGGTGCTTGAAGCTGCTGTTCCACGACTCTTCGTGGTGTATGCATATCCAGCATAAAGTAGTTTACGTGGAACTTTGTTACTTGTAACAAATTCCATGATGAAAGCGCAATGATGTAGTTTTCAAAAATGCACAACATTTGATATGCACAGATTGGAATTTTGAGTAAACAATACTATTAATAGCATTAAGGTAACGAGCAGAATAGATATTCACCAATTGTAACACAATTAAATCAACAATGCAATTAATAGCATCAATTAAGGTAACGATCAGAATAGATGTTCACCAATTGCATACAATTCAATCAACAATGACATTAATTGACCAACTATTCACACTACTTTAATTAAATATCATCTATGATTTAAAATATCACATTAAAGCTATTTCACACAATTAAATTGATATTTGATATGACCTTACTAAACCCATTCCCATGGAGGGGATTATGATAGCCCTGTTAAAATCATGAAGGGGATTATGATAGCCCCTGCAAAAACGATGGAGGGGATTATGATAGCCCCTGAAAAAATATGAAGGGGATTATGAACGAAGGGGATTATGAACGAAAGGGATTTTGAGTGTCCCCTTTTTGTCCTACCTTGAATTATGATGGGGGGGGGGGGATTATGTCCTACATGTGATTTTAGCCGGGGGGGGTGGGGATTTTGTCCTCCAGTGTCAAAAATCATGGGGGGGGGGGGGGGGTTATGTCCGGGGGGGATTTTGTCCTACACTCAATTTTCACATGTACACATGTACAGTAAATTCTTAACAATTTCTAATCAATTTTCCTACTGACTTGTTTCAAATAAATAGAAAATGTTTGGACATAGTCGTTTTGTCAAATGGGCGTTACGTCGAAGATTAGTCCTATATGTGGCTGTGACTGGAGAAATGGGGTTGGTGTGATTTGTGACTAGTGTAGGTCCTAATCAAATATAACACTCCAGTAGTCTAAATACGATCTAGATTGCATGTTAGTGTGTTTTATTGAAGGAATGCCAAAAAGTGTAGATCCTGTTCAGACTGTGCGAATGTACAGGCTGAACTGGACCTACACTGGTCGCAAACGCACTATAAGCCCCGTGTTGTGTTTGGCTTATTGCTCCTTCTCAGTCGCAGTGTATCGGATGTTGACACAATGTTCAAACAACACTCCACCCCCGTGGCAATTAGAGCGACTAATTTTCCCACTGCTGTCACCCCGGGCTTTCCTTGTTTCACAGTATTGTTTCATTGTATGTGGACAATGGCCTACAAGAATGACGTTATGACAGTTTGACCAGCATAGCACCAGATCCATTTATGCACCTGACAGCTCTGATAAGTGTCTACTCTGTTGCCCGTCTGGTTAGCATTATACATAAGTACTATCGGGGGAAACATAGATTGTAACCTGACGATGTAAATATAAATACATGTATATACAGACTGGTATCATACAGCTGTTGAAAATTGCACAGTATGTCCATTTTGTCAACCACTATCGCATTTCAGTATGTTGTTTGTAACTAGGTCATTCTTATATTTTTACAGTCAGTGTACAGTCGTACTAGCAGTACTAGTCAGTACAGTACAGTCAGTCAGTACTACAGTACAGTACAGTACAGTACAGTACAGTACAGTACAGTACAGTACAGTACAGTACAGTACAGTACAGTACAGTACAGTACAGTACAGTACAGTTTACTGTAAGTACGTTACAGTAAGTACCAGTAGCCAGTACAGTACAGTACAGTACAGTACAGTACAGTACAGTACAGTACAGTACAGTACAGTACAGTACAGTACAGTACAGTCCCATATATTTATATCAGCGGTCTAATAAACTGGAGTTCTAAGTAGTCTGTTGAACTATTACGTGTATTAATCGTATTACGCATACATTTCGGAAGTTCTACTGATACGTCATATACCCAGGTGACCGCAAAGGGAAATAACTGCGGTAAGCAAAATAAGGGGAAGTTAGTCATGCAGTGACGGCTGAAAAAACTGGTTGTCCGGAATATGAAATCCGTAAAAGAACGGCACATACTGGTCGGATTACTGTACAATTTGTTTTATTTCATATATAAATGACGAATACATATGCGTATCGCGAAAACAGAAGCTTGTTATATCTCCTTTAATGATATATTAGAAGGCGCCGCAATACGCGTTTAATTGAAACGAAATGCTGTGCTTTCATTGGTCGAGAAACTAGGGCAAACACTAATGGGCTATCGTGTCGTTTCCACACTGAGCCGCATCGAGGTGCATGTCTCAGTGACTTAATGTCTTAATGCTTTGATTTAACGACGGCACTGGCTCGATGACCTTGCATGTCGGGACCGACTACAAGTATTTAAGTCCCCATCCGATAGGACTAGGCTAGCACGAAGTTGTCTTGCCCAAGGACACGCCAAATCGAGTTGGAAATCGAAACCGGGGTCTCCCGGTCCGCAGTCAGACGCTCTACCTACTGAGCTAATCCGGCCACCTTATGTCTCAGTGAACTTTCATGGTCCTTATATAGCGCACGTTTTAGTAATGTGATCAAATATAATAGTACGATTGACTGATACATGTCATTTAAGTACATGAAGGGAAAAACACATACTGGATATCCGAGACATCAACTAAGACACAGTCACTTTCAGGCGATGTGCCGAATCGAGGAAACGTCCGTAACGAGCCACCATCAATATTCTGCGTTGGCCGAGTGGGTAATCTAGCCCCTGCAAAAATATGAAGGGGATTATGATAGCCCCTGCAAAACTATGAAGGGGATTATGATACCCCTGTCATTTTTCAGCGAAGGGGATTATGAACGAAGGGGATTTTGATATACACTCTTCGCGTACATGTAGGTTCCAACCCTGTTCGCTGCGTAATTTTTATCTTATATTGTATTTTAAACTATTAAAATGATCGATGATGTTCTTTAATACTCTCTTGTGATTATAACGTCTTACTGTAATACAGTGAAACCTCTCTAAACCGGACACCCTGGGAGGTCCCCAGGGTGTCCGGCTTAGAGAGGTTTCACTGTAAATCGGGAATTTGATCATTCTCAGCCATAATTGTGTGCTATGCGTTCACGAACAGGTATTATCTCCTGAGATAAATGACCAACAATAAGATCACAGGTGTTTACCTGGTGTCCGGTTTAGACACGTTCCACTGTATGTGCAACAGTCTGACAAAAACAGACTGTGTTCCAACTATAGTATATGAATATGCATAATCACCGATCTAAAAAACACTTTTTTCTCTAATTTCGTTCATTATCTGGAACAGGGTCAATGCACCATTTTCCTTAATACAAGCACCGAAGCGTCTATGTAAGAACATTTCTGATTGGCTAAACCTAAAAATAGGACCGCGAGGACTTTCCCATTTCGGGATTCCGGAAGACATAATCTGATGGTACGCGAATCATGAATGAAAGGCAATGAAATTAGAAAAAAGTGTTTTTTAGATCGGTGAACGATCACAATTGGACGAACTTTGTATGGTTGGAGTTTCTAATGTATATGGTCATGGTGCACTACTTTAGTATAAGCTGGCGATCAGCTATCGGCCAAATATGACCGATAATCCACGTCGGACGGCCTCCGATTCTGTGTGAGATTCTTTCGTACGCGCAAATTTCGCTTTGGATGGGGTATACAAAATGCGAATAACTGAATAAATACTGGAAACAGCGATTTGAAATGAGTATATTCACGCACCTAAGACCTTTTTCGATTGCCAGAGACAGAGAGTCATACATTTAATCGATGTTTATTGTGTTTGTGCGAGTCGGAAACGAGAGGGCTCTTTCTATAAGATAGTACTGTATGAGACCAAGTGGGTGGGGTAATGGATTTTTTTGTAATGGTCATTTTCTTTGTGTCACAGGTCCGAGTCTTCCACCTGTGAGTCGGCCGTGCGTGCTACATGCATGTCAACATGTACATGTGTAACATCAATATTTGAGGATCGTGAAATAAGGCGATTTTGGTGCAATACAAGTAGGTGGATGCACAGGCTGATTTGAATTGGATCTACACTGGTCGCAAAATCCTTAAGCTCATTTCTCCAGTCACATTTATCAATTTATCTCACATGGTTCTTTTGCTCAGTCGGCCGTGCTATGTCAACGTTTAGCATCGATATTTGAGGAGCATAGAATAATGCGATTTGGGTTCAAGTAGGCTTTCAATTATCATTAACGTCTTTAGCATGGTCTATTATATTAACCCATTTCAAGCTTGCTGGGGATTTTCTTTGTGAAACAAATCTAAATATTTTCTTTATATGTGCTTAGAAGTATATGTCGTGACCACCATTTGAACCGTCTCGTCGAGACGGTTCAAATGAGTGGTGACAACATATACTTTCATTGAGAAATAAGAAAACTAAAAACAAAATATTTAAATAAACACCCGGACAATACACCCTTAAAGGTGTATTCCGAATGTAATGGGTTAATTCAATAACCAACTCAAGTGGTGCAAGACGTTGCTTCATTCTGCGGTAACGAACACTTAACTTAGGGTCACATGTTATTTATTTCAATAACCAACTTTCAGTGATCTATGACCAACTTCATTTTGCGGTAACGAATACTTAAAGGTACATGCCCACTCAGTAGGCACAAAATGGAATTAAATAAGTGTATAATTGTGTCACTATTCCACCAGTTCTAAAAATCTGCTATATAAATATAATTATTTAGTAATATTTATTTTGCTGATAGTGACTTGCGTTGGTATCAGGCTATTTTCATATGCAAATGAGCATGATCTTTTTTAATTGTTTATACTAATTAAATGCGTCACCTAACAAGAAAAAATAATATTTTCGATATAATGTATGATCAAAAAATAAAAACAGAAAATAAATAGTAATGTCCGTTAACATGTTAACGAAACACGGTTATCGCCACTGGTATCAGTGTAGAAATTCACGTCTGCAATAAAATGTATAATAATGCCAATCAATACGTGGGAAAATGGTGCATGAATGTTTATTTTGCCAGAACATGTCTCAGATGATGTCTCTGAAGAACAACTTGTGACTACTGAGTGGGCATGCACCTTTAAACTACTGTCTGTTTCACGAAAGCTGCCCAAATTTTACGGCTATATAGACAATTCAAAAACAATATTTTTTTTGATAATATTAAATTAAAGGAAAACTTAAGAATGAGCCTTCTTTTTATTTGTGAAATTTTATCAAATATTGATTTTATTGCGCAAAAACAATTTCCCCATGTTAAATCCCCATAATGTTAAATCCCCATAGACATCTTCACGGAGTGAAGATGTCTATGGGGATTTAACATGGGGATTTTTTTGTTGAATTTCAGAAATACTGGACCGATTTTTAAAATTTAACTTTTGTTTTCTTAGTTAGATCATTTCCAAGCTATCTAGTCAGGTTTCGGAGTCAATTTCCAAATCTTTTCGTTTTTTTACTCCTCCCACACTTCCTTACCTCTTTTTCCCCCATGTTAAATTCCCATAGAGAAATAAATTTTTCGTAATAAAATCAATATTTGACCAAATTTCACGAAATAAAAAGAAGACTCATTCTTACATTTTCATTTAATTTAATATTATCAAAACAAATATTGTTTTTGAATTGTCTATATAGCCGTAAAATTTGGGCAGCTTTCGTGAAACAGACAGTAGGGTAATCATTGGAATGGGTGATGTCACTAATTTAACACGAACTGGTGATATCATCTATTCGAATGGATGATATCAAAATTTCGATCTCTGTGAGTGATACCATCTATTCAAAATGCAAACGGCACCCCATACTACGCATGCTAATCTGGATCTACACTGGTCGCAAACCTACGGAAGCCCATTAGGGCCACTTCACTTTTTTTTCCATTTATTCAATATAAGTTCTTTTCTTGAATTGTCGAGATCTTTTTTTGAATTTTCAAGATACTGTCTTGAATTTTCAAGATGTTTTCTTGAATTTTCAAGATGTTTTCTTGAATTTTCAAGTTATTTTCTTGAATTTTCAAGTTCTTTTCTAGAATTTTCAAGATCTTTTCTTGAATTTTCGAGATCTTTTCTTGAATTTTCAAGATACTTTCTCGCATACAGAGTACATGCAGAATTCTTGAAAATTCAAGAAAATAACTTGAAAATGGAACTTGAAAATTCAAGAAAAGATCTTGAAAATTCAAGAAAAGATCTTGAATAAATGAAAATAAAAAAAAGTGAAGTGGCCCTAATGGGCTTCCGTACAAACCCGATAATCACAATTTCTTCAGTCACAGCCACAATTCTAACCCGGAAAGAAATCACGTAACGTCTAAAAATAAATCACTTCCTATTTCGGATGCCCCATGGGGGTTATAAACAGCTACTTAGAGTACGAGTTTATTTCAATTACCAACTGACAACGCTATCAGCATGATCAGGTAATGGACGATTCCACTCGATAACGTTTCTTGTTTGAGACACGCTATGGGATTTTGTACATTCGGACATCTGCGTAATTTCATAGAATACGTGTACAAAATTTACAATACTTTTCATGAACTAAGTCAAAAGTTGACAAAATCTTCAGAGTACATGCGGAATAATACTGTCAGCTTCTAACGTCATTTACGGAAAATATTGTAAATTTTGTAAACGTATTTCATGAAATTACGCCGATGTCTGAAGGTACAAAATCCCATGGCGTATCTCATTTGTGACTGTGACTGGAGAAATGGCTTTTTTTCCGAACAGTGTAGATCCAGATCAGATGAGCGTATGCAAGTCTGGTTGATCAGGAGCTGCACTGTTCACCATTTCATAACTGAAACTCCAGCTTATGTTTCAAGTATAACAGATCATTATCAGGGGCCCGTTTCACTAAACTTCGTACGACTAAAATGTTCGTAAGTGCAAAATCATGATAGTCTGTAAATTTCACAATAATACTGTTTTCTTGTAAACGATTATTGGATTTACATTTATTGAGCATAGGCTGCATATGCTCAATAAATGTAAATCCATCAATTGAATTGAAATTCTAAATCTGCACTTAGGAATATTGTAGTCGTACGAAGTTTAGTGAAACGGCCCCAGGCTACTGGAGTGTGATATTTGATCAGGAGCTACACTGGTTACAAATTCCATAAGCCGCAATTCTCCAGCCACAGCCACATATTCCAAGAAATGACGTCTGCTGTCTGTTTCCCGAAACATGCCCAATGTTTACGGCCATATAAACAATGCAAAAACAATATATTTTCGATACTATTAAATTTTATCAAAATTTAAGAATGAGCCTTCTTTTTGTTTCGTGAAATTTGGTCCAATATTGATTTTCGAGGGAACGAATTGTTAATTCGAGGGAACGGATTGTTAAATTGAGGGACCGAATTGTTATTTCGTAAGAACGAATCAATACAAAAATCCATGTCCCCTGTGGTGCTCCGTACTTACTAACGGTAACGGACCAAGACGGGATAAAATGTTATGAAATCATTGCCACTAGTGGGCAGTATCATGTTTTTGACGAGATTTTGTGCTAGTTATCGTGTCCAATGGTCTGGACGCGATAATTATGTTGTTGAGACTACTTATAAGGTACATTAAGACGACTTAGCGATCAAGTTATCTCGCCGGTACGGTGTCCTGTTAGGGCCAAGTTACAATCACGCGTTTTCGCGATCTCGACATATACACGAGATCGCAAGATGCAATTATTTTCTTACTTGAGAAAAATGATGAAATTTGTTTAACACTATTTTCCATAGCTCGAAAACGCGTTGACATAGCGCATCGTGGAAGATATCGTTGCAGACGTCTGTCTTTCGTGAGAGTCCGTTGTCGCAGGACCCTCGCAGTACGGACCGTTAAAATCATAGCCACCTGGGGGCCGTTTCACTAAGCTTCGTACGACTAAATTGTTCGTAAGTGCAAATTTAGGATCGTCTGGAAATATCAATTGATGGATTTACATTTATTGAGCATAGGCTGCATATGCAGCCTATGCTCAATAAATGTAAATCCAATCATTGATTACAAGACAAAATTGTTAATATGAAATAAGTTTGCACTTACGAACATTTTAGTCGTACGAAGTTTAGTGAAACGGGCCCCTGGTATTCTCGTATAACACGGAGTGAAAAGAAACATACCTTAACTTAATTTTGTCACTTACTGATACGCTTAGGCATACTATAGAGAATAGTAGGTTAGTGCCGTGAATGGGAAAAAATATCTGGCGCGGCACGGAAACGGGATGGGCTCGGCAGAGCCGCGCCCGTTTCGTTTCCTAAGCATTGCCATCTATTTTTCCCATTCACGGCACTAACCGACTATTCTATTTATCCCGTCAATTCTATTTATCCCAGCCGCATCCTCAAAATCATAGAATCCACTAGTATGACAACCGCATCACAGCTTGTATACGCACACACAAAACAAGCCTGTGCATTTTGGAAGTAAAATTCAATAAATGTCAAGGGTAGTCTGGCATATTTCAACCAAAAACATTTCTATTCACGGCGCAGTGTTTCACGACACATGTAGCTATATCGTTTATGGATTCAGAGTTCATCTAAACGATGTTTAAACAATGTAATACCATATGTCCGCGGATATATTGGTTCGTACGGACATATTCGTACCTTTCAACATGTCCTAATCGCGAGAACATCCGCGATAAATATGAATCTCTGAACCGGACACGACGAAAGCGCATGTGATCTTATTTTTTATGAGTGTTTTGGTCATTTATCTCAGGTGCTGGGGCTCGTTTCACTAAACTTCTTACGACTAAAATGTTCGTAAGTTCAAATTTGAGATCGTCTGTAACTTTCAATTTATGGATTTGCATTTATTGAGCATAGGCTGCATATGCAGCCTATGCTAATAAATGTAAATCCAATACTTTTTTTCAAGAAAACATTATTAATGCGAAATTTACAGACAATCATAATTTTGCACTTACGAACATTTTAGTCGTAAGAAGTTTAGTGAAACGGGCCCCTGATGTCTGGTCGTGATCGCATACCACACAACTATGGCTCAGAATGATAAAATACCTGATTTACAGTGAAACCTCTCTAAGCCGGAAACCATGGGGACCGGTTTAGAGAGGTTTCACTGTATTAAACGCCATTTGACCAACTGGGGGCCGTTTCACTAAACTTCTTACGACTAAAATGTTCGTAAATGAAAATGATAGTCTGTAAATTTCACATTAACATTGTTTTCTTGTAAATAATTATTGGATTTACATTTATTGAGCATAGGCTGCATATGCAGTGTATGCTCAATAAATGCAAATCCATAAATTGAAATTTACAGACGATCTTAAATTTCAACTTACGAAAATTTTAGTCGTAAGAAGTTTAGTGAAACGGGCCCCTGGTGTGCTCACTTTAACTCACATATGAGGCATAGGGCATATAAAGCGCAATAAAACAACTTCCTTGTTTCTTTAAATTATACGAGTGAATGTAATTCGCTTATTCCATTTTCATTCAGTTGGTATAATAATAACCCGGCTCCTTTTTCATCCTGGGGGAAACACGGTGTGTCTCTTTAAATTGCATTACCCATTATCTGTAGCTCAAAGGTCACGGACTTAGCGTGTTTATGAAAACTTAACGTTGAGGCAAATGTCCTATAATTTCTTTATATTGTACACCACATACATTGCTCTGATGGTCCTCTATCATGGTGTGATAAATCATATAATCCTCAAAGTCAAGATAGAACATTCTAAAAGGCAGTCGTTGTGGGCCGGGGCTATTTTTATTGCATTTTGAATCTATTTGTAGATGTTGACGGTATAAATAGAATAGTTGCTTAGTGCCGTGAATGGGAAAACATATCTGGCGCGGCACGGAAACGGGATGTGCTCGGCAGAGCCTCGCCCATCCCGTTTCCTAAGCCTTGCCAGATATTTTGTCCCATTCACGGCACTAACCTACTATTCTCTATATATAATAGTTGTACAACTAGGAAGAGCTCATTGGTTCAAATTGGTGAACAGGTTGGTAAAACTGACCAACCCCGAGAGAGTGATATAATATGATAGTACTAGATACCAGGGGCCTATTTCACTAAACTGCATTCTACTAAAATGTTCGTAAGTACAAAATTATGATAGACTGTAAATGTTGCATTAACAATGGTTTCTATCTCTATTTCTCTCGTCTTCAGAATGAAGATTTGTCATGTAACCAAATAACAGCAGATAAACGCTATGTTGCCGCAATTAAATTCGAATAATAGCACTTCGATTAACGACACGCCGCGAAACGACTGTAGCTGGTACCCAACACATATAATCATATCTTGCATAACCTACTTCTATATGGATCCTTCCCTACTTGTACTGCGTTGCCCTGACCAACCCTCAAATAGCATCACTATACAGGCCCGTTAACAGGGATTATTTTAGGGGTGGGGTGGGGGGGGGGGGGAGTGCGTTATCGACGGCGCGAAGGGTTCAACATTGTTTTTGCACATCCACGGACAGGCCTCCGCAGATTAACCCTTTCACCCCTAAGTAACTGGAACGGATTTTGATTTGTTAATTTTGGAACCAATCTAAATCATCACAAAAATATTTTCAGACCAGTCCATTTATGAAAATGGGGTGTTTTTGTTCTCAAAATTATGAAAATTAATTGCAAAAAGTGCAGATCCTGATGAGACGGCTCGTTACGAGCCGGCTCATCTGGATCTACACTGTTTGCCAATACCACTATACTATACAGGCCTGCGTGTTAAGAGTAAAATTGTTAAGGGTGTGTGTACGCACCCGTCGCACCCCTTCTGCGTACGGGCCTGCTATATAGGATAACACTCTTACGGTTTAGTCACTAACATTCAGTCCTTAACCCTTTCAACCCTAAGGAACTGGAAAGGACTGTGATATGCTAATGTTCCGATCAATCCAATGGTCACAAACAGATTTTCAGATTCGTCCATTTATGAAAAGGGGGTGTTTTTGTTCTAAGAAATATTAAAATTACTTTCAAAAAGTGCAGATCCTGATGAGACGGCTCGTTATGAGCCGGCTCATCTGGATCTGCACTTTTTGCATAAACCGCTATTTCGGGTTCAAAGGGTTAACACGGTCTGACACAGTGCGGTAGGAGAATGAACTAGCTAGGTTAAATTAACCGTCTCATAACCTCCTTAATTTAAAGCACACATTTCGAATGCATTGCAACTAATACTAATCTTGGAAAGGAAAACAGACCAACGGCAATTGGCTTGACACATTTTCTAGGCTCATAAGCCCGGGTTTGGAAGGTCTGCGAGCCAATTCCAATTCTTCAATATAGTATAATAAAGCATTCTTAGTGCGACTGTGCATGTGCATTTTAGATACTAATGATATTTTATCCCGTCAACACAGTGCGTAAGTGCCGTGAAACACGGTGCCGTGAAACATTTTTGATATCCTGTCAATACGTCATAATCACTGCGTATGAATATGTGCGGTGGCTGGGTTTATATTTTTGTATTTTACAGCCATTTGTAGGTGTTGACAGGATAAATAGAATAGTAGGTTAGTGCCGTGAATGGGAAAAACTATCTAGCGCGGCACGGAAACGGGATGTGCTCGGCAGAGCCTCGCCCATCCCGTTTCCTGAGCCTTGCCAGATATTTTTCCCATTCACGGCACTAACCTACTATTCTCTATGTTCACATACTTTGTGTATCATTTTATATGCATATACATGTAGTGTGGAAGCAGCCTGAGCAATATGCGGTCGGATCGGACGTCAATATGGACCGAGTGTGAAGTACACACTACAGTGGGGTCAGCGTGTAAGTGCACACACGAACGAACACGACAGGTTGGAACCAACCTGTCGTGGGCGTTCGTGTGTGCACTTACACGCTGACCCCACTGTATGTACAAACTATTTATTTAACAAATTGCGCCACAAGCACCACGGAAGCCATCGTATTGTATGACGCCATTAAGGACTTTATAGAACATGCCCTTTTGTTTCAAATTTAGTAGCATCATATATGTGTTTCTTAGTGTATATTATACAGATAATTGAGTTGTCATCTCCGCCATTTTAGTGTGTACAAACTATCGGACAGTTTCACCACTTGGAGCGTTTGACACATACAGCAAATAATATGGCAGAAAGTATAATAAAATGGTGCAATACGTCCCAGATATATATGACGACAACGTCCTATAAATATTATTTTTGCAGACTACACAAACAGCTAGATATCTGAGCTTTTCTACCAACACTACCAATATACAATGGACACTTTTTCAATGTGTAAAATGTCAAACCGATGCACTGTCTATTATTAAAAGTTCGTCTGCTACAAGCCAAGCCTTATTTACTATCATAGTAGGCAAGTAGACAATAGTTACAATACACCATGAAAACAGAAAAAATGTCAGATTAAGAAAATAAAAGTAAACAACGATATAGAGAATGTGGGCCCGTTTCACTAACGAACTAAGCAAGTACTTTTGTCATAAGTTATAACTTACAGTAGCGCTTTTCTGCAGGTCAACTATACGTACTATACCAATACTATACGTATACTATACCAATACGATATGTTTTCTATACGATATGCATATAATATAAACGTACGGTATGTTTGTACCGTACATGTATACCAATCAATATCGTATAGATTTACCATTCAAATCGTACGTTTATACGATTTTTATACATGTATATAATTATGGTACGTTTGTATCGTACAAACATACCAGAGTTGTGTACGGTATACATGTACCAGAATACCGTAAATGTATACGATATATTAACGGTGTTGCCGTGTACTATTTGCCCTAATATTTGGTCCGCCCCAAATATTTGGTCCTCTTTGGAGTCGAGAATTTCTTTAAAATGAGAGGTGTTTTCAATAGAATGAAAAGCCACACTTCGGGTTTGGTATATTCATACCATATCCGTACGGATATATCGTATATACGAACGGATATCGTATGTTTGTATAATATTCGTATAGTACGTTTGTACTATACGATGATACGGTACAAACATACCAATATTATATGATCATACGATATGCTCATTAAATATACCAATACTATACGATTACAATATGTATAAGATATTAGTATATACACATAGGTAAGGAGCAGAAAAGCTCTACTGTAAATCCGGAGTACGTGCTTAGTCCGTTTCACAAAACATCTTAGCAAAAACGACAACCGAAATTTACCCAGCCCCGCCCCGCCCCGCCTTGCTTAGACTGCACGTTGGTTTACGTCTGTACGTCCGTCGGTCCGGACGAAGTTGTATTGCAGTGTTTTGGGGCCATATCTAGTGTTTACAAACGGGAATGACCCTTATTAAATAAGAAACAATAGGCTTAAGTGGTACGGAAGAAGTAAGTGGTACGGAAGAAGTCCATTGTTTTATGTTGTCTTAGGCCACGCCCCGAAATTGTGTCCGTCTGTCCCTTTGTCTGTATATCTGTTTGTCCGTCCATCCGTCCGTCTGTCCATCCGTCAGTTCATCCGGGCACATGTTTGGGATCTTAGGTGGTTGAAGGTGTCGCCTAAGACAAACGAAAACAATGAAACATATTCCGTAACCTACAGTAGCGCTTTTCTGCTCCTTACCTAATACAAACGTACCAGAATTATACACATGTATACAAATCGTATAAACGTACGATTTGAATGGTATATCTATACGATATTGGTTGGTATGTACGGTACAAACATACCGTACGTTTATATTATATGCATATCGCATAGAAAACATATCGTATTGGTATAGTATGCGTATAGTATTGGTATAGTACGTATAGTTGACCTGCAGAAAAGCGCTACTGTAAGCCTATGGTGTCTGTGGTCATTCTTTTCGATGAATATACCACCTAATGGTGTGTCATGAATGAACGTCCGTCCGTACATCCGTCTGATTGACTGTCTGACTTTTGTTTGTTCTTTCTTTACAGAGCATACAAACGATGGCAGCTGCATTTGCTATAATCCAGGCGCGCAATTTACGACGGGAACGAGTCTTTATCACCGAACCCTAGACTTCATGGATAACGAGGACCTAATATCTAAATGCAGGCTGTCTCGTGATCTTATTCTACAAGTATTCGACATTGCACATGCTGACATTATAAGGTCAACCCTGAGATCACACAGTCTGCCAGTGTCATTGCAAGTGTTAACTGCGTTGCGATTTTACGCAACTGGTAGTTTCCTGGCGGTTACTGGAGATGTACACAACATTAACATTACACAACTTATGCGGACAGTGTATTGGCGAGTTAGCCTGTGTTTCGTTTCTGATAAGGGGATGCCTTGTGTTCAGACTAGATTGAGAAACAGTCCTGACGTATTTAACAACAACTAAGTTGTAACTTATGACGGACTTGTTATGACAGCCTTAAGTTTGTTTTGTGAAACCAAGTAAGCAATGACTTAAGTCGGTCATAACTTTTGTCATAAGTTATAACTTAAGTTCGAACTTATGAACAAACCAAGATTTGTTAGTGAAACGGGCCCCATGGTGGTATGATAGTCTAGCCATTAACATGGTCATCGAGAGCCAGCATGGACTCGCCAGTGAATGGAGAAATGGGGCATATGTGATTTGTGACAAGTTTAGCACCTGATGATATTGCGCACTGACGTAGCCGCGTAACGATCTATAGTACTCATTAGAAGCATGACTGGTGTTTCAACGATGGATAAGCGAACAGTGCAGATCCTGATCAGACTGTGCGGATGCACAGGCTGATCAGGATCTACACTGACCGCAAACCCCATAATATCATTTATCTAGTTATAGCCACATAAATATTCCGCTGCCAGAGAGTATGCTTGTTAGCCATGAACTGTCTGAAGTTGAAATTGATCAGGATCGTATACACTTCTAGTGTAGTTAGGGGGCTTACTGTCTGTTTCACGAAACCTGCCCAAATTTTCCGGCTATATAAACATTATCAAACATTATTTATTTCGTGAAATTTGGTCTAGTATTGATTTTATTGCGAAAAAACGATTTCCCATTTTTCTAATTTCAGAAATAGTGGACCGATTTCAAAAGTTAACTTTCGTTTTCTTAGTTATATTATTTACAAGCTATCTAGCTAGGTTTCGGAGTCAATTTCTAAACGTTTTCGTTTTTTGACTCCTCCCCCAGCCCCCCCCCCCCCGCCTCCTTTTCCCCCATGTTAAACTCCCATAGACTTTTTCGTAATAAAATCAATATTGGACCACATTTCACGAAATAAAAGAACGGTCATTCTTAAATTTTTAAAAAATTATATATTATCGAAAAATAAAATTATGTCCGATGTAATATCCTATTTATTACACTTCCACGGCGGATACATATGCACATTTAGTCTATTTTTGAGATTATAATCAATGAATTGTGATGCGCGCATGAATAGCTATATAATGACGTGTTTCCCGCGTTTTGACGTTACGTTGTGTGACGTCAAATGTGACGTCATGTAAACATTTTGAAATCCAAATTACGCAGCTGTTTCTATGAACCAGATATATATTTAGTGCATGTTTGGAATGTGTTCAATCACATTAACATTCTAGATTAGTCGAGACCCTTTCCAAATTTTCAAATAACTTTATTTTGACTGTAATACAAATTAAACATTTTGCATGGTAGCTCGTGGTTTCCAAGAAAACAGGCGCGCAATTACGGGGGTTCTCACGGTGTATTATTTGTAAGGAGTTGATTACGGGTTTTCTCTCACAGCGAAACCCGTGCAAATAACTTGCAAGAGTGTAATAAATAGCCGTAAACTTTGGGCAGGCTTCATGAAACAGACAGTAGTCAAATAATTGTTCACATTTGTCTACAAGCACCATTTTTGGACCAGTGTTATTAGGGGCGTAGAAAAAAAATCGAAATTACAAGGTAAATGATGCACTCTGGCACATTATTTTTTTAATGCAGCTACGCGCCTTGTTATATATAATATGGCGATGACTCTGGCTGTGGCGGCCATATTGGAAAATCCAAGATGGTAGCCATGGGGAAGTAGATGGTTCCATAACTTGAGAACCAAACATAGTAGAATCACAAATGAAACAACTCTGTATAGGGTTTCGATTAACTGAGTAATCCATTTCCAGTGTTATTTAGGTGTTGTTTATGCAATGAACATGTCTGCTGTGGTGGACTGTTGCGCTTTATACCCCACCCTACTTCTCATCATTTGTCAAAATATTATCAGAGTGAATACAAATATATATCACAAGTTACCCAGTGATTTACCGTGATTCTGATGGGATAAGTAAATATTTCCTCATAGACATACGCGAGACGTAATTTACGTCAGGGAGATGAATTCATATAAGCTTCTAGCTTGTTTTCAAATCCTTGTATTTTGTTATGTAACATGTATATTGTACATTTGCCAATAAAATATTGTTTAAACTAAACTAATTTACGTCACGTTTTGACGTCATTTCCGGCGAAGAAACAATTCATACGAGAACGTGAAAACTTGTCTAATAGCAAACTTTCACATTTTTCGAAGAGCAAGTAAAAAACAATTTATTCCATTACCATTTTGAAATACATACAAATGTACATGTACCTGAATTATTTTCCTTGACATCTGTAAATCCGACAAAGAAACGAGTGCTCCGCACTCGTTTCTTTGTCGGATTTCCCGCACTCGTTTCTTTGTCGGATTTCCAGATGTCTCGGGAAATAAATACGGTATTTCAAAATGGCAGTTGAATAAACTCTATATCGTTTTCATTTGGTGTTTATATTACAGCATACGAGTATGCATCATATATAATGGATTAACTTTTATCAGACAATCTTATTGACTGTTGCCTTGCTATCGTGCTGCGAGCTAATAAATTTTAACTCTAAATTCATTATGTCTTTGGGAGTTTATATTATTGATACCCTGGGATCAAAGATTGAACTATTCGACCTTTTACACTGATACACCATGTTTGCTTACTACCAGTGTGACAATAAATTTGGGTTTACTTCGTGCATTCCAGCAATGTGTTTGAAACGTACACGTACAGTTTTCAATAATCAGGGGAACGTTTCACTAAACTTCGTACGACTAAAATGTTCGTAAGTGCAAATTTAGGATCGACTGGAAATTTCAATTTATGGATTTACATTTACATCAATAAAAGTAAATCCAATAATTGCTTTCAGGAAAACGTTGTTAATATGAAATTGTGCATACTTTTGCACTTACGAACATTTTAGTCGTACGAAGTTTAGTGTAACGGCCCCCAGACTCGTATTGACACGTACACGTACAGTTACCAATAATCAGGGACCCTTTTCACTAAACTTCGTACGATTAAAATGTTCGTAAGACTTAGTCCAAATTTAGGATCGTCTGGAAATTTCAATGGACGGATTTACACTAATTGAGCATAGGCTGCATATGGTCAATAAATGTAAATCCAATAATTGCTTACAGGAAAACGTTGTTAATATGAAATTGTGCATACTTTTGCACTTACGAACATTTTAGTCGTTCGAAGTTTAGTGAAACGGCACCCAGGCTCGTATATGTACATAGAGACTATTAGTTTAGCGTCGTTTGGTTTTTAACATATTTTATTTGCATATTCTTTACAATTTGATTACCATTGTTACTAAGATACATTATTATACAAATGGTATTGGATTGAAAGCAAGCTCATTTAAATCCTATCCCGATGCTAACGTATTTCGATATCAAGTTGATCATGTGATGCTCGGAAACCGTTTCCCAGCCGAGCCTGACAAACTGAAATAAGGTATTCAGATCTCCAGTTAAGGTGCGTAATTTGATCAACTTTGGGGGGAATTTTGTTATTTCTTCACCAAAAATTGCAAGTTGTGAGTGCTTTAGAATCGTCTCATTGAGACGATTCTAAAGAACTCCCAATTTGCCATTTTTGGTGAAGAACTAAGAAATATACCTCGAATATTTGGTCAGATTACGCATCTTAACTGGAGCTCTGGGATACATATGAGCTTACCAGGGCCCGGTTACTCAAAACCTCTGTTAGCTTAACAGACTGTTAAATCCTTAACATTGTTAAGGATTTAACAGTCTGTTAAGCTAACAGAAGCTTTGAGCAACCGGGTCCTGGCTAGTGTATTTTGACATTAAAGGTACATGCCCACTAGGCACAAACTGTTCTTTATAGGAATTAAATAAGTGTATGATTGTGTCACTATTCGACCAGTTCTAAAAATTACAAGTGCCCGCTATACAGATATAATCATTTAGTAATATTTATGTTACTGATAGTGACGCGCGGTGGTATCAGTCTAGTTTCATATGCAATTGAGGCATGATATCTTTTAATTATTTATACCAATTAAATGCGTTAGCAGAAAAAATAATATTTTCGATAGATTATATAGTATGATCATTACACATACAAAATAAATACAGATAATAAATAGTAATGGCTGTTAACATTTTAAGGAAACACGGTTATCGCCCCTGATATCAGTGTGGAAATGTACGTCTGATAAATGTAAAATAATCACAATCAATACGTGGGGTAATGGTGAATGAATGTTTATATTGCCAGAAAATGTCCTGTCTACAGAACATAGAAAAATAAATGTCTCCCTATATTATAACCTACTGAGTGGGCATGTACATTTAAGTTTAGCAGGCAAGGTTAGAAAACGTGTAGGAATTTCTAGGCTTGCCGAGCCGAGCCTGAAGCTAATAAACACGATATCATGGCGTGGGATCACGTGGTTTCCGAAAGGCGTCACTTTATGTGTTTGAGATGTGCTTACAGCAGATTTCCTTTAATATCTTCCTAACGGAATGACGGATTTTCACAAAACTGCGGAATAGGTTGCCATTTATACTAAGCTCTATTTAAAAACGGCAGAATTATGAGATTCAAGCAAACTGTACAGTTTGCTTGAATCTCATAATTCTGCCGTTTTTAAGTAGAGTTGGTTACCATCAATTTAAATACAATCTAGAGAACGTGAAATTGAATGAAATAAATTAACGGTTTCTTCGTGAAAGTTGTAAGTTGTTACAGCAGCCATAAAACGCATCGACTTTGATACGATATACTAGTATATTATAAAAGTCCGTTCGTTTGCTAGAAAAGAAAACCTGATGTAAAATTACGTCACAGATTATGTCACGTCGGAAAATCAGAGGCCCGTTTCACTAGACTTCGTACGACTAAAATGTTCGTAAATGCAACATTATGATAGCCTGTAAATTTCACATTAACATTGCATATGCAGCAAATGGTCAATAAATGTAAATCCATCAATTGAAATTTCCAGACTATCCTAAATTCGTACTTACGAACATTTTAGTCGTACGAAGTTTAGTGAAACGCGTCCCAGGTTCGGAACACTGATCGTGTTATCAGTCAGCTTGAGTCGCGTCTATTGTCCTGTGGAAACGTCAGTAAATCATGGTTAGCAGGTGCCATACAACCGGTATGCCAAGCAATTCGGCCACAATAGGTTTAACCACACGTAATAATCAGATATTCAAGTAGTACGGTAAACAATATGATCCAGTAGCCTATATCACCAAAATTGCGATGTATCCTTATCTTGCTAAGTACACTTTGAGGGAGAAATTTTCAATTTAAGGATACATTATTAATTGTTATTATACTGAATTTATTACATTATCACAGCCAGTTTGGCTGTGATAATGTAATAACATCAGTATAATAATTCGGCATACTTTTAATCATGAAACATATGCAGTCGTTAGTTCTATATGAAATAATGCATTTCGGGAAAAATAAATGATTACTCCCTCAATGTATACTTAGCTAGATAAGTATGCTTTGCAATTTGGTTGAAATTGGCTACATATGTGTTATGCCATAGACTATGTTTGCTTGCGGAATCTGGTCAGTTGATCTATTAATCTCATGCGAGGTTAGGAAACGGAATTCCGAGGCTGGTCGAGGAATTCCTACCGTTTCCGAGCTGATCCTGATAAAGTGAATATGAAGATACATAAAATATTATGGGTTCACCAGGCTAGCGTATCTTAATTTCATATTAAGCTTAGCAGGATTTCACCAGCATAATTGAAAAGGGGTTTATTTTTTGACATATTTGTCATGTGACGTAATTTCAATCCCAGCCGCTGACTTTTTGGGCCACAACCAGTGTGGTCACAGGAGATTGAATGTATATTTCTTAACAATAACTAAACCTATATATTAATCAGTGAACCTCCAAAGCAGGATGGTGCAGCTTATGCTAAAAATAGATCCCACAATTATGCATACTAAACATGAAAGTAGCTGAGAATAGCTAAATATGTGGGAAATAGTCAGGTTGTATGAGAGAAGTTAATGATGGTGGTTCACCTAGTAGACCATAATTAATGTTCGAATGTATTGTGTGTTACGTCATTACTCACACCTTGTATTCCAACTACATATGTAGTTAATTCTGCCTGTGACTGGAGAAATGGGACTTATGGGTTTCGACCAGTGTAGATCCAGATCAGCCTGTGCATCCGCACAGGCTGATCAGCATCTGCACTGTTCGCCATTACATCCATGAAACAACCGTTACATCTCTAACAAGCAATATATATCCATCGTGCTATTTGATCAGGAGCTACACTGGTCACAACACCCATGATATTTCTCCAGTCTCAAGTCACAAATAACCCCTGTCTGAATGTGTGTCTGGCACGGTGGAACCCAATAGCAGGAACGGGCAAATGATTGACGAGTTACGTTGTGATGAGGACCATTGTATTGCCAAAAACACGGATAGACGTCATTAATTGGTACAGCCGGCATTTGTTCCTGGTTCCACAAACGAATGATTGCCTATCATTTACACATCGATAGTTTTCACATCGTTTTCGTGTTGTTTTAAATTAGAAAACTATGTTTCTGTTGCTTTAAATTTGTCACGTTTAAACTAACGACCACTAATTTAATCTAATTTAAGAAAACGAAAATGATGTAAAAATGGTGAGTAAACGACATGATATGCGTTGAAAATGAGTTATCTTATATTTAAGGGCAGGAATTGGCTCGCAGAACTTCCAAACCCGGACATATGAGCCCGGAAAATGTGTCAAGCCAATGACCGTTGGTCCGTTTTTCTTTCCGAATTTAATATTGGTTGCAATGCAGTCGAAATGTGTGCTTCAAATGAAGGTGGTTATGAGAGGTTAATTTAACCTAGCTAGTTCATTCTCCTACCGCACTGTGCCAGTATGTCAGACCGTGTTAAGGGCCGAGTATGAGTGCATAAAAACATATGATATATGGAGACTCAGCCGTAACCAACAGTGTAGTCTGTGTAATGGTACTATTTGAGGGTTGGTCAAGGCAATGCAAATCAATAAGTGAAATATCCATTTTATTGAAATATTTATAATTCATATATCAAGGTGTATGATCACGTGCTACATGTACTAACAACAACAACACGTACTGAAACTTCCAGAATCCATCTGATTCAAAGTACGTATTCTTTTATATTGTCCTTATTACGTAACGGATTTTGATGCAATATGGCGCATCAAACGCGTCTTGTTAAGCTGCATTTTGTGGTCTTTGTATTTTCGCCCACACTTCTGTCGTTTTTGCGAAGAATCGATTTCCGTGTCTACCGACAATGAAATCGATTCTTCGCAAAAACGACATAAGTCTGTGCCGAACTCCATGGACCACCAAATGCAGCTCGTGAAGACGCGTTTGCTGCGCCATATTTCACCAAAAGCCGTTGCATATTAAAGAAAATATCAAATAATACTTACTTTGGAGTGGGCGACGTTGTTGTTGTTGTAACCACGTGATCATGCACCTCGTTGTATATGCAAAAGAAAAACGGTCAGTCTTAGATGTAAGTATCATTATGAAAATGAAGTATGCATTTCCCATACTGTTGACTTGAACATGAATTTTCGGTTTTGTTTTTCGTGTCGGCTAGATCTCGTTTGACAATATTATATCAGCCGATTTGCACATTTCTGAATATTTTCTAATTTCTGATCAAATGTTTATGTTGGTACTACAGTCGAACTCACCGAGCGGCTACCTCTCTACAACAACACCCTCTCTATAACAGCCACTATTTTATGTCCTAAATGGATGATTTCCTCTGTATCTAACCATTAGACTGCTGAACACGAAACTTGTCGTCTGATGTTGCTTTGCCTTCTTTCTCAATAAAAACATGTTCTGACAGCATTTTGCCAAAGTAAAATGTTGCCAAAGCATGTTTTTGATGAGAATTATCGAAGAAAATAAATAAACAGCGGACGACACAATTTAAGTCAGCATTAACCTCCCTACAACATCCACCTCTCTACAACAGCCAGCTTTGCGTCTTCCCATGGGTGGCTGTTTTAGAGAGGTTGCACTGTACTCAGTTGAACCGTCTCGACGAGACGGTTCAACTGATTGGTAACAATAATCACTTTGGTTGGGGTGGGGTGTGAGAGAGGGCACTTCATACGCCCCTGTTTTGCATTCGTTTTTGTTTGTTTCGTTTGGAAACCTTCAACAAACCTACGCCGGTATCATCGTGTGAAGTTGCGCACCTGGGGTTTTAGATGCGGATTCATCCTGTATTCACGGAGTTATGGCCCTTGACAATGTAACACATAAAGCAACGCTGACCAAAATACCATAAGCCCAAATGCTCGAGTTACAGCCACATATATGTGGCTGTAACTCGAGCATTTGGGCTTATGGTATTTTGGTTAGCGTGTTACATGTAGCGCATTTATGTAGTACGATAAGGATCAAACAGTCAGAAAAAACATGGGTCTATTATGTTTGTCACGGGTTGCTGTTCGTCTGTCCGTCCGTCCATACGGGCACGTTTAGGATCATATGCGTAATATAAGACAACACAAATCAAATGCAACTTATTCCGCAACAGCATACTAATATGGGGTCTTCTGTGGTCACTCCTTTGTTTGAAAACAATTAATGGACCACTTACGGGGTGTCATATATACAGTGTATATATATCCGTCCGTTCGTCCATCGTCCTTATGTCCGTCCGTTCGTACGGGCGGATGAATGGGTAGTTATGTGGCTAAAAGGGCAATGGTAATTGTACATTCCTTATATCGTTCTGTTGTGTGGCTATTTTTTATGAAAACAAATGAATGGCCACTTATCTATCCATTCATGAGCACGTCCGTCCGTCCGTCCGTCCGTCCTTACATTTCATGTGTAAGTAAGAAGTAAAACTTTAAACCGTAATAGTTGGTGACTTGAGATATGGAATGTGGCGTCCTAATGGAGTGCATAAGGATTTTTTATTCGACCTCAGGTCTTGGATTCTCACCCCTTTCGGGCTTCAGTATTTGTGAAAAGGTGGTGATATTGCGATCGGCTTCCCTACTGTTGTATTTTTAAATATGATTTATTTAGAAAATCCTTTAATATTGCGCTTGAAACCAAGCAGTTTGATTGGCTGAGCCTGAGCTGTATTACAGCTCAGGCTCAATCAATCAAACTGCTTGATTGCGAGTTGAGATTGCCAATAGATGTTCAGAAACGTCGATATTTGGGCAAGTTTACCACAGGTGGCTGGGTAATGCACTTAAAATATCTGTGCGTTTCAATTGTAAAGTTCATTAAAAGAGCGTGTCATTCCGCATCGCTGAGATCAAATATCGAGTAATATCCGACAAAAGATTCATATTATCCAGAAAAAAAGGCTTCAGGTACATTCTTAATTTTCAAGAATGACATGCAATTTAAAACTTCAATACTTATTAATTGATTTTCTAAATTTAAATGATTTAAATCTACTTCGAGTTATGCAGTTGCCAATTCAATTTCATCGACATTTAAAGTGCTATGATGTAAGCATGATTATTAATCTATGGAGAAATGTGGCTTACGGATTGTCGGACCAGTGTCTTCCCAGATCATCCCGCGCATCCGCGTGGTCTGATCAGGGTCTGCACTGTTCGCCATTCAATCAGTGAATCAACCATCTACCAAACAGTATAGATACTCACCAGGGGGCATTTTCACTTAACTTCGTACGACTAAAATGTTCGTAAGTGCAAAATTATGATAGACTGAAAATTTCACATTAACAATGTTTTCTTGTAAATAATTAATGGATTTACATTTATTGAGCATAGGCTGCATATGCAGCCTATGCTCAATAAATGTAAATCCATCAATTGAATCAATCCATCAAATGTACAGACTATAGTAAATCTGCGCTTACGAACATTTTAGTCGTACGAAGTTTAGTGAAACGGCCCCCAGACTGTACGTACGAATGTGATAGCAGAGCAGGGGCCCGTTTCACTAAACTTCGTACGACTAAAATCTTTGTAAGTGCAAATTTAGGATCGTCTGTAAATTCCAATTGATGGATTTACATTTATTGAGCATATGCTGCATAGCAAAGAAACTGGTGCTGCACTCCGCGCCGGCGTAAAATTAATCACGTCGAAAAATGCACCGGTTTCCTGGCTAGATGCCATTCATCGCTACATAGAGCTAAGAAATAAACGAATTTTTCGTCTAGTAGCGCCGATTATTAGACGAAAATGTGATTACATTATGTAGTATCTTCTGCATGTAGCTGAATGAGAATTAGTCGGGAGTCAAACGCTTATTTCGACGTATAACATTATACATTGGCCAGTGAATACGAGGACAGAATGGGTGTCCATGCCGTACGGATACTTTTTTATCCCGTCAACACAGTGAGTATGTGCCGTGAAACACGGTCCCGTGAAACATTTTTGATATCCAGTCAATACATTCTTTGCATTTTACAGCCATTTGTAGGTGTTGACGGGATAAATAGAATAGCAGGTTAGTGCCGTGAATGGGAAAAAATATCTGGCGCGGCACGGAAACGGGATGTGCTCGGCAAAGCCTCGCCCATCCCGTTTCCTGAGCCTTGCCATATATTTTTTCCCATTCACGGCGCTAACCTACTATTCTCTATCCATTTTCCTTATTTCTGAACCAAAATATATGTTGTGACCACTCGGAGAGACGGTTCAAATGGTGGTCACAACATATACTTCTGATGAGAAATAAAGAAATTGTTGAGCCTTGCCGGATATTTTTCCCCATTCACGGCACAAACCTACTATTCTCCATAGTTCACATACATCCGGTATTACGGAATTTTAATGTGTCACGGCGGATTGTGGATTGAGTAACTTCAGCATTTTTTTGTCGTGATAATCTTTCACACTTTTTGCGTGTTAATTGTGTGTTGTGTATTTTCATCTTAGAATCCATTATCGCAATATGGAGATAAAACGCGACGGCAGCCTATCCTTTGTCGCATGCGGAATCTGTGGCTGTGAATGGAGAAATGGTGCTAATGGTATTTGTGACCTGTGTAGCTCCTGATCACACGCATGTAGCCTGATAACAATCTATGTTCCTTGTTAGAAGCACGGCAGGTGTTTCAATGATGGAATGGCGAACAGTGCAAATCCTGATCAGACTTTGCGGATGCACAGGCTGATCTGGATGTAAACTTGTCGCAAAGCCCATAAGTTCCATTTCTCCAGTCACAGCCACATTTAAGTCGACAGTGATAAGTGTGAAGAACATACGTTGGCATCTAAACTAACGCTACTGTATACATGTACAATGTACTTACATTTTTCACATTTTCAAAATTGATTTCTGCGAATATTGTTTTTCTATCAGACATACATGTACAAGTTTAATCAATACGGATTGACATGATTTAACGTAAAGGGGTGTCGCATTAATAGGCAAACATTAAATTACGGATTGATGATATGCTTTAACTTAAATGTATGTCGGCTGGACAAAAAGGAATGTACGGGTCCATGCACAAAGAGAACAATGCCGGCCCTTTACAGTCGCTCTAGCGAAGGAAATATTTACACCACCGTCTGCGCTAATCTTGCCAATAGTTTTCAATTGTTTTCTCTCAAAATGATTGAATATCGTGCTTAAAAATAACAACAGCTTGATTGGCTGAGCCTGAGCTGTGTTACCGCTCAGGTTCAGCCAATCAAACTGATTGAATGCGAGTTGCGAATGGATGTCCAGAAACGTTGGCATCCAGGAAAGTTTAACGCAGGCGGTAGTGTAGCAACTACATGTAGAAATAGTAAATTATTGTTTTCCCAATCATGAAACTGTCCGTAAGTTTTTCCCAGCACAACTTCGTACACAATATTACCCGTGGAACTACTTAACGCCATATAAACCGCTGAGAACAATTAAAAAAAGAAGGACATCGTTATTACGCTAATACCCTCGCCAGATAAAAAAAAAAAACAATGACAATGTTTTAACATTTTTGCCTCAGTGACTTTGACCTTGGGTCGTCCGATGTGGGTCGAATGTACAACAAAGCGCCATCACTAGACACACATTGTGGCCAACTATTATCAAATTCGGTGAAGCGGTACATAGGTTATTGAAGAAAAACAAGGGGTTACTAAAGGGGTTACTAACGTATGTACGTAGATGGACTAACGCTCTTGGCTAAGCGAGGGAATACCAGCAATGAGCCAGAACAAAACCAATTAAAATAATTGCACACGAATCACTTGCGTAGAGAAGGGAGAAAACCATATCAGAAAACAACATTGTGCTTCCAGGGACGGATCTTCATCCAGACGTTAACGGTGGAGTAACCCCGACAGAAAACCTAGGGAGTTGAAGGCAGTGATACTGGGGGCCGTTTCATTAAACTTCGTACCACTAAAATGTTCGTAAGTGCATACTAGTATCAATGTTTTCTTGTAAACAGTTATTGGATTTACATTTATTGAGCATAGGCTGCATATGCAGCCTATGCTCAATACATGTCAATCAATCAATTGAATATTCCAGACGATCCTAAATGTGCACTTTTAACGAACGAACATTTTAGTTGTACGAAGTTTAGTGAAACGGGCCCCAGGAGTCTGGGCCATAGGTGATCTCTAAAAAACACAGTATATATGTGCATACGGATGAACGACACATAGAATAAGACTCTCTTGGAGAACTAGAAATGGTGCAGGAAAATTGTGAAAAACGACATACAATCGTCTGTTTGGGGACACGAATTAAATCCCTCAACACAAGAATTACATGCGTTTTGTCGTGTGTTTCCCCGCGTTCAACTAAAGCTTGTTGTGTCTTTGTTATTGGCCTGTAATGGCGCTTGAAGTGGCATTCGCCATTAATGAGTTTTTCGTCTTCGGATCTTGTTGAACCCTCAGACTAAATTGAGTGCTTGCGACATGAGAAGAACATGCAAGATGCGGTTGCGGCCAGTGTAGACGAATACATTAACGCCTGTGCTAATCTTGCCAATAAATTGTCAATTGTTTTCTTTCAAAATGCTTGAATATTGCGCTTGAAATCAAGAATATTGATTGGCTGAGCCGGAGCTGTGCTACAGCTAAGGCTCAGCCAATCAAATTGCTTGATTTCGAGTTGAGATTGCCAATAGATGTTCAGAAACGTTGATATTTTAGCAAGATTAATGCAGGAGGTTGTGTGTCAACCGATTGATCATCGAAGCCTTTTGACTGTTGGCGATTGGGTGAAATAAACAGAGGATATTACAGGAGTGATGATTTAATACGATATTTATTAAAATAAGTAGCGAGGCTATGCCGAGTATCTTATGAAATCAGTCAACAAGTTTAAAAAATAGCTTAGTACATGTACATCAACACGAATGATTCTATTTTTTTCATAAGCAAAGAAGCATTAATTGACAGTCCCAATTCAATACACCAGTGCTATATAGTGTTAATACACTGTGTTAATGGGATGGCGAAACAGTTTTGATTTCCCACCGAATGTACACTGCATGTACATGATGTAGGCCTACACTGTATGTGCAAAATATCAATATTGAATTTCCAGAAGAGATTTGTGGTTTTGCTTGGAATTCTTTGACGAAGATAGGTCCGTCCACGCGCCCCGTTGCAAATTTACGTTAATTGTGCCACATACACTGTTTACAGGATGAGTAATAAAACAGTTATTTTATTGTCATTTCTGGAAACAGCCAAAACATATTGCCCCTCGGTATTGTGGACGACCCGATGCGCTATTGCCCTCGGCCTTCGGCCTCTGGGCAATAGTGCCTCGGGTCATCCACAGCATCTCGGGGCAACAGTTTTGACTGTTCCCCAAATGACCATGCAATAACTGTATAATGTACAATGAGTTTGATAAAAAAAAATAATCCACAGATTAAAGAGCCAATAATGAAATCGTACCGTACAGGTAAATGTGTGGACAAGAAGTGTACACCTCTTACAACGTGCATACAGTGGGGTCAGCGTGTAAGTGCACACACGAACGAACACGACAGGTTGGTTCCAACCTGTCGTGTTCGTTCGTGTGTGCACTTACACGCTGACCCCACTGTATGCTAATTTAAATGTATGAAATCACGATTACATTAATTTCACAAAACATAGTACTTTGGTGAAAAATATAATTTCCTGTACAATTAAAAACAGTGGAATAAAGGCAATTTCCTGAGGAAAACATCATGATACCATCTGCGATGTTGTCGCTAATTAGACAGAGATTAGCCAAACATAGTTTTTAGATAGCATCAATGCTGGCATCCATTCTGACACAACACGCAATACCAAATACGGATCTATACAGATTTTGAGCAATGTAAAAATCTTGAAACTATTGTCCATTTGATATGGGATTTATGAAACGAGTCACGCACAATGTATAAACCGGGCTTCTGTTTATCACATGACACCACCTTCCAAAGAGTCGAAAACCTGGAGATTTTCTACAATACGTTTCAGTGAACAGCTGACATTGACTGTTCGCGAAGCTAGTTAAAAATCTCCACAGTGAAAAATAATTTCAATACTACAGTGAAACCTCTCTAAACCGAACGCACTGGGAGGCCCTCAGGGTGTCCGGCTTAGAGAGGTTTCACTATAAATCAGGCATTTGATACTTCTGAGCCAAGGTTGTGTGCTATGCGATCACGAACATACATTATCAACATGAGATAAATGACCAAGAAACTCATCAAAAATAATATCACATATGTTTTCTTGGTGTCGGGTTTAGAGAGGTTCCACTGTACCTGGTAGAATAATTCAATCGCTCCTGGGGCCAGTTTTACTAAACTTCGTATGACTAAAATATTCGTAAGTGTAAAATTATGATGTAAATTTCACATTAACACTGTTTTTTTTTGTAAACAATTATTGGATGTACATTTATTGAGCATAGGCTACATATGCAGCCTATGCTCAATACATGTAAATCCATCTATTGAAATTTCCAGACCATCCTACATTTGCACTTACGAACATTTTAGTCATAGGAAGTTTAGTGAAACGGGCCCCAGATCGGAGTCCACGAAACGAAAATGCTCACATGTACAACTATGGCTCAGAATGATCAAATGCCTGATCTACAGTTAAACCTCTCTAATCTGGACACCCTGGGGACATCACAGAGTGTCCGGTTTAGAGAGGTTTCACTGTACATTTGTGTTCAGACATACGATACAAATCTACAATGGCGTGTAGCCATTTTATTTTTGCGAATCGGCTTGATCGCTTTCTGTGCATATCTGGGAATAAGACAAAGAGGCTTTTACAAATTACGAGTGCCCGCTATACAGATATAATCATTAAGTAATATTTATTTTACTGATAGTGACTCGCGGTGGTACCAGGCTAGTTTCATATGCAAATGAGGCATGACATGATTTCAGTATTTATACCAATTAAATGCATCACCTGGAAAAAAATATTTTCGACAGATTATTGCACAACAAAAAAGAAAAGAATAAATAGCAATGTCCATTAACATTTTAAGGAATACGGTTATCGCCCCTGATATCAGTGCGGAAATTTACGTGCTATAAAATGCATAATAATGCCAATCAATACGTGGGGTAATGATGAATGAATGTTTAATTTGCCAGAAAATGTCCCAGACGATGTCTCTGATATAAAGAACAGTTTGTGCCTACATGTGGGCATGTACCTTTAATAATATCGCGTGCGTTCCTACGTGATGATCTGTATCAAATGACACATCAAGTAACTGGAATTGAAACGCAATTGTTTCAACATAATTACATAATACAGCAAATGTGAATTAATGTTCGACTATTTGACAACAATATTCCCGGTGTCGAGATTGAATATTGACCTACATCACATAACTGGGGAAGAAAATTGAAAATTGTAAAATGCGGCTGTGACTTGGGTATTGTGGCTTGGGTTTTGCGACCAGTGTAGATCCAGATCAGCCTGTGCATCCGCACAGTCTGATCAGGATCTGCACTGTTCGCCAATGCATCAATGAAACACCCGTGATGCTGTTAACAAGCAATACAGCTCGTTACCAGACCCAGGCTGTAGTAGTGTGTTATTCGATCAGGTGCTATACTGGTCACATATCCCATAAGCCCCATTTCTCCAGCCACAGCCACAAATATGCCAGGATGAAATAATATACAATCACAGAAAGCACGCAGGCAATATTGGCTATATGCCCAGTCACATCAAAGACGAATACACAAATGTGGTTCTAATAAATATGTACAAGCACAGAAACAAGGTGCACGATCACGTGGTTACAACAACAACAACAATGGCTGAAAGTGTTGAAAGCGCATCCACTCCAAAGTAAGTATTACATGATATTTTCCTTAATAGGCAACGGATTTTGGTGAAATATTGCGCAGCAAACGCGTCTTCATGAGCTGCATTTGATGGTCCCGGGAGTTCGGCACATACTTATGTCGTTTTTGCGAAGAATCGATTTCCGTGTCAGTAGACACGGAACTCGATTCTTCGGAAACATGACAGAAGTTTGGGCCAAAGTATCGAGACCATAAAATGCAGCTTAACAAGACGCGTTTGATGCGCCATATTTCATTAAAATCCGTTACATAATAAGGACAAAATTTAAGAATACGTACTTTAAATCGGAGGGCTTCTCGAAGTTTCAGTACTTGTTGTTGTTGTTTTAACCAGGTGATCATACACCTTGCTAAAGGTGTGATGTTACCACAGGTGCCAGCAAAAAATCAGCCGATGATGTAGTTTCTAATATAAAATATAACACTTACATGTATACTAGAGACGATACCTGACACGTGAGAGTGCGTTCAGCGGCGCTGGCGGGCGCTCGACCATGGCGGAGCCTGGCACACCCTCAATGCCATCTAAATGATTTTACGCGCCAACATGTACGACATCATTCTTGGTTCGCAAGGTGGCTATGGATATTTCGTCGCTTCGTTCATTCGCAGAGCTGAAACTCAAATTAACAGCCTTTTACTGAATCAGCAAAACGCATATTTTTCAATAATCTGAATAAATACAGGGGGGATGATACAATTTATAATCGAACACAACTAGTAAAGTCGAGGTGTGATTATAAGCAGTGACATCGTAAAAACAGATATGAACAAGCAAAATCCCAAACAAATAAGTTATTACAAGCTCTACGAAAAAATGCCAAACAGTATTGGCAAATGTTGAAAGAAACTGCAGGCTCACCCAAATCAAACACAATTTCTGCTGATTTTTTTGTACAATATTTCAAAGCCATAAATAATCCAACAGACCATATTTTCCAGCCAGATGAAGATATTATTCATTTCAATGAGGTATATTTTGAGTCGGAAATAAAAATAATGTTCGCTGAATTGAATATGGAAATTTCTAAGGAAGAACTTTTACAATCAATTTCCCAGTTATCAAATGGACGGAGTGGGGGACCAGATATGTATTTAAACGAATTTCTAATTCATGGAAAAATACTAATTTCACCATTTCTGCACAAACTGTTTAATAGGTATCACTGTGCTAAATATAGTACACATCGGCCAGGGGGTATGCTTTTGTAGTCCGGTATAAAAAAATAGTGCAGACGTTTTGAGGCCACATACCCAGTTTGCTTGTAAATCCTGATCCATTACAGCCCAATTTTACTTGAGAAACATGTTGGGGTGTTTTTAACACCAGTTTCCAGCATATTTCTAGCATTTAAAAGAAATTACTGAGCCTGCTTGTCACGTGATGTGAACACTACGTCACATGACACTTTGATGATAAACAATATGGCGGACAGGACAATGTTGAAATTTTCTTTCTTAGGAGTAAGTGAACATATTGTTTAATTAGTGAAAATCCGGTGCAGACAGGTTGCAAGTTATGAACAGGTAGGTTCCACAGCATCCATACGAATAGTGAAAGTGTGAGAGAATGGCCATATTTGGAGGAATCGGTTAAGTTGTATAGTAAAACTAATTGGTGGTTGCTAGCCTAATACAACGTTCAGAAATGGTTATTTCCCTGAGGTCTGTAGCCTATTTCATCAACAGCGCAAAGTATACTTTACTAGCAAAGTATACTTTGAGGGAGTAATCATTTATTTTTCCTGAAATGCATTATTTCATATAGAACTAACAAATGCATATATTTCATGATTAAAAGTATACATAATTATTATATTGAATTTATTATATTATCACAGCCAAATTGGCTGTGATAATGTAATAAATTCAGTATAATAAAAATTAATAAATTTATCATAAAATTGAAAATTTCTCCCTCAAAGTATACTTTGCTACTAAAGTATACTTTGCAATGTTGATGAAATAGGCTACAGGTCTGAAGGTTATATAGTGCCACTTCATAAAAAAGGTAACGTAAATGATGTAGGTAACTATAGGGGAATTACATTACTTAGTACTATTGGAAAATTATTTTCAAGAATATTAAACAATAGGCTCACACTGTGGGCCGAGAAATATGTTGTATATGTTGAATCACAAGCTGGCTTTAGAATACATATGTCAACTGTTGATCATATATTTATATGGAATGATTACCCATAATTACTTAACCAAGGGAAACAACTACACTGCGCTTTTGTTGATTTTACGAAGGCATTCGACTATATTGCGAGAGAAAACATCTGGTATAAATTAATACGCATAGGAGTGAGGGGCAACATGTTAAGTGTAATAAAATCTATGTATGATAACATACAATCAAAAGTAAAATTTAATAATCAATTAAGCGAAGAATTTACCTGTATGTTAGGGGTGCGTCAAGGGGAATGCGTATCACCATTTATATCTGCACTGTATATAAATGATTTAGAAGATTAGTTCTATTTAAACGGAATAGATGGGATAGACATTGACATGATACATATTTTGTTGTTATTATATGCTGATGACATTGCAATTTTAGCAACGTCAGCAGGACATTTACAAAAAGGGCTAGACACATTATACAAGTATTGCCAAAAGTGGAAAGTTACAGTAAATACTAAGAAAACTAAAATTATGATTTTTAGAAAAGGCGGCCGACTTACAGCACATTTAAATTCTATTATAACGATTACGAAATAGAAATAGTAACAAAAGTTTCATACTTAGGAGTGGTTTTCACGCCAGTTGGCTCCTTTGCAGAGGCCAATAATACCTTATCGGTACAGGCACAAAAGGCAATTTTCAAATTATATACATACTTGAAACAATTTACTCACTTATCCCCTAAGCATATGCTGGAATTATTTGATAAACTTGTCCTCCCTATCCTGAATTATGCCGATGTAGTATGGTGGTTTCACAGTTCATGCAAATTGAAAGAGTGCATTTACAATTTTGTAAACGCGTGCTAGGTGTCAACCTATCAACACAAAACGATTTTGTTTATGGTGAACTAGGCAGAACATCGCTTAGAACAGGTCGTTTGTAATATAATTAAATATTGGTTCAAAGTAATCGGATCAAGTGACCGGAAATATATTAAATGTATATATCACATGATGCTTAATGATATTGAACGGTCACCAACTGTGAACAATCGCTACATCGTCTATAGAAGAATCCCTAACATGTTAACATTAGTAACATTGTTTCATTCACGACAGATAGAGCGTCTTATATAAGAAACCTTGGGAATTTCGTTTTCAGAGCGTTCAAGAAACGTAACGAAATTATATCTCAGCTAAACAGATATATGTAGTGATTTATTCTTGAAATAACTGGAAATCAATTGTGTATAATTATTGATAGATATATTTATATAAAATGCACAGTATATTCTCAGTACAGGCTGTGCGAATGTGCAGGCTGATCTGGGACTACGCTGATCGCCAAGTCGACATGTCCATTTATGTCATTTCCTACCATACAAGCATATACCGCTTGTTTACAGTATGACATGCATTATATGTGAATGTACATGACTGTATTATTCATGTGACTAGTTGTTTTACGCTATTGTGAGGCTGATTTAAAGCGCATTTGCCAAAAAACAAAAATTCTCCCGAAATTTAAAAATTATTTAACTACTAGTAAGCTTTGTATGGTTTGCTTCGTTAAATTATCATATACTCGTGTGGAACGTAGATACAATGTACATGTATTACATGTGCAATATTATTTTAAAACGACAATTGGAATACAATGTATGATAAAAGTATTACTGTTTCAGGGAAAGAACGTTCATGCGATGACGCTACCACTGATGCATTGTTGTATGTGTGTGTATGTACACACATGTATATGTGTCTATATGTACGTATATAGACATGTAATACAATACCACATTTAGAAAGAATATATACATGTATATGGGTGTGTATATGTGCGTATATGTGTGTACATGTATGTGCATGTATGCATGTGTGTGTACATATGGGCCGCGCCATACGAAAACCGGGCTTAATGACAACGTCATGAAAAGCGGTAAACGACGTCGGAAAAAAGACGTTTCGAATTGTCTAGCGTCGCCGTAAAAGTTCACAGTTTGCCCTCCCATTTACGTTTACTGGTGTCAGTTAACATTAAGTGTGCACATCAATGACTTAGAAATGCTTCAGGCGCTGTACATTGTCGCCTAACTGTCGTTCTTTGACATTTTCACTCTTTTTCGTCGGTTGTCCTTATGAATTCAAAATGGTGAACGCATAATTTAACTGGCTACATATCAGCGAAGTCTTCGCTTACACTGCACTTTGATTCCTAAATAATCTTAAATATGAACAACCTATTGTATGCCAACGATATTGCCATCTATTATCTTGGTACATTGAGACTTTTGAACAATTCTATCCAGTACTTAGCGAATGATATGCCATTTAATGCCACTCATTTTATCATAAATGGAGGTAGACACGCAGCTATATGACATAAATATCCGGGGTTTGTATTGAATTTAAAATAAATGCATCAACATATTAATTGGAAATGTGATGGTCATAAACTTGCTTTTGTAGTTGAAAGTGATTTTTTAGTATCAAATCATCAGTTTATCACGTGACTGCATAATAATGTATATCACGCGATGGTAATGCGATCCTCAAGAAATACACACTGCGACAATTATAAGGTATCACGCTACCAAATCTGCCCGGTATCGTGTTTTGTCACAAAGTTAATATTATAAGCGGCCTACTGCCTACTTTAAAATATGTCGTCGCATACGAAATGTTAAATGATGTCGCTATTATTCCCAAAAAATATTTCAGACAGCAGCAAACAACAGGGAAACGCCTCACTCAGCCTTATTTGAAAAGTATTCATACGAAATTACGTTATTTGGGCCGCAATCCAAAACATGACGTTACATTAGCAACTGCAACACGAGCCATAAACATTATTTTCATACTTTGTCTTGGCCTAATGGGAGACACTTGGACAGGCTCCGAGATAACCAAATTTGGTTGACATGCGATAAAAGATGACAAATCTATAGGACTTGTCCGGATCAACACCCCTTGTATACGCCGTTGATAAAAACGTCGTAATTTCGACGTCATTGATCTAAAACGTCATATAACTTTTTACCACGCGTCATAAAACTACTTCTAAAATGAAATATAATTGGGATACATTGATAATTTTTGCGGCATATGGCTTTTAAAAGATGTATAATTCAGAATACGCGAAAAAGTAAAAACTGAAAATGTTGTCATTAAGCCCGGTTTTGCACGGCGCGGCTCATATGTATGTCTATGTGTATGTATAATATAAAAGTTGTGTATTCCAGGGCGGATTCACGTAGGGGAAAACCCGGCGCGCGCCCCTTAACATTTTGCGAGTAAAGATGTTTGCTCTAAAATGCGTTATAACGCAGCAAAATGGGGTATAGATATCAACACTATTCAGGAGGGCATACCGCTGGACCCACCTAGCAGTCTCCCGAGCTCCGCTTGGTCGACGAACAAACGGTGCTAGTTCGAAAATATAGTAAACTGTTTCAATTATGAAGTCCCCCACTAACCTGAAATCCTGGATCCGCTCCTGGTATTTTTTGCTTTATATTATTTACACGCCTCCGACTAGAACGTCCCTTTGATAAAAAAAAGAGAAATAAAGCACGCAGACATCCAGTGTTTAGTAGTAAGTAAATTAACAACGATCTAAAGTAGGACTTCTTAAATTTGTAAATGTTGGAGACCTGTGCATTTGCGCAGCCTGATCAGGGTCTGCACTGATTGCAAAAATACTAGTAAAATATATGCCATACATTCATATAACCATATTTACAAGTGGTCAATTAAAATAATATTTAACAGTCATCAAACGGCAATCGTACGGCTGATGTAATGTGATATTTTTGAAAGTCGCCAAAAATTACGTGACATTAGAAGGTACATGCAAGTGGTTGCAGATACAGATACAAATCAGTAGGCTACGTCCCTGGGGTCCGTTTCACTAAACTTCGTAAGACTAAAATGTTCGTAAGTACAAACTTAAGATAGTCTGTAAATTCCACATTAACAACATTTTCCTTTAAACAATTATTGGATTTGCATTTATTGAGCAGCCTATGCTCAATAAATGTAAATCAATCAATTGAAATTTCCAGACGATCCTAGATTTGCACTTACGAACATTTTAGTCGTACGAAGTTTAGTGAAACGGGCCCCCGGTGGCTACAATTATGTTCGCACTAAATATGCCTGTGACACAATACCAACACACTAAATACTAAATAATAAAACATGTTTGGCCCAGTGTCAACATGATGCATGCGATATGCGAGGAGCCGCTTAATTATCACTACCATATTAAATCGTTTTCCATAGAACGACATCTGTAAACCAAGACCTTTTCATAAATATGATCATGCAATATGAAGATCTACGTAGACACACAATTAAGTCATGAATACATGAATAAAGTTTACCCGAGGTTGTCTACATATTTCGAAAAGAAAATCGGTTGTCACGTTCAAATGAAGGTTAGCGTTACTCATCAACATGCGTAATGCAGTGTAATCTATAAATAAATCCCAAAATCGGAACTGGGTTTGTACAGCGTGCACGGTTCCGTCTTAGACGGCCGAAAATACACGACCCCGCTCTAATCTGAACGGGACCGTATAGTATAATTAGTAAAGAGCGCACACATGCGCCCCGGGGTCGATCTTAAAGTTGTAAGTACATGTATAGCTGATGGTGGTCGCCAGACAGGATAAGTTTGTTTTCTATGAGTATTCAGGTTTCAACCCAAATTAAGAAACATGCAGACGCCTCCATCTACGCCGACTACAATTGTTCTCGCGTTTGTAATTGTTATATAAATATATAAATAAAGTTTAAAAGAAATATTAGCAGTCGTCCAAATAATATATTATAAAAATCATAAATGCAATATGCCCATTTGTATAAAAATAATCGACAAAATTACTACGTATTTCCTTGAAGGAAACCGAAGAAAAAAAAGACAACTATCTGAACCACTATGAAAACAACTGTACAATTCTGCCACGCATATCCAACATTAAAATATTTGTGAGCCGCAAAGCGTACTGCTATAAATAGGACAACTTATTGCAATGAAGCAACAATTCCAAGTGACAAAATCCGAAGTGACGTTGGTAAATTTCTGAGTAACTTTGCGACGTCATTTTCAGCCTTTCGTGACGTTGTCATTAAGGCTGGTTTTCACAGAGCGCGGCCCATATGTATGTATATTTCTCATTTATTGTTATATATAATACGAGCTATAACACTTAGTACACACTATGATCAGTAAGCGGAGATTGTACGATGTACGTGTGAGTGTATGATACAAGTACGGATATATATAGTTTACCCATGTACGCCATCTTGCATTGTACGTATATTATACCAGTCATGTTTGTATGCTCATGAGGCAATTGCCACGATGCAATAAACTAAAACATCAACATGTATGTTCGTTTTACGTGGCGTGGAAACGAAAATGCACAACCTTCAATTTCGTCCCATCGCTTCTTCGCAACGTTCGATTCAAATTCCTCTGCTGAATGTTCAGACTAACTACACAAGTAATACTGCTAAAGTTGGTATTGGCGGACTCGTAGTGGTAACGGCTGGAACATGGTTATCAATAAAAGGAAGAAACCGCAGTCGTATTGATGAAAACTAAGATTTACCTTAGACCTCATATATCATGGGCACCGCAATTGCTGCAGTGTAAACAATAGACCACGTGATCCCATACTCTGTCTCTACTAGAGACGAAGAGATGAAACGTTTCAAACGAGCCGCCATACTGTCTGTTTCACGAAACCTGCCCAAATGTTACGGCCATATAAACAATGCAAAAACAATATATTTTTCGATAATATTAAATTTTAGAAAAAAATAAGAATGAGCCTACTTTTTATTTCGTGAAATTTGGTCAAATATTGATTTCATTACGAAAAATTGATTTTTATCCCGTCAACACAGTGCGTATGTGCCGTGAAACACGGTGCCGTGAAACATTTTTGATATCCTGTCAATACGACCTACTCACTGCGTATGGATATGTGCGGTTGCTGGGATTATTTCTTTGCATTTTAAAGCCATTTGTAATTGTTGACGGGATAAATAGAATAGTAGGTTAGTGCCGTGAATGGAAACAAATATCTGGCGCGGCATGGAAACGGGATGTACTCGGCAGAGCCTCGCCCATCCCGTTTCCTGAGCCTTGCCAGATATTTTTTCCCATTCAAGGCACTAACCTACTATTCTCTATATCTATGGGAAGTTAACATGAGGGAAATGGAGGTGGAGGCGTTTGTGGAGGAGCAAATAAACGAAAAAAAAATGGAAGTTGACTCCGAAACCTGTCTAGATAATGTAGCTTGGAAATTATATCACTAAGAAAACAAAAGTTACATTTTGAAAATCGGTCGACTATTTCTGAAATTAGAAAGATTTCCCCATGTTAAAGCCCATTTTCGTAATAAATTCAATACTGGACCTAATTTCACAAAATTAAAAAGAAGGCTCATTATTAAATTTTGATAAAAATTTAACATTATCGACAAAAATATTGTGTTTGCATTGTTTATATAGCTGTAAGCTTTGGGCAGCTTTCATGAAACAGACAGTAGGTTCGGCCGCTGGTGGGTTCCGCCGAGCGATTTGGGCCGGGGAATCGATGTGTGGGTTGACTGTGGGTGACTGAAGCGGGTTGGGAGTAGAACGCTGTCAGAGAATGTCTTCAAATTCCAAAGGCTCACGACGCTTCCTTCGATATGCCATGATACATACTGACATTTCGGCTAATTCTGCGCATCGGCTAACGCGCAATTCACGTCAAATTTAGCCTAGGGTATGCCGTAATAAAATATGGGGATTGTGGAATAAACAAGCTGATTAGTTGCTACATTATGGCACATTTTTTATTTATCTTTTTCCGATAGTTTGGTTCAGAATTTTGTCGAAATGTGTACAATTCTTAGAGTACGGTATAAATCTTATTCACAGAATTAGCAAGCGTTTTGGAAAAGCTAATTTTAGAAGTATACACCTGGGTGCCATTTCACTAAGCTTCGTACGACTAAAATGTTCGTAAGTACACAATTATGATAGTCTGTAAATTGCACATTGACACTGTTTTCTTGTAAACAATTATTGAATTTACATTTATTGAGCATAGGCTGCATATGCAGCCTATGCTCAATAAATGTAAATCCATCAATTGAAATTTACAGACGATCCTAAATTTGCACTTACGAACATTTTAGTCTTACGAAGTTTAGTGAAACGGGCCCCTGTTGGTATAAATATATTTTATTAAATAGTAATTACATCATTTTTCGGTATACAAGCAGTGTAAAGAGGATTGGAACAAAATATTGTTATCTTATAGAGTTCCTCTATACACCTGTTGGAATGGTACATTTATATGCTCTCTGGGGTTGGATGTTCAAGATGGCCGTCGCCGGTCTCAAAATACTTATTTCCAAATCAACAGCTGTAATCAAATCAGAAATGGGTTTGACAATATTACGCACGGATTCCATGGAAATGACCATTATATCGTGTTCGAAAATAGAAAATGCCCAATATTGCCAAGTAATACGTATATCATTGCAGATAACGTCATCGTTTATTTCTTTAAATGTGGCTGTGACTGGATACATTGGGCTTATGGGTTTTGCGACCAGTGTATATCCAGATCAGCCTGTGCATCCGCACAGTCTGATCAGGATCTGCACTGTTCGCCATTCCATCAATGATGCACCCGTCATGCTGCTAACAAGCACTATATATTGATCGTTATCAGGCTACATGACATTTTAAAGCAATTGTTTGACAATTCAAGCACCAAGAGAGCGTAGAAATATGCAAATTAACAAATTATATATAAATAAACAATTAGTATTTCAATCCAGGGTTGGAACAGAACAAAAAACCTATCGACATATGTTTTAATGAAAGTGAAAGCAGAATCGCTGTTGACATTAAATTTTTTTAAAAATATAAATGAGGTCCGCGATAGCAATTTTCAGTGCATGATTGAGACGTTACGATTGAAATATTGAAATGCCCTGCTAACTAAAGACAGTTAAGCGACGCCAAACGTATTGCATTATGTCATACGACGATTTACAGGCAACTACCGCGTTAATGGGGGATCGTAGTCGGTTATCTCCCTTTGCATTTATTTATAGAAATCCGGTCCAAATTGTATATTTTATGGCATTAGTGTTTGTAAACATGGCGAATGTAGCTTGAATTGTTCTGAAAGGAGCCATTATAGTGTTTTCGAATAGTGTTGATCCAGATCATCCTACATCTATGCACAATCTGAACCGGGACTTATTTGCCAGATTCATATTTTCACACTTATTAATGTTATTGCAATCAGTGTAGACTCAGATCAGACTACACAGCATTCTGTTTCACGGAGCCTTTGTTCCGGCTTTCGTCCATCGTTCCGGATTTACAGGGTCCCTGTTGTAAGCTTCATAGAACAAAATGTCGACCACAACGGCTCCGTCGCCACTAGACACTACTTTTTTTACCGTTTTTGCTACAAAAATGAGGTCGAAAACATTTATTCCATTATTCTGTCTGCTTTTCCGGCAACCAGCATATTTAAATGAATTTAATTTTGATAAACACATAAAATACTAACGAAAATAATATATATGTGTATCAAATATCTTTGGTAAAAGATGTGAAAAACGCCTGTTTATGAAATTGGAGTGGCAGGCATGTGGTTCCCGGTGTTCCGCTCAGTTGTACTGGTTACCAGCCAAGCCGGTTGAAGAATTTGTCGATTCCAAAACACGAGGAAGAATTTATCGATTCCAAAACACGAGATGGATTTTCACAGATTTCCAGCAATTGACAGATATTTGAACGATATAAAACACAAAGGTAATACATTTACGTAATTACTGTTGCCAAGTAATTGTCTGAAGCGTTTACGGAACGTTTATTGCGGATAAAATAGTGCGATATGAATCTATATCCGACAAGAATAGAAGTCGACAATGTTGTTTACAGTCAATAAATTGGCCGTTTTAATAGCTGGTATTCCGATATGTCCCCACTTGTAATGGATCTTGTTTGGTGCTGGTGTCATATAATGGACCTTGAACATTCCCATCCAATAAATGGCGGAAGTAAATTCATAAAAAGAGGGAGAAATCAAAACTATATTGCAGAGGTCTGTCAAAAAGATAGTTGCGAACACAGGGCTACTAAAATAATTCCATTGTATTCAATCTGTATAGATAGAGTTATACTACATGAATTCAAGTGGGTGGGGGATATTCAACATTACCTGTGGTTCGCGTCCGTAGTTACCTTCGCAACTATCAAAAAGACACCACCACCCCACGGGTGACCCCTTGGCATTAGTTGTAGGAACGTAACTCTGCAAAACCTGGGGGCCGTTTCACTAAACTTCTTACGACTAAAATGTTCGTAAGCGCAAATTTAGAATCGTCTGCAAATTTGAATTGATGGATTTACATGTATTGAGTATAGGCTGCATAAATGTAAATCCAACAATTATTTACAAGAAAACAGTGTTAATGTGAAATTTACGGACTATCATAATTTTGCACTTACGAACATTTTAGTCGTAGGAAGTTTAGTGAAACGGGCCCGTGTACTGCAGTACCGTATGTAGCATATATGCTGTCAAATGTACGGGATGCTTTACTTGCCTGCAACTGCCCTTGTAGTTGTAGCTTAGATAATCTCAGTTATACGTATGTCTTTTACTTTTCATCTGTCTTTTATATTTTCTGTATTCGTTAGATCAAACGGATACAGAAAATAGATACTCTCAGCTCTACGGATGTCTTCTACTATTTCATTATTAGCCGATCTGTTTATAGATCGGCTAATATATTGGTTATCCATCGAATTCTGAAAAAGTTTGTAGCAACCCTTTTCTCCGCTATTCGGTAATCTACGAACGCGAATTTTTCTGTATCACTTCCAAATTGCATCAACCGATAAAGTTTGCATTTTTGGCAATTATCTCCGTTTAAAACTTTACTTATAGCCAAATAACACAATTTTGAATACGTAATGAGCTGAACGCTGGAAGAGATTTAACCCGGAAGTTATTGTTGTTGAAGTCCATAGTTGGCTCTAATGGCCATATACGCCAACATACGCCGATTATTGGGCTAATTTAATGCTTTTATTTATTAAACAGAACAAGTTTCAGCCACGTATAATCGCGTAAAATGTGTTTATTCGGCTAATTTATAATCGACCTCTGCTCAAAATCTCCTTACTAGCAACCCCAGCATTTTCGGGTTTATCCCAGCATTTCGGGTTTATCCCATTGGATCGCGTATGCGCGTCATTTGACGCTAGTTAATATTCACAAAATTGTCCACCAATCAAAACGAAGAATTGCCCTTCATAGCCAACTTTGATTTGTTTACGTATCATGCAGGGATGGCAGGGATGCATCCAGCACGCGCGATTGCGGCAATCCCCCTTAATTATTGTCAATGCCGCAAATTATTGATTGTCTTGCGCCCGACATCGCGCAAAAAATCACGGATGGGGCACATTAGGCCAATCTGGGCATGTGCCTGAATACGCAGGAGCTTGCGTCTATTTTTAGATGACACTGTAACCGCTAGATATATATAGCCCTGGTAGCTCCGCCCACTCGCATGCTGCCACAGAATTCGGACAAACACACAGTGACTACAACTTTCTGTATTGCGGAGTGTAATTTGTAGATAAATAGAGAATACAGTACAGGTGTTACGCTGGAATATTTCGCAACATAATGGTGACAACAAAACATTGCTGCTATGGCATTGCTGCTATTGGATGGATTTGGGAACGGGTTTCCAAAACCTGCATAAAATCGAGAAAAATGTCAACGCTTGGTACAGAACTGTGGTCGAAAATAGTTTACCATTGACAATGTTACCAGAGACACCTACATATGTTCGATGCACTTTACCCTGATTTGATCGGCTAATAACATCATGCTCTGCATGACTTTTCATCTGTCTTTTGTATTTTCTGTCTTAAATTCATTAGATGTAACGGATACAGAGCATATAAAAGACAGATGAAATAGTAAAATACATCCGTAGAGGTGAGATTATCTAAGCTACTACCCTTGAATTTACTTTGTAGCTATAGTTCACCCAGCCGAGATAATCTCAGCTAATTAGTAATAAGGTAACTTGAATATTCTGTGTAATGCAGGTAAGTTGCCCGCCGTTACAGACAGAACATTCTGGTTACTAATAAGGATGTATTATACTACTTCTGTTGTTTGTATTTTCTTCTGTATCCTATTACAAGTATTAGTATTAATCAATTGCATAGGTCACTTACATTATTCATTTCTCAATGAAAGTACGGTATGTGTTGTTACCACTCATTTGAACCGTCTCGCTATAAAGCTATAATTCACTATATAAATAGCTTACAAGTGGTGGGGGTGTTGTGGATGTAACTGACTTTGCAGGTAATATTAACATTTCACAACAAGAAATTATAATGTTACGCAAATTGTACTTCCTGGTAAAATAGTAGAAGAAATGCATTACCAAATTGGTTCGGATTGGCACACATGGTTCGAGCGGCATGAAAATGGTTTGGTTAGGCAAGAAAATGGTTTGGGTGCATGACAATGGTTCGGATTGGCATATAAAGGTGTAATCGGCATGAAAATAGTTTGGATCGGAATGAACATGATGAAAATTGTTCAGATCAGCATAAAAATAGTTTGGATTGGAGTGAAAATGGTTCATATCGACATGAAAATGTTTCGGTCCAGTATGATGATGAAAATGTTTCAGATCGGAATGAAAATTCTTTGGACGGACATGGACATTGTTTGGATCGGCATGAACATGGTTCGGGCATAAACATGTTTTGGGCATGTAATCGGACCAGCATGAAAATGGTTATAATCAACATGAAAATGGTTCGGTTCGGCGTAAAATGTTTTGAGCATGAAAATGGTTCTAATCGATATGAAAATGGTTCGGATCAGCATGAAAATGTTTCAGACAGGCATGAAAATGGTTCAGATTGCATGAAAATGATTCGGATCAGCATGAAACTTGTTCAGATCAGCATGAAAATGGTTCATAAAAGTGATTTGGATCGGCATGAAAATGGTTGACGGTTCAGACCTGCATGAAAATGGTTTCGGATCGTCATGAAAATGGTTCAGAATTGGCATGAAAATGGTTCAAATCAGCATGTAAATGGTTTGAATCAGCATGAAAAATGGTTCGGATGGCATGAAAATAGTTTGGGCATGAAAATGGTTCGGATCTACATGAAAATGGTTGTGATCAGCATGAAAATGGTTCATATCAACATTCATGTTCAGACCAGCATGACAATGGTTTGATTCAGATCTGCAAGAGAATGGTTCAGAATTGGCATGAAAATGGTTATGACCAGCATGAAAATGGTTCGCATCGGCATGAAAATGCTTTATGAAAATTCGGATCAGCATGAAAATGGTTTGGGCATTAAAATGGTTCTTATCGACATGAAAATGGTTTGGATCAGCATGAAAATGGTTCGGACAGGCATGAAAATGATTCAGATTGGCATGAAAATGGTGTGGATCAGAATGAAAATGGTTCGGTCGGCATGAAAATGGTTCGGGCATGAAACTGGTTCGGTCAGTATGAAAATGGTTTGGTCGGCATGAAAATGTTTGTATGAAAATGGTTCGGGCATGAAAATGGTTCGGATCGGCATACAAATTATTTGGATCGGCATGGAAATGGGTCGGACCAGCATAAAAATTGTGTGATTTAGATCTGCATGAAAATGGTTCAGACCTTGGTCAGTTCTTTCAGATTAATCAGTCTGGATCATGTTGGAACATTATAATTAGTGCTGTAATGTCTTAAGTAAACTTCTAGAGCATTTTGAAAACTTCTAGAAAATCAACCAAAATCTGAAAATGCCGGTCCGAAACATTTTCATGTTGATTTGAGCCATTTTCATGACAATCATAATCATTTTCATGCCGATCTGAACTATTTTCATTACGATCCAGACTATTTCATACCGCTTCGAACCATTTTATTGTAACCATTTTCGTGCCGCTCTGATTTATTTTCATGCCGTTCCGACTTCTTGTATTTGATAAAATTATAGTAACATATTACATGTGATTTAGTTTGATATACTGCAGATGACCTACATGTAAATCAACTTGTGCTTGTGATCATTTGAGACACATTGGCTTTTCATTTGGAAATAAATACAATCAAAGTGTTAAGATGACACTTTATCAGGTAACGAGCTTCGTATTGACCGAATACGTACTGACTGATAACATATTGTTGTATCGGGCATTGACCTGATACAAACAACCGCGTTACAAACAAAGTGAAAGCTAACGTTCGATTGGTCGGATGACATCCAAATGACGTTACCGAATGACGTCAGTGTAATGACGCAACATAAACAAGTCCGCGTTCTGTACATAGATAATGATGTAATTTTTGTGCGTACATGTAAAACGTTACCTGATAAATAGAATACCATGCTAGTGTCTTTTGATATCCAGTTTTATCAGGCTTGGCTCGGAAACGGTAGAAATTCCTCGGCAAGCCTCGGAATTTCTACGCGTTTCCTAGCCTTGCCTGATAAGCTTGATATCAAAAGACACTACCCTGGTATTCTCTATTGTTCAGGTAACCTGCCCTGTATTGACCGAATACGTACTGACTGGTAACATATTGTTGTATCAGGCATTGACTTGATACAAACATCCAGGTTAATACAATAAAGTGAAAACTGACGTTCCATTGGTCGGATGACGTCACGTGACGTTACCGAATGACGTCAGTGTAATGACACAATGTAAACAAGTCTGCGTTCTGTCCATAGATTACGACATCATCCGACATTCTGTGGTCATTTTTTAGCATAAAACGTTACCTGATAAATTGAATAGGCTACTGTCTTTTGATATCAGGTTCGGCTGGGAAACGGCAGGAATTCCTCGGCAAGCTTCAAAATTCCTACGTGTTTCCTAGCCTTGACGTCACATAAACAAGTCCACATTCTTTTCAACGAATGCAAAGTCACAATTGCTCATTATGTACCTAAAGACGTTACCTGATAAATAGAATACTATGTTAGTGCCTTTTGATATCATGTTTATCAGGCTCGGCTCGGAAACTGTAGAAATTTCTTGGCAAGCCTCGTAATTCCTGCGTGCTTCCTAGCCTTGCCTGGTAAACTAGATATCAAAAGACACTATAGTCTGGTATTCTCTATGTCACTACAACATTATGGTAAAGCTATGCTCTAACAAACAATGTGTTTATAGTACAGGACAGAAGATCATCGTTCGGACTACTTGAAAGTTTAGCCAGCTATGTTAATTAATCTAGCTGTACATTGTGTCACCCAACCTGGTAAAGGTAGCAAACACAACAAATGCTGCAATTGATAGCAGGAATGGACAACCAGCCAAAGACTGGCCGGAGCCACATTAGTGCCCTGTGTGCCACCGACATGTACTGGATGGGAACCAACTTCATTGCGTCTCCAGCAATGATTGTGCAATTTGTGGTGATGTTAGTGAGCATGTACAGTGCCAAGGATCATCCGCAGTGACAATGGAGCTGTATGGTGTTGAGTTGCGAGAGATTCTGGTCATCTTTGGTTTAAGAACGACTGATATACAGAGACTAAAGCCATCCAAAAGTGTGCATCCAAAAGTTGAAGTACATGATTGTACTTTTAGTGCATGCTAGGGACCAGAGCTCCAATACGGTTTAGCCTTCAAGAGTAGTTTACCCCCAACAATATTTTTCAGTGATGAAATTCTCATAGTACAGTACGGACATAGATTTGTTTTTATTAATTTGTTCCCATGAAATAACAATTCTTTCCCTCAATTTAACAATTCGTTCCCTCGAATTAACAATTCGTTCCCACGATATAACAATTCTTTCCCTCGAATTAACAATTAATTCCCACGAATTGACAATTCGTTCGCGTGGGAATAAATTGTTAAATTGAAGGAACAAATTGTTAGTTCGTGGGAACGAATTGTTATATTTAGGGGTAATAAAAACGAAGTAATAAAAAAAAAAGCTTACGTCCCCTGTGGGGCTCCGTATCATACAGTATTTCACCACTAACTTCAACTGTAAGTACTTCATTTCAGAAACGTTTCATAAACTTCTTAATTGAACAGACATACACAACTATCTCCATCTGTTCTTGATACTTATAGGTAGACAAGTGTGGTGTAGGACAACATATTATCAGCTGCAATTTTCTAATGTTGAAATGTCAATGCTGATTTGTACTCCCTCAGATATATTTCAATGCTGAATTCCTGATTTTCAATGCTGATTTACCCCGAAAATATGCTGATCTGGAGCCCTGAGGGGCCATGTTAGAACTAAATAAAATTGTGTTTCTTTGTTGTAACACGACAAACCTATATTTATGCCCCCGTCTTGGTGGAGCCATAGACATATAATATTTGGACTGTGTCTCCGTGTGTCCGTCCGTCCGTCCGTCTGTGTCCGGAAATTAAGAAGTTTGACGGAGTTTAGAAATTCTACTATAACTTCTATATTCCTTGAAGGATTACTTAAATATTTCAACACAGCATACTTGTGGACAAATGACACACATCCATGCTGCCCTTAATATGACATTGACCTTTTGACCATAACGACTTTGAACTTTTTCACACACAAGTTCGCCGGAGCTTCTCATTTCTGTCAGAACTTCTATATCCCTTGATGGATTACTTTAATATTTCAATACATCATAGTTGTGGACAAATTCCACACATCAACATTTCCCTTAATATGACCATGAGCTTTTGACATTCATAACTGTGCTTGTGAATACTTATCACTTTGGTTAATTAACTTTGCTACCGTTTCTCCAATCTGCCACCGGGGGTATTTGTGTGCCGACAGGCCACATTTCTTGTTTATTGATATTTTAATCCCTTGTTCTGTAAAAATGTTTTACGATACATATTCAACACTGGTCCATGCACCATTAAAACAGAAAACTTCTGGAGAGATCAAACTAGTGATAACAATGGCATCTGGGCGTAGCACTTCTGTCTCGAGCTGATTAAAGGTATATTTTTACATGTCATTTCAAATTCAGCAGTTTTATGTATAAATTTGTGTAAATGACATGTGTCTACCAACACAATATATATGGTAAAGTATACCAGACTGGCTTTGAACATTAGTATACATGTATATGAAACGTTAGATTGTATTTGATCCTAAATTATTTCACTCGGTAACATTCTTACTTTTTATGAGGGGCCAAGTGACTTCGGTGTGGCATGGACCTGGCACCAGGTCAGGTTATTCTAATTTCAGGGCTGAATATATTTTATCTCGATGTAAATATTCCGTTCTGATTTTGGGATTTTCCACCCAATGCAACAGGTTACAATGGGATTGAACCCGTTTGCCCGGCCTTACATGACCTTAGCTGTTGATAGGCCGTTAAACACCAATAAACAAACAAACAAACAAACAAACAAAACTTACTTTTTATGACCCATTATAAAAGTACCGGTAATACTATTAGTACTAATCCTATTACTTTTGGGCAAATTTGGGGAGTGGGGCTAAGTGACTCTTGTGTGGTGAGGACCTGACACCAGGTCAGCTTATTCTAATTTCAGGGCTGAATATATATATTTTTCTGTAATTATTCGGTTCTTACTTTGGATTCCCCCGCCCCCATCACAGCAGGTAACGTACATGCATGCCATTATGGGATTCAACCCCATTAATCCGGCCAAAAATGACCTTAGCTGTTGACAGGCCGTAAACATGATTACATCAAACTATCCCACAGCCCACCCATGAGGCCCACATCCTGAAGGTTTAATTACTTAGATTGTGTTAACGTTTTGGCAGCATTTGCGGAAGTTTTGGACTACCCATTATTTCTGCAACAATATGTCCGATTGACTTGAAATTTCATGTACTTGTTTGGGCGGTTGGTTGGCAGCATGCGAAGGGTACATTTAACATGGGATGCATTCTTACCAGAATCCCGATATCCTTGGTTTGACTCTCATGTATATTTTTGGCTTCCTAGTACGTGAGAGCTGAATCCGGTTATACCCATTATAAAAGTAATAAGATTAGTACTAATACTATTTTTTGGGAGTGGGGCTAAGTGACTCTGGTGTTGTAAGGACCTGTCAGGTTATCCTAATTTCAGGGCTGAGTATTTTTTTTTCTGTAAATACATGTATCCCGTTCTGATTTTGGGATTTTTGGCTCGTATGGAACTAGTACTACAGTTTTCCACTGATGAAGTTTATACTTCCCAGACACGACTACTATAAAGTCCCGCTGTGCGTAACGCAAACATTATCTCACCCCTCGAACCCTTACGGAATTATCCCCCTTTTTTACAAAAAAAAATCCTATTTTTGGCTCATACCGCGAACTACTGTCTGTTTCATGAAAGCTGCCCAAATTTTACGGCTATATAGACAATTCAAAAACAATATTATTTTCGATAATATTAAATTAAAGGAAAATTTAAGAATGAGCCTTCTTTTTATTTCGTGAAATTCGGTCAAATATTGGTTTTATTACGAAAAATTGATTTCTCTATGGGAATTTAACATGGGGGAAAAAGAGGTAAAAGGAGTGTGGGAGGAGTGAAAAAAATATTTTTTTTGGAAATTGACTCCGAAACCTAGCTAGATAGCTTGGATATGATCTAACTAAGAAAACAAAAGTTAAATTTTAAAAATCGGTCCAGTATTTCTAAAATTCAAAAAAATTTCCCCATGTTAAATCCCCATAGACATCTTCACTCCGTGAAGATGTCTATGGGGATTTAACATGGGGAAATTTTGTTTTCGCAATAAAATCAATATTTGATCAAATTTCACGAAATAAAAAGAAGACTCATTCTTAAATTTTCCTTTAATTTAATATTATCGAAAATAATATTGTTTTTGAATTTTCTATATAGCCGTAAAATTTGGGCAGCTTTCGTGAAACAGACAGTAATCATACAGTTTTCCACTGATGAGGTACATATTTACTTTACATGACTACTAACTATAAATTGAAAGTTGCGCAGGGCGTAACACAATTTTTTTACTCCAACTTAAATCATTACGGAATTATCCCCATTTTTCGACTCCGAAATTCCCATTTTTGGCTCGTACAGCGAACTAGTCCTACATTTTACACCGATCCAATTCATACTTTAAATACCTTACCACCATCAAATGCTGGAGTGTGTAACACAAAAAAAATCACTACCTCAAATCCACTGTTTCCACTGATCCAATTCATACCTTGCATACCTGACCACCACCGAGCACCACAGTGTGTATCACAACAATGTTCACTGCATCCCAAATCCTTACATAATTATTCCCTTTTTTAAGATCCAAAATTCCTATTTTTGACATTTACATTGAGCTAGTTCTACATTTTCCACTGATTTAATTCATATACTTTGCATACCTGATTACCATCAAGTACCGCAGTTAGTAACACAAACATTTCCACCTAAAAGCATATGGAGTTATGCCCCATTTGTGACTCAGAAAATGCAACGTTATGCTTGTCTTCTACTATTTCTCGTGTTAAACCAATTTACTTCATACTCGTGCACATAACAGTCAGCTAATGGTGTAGATTAGCAAGTGACATACACGTACATTGTACATGTATACCATTTGACCTTAATGTGACATTGACCTACGTTTTGTTGTGCTTCATTGACCATGCCTCGGTGGGCGTTTATTGTGACCTCCGGCGCTCTTGTTGGTATATCTCTGCAGGTCCAATTTGCTTGAAACTTCATATACTTATTTGTCATCATCCATATTTATTATTTAGTCCATCCATGCAGCCCACTGTGTTCATGGTCAAATGACTTAGCCAAAAACATTAACGCAACTTTCTGTCGTTATATAGCTGCGTCTCACAGGCAATATCCGCCATTTCAAAATTGATTTGATTAAAAATATATGGGCTGCGCCATACGAAAACCGGGCTTAATGACAACGTCATGAAAAGCGGTAAACGACGTCGGAAAAACGACGTTTCAAATTGTCTAGCGTCGCCGTAAAAGTTTACATTTTGCCCTCCCATTTACGTGTAATGGTGTCGGTTAACATTAAGTGTGAACAGAAAACGGAAAATGATAACTTACTGAAACTTTCACTAATATGAGGCGATACCTTGTACCTCGGTACACATATTATGACGTCATGACTTGACGTCACGTACGTGTGACGTCATTGAACGTGAATACATGTTTGACGTTATGGCCATGGTGTCGTGACAAAATATTATAGCAGGGATACTTGCACGAGTTCCTCGCAGCATCAATGACTTAGAAATGCTTCAGGCGCTGTACATTGTCGCCTAACTGTCGTTCTTTGACATCTTTACTCTTTTTCGTCGGTTGTCCTTATGAATTCAAAATGGTGAACGCATAATTTAACTGGCTACATATCAGCGAAGTCTTCGCTTACACTACCTTTTGATTCTTAAATAATCTTAAATATTAACAACCTAGTGTATGCCAACGATATTAAGTAAGGATATTGGGTAACGGCTGTAATTAATGTTGTGAGAACTTGTAGCCCAAGCCCATTGTACATATATGCAATAAACTATGTTTAAACTAACGATATTATTATCTTGGTAAATTGAGACTTTTGAACAATTCTATCCAGTACTTAGCGAATGATATGCCATTTAATGCCACTCATTTTATCATAAATTATTTTATGGAGGTAGACACGCAGCTATATAATGACATAAATATCCGGGGTTTGTATTCAATTTAAAATAAATGATTCAACATATTAATTGAAAATGTGATGGTTATAAACTTGCTTTTGTAGTCGAAATTGCTTGTGTAGTATCAAATCATCAGTTTATCACTTGACTGCATAATAATGTATATCAGGCGATGGTAATGCTATCCTCAAGAAAGACACACGGCGACACTTATAAGGTATCACGCTACCAAATCTGCCCGGTATCGTGTTTTGTCACAAAGTTAATGTTATAAGCGGCCTACTGCCTACTTTAAAATATGTTGTCGCATACGAAATGTTAAATGATGTCGCTATTATTCCCCAAAATTATTTCAGACAGCAGCAAACAACAGGGAAACGCCTCACTCTGCCTTATTTGAAAATTATTCATACGAAATTACGTTACTTGGGCCGCAATCCAAAACATGACGTTACATTAGCAACTGCAACACGAGCCATAAACATTATTTTCATACTTTGTCTCGGCCTAATGGGAGACACTTGGCCAGGCTACGAGATATCCAAATTTGGTTGACATGCGATAAAAGATGACAAATCTATAAGACTTGTCCGGATCAACACCCCTTGTATACGCCGTTGATAAAAAACGTCGTAATTTCGACGTCATTGATCTAAAACGTCATATAAGTTTTTACCACGCGCCATAAAACTACTTCTAAAATGAAACATAATTGGGATACATTGATAATTTTGGCGGCATATGGCTTTTAAAAGATGCACAATTCCGAATACGCGAAAAAGTAAAAACTGAAAATGTTGTCATTAAGCCCTGTTTTCGCACGGCGCGGCTCATATATAACACAGAATGATTTGAACACTAGATGGGCATCTAATTATATCAAGTGGTTATCAAACTTTATATAAATATATGCCCTTAAACCTTTCCACACGCCGCACGGTCAAAAAATTATCTTGTTTGAAGAGTAAAAGGTCCGATTTACCCGCCCCCCCCCCCCATTAAAAAAAAAATACGATCTTCTCCAGCAAAGTATAAACAAATTGGTTCCCTATTTACTTCGCTTCCTTTATTTATTTTGCTGGAGCGGGACCACAGTAATTGGTTCCCAGATTACTGCTTCGCTGTTGCTATGGCTGGGAACCCGCTTGCTTATATCGGATGGCCTGTTCTGGCGTATGAACCGGTGATTCGGCCACACGGATGCATTCTAGAATTACCATAGACGCAATGCTGAAAATAAAAATGGCAGCCTCCCAGTCACTCCCGAGTCTCTATTCGCGATTTTACGGAATGGGTCGAGGGTTCCAGAGTGACTACACAGGTGTGCAGTCTGATCTGTGTCTACCCTGTTTGCAGTCTTTATTTTTGCAAGTTATTCTGTAAGAAATAAACGCTAAAATAAACCAAAGGACGGGATCTCTATAAATAGATTTGCAAAGGGAAATAATGACTACGATGCCTCATTCGATAAGTAGAAGACAGAAAAATGTCACCACTTTGTACAGAAGGCGATTCTGTCATATCGTTTCGGAAATCAGGCCCGTACGCAGAGGGGGTGCGACGGGTGCGCACGCACCCCCTTAACCCTTTCACTCTTAACCCGCATGCACGTATAGTGGTATTGGCAAACAGTGTAGATCCAGATGAGCCGGCTCGTAACGAGCCGTCTCATCAGGATCTGCACTTTTTGCAATTAATTTTCATAATTTTGAGAACAAAAACACTCCATGTTCATAAATGGACTGGTCTGAAAATCATTTTGTGATGATTTAGATTAGTTGCAAAATTAACAAATCAAAATCCATTCCAGTAACTTAGGGGTGAAAGGGTTAATCTACCGAGGTCTGTCCGTGGATGTGCGAAAACAATGTTTAATCCTTCGCGCCGTCGATAACGCACCCCCATAAAATAATTCCTGCGTACGGGCCTGGAAATGGATGACAAATTTCGCCTTCAGAACTAATCAAACAATTTGTCCCATCACCAAGATTGTGGTCATTGATATGTGAGATAATTCCGCCAAATTGTCCGAAATCTCCGCAATAATGCACGGAAAATTGCCGGACGGGCCATATATAATTGAAATCGGTCCACCGAGACCGAGCGCGTGTCCTTGTCATGTCTAAGTGCATGACGTCAAATCGATGGAATTGCGCCTCCCAGTAGGGACAAGATGTGTTTGCTTATAAAAACGTAACGAATGTTATCCCCTCGCCGATATGTAAGAGGGGATATAGCGTTAGGCCATGTACGTACGTACGTACGTGCGTGAGTAACACCTTTCATTTTTCCATAACTTGTGAACTGCTTCACAGATTTGAATAATATTCGGCCACAAGGTATGTCTATGTATGGTGCTTCGTTTCGTTTTGCATACGAACCACGTCCGACCGCGTCACGAACCACGTCACGAAAGCTGCCCAAATTTTACGGCCATATAAACAATTCAAAAACAATCTTTTTTTTCGATAATATTAAACTAAAGGAAAATTTAAGAATGAGCCTTCTTTTTATTTCGTGAAATTTGGTCAAATATTGGTTTTATTACGAAAAAATTGATTTCTCTATGGGAATTTACCATGGGGGGAAAAGAGGTAGAGGAGTTGTGGGAGGAGTAAAAAAACGAAAACATTTGGAAATTAACTCCGAAACCTAGCTAAATTGTTTTTTCGCAATAAAATCAATATTTGACCAAATTTCACGAAATAAAAAGAAGGCTCATTCTTAAATTTTCCTTTAATTGAATACTATTGAAAAACATATTGTTTTTAAATTGTTTATATGGCCGCAAAATTTGGGCAACTTTCGTGAAACAGACTATAGGCCACGACAACTGGTTATATACAGGACCAACTTGAAGTGATCAGTGCAAGAAGGGGGCTAAGTCCATAATGGACTTAGCCCCTTTCTTCCACTGACCCCTTCAATTGCGAACAGAACGAGGCATGAATTCAACAATATCATCTTATTAGAATGACCATTGGTTTTAAGCCTTTTGCACAATAAATGTCAACCAAGAATATGTATGTATCGTTTGTACATTTGTATACTGATGTCGGTCCCAAACCATATTGTTTTAGTGAAGAATCGATTACCATTTCAAAGAATTATTCGCCAAAACGATACTAGTTAAATCCTGTAACAATCATTAATTTCTGTTTGTTTTAATAAAACTAAAACGTAATCCTTAATCAACTACTTGAAAGAAATCAGGCAATTCAAGGTGGGGATTATGTCCGGTGGGGGGGGGGATTTTGTCCGTATCCCTATTGGACATCCTTATGTTTTACCCATGTGCCCGCAGTGTACCACGTGACTGTGATACATCGATTCCGGGTTATTTGGATAGATAAATAATTGCTATTTATTGACATAATAAAATATGGAATATATGTTTGTTTTATTGTTTTATGGCCCATGAAGTAGTACAAACTATATTTTCAACAAGTACATGTGACAACGATAGCAGACATAATATACAGCTGACAATCGTACTACCTGCATATATGGACACCCGGCTAACAGTAAATAGTGTAATAACTGTTTGCCATATTTTGTAATGGTTAATAAATAGCATGTTGCGTTTAAGTAACTTATCCTTGTTGCGTTTTTAAATCGTTTCAGTATATATATATATTGAAATAGTTAAAATATGTAGGTAAGAAAACGCTAAAGAGTTTTCTATAAAACTTAACTATATAGATATGGCTACTGTCTGTTACTTTCATTATCAGGGCCCTGTATTGACCGAATACGTACTGACTGATAACATATTGTTGTATCAGGCATTGACCTGATATGAACATCCGGGTTACAACAAAGTGAAAACTGACGTTCCATTGGTCGGTTGACGTCACGTGACGTTACCGAATGACGTTAGTGTAATGACGCAACGTAAACAAGTCTGCGTTCTTTCCATAGAATACGACGTCATCTAATGTTATTTTCGAGCATAAAACGTTACCTGATAAATAGAATACCAGGCTAGTGTATTTTGATATCAAGTTTATCAGGCTCGGCTCGGAAACGGTCGGAATTCCTCGGCAAGTCTCGGAATTCCTACGCGTTTCCTAGCCTTGCCTGATAAACTTGATATCAAAAGACACTAGCCTGGTATTCTCTATTTGTCACATGCATGTTGCATAATCTAAAAGCTTTTTTCATATATCAGCAGCATTAACGTTACTTATGTTGTTCATCTGTAGCCGATTTCACCAACATTGCCAAGTATACTTTTCTAGCAAATTATACTTTGAGGGAGTAATCATTTATTTTTCCTGAAATGCATTATTTCATATCGAACTAACGACTGCATATATTTGATGATTAAAAGTATGCAGACTTATCATACTGAATTTATTACATCATCACAGCCAAAATGGCTGTGATAATGTAATAAATTCAGTATAATACAAATTAATAAATTTCTCGTAAACTTGAAAATTTCTACCTCAAAGTATTACTTTGCTAGAAAAGTATACTTTGCAATGTTGGTGAAATAGGCTACTGACCATTCTGCATAGACATTTGATTCGGACCAACTTTAAAGGACGTTCGATTCCGTCCGATTCAAATTCCTCTGCATAATGTTCAGAATAACTGTAATGCTGCTAAATTTGGTATTGATGGACTCGTAGTAATAACGGCTGAAACATGGTCACCATTAACAGGAGGAAACCACGGTCGTATTGATGAAACATAATATTTACCTGAGACCTCATGGGCGCCGCCATTAATCTAGTGTAAACAATAGACGACGTGACCCCATACCCTGCACTTACTCCTTAGAAAAACAAATCTCCAATCTCCTCTGACAATATTAGAGTCGCCCTGCGTGATAGCCAGAAAGTTCGGGTTAACGCATATCCAATCGCTAAGACTACATCCAATCTTATAGTTACACATTTGTATCAAATACCGACTTATTACAAACACATATTCTTATATATTGGTTACTACATGTACTTACAAAATACATCGGAGATAGGAACCTTGTTCAGGTCCAGAACTACAATATAGGTTTCACTATATGTACATGACACACTCTAAATAACGGACACGTGGACACGTTACGACATGCATATCCCCGGATCAGCTGGTGCATCCTCGCAGCCTCATCAGGATATACACTGTTACGTTTGGTGGTCATTCATGGTGGCTCTAATTAATGATGTAAACTGCATCATGATGTAGTCATGTGCTATCTGAATGTGAGTTAAACTGATCAAACACTCAATAAGCCCCATTTTGTCATTGTGTAACACATGGAAAGGTGTTTCATTACATTTTACGTGTTTCTATTTTTAATAATTTATATAATAGCATCAGAATACTCTTTGCTTTGAAATAGTTAGCAGCAAAATACTATATAAGTTTTAACACTTTTAGTAAATTCTCAATCATTTTCATGCACAACTAAAACATACAGACACTATTATATATTATAGGGACTGGTATATATTGTATCATTTGTGTGTTTTATGGGACCTCACGTTTGATAACAAACCAACATACCATATATCTAGATACTGGTCAGTATGAAACACCTACACTGGCTATCCAGCAGCCCCCTCACTGTTCTACATTGGGAGCAGACGACAAACATGTGCTGCTGTTTATGTATTCTATTTATAAAGCCAGTGTATAACTGACAGGCTAGGGACGCTATCAGTAATTGGATATGCCCCTCCTACAAAATTCGGTACCAGGGCACCGATTGTTGGGCCTTTAAGAAAGCCTATTAAAATACGGCATTTCTACACATAGCGCATGTTGGCGGTACACTGTCAACGCTACTACACGTATGGCAAGTCAAATAAAGTTCATAGGGAGCACGTTTAGCTGGTTTCCCTATACTTACGTTTTGACAGTCTCCACCAATTGGCATTATACACATGTATTCTGTGATGTCAATTTCAATTTAATATGTAAACATGTATTACTAATTATTCAAAATTTGGACACACCTAGGCTACCTATTCCGGATCAGTAGCCGATTTCACCAAAATTGCTAAGCATACTTATCTAGCTAAGTATACTTTGAGGGAGTAATCATTTATTTTCCCAAAATCCATTATTTCATATAGAACTAAGGACTACATATATTTGATGATTAAAAGTATGCAACATTATTATACTGAATGTATTACATTATCACAGCCAACGTGGCTGTGATAATGTAATAAATTCAGCATAATAAAAAATTAATAAATTTATCCTTAAATTGAAAATTTCTCCCTCGAAGTGTACTTAACAAGATAAGTATACTTTGCAATTTTGGTGAAATAGGCTACAGGCACACTTGTTTCAGATTACATTTCGGATATAACGTCTCGATTTCCAGGACCGTTTTCGACCATCTATCGGACACAGGTGTTTGAACAGATGGTCAGTATGTTGGTGTCATATGGGTATTTTGATGGAGTTTGGGTCAATTTGGGTGGATTTCGTTGGTCACTCACTCACTTACTAATGCTCACTCATTACCCACGACAGAAATCGTCAATTATCTACATGTTCACCATTCCGAACTTTCGGACCCCCTTTATACTGTCAAAATAACCAAATTATCGTACTTATACGCGTACTAACTCGCAGGAGGTGACGTAAATTGTATGTTGGTAACAATGCACGAAAACCACCAGATATACCGAAATAACCTATAAAACGCCGAAATATAAACCGTTCTTCATATGTATATGTGAATTAAAATTCCACGTCCAAATGAAATTCGTTGTACGAAGAGAAAGTATGTATACGCCCTTATACCGACACATATAATAGTAACTTATGGTGTTGTTATTCACTTATCAGTCGTTCTGAATCATTAGATTACCTTTGTTCTCAGGCCATACATTTGTATGTCGTTATCAAGTGTAACGAAATACTTTCGTGTTGTAGTGGGGTTGCTTATGGACGTGTTAAAAATCCCATGAACATTTCCTCTTAATAAAATCGGGGCTTAATTGTATTATGAATTATTATTTATGAAACTTTATGGACTCAAATATATAGATGTACAGTGGAACCTCTCTAAACCGGACACCAACAAAATACGAGTTTCTTGGTCATTTATCTTAGGTGATAATGTATGTTCGTGATCGCATAGCACACAACTATGGCTCAGCCTGATCAAATGCCTGATTTACAATGAAACCTCCCAAGCCGGACACCATGGGGACCTCCCAGGGTGTCCGGTTTAGATAGGTTTAACAGTATGCGAAATTATATGTGTATAATCACTAATTACAGTTATTCGATAGAACTTGAAAACGGCCAAAGCCGTGAGTAGTTTTAGACTCAGTCGACAGTCGACACTGTCATGGTGGTAGATATCTCAAAATCTAATTCGCTCTATACAGTCGAACCTCCCCGAACGGCCACCTCTGTACAACAACACCCTCTCTATAACAGCCGCTATTTTATATCCCAAATGGACATTCCTCTGTATCTAACCCTTAGACTGCTGAGCACGAACATTTTCGTCTGCTGTTGCTTTTGCCTTCTTTCTCAATAAAAACATGTTTTGGCAGCATTTTAGAATCATTTCCATTGGAAATGATTCTAAAATGTTGCCAAAGCATGTTTTTGATGAGAATTATCGAGAAAAAAAAACAACTGCGGACGCCGAAAGTGAATTCAGCATTAACCTCCCTACAACGGCCACCTCTCTACAACAGCCAGTTTTGAGTCTTCCCATAGGTGGCTGTTGAAGAGAGGTAGCACTATACTACTTTCTAAACCAATATTTCATGAAAAATGGCACACATGTTCTCAGATACAGAATCACACGACGTTTCTCAATTATGACTGTTATGTACACAGTATAGCTATGTATTGTTCGCCCTATTTTCTCGACCAATGAAAGCAAAGCATTTCGTCTCAATGAATCACATACTGCAACCATTTCTCCAATATCTACTAAATATATTCATTAAATGTTCCAATACGTAGAAAGTTATATTTAAATCCAGACGCCACGGCTTGTTGTCAGCAATTCGCTCGCTACGAAATTAATTTATTAAAAATAACTAACTGCTGTCTAATTCGCCATAATGATAAGGGTGTCGGAAGCAGCAGAAGATTGGTCCGGCGAAGGGCGAGGATCCCACCCACCACACACCCAAAGTGTATGTTGTTACCACTCGTCGAGACGGTTCAAGTGAGTGGTAACAACATAAACATTTTGTGAGAAATGAGAAAAATTTAAGAAAAATATTCAGAGATTTGTGCATCGGCTGATTTGTGCATCTAGCCGACAAGAACAACAAAACCCAACATTCACCTTGGAAGTCAACAGTATGAGAAACGCATATATAGTTCATATCTATATAATATTAATAATAATAATTACATTTCTGACTTTGTATATGAATACTAAATATTTCAATAAAAATAATATTTTTGTCAAAATTATTGGTCCGGCATTCGCCGGTTCTGCCGGACCTGTAGCCGATTTCATCAAAATTGCAAAGTATACTTTCCTAGCAAAGTATACTTTGAGGGAGCAATCATTGATTTTTCCGAAATACATTATTTCATGCAGAACTAACGATTGCATATATTTGATGATTAAAACTATGCAGAATTATTATACTGAATTTATTACATTATCACAGCCAAAATGGCTGTGATAATGTAATAAATTCAGTATAATAAAAATTAATAAATTTATTCTAAAAGTGAAAATTTCTCCCGCAAAGTATACTTTGCTAGGAAAGTATACTTTGCAATGTTGATGAAATAGGCTACAGTTCCGACGCCCCTGAACGACGGTTATAAATCGCCCCACTTTCTAAGCCGATAGTTGGCCACTATCGCGCTCCACTTATTTCTCATAATGCAAGCTTTAACCGAATAAGTTACATATTACCAAATTTAATGAAAGGAAATGAAAATTCAACATTCGGATGGGAGACTGCATTATAAACCTGGCTAATTATACGTATGTTATTGTTCACATATTGGACATTTAAGGAACTAAATGCTGCGGTCGCTAACGCGCCTTCGCATTTAATTCCTTAAAAATCAAATATGTTAACAATAAATTCTACATGTAATTTGCTTATTTTCTTGTGGTCGTTACGAATGTTTATCAGGGATCGTTGGACGCTCTCTTGTGCATGGAAATATGCCTCAAATAACAGGTTTTTAAGCAGTCTTTAATTTATCATTAATTTTGATACATTTCAGAAAACCCATATGATTTTGAACATGTGCGAGTTTTTATGAAACATATTTACAGTGGTAGTTTGTGTAACGACGTCGAACGGTGACGAAATGTTCAGAGCAAATGCGGAATAGTACCGTAAATAAGCCGCACATATGTGGCTGTGACTGGAGAAATGGCGCTTATGGGATTAGTGACTACTATCTGTTCCACGTTTTGCTGCCGACGAACTTTTGGCTATTAAACACATTAAATCTAAAAACATATTTAAAAGTAAGTACTTTTTCATCAATAACAAAGCCCCATGCAGGCACCGGGGCGGGATCAACTGATCCTGATCCTGACCCGTTGACCCGTCTGCGTGTAGACTCCCTGAGGCTTGTACCTCTATGTCAGAAAAGCGGACGTTAAACCCTATTCACTCACTCACTCACTCACTCATCAATAACAAAAAACTCACCCTCCCCAAAAAATACTATTTGATGAAATTCCATCAAATATTGATTTTATTATGAAAAAAAGATTTTCCTATCGGAATTTAACATGGGGGCTAAAAATAATTTTTTTTTAATTTTTTTTTTATTTGTGGACCGATTTTCAAAATCTAACTCGTTTTCTTAGTTACATCATTTTCAAGCAATCCCGCCAGGTTTCGGAGTCAATTTCAAATTCCCATAGGAAAATCTTTTTTTCGCAATAAAATCAACATTTGATGGAATTTCATCTTTCTTTTTTTTTTTTTGGGAGGGTGACTTTTTTGTTATTGATAAAAAAGTACTTACTTTTAATTATTTTTTTAGATTTAATGTGTTTAATAGACAAACTTTCGTCGGCAGCAAAACGTGGAACAGACAGTAGTGTAGCTCCTGATCAAATAGCACAGTCATCTACCTTAATTATTAGAAGCATGACTGGTGTTTCAATGATGGATATGGCGACCAGTGCAGATCCTGATCAGACTGTGCGAAGCACAGGCTGATCTGGATCTACACTGGTCGCAAAAATACATAATCCCCATATCTCCATTCACAACCAGATATTTAAACAAAACCAGCCTCATTCTGCCGAGGAGAAGTCAGACAGATTTCAGTAACATTCTGGATTCAATTCCGTCATTTCTGTGTGGCCGTTTCAGTAAGATCACTACGAGTGTATCGGGAATTTCTCCCACCATATTGTGCAAGTCCACGGCGATAATTTAATGAAATAGCGATTACTCTATCTGGGCAAAGATAGCATTTGTTTAACTAGCCCGGATAGTGTCGTAATTAAATATATACGTGGTTTATATGCTCGAGTTAATAAATGTCTTTGTCGTCGCTGGGAATCTAAGTTTCTCGGATGTGTCGGCCAATGGATTTGTCCGCGATTGGGACTTATTCGGAGATGATTTATAAAGTATGTGGACTAGACTTATAGAAGTTTGTGGTTTATATTTAAAAATGTATGTGGGTTAGATGTATAAATATATGGATTCGATAAAATATGTGTGTTAGCTATATATTATAGCAACTCTGGGCTAGATATGCACTCGTTGTTTCAGATTGGATTTGTAAAAGGTCTATATATTAGATTTATAAAAGTACGTGACGTGATCATTTTATATGAGTCTGCGGATATGACATATACATTACTGGATCATATTTATACTTAAAAACAACAGATTTGCTTAAGATTCATATTAAGTTACACAGATTAGATCTATAAAGGTATGTGGTTTAGATATATAACAAAACAGCGCAAATAGGCTGCAAATACACATTCATTACCGTATACAGTCTAAAAACTGCTAATTTCCATGCAACGGTATATAATAAATAGAATATTCATATTTTTGTAACTAATATGACATATATGTTCATCTCGTGGTGTGAAATGTCCATATTTCACACGTGCCTAACAAAAAGTTAAAAATTTCGAAAAAAAATAAAAACTTTTTTTTTGATTATTTTCGAAAATTGTAATTATTATCAGGCACTCGTGAAATATGGATATTTCGCACCACTCCATGAACATATATGTCATATTCGTTGCATATGAATATCCTCTATGTATGTGGATTAGATTTATAAATGTATAATATTATGCTGGATACACAGAGAATACCAGGCTATTGAACTTTGAAATACAATAACTTTTATTAAGCAAGGCTAGGAAACGGGTCGAAATTCCTCAGCCAAGGCCGGGAAACGGGTAGAAATTCCAGAGACAATTCCTCAGACAAGGCTAGGAAACTGGTTGGAATTACACAGACAATGCTAGGAAACGCGTTGGAATTCCTCAGAAAATGCTAGGAAATGTGTCGACATTCCGCGGACAAGGCTAGGAAACGGGTCGGAATTCCTCAGACAATGCTAGGAAATGGGTCGACATTCCTCGGACAAGTCTAGGAAACGGGTCGGAATTCCTCGGACAAGGCTAGGAAACGGGTCGGAATTCCTCAGACAATGCTAGGAAATGGGTCGACATTCCTCGGACAAGTCTAGGAAACGGGTCGGAATACCTCGGACAAGGCTAGGAAATGGGTCGGAATTCCTCAGAAAAGGCTAGGAAGAGGATCGTAAATCCAAGAAAGTCCTACCCGTTTCCTAGCTTTACCTGACGAACCTGATATAAAAAACACTGGTCTGGTATTCTCTATATATTTCACTTGCGGAAGTAATAGGTTATACACTTTACATACCGCGGTAACGGCTATAATTATTTATAAGGGCCCTTATTTACAAGCTATTGCAAACATTTGAGTTGAGTCATGAGACAATGTGTCAGAATGTAGATGGTGATAGCGTTGTCCGACATAAACTCAGTGACATTATTTTCTAATTTAATACATGAATACATACATAGAGAATAGTAGGTTAGTGCCGTGAATGGGAAAAAATATCTGGCAAGGCTCAGGAAACGGGATGGGCGAGGCTCTGCCCAGCACATCCAGTTTCTGTGCCGCGCCAGATATTTTTTCCCATTCACGGCACTAACCTACTATTCTATTTATCCCGTCAACACCTACAAATTGCTGTAAAATGCAAAAATAGTATTGACTGGATATCAAAAATGTTTCACGGCACCGTGTTTCACGGCACATACGCTCTGTGTTGACGGGATAAAATGGTCTCTATCGCTATTAGAGGAAGCGTGGCATTTTAACGTCTACGTTCATACATGTAATTGTCAAGGTGTATGATCACGTGATATTAACAACAACAACAAGTACCGATTCAAAGTACGTATTCTTTTATAGTGTCCTTATTATGTAACGGATTTTGATGAAATATGGCGCATCAAACGCGTCTTGTTAAGCTGCATTTGGTGGTCTCTGTATTTTCGCCCACACTTCTGTCGTTTTTGCGATGAATCGACATCGGTCTGTGCCAAACTCCATAGACCACCAAATGCAGCTCACGAAGACACGTTTGCTGCGCCATATTTCATCAAATCCGTTGCATATTAAGGAAACTATCAAATAATTCTTACTTTGGAGTGGGCGACGTTGTTGTTATTGTAACCACGTGATCATGCACATTGACTACGTTTCAGTACTGAGCGACGTAGCTTGTAAAGACCGATTCTTGGTTGAAAAAAAAAGACACATACCAGTGGCGGATCCACGATTTCGCCGAAGGGGGGGGGGAGGCGGTGCCAGTCGAAATTGAAGGTGCTCTCTATAATAGGCTACGTACGGTACGGGAGTAGATTGCAAGAGTTACCGTTCGCAACAAGACCTTGATCTGATAACTCACTATACCACCAAATGCAGCTCATGAAGACGCGTTTGCTGCGCCATATTTCATCAAAATCCGTTGCATATTAAGGAAAATATCAAAGAATACTTACTTTGGAGTGGGCGACGTTGTTGTTGTTGTAACCACGTGCTCATGTACCTTGATTGTGTAATACATGAACATGTCCCGTCTCATCAATGATACATTTACCGAATTGTAATTATAATCGTTTTCTGCGGGCTTATAACACATGTTACAGTGTGGTCAGCGTGTAAGTGCACACACAATAACCATGTATTACACGCAAACAGTGGCTGTGGCATTAAAAAAAAGAGAAGAAAACAAAAAAGAAAAGTGCACACACGAACGAACACGACAGGTTGGTTCCAACCTGTCGTGTTCGTTCGTTGTGTGCACTTACACGCTGACCCCACTGTATCTGAAGGGCTACAGCTATAGTCGACACAAGTGGCGTATTAAATCGGCAGTAATCGTAGCCACTGATCACGGATATTATATATTAAACCTGGATACCCAACTCTCAGGTGTCCATATAAAGAGACATAGTTTTTTACATCTATTCTTTTTACATATGACATTTTTTTTCCAGGAATTATAAACATTTATTGACGACTACCGTTTTAATTGGCATTATTACATTTTTTTTATATGAAACGGGAATTGCCACTCTGGACATCAGAGGCGATAATCGTGTTTCCTTGAAGGTCTGTACAATGTACCCACGATTAAGTCAGACATGTTTTTCAATGACAGTACTGGGAAATCTCTGGGGACGCCCCAGGGCGTTCGGTGTGTAGAGATTTCACTGTAATTTTAACATACGAGCATTGAAACACATTTCAGACTGATTTGAAGTCATAACCGGGTGTTCCCTGTAACAATACCCATACCGTATGTGCTGATAATGACCGTTTGGCGACATAGTTGTACCGTTCAAACCCCACATTCCTGGATTACAGTGGTCGGTGATGTATGTAATACGCAACGTAAAAACGAGTACACGACCGCCTGCGTTAATCTTGTCAACCATTATAAAGTTCTTAATTTCAAAATACTTGAATTTTGTGCTTAACGGCAAGCAGCTTGATTGGCTGAGCCTGAGCTGTAACACAACTCAGGCTCAGTCATTCAAGCTGCTTGATTGCAAATTGACATAGCCAACCGCCAACCGTTGATAATCTGGGCAAGAATAACATAACGCGGGCGGTTGCGTAATACATAATACATTTGAAACACAGCGGGCGGCGATAATGAACAGCTTATAAAAGTATACGTTTGGATATAACACATGAACGTAGATGTGTGACCCACGATGTCAAATATCATCATAGCTTCAATACTATTCCTTCTGTACATTGTGCACCGCGCAAATCAGTCGGAAGTGACGCAGGACGATGACGTCACTGCGCAGGAAACATGTCGCGATCGCCAAGGACTGCTTCCTGTTGCAATATTTAAACCGTTGGCCTGCTCAATGTGCTATAGCTACCTATTTCACCTGGGAAGTGAGTTAAAACAAGACGGAAGACATCCATGGAAACTTATACCAGTTCCCGGAAGTGACGTTTATCCTTCAGATTTTTCCGTCATTGCTGACGTCACTAATAAGACCGTGACTTCTGTCGTCTGCAGTTCTCTGACAGCAGCCGACTGTAGACGCTGGGAGGCGTGTTGTACTTCGGCAAATGAGTGTTGTCAAAGACAGTTGACCGCGCATGCGCAGAACACCAGTCACGCGCAATACTGCCCGAGCACGTGGGATGGGTATGGCTGCTTCAACAGAGCGGTTGCCGGAAGTCGGGCGTATTTGAATTGTCCATCCTACGTGAAGCACGCATCTACTTCCGGTAAGTTATACATTTGTATTCGTAACCATGGTCACATGGTACCTCTCTGAATCGAATGACCACGGAAGTATCCGTGTTGTCCACCGTCCAGGTTAGAAAGGTTACATGGTACTAAAGGAGTGTGATCAAGCTACGACTTGTTTGTGTGCTTTGCCATCATGAAAAGACACTGTCACCACATATTAATTATGGGTTGAACAATCAAACTTGAAGGGATTCGGCTGGGACCAGCCGAATTCCTTCAAGTTTGATTGTTCAAATTCAACGGTTGTTTGTATAGATATACATTTATTGGCGACCATCTTGGATATTTCAAAATGCTGAAGGAAATCAGTTTGACATGGCTATAATTAAAGGTACGTGCCCACTCAGTAGGCACAAACATGTTCTTTATAGGAATTAAATAAGTGTATAATTGTGACGAGTGCCCGCTATACAGATATAATCATGTAGTAATATTTATTTTACTGATAGTGACTCGCGGTGGTATCAGGCTATTTTTATATGCAAATAAGGCATGATATTTTTTAATTATTTATACTAATTAAATGCGTCACAGATTATAATGTATGATCATTGCACATCAACAAATAAATACAGAGAATAAATAGTAATGTCCGTTAACATTTTAAGGAAACACTGTTATCGCCCTTGATATCGGTGTGGAAATTTACGTCTGATATAAAACGTGTAATAATGCCAATAAATAAGTGGGGTAATGGTGACAGAATGTTTATTTGCCAGAAAATGTATCAGATGATGTATCTGGTATAAAGAACATGTTGTGCCTACTGAGTGGGCATGCACCTTTAATAGCCATTCTTCAGATATGCAAAGTCCAAAGGTGGTAAGCGCGTCCCCCGGAGTACTGCACAACAAGGTACATGTACCGCCATAACACAGATATTGCGATATCAGTGGACCGGCTCTCTATTTATAGTACAAGTGGAAACATCTCATTACAATCTCATGTTGCCCCTATGGCACCGTTTCATTAAGTTCGTACAAGTAAAACATGTGTACGACTTTTTGTTATGAATTTGTTACTCATATTGTCGTGCTTTCCTAATGCCACCAACTTTCCACAAGCGCGTTGGGATATTAACGACAAAAGCCCAATTTTACTCCGATATGAACTATTTACAAGATACGACATACGAAATTCGTCATCATTTCAACCAACGGATGTGGTACTCCTGTACCTTAACGCGCTCGAAGGCTGAGACCTTGCTGGTGCGTTCGAATTACTGAATTATCGAGCCGGGCCCAAGGTTAGTAATCCACTTCCTTTGGTTGAAAAAATGGCGTGTGTCGTACCTTGTAGATATTTAATATCGGAGTAAACTTGGGTATGATTTAAAGAGACCTTTATCGTTCATACCATAAAGTGCTTGTGCAAATTTCCACCGAAGTGCACATATTATTAACTGTGGACATGTGCACGAAAGGTTGGCCAACATCGGCTGTAAGTGTAAATGTTATTGTAATTTCACTACATGTATGCCATGCAGATATTACAATGTATAGTGCCCCAGATTGGAGAAATTGTGTCAGTGTACCGAACACCAATCAACCACTTATGCAAGACTGATCTGTCTTAAGGTACGTTCGCGGAGACACGACGAGACGAAATTATCTGTGCGCGAGTCGCCGAAACTAAATTAAGACCAACAATTGTGATTAGAGTTTCGTCTATATACGTACAAAGTTCCGTGTAAATCATGTCAGTCCAATGTATTTCCAGTGTTTAAAGCACATTGTGTAGTAAGATACGAGACGATGTATACAATAGATGTTCCACAAATGGCTATACTACGGCAACGAAAACCATCAAGCGAAGCGGTAAATGAAAGACTGAATGCATTAGTTTGGATTATATACATGTATACTACACGCTACAGAGTGATTTACCGTCATTCTGAAGGGTTTTATTTCCTTTCTGGAAATATTTTCTCCTAGACGTTCGCGAGACATAATTGACGTCACGTTTTGACCTCATTTCGACGAAGAAACAGTTCATACGCTAACTTCAAAATTATCAATTTTGACAACGTTATAAGCTGGTCTAAAAACAAATTTCACATTTTCGAAGAGCATGTAATATACAATTTATTCCACTACCATTTGAAATACCGCATTTGAAATCTGTAAATCTGGTAAAGCTAGGATGATCTGGCATTTATAGACAAATAAATAAACGATTATGTGAAGTAAAGTTGATTGCGTATAAACATTAATTTATCAGGTAACCTGCCCTGTATTGACCGAATACGTACTGACTGATAGCATATTGTTGCATCAGGCATTGACCTGATACAAACATCCGGGTGACAACGAAGTGAAAACTGACGTTCCATTGGTCGAATGACGTCACGTGACGTTACCGAATGACGTCAATGTAATGACGCAACGTAAACAAGTCTGCGTTCTGTCCATAGAATACGACGTCATCTAATGTCATTTTCGAGCATGAAACGTTACCTGATAAATAGAATACCAGGCTAGTGTATTTTGATATCAAGTTTATCAGGCTCGGCTCGGAAACGGTAGGAATTCCTCGGCAAGCATTGGAATTTCTACGCGTTTCCTAGCCTTGCCTGATAAACTTGATATCAAAAGACACTAGCCTGGTATTCTCTATATCGATGGTCTAGTAACATAAGGTCGTAACTGCTATGCTTTAGCATAGCAGTTACGACCTTCTGTTACTAGACCATCGATATGTAGAATATTAGATACAAAGCAAGACAGATCAAAACGCCATAGGATAAGTTGGCACAGGGCACTATTTTCTTGGTCTTACTCGCCGTTTAGGCGCAGCACGACAATGGCTGCCCCCGTAGTGGGTCCTAGGTCCGAGTCTTCCACATGTGGACTTTGCATGACGTCGGAAATATCATTTACCAGCGACGTGTGCCGTTGTAACGAATTGTCATTGTTTCTTATATTATTTATAAATTAAATATAAATGTTTTTAAATATCGCTAAGTATATATTAATAATAATATACATGTATTGGATAATTATGTGCATTGTGATGAAACAAAGAGAAGTTTCTGTGTGAGTACACTTGTAGCGCGAAAACGTCACGACTCGTGCGGTCCGCTGTCCGCAAATATTGATAACGACGACGTAACGTACGTATTGTCAAAACAACGTCAATGCGACAAAGTGACGTCAGATGTGTATCTTTGTTGGTCTAGAGAGATGGGTTAGCAGTTGAATACAACATTGGTTTATGTATCATATTGTTCAAGAGAGATCACATTTTCTAAATATTTGAAAACTCAATTTCGCATTTTTTTACCCATAAAGGAGGTTTTCGCTTTGCGCGTCACATACTTCAGTTTTGATGAGTCACGGTGGTTATCACATTGTGTGTAATACAATTCCTTCGTTACTGATACATGCAATAGTTTATTTACCAAATACGAAATTGTATTCACTAAATGCAATTTGATACACATTATGTCACATACATGAAATTAAATCAGAAACAGATACGCATATAACGCAAGGGAGATGCTATGTAACGTGTACTGTAATGTACGTTTTTGAACTTTCACACTAGCATTAACTAACATTTTATCCATATAATATCACATATCTACTGTACATACATGTATGTAAAATCTCGGTAAACGATATACTAACACAAAAAGAAAAACATGTATCGGGTCCATACGCGAACTGGGCTGCCGACACCACCAGCTCACATGCTACTCAACATTGCTCGTTTCTGATCATTTATTTTCATAACAACCCCGAGAACGTACATTTATATTTTGGCATAAAATGGTAATTAAAATAGTCAATGGTCTACATACAATTGGTTTGTTTCGCTAATGGTACACCGACTAGCACACGATAATACACTTATATCGTCTGTCATTACCAGCTGTCAACAACGACGTCAGCTTTGTCAAAAGCGTAAATGGAAGCGACGTTTCCGACCTCACTTACTCGATAACGTCATTTTCGCCATAAGGCAGCTAGCTTTTCGCACGACGCGGCTCATAGAATGTTTGATGAGGTAAGCCGATGTTCACACTGGTAGCCTACGTTTGAGGGTGTATTTGTGGCATATTTGTGGGGCATTTGAATAAAATATACACGTATCCCAAAAAGGGTGGACAATAATAAAGATCAGGGTCTACACTGATACATACAATAGGTTATACAAATTCTGATAACATAAGGAGAGCATACACTGATATATTTGAGGGTGTATTTGTGGCATATTTATACATATTCAACTATATCTGCATGTATTTCCCACTATATATGGTGTATTTGTGATATATTTGTATGTATTTAGACTATATTTGGTCATATTTTGGGTGTATTTTGGTGTTTCGTGTAACCGTTCCCCGGACATTATCACGAATTATCATTAGCATTATCACGAACTTTGCTCGTTCGACGGTATGGCCGCACCACTTTTCAATACCCTCATACGCCGCTGGGAGTGCATCTCAGTCTTGTGACATGTGCATTTTTTCTTGTCTCACTGTCCACTGCAATTGCACCTTATAATTCTGAGCCGTCTTCTGATACCGGTAGCAGTGCAATTTAGACAGGCACACGTCCAACTGTGAATGTTGCCCACTCCAATTCCATAGAAGAGGGATTATTACCACGCCACACCGGAATCTGGTGGCAAGTCCTATGACTGTGCAGAGCAGCAGCATCTTTCGTTGGCGGAACCTTCTCTAGTTACACTGAGGTAGCCACCTTTATCTGAAACGTAGCCAATCTTGCGGCGCAAATACTTGAGGATGCACACCCATATATAACAAGCAGGGCATCCTTTCCTGCCGTCGTGATGCATCTATGAAGACGGTAGTGGGTTGTTTCAGAGCATCTTACTTTGTCAGGACAGTCACTTTGCCAGTACCAAACGGTCTCGGCATTGTGTCACACCTGCTAATAGCATGCAAGAAGGGCTGAGCTTCTGCAAGAAATGGATCCAGATTTTTGTTCAAAGGCTGTGATGCATAACCTCTGTTTTGATGCAACCATGTATATGTTTTCACTATAACCTGCATGATATTCCATTAGCTGAAATATGTCGCAATCTACTGCAATAACTACTGTTGTTTTCATACCAACATGCCAATTTTGTAACCTGCATCTCCGAGGGCATGCTCGACATCGATGGCTGATGTGGCCATATCCTCTGCAGGAAGCATACTAAGTGGCTGTTTATTGTATTGTTATGATGGATTGTCCTGTAGAACTCGTGACGGGGCCCGTCATTGTACTACAGTTTAGCCATGTCGTCTGTTCTTTTGTGACTTCAGTCTTTTTGTGTCGTCAAATTTCCTTATATAAATGTAGTTATATTTACAATATTATCTTTCATGTATATTGGGGTTGCTTTTTGTTGTGATAATTCTTTATTTTTGTCCGACGGCTGGTCGTGGAATGCATGTTTGTCCCGCGTTGAAGGCTCATTGACCACCGCTGTTCGCGTTGTCCGTGTTTATCATGATGTATTGTGTTAGTTTCTTCTTTACATGGGTTCATTGGTCTCCTTTGGGTATTTTGTTCTCTATTTTAGCAAGAAAGGTCCTTTTCCCCCAATCGTTTAATGCATTTCATCAGAAACTGTGACTGATGCACCAACGTAGTATCCTGTCTGATGGTGATGGACTTCGTTGTTAGTGCTGGAGCCGTGATATCCATCAACGACAATACATGCACGTCCATAGTTGCTGCGTACATAGAGAATAGTAGGTTAGTGCCGTGAATGGGAAAAAATATCCGGCAAGGCTCAATAATTTCTTTATTTCTCATCAGAAGTATATGTTGTGACCACTCATTTGAACCGTCTCGCCGAGACGGTTCAAATGAGTGGTCACAACATATACTTTGGTTCAGAAATAAGGAAAATGGATAGAGAATAGTAGGTTAGTGCTGTGAATGGGAAAAAATATCTGGCAAGGCTCAGGAAATGGGATGGGCGAGGCTCTGCCGAGCAAATCCGTTTCCGTGCCGCGCCAGATATGTTTTCCCATTCACGGCACTAACCTACTATTCTATTTATCCCGTCAACACCTACAAATGGCTTTAAAATGCAAAAATTGTATTGACTGGATATCAAAAATGTTTCACGGCACCGTGTTTCACGGCACATACGCACTGTGTTGACGGGATAAATGCTGAACATACATCACACATATCTTTGAGTAACTGGAAGAATTATTAGGCTAGGAGAACTTGTGAAGCAAAATAGAGAACAAGACACCCACAAGATATCCATGAATCAGGTACAAACTAAAGTATCACAATATATGTATAATAAATAGATAAATCATATAATATAACAATATAATATTGAATGAAAATGAAAACCATACTCAGAGATCCCCAATGGGTTGGAAATAATAGTAGCATTGGTTACAAACACGGGGAGACTTTCTACAGCCATCACACAGCACAACTAACAGAGCTGTGATATATAAAATAGAGAACAAGAAACCTCCCATATCTACAAGACACTGCAAGGCCATTTCTAGACTAGTCGTGACAATGCATTCAAGGACAAGCTTTACAAGATGGTGTATAAGATCGATCCGCTTGTCGCCAGTTTGCATGTGCATGGGATTGTCGAATAGAGATTCATGCTGAAAGAGATCGGGAAGAGGGAGTCGACGATGTCTGTGGCAAGAAGATGCTGGGGATCCATCAATTCGTTCCGCCAATGTATTCGCATAGACAGCTGAGGCTAAAGTATTTACTTGATTCTTCTGGGAAACCTTGTATTCTGACACAGAATGACCGACCATGGAAGCAAGAATCTCATATGCGATACGTTGGGCCCCATCGGCATTCATTGCCTAGTATGTGACTAACATTTGATGTTTGGAATGATTCCAGCTGAACAAAGACATGCAGAAATGTCCGTGTATCGTCCATATCATGTCACACGTTGATGATGTCAGGGCATGATGACCAGCTCCTGTATTCGTAAGAAGAACCTGTAATATCGAATATGGGGTGACTAATCTCAGCACATGTATGGCTTGAGAGAATGATAAGCAAACAGGTGATCTCATTGAATCCACAATCATGGGCTAGAACACCGAATGACATGATGCCAGCCATCAGCACTTGCTATGTATATAGATCTGTTAACAATTATCACTTTTTACAGATGCTGTTACATGCATTTGCAAATTTCATTTTGTGTTACCCTGTTAGCAGCCCCCATTCATCCCTCTATTCAGTATACAATGAAGCGACGAGTGAATGCTACCCCACAGTAACAGGCACACAGTAAGGACAATTACTGGGGAAATGGCTTGAATATTAATATTCAAGTCTCACTAAAAATAGTCTCACCAGTACTTGTTTTCAACTTTGTATGAAAGAATGCATTGTTTGCCGACTTTGGATTAACAGACAAATAATGTTCACATTTCTGGATCTCAAACAGTCGTTGTTAGCTGTTGTTGTTGTTGGCGATAGTCATAACACCCATGCTTATTGTTTGGAGTCACGTATTGAATTACCAGAATGTTATAACACATGTGAGCACCATAGTAATATTGTCGCGTCTGCTTTAGCAGAAGACACGACTTTAGTCGCCGCTTTTCCGTCGTCGTCCGAAATGTCAAAAAGTGTGTACAAGCTTCGTCGTCATGGCATAACTTTAATATTACTTGACGGATTGCTTCAATATTTGGACACTTGATCCGTGTGAGCATTTGGAACACACTCATGGTTGTGGAACCACATGAGCCATATTTTTATGTCAACACATTTGTTCAACCTTGACATTTTTCGTGTTTTAAGCATGCACTCCTCTGACGGTTCTTGTGATGCTTGCTTTAGCACATGCCCATGATCATGTTATGGTCAAATGCCTCGGCAGTCGCGACACCCCTGCCGTGGCGGAAATATTGTATTAAATAGCTAGTAGTTTAAATTAGCTGTAATTGTTCTTGTATTATATGTTACACATACAAAATGCTTATGGATATAAAATATTCACCGGTTTCGGCTCGATTCGAGATGTATATTCGACATCTACCTTGACCTGAGATATGACCTTGACCTAAAAAGTGACAGTAAATGAAAGACTTACCTGTGAAAAGATGGTAAAAAATTATTGTATGTTGTTAGGAGCTGTAAATATATAAAATATACTGGATTTTGGTTTATTTTTTGTGAATTTTTTATTCGACCTTGACCTTAATGAATGACATTGGCATCTGACATCCTGAGAATTATTGGAAAGCATATCGGTATCCTAATGATAATTGGAAAGAACACATGAAACATGTTTTTATATTGCTTAGTACAACAGAAATGCAACTTTAATAATATACCTTTAAATATGGCGGCCATCTTGGATTTGTGCTGACAATTGGCACTTGCCAAGTGTGGAATCGGGTGGAATTTATTTTTTGTGTCATTATATACTGCCAGTGAATGTATTTCTGGTGAGAAACCTTTGTTAACATTTTTGTCTAACCTCGGTGTTTGTTTTAACCTTCTTTGCTGGGACTACAGTTCGGATGCACAGGCTGATTGTTCTACACTGGTAGAAACACACTTAAGCCCCTTTTTCTCCAGTCACACCCACGTATGCATTACATCAGAGTCAGTGGTATCAGTCAGTGTGTATCAGTAGCCGATTTCACCAACATTGCAAAGTATACTTATCTAGCAAAGTATACTTTGAGGGAGAATTTTTCAATTTTAGCATAAATTTATCAATTTTTATTATACTGAATTTATTACATTATCACAGCCATTTTGGCTGTGATAATGTAATAAATTCTGTATAATAAGTATGCATATTTTTAATCATCAAATACATTCAGTCGTTAGTTCTATATGACATAATGCAATTCAGGAAAAATAAATTATTACTCCCTCAAAGTATACTTTGCTAGAAAAGTATACTTTGCAATGTTGATGAAATAGGCTACTGTGTCATTTCCTGCTACATTATGTGTTATCACTCAGTGTGTATCAGCGCTTCAGATAGGTTTTGTATCTAAAGATTTGAAATTCAATGTGTATGTTCAAGTGGTTACAACAACAACAAGTACTGAAACTTGCATAAGCCCTCCGATTCAAAGTACGTATTATTTTATTTTGTCCTTATTACTTAACAAATTTTGATGAAATATTGCGCATCATACGCGTCTTGTTAAGATGCATTTGGTGGTCTCGGTACGTTGGCCCAAACTTCTGTCGTTTTTGCGATTAATCGATTTCCGTGTCTACTGACACAGAAATCGATTCATCGCAAAACCGACATCAAAATTCGTTGCATATTAAGGAAAATATCAAATACTACTAACCTTTGAGTGGGCGTGCTTTCAACACATTGAGCTATTATGTTGTTGTTGCAACATGCACCTTGTAAATAAGGAACACATGATAAAATATAAAACAAATTGACATACCGAGTACACAACCAACTGCGTTAATCTTGTCAACGCTTCAGAATCTGAAGATCTATTGGCAATCTGAACTCGCATATCAAGCAGTTTGATTGCCTGTAGTACAGCTCAGGCTCAGCCAAACAAGCCTGATTTCAAGCACAATATTCAAGCATTTTTAAATAAAACACTTGACAAATATTGGCAAGATTAGCGCATGCTGTGGTGTACAATTAGATTTTCATGTACATGGACACTGTAAGGGATAAAACTACGGAAGGCCAGTAGCCTATTTCATCAAAATTGCAAAGTATACTTTCCTAGCAAAGTATACTTTGAGGGAGCAATCATTGATTTTTCCGAAATGCATTATTTCATGCGGAACTAACGATTGCATATATTTGATGATTAAAACTATGCAGAATTATTATACTGAGTTTATTACATTATCACAGCCAAATTGGCTGTGATAATGTAGTAAATTCAGTATAATAAAAATTAATAAATTTATCATAAAATTGAAAAGTTCTCCCTCAAAGTATACTTTGCTACTAAAGTATACTTTACAATGTTGATGAAATAGGCTACATAAGTTTCATAAAATAAATCGACAATGGTTGGTGACCTTCACTGGACCCATCTGTGGCCACATTTACTAGTTGAACCATTGGCGAACCTTCTTAGAATTGACCATACATGTATATTTAGTGCTATACAAACAGTGGTCCCTGAGGGATAATTTCGGCATTTGTTTTTGCCAAATCGACGTGTAGTAAAACGGCTAAATTTGATATTTATACAGTAGACCGATTAGGGACCACATTTCTCTTTTTCCAGATTCAGTTATTGTCTATGATCGTTAAGCATTCCGCCGTCGTTATCATGTATTTGTGACCAGTCCAGAGAAAATTTGGTTTATTGCTGTATACGCTGTTTACTATTGGCGTTGGCAGGCACGTACGCAAGGGGGGTGGGGAGTGGGCTTCATGGCACATACCCACTTTGTTGACGGGATAAACATGCGTATGGGCATGTGGGCCGTTTCATTAAACTTCGTACGACTAAAATGTTCGCAAGTGCAAATGTAGGATAGCCTGGGAATTTCAACAGATGGATTTACATTTATTGAACATACTAGGCTGCATGCAGCCTATGATCAATAAATGTAAATCCAATAATTGTTTACAGGAGCACAATGTTAATGTAAAATGTACAGACTATCATAATTTTGCTCTTACGAACATTTTAGTCGTACGAAGCTTAGTGAAACGGCTTCCAGATTGGAAACCATCCGTGATACTTGTATCCAAATTGCTATACAGTGGAACCTCTCTAAATCGGACAATACTGGCACCCATGTGTGGGCAATTTTAATTGGTGTCAGATATTTATCGCCGATGGCACTGTCTGTTCTTGATGGCTGAAACATGTCTTGGAGTGGCGATATGCCTGTTTAACAGTAGAACATATCTGTATCGGCAGGACACCCTGGGGACCTCCCAGAGTGTCAGATTTAGAGAGGTTGCACTGTATCCGCGTACTGTTCTAGGGGCGTGTGAGCTGAACATGGGTTACACTGGTAAACATGTTTAAAGCCCGTTTGGTCGTGACAGGTCAAATATACTCCGGATAGGAAGTAGATGTCTGTGTTTATTCTGATATATGGCACATTTGGAGCCGAGACATTTCTAAACTCGTACAAATGCATAAATGTGACTAAATATATAGCCATGTGGCTTATAGCATGTGTAGTCAGTCTAGGACTTGTGATTGGACTGTGGCTTATGAAATGGCATTTATGGCAGAATAGTGTCGGTCATTTGAGATCCTGCCATGTGACTTTATCAGTCCAATAGATGATATGGATTTCAAAGACGATTGCTATAATTCATTGAATGAATATTGCATTGCAACTTGGACAGTAGCAAGGTAAGAAGACATACTGTCTGTTCACGTTTTGCTGCCGACGAACTTTTGGCTATTACACACATTAAATCTAAAAAATATTTAAAAGTAAGTACTTTTGTATCAATAAAAATAAGTTGCCCTCCCCAAACAAAATTATTTGATGAAATTCCATCAAATATTGATTTTATATCAAAAAAATTTTCCTATGGGAATTTAACATGGGGGCTAAAAATAGATTTTATTAAAATATTTTATAAATAACCTAAATTTTGTTTTCTTAGTTACATCATTTTCTCGCCAGGTTTGGGAGTCAATTTCCATTTTTTTTTTTTTTTATCCTTTAGGATCAAAAAACGAAAATTTTGGAAATTGACTCCCGATGTTAAATTCCCATAGGAAAATTGACTTTTTTTGTTATTGATGAAAAAGTACTTACTTTTAAAATATTTTTTAGATTTAATGTGCTTAATGGCCAAATGTTCGTCGGCAGCAAAACGTGGAACAGACAATAGTTGTGTGATTGTATGTATGGGAAAGATGATATGTCGGAAAACACCACTCAATACTACGGAGCCCCGCAGGGGACATTGATTTTCTTTTATTAATTCGTTCCCACGAAATAAAAATTCGTTCCCTCAATTTATTAATTTGTTCCCGCGAAATAACAATTCGTTCCCTCGAATTGACAATTCGTTTCCACGAATTAACAATTCGTTCCCACGATATATCGTGGTAACGAATTGTTAATTCGAGGGAACGAATTGTTATATTGTGGGAACGAATTGTTATTTCGTGGGAACGAATAGTTAAATTGAGGGAACGAATTGTTAATTCTTGTGGACGAATTGTTAAATTGATGGAACGAATTGTTATTTCGTGGGAACGAATTAATAAAAAAGAATTCTACGTCCCCTGCGGGGCTCCGTACAATACAGCTTATAATTCGTCCTAATTTATAAGCGAATTGCTCGCCAGTATCACGCCCCACTTATTTCACATATTGCAATATTTAACCTCTATAACTGACATATTACCACATTTAAATACTATCTGTTCGACAGGAAATGGAAAATGAACACTCGGATGGGAGACTGCATTATAGCCCTGGCTAATTATAAGTATGCTATTGTTCATATATTGGATTTTTAAGGAACTAAATGCCGCGGTCGTTAACACGCCTTCGCATTTATTTAATTCCTAAAAAAGCCAATATACGAACAACAAATTAAACATATACTGTGGCATACGCACTCATCGACAATGTCAACTGTAACGTATGCATACAGCAAAGATTTGTTGAAAGTTCCACAAGGAAACAAACGAGAACGAGTGGAAAACAAAGTGAAAATTATCATGTTGTACAACGATATGCATAGAAACGATTATCATTGTTTTTTTGTACGAAAACACGATATTTTCGTTTAAATACCCGGGGCTCGTTTCACTAAACTTTGCACGATTAAAATGTTCGTAAGTGCAAAATTATGATAGTCTGTAAATGTCACATTAACAATGTTTTCTTGTAAACAGTTATTGGATTTACATGTATTGAGCATAGGCTGCATATGCAGCCTATGCTCAATGAATGTAAATCCATCAATTGAAATTTCGAGACGATTCTAAATTTGCACTTACGAACATTTTAGTCGTACGAAGTTTAGTGAAACGGGGCTCCCGGTCTCCCAACTATTAACACGCCTGTCGCTTCATTTAGCGCATCGCTTTGACATCGTTTTCGTTGTGTTTGATTAGAAAACTATGTTCACATTTAAACCAACGGAACCATTGTTTTCTATTTCAATAATAAAACGAAAACGATAGACAATCTTTAGTTTGTGAAACCAGGAATAAATCCGGCTCTGTATGCATAGAGGTGGGTGCAGAGCTCCAGATAAGGTGCGTACGCAATTATTTTAGCTGAATACGCATTGATTATCAAAAGTGGGAGTACCACATACGCACAGCAATGTGAAAATACTCATTGATTTTCAAATTGAGTAGTGAAAATACTGTCATAAAGCTGAAATTTCACTTAGTTGAGCTGCAAAAAGTAAACAGTGTTTACTTCTTGCAGCTCAAATAAGTGAATGTTTAAATTTGTTCTATTGTTTTATCATTTGTTCTCTATTTAGTAATGAAGAAAATCAATAATCCATTTGTAAAAGTAAAATACGCAATGATTTTGAAATCACGGGGTATAGTACGCTTTAGACACACAGCTTATCTGGAGCTCTGTGGGTGGATGTGGTAGCTCTCTAAACGTGCCATTTTCTGAGTCCAGGCTCCAGACTTGGAGCCAAGACTCGGAAAATTCACAGATATATAATTCCAGCACAATAATATTTACACAATTCCCTAACATTTGATTGGCCCGTAGCAAGTCTCTGTCCAAAATGTATATCCCAGTAAACTCCCACGCCGAACTACTTTCCGTAACCGTCAGGCGCAGTTAAAATAATTCTTAAGAAAACGGAAAATAAACACATTTTCTTGATGAATTTATTTCAAATGCTGGAATTATAAGGAATGAATGGCCTTTTTGTGGAATTTATCGGGGATATAAACTTGGAAAAGTCGCGGGAATACTGGACGAGGCCTTCCGGCCTTCGTCCAGTATTCCCGCGACTTTTCCAAGTTTATACCCCGATAAATTCCACAAAAAGGCCATTCATTCCTATAGTGAATCCAGTATGGCCCAGTTTGGCATGGTCCATCACAGCAGGGTGTCATCATTTTCGGTCGTGTTGCATTTAACAAACATCATCTGACAACAGCTATGTAACAGCCACTAAACTCGGGTGTTAATGTGACAATGTATTGAAATGGAATCGCTTTCATTGCAAGTCTTAACTGCCACACACTTAACGTAACACATTAAAACCAAAAGCACAATGATTAACGCATACCATTTGGAATACCCCTGCAGGACTATGAACCTTTTAAGATATTTTATCCGATATTTTGTCATTTCTCCCCTGACGTTGTTCAGTCAAATTTTATTGTCTTTAGGGAAAATTTCAGAACAAGGATTTCAAAGATTTTGTCAGGCTTTCAATTTTATTCCAGTGTGCCAGTGACTTTTTGCAACATACGAGCTAACATTGTGTGCACTGTAGGCACTGGATTGGCGTATGTAAAATATCGGGGCCAGCCTACAGAACCGCATGCGTTAAACTCGTCAAGATTATCAACGTTTCCGTCGTCTATTGGCAATGTCAACTCGGAAATAAACAATTTGATTGTCTGAGCCTGAGCTGTAGCACAGCTCAGGCTCAGACGATCAAGCTGTTTAACTTCAAGCACAATGTTCAAGTATTTTGAAATAAAGAAGTTGATAAATATTTGGCAAAATTGGCGCAGGTGGTAGTGTACAGGTTCCGAGTTTGTTGTTGGGATCAGGATGAGTTGCCTCAAGATAGTACGGAGCCCCGCATTTTCTTTATTAATTCGTTCCCACGAAATAACAATTCGTACCCTCGAATTAACAATTCGTTCCCTCGAATTAACAATTCGTTCCCACGATATAACAATTCGTTCCCACGATATAACAATTCGTTCCCTCGAATTAACAATTCGTTCTCACAAAATGACGATTCGTTCCCTCAATTTAACAATTCGTTCCCTCGAATTAACAATTCGTTCCCAAGATATATCAACTAGTTCCCACGAATTAACAATTCGTTCACGTGGGAACGAATTGTTATTTCGTGGGAACGAATTGTTAAATGAGGGAACAAATTGTTAATTCGTGGGAACGAATTGTTAAATTGAGGGAACAAATTGTTAAATTGAGGGAACATTGTAAAATTGAGGGAACGAATTGTTAATTCGTGGGAACGAATTGTTAAATTGAGGGATCGAATTGCTAAATTGAGGGAACGAATCGTCATTTCGTGGGAACGAATCGTCATTTCGTGGGAACGAATTGTTAATTCGAGGGAATGAATTGTGAAATTAAGAGAACGAATTGTTATTTCGAACGAATTAAAAAAAGAATTCTACGTCCCCTCCGTAGCATAGAGCATCATGGAGCGTATTTTGGAGAAACAAACGAATGGCGTTGATGTCCGTTAAAACGCTAGCTCCAATGTCGATCGCTGGTACATTAGGAGACGAAGCTTATTCTCAAGTGAACTCATACAATGGAACCTCTCTAAACCGGGCACCCTGGGAGGTCCCCAGGGTGTCCGGTTGAGAGAGGTTCCACTGTAACACAGACGGATGACTACTTCAAGACACGCGTGGATGGATGCTTTGCGATCGTGAACAGACATTATCATTGGAGGAAAATGGCAATGAAACATATATCACAATTAGGTACAAGTAACATGTATTTCTGTCCGGTTTAGAGGGGTTACACTGTAGGTATTTATTTCATATAATCCATGTTTCACGATACATAAAAGTTATAGCTGTATCAGGATCAGAAAAGAAGCTTGCATAGCGTATATGAATTATTCTCCTAATAATAATGGTAGTGTGACAGAATACATACATGTATGACTGTTCGTCCAGCAACATGCTTGTAGCGATATTATACGTGTTATGGAGCCCCGCAGGTGACATAGAATTCTTTTTTATTAATTCGTTCCCACAAAATAACAATTCGTTCCCACGAAATAACAATTTGTTCCCTCAATTTAACAATTTCTTCCCACGAATTAACAATTCGTTCCCTCGAATTAACAATTCGTTCCCACGAAATGTTTTGGCGCCCAGCTGTGCGCGCAACACCTTTGATCTACTTGCTGTTTGAATTGTTAAATGGAAGGAACGAATTGTTATTTCGTGGGAACGAATTGTCCATTCGATGGAACGAATTGTTATATCGTGGGAACGAATTGTTATATCGTGGGAACGAATTGTTAATTCGAGGGAACGAATTGATAAATTGAGGGAACGAATTGATAAATTGAGGGAACGGATTGTTATTTCGTGGGAACGAATTAATGAAAAGAAATCCATGTCCCCTGCGGGGCTCAGTATGTTCTCATATACACTACACATGTCAATGTTTAACTCACCCGTGGAGTGGAAATTTATGGATTTACATTTATTGAGCATAGGCTGCATATGCAGCCTATGATCAATAAATGTAAATCCATAAATTACGGGAGAGAGAGGTGGTGCTGAGAGGAAGGGGGACATCACACAAGGAATTACACTGCACACGATGCTGGTCTGTGGTTATGCCGGTCTCTGAGGCCTCCCCAGCGGTTTTGTAAGGTCATGGCTAACACCATTGGCCATTAGTTGATCAAGTTGATTGGATGACATATTGGTGTATGTCCAATTTCAATCTTTCATCACAGTGTGCACCGCCGTTACAAGGGATTCTGCGAGCGTCTGACCATGATCGTTTGAACATGTTGCTTATTGCATTTTGTGACCAGCTACGAATGTTACCGTTCTTAATTGCCATCTCTACGCGGATAAACACGAAGGGAGGAACGAAAATTAAGGTCCTAAAGAAAGAGTAGTTGCGAACAGTAACCCTTGCAATCTGCTCCTGTACCGTCCGTAGCCAGGCTACGGACGGTACGGGGGTAAATTGCAAGGGTTATTGTTCGCAACTAAAGGAAGAGATGCACTGTCTCAAACGAGCCACCGTAGTGTCACGAACTGACAACTGAATAACAATACAATGTGTTGCCTCCCAGTAGTACAATAAATTAATTTAATATATTGGCTGGCTTGTAGTTTGTCACTCGTGTCATTCGCTGACATGTCGTGTCTGTGTTGATACTGTGTCATTCCGGTAACTGCATCATCAAGACTGTTGATTGTTGGTTCTTGTTGTATTGTTGTTCTTGTTGTTGCTGCAACTGACGACCACTTTGTTGTTGTTGCAACTGACGACGACGATGGTGGTGATGATATTTTGTTAACGGCTACATCACCAGCCATTTAGACTGTTGTTGCTGTTGTCGATAGTTTGTAGTTTCTTGTGTCGTCCCCACCGCTGAATCATCAGCCATTAAGAGTGTTGTTCTTGTTGCTATTATCGTTGTTTATTTTTTGATAGCTTGCCCATTGTTTCATCCCTGCTGTATCAGCAGCCTGTGGCCCACCTCATTGTATTTTCTAGCAACCAAAACATTTCCCCCAATGTCGGCCATTATTTTGTAGAATAAAGAATAAACAGCTTCAAATATTATGAAATAGTATAATACGTTCCATTTGCATGCCATAATGGATACTAGACCATATTTATGTGTGAGACATCATCTGAGACACATGCGACTTTAATACAGTGAATGCCATATACTCCGGATACTATTGGATGTTCACATGATGTCCGAAGCATGCAGGTTTGCTGATGAGCAAATTAACGCAAGACACGTGCTTTGCTATAATAAAAAATGTACAATGGAACCTCTCCAAACCGGACACCCTGGGGAGGTCCCCAGGGTGTCCGGTTTGGAGAGGTTCCACTGTAGACCAGACATCAGAGCACACCGTGACAGATTTTTAGTGTTTTGCCATCATGAACAGTCATTATAGTCCGAGTACCATAACAGCGAAACACGTCTAAATTAACAGCCGTATATTCCAGAGTGTCCGGCTTAGAGAGGTTCCACTGTACCTGTACAAGCATAATCTGATATAAATTACTGACACACATATGGTAATTAAACATATTTTGGTTTTCTGTGTAACCGGTTTCGAGAGGTTTCACTGTATTATTATACGGTCCGCATAATTGAGACACGCCATATGATTTTGTACATTCAGACATCTGCGTAATATTTTGAAATACGCTTACAAAATTTACATTGTTTTCCGAACATGGCGTCAAAAGTTGACAAAATTTTCAGAGTACATTTCCGCATGTACTCTGAAAATCTTGTCAACTTTTGAGTTTATTTATGAAAAATATTGTAAATTTTGTAAACGTATTTAATGAAATTACGCAGATGTCCGAAGGTGCAAAATCACACGGCGTTGATTAAGATATACACGGTATACATGTTATTATTTACGACAATGTTGACAAACATGCACACATGAGAACGCTGACATACTTCACAACTGAATTCACCATTTACTGAAGAAAAGTAAGGTTTTCGAAATAACAATTTGTAAATGTGTTAAACGGGAAAAGTCTGGAAATCTCATGATGCATCATAATGTCCGTGGCAGCATTCTGTGTTGACTTTCCCGACCACGAACTTGTTTACATACTGACAGACAAATATGAGAAATGTAGATGGAACATTATTTTGACATATTTTGTCTCGTCTGATATTTTGCTCAATTTGGCAGACACAAATATTGCATAAAAACCTAGTCAGACGCCACACAGTCGTTGCGTCCGTGTTGTATGCAGTGGCGGATTCAGGGAGGTGACACAGGGTGCCCGCCCCCTCCCCCTTTCAGGATTCCAGATTGTTTTTGCAAATGAGATTTTTGCAATCTGTAAAAAGAATAACAATCACTGTCAAATAAGGGTGACATTACCAGAGCAAAGACTTGTTGCGAACGGTAACTCTTGCAATCTACTCCCGTACCGTCCGTAGCCTACGGATGGTACGTGAGTAGATTGCAAAAGTTACCATCCATTCGCAACTAATCAAGATTCAGATATTATAGAGAGCCCATTCAATTTCGACTGGCACCGTCCCCCCTTCGGCGAAATCGTGGATCCGCCACTGGTATGTGTCTTTTTTTTCAACCAAGAATCGGTCTTTACAAGCTGCGTCGCTCAGTACTGAAACATAGTCAAGGTGCATGCTCGCGTGGTTACAACAACAACAACGTCGCCCACTCCAAAGTAAGTATTATTTTATAGTTTCCTTAATATGCAACGGATTTTGATGAAATATGGCGCAGCAAACGCGTCTTCATGAGCTGCATTTGGTGGTATATGATGGAGTTTGGCACAGACTTACGTCGTTTTTGCGAGGAATCGATTTCCGTGTCGGAGAAGTGTGGGCGAAAATACAGAGACCACCAAATGCAGCTTAAACAAGACGCGTTTGATGCGTCATATTTCATCAAAATCAGTTACGTAATACGGACACTATAAAAGAATACCTATGTTGAATCGGTACCTGTTGTTGTTGTTAGTACCACGTGATCATACACCTTGTATTCACGTAAACTGCAACCTTTCCGCACTGGGTCTAATCTTTGTAATCTTCGCTATCACAATTTCCTCTGACCAACCTAATGTTATGCAATGTTTTTAATATCCTATACAATTAATGTGCATACATGTAGTACGTGAAGATGTATATGGGGAATTAACATGGGGAAAACAAAGTTTCTAATTAAAATCAATATTGGACCAAATTTCACGAAATAAAAAGAATGTTCATTCTTAAATTTTAATAAAATTTATTATTATCTAAAACAAATATTGTGTTTGAATTGTTTACACAGCCGTAATCTTTATGCAGGTTTCGTGCAACATACAGTTTTAATGGTATTTATAGGAATTACATATTAAGTGTATACTTGTGTAACTATTCTACCAATTTGAAAACTACGAGTGATCGCTCTACATGTAATACCATTTAGTAATTTTAATTTTTCTGATGGTGACGCGCGGTTGTATCACTCTATTTTGATATGCAAATGAGGCAGGGCATTTTTAAATTAATTGTATAAATTACACGTTATTATAAAGTACATGTATGTTCATTGCACATCAAAAAATAAATAGAGAGAATAAATTATAGTTGCTTCCGTACCTTTTAACGAAACAATGTTAAATGTATAATCCCTGGCATCAATATTAACAATACAAGTTTAATATAAAAAGTATAATACTGCCAATTAACACGTTCGATAATGGTAAATGAAAGTTTATTTTGCTGACAAATGTTATATCGAAAGAATTGACGAATAAATATGCCTCCGTATATTACAGCCTGGAATGTCGGAGCAGGGCTCCAGATAAGGAATTAGTAATTGAGTAGTGTCACTCCATCATTTCTGAAGCAATTGGGCATTTCAAAATTTTAATTGGGTAAAATAAAATCACACTACCGTTTGCACATCAATAGACAGCAACTGTTGACTGTTTTACTTTGAAATGAAAACATGTCTTGGCATTTCATTAGAATTGTCTCCTTGGAGACAATTCTAATGAAATACCAAGATGCATTTTTGTATGCTATATTCAGGTCTGTTTGTTTTCTGCAGCATGATAAAGGTACTATACATTTTGTATTGCATTTTGATACTCGCTACTTCTGATTTCAATTGGGTTTTTGGCAATTTTATTTGGGTATTTAAGCAAATACGCAGCTTATCTGGAGCTCTGTCGGAGTATAGGTTTAATATTCCAGTCCCAACAAGCCGTGTATCTAGAACTAGGGCCGTCAATAGTCGTACAGTCGTCGGTGTTGGCGTCATTTGTCCGGTGTAATCACCTCGCCCGGCGGGAGCTTAACTACCAGAGTTCTGTTGTCATTTACTTTCAGGCCAGTGCCATTGGACGCAAACCTTTAATAGCGTAAACATACCACTTGTAATACTTATCACATCTTTGGCACATTTCCGGGTGTTGTTTCTGTTTTGACACAGCTCGTGTGCATGGTATGTGCATGAGGATGTGATAAATAAGTTAGATCACGTTTGTCCGCATGTACGAGCGATAATCCGCTCGCGAAAGCTCGCGGATTATTATAGGAATGAATGGCCTTTTTGTGGAATTTATCGGGGTATAAACTTGGAAAGTCGCGGGAATACTGGACGAAGGCCGGAAGGCCTCGTCCAGTATTCCCGCGATTTTCCAAGTTTATATCCCCGATAAATTCAACAAAAAGGCCATTCATTCCTTATAATTCCAGCATTTGCAATAAATTCATCAAGAAAATGTGTTTATTTTCCGTTTTCTTACAAATTATTTTAACTGCGCCTCACGGTTACGGAAAGTAGTTCGGCGTGGGAGTTTACTGGGATATAAATTTTGGCCAGAGACTTGCTACGGGCCAATAAAATGTTAGGGAATTGTGTAAATATTTTTGTGCTGGAATTATCTCCTCGTACATGCGGACGAACCGTGATCTAACTTATACATAGATGATTTTACACGAGTTTTCCCTTTTATAGACAACATGTTATGTAATGCAGTGTAATGCAATGTAATGCAATGTAATTAGGGTTATGTACTCAGAACTAACATGAGTGATGATTTAATATTGTATTTATTAAACTCGTTTACTGGGCTATGCCGAGTTTCTTATGAAATCAGTCAACGAGTTTAATAAATATCATATTGAATCAACATAATTGTTAGATTATATTTATTGCATAAGCACATCATCATATTTTGAAGCTGTATTGATTACCTAACATGTTTTCTGCAGCAGGCTCATTTGCATATTTATCACACTACACTGTAGTGTATTATGTTGTTTTTGTCAGGTTTGGAAAATATTTATTGTCTCCGTAATAGGTTTGTGGTGGGTCGAGGCCATCACCCACAAGCCACACACAGTTCAGATTGTGGGTGATGGCCTCGACCCACCAACCGCACACAGTGTTACGTGTGTATTGTATTATGATTTTTATTGCATTTTTATATTAAACATATACATGTAACATGGCAGGTTCCATGCTAATCGTTAGTTGCGCTCAGTAACTTTACTACAGAACGTCCATACATACGGACGGTACGACACTTTTGCAGAGTTTCTGTTTGCATGTACAGTGAAACCTCTCTAAACCGGACATCCTGGGAGGTCCCCATGATGTCCGGTTTAGAGAGGTTTCATTGTAAATCAGACATTTGATCATTCTGAGCCATAGCTGTGTGCTGTGCGATCATGAACATACATTATCACCTCAGATAAATGACCCCGGAGGTCATCAACAACAAAAAATCACAAATGTTTTTGGTGTCCGGTTTAGAGACGTTCCACGATAGTTAATTGTTTACTATTTCATTCATTAAAAAACTGGGTGTTTTTTCACAATCTGAACAAATATTGCCAAACACTGTAGATCCAGATCAGAAGGCTCGTTCTGAGACATTTCACTGTATAATTGCAGCGATAATTTGAGTTCATTCAACTATATGTCCGGGGTTCAATCGTACACATACTTGCGGTCTATATATTCAAACACATGATGCAAGTTATACATAAACACAGGATAACACTTATAAATAGTTTGACCTTCTTCTAGCATGAATATCTAGTATTAGGACGTGATACTGAATACATTACCCTTCGAAACGAAACACAACGCTCTATCCGTGACTCAAACATACTTAAAAAAACTGCGAAAATACGTATACTACGGAGCTCCGTAGGGGACATGGGTGTTTTTTTTTATTAATTCGTTCCCACGAAATAACAATTCGTTCCCTCAATTTAACAATTCGTTCCCTCGAATTAATAATTCGTTCCCACGATATAACAATTCGAGAACGAATTGTTATTTCGTGAGAACGAATTGTTAAATTGAGGGAACGAATTGTTAATTCTTGGGAACGAATTGTTAATTCGTGGGAACGAAATGTTAAATTTATGGAACGAATTGTTATTTCGTGGGAACGAATTAATAAAATAAAAAAGTGTACGTCCACTGCGGGGCTCCGTACAAACATACTCCAGAATACGTCTTTGAATGTCGATTGCAGAGCCAGCTGTGCATTTGAACTAGCCAGCTGTTCATTCAAGTTGTCTACACGCTTTAACATTCAGCTCTACATACAACTCGACATTCGATTTGAATGTTGATTTGCGTTCTGCGATTGCAGTGCTAACTTCACACAGCCCCAGAATACTCCGAAAATAGATATACACAGAGAGGTACAAGTACCAGGCATTAGCGGCGGGTGGGGGATTATAGTTTGATTCCAAGCCATGAATGTTAACACTTCAAACGACAACTAGGTCACACTGGGATGTGATATCGCTAGACACTGGTCATACATACCAATTTCAGTAATCATGATTTTGCATAATTGTACATCAATACATGTAAACATGCTATTTGCGTCGTCTAGAAGAGCTCAACACGTATAAGGTTATAGTGTACATGTAGGTCAATGTTAGGGTACGTCGTACGATTTCCAAACTGTCTACGGTGGTGTCTTGGATTTGGTTCGACGGAAGGGAACGATCTTTGGCTACCGACTGAGGAAACGAGAATTATGGAATTTACAGCAATTTGAAACAATCATAATCATCTATCACAGTCATATATTGTAGGATTGTGGGAAAAGGAGAAATTGCTTGTATCAAGCAATTTCTCCTTTTCCCACAATGTTTTCTACTCTATCAGACAATTTAACCATCATTGGACCCAGCATTTGATTCTTTCATTAAGATATTTTCGATTTGGAAGAGTCGAAATATCGCAAAACAGGGAAAAGGGTTAATAGAGGTTAATAATTGTATGGAAACATCATGGGTAGGCCAGAGACTGCGTGGTGAGAAGCATAGTCAGGCGGCGTTCAAACGTAACATGTGCACGCGATGGGGCGTAACAAGCAATACGTAAGTTATAGTTCACATTTTGCATTTTTAATAAACTAACGCTCGCAACGAAATTAATATACTGTGGAATCTCGCTATACCGAACACCATGGCAGTACCCAGAGTGTTCGGTATAGCGAAATCCCACTGTACATCTCATGTACCTCCAAGCACAGCCCTTCCAACAGTTCCATGCTGTAGCTCTGACAGCTGGTGATTGATTGGTTACAGTGGAAACTCGCTACACCGAACACCCTGGATACCGCCAGGGTGTTCGGTATAGCGAGATTCCACTGTATTAACAATTCAATATGTGAACTATAACTCTTACATACTGTGTGATAGAAGCTTGTATAAAGGACATACTATAGGTACGCTCCGTTTCATGGTCAGTCGGGTAAGCTTTATTTCTAGTCTATGGAATCAAACATATACCGGGGCCATATGGCGCCAGATGTTGGGTTTACATATGAGACACGCCATGTGACTTTGTACCATATGCGTTATTTCATGAAAAATATTTTTAAAAAATACGATAGTTTCCGCAAATGTCGAAAGTTGACGAAATTGTCATAGCAAATGCGGAAGTGAATTCCGCATTTGCTGTGAAAATTTCGTTAACTTTCGACGTCATTTGCAGAAGATATCACAGTTTCTGTAAATATATTCCATTAAAAATCGCACATGTTCTTAGGTACAAAATCGCATGGTGTTTCTCATACACGCACTGTTGTTTGTTGGCTCTACAAGTCAGACAATAATATGTACACACACTCGTGAAGGGAGAAGAGTAAATAATATAGTGCATGTACGCAAACACGTGTACATCCGTACTCATCGTAACCGAACCTGTCCGTGAATTTCGCTTGCAAATCGGGCACCGGCTGACCAAATTGACCATACAACAGTTGCGACGACTGTCCATTTCACGAAACCTACCCAAATTGTATGCCTATTGTTTTTGCATTGTTTATATGGCCGTAACATTTGGGCAGGTTTCGTGAAACAGACAGTCTATCCCAGATTAGACTGCTTGTCCGCTCTGTAGTTTGATCAGTGTATATGATGCTCACTTTCCATTTACGAAAGTTGTCCCAGAGCCGTCTAATGAATGTCACGTCCTTCACGTACAATAGCGCATGGTAAGTAATGTAAGCACGTGCAGTTTCGGCTTACATCGAACTATATTCCATTAAATATGATTTGAGAATTTGGGCTTATGTGATTTGTGACTAGTGTAGCGCCTGATCAAATAGCACACTCATGTAGCCTGATAACCATATACATGTATAATTCCTGTTAGTTTGTTCGGTTAGCGCCGTCGGTAACGAGCGCGGTTCTTACCAATGCGATCCTGGGTTCGATCCTCGGCCGGTGACAGTATGTGAGATGGTATGGTGGTCGCCAGATAGGACAAGTGGATTTCATCCGGGTACTCCGGTTTACTCCCACATTAATGACTGCCCTTACGCCTTCATCTGTGCCAACGAAAGCATTTGTATACGTGCTCTCGCGCTTGTTTGTAATCGTTGTAAAATACATTTTGTAAATATAGTTTATACTTTTTAGTTCCTGTTAGAAACCTGACCGGTGTTTCATTGACTGAATGGCGAACAGTGCAGATTCTGATCAGAATGTGCGGATGTACAGGCTGATCTGGATATAAACTGGTCGCAAAACCCATAATAAATAACCCCGAAGCACACTTATATACATTTGAATGATGCAAATGTAAGTAAAAACATGCCTAAATAGCAAGCGTGTGTGACACACAATGCCCACCATGGAGACACTGGTCAGACAGTGATGATTTGGTTTAGAAAATATTTATTTCATTAGTTACAAACAACAATAAATAACGCCACACAAATAATGTGGTATTCAACAACAAGCCGTGAGGCTTTTGCAAATTTCGTCTACCAAGTCAAACGGCGATTTAAGGACATACTTCATAGAAAGGCGGCGTTGGTTTCAAATAAATTTAGAAATTCTTTACATGACTTATAATTCAATAAATGATGTTTAAACTAAATACATTTGCTTTCTAATGTTGATGATATAGCACATTGAAACATGTGTAATATTCTTATACGTGTGTGTCAAACGCTACAAGAGGTGAAACTGACTGATAGCCTGTCCATACTGAGATGTCGCATATGGTAATTCAATGCACAGCATAGTCTTTACTAAGAAGAACATTATCGGATATACTTTACACATACGTATATCCAATCAAGTTACGAATCTATTGTCTTTGAAATAAGTTTCATTTTCTATACCATTAGTCCTTAACCCGTACATGTATATCGGTTACAGTCGTCAAGATAATTATACTAATGTACACATCGCTCACGTGATGAAGCATGCTCGTCTATCTTATTCGTGAAATAACTAATGGCAAAATGGGATCAAAGTTTAATAGTTTAATAGTTGTCTAGTGTCGCTGTCTGACTACGGCGGGCAATTCACGTCACGCGCACCTGCTGTTTATACCAGTTTTGACTTACATTTTCCTACATATATAGCACATAAACTACTGGAACAGTAAAGGGCACAATGTTCTGCATTTGCTGGGCTATGTTTCATAAAAAATCCGTTTTTCTCTTAGAAAGATATTAAAGGAAAACACATTTAAAAAGCATGACGTCACGCCGTTCGGACACTACATGATCCCACACCATGTTTTTTATACAGTGCGTTTGGAGTAGAACTATAAACAGTAATTATGTAAATACGGTGAAACCTCTCTAAACCGGATACCCTGGGGACCTCCCAGGATGTCCGGTTTAGAAAGGTTCCACTGTAAAGCAGACAGATGACAACTTCAAGACAAGCGTGTACGCTTTGCGAATCATGAACAGACATTTAATACCATCGGAGATAAATAACAATTAAATCTATACAAACTAAGCACAATTAATCTTTCTCTATGTCCGGTTTAGACAGATTCCATTGTATGATGCAGACGACCAGGTTAGTGTTTCCGGTACACTGGTGAGTGACGCAGCTGGGGAGCGATCATTGTCCTCTTAGGGCGGGCTGCAGCCGACAATTAGCACAGCAGACGACGTCTGCGCTAACGGTTAATTTAAAAGTTCTTGAATATTGTGCTTGATATCAAACGGATTGATTGGCTGAGCATGAGTTCACCCTCACCAATTTTTTTATTTGATGAAATTTCAATTATTCGATTATCTAGCGGCGTCCGGCCGACGCCCTGGCGGGCGCACTGTCTCCACTGCGATCCAATGTTCAAAGGGCACCGCCCGGGCCCCGTCTAATATGTGAGGGCACACGTCGCAGACATGAAATTCGCCCGATTCATCCACGAGCTGTAAATCCCCCGGCGACTCCTACGATTAGAAAGATCGCGCGGACGCCGGCTGATATGTGAGGGCCATTAACCGCCATACGATTTTTTTCCAAAAATCTATTTTTAACTCAACGTTTTCGCACCTCCCCCATGTCAATTCGGTCAATAACGAGCACTAGTGATACTTTATAGTGTTGATTCCATAATAGATATAATCATGCTACTGTCAACTCATGTTTACGTGATCCGAGATGTTACGGGAATTTAATTTTTGAACACCCCTCGTAAATGAATTGTATAACTGAGCAACCAATAATAGATACATCAATGCATATGCTTCACGTGCATGTACATTTGTATACACTGCGTCAGACTACGAGAGGCCCTTCAATTACAAACACACTCTTTACATGTATAAATGACAGACGATAATAAGTTGCTGGAGGTCAATCGATGAGTCCAAATATAGGTAGACCAGGTGTATTATCATATCATAGCCTCGTTTTCGTGTATACTAACTACATGATAAAGTGCACGTGCATGCATGTCAATATAGTAGTGTATCTTGGTGCGGAAAATAGACATGTAGTGTGGCTCAGTGGTATCGAAGCGGGAGAATATCCATACGTTAGCGGAACTTTTGTTCATTTTATCTGGTCGAGAGTTCGAACCTCACAAAACGCATTACTTTCGTGATATCATTCTGTCTTTTTTTATGACTGCTTGCTGGAGAAATGAAACGGTGAGGGTTATCACTATTGCTGTTTGACCTCAATATGATATGATCTGCGAGAACATACTCCCAAGATTCTTCATGTACACATGTATGTGCATTTAGTTATTAGTTTTCTTCAAAGTGAGAGACTAACGTTCTACATGTAATCTATCTCATGCTTAGTTAATGTAATTTGTAATAGCAACACACATACAAAAGAAATATATAATAAAATATAAACAAATAAAAATATATGTTATAGCAATAACACACAAACAAAAAAATATATAATAAAATATAAACAAATAAAAATATATGTGTATACATGTATGAAAAACTAAGATTCGAACTCACTACCTACGGCATTGTTATCTTCACTGTAACCCCTGGACTACATAACACTTGATGACAGGTGTCAAAAATCAATATTGAAAAGGAATATTGCCACGGGTATATTTACCTGTCTCACCTATTCTGTGTTTTGTTTATGATCGGTTTGTATGTAAACAAGTAGCAAGTTATCGTCTGCGGACTTTCTTTTTTTTTATACGGCTGGGTGATTATCAATTCGTCAATGTTTTGAAAGGGAACTGTTGAGCGTAAACGTGTTGGGCTATGTATATACAGTAGAACGTCTCTAAATCGGACATCAAGGTGACGCCATTGTGTGTAATTTATTTCATTGGATTTTGCCGTGTCTGTTCATGATTGAAAGTTACACAAATGTACAAATATTACATAGTCACAGTGGAAACTTTAAGCTGGACAACTTTGGGACCTCCGATTAGAGAGGATCCACTGTGCTATATAATTCATTGAATTGGCATAGGCTTTCAATCAGTTTCACTCTTTGCGGCACATATCGTTTTCTAGATGAATGACTGTAAAACAGAACTAGTTATGATAGTTGTGCCAGTGGGACACGAAGGCAGCATGACGCGAATAAAGCAAACATGGATGTTTATTGTTATTGATCGGCTGTCATAAGTATATAATCTGTTCCTTTCAAAGTAAAATATTCAATTTAAGAATAAATTAATTATTTTTTATTATACTGAATTTATTAAATTATCACAGACATTTTGGCTGTGATAATGTAATACATTCAGGATAATAATTCTGCATACTTTTAATCATCAAATATATGCAGTCGTTAGTTCTATATGAACCAATGCATTTCGGGAAAAATAAATGATTACTCCCTCAAAGTGTACTGAGCTATGTAAGTATGCTTAGCAATTTTGGTGAAATCGGCTACAGTTCCCAACGTTTCTGAACATCTATTGTAGTAGCACAGCTCAGGCTATTCCAATCAACCTGTTAGATTTCAAGCACAATATTCAAGCATTTTTAAATAATAATAACATGACAAATAGTGGCATTATTAGCGCAGCCGGCGGTGTAGTAAAGTATATTAACCCTTTCACCCCTAAATAACTGGAATGGATATTGACATGTTACTTTTGCAACCAATCCAATTGTCACAACATATTTTTCAGACTAGTCCATTTATGAAAAGGGGGTGTTTTTTGTTTTAAAAAATATGAACATTACTTTCAAAAAGTGCAGATCCTGATGAGACGGCTCGATACGATCTGCAGTGGATCTGCACTGTTTGCATAAACCGATATAGCGTTAAATGTTTCAACATTTACATAGTATTGCCATATATTGCAATTAATACGGAGCCCCGCAAGGGACATGGATTTTTTCTTATTAATTCGTTCCCACGAAATAACAATTCGTTCCCACGATATAACAATTCGTTCCAACGATATAACAATTCGTTCCAACGATATAACAATTCGTTCCCTCGAATTAACAATTCGTTCCAACGATATAACAATTCGTTCCCACGAAATAAAAATTCGTTCCCACGATATAACAATTCTTTCCCATTAGTTTTATTAAGTCTATAAGAGATAACGCAAATCAAAGTTGTATTTCAAGTTGAGCAGGCCAGACCAGACTGCTCGTTAAAATGTCAAGGAAATAACAGCCTCCTTTTATGTAACATTATCATATTTCGTCCACAATATTAAACTTTGGCTTTATTTCCTTTATCGTATATTGTCTGTTATCTATTCGAAGAGTAATGAAGTTAATGTAATTTATCGGTTTGTATGCTGAGAAATGACAATGATGGAACTTGCAATAAGTGGAGATCATAGTAAATAGAGGATATTAATATGTTTGCAACGAATATGACATATATGTTCATCGAGTGGTGTGAAATGTCCATATACACGAGTGCCTGATAAAAAATTACAATTTTCGAAAAAAAATAAAATAAAAGATTTTTTTTTCGAAAATTGTATTTTTTTGTTAGGCACGAGTGAAATATGGACATTTCACACCACGAGATGAACATATATGTCATATTCGTTGTACAAATATGAATATTCTATTTATTATATACCGCTCAATGGAAATTAGCAGTTTTTTTAGACTGTATACGGTAATGAATGTGTATTTGCAGCCTATTTGCAGTCCGGCACTGCAGGTGCGCGTTATGAATATAGATAGCGGAAGTAGTCGTATTTTCACCGGAAGATGTTTATTTCATCGATGAGAACATATGACTTTTTTTTAGAACAAAAAAATAACCCCTTTTACTAATTGGACTAGTCTGAAAATAATTTTGTGATAATTGGATTGGCTGCTCAATTAACATATCGAAATCCATTCCAGTTACTTAGGGGTGAAAGGGTTAAGGTACAAGTCTCATGCGACGGCCCGTATATCATATATATAACTGAAAACCGCCAAGCTGTTACAAAGGCATCCATTAAAATCCACCACTCGACCTCCGGGTGTATTTCATCAGTCAGCCTTAAGCTGGCAACACTCGGAGTACATGTATCATATACAGGTATTGTATTCCTCATTCAAACGTCCCGTTTGTGTTTGGCCTACAGATGTGTGACGCTAGCGCTACGCTACGTTTGTCAAAACACCGGTTATTTTAGGTGCGAGCGTTTTCGCATTTTGGCTCCTCTGTGCATGCGTACGGTTTTCAGCACAAATACCGTTTGAACCGAACCGTAGTGTATTTTGGTTACGGTGGTCGAGAGACTGGGCCTACAATTGGGGCTCGAAAAAGGCATTTCAATTGCCAAATGTTTTGGAAACGCTAACATGAAACGTGAAACAAGAAATGTGACGGACGGATGTACGGACGTTCCAATATTTTGGGTTTATGGGGTATTTCCATTGTTTGAAGATCAAAGAATAAGCCCATAAACATCGATAGAATTTACGAGCTTACGGAATAAATCAAAGGAATCTTTTGTGTTAGGCAACGCCCCTAACCTCTTAAACCCCCGGACGTTGGCCAGGACGGACGGATGGACGGACACCCGCGACGAAAACAATTTACCCATTTATTTTTTTCTAAAAGTGGGTATAAAAAGGGGAACCATTTGAAGTCGTAACTGTTACTTTTAATTCGTCTTCAGATTACCGATATATGTGTTTTATCTATTTTATATGGTCTTAAATGTGGCTGTGACTGGGGAAATGGGTGTTATGGGATTTCTGACCAGTGTAGCTCCTGATCAAATAGCATACTTCTGTAGTCTGATAACGATTTTATATTGCTTGTTATAAGCATAACGGGTGTTTCATTGATGGAATGGCGAACAATGTAGATCCTGATCAGACCTGTGCGGATGCACAGGCTGATCTGGATCTACATTGGTCGCAAAACTCATAAACCATATTTCTCCAGTCACAGTTACAGTTAAGCTGGTCAGAAATCCACAAGACCCATTTTTCCAGTCACAGCCACATATAAGACCATTTAAAATAGATAAAACAAATATCGGTAATCTGAAGACGAAAGAAAAAAAAGAGAAGATAATACACTATACCGCCGTGTATTATCTTCTCTTTTACTTTCCTCTTCAGAATATGTGTAACCAATTGTCATCTAACCAAATAACAACAGATAAACGCCACACCAAGGGGCCGTTTCACTAAACTTCGTACGACTAAAATGTTCGTAGGTACAACATTATGATAGTCTGTAAATTTCACATTAACAATGTTTTCTTGAAAACAATTATTGGATTTACATTTATTGAGCATGGGCTGCATATGCAGCCTATGCTCAATATATGTAAATCCATCAATTGAAATGTCCAGACAATCCTAAATTTGCACTTACGGAAACATATTACATCATACTTTGCATAACCCAATATCAATCATTGCTTGCCTGATATGTTTTACCATGACCAACCCTCACATATCATCATCAGATAGGATAACACTGTACGGCTGAGTCTCCATATATCACATGCACTCACACTCAGTCTCTTTCACGGTCTCGTGCGATAGGAGAATGAACTAGCTAGGTTAAATTAACCGCCTCATTGCCGCCTTCATTTAATGCACATATTTCGACTGTATCGCAGATATTAGTAAATTCGGAAACAAACGGGCCAACGTCATTGGCCTGACACTTTTTGGTGCTCAAGGTCCTCCAGCCAATTCATACCCTTAAATATAAGATAAAAAAGTCGTAACACTCGGTAGAAAACCAAACGGGTAAACGGTTTAAGCCGGCGCGGAGGGCAGCACCAGTGATTAAGCTTCTGATGTTGGTGTGGAACAAAAACGCCGACGGTACTGTAGCTACGAATGTACGGGTGATATGTGTGTGCAACTGAAATAAGAAAACAAACTGAAGCATTAGTCTGGCTACTAGTCTGTAAGGCCACAGGTTCATATTTCGGCGTTTTATGAATTATGTCGGTATCTCTGGTGGTTTGAGTGCATTGTTACCAACATACAATTTACGTAACCTCCCGCGAATTACACGTATAAGTACGGTACCATAAAAGGTGCCCGCAAGTTCGGAACGGTGAATGTGTAGATAATTGACGATTTCTGTCGTGTGTACACACATAATGATTGAGCACTAGTAGTTGCACACAACTATGTGAATTACCCAAAACCAACAAAATCCACCCAATTCCACCAAAATATCCACATAGCACAAAATAGTGACCATCTGTTCAAACACCCGTGAGCAAGGCTCGGCTCTGAATTCAGCAATACATCTGGGGCCGTTTCACTAAACTTCTTACGACTAAAATGTTCGTAAGCGCAAATGTAGAATCGTCTGCAAATTTGAATTGATGGATTTACATTTATTGAGCATAGGCTGCATATGCAGCCTATGCTCAATAAATGTAAATCCAACAATTATTTACAAGAAAACAGTGTTAATGTGAAATTTACAGACTATCATAATTTTACACTTACGAACATTTCAGTCGTAGGAAGTTTAGTGAAACAAAACATACATTACTGATAGAGATAATTATCTTACAGTCAATCCCCAGATTGGATACGCCGATATTTTCTGGGTGCCCGCTTTGACAGGTTCCTGTGTATTCAGAAACATTTGAGACACGCCATGCGATTTTGTACTTAAGAACATGTGCGATTTTTCATGAAATAGATTTACAGAAAATGTGATATTTTCCGTAGATGGCGTCGAAAGATGACGAAATGTTCATAGCAAATTGCGGAATAGTACTCCGCATTTGCTATGAACATTTCGTCATCTTTCTACGTCATTTACGGAATATATCGTACATTTTGTATATATTTTTCATGAGATATCGCACATGTTCTTAGGTACAAATATCACATGGCGTGTCTCATTTGGTAGACTTCCAGTCCACGTGGTTGGTAATGTAAGTCCAAATCAATTTGTTATTAAAGATCGCGGCTTTGAAAGTATCGTCCTTTTAGCGTCGTCGTATTTCGCCGATATTGATTTGTTAAAATACAATATTTTCCACACACTGATACTAGAAACAATAAAATCTGCATTGGCGTTGAAATAAATCTATTTTTTTCGACACCATTTACAGAAACTATGATTTTAGAAATCAATATCGGCGATAAGTGGGATGATTCCGGAGCCGAGTCCATTATTAGACAATTTATCACCTTTTATTTCAATTAATTCGTCTTGTTGATCCGCCTACTTTGTCCAAGTTATATGAACCCGCCCTAGGAATTACCCCTCTTATCGCATCTCATCGCTGTTTTTGCAGATATTGATTTCGAGGAAGTACATTTATTTTCCGTAAATAACGTCGAAAATTGACAGAAAATTCAGACCTCATTCTGCATGAGTTCTGATTTTTTTGTCAATTTTCGACGTCATTTACGGACAATATAACTAAATTTCGAAATCATTATCAGCGGATTTGTGATCAGTGTTTTATTGATGGAATGGCGAACAGTGCAGATCCTGATCAGTCTATGCGGATGCACAGACTGATCTGGATCTACACTGGTCGCGAAACCCATAAGCCCCATTTCTCCAGTCACAGCCACATATACAGACAGAAAACCACACACTAGCACACTACAGTCAGAATTTGGAAAGCAACTGTTGATTGTACATACATGTATTTACTTTGGCAATCACAATATCAGGCGGGTAACACTATATGTGGAAAGGTATGCACGAAATTTAAGGTTGGTAACATTCATTCCTGGCGGCTAAGGAACGAACTGGACATCTCAACGTTGCTGAACATCTATTGGCAATCTCAATTCGCAATCAAACAGTTTGATTGGCTGAGCCTGGGCTGTGGCACAGCGCAGGCTCAATCAAACAAGCTGCTTGATTTCAAGCACAATATTCAAGCATTTTCAAATCAAACCATTTGACAAATATTGACAGGATTTGCGCAGGTGATGATGTAGTAATGTGATAAATCCAACGTTATAAACGTTTACGCTATTTATTCAGATGAGTATTCCCTGGGGCCCGTTTCACTAAACTTCGCACGACTAAAATGTTCGTAAGTGCAAATTTAGGATCGTCTAGAAATTTCAATTGATGGATTTACATTTATTGAGCATAGGCTGCATATGCAGCATATGCTCAATAAATGTAAATCCAATAATTGTTTACAAGAAAACATTGTTAATGTGAGATTTGCAGACTATCATAATTTTGCACTTACGAACATTTTATTCGTACGAAGTTTAGTGAAACGGCCTCCAGGATCTGTCGTGTTTGATATTATTTTAAAGATTTTGAAGCATATCGCTGTCTTTCTAACACGATCGATGAAATAGTAAAGACATGGGGGCAGTTTCTATTATATATTTATGGGTGTAAGTGTTAGTATATATAATTTTAAATGTAACTTCAGCTCGTCTGTAAATACTTTCATTCACTAGTTTGCAGTTTACATTTAGTGCAATATAAGCATTAATACGTTAACATTGTACTGTATATGCCCTGGCATGAAAGGTGTTCGAACTCCATATTTAAAATTGAAGCTACATGTAACTAACTAACTAAATTAAGTTAGCATATAAGTGAAAATAAATACCCACGGGCGATTTCAATTGCATAGTATATGGACTGTAATAATTTATATAATTTAGCAGCAGGCATGAATGTGTATATTATAATAATATCGGTGTTTATTGGCTGTACACCGACATTTTAATTAATTCTTCCAATAACATTTACCTGACGCAATATCTGGTATTTAGACAAGTTAATATAAAACAGGTAGATACGTAATAACACATTATTAGCATGTGATAAACGCGTCTGTTTTAATGTCAGCTAATATAACACTTGTATATTAATCAGATAAACGCACAGCGTGCGTACAGTGAACGTATATTAAAACACGTCTGAGATTGAATGTACAGGTACAATATGTAAAACAAATGAGGGCCGTTTCACTAAACTTCTTACGACTAAAATGTTCGTAGGTGCAAAATTATGATAGTCTGTAAATTTCATATTAACAGTGTTTTCTTGTAAACAATGATTGGATTTACATTTATAGAGCATAGGCTGCATATGCAGCCTATGCTCAATAAATGTAAATCCAATCACTCACATGAACACTGCATACCTTGTTCGAGTGCTTTACTAAATGTAAATCCATCACTTGAAATTTCCAGACGATCCTAAATCTGCACTTACGAACATTTTAGTGAAGTTTAGTGAAACGGGCCCCAGGTCTCGTTAAACGAAGCTTATCCCCCGCTGGCAGCCTTAACAATAATAATAATAATAATAATAAAAAAAAACAACAACAAAAAACGCAATCTCTCAGTGACCTTGACCTTGTGAGGTCGTACTGTCATCCTTGATAATAAAAAAGAAAAACAACTTTAACCTGTTTGCCTTTCAAATTTGTCTTACAAAGAAGGTGAAGTGGCATTGCCCTTGGGCGGTCAACGTGGGCCGTATGCAAAACAAAGCACCATCCTTAGACACACAGTGTTATCAAATATTATCAAAATCGGTGAAGCGGTTCATGAGTTATTGAAAAAATGAAAGGTGTTACTAACGTACTTAACGTTATATCCCATTTTGCCTATCGACGAGGGGATAATAAACTAATGATAAAAGCGTACAGTTGTATGGAAAATGTTACTTTTAGTTATTCATAGCCTCAGGTGGTACACACATGGACATATACATTATATGTTGAATAAATAATAACCCTGCTCCGGACAAATGTGAATATACAGCGGGACCTCTCTAAACCGGATACCATGGGAGGTCCCCAGGGTGTCCGGTTTAGAGAGGTTCCACTGTAATTCCGGCATATGAACACTGCATACCTTGTCCGAGTGCTTTACCGTCTTGCACGTACAGTATCATTACATATTCATGACGGTGAAACCCATCAAAATAACCAAATATAGGTTGTATGGGTGTCCGGTTTAGAGAGATTTCACTGTACATGTATTATTTATTCCGTCAACACAGTGCGTATGTGCCGTGAAACACGGTGCCATGAAACATGTTTGATATCCCGTCAATACGACCTAATCACTGCGTATGAATATGTGCGGTGGCTGGGGTTATTTTTTTTGGCAATTTAATGCCATTTATAGGTGTTGACGGGATAAATAGAATAGTAGGTTGGTGCTGTGAATGGGAAAACATATCTGGCGCGGCACGGAAACGGGATGTGCTCGGCAGAGCCTCGCCCATCCCGTTTCCTGAGCCTTGCCAGATATTTGTTCCCATTCACAGCACTAGTAGGTTAGTGCCGTGAATGGGTAAACTATCTGGCGCGGCACGGAAACGGGATGTGCTCGGCAGAGCCTCGCCCATCCCGTTTCCTGAGCCTTGCCAGTATGTTTGTTCCCATTCACAGCACTAGTAGGTTAGTGCCGTGAATGGGTAAACTATCTGGCGCGGCACGGAAACGGGATGTGCTCGGCAGAGCCTCGCCCATCCCGTTTCCTGAGTCTTGCCAGATATTTGTTCCCATTCACAGCACTAGTAGGTTAGTGCCGTGAATGGGTAAACTATCTGGCGCGGCACGGAAACGGGATGTGCTCGGCAGAGAGCCAGAGCCGAGCACATCCCGTTTCCGTGCCGCGCCAGATATGTTTTCCCTTTCACGGCACTAACCTACTATTCTCTATTCTCTATTTATTGGAAGTTGGACAAGTTGGTATTGCTGTCTAACTGTATGTAGTGTGTCTGACATGAGCAAACGGCAGAGTACGACTCGGTAACATAAACACCGGCCGCAGTGGATTTAAACACAGGTTCTTTAAGAACGGTTCATATTTATTTCGGTATCTTATGGATTATGTTGGTATCTCTGGTGGTTTAGGTGCATTGTTACCATGCACGAAGGTTATTGTTATTACAGTTGTCGATTTTATTTTGTAGAAAACCTTGTCAGATCACACAACTAGAAACACATGTTTTATTGAGAAATGGTTTACTGTTTTTGCGACGTGACAGATAATCTCAGCTGATTAGTAATAAGGTAACTTGAATATTCTGTGTAATGCAGGGAAGTTGCTCGCCGTTACAGGCAGATCATTCTGGTTACTAATGAGGAGGTATTATACTAATGAATGTTATCTGTCTTTTTATTCGTGCTCATTTTTCTAAAAAACATTCGTTACCAACACATGCTGCCACCAACGCGTATTTTATTGAGAAATGACATTTTTTCCCGGTTTGTCCTTTAAAGTGTCATACTAGGATTGTTTTAAAAAATACTATAAACAATTAAATCGTGTTTTCATCATGGCCCAGTGTAAAGTTATTTAATTAAAGATATATGACGAAACTAGGACTGCCAATACTTATGTACCGATAACGGTGAAAATTGAAACAACCCAACAATCCTAGTATCGTCATATGTCTTCAATCAAATCACTTTACACCGGGCCGTGATGAAACACACATTTTTATTTTTTATATTTTTAAAAAGAAATCCTTGTATACCCCTTTAAACAACATATACAGTAGAGCCTCTCTAAACCGGACACCCATACAAGCTGTGTCTGCTTAATTGATTGTGTTTATTATTAGCTCTCACCGTTGATAACGTATGTTTATGATCGCAAACCACATATACCGGCTTTGCGGTGCCTATATGCCAGATTTGCAGTGGAGCATCTTTAAACCGGACACCCTGGGGACCTCCCAGGGTGTCCGGTTTAGAGAGGTTCCACTGTATTCCGCCACATGTTACAATTGATAACATTGCATGTTTGTAACTCATTACAGTTGACCGAAAGCTTAAGTTTTTCGTGGTAATCTCCCAAGACAATGGAAACTATTGAGAAATTGACATTGCAGTCTGTGTATCCTTAATTTTATAGGTTTCAGTTGTGTATATTTATGATGGTAATGGCTGTTCAAGCTTCCAAAGCACAGCCGCATACATATGATCATCTGATTTACAGTGGGACATCTACAAACCGGACACCCTGGGGACCTCCCAGGGTGTCCGGTTTAGAGAGGTTCCACTGTAAAACCATAAATTCACGAGCCGTAGGCAGAGCAAAACAAGTACAATGGAACCTCTCTAAACCGGTCTCTTGGTCATTTATCTCAGGTGATAATGTCTGTTCGTGATCGCATAGCACACGAATATGGATCAGAATGATCTATCAAATGCCTGATTTACAGTGAAACCTATCTAAACCGGACACCCTGGGGACCTCCCAGTGTGTCCGGTTTTGAGAGGTTTCACTGTATTCGAGTCTACAAACAACATTATATTAACTGGATGGCGAGAAGCGTATGTCCTGATCTGTAGCCGATTTCATCAACATTGCAAAGTATACTTTACTAGCAAAGTATACTTTGAGGGAGTAATCATTTATTTTTCCTGAAATGCATTATTTCATATAGAACTAACAAATGCATATATTTCATGATTAAAAGTATGCAGAATTATTATACTGAATTTATTACATTATCACAGCCATTAAATGGCTGTGATAATGTAATAAATTCAGTATAATAAAAATTAATAAATTTTTAAAAAAATTGAAAATTTCTCCCTCAAAGTATACTTTGCGACTAAAGTATACTTTGCAATGTTGATGAAATAGGCTACTGGTCTGCGCGGATGCGCAGGCTGATCTCTGATCATACGCTGATCGCCAATGTCGGCTGATGAATGGGAGATCCCGAAACTCGTGACCAGTGTAGGTGTCGATCATCATTCCAGTTTACAAACATTAGACACAGGTTGATTTAACTGATCAATGCCTATCAATACATTAACTTTACCTACATTTATCATTAAGTGAAAATATTAAGTTAAAGAATGTTTTTTTCCCGTGTTTTAACACATTACTAATAATGCGTTATAACAGGGAGTAAACAAATATTTGAACTTATGTATTCACGTATTGATACGTTTAGGCATACCTGTATTTAACCCTTAGCCTGCTGAGCGCAAAAACTGTCGTCTGCTTTTGCTTTGTATTTTGCCCTGTTTCTCAATAAAAACATGGTTTGACAGCACTTTAGAATCATTTCCATTGGAAATGATTCTAAAATGCTGTCAAAGCATGTTTTTGATGAGAAAAATCGAAAATAAAACATAAACAGCAGACGACAACATTTCATTCAGCAGTGTAAGGGTTAATGTATTTATATACCTTACTTCAACCTATGACATTAGATTGACCGGATGGCGACGAGCGTAGGCCCAGATCCGACTGCGCGCATGCGCAGTCTGATGTGGGCCTACGCTGGTCGCAAACATCGTAAGATCCATTCGGAATCCCTCAGTCATGGTCCCAAATAAAAAAAAACTAGCGCACGCTGATAATCATTTCCCGCCATCGCACGGTTAACCGAGTTAATTATAGAATAACAGCGAAATTAACGCTATCAGGAAGTAACTGTGCAACCAACGTTCGATATCTGATATTAATTTTATTTTGTTAACTCGCGCAGCATCTTTGAAAATTAAATTGACATCACGTGCACGTTCTAGAAGATGAATCCAAGACTTTATAGCAAAACCTTTAAAGACAAGATGTCTCTGCTGATGAATTAACGATAGGATTCATACGAAATTGAATGACAAAATGGCGTCCGATATTCTTTAGTGCCAAGTCATATTTATCATGCAGTGATGCTGATAAATGCATATACCGTATAGTCCGGCAGTCAAAGGCCGAATTTGGGCTTAACCTTGTTTTGAATAACGTTTTTATTCAAGTGCCATCGAAGAATTATACAATCGACATACAAATTTGAGGTCTTACAAAATTTATGCAAATGAGCATATATCGGTCGCAGCACATATTTTGCGGGTTGAACTTTTTAAAAACACGGGTCTTATGCCATTAGTTCCAACAGCTAGATAGCCTTTTCATTTGTCAGTGTAATAAATGTTTTGTTTCTTTATTACTGGTTTTGCATGTCTAGACTGTCTAGTTTTGGAATCCGGCTGATGACAAGCTGCCATTTATTTTCAATGGTGCAATGATCATACCTTATAGTCTGTCGTAAATATTAGTTTTTCAGGTGACTCATTTAATTAGTATAACTTATTAAAAAATGTCAAGCCTCACTTGCATATGAAAATAGCATAATACCACCGCGCGTCACTATCAGTAAAATAAATATTACTAAATGATTATATCTGTATAGCGGGCACTCGTAAGTTGTAGAACTGGTTGAATAGTGACACAATTATACACTTATTTAAATCCTGTAAAGAACAGTTTGTGCCTACTAAGTGTGCATGTACCTTTAACATGTGGCTATACTTTGGTCCATCACAAACCTGTGATGTACCGGCACAATGTACAATAGGTCTCCCTTGTGTCATTCAACACAAACAACGTTATTCATTTACATGTACATTTCATATAATAAAACGCTAGCTGATAAATATAACACCAGCGCCCGGTTGCTCAAAACCTCTGTTAGCTTAACGGACTGTTATATCCTGTTATTAAGTATTTAACCGTCCGTTAACAAAGCAACCGGGCCCAGACTAGTTTCGATTGATATCATGTGTGTCAGGCTCGGCTCGGAAACGGTAGGAATTCCTCGGCAAGCCTCGGAATTCCTACCGTTTCCTAGCCTCGCCTTATAAACTTCATATCAAAATACAATGACCTGGTACTCTCTATAGTTTCATGTTTATCCGTCTCGACTCGGAAACGGTAGGAATTCCTCGATAAGCTTCGGAATTCCAACACGTTTCCTAGCCTTTTCCTGAGAGACATGCTGCAGTGTAACTTATCTTAACCGGACACCAAGAAAACACATGTGATCTTATTGTTGATGAGTTTCTTGGTCATTTATCTCAGGTGATAAATTTATGCTGTTCGGGATCGCATATTACATGCCTGCTTTACAGTGAAACCTCTCTAAGCCGGACACCCTGGGGAACTCCCAGGGTGTCCGGTTTAGAGAGGTTACACTGTACATCAAAGGACACCAGCCTGGTAATCTCTATTACTCTGTAAGGCAGTGTAGATCACGGTCTGGAGGAATAAAGAATAATTTCCCGAGCGGAAATTGCTTTTTAACGGAAATGTTACACACCCCTCTAGGGCCGCAGTATGACCTACCTAAATAACGACATATAATGGCCAATGTGTTGGAACATGCCCACTCAGTAGGCACAGACTGTTCTTTATTGGAATTAAATAAGTGTATACTTATATCACTATTCCACCAGTTCTAAAACTTACGAGTGCTGTTGTTGTTTAACGAATTTAAGGGTTTCCCGACACGGTGGCAGGGATTACCCACTTACGAGTGCCCGCTATACAGATATAATCATTTAATAATATTTATTTTATAATAATATTTGCGACAGATTATAAAGTATTATCATTGCATATCAAAAAATAAATCCAGACAATAAATAGTAATGTCCGTTAACATTTTAAGGAAACTCGGTTGTCGCCCCTGATATTTGTATAAACATTTACATCTGATAAAATGTATAACAATGCCAATCAATACTGGGGGTAAGGGTGAATGAGTGTTAAAGAACATTTTGTGCCTACTGAGTGAACATGTACCTTTAACAATCCAATTATAAATTTCAATTATTTGATTGATGTACGCATGCCATATAATTATACAAATATGTACAGTGGAACCTCTCTTAACCGGAGACCAAGAAAACACATGTGATCTTATTTTTGATGAGTTTCTTGGTAATTTATCTCTGGTCATATTGTCTGTTCGTGATCGCATAGCACACAACTATGGCTCAGAATGATCAAATGCCTGATTTACAGTGAAACCTCTCTAAGCCGGACACCCTGGATACCTAAGTATACAAATATGTACCTTATTACAGTAGAACCTCTGTAAACCGGACACCCCGTGGACCACATTGTGTTACATTTAGATGGGTTTCACTGTAATTGATTTCAGTATCGTGTATGTGATCGAATGAAAATGACAAAACTTGTTCATATAATGCATAATTACAGCGGTACCTCTCTAAACCGGACACCATGGGGACCCCCCAGGGTGTCCGATTTAGGGAGGTTCCACTGTATATAGATCTGACACTAAATATGATGATTTACTATACATGTATTTACTAATCGAGTTTACAGATGTCATAAGAAACGAGTTAATAATAATAAATATATACACGTTTCATGAAATCATAATGGAAAACGCCCATTCAACGTATTGCGTTTATATCTCCTATCCCGTAGGCAGCCATGTCCGCTAGCCACATTTCTGTCACTCCATCCACAGGTACAAGCATATAAACATGGTTTCATGGCGAAAGTTATCGAAATTGAGACTATTTTGTCTGTTTTATTTTCAGAAGCGGGAACATAGGTACATATAGGTATATGATCGACAGCATATCGTTAGGTAAGGTCAGGTTGCTGCACCACATTTCTGTAAATCCCACCATTAATCCTTTGAACCCGAAATCCCGCTATATCGGTTTATGCAAAAAGTGCAGATCCAGATGAGCCGGCTCGTAACGAGCCGTCTCATCAGGATCTGCACTTTTTGAAAGTAATATTAATATTTTTGAGAACAAAAACACCCCCTTTTCATAAATGGACGAATCTGAAAATCATTTTGTGACTATTGGATTGGTCGGAACATTAGCATATCACAGTCCATTCCAGTTCCTTAGGGTTGAAAGGGTTAAATGGTGCACCGGGTTATCCCGTCGTAGGTGGATTGCTGTTATTTGGTATTGGCGATGTAACTATTTACATAATTATGCTAATGGATTACAATACAGGAAACATGTATCAATTAAGAAGAATGTTGCTTGAAAAAACAAAGACACACTGACGGGACCAAACGTGCCGGATTGTAACTCGCTTTAAATGTAAACCACTTAAAGCATTATTAGGGACGGCCATTTAGTTTTTTACAGTGTCTATTTAATAGTGTTTCAGTAGTTGAAGGCCGAAGGGAAACGCGAACCGAATAACACTAGCTTCAGAACCGTTGGGACCAGTGTAGATCAGATTCGCGCAGTCGGATCTACACTGGTCGCCACGGTTCCGAAGCTTCACTTTTATATGAACCGGTGGCCTGTTCGTGATGCGTCGAAGACGTATGTCTTCTATAGGTCAGCCGGCGGTCTCCGGTTAATACGTTTTTAATGCCCCGTCTAATTCCCTAATAGACCCAGGATTGCACGGCCATTACGGTGGGCGTGAAATTGGCGGAGACCGCGATAAACGCATTGGGTCTCAGATATGTGGCAGCGGCTGGAGAAATGCGGCTGGAGAAATTCCACAAAAAGGCCATTCATTCCTATATTGTCCACACTAAGAATGGTTTATGCACATGTCGTGCTATAATCAGATACATTTGTAGTATGTGTAGCTGCAGCGGCCAACACGAGCTCTACTATAGGAATGAATTGGAAAAGTCGCGGGAATACTGGACGAAGGCCGGAGGGCCTCGTCCAGTATTCCCACGACTTTTCCAAGTTTATATCCCCGATAAATTCAACAAAAAGGCCATTCATTCCTTATAATTCCAGCATTTGAAATAAATTCATCAAGAAAATGTGTTTATTTTCCATTTTCTTAAGAATTATTTTAACTGAGCCTGACGGTTACGGAAAGCAGTTCGGCATGGGAGTTTACTGGGATATAAATTTTGGACAGAGACTTGCTACGGGCCAATCAAATGTTAGGGAATTGTGTAAATATTTTTCTGCTGGAATTATATGTACGTGAAAATAGCAAAAAGCAATCGAATGCATGCTGAACTTTAATCTAAATTGATAAAACATGCATCCACAAGTTGCATTTTTTTTTTAGAGTAGCTTGTTTTCGTCAATCAGCTATCATGATAAATTTCAGTATTTGACGGGTGCAATGATATGCCTTTTCTATGATTTCCGCCAGATTGAAATTGTGTTACAAAAACAAATTCCCACTTTAAAGGCACTGTATGTGAATCGGTGTATGAAATGCATGTTTTCATTTTATGATGTGTAAGTGTCTTACACCAACCAAAATTCACATTTTTATTTGATCGAATTATACATTGTTTGTGTTGTATTCAGGTATGCTTTAAAGTATCATAGACGGCTATTTAAGGGCAATAGTTTCGTAATACGGTTCCGCTTTGAATGTACAGTGAACCAGTAGGTACATGTACACTTTGTGAAACGTACATGTATTTATAAATTAATTTCTGATGTTGTGCAATGAACATGCAATGGAACCTCTCTAAACCGAACAGCATGTCGACTTACTGTCTGTTCCACGTTTTGCTGCCGACGAACATGTGGCCATTAAACACATTAAATCTAAAAAATAATTAAATGTAAGTACTTTTTCATCAATAACAAAAAAGTCACCCTCCCCAAACAAAATTATTTGATGAAATTCCATCAAATATTGATTTCATTGCGAAAAAACGATTTTCTTATGGACATTTAACATGGGGAGTCAATTTCCAAAACGTTTCGTTTTTAGATCCTTAAAACGATTTTTTTTGGCAATTGACTCCGAAACCTGGCGAGATAGCTTTAAAATGATGTAACTTAGATTTAATGTGTTTAATAGCCAAAAGTTCGTCGGCAGCAAAACGTGGAACAGACAGTTAGTGTTGGTAATGTTGATGTGTGCCATTGCAATTTAAATCCGATGTCTGTTCGCGATCGCAAAACACGAACGAGTGTATTGTAGTGCTCATATGCCTGATTTACAGTGTAGCATCTCTAAACCGGACACCCTGGGGACTCCCCAGGGTGTCCGGTTTAGACAGGTTCCACTGTAGTGTACACGTATCACGCATAGACGTATGTCTCCATTAAAGGTACACATGCCCATTCAGCACAAACTGTTATTTATATCAGATACATCACCGGAGACATTTTCTGGCAAAATAAGCATTCATTCACCATTACCCCACGTATTGATTGGCATTATTATGCATTTTATATCGGACGTAAATTTCCACACTGATATCAGGGGCGATAACCGTGTTGCCTTAACATTTTAACGGACATTACTCTTTATTCTCTGTATTCATTTTTTGATGTGCAATGATCATACTTTATAATCTGTCGAAAATATTATTTTTTCAGGTTACGCATTTAATTAGTATAACTAATTGAAAATGTCATGCCTCATTTGCATATGAAAATAGCCTGATACCACTGCGCGTCACTATCAGTGAAATGAATATTACTAAATGATTATATATGTATAGCGGACACTCGTAATTTTTAGAACTGGTGGAATAGTGACAAAATTATACACTTAATTAATTCCTATAAAGAACAGTTTGTGTCTACTGAGTGAGCATGTACCTTTAAGTAGACATCGGTGTAATTCAATTAATATCCATGACAACATTGTAACGATCACTATTCCAAAATCCAGCACTTGGTTCTTCAAACAAATCCAATTACATTCGGTTCTAGGTTCGATCCTCGGCAGGGGCAGTATGCGAGATGGTATGGTGGTCGCCAGATCGGACAAGTGGGTTTCCTTCGGGTACTCCGGTTTCCTCGCACATTAATGTTTACATTTAATTACATTAGGTTACCGATACACAACCGCCTGCGTTAAACTTGCCAATATTATCAACTTTTATGTCGTCTAATACTGATGTCAACTCGCAAGCAGCTTGATTGGCTGAGCCTGAGCTGTAGCACAGCTCAGGCTAAGCAAATCAAGCTGCTTGAGTTCAAGTACAATAAAGAAATTCATAAATAGTGGCAATATTAGCGCAGCAAGTTGTGTATATGTAAGTACATTGTATGTGTCCCAGAAAATATACAATATTTTATTTGTTTCATAATTACAGCACAAAAATATTTACATAATTCCCTAACATTTGATCGGCCCGTAGCAAGTCTCTGTCCAAAATTTATATCCCAGTAAACTCCCACTCCGAACTACTTTCTACAGGTGCGCTGTCAGTGCTGTCAATGTAAACAAATGGCTGCCGTCTGTCAAAATAAACACATTTTCTTGATGAATTTATTTCAAATGCTGGAATTATAAGGAATGAATGGCCTTTTTGTGGAATTTATCGGGGATATAAACTTGGAAAAGTCGCGGGAATACTGACGAAGGCCTTCCGGCCTTCCGGCCTTCCGGCCTTCGTCCGGCCTTCCGGCCTTCGTCCAGTATTCCCGCGACTTTTCCAAGTTTATACCCCGATAAATTCCACAAAAAGGCCATTCATTCCTATATTGTTTCTTTCATAACTTGTTATGCATGTACATGTATATATCTTTCCTGAGGGACAGTGCCTTCAATTTACACATAAGAGGAGGGGGAAGCATATGGGTTTATTTATTGACACATACATTGTGTGTCTGTAGTATCGTCTCCACTCTTGTGCACTGTCGAGATCTGTCTTAATGAGACATTTTGAAAATAAAACTAAATCACAATACGACTCAATTTTATTCAACGAAACTTTTATTACGAATTATTTCGACCATAGCGTGGCGCACATAGTGTTCTGAGATGTTTGGTAGAAAGTCGGCATGTACAACACATCTCACATCAAAACTTCGTTTCCGCGCAAATAATCCGGATTATGTTTTCACTTTTGCCGCCTAATGATTCATAACTTATTTTGCGTATCGTCCAATTTCATTTGCGCGCATCAGATCGTCTTTGCAACTCATGACGCAACATACGTATAGTTACATCGACATTTTGAGCTTGCATTGACGCTTGTCTGGTGCCAAAAATGAATAGCAAGACTGCAGATATTGAGAGACACTTGCGCCAGTTTCTAGCATGTAGTCTGCCATCCATCAACTCAATAATAATGCGGCCCCTGTCGGCAATTGAACGTTGCTAATGGCAGAGTCCTGTAACATGGTGCCGGTCGCTGATTGGGATAGTTGACGTTCCCCTGGCATAACGGACCTTATACGTATCGTAGGATAGGATAGATAAAGTACTGGGGCCCGTTTCACTAAATTTCGTACGACTAAAATGTTCGTAAGTGCAAAAGTATGATCGTCTGCAAATTTCACATTAACAATATTTTCTTGTAAACACTTATTTGATATGCAGCCTATGCTCAATAAATGTAAATCAATCAATTGAAATTTCCAGACGATCCTAAATTTGCACTTACGAACATTTTAGTCGTACGAAGTTTAGTGAAACGGTCCCCAGTACATTATGATGCGATCCTGCGTTGCGTTGCGTCGCGTCGCGTCGCGTGCGTTGCGTGCGTTCGCGTCGCGTTCCGTCGTTCCGTTCCGTTCCGTTCCGTTCCGTTCCGTTCCATTGCGGCGCGTTGCGTTCCTTCCTTTGCGTTCCATTGAGGTCCTTCCGGTGCGTTCCGTTGCGTCCCTTACGTTGGGTCCCTTCCGTTGCGTTGCGTTGCGTTGCGTCGCATTGCGTTCAGTTGCGTTGCGTTGCGTTCCGTTGTGTTCCGTTGCGTCCCGTTGCATCCCGTTGCGTCCCGTTGCGTTCCGTTGCGTTGCGTTGCGTTCCATTGCGGCGCGTTGCGTTTCATCCGTTGCGTTACACTGGGGTCCTTCCGGTGCGTTCCGTTGCGTCACTTCCGTTGCGTTGCGTTCCATTGTGGCGCGTTGCGTTCCATTGCGGTCCTTCCGGTGCGTTCCATTGCGTCGCGTCGCGTCGCGTCACAGCGCAGCGCAATACAGTCGATGTGGCCTAGTGGATAACACAACTAGCAGGCTGAAGATTCGAGCCCTCGCTCGGACTGATGTAACTGGTTGGTGAGCTGCAAGTTAGGTAAATTTAATGGTATCAATTGCCTTCCTGTCTGGTGCCGGGCATACGGCACAGGAACCGGAAAGTACTGCTTGTTTGTTAAGAGTGTCTCAAAAGTCACGTACGACTTGCCCTCTCAATATGGGTGACACTATGGGCGACAATATAATAAACGAAATGTTATTTTTTACGTACACTGTAAATTATGTTTGCTTACAACGTTGATGGCATGCTTACAAATGTTGCTCAATACAGAGCGGTTAGATATTAAATATTATAGAGAAACTTACACGAGTGATGATTTAATATGACATTTTATTAAACAAGTTTACAAAATTGCATAATCAACGATAGCATGCTATGTCAATTAACAAGTCTAATAATTGTTAAATCATGTTACATCAACACGATCGTTAGATTATATTCACTGCATAAACACATCATCATACATTGAATTTCTGCTGACCAGACGAGCTAACATATTTTCTGTACCGGCCTCACCTATAGTCTGTTTCACGAAAGCTGCCCAACTTTTACGGCTATATAAACAATTCAAAAACAAGATTTCTTTTGATAATATTAAATTAAAGGAAAAATTAAGAATGAGCCTTCTTTTTATTTCGTGAAATTCGGTCAAATATTGATTTTATTACGAAAAATTGATTTGTCTATGGGAATTTAACATGGGGGAAAAAGTGGTAAGGAAGTGTGGGAGGAGTCAAAAAACGAAAACATTTGGAAATTGACTCCGAAACCTGACTAGATAGCTTGGATATGATCTAACTAAGAAAACAAAAGTTAAATTTTAAAAATCGGTCAAGTATTTCTGAAATTCTAAAAAATTTCCCCATGTTAAATCCCCATAGACATCTTCACTCCGTGAAGATGTCTCTGGGGATTTAACATGGGGAAATTGTTATTTCGCAATAAAATCAATATTTTACCAAATTTCACGAAATAAAAAGAAGGCTCATTCTTAATTTTTCCTTTAATTTAATATTATCAAAAGAAATCTTGTTTTTGAATTGTTTATATAGCCGTAAAATTTGGGCAGCTTTCGCGATCGTGAAACAGACAGTAGACAATACGCTAAATCGTATTTCGCGATCGTGAAACAGACATTATTGTTTTAATAGATGTAAACTGTGTTATTATACACGTACTTTCGTTTCCCATTGAAACACAATGCAACGCAAGACGTAAATCTGTTTCCATATTGACGTCTAGTGAGTCCATATTGCTGAGTGCCGGAACTACGCTTCACCTCGCAAAGTAGTTCCTCCTAATTCACCACTATTGTGTTTATTTTATTTATATTTTATTATATTTTTTTATAAGTTTTGAAGCCCATATAAATTGCAAATGATTTATGTATATAATAAAAAGGTTATTTGATTTATATGTGGATATATGCCACTCCTAAAGTTACGCAATATCACACGCTGCGGAATTATGACAATGTGCAATCGTATGTTATGCAATAACCTTTATTTATTTCTTTGCTTATTTATTCATAGAGGGTTTGGTATTGATCAAATTCCCGATGTGCTCTTAAAAGCTATATATAGGTTATTAGATCTGTATGTGGATATATGCACGAGTTCCGTAGCGTATCGTTTCGCCGCGGAACGAGTGGCATATATCCACATACACATCAAATAACCGATTTATTATATCCGTATATCACTCATATCGCTTCAAAAATATACAAAGCATAATGAAAATAAACAAATTAATGGTGATTTAGAAGGTAAAACGTGGTTCCGGCACTGACCAATAGGAACTCACGAGACGTCAATATGGAAACATATTAACGGCTTGCGTTGCAGTGTGTTTCAATGGGAAACGAAAGTACGTAATTTGAAAAATATTAACGGCTTGCGTTGCAGTGTGTTTCGACGGGAAACGAAAGTACGTAATTTGAAAAATATTAACGGCTGGCGTTGCAGTGTTTTTCAATGGGAAACGAAAGTACGTAATAACGGCTTGCGTTGCAGTGTGTTTCAATGGAAACGAAAGTACGTAATTTGAAAAATATTAACGGCTGGCGTTGCAGTGTTTTTCAATGGGAAACGAAAGTACGTAATAACGGCTTGCGTTGCAGTGTGTTTCAATGGGAAACGAAAGTACGTAATTTGAAAAATATTAACGGCTGGCGTTGCAGTGTTTTTCAATGGGAAACGAAAGTACGTAATAACGGCTTGCGTTGCAGTGTGTTTCAATGGGAAACGAAAGTACGTAATTTGAAAAATATTAACGGCTGGCGTTGCAGTGTTTTTTTTTTCAATGGGAAACGAAATACGTAATAACGGCTTGCGTTGCAGTGTGTTTCAATGGGAAACGAAAGTACGTAATTTGAAAAATATTAACGGCTGGCGTTGCAGTGTTTTTCAATGGGAAACGAAAGTACGTAATAACGGCTTGCGTTGCAGTGTGTTTCAATGGGAAACGAAAGTACGTATTACGTACTTTCGTTTCCCATTGAAACACACTGCAACGCAAGCCGTTAATATTTTTCCATATTGACGTATATAATACTGGGGGTGAAGAAAATTAATCTTACATTGTATGTGTAGAACAGCTACGGGGGTTGTAGATCTGATCACATATTGAGCAAAATCCTTATTTTGTGGCAAAACCAATGTTCGATCTACGAAATGGCACCTGTCGTATGCTCTGAACAGATGCTCTGACGTGGGGAATCGTTGGTCACAAACGTCGAAATGCGTCTGTCATATGGTAACGTTTAACTATTTCACCCTTAAGTAACTAGAATGGATTTTGATATGTTAATTCTCCAACCAATCCGATCATCACAACACGATTTTCAGACTAGTCCATTTATGAAAAGGGGCTGTTTTTGTTGTTAAAAATGTGAAAATTACTTGCAAAAAGTGCAGATCCTGATGAGACGGCTCGTAATGAGCCGGCTCAACTGGATCTACATTGTTTGCCAATAAAGCAGGCAGGTGGTGTTGAAAGGGTTAAGACACTCAAACTAGGCTTATTAAGTGTTTAACACTTTCAACACTACATACCTCTTTTGTGATGTTAGTGTCACAGGGTGAGAAACATGCATATCCTACCCGAGGCTCGAACCGGGGACCTCTGGATTACCGTACCATCGCTCTAACCGACTGAGCTAGACGGGCACGAATACACATCTTCTCCCCATAGTGAGTTACGTACCGTGACGAGCCGTCTCATCAGGATCTGCACGTTTTGCAAGTAATTTTAATATTTTATTTAGAAAAACACCACTTTTTATAAATGGACTAATCTAAAAATCATTTTGTGACTATATTGGAAAATTAACATATCGCTGTCCATTCCAGTTAATTTGGTGTGAAAGGGTTAACACATGTCACTCCTGATCAACTAGCAGTTTCTCGTAGATACATATTCAAATCCTTTGCCAGACGTAGTTGGAATGATTCCGGAACGTATCAACCAACAGCGTATGACCTTATCTGGGACTACACTGATCACTCGCTCAATATAGCCTCATTTCGTCATAGCATTGCTATATCGTCGAGACATCGACAGATGCTGATTCCGTGATAGTTTGTTTGAGAAAGAACATGAACACGCCGACACTGGCACTGGCATTGCAAAGACTGCCGCATCCGATAAAGTGCACTCTTGTCTCACATGCTGTTATTTATGGCTGGGACTGGAGAGATGGTACTTATGGCATTTGTGACCAGTGTAGCTCCTGATCAAATAGCACACTCATGTAGCCCGATACTAGTCTGTATTCCTTGATAGAGGCATGCCGGGTGTTTCATTGATGGAATGACGAACAGTGCAGATCCTGATCAGACTGTGCGGATGCACAGTCTGATATGAATCTACACTGGTCGCAAAAGTCATACGTGCCATTTCTCCAGTCGCAGCCACATTTGAAGGACCGCAGTTACCATTACCGTTTCTCTACTGGCAGAGAAACGAAGGAATACAACATAAAAGTCCATTTTACCTCTACAATTGTATGTACTTGCGAACGAGTAGATTGCAAGAGTTACCGTTCGCAACTACAATGTATGCCTCTTCGGAACTTAATGTAGGGTTCTTAAAATTCGTCTATATAGAAATGAAGCAACGAAATGTAATAGTCTTAGGCCTATCAAGAAAATACCTTTGGTGCGGGCAATGGTCCAGAAAAAACTGGGTAAGGAAGGTAGGTTTTTCTTTTATTTTGTTAATACTACTAGACCGCTGTATACGCCAATATGGTGGAATAGGTTCACTAGTTGGTACTTGTTGTTGTTGTTGCTGCAGACACGCGGATGCTAAGCGCCAAAAGTACGCAAAGAACGCCTTAAGCACACCACGAAGGATCGAAAACGAACATTTTTTTTTTTTAAACGGCCACAAAAGTCTATGGTCGGCGGCATATTCATAGGTAGGGTCGTGTTGCCCGCACCGCAAGCATTTATTAGGCTTTAAAAATCGCTTCAATGCGTCGTAGAAACGAAGTAGCGAAATTTAACGTTCTTACTTTACGCATCGATGCCTCGTACAGAAGACGGAAAGGCATTTAAGGTTATTTGTTATAAATGAATAACAGTTCATGATATTAATCTTCGTTTCGCCAGCGCTAAAGAAAGAAAAGAGATTAAGATGGCATTCCCTAACGAGCAACCATCGGCAGTAGTTTCACAATGATTCACACGTGGGCTTAGTTAATTGCTGACACGTCCAGTTCCTGTTCATCTGGGGCGCGTTTCACTAAACTTCGTACGACTAAAATGTTCGTAAGTGCAAACTTATGATAGTCTGTAAATTTCACATTAACAATGTTTTCTTGTAAAAAATTATTGGATTTACATTTATTTATAAATGTAAATCCATCAATTGAAATTTACAGACTATCCTAAATTTGCACTTACGAACATTTTAGTCGTACGATGTTTAGTGAAACGGGCCCCTGGATTTTAGTTCATTGCATTAAAAAAGAGCTTTCGCCGTATCATAACCTTGCGTACACACACTATCGCCTGCGCTAATCTTTCAAATAATTGTAAATTTCTTTTATTTCAAAGTAATTGAATATCGTACTGGAAGTCAAGCGGATTGATTGGCTGAGCCTGAGCTGTGCTACAGATCAGGCTCAGGCAATCAAACTGCTCGATTTGCCGGTTGAGATTGCCAACGGATGTTGAGAAACGTTGACATATTGGCAAGTTTAACGCAGGCGGTTGTGTAACTGCAAAAAAACACGCCAGCTGATCATATCAGCTTGAATGTAAGGCTATGTATACCGTAACATTCGTGATTATTTAATATGGTATTACATGTAATTAAAAGTGCGAGTTTTCTTACAACATCGTTGGATACACATTATATATGTGGCTGTGACTGGAGAAATGTGGTTTACGGGTTTTGCGACCATTGTAGATCCAGATCAGCCTGTGCATCCGCACAGTCTGATCAGGATTTTCACTGATCGCCATTCCATCAAGGAAACATCCGCAATACGTCTAACAAGAAACATAGATCATTATCAGGCTACATGACTATACCATGTGTACCAGAAGCTACATTGGTCACAGCTCCCTTAAGCCCCATTTCTCCAGTCACAGTCACATATAACCAACACTTAACTTAAGCAAGATGCTCATTTTCATTATTATGTTGTAAACTCAAAGACATACATTACATTGCTGATTCGCTGATTAAAGTGTAGTTCATAATCAGCACTAGATGTGCACTCGAAAGTACTTCACATTCCAGTGTTCCACTTTCTCTACAATTGTGGCTGTGACTGGAGAAATGGGGCTTATGGAATTTGTGTCAGTTGGCACACACTCCTGTAGCCTGACAACGATCTATATTGTTTGCTAGAAGCATGGCTGGTGTAAATCGATGACATAGCGAACTGATCGCAAAACCCATAAACGACATTTCTCCAGTCACAGACACATATTAGTGTTACAGAACAACTTCATATATAGACTCGCAAACCAAAATAAACTGGCTCGTGTAGGAGCAAATCTGGTGGGATAACGTAATTTATCCGGTACCTCGCTTTGTATTGGCCGAATACATGTAGGTACTGACTGATAACTTGATAGCGTGTCAACATTGGCCTGATACGAATATCCGGGTTACAACGAATTGAATCTGAATTCATACGCGTTATCTAGCCTTGCCTGATAAACTCGATATCAATTAACACTAACCTGGGATTCTCTGTGTACATGTGGAAGAGGAGCTACATTGGTCACAATTCCTATAAGCCCCATTTCTCCAGCTACAACCACATTAGAGACATGTCATGCGATTTTGTAAATTCGGACATATGCGCAATTTCATTTAAAACGTTACAAAATTTACAATATTTTTCATAAATAAAGTCAAAAGTTGACAAAATCTTCAGAGGACATGCGGAAGATAATTCCCCATGTACTCTGAAAATTGCGTCAACTTTTGACGCAATTTACGGAAAATATTGTAAATTTTAAAAACCTATTTCATGAAATTACGTAGACATCCGAAGATACAAAATAACATAGCGTGTCTCATATATTGTTGTGGGAAATCATCCCCGGGGGTTTATTGCATTTGCGATCGGTGTAGACCCAGATCGGCCTGCGCATGCGCGCAATCTGGTCAGGGTCTACACTGTTCGCGAACTAATTACCTGTCATGTTTTAGCATCTTCTTATTTGTGTACATTAGTGCGCTAGGCTAGCGGAATCGGAGATTGTCTGGCCACAAATCCCATAATCCTCTTTTCACCAGGCACACAGCCACATATGAGAACCAAGTGGTTGTATAATGAGCATCAGATATGTTGCAGATGCAGCAATATCACATTGGCAGAGTAAATTAAATTGAATGAATGTGAATTGTACAAGGTCGTTCTCGTGCACAATCTGTACTGGTTTGAAATCGGCGACCAGTAACCCATTTCACCAACATTGCAAAGTATATTTTTCTAGCAAAGTATACTTTGAGGTAGAAATTTTCAATTTTGGGATAAATTTATTATTTTTTATTATACTGAATTTATTACATTATCACAGCCAGTTTGGCTGTGATAATGTAATACATTCAGTATAATAATTCTGCATACTCTTAATCATCAAATATATGCAGTTGTTAGTTCTATATGAAATAATGCATTTCGGAAAAATAAATGATTACTCCCTCAAAGTATACTTTGCTAGTAAAGTATACTTTGCAATGTTGATGAAATAGGCTACAGGGACCCTTTTCACCAAACTTTGCACGAGAAAGGACTAGGAGTAATACGGCCAAAGATCGGCCACAGCTAAATTGGAAAATAACAGTGTAGGTGTGTACATAGGTGAAGAAGCTATGTTGAACATTTGGCTTTGAATATAGGAATGAATGACCTTTTTGTGGAATTTATCGGGGTATAAACTTGGAAAAGTCACGGGAATACTGGACGAAGGTCGGAAGGCCTCGTCCAGTATTCCCGCGACTTTTCCAAGTTTATATCCCTGATAAATTCAACAAAAAGACCATTCATTCCATATAATTCCAGCATTTGAAATAAATTCATCAAGCAAATGTGTTTATTTTCCGTTTTCTTAAGAATTATTTTAACTGCTCCTCACGGTTGCGGAAAGTAGTTCGGCGTGGGAGTTTACTGGGATGTACATTTTGGACAGAGACTTGCTACCGGCCAATCAAATGTTAGGGAATTGTGTAAATATGTTTGTGCTGGAATTATATCTTAATAACATGATACATGCTGATTAAAACTAATTTTAAAGAGATGAGGTATTGCATTTAACAACACGGCTAAAATTTATCCATCTTTGAGACAATGAAATTTTGCCATTTCTGGGCCTTACCACACTTGCCTATTTGCATATGTACATGAGTAGACTTACATGTAAGTACACAAGTGAAAATAGTTCGGTTTGTTCTTCAATAAGACACTTTCCACATAGCTTGAATTTTATCAGCACACATTCGTTTTATACCAATATTCAACACATTTTACTAAACAATTCTTAGCAAGAGCTTCGGACGAAATATAAAAACAAAACATGGTATTCAAATTAAATGAGAGTGGGATGTGTACATTACAACCTCTCTATAACAGCCACACATGGGAAGGCACAAAACTGGCTGTTGTAGAGAGGTGGCTGTTGTAGGGTGGTTAAATATCATACAGTCACTATTCACCAAGTGGACAATTGCCGCTATGATAGCGGCAATTGTCCACTTGGTGAATAGTGACTGCTATAGAGAGGAAGTTGTTGTAGAGAGGTGGCCGTTCAGGAAAGGGAGGTTAAATACGAGAGGTGGCTGTTATAGAGAGGTGGCTGTAGTAGGGCGGTTAAATATGAAGGCAATTGACTATTTGGGATATATGATATTGGCTGTTACCGAGAGGCGGTTGTTGTAGAGAGATGGCCGTTCAGGAAAGTTCGACTGTATATTATTTAATTTGATTTGACATGAAGTTGTAATGATTATTTGTACCGTATGGCTAAGTTGGAAGGCTGTTTGATGCACAGACGGAACTAGTTCTGAGTACACACTAATTACATTACAATACATTACATAACCGTTATGACGGAGAAGTATTTCCAAGTGTCCATTTGAAGCCTTCTTTATTTTCTTTCTACTTCGTGGAGAGCGACCTAATACTTTTGCTAATACAGACGTTATTATGTGAGTTTATGGTGATATGTTTGTCTCATATTGTAAAATGTTATCTTAATAACAATATAGCTAAGTATGAACGTGACGCTCTGCCGATTATTGCTATATTTTAGTGCGTGATATGTAAACGTTATTCTGCAATGTTCTCACATATTGCCTATACATCGTAAAACGTGCAGATAAGACGGAACCAGAGGTGAGCCGTAGACCTGTGACCAGTTTAGACCCTGACACTGCGACACGTTACGATACATCGTTGTTGCACGAATTCTATACTCGAATATATATTATACGAGTTCCGAAACAAAAATGTCTCTATAGCGCAGTCTGATCTGGGACTGTGCTGGTCGCATACACGACACTTTATTGTTTGTCAATCAACTCCTTCCTGTAAATTGATGTAGCCACATTTAATGTGCTTCTGATGGGAATCTATAGAAATGACATGAAATGTGAAACAAAATGCAAAATTCGGTTAGTGAGTGGCGAAATGAACACATTGATGTAACATGTCACTAGTTTCATATTCTAGTTCTGTCTGTAGAAGGAGAAAATATAAACAGTGTTCTGTTTAGTTTCGATCTAGAATAAAATAAAACAAAACAAAAATACAAATATTGGTCTATGTTTTCGTTATGCGTGTCAATCTATCTGTCCATCACATTTATTATAAATGATTCCATCCGTTTTCGTTTCTTTCGTTAGGGAACCTTTCAACACGTTGTACACTTTGCATGTGTATGAAAATTGCATATGAATTTCATATGAATTTTTTTTTATATGAACTTATTCATATGAAATACATATGAAAAGTCTTCATATGAAATTCATATGAACATCATATGAATTTCATATCGGCTCTTTTCATATGAACTTCATATGATTTATTTTCATATGAATTGCATATGTAGCACAATTTGCTGTGTATGCTCGTCACCAAATCGGTCAAGTTGGATTCGCCGGGTTCACCGGTTTTCACACACATTAAGGACCACAATAACGTCACCATATATGAGACACGCCGTGTGATTTTGTACCTTCGGACATCTGCGTGATTTCATTAAATACGTTTACAAAATGTACAATATTTTTCGTAAATAAAGTCAAAATGTACTTTTAAAATTGTGTTATCTTTTGACACCATTTACGGAAAATAGTGTACATTTTGTATACGTATTTCATGAAATTACGCAGATGTCCGAAGGTACAAAATCACATGCAGGGATTCCGCAGGGATTGGCGATACAAAATTACAATTTTCGAAAAAAAAAATATTTTTTTTTCGAAAATTGTATTTTTTTATTGCCAATTGTTTATTTTTATCCTATTGGTTAATCCTTTTTTTTATTTTTTTATTTTATTTTTTTGAAGTGGCGATTTTTTTATTTTCCCCAGCGGAATCCCTGCACATGGCGTGTCTCTTATCGAACGAAAGCATGTATATAAATGATCTCAGTTTATAATCATTGTCAAATAAATAAATATTTATACTGGTAGAAGATACAGTCATACCTTTGTTTGTTTGCATTAAATGGGCTTTCACAGTTCATTAACACAGTGTAATAAAAATCATACACTTGTGTCATAAATATGCAAATGAAAACATGTTTTGTAATCAATACACCTTCAACTTATGATGATGTGCTTATGCAATACATATAATCTAACATTTGTGTTGATTTAATATGCTATTTATTACACTCTTTGATTGGCATAGCCTCATTTCTTATGAAATCAGTAAATTCGTTTAATAACTATCATATTAAATCAACACTCACGTAAGATCATCTATGTACATGTACGTATGGCAAACCTCATCTGAAGCCAGATTATGCCATTTGGCACAATATACACGTCATTTTCTCGTTGCTGAGGGGCTTCGTTGCTTGCGTGTTACGTTGATTACGTTGCACTTGTCCAGTAGCCGATTTCACCAACATAGCAAAGTATACTTTTCTAGCAAAGTATACTTTGAGGGAGTAATCATTTATTTTTCCCGAAATGCATTATTTCACATGGAACTAACCACTGCATATATTTGATGATTAAAAGTATGCAGAATTATTATACTGAATTTATTACATTATCACAGCCAAATTGGCTGTGATAATGTAATAAATTCAGTATAATAAAAATTAATAAATTTATCCTAAAATTGTTTCTCCCTCAAAGTATACTTTGCTAGAAAAGTATACTTTGCAATGTTGGTGAAATTGGCTACTGATATCAACGTTTCTGAACATCTATTACCAATCACAACTCGCAATAAAATAGATTGATTGGCTGAGCCTGAGTAGTTCGCCATTCCATCAACAAAGCACCATCGGGAGCTACACTCGTCACAATACAAATAATCCCCTTTTCCCAAGTCACATCGGCAAATATGTTACAGTAGAACCCCTCGAAACCGAACACAGAGAACGTTTTTTCAGCTTAACTTAGATATGTTTCATTGCCATTTACCTCTGATAACACTGTCTGTTTATGATCGCTAAGCAGCCACGCGTGTCTCGAGTCATCTGTCTGTTTTACAGTGGAACCTCTCTAAATCTGGCACTCTGGGGACCTCCCAGTGTGTCCGGTTTAGAGGAGTTCCACTGTATTTTGTTATTTGGTTAGGCAATATGCTGAATTCTCAAGTTTTCTCAGGGCAATGTTCAAGCAGGCAATTATTTTGCCGCAAATACGACCACCAAGAGCGATTAATGCATAAGCATAAGTTGAAGAAACGGTGGTGATATTATTTACTATATACATATATTTATATTAGACTATATTACGGAGCCACTCAGGGGCATGGATTCTTTTATTAATTCGTTCCACGAAATAACAATTCTTTCCCTCAATTTAACAATTCGTTCACACACAATTTAACAATTCGTTCCCGCAATTTAACAATTCGTTCCCACGAAATAACAATTCGTTCCCACGGGAACGAATTGTTATATCGTGGGAACGAATTGTTAATTCGAGGGAACGCATTGTTAAATTGAGGGAACGAAGTGTTAATTAATTAAAGAATACTAGTCTTGTCGTCTTTATCAGGCTGTCATTTTCTTCCATCGCACCGTACGTATAATTATCTAATTATATTTATTGCAAATGACCGTGCTTCAGGAGCTAGCACTGAATAGGTCAGTCTGACAAATTGCCCTCACGAATTTACGGCTGTCTGAAAAATCGCAAATACGTGTTGCTACAGACACGTGGCCGTGGCTGGAGTGTTCAGATGTATGGCATTTGCGGACAATGTAGACCCATATCAAACTGCGCATGCATGGGCCGGTTTCACTAAACTTCGTACGACTAAAATGTTCGTACGTGCATAATTATGACAGTCTGTAAATTGCACATGAATATTGTTTTCTTGTAAACAATTATTTAATTTACATTTATTGAGCATAGGCTGCATATGCAGCCTGTGCTCAATAAATGTAAATCCATCAATTTAAATTTCCAGACGATTCTAAATTTGCACTTACGAACATTTTAGTCGTACGGAGTTTAGTGAAACCGGGCCCCAGAGCTGCTCATCAAATTGTGCTAATGGATTCGGAGATAGACTCGAAGTGATTCACCACATCGTGTTGTCTGTTCAGGGCCTACACCGTTTCAAACCGAAGGTGTGGGTTCAAACCTCGCATATGGCTTCATATACTTTCATAGTAGTTCCATCCCACCGATCTGTCGGATGAGACTTTAAACTGTGGTCCCGTCTCTATATGACCTTAGCTGTTGCTGCGACGCTAAACCCTTTCACGTTCATGTTTTCACAACCTTACTGTCGTCCGAAAACGATATTGGCCCCGAAACAGCCGCAGAAGTGTACGGAATGGACAATAACCATTATATTTGTTTCAAATTCCACACTACACTTTTTCCAATCCAAGCCAGCGGACCATACGTTCTAATGGCTATTTTCTTCCAGCCTCTAGTAATTTTCTACTTACAAGGCCGTGTATTGCCGGCCGTAAATGATGAAGCAGTTTTTATATAAACAGTTACAATCCGATTATCCCCCTTGTCTGTCAGAGCCTGATAAATTAATTGGGCGAAGGTAATACAATTTGACCGCATGCGGTTCGTTTGATATGGGACTGAATATACAGATACAATTCCAACTCAAATGATTTACAAGATTCTGGGGTTCATTTCACTAAACTTCGTACGATTAAAATGTTCGTAAGGGTACATTTAGAATCGTCTGTAAATTTCGATTGATTGATTTACATTTATTGAGCATATGCTGCATAGACGCCTGCGGCGTCGCCGTAAATCGAAGTTTATAACCGTAAATCCACCGAGTATCTCCCCAAATTACAAATTTCAATACAGTTATCTCCTAAATTTAAATTTTGAAAATCTGTCCATTATTTCTGAAATTAGAAAAAATCCCGATGTTAAATCCCCATAGAAATGTTAACGGATATTTATTCTCTGTATTTATTTTTTGATGCGCGATGATCATACTTTATAATCTGTCGAAAATATTATTTGTTCAGGTGATGCATTGAAATAGGAAAAGTAATTAAAAAATATCATGCCTCATTTGCATATGAAAATAGCCTGATACCACCGCGAGTCACAATCAGTAAAATAAATATTATTAAATCTTTTGAACTGGTGGAATAGTGACACAATTATACACTTATTTAATTCCTATAAAGAACATGTTGTGCCTACTCAGTGGGCATGGACCTTTAATGAGCCGCCACAAGAAATACTGACACCCATTACCTCACTCAGGGCGAGTATTTACGGAGCCCCGCAGGGGAAGTAGTATTCTGTTGTTTTTTTATTCGTTCCCACGAAATAACAATTCGTTTCCACTAAATAACAATGTTTTCCCTCAATTTAACAATTCGTTCCCACGAATTGTTTAGCAATTCGTTCCCTCAATTTAACAATTCGTTCCCACGAAATAACAATTCGTTCCCGTGGGAACGAATTGTTATATAGTGGGAACGAATTGTTAATTCGAGGGAACAAATTGTTAAATTGAGGGAACGAATTGTTATTTCGTGGGAACAAATTAATAAAACAAAATCCATGTCCCCTGCGGGGCTACTTAAGAATTGGCATTGTTTGTTTATCCGCGTCAATGGCGGCAATATTTCAGTTCCGATTAGTTGGCAGAGCGTCAGGAGGACATGGAATCACGGCTCCAATGACAGCGACAGACGCTTGTCAGCTTTCCTCATTGATTCCATCAGTAGCTGTAGACCGGCCTTATAAATCGGTTACTGAAGTCGGTAAATCGCGAGTAACGAGACGTATTTCCGGAATCATACTTGACGTTAGAATTGGTGAAATTTGTCGGTTTGGCGTCAAGTTGCTTAGTTTAAACTACTGTCAGTTTACTACTGTACATGTAATTACTTCGTGAAATTCGGTCCAATTTTGATTTTATTGCGAGAAAGCAATTTCCCCTTGTTTAAATCCCCACAGATGTCTATGGGGATTTGACATGGTTGTTTTTCTTCTAATTTAAGAAATAGCGAACCAATTTTCAAAATTTAACTTAGTATGTTTTCTTAGATCATTTCTAAGCTATTTACATGTAACCAGGTTTTAGAGGCAATTTCCAAAATGGTTCAATTCGTTTTTCGACTCTTACTGCAGTTCCACCAACTCCGATGTTTCCATAGAGAAATCAAATAAATATCTAACAAAAATTCACGAAATAAAAAGAATCCTCATTCCTAAATTTGATAAAAGTTAATATTATCGAAAGAAATATAACCCTGGAGTAGAGATGAGGGAAGTTACTCGTTATTTTCCAATTTTGGTACATTGTAAATAATTTACGAGTCTCGACTATTATCAGACCCTGCTTATTATTCTGTTAATGTCTAATTAAACAGGGCTTATTTCGTATCGGACCAAGGGCCAGTTTCACTAAACTTCGTACGACTAAAATGTTCGTAAGAGCAAATTTAAAGATCGTCTGGAAATTTCAATTGATGGTTTTACATTTATTGAGCATATGCTGCATATGCAGCCTGTGCTCAATAAATGTAAATCCAATCATTGTTTGCAATAACATATTCACCATTACCCCACATGGATTGGCATCATTATACATTTTATAGCAGATGTAAATTTCCACACAGATATCAGGGGCGATAACTATGTTTCCTTAAAATTTTAACGGACAATACTATTTATTCTCAGCATTTATTTATTGATGAGCAATCGGATGACGCATTTAGTTAGCATAAATAATAAAATAATATCATGCCTCATTTGCATATGAAAATAGTCTGATACCACCGCGCGTCACTATCAGTAAAATAAATATTACTAAATTATTATATCTGTATAGCAGGCACTTGTAATTTTTAGAACTGGTGGAATATTTACACAAGAATACACTTATTTAATTCCTATAAAGAGCATTTTAATCCAACTGACTGGGTATGTACCTTTAATGTAAGAAGCATGACGGGTGCTTTATTGATGGAATGGCGAACTACTCAGGCTCAGCCATTCAAACTATTTTATCACGAGTTGATATGTTCAGAAACGTTGAAATATGGGAAAGTTCAACGTAATCAACGTAACACGCAAGCAACGAAGTGGAATAGTGACACAATTATACACTTATTTAATAATTCCTATAAAGAACATTTTGTACCTACTGAGTGGGCATGTACTTTTAATGCGTGAAGCAAATTGATAAAAATCTTCGTACCAACATTTTTATCGTAAAAAGTTTTGTGAAACGGGCCCCATAGTCGGGTAGCCACACTCCCTAAGTAATATGAGTAGTACTAATCTTACAATTTCTACAACCAACCCAACTCTCAAGTAACACGGTGGGTGTCGGGTTTAGAGCAGATCAAATGTATACTACATTCAGGGATTCCGCTGGCGATCGCCACTTTCGCAATTGGCGATAAAAATAAACAATTGGCGAAACAAAAACTACAATTTGAGAAAAAAAAAAATTATCGCCAATTTTTTTGAAGTGGCGATTTTTTTATTTTCCCCAGCGGAATACCTGACATTGTATTACAACTTATTTACGGAGTGGTCATCCCAGTGGAACCTCTCTAACCGGACACCTTAGGAACCTCCCATGGTGTTCAGTTTAGAGAGGTGCCACTGTCGGCTTTAGAGCAGTGCAGCTGTACACACTTACAATTTATTTACGAAGTGTTCATCTCAGTGGAACCTCTCTAAACTGGACAGCATGGGAACCTCTCAGGGTGTCTGATGTAGAGAGGTCCTATTGTATCTACAAGACTTGGACATAGAGGATATTCCATCGTACATTTTGAATAGCCGGGGAAATAATACACGAGTGCCGGTAAACACGAGTAAGCGAAACGAATAAGTTGTTTACGCGGAAGCCGAAGTACATAAGTGTATTATTTCAAGCTATTTAAACATGTACGATGGACTATCCTATTTATTACACTTCCACGGCGGATATATATGCACATTTCGTCTATTTCTGAGATTACAATCAATGAAGTGTGCTGTGCGCATGCATAATTACACAATGGACGTGTTAGCCGCTTTTCGACGTCACATTGTGTGACGTCAAATGTGACATTATGTAAACTGTTTGAAAGCCAAATTAAGCAGCTGTTTATATGAACTAGATATATTTGAGTGCATGTATGGAATGTGTTCGCTCACATTAATATTGTAGATTAGTCAAGATCCTCTTCAAGATTTCAAGTAGCTTACTTTTTGATTGTAATACAAAATAAACACTGTGTATGGTAGCTCGTGGTTTCCAAGAAAACATGCGCGATTACGGATGTTCTCTTCACTGTTTATTATTTGTAAGAAGTTGATTACGGGTTTTCTCATACAGCGAAACCCGTGCAAATAATTCGCATGCGTGTAATAAAAATTCATCTGATGCGATAGAATCGCTTGTTCCAGATTCGGGCAGAGATGGTTTGATATTGGTTTTCCTTTCCGTACATCTATTTGCTCTTGGGTAATTTTTCTGTCAGATGGCGTTTAGGTCACCGTCAAAATGAATACAATCGATCTGTTCATTGTGACATGACGCCGACGAGAAACGACCGACCTGGGGCTCGTTTAACCCCACGTTTTACGACAATACTGCCATATGCGATAACATTGCCAATACACCGTATTTGTAAATTGAGACACGCCGTGTGATTTTGTACCTTCGGACATCTGCGCAACTTCATGAAATACGTGTACAAACTTTACAATATTTTTCATAAATAAAGTCAAAACTTGACAAAACTTTCAGAGTACATGCGTTTTATAATTCTGCATATACTCTGAAAATTTTGTCAACTTTTGAGGCCATTTTTTGTAAAAGTTTGTAAACGTATTTCATGAAATTACGCAGATGTCCGAAGGTACAAAATCACATGGCGTGTCTCAATTGTTTTATTTCAAAATGCTTAAATGATATGCTTCACATTGATTGACAGGGCCTGAGCTGTGATACAGCTCAGGCTCAGGCAATCAATCTGCTTGGTCGTGAGTTGAGATAGCCAATAGATGCTCAGAAACGTTGACATATCGATGGTCTAGTAACATTATAGGAATAAATGGCCTTTTTGTGGAATTTATCGGGGTATAAACTTGGAAAAGTCGCGGGAATACTGGACGAAGGCCGTAAGGCCTCGTCCAGTATTCCCGCGACTTTTCCAAGTTTGTAAGGCCTCGTCCAGTATTCCCGCGACTTTTCCAAGTTTATATCCCCGATAAATTCCACAAAAAGGCCATTCATTCCTTATAATTCCAGCATTTGAAATAAATTCATCAAGAAAATGTGTTTATTTTCCGTTTTCTTAAGAATTATTTTATCTGCGCCTCACGGTTACGGAAAGTAGTTCGACGTGAGAGTTTAATGGGATATAAATTTTGGACAGAGACTTGCTACGGGCCAATCAAATGTTAGGGAATTGTGTAAATATTTTTGTGCTGGAATTATAAGGTCGTAACTGCTATGCTTTAGCATAGCAGTTACGACCTTATGTTACTAGACCATCTGTGCAAGATTAACTCCGGTTGTGTAAGAAGCTCGTATGTGCAACTGCAATGGCGAGCTAAGTTTGCATTATAAGCCAATTTTGAGACGTCTGTGGTGGATTTGATCGGATATAAAGCCCTCTGCATATAGGTGGGAAATGATAGCATCGGTGAATCCCATTAATTTGTGAAGTAACAATTGTTCCGAACAATGTTTGTGTAATCATCGGTTAGTTATTTATATTATTAGTTATTGTTTTTACATTAATTCAACTATATATACATGTATTAGACTTATCATTTTACAACCACGCGTGAAATAGTATGTTTCGCAAACAGTAAGTAATTACATTACTAAGTTTTCCCACCTGATTATCACAATCTGTGATATCATAATTTTAGAACAAATTTCGTAAACGTTGATCACACACAATTCTGTTTAATTTGTATAGGTAAACTGCTGTACATGAAGCGAATATCTACGGAGCCCCGCAGGGGACATGTTTTTTTTTTATTAATTCGTTCCCACGAAATAACAATTCGTTCCCTCAATTTAACAATTCGTTCCCTCGAATTAACAATTCGTTCCCACGATATAACAATTTTTTACCTCAATTTAACAATTCGTTCCCACGAAATGACAATTCGTTCCCTCGAATTAACAATTCGTTCCTACGATATAACAATTCGTTCCCTCGAATTAACAATTCGTTCCCACGAAATGACAATTCGTTCCCTCAATTTAACAATGTGTTCCCTCGAATTAACAATTCTCTCCCACGATATGACAATTCGTTCCCTCGAATTAACAATTCGTTCCCACGAAATGACAATTTGTTCTCTCAATTTAACAATGTGCTCCCTCGAATTAACATTTCTCTCCCACGATATGACAATTCGTTCCATCGAATGAACAATTCGTTCCCACGAATTAACAATTCGTTCCCGTGGGAACGAATTGTTATTTCGTGGGAACGAATTGTTAAATTGAGGGAACGAATTGTTAATTCGTGGGAACGAATTAATACAAAAAAGTATGTTACGTCCCCTGCGGTGCTCCGTAAATATCAACATATTTGTTGCTACATGTATATACCGATTCACATGTTATACTTTAATCAGTAACTCCTATTTCTGGTGGACTATATCACCGGTCAGCGTCAACCATTGTTCTTATATTATGTATTCCTAAAATGATTATTTCAGTAAGTTCGGTCGTTGTTTGTTTACAAAGTAGAAGTGTCAATTTGGGAGTATCATATCATATATTAAACTCAAATGACTTGTGTCTAATTTTAAACTTCGTCGAAATGTGAATATGTTCCCCGTACAATGACTCGACACGGCAAAAAAATGGACTTATTGACAGATTGACCAGTGTAGCTCCAGCTATTATATGCAATGGGGCGTATGGGTTTTGTGATCAGTGTAGCACCTGATCAAATACCACACTCCTGCATGTAGCTTTATAACGATCTATATTTCGTGTTAGAGAATGACACGTGTATCATTGATGGAATGGCGAACGGAGCAGATCCAGATCAGAATGCACAGATGCACAGGCTGATATGTATCTACACTTATCGCAAAACCGATAGGCCCCATTCTCCAATTGCAGCCATATAGACGTCAGGAAGGTTTTCATAATCCAATAGCGAGCAGCGTAGCCCCTGATTAGACTGCGCGGATGCGCAGGCTGATCTGGGGCTACGCTGATCGTAAACGCATCAAACCCATTTTGCAGTCACTCAAAACAAACTATCTAGACGGAATAGGTCATATAGAATTTTCCTCCAAAATGTTGACGTAATCCATCAAACCGTTGCCATGCCATTATGGCTAACGTTGGCTATTTTCGGGGATAATTTGCCGTATCGAGTCTCTGTCATAGTATCCGCTGAGCGAGACGGCCTGGTCATCAGTGTCTGTGAGAAAAGGGGGCTTATGGTCAGAAAACACGAAATAGGTTTACTATGAAAGTGTGGTTTAATATAGTCTCACCCCTATTGAAAGGACCAGCCAGTTTTGACGTATGAGTACTTTCCATTTCGTATCCTATATGCCAGGCACAGGACAGGTAGGCAATCGTTACCATTTATCTAACTAGCTGGCGGCTTATCAACCGGCCACATCAGTCCGAGCGGAGGCTCAACCGGCCACATCAGTCCGAGCGGAGGCTCGAATCTTCGATCTCTCAGTTGCGAGGCGGATGCCATATCCACCACCAATACTTGAATATTGCGATTGCAATCAAGTAGCTCTGTTCAGATGTTTCTTGCAGCTCAGGCTCAGCTAATCAAACTGCTTGGTTATAATTTGTAGATTGCCAATATACATGTATGTTCGTAAATTTTGAAATCTGGGCTAGTGTACCACATGTATACACCCATTGATACTTTCACTTGTTATATGGACATGATGGATGTTGGAGAACCTACTTTTACATCAGTTGCAGCCTGTCTGCACTGGATCAAAGCTAAATGAAGCATAGGTTCACTTATTCCTATGAAAACAAATCCCATCTCCTCTGACCACCCTAGTATTATGAATTATTCACCCGCCCTAACTCTGTTTTTATCCCGTCAATGGTTTGGTCCAATAAATAGAGAATAGTAGGTTAGTGCCGTGAATGGGAAAAAATATCCGGCAAGGCTCAATAATTTCTTTATTTCTCATCAGAAGTATATGTTGTGACCACTCATTTGAACCGTCTCGCCGAGACGGTTCAAATGAGTGGTCACAACATATACTTTGGTTCATAAATAAGGAAAATATATAGAGAATAGTAGGTTAGTGCCGTGAATGGTAAAAATATCTGGCAAGGCTCAGGAAACGGGATGGGCGAGGCTCTGCCGAGCACATCCCGTTTCCGTGCCGCGCCAGATATTTTTTCCCATTCACGGCACTAACCTACTATTCTATTTATCCCGTCAACACCTACAAATGGCTGTAAAATGCAAAAATAGTATTGACTGGATATCAAAAATGTTTCACGGCACCGTGTTTCACGGCACATACGCACTGTGTTGACGGGATAAATGCTATTTCGTATCTCCCATGTACTGCAACTCCCGGTTTTCGGCCATTTTGAAAACATTGTCGTTAAAATGCATATTAATTCGCTAACGCAAACATGCGAGGAGCACGTACGTTTGTTCCCGTAAAACAATTACCGTCATTATATATGACACCGTAATTAATGGGAAACATGCCTTTCTTTCATTAGTGTACAGCAAGGACATTACTAAAACATCATAATGGTATTGCCGAACCATATTTCTGAACATTTGCCAAAATTTAGAATTCTAATTTAACGTAGAAGATTTGGCAACATTTTACCAGAAACGCCCATGTCAAGCGGGCAACACTGTGCGCGACGTCATATACACTCAGTTTGGTTGGTTGGAAGGTCGGACCCACGCTGGGTCGCCTTGAGGCATCGTTCGGTAGTCTGGGCACAGGTGCCGACCCGGGACTCTGAGATGTAGGCTAACTCCACTTTATCCCGTCAACACAGTGCGTATGTGCCGTGAAACACGGTGCCGTGAAACATTTTTGATATCCTGTCAATACGATTTGGAAATGCGGCTGGGGTTATTGTTTTTGCATTTTAAAGCTATTTGTAATTTTGACGGGATAAATAAATAGTAGGTTAGTGCCGTGAATGGAGAGCCTCGCCCATCCCGTTTCCTAAGCCTTGCCGGATATTTTTTCCCATTCACGGCGCTAACCTACTATTCTCTATATATACGATCGATTGCTTGTCAATTTTTTTTTTGATTACACAACTACTACGTTGTTCGTATTATTCCAGACAAAGTAAAACTCGACGAAGCGATAACAAATTACAATTTTTTTTTCTCGAAAATTGTAATTTGTTAAAGCCTCGTCCAGTATTCCCGCGACTTTTCCAAGTTTATATCCCCGATAAATTCCACAAAAAGGCCATTCATTCCTTATAATTCAAGCATTTGAAATAAATTCATCAAGAAAATGTGTTTATTTTCCGTTTTCTTAAGAATTATTTAAACTGCGCCTCACGATTACGGAAAGTAGTTCGACGTGGGAGTTTACTGGGATATAAACTTTGGACAGACTTGCTACTGGCCAATCAAATGTTAGGGAATTGTGTTAGAGCATTGTTTTTAAATATCACACAAATGCATGCAAATGAAGTCAAAACACCTTTTACATGTACATACTTCTCAAGCATTTGTACACCAGGGGGCCGTTTCACCAAACTTAGTACGACTACAGGGATTCCGCTGGGGAAAATTAAAAAAATCGCCACTTCAAAAAAAATAAAACAATTGGCGGTAAAAATTACAATTTTCGAAAAAAACTACAAAAAAAAACTAAAATAAATAATTGTTTTTTGTTTTTTTTTTGTTATATTTTTTCAAAAATTGTAATTTTTTATCGCCAATTGTTTATTTTTATCGCCAATTGCGAAAGTGGCGATCGCCAGCGGAATCCCTGCGACTACAATGTTCGTAAGTATAAAATTAACAAAGTTTTCTTGTAAACAATTATTGGATTTACATGTACAAGGTGCATGATCACGTGGTTACAACAACAACAACTTCGCCCACTCCAAAGTAAGTATTATTTGATATTTTCCTTAATATGCAACGGATTTTGATGAAGTATGGCGCAGCAAACGCGTCTTCGTGAGCTACATTTGGTGGTCCATGGAGTTTGGCACAGACTTATGTCGTTTTAGGCGTAAATGTAAATCCATCAATTGAAATTTCCAGACGATCCAAAAATTTTAGTCGTAAAATGTTTAGTGAATCGGTCCCCAGTTGATCAGTTTCTGCTCGGAAATTGTGTATGTGGCGTAGTAATACATTATTAAGTATCTGACAACTATATAATTAATGCTACTGGTCGACTATATAGAGGATGCTACGTCCTTGGTGAATACATCACCACCTGCGCTAATCTTGCCAATATTTGTCAATTATTTTAATTAAAAATGCTTGAATACTGTTCTCGAAATCAAGCAGCTTGATTGTCTGAGCCTGAGCTGTAATACAGCTCAGGCTCAGCCTATCAAACTGCTTGATTGCCAGTTGAGAATGGCAACAGATGTTCAGGAACGTTTGACATATTGGCAAGTTTAACGCAAGCGGTTGTGTAACTCCGAAATTATAACAGCTAAGAGGTTGACATTTATGTACGTGTCTCGAAATAAACTACGAAACGCCTGCGGTGTCTTCGGTGCGCGCTGTTACATAATTTACGTGCGCTTTATCAACAGTAGCCTATTTCACCAACATTGCAAAGTATACTTTTCTATCAAAGTATACTTTGAGGGAGAAATTTTCAGTTTTAGGATAAATTTATTAATTTTTATTATACTGAATTTATTACATTATCACAGCCAAAATGGCTGTGATAATGTAATAAATTCAGTATAATAATTCAGCATACTTTTAATCATTAAATATATGCAGTTGTTATTTCTATATGAAATAATGCATTTTGGGAAAAATAAATGATTACTCCCTCAAAGTATACTTTGCTAGAAAAGTATACTTTGCAATGTTGGTGAAATCGGCTACAGAAATGCTGCAATATTCAGGAAAATGTAGGCGGAAGCGAGCATGATGAACATTGTCCATTATGCTTAAAGGGGCTTATCAGGATTAAAAAAAAAATTCTAAACAATTACAGACCTTCAATTAAACCACTTTAAATCTACATCACATTTCCTGCGTTCTGGCACATTTTGGAGCAAAAATATTGACACTGTCACGGTATGTTTAGACATGATTTTTTATTGAAAACGTTTACATTTTGAAACAATAAGAAAACGACCGAAAAATGCATGGAATACATGGCACTTGGCATGAAACGTGCCTTGTAACTTTCTTTACTCGGCGAATTTTAGGCGGGGGGGGGGCGCGCCTGGTCCCCCCCCCCACCTGAATCCGCCCATGCAGTAATAGGATTAGTACTAATCGTATATTAATATAATGCATAAAACTGGAATGAAAGTATATTTAAAATTACTCTGCACATGCTCCCAAACCGCCAAACTTGGCAAATTGGTCAACAATAAGCACACTAGGCAGTGAACGTGATGTCATGCCGGAAACCACGTATGTGAGCTATTCAGAAATGAAAACGAGGAGGGTCTAAGTATGAGGTAGACGTTACAATGGACATACAATTCAACTTTGTTGCTTTTTAGTTTGTTGATATGTTTTTGGAGGAATGAATAAACCGTGCATATAGCCACTGAAACCACTCCTATCTATGTGCTATGTCTATGTTCATAGGACAACACCGAAGGTTAGATGATACATAATTATATACGCCTGAAAGAAATGAAAGAGAACATACTGGGCAATGAACGTGGACCCTGTCCGCTGACACATAGGCTTAACAAAGTGTTTCGGGTAACGCCTTGAAAATAGTTACATACATAGGGTACGGGCATTTTACATATTTTTTATATTTTAGTTTTATTAAATTTATCATACAACATGACTGATTATATTTCCCCCCCCCCCCCCGAAACGTCGAAACAATGTAGGGTCTGCGTTTTATCGATAAAAATGTGAGGTAGGGTCGGGTTACCCGAAACGAACAATTTTTTAGGCCTTGACAATCGACAGACCTACGCAATGATCTAATGACAGTTCGCGTCGTTTCTTATTGGAAAAGAAATTCCAATCTGCTCCCGGTTATCATGGTTATTGACTAACCCGATGCTGACCATGTGATTAAAGATCAATTCGTCGGCCGTTTTGCCTCCGGTTCGCGAATAAAAGCGAAATCTCGTCCGGAAATTTTAAAGTTAATTAGTGGCTTTTCTGGTCTAGAAGTTACCGGATTTGACCTATATACATCGATACACATCTTACAACCACTTCGATTCGCATTGTTGGTGGTTCATAATATAATATAACAAAGATCCCGGGATTGATTTGCAAGTAAAGCCAGTACTGTCAGGCCCGTACGCAGGAAGTATTTTAGGGGGGTGCGTTATCGACGGAGCAAAGGGCTAAACATTGTTTTTGCACATCCACGGACGGACCTCGGCAGATTAACCCGTTCACCCCTAAGTAACTGGGATGGATTTTTATTTGTTAATTTTGCAACCAATCTAAATCATCATAAAATGATTTTCAGACCAGTCCATTTATGAACAGGGGGTGTTTTTGTTCTCAAAATTATGAAAATTAATTGCAAAAAGTGCAGATCCTGATGAGACGGCTCGTTACGAGCCGGCTCATCTGGATCTACACTGTTTGTCAATACCACTATACAGGAATGCGGGTTAAGAGTGAAAGGGTTAAGGGAGGTGCGTACGCACCCTTCGCACACCCACTGCGTATGGGGCTGACTGTCTCTTCGATAACGTCTCCGATTCATGTACATTGCACATGTACACGAGAGCCTGCCCTAATCTTGCCAATATTTGTCAGTTTCTTTATTTCAAAAACGTGATTTCTTTCTTGAAATCAAGCAGCTTCATTGTCTGAGCCTGAGCTGTGCTACAGCTCAGGTTCAGACAATGAAGCTGCTTGATCGCGAGTTGGAATTGCCAATAGATGTTCAGAGACGTTGACTATCTTGGCAAGGTTAACGCAGACCGTTGTGTACGTGTTGCTTAGCTGTATGGACTTCAAAAGTTGGTAAATTTCTTTATTTCAAAATACGTGAATAGTGTTCTTGAAATCAGGCAGCTTCATTGTCTGAGCCTGAGCTGTGCTACAGCTCAGGCTCAGACAATCTGAGCTGTGCTACAGCTCAGGCTCAGACAATCAAGCTGCTTGATCGCGATTTGGAATTGCAAATAGATGTTCAGAAACGTTGACAATCTTGGCAAGATTAACACAGGCCGTTGTGTATGTGTTGCTTTAATAGCTGTATCGACTTCAAAAGACATACAGTACGCATGTCAACCAAATACACCATTTGATTATTCATGCGGCGTATGGGTTCAGACAAACGATACATTTGTGGCCAAATGAGGTTTAATCGAAATGTAGAACCAGACCACCTTTCAATACGCACAGTCGGATATCGGTATGTGTGTACACTGTTCGCCATTCAGTCACGGATGGACGCTTACTACCGCCGCAAAAGGAGTGTACCCTTGTGCTGCTCTGTGCACTTGATTGTCATTGTTTACGACATTGCCACGAATTATATAAAGTTCATTTGGTTGACCGGAATCCTTCTAGTCCGTCCGTCCGTCCGTCCGTCCGTCCGCCAGCCAGCCCGCCCGCCCGCCCGCCCGCCCCTCTCTCTTTTTCCACCTCTCTCTCTCTGCTGGATAAACAGGGATTATGGCATGTGTGGTCAATCTAACACCATGTACATGTATGTGACTAGTGCTAGATAAATAAGGCTTATGCCAGCGGTGGACAATCTGACACCATGTTCATGCCTGGTGCTGGATAAACACGGTATATGATATGTGTGGCCATTCTGGCACCATATACATGGCTGGTGCTGGATAAACACGGTATATGATATGTGTGGCCATTCTGGCACCATATACATGGCTGGTGCTGGATAAACACGGTATATGATATGTGTGGACAATCTGGCACCATGTTCATGCCTGGTGCTGGATAAACACGGTATATGATATGTGTGGCCATTCTGGCACCATATACATGGCTGGTGTTGGATAAACACGGTATATGATATGTGTGGACAATCTGGCACCATGTTCATGCCTGGTGCTGGATAAACACGGTATATGATATGTGTGGCCAATCTGGCACCATATATATGGCTGGTGCTGGATAAACACGGTATATGATATGTGTGGACAATCTGGCACCATATTCATGCCTGGTGCTGGATAAACACGGTATATGATTATGTGTGGCCAATGGCCCATATACTTGGCTGGTGCGGGATAAACACGGTTATATGATTATGTGTGGCCATTCTGGCACCCCCATTATACATGGCTGGTGCTGGATAAACCACGGTATATGATATGTTTGGACCATTTGGGCCCCCATATTCATGGCTGGGTGCTGGTAAACACGGGATATTGATATGTGTGGGACAAACTGGCACCTGTTATGGCCTGGTGCGGATAAACCGGTATATGATATGTGTGGCCAATCTGGCACCATATATGGTGGTGGCCATTCTGGCACACCATACATGGCTGGTGCTGGATAAACACGGTATATGATATGTGTGGACAATCTGGCACCATGTTCATGCCTGTGTGGATAAACACGGTAAATATGATGTGTGGCCAATCTGGCACCCCATATATAGGCTGGTGTGGATAAACAGGTATATGATATGTGTGGACAATCTGGCACCATATTCATGCCTGGTGCGGATAAACACGGTATATGATAAATGTGTGGGCCATTCTGGCACCTTTATACATGGGCGTGTGGATATAAACACGGTATATGATATGTGCCATTCTGGCACCATAAACATGCTGGGTGCTGGATACGGTATATGATATGTGTGGCCATTCTGGCACCATATACATGGCTGGTGCTGGATAAACACGGTATATGATATGTGTGGCCATTCTGGCACCATATACATGGCTGGTGCTGGATAAACGGGGCTAATGAGATTTGTGGCCAATCAATTGGCACGTTGATACGGGGTTTATGCAAACTAACCAATATTATACGATCATTCGATATGCTCATTAAATATACCAACGGTATACATATACGATGTGTATACGATATGTGTATATATACAAATAGGTAACCAGCAGAAAAGTATGGAAGCTTCCTGGTGCCAATGCTAAAATATATTTATCTCCTAATTAGGAGATACTAACTCCTAATTAGGAGATAATATCTCCTAATTAGGACTTATTATCTTCTAATTAGAACTTAGTTCATAATTAGGAGATAATATATCCTAATTAGGAGATACTAACTCTTAATTAGGACTTATTATCTTCTAATTAGGAGTTAATATCTCCTAATTAGGAGATAAAATATGCTTTAGCGTTGACACAGATAGTAAGTCATAAGTAGGAGATACTAAGTCCTAATTATGAGATACTAAGTCCTAATTAGCAGTTAATAAGTCCTAATTAGGAGATAGTAACTACTAATTAGGACTTATTATCTCCTAATTAGGAGTTATTATCTCCTAATCAGGACTTAGTATTTCCTAATTAGGAGATACTATCTCCTAATTAGGAGATACAAATAGTTTAGCATTGGCACCAGGACGCTTCCATAGAAAAACGCTGCTTTCACAGTCCGTGGAATACTGTTAGTGCAAAATTATGATAGTCTGTAAACATTAACACATTAACAATATTTTCTTGGCAACAATTATTGGATTTACATCTATTGAGCATAGGTTGCATATAAGCCTATGTTCAATAAATGTAAATCCACCAATTGAACTTTCCAGACGATCCTAAATTTGCACTTACGAACATTTTAGTCGTACGTAGGAAGTTTAGTGAAACGGCCCCCGATTCGCAGAAACATTCTATATGTACCGCTTTTTGTCAATATATTTGCATTTGGCACTACCGCCATCCGGTTCCCTTTTGTCAGTCACGGCCCATCTGTGTCCACTGTGAGACATGTCATGCAGACAAGCCGTAAGCCGTAAGCTTAATATCGCAGCGAGCAAGATACGTGTTCGACATTTCGTGTTTGTTTCTAGGACGTTCACAAGTCACATGATGACAGTTGTACACGTGTGACAATTACGATCAATGTAGGCCCATACCAGACTGCGCGTATGCGCAGGCTCGTCTGGGGCTACACTGAGCACAGACGCCGTAAGGACATTTTAGTCATCTGAACACCCAACAGTGAAAACCGCTCCTAATGTCGTGCAGACAGACCATAAGTCGCGTATCGCACCAAGACAAGACGAGACATTTTACGATCGTCGCTCGGACATTCACGATTCACACTATAACCGTCTTAAACGAAGTGAAATGTCGGTCAATTATTCGCATTTCCTACAATATAAATGCTAAACGATTTTGCTAATTTAATTTACACAGTCATGCAGTTCGTTGATAAAAACCGGGGCCCTACATCTACAACATGTACAACGGCCAGAGGTAACTCACCAACTAGCTGTACGTTTACTGCTTTATAGGCAACAGGTTGCACTAATATCGCTACACCACGTTACCCACTAAATATGTGCGTAATAGCATTTACACGTCGCGCACTAAAATGCAGAAAAACCTACAGGGCGTTGACGTTCATATTTTGCTATATTGTTATGGAGAGACAATTCTACAATATAGCACAAAATATTACCATAAACATACCTAATAAAGTGTGTATTAGCACAATTCTCAGGTCACTCTCCACGAAGTAGAAAGTAAATAAAGAGTTTTAAACGCACATTTGGAAAGACTACTCCGTCACAACTATTATGTAATGCAGTGTAATGAAATGTAATTAGAGTTATGTACTCAGACCTACCCACCAACGCGAATGACAATATCTGGCAGTGTGGGTCACAAGTGGGTGAAGCGGCGTCGCAGAGATAGTAAAATGGTTAAAATTTCCTGAGTATGTGTTGAAATCAGCAGAAAATCAGCGAAATAAAATTTCCATGACAACAATAAATAATCGCCTCTAAAGACCTATTATTGATAATTATATATGCATATGGAGGCGATTGTTATTTTGCTTTCATGGCAATTGTTATTTCTCTCACTTTCTGCTAGTTTTAAAAAATAAATAGGACATTTTCAACCATTTTACTTTCCCTGCCAGGCGTTATAGACTATAGTCCTGGGAGCTGTTTCACTAAACTTCGTACGACTAAAATGTTCGTAAGTTTAAATTTAGGACCGTCTGGAAATTTCAATTGATGGATTTACATTTATTGAGCATAGGCTGCATATGCAGCCTATGCTCAATAAATGTAAACCCAATACTTGTTTACAAGAAAGCATTGTTAATGTGAAATTTACAGACTATCATAATTTTGCACATTTTAATCATACGAAGTTTAGTGAAACTGTCCCCAGGCTCTGGCCTATATCCCCGTTTACAATCAGAGAGGTAGACTTGTTGACAATTGAGATCGGTTGCATACCACATTACGTTCACATTTCTCACAGGTCTGAATTTTGCGGTGACAATAAATGGCCACCATCAAAAGCACGATCAGCACATTATTAATAATATTTAAGGATTTAAAAATCAAAATGGCCGCCAAAAATGTTTTTGATTTTCATACTGTGCAGTAGTTTATACACGCATAGGCTTGATATAGAAGCATCTTACATTTTATTTGCGTTAATGAATGTGATTAGAACATCAACACAGTCGAAGCTCTCCAAACCGGACACAGACCAAAGTGAGTTGTGCTTAATTTTGATATGTTTCCTTTCAATTTACAGAAATAACAATTCGTTCCCACGAATTAACAATTCGTTCCCAAGGGAACGAATTGTTAAATTGAGGGAACGAATTGTTAACTCATGGCAACGAATTGTTAATTCGTGGTAAAGAATTGTTAATTCGTGGGAACGAATTGTTAAATTGAGGGAACGAATTGTTATTTCATGGGGACGAAATAATCAAAAAAGAATTCTACGTCCTCTGCGGGGGTCCGTACCATTCAGTCAGTGAAACACATGCCGTGTTTCTAACAAACAGAATACAGTGTACGTGGATCGTTATCAGACTGTAGGAGGAAGCTAGTCGCTCAGGATTTAGACTGATCAGTTATCTCATAAGCCCATTTTCCCCAGTCACAACCACAGTTGCGGCTAATCCTGATCGAATAGTACACGCCTGTAGCCTGATAACGATCTATTTTATGGAACGCCAAATCTACATAAACTCAAATATATATTGCTAGCAACAAATATTTGGAGCTAGCAATAAATATTTGGAGAGTTTGGAGAGCTCTCGAAATCATTTGGAGCGAGCATTATATAACTTGATTTGGAGAGCTCTCTAAATAATTTGGAGCTATCTCTAAATCATTTGGAGAGCTCTCGAAATCATTTGGAGAGCTCTCGAAATCAATTAATGATATCACGAAATCATTTAGAGAGCTCTCGAAATCATTTGTAGCGAGCATTATATAACTTTGATTTGGAGAGCTCTCGAAATCATTGGGAGCTATCTCTAAATCATTTTGAGAGCTCTCGAAATCATTTGGAGAGCTCTCGAAATCATTTCGAGCTATCTCTAATTCATTTCGAGCTAGCAATATATATATTATTTGGAGCTAGCATTAAATCGCTTGAAACTATGAAAACGATGTCTCCCTGAATTATTGAATTACGCATTGAATTACGCAGCACGATTTACCCAAATATACCCAAATCTTCATTAAAAATAACATTTATGATTGTATTATATACTTTTTCTACAATATATCATTAGTATATCATATAATAACCACATTTTGACCGAAACATAGGAAGAATAAAGCACCTATTTCTGCGGGAAAACGATTAATATATAGCATTATTATAAACGGAGACTACCGAGACTCATTAATTATGTCTCAGTTGTCTAACTTTAAGTTATCATCGACCATGATTGCATATCGCACATAATGTGGTTGTGACTGGAGAAATGTGGTTTATGGGTTTTGCGACCAGTGTAGATCCAGATCAGCATGTGCATCCGCAGTCTGATCAGCATCTGCAACATTCGTCATTCCATAAATGAAACCCCCATTCATGCTTCGAACAAGCAATGTAGGTCGTTACCAGGCTACAGAAGGGATCTATTTAATCGGAACCTACACTGGTCACAATTTCGATAAGCCCCATTTATCCAGTCACAGCCACATATACATAGTAATGCAGTATTGTTAGTATATTAGTATATATTTAAATTATATATTACTACCGTATATAAATATATAATTATACTAGTTGACATAACAGTTGTCACACACTGTCTCCTTGGATGTCAACATTAGAGAGGTTCTACTGTTTTTATGAGTATTTCAATTAAAAATCATCATTCCCATTTAGCCATTATAAAGTGCATTATATTCCTTTGCTTACTAGCATAAATGAATCGCGGTATTCTCCCTTTATTTCATGTACAAATATTTCCATTTTGCATCAAAACATTAAAAAAGGCCCTGGTATAAACAAATCAATGACATATTATGTAAGTACAGTCCAAACATCATTATTATAATGTGCATAGCTTTATTTATTAACAAATATAGTAATTACATGAAGATTTGGGTAGATTTGGGTAAATCGTGCCATCCCAAATTTAGTGCGACTTTACCTAGACCGGAAGTCGCCTGTCACACGTGTAGTAGTGAATACACATATGTCGAGAATGTTTACAGCACAGGTTGAAGTAACGGACCGAGGTCTATAAATAAATTAAATATGCCTAAAAGCATCAATAAATGAAAAAGAAATAAGCTAAACAATTTTTTTTTACTCCATCCATATACTCCATATTGAAGGTTACGAAGTTTTTAATAGGCTCTGTGCACATGCGTACAAAGATTTTAAAAGCGCGGGAAGGGGGCGCGTATTGTTTTTTTCCTCCAGTTCCCACGTGGAGTGGTATTTGGAGCTAGCATCAAATCAAAGTTTATAATGCCCTCTCTAAATCAATTTGAGATATCTCCAAATGAATTCGAGAGCTCTTCAAATGATTTCGAGAGCTCTCCAAATGATTTAGAGATGGCTCCAAATGATTTAGAGAGCTCTCCAAATCAAGTTATATAATGCTCGCTACAAATGATTTCGAGAGCTCTCTAAATGATTTCGAGATATCATTAATTGATTTCGAGAGCTCTCCAAATGATTTCGAGAGCTCTCCAAATGATTTAGAGATAGCTCCAAATTATTTAGAGGGCTCTCCAAATCAAAGTTATATAATGCTCGCTACAAATGATTTCGAGACCTCTCTAAATGATTTCGAGATATCATTAATTGATTTCGAGAGCTCTCCAAATGATTTAGAGAGCTCTCCAAATGATTTCGAGATAGCTCCAAATGATTTAGAGAGCTCTCCAAATCAAATGTTATATTGCTCGCTCCAAATGATTTCGAGAGCTCTCCAAATGATTTCGAGATATCATTAATTGATTTCGAGAGCTCTCCAAATGATTTCGAGAGCTCTCCAAATATTTATTGCTAGCTCCAAATATTTGTTGCTAGCAATATATATTTGAGTTTATGTAGATTTGGCGTTCCATACTATTTCCTTGTTATAAACATCCCGTTTAACGTTTAATTGGTGGAATGGCGAACAGTACAGATCCTGATCAGACTGTGCGGATGCACAGGCTGATCTGGATATACACTGGTAGTAAAACCCATAATAACCCATTTCACCAGTCACGTTGCATTGTTCTAAACATAACAGTGTGGGCGGCGATCAGACTGTACAGATGTGCAGGCTCATTTTATTGCACGCTGCTCGTAAATATATAATAAGGTGCAGCTGTTCAGTGTCCATTTCTGTACAGATTTCTATAAATAGATCCACACATCACTGAAGAAAGTGGCTTGTCAAGACTATTATGATGTATGCCCTTGGATTTGCTATTTTCTGCAATAACGTTGTTTATGCGTACATAGAGGTGCACAAATATGAATATTCTATTTATTATATACCGCTCCATGGAAATTAGCAGTTTTTCAGACTGTATACGGTAATAAATGTGTATTTGCAGCCTATTTGTAGTCCGGCACTGCATATGCGCGTTATGAATATAGATAGCGGAAGTAGTCGTATTTTCACCGGAAGTTGTTTATTTCATCGATGAGAACATATGCCTTTTATTTACATTGTCTAACTATGTATGTCATGGGTAGGTATATAATAAAATGCACTATTTGATGTTGACTGGCGAAATCATGAAAATACGATCGATTTAATATGCCATTCATTAAATTCGAAGACTATTTTCATAATAAACTCGGCAAAGCCTCGTATGTTATAAAATCAGCAAACTGGTTTAATAAATATCATATTAAATGGTCACTCATGTAAGATCCTATATGTATATTACACGTTCACGTGTATATACATGCATGTTACATTATTGCGCAATGGCGTTGCAACTGTGGGGGAAATTAAAAGCAACAAAATAAAATAAAATATACACAACCGTCTGCGCTAAACTTGCCCAGACGTCCATGTTTCTAAGCATGTATTGACAATGCCAACTCGCAATCCATCAGTTTGATTGAATGAGTCTCAGTTGTAGCAGAGCACAGGCCCAGCCAATCAAGCTGTCTGATTTCAAGCACAATATTCGAGCGAAAGAAAACTATTGACAACTTCTAGCAAGATTAGCGCTGGCGGTGTTGCATTAGATGCTTATTGGCCACTGTTAGGTCATCACAATTTGATTTGATTTGATTTGATTTTATTGAAGTATCTGTGCTATGGGGTATCATGGGCTTTGCGACCAGTGTAGATCCTGATCGGCCTGTGCATCCGCACAGTCCGATCAGGATCTGCACTGTTGAGTAATCATCGAGGAGCAGCTGAGCCGCATAGGTCAAATAGCTAAGAAAATGTCAACAGCAAATCAAACTTATTATGTATAATCTGTCAACATCCATGATGTGGAACAAGTATATGTTAGATCACGGTTCGTCCGCATGTGCGAGCGGATTATCGCTCGTACATGCGGACAAACGTGATCTAACTTATTTATCACATCCTCATGCACGTACGTACCTTAAACACGAGCTGTGTTAATATAGAAACAACACCCGGAAATGTGTCAAAGATGTGATAATGAAAGGCATCGACAAAATTGATACATGTAGGAATAAATATTTTGAAATTGTAACACAAACAGCAACCAACCGACATAGCCGAAAAGTGATTAAAAATAGATCGCGATTAAACAAGAAGACAAACACCTTCAGTAACAGAACTGTCGACGATTGGAACAACTTATTTGACGATATGGCTATGGCACTCTCCCTGGACCCCTTTTAAAATCTGACTAACAAAACTTGGTATCGCCAGCCAATCAAGTTCGACTCAGCGTGCTATAAGGTAACAACCAACCAATAGCAGAGACGAGATTCAAATGTAAAGAAAGTTTCTTCAGAACTCGACGAACAGTAGTAACACTGAGTTTGGCCTACAACAGTCGTGTAGTGTGGGTCACCCGACCATACGTATCGTTACAGCGATGCTTGTGAAATGATCCGGCACATTTGCCACCAATTCTGGATACCTCATCTTTTGAATTAATCGGGTAATACACTTCAGTACGAAATCTAATTCAACTCTTTCATCTGGGCCGCCGCGTAGTATTGATGTCCGATATATGTACTCCGGAAAGTCTTTGTAAGACGGTATCTATTGAATCCGCGTGATTGTGACGTCTTTTGAAATCTACATGAATGGACATTCTGATATATTGTACTTTAAACAAGCGTACGTCATGCACCGATTGTTAACGCTGTTTCGTCGGAACACTTACCTTGGCTAGCATCGGTGATGTCCCCTCTTTTTACGGAATTGCGATCAATGTAGTCCATGATCAGACTGCGCGGTCTGGTCATGGCCTACATTGGTCGCTAACTGTATTAGGTCCATTTCGCTCCTTGGTGTGATACTGGAAGTTTAATTCCATGTCATATTGCATTTAAATTTAGCCATTGTATATTTCACGGCATGGCTGTCGATTTTACACCAGTAACCACTTGCATTGTGTGTCTGGAGGAAGCGCGATGACGTAATCATGTCGATGACTGACACGTGTCAGATAAAAGTTGCATTGTGGGAATTGGCAGAGAGATTGACAGCGATTTCCGCCATACGTCACAAGTTCATGTAAATCGTTGGATTGTTGTATTGTCGTTACGTGAGCGAATTAATCTGCAGGCATAACGCACAATATCTTGCCTGAGATTAGTTTGTAACTTGACGCATTATAGTATTGCACATCCATAACATTGAATGAAGGTTTTGAAAATAATCTTCTTGACGATTCCCTACTATCACTCACAAAATATACAATGGGAACTTTTTCAATTTGAAGTACATCTGACACAGGTAAAAGTCGTATTTACTCGCATAGCATGCAAGTAGACAGTAGTGACAATACACTCGAATAACTGCTTACAAGTCACTGGATTCGATACAGTCTGTATGGTAATATAGGTATATATCTGCAGCACTGTGTGTTGTTCTTACTGTTACACAGTCTTTACTGAATTCTCAAACATTTTAACAAAGGGTCAATGAACCCTTCAGATATCATACTTTGCATATCAATTTGATGAAACCAACGAAAAGCACGCTGTTATATGATGTCTCCCCATCATGTTGCACAACTTTTATTCATGTGGTTGTTGTGGTACATTTATGTGTCAAACGCAATAACAGGTCAAACTGGCCGATGGCTTGCCCACAATAACATGGCGAAATTGCAACTCCATGCACTGTGTAGGATATAGTAAGAAGAAAATGTTCACATGTATATTATGCATATATCCCATCACATTTACGAAGCAAGTACATGTATGCATGAATAATTTGATGACCAGGGGCCCCACGGGTGTGCACTTCGCCATTAAGTCAATGACACACCTGGCTTGCTTCTAACAAACTGTATACTAGTACGACCTTATCAGGCTGCATGATTGCGCTAGAAAACCAGAAGATACAATGACAACGAAAGTCATAATCCCCATTTATCCAATCACAGCCACCACATATTACTTATAAAATAAACCGATTAGCCCAGTATCGCTGGCATATCTTGGTAACCATTTTGAACTTGTCGCCTACATTTTATCACGTGATTCTCCAGGTTGGTAAACTCTTTGTTTACTTAATTCATGATGACAAAGCAGTCTCCATTTAAGGAATAAATCAGGGGCTGTTGCGTTTACTGTAGTCCGAGGGACCAACCGATATGGCGTCGCTCCGGAGCCGTTGGGACCCGGGTGCTTTCAATAATCGTGTGCACGCGTGTCTTTGTGATTCCCGAGCGACCATGTGTCATATGCACATTGATTGGTTCCCGACAAACATTTGCTGTGTACTGCTGTTTTCAGGAGAAGAATTTGTATAAGCATGTATGCTTGATTTCTAATCTGTGTAATGTGTATTAAATATTGTTTAAACTGATGGCAGTTTGTAGGGGCCTTGGAACAGGTCTGACAGTTCAGGCGACCACCGGACCAATAACGTTGACAAAAATATGACTTTTTGTTGAAATATATATAATGCATGCATATAAATATTATACAAAAGAAAAGGATAATTAATTATTATTGTAGATAATAAGTTTATGTTGTTACAACTCTGTTGAACCGTCTCGACGAGACGGTTCAACTGAGTGGTAACAACATACACTTTGAGTGGGTCATGTGCGTGTGTGTGTGTGTGTGTGGGGGGGGGGTCTCATACATTCGCCGACCCAATCTTACGATGCTTCCGACGCACCTGGGGCCCGTTTCACTAAACTTCGTACGACTAAAACGTTCGTAAGTGCAACTTATATGCAGCCTATGCTCAATAAATGGAAACATTGATTGTTGATGTGATATTTACAGACTATCATAATTTTGCACTTAAGAATATTTTAGTCGTAATAAGTTTAGTGAAACGGCCCCCTGGTTTGAATACTACAGGTATCTACGTATACACTGGGTGGCCAAAATGTTAGTTTGGAATATTCAACTGGCGCTCTCCTAACATGATGGACATAACACTATTGGCTTGTGGCCTGTCATGTTTGCTTTGCTTAGTTGTTTGCTTGTTTGTTCGGTCTGTTGCTTGTCTATCTCGTCGACTGATTGACTAATAACTACTGATCGATTCATTGATTGGCATTACTGAGGAAATTGTGCGTAGTTACTTTGCGAGCATCACATACCATATACGTCACATTGATCAGTATGTATAATTGTCATCAGGGCTCCAGATGAGGAATTAGTAATTGAGTATTGTCACTCCATCATTTCTGAAGCAATTGGGTATTTCAAAATTTTAATTGGGTAAAATAAAATCACATTACTGTTTCCACATCAACAGACAGCAATTATTGAAAATTTGCTTCGGAATGAAAACATGTCTTGGCATTTCATTAGAATTGTCTCCTTGGAGACAATTCTAATGAAATACCAAGATGTGTTTGCATGGAAAATAAAAAAAATGCCATATTTGTGGTCTGTTTATTGTCTTCTGTAGCATGATGAAGGCACCACAATTTTTTTTATTGCTTTTTGATACTCACTACTTCTGATTTCAATTGGGTTTTGGCAATTTTATTTGGGTTATTTAAGCAAATACGCAGCTTATCCGGATCTGATCTGATTTGTCCACATATATCAGGAACTACTATAAACCGAATTATCATGTAAGTCGCCCTCCGTTACAGACGAAAGCGACGAATCCATCCTCAAAAACAGCTTTAACCCTTTCAACCCTTTCAACCCTAAGGAACTGGAATGGACAGTGATACGCTAATGTTCCGACCAATCCAATGGTCACAAAATGATTTTCAGTTTCGTCCATTTATGAAAAGGGGGTGTTTTTGGTCTCATTATGAAAATTACTTTCAAACAGTGCAGATCCTGATGAGACGGCTCGTTACGAGCCGGCTCATATGGATCTGCACTGTTTGCATAAACCGCTATAGCGGGCTTTCGGGTTCAAAGGGTTAACCGTCCATGTTATATTGATAAAAATGTACGTTTTCTCGACACTGGGTCATAAGAACCCAGCTTGACATAACTCCAGAACGGTCAGAGCCCATGGCACGTGATCACCAACGGGTGATACAGTGGGACCTCTCCAATCCGGACGCTGATAAAGGGTAATTGTGCTTTATTTTGATAGTGTTCTTTGCCCTTTATATCCGATGATAATGTCTGTTTATGATCACAAAGCACATAGGCGTGTATTGAAGTAGTAATATGTCTGTTTTACAATGGAACATCTCTAAAACGGACACACTGTGGAGCTCCTAGGGTGTCCAGTTTAGAGAGGTTCCAATGTATTGTGTAATTTTACTGGGCATCTGCGCTTTATCATTCCGAATATGTCTCATAGATATTTGGGAATACGCTAATGAAAACTATATGAAACCGGCATTCGGAGTGTTTCGGCGTGCTTCAATATTACTATATATAAATAACAAAGCAAATGTCGTTACGTTCCTCTCAAGTAATCATTGTGATTTATGCAGTAGTTCCGCGCCGTTCATTTATACGTGAAGCAGTACCGAAGGATGCAGAAACACGTCGAATGCCAGTGGGTGAAAGCTTGTAACTTATGGTTGGTCGTTAGGGACAGTTCGTTTCTTCGTCCTTCGGTCGATAATACGAAGATTAATGCATTTGTGTCTATGCCGAGCTGACATTTACCTATCGTTTGTCTCATCGAATGCCACATCGAAACGAAGATTAAGAACGTTAACTTATTTCCTCCGTGTCTGCACCGTGGAGAGACGAAATTTTTCGTCTGTACGCGGCGTAGAAACGAAGAGACGAAACTTCCCTAACGAGCCGCTATACTAAACAGCAGGTGGCCGTTCCACTAAACGTCGTACGAAAAATTGTTCGTAAGTGCAAATGTAGGATCGTCTGGAAATACATATGCAGCCTATGCTCAATAAATGTAAATCCAATAATTGTTTATGCGAAAACAGTGTTAATGTGCAATTTACAGACCATCATACTTTTGCAGTTACGAATATTTTAGTCGTACGAAGTTTAGTGAAACGGCCCCTTGCTGTTTAGTATAGCGGCTCGTTAGGGACAGTTCGTCTCTTCGTTTCTACACCGCATAGAGACGTACCGTAGATCGTTCATGGTGCGTCCGCAAGGTTCATTCGTCTAGAAGATTCGGATACAAATCTGAAAACGAACCACTTATGTTCATTTCCTGATTTCGTTACAGCGTCATTCAAATCTTTGACACCATTATGACGCACTTAATTCACTTGAGCCAAGTTCAACATTCGCTATTTGTGAATCGGCATTCCAATGCAATATATACATGTAAGACCCAATTTAATTTCCATGTGAATATAGATTACCTATATTCACCAAAGAATCGGGGGCCCGTTTCATTAAACTTTTTACGACTAAAATGTTCGTAAGTGCAGATTTAGAATAGTCTGTAAATTAAAATTGATGGATTTACATTTATTGAGCATAGGCTGCATATGCAGCCTATGCTCAATAAATGTAAATCCAATACTTGTTTGCAAGAACACAATGTTATTGTGAAATCTACAGACTATCATATTTTTGCACTTACGAACATTTTAGTCGTACGCAGTTTAGTGAAACGGCCCCGGGTCTTTTCTTTGATTGTTTAAATGGTCGGGATGATGTGCTCCTAGGAGAATGAAACTTGTTTGCGTTTCAAGAATAGTTTGGTATGTTTTTGGTTGCCAGAAGTGTTACATTACCGCCTGCGCTAATCTTGTCAATTTCTTTATTTGAAAATACTTGAATATCGTGCTTGAAATCAAGCAGTGATTCGCTGAGCCTGAGCTGTGTCTATGGGACAGAACTCTACGCGTTGGGAGCTCCATGCTACATATTTCCCAATTTGCAGGTGTTATGGGTAGAATATAAACAGCGTTATGTATGGAAGCGCCCTGGTGCCAATGCGAGACTATATTTATCTACTAATTAGGAGCTACCAAGTCCTAATTAGGAGATACTATCTCCTAATTAGGACGTATCATCTCCTCGTTAGGAGACACTACGTCCTAATTAGGAGATAATAACTCCTAATTAGGAGTCAATATCTCGTAATTAGGAGTTAGTATCTCATAATTAGGAGATATATCATTTTTTAGCATTGACACAGATAATAAGTCATAAATATGAGTCATAATTAGGAGATACTAAGTCCTAATTGTGAGATAGTAAGTCCTAGTTAGGAGATAATCAGTCATAATTAGGAGATACATATATTTTAGCATTGGCACCAGGATGCTTCCATAATTAAGTGATACGTAGTTGGAGCATAGCACATAGAGACCAATCAATAGCCAAACATGTCAACCATAATACATCATGTCCATGACCTACATTTCTATGAACATTCAGGTCAAAGGTGAACCGGGCATGCTTCTTTCCGTGGACAATACTATATTAAAACTACCATATTACACAGGAAATACGTGAAAATTACAATGTGACAACGAAATGTGCACACTAAATGTGAAATACGTGTATTTCACATTTAGTGTGCACATTTCGTTGTCACATTGTAATTTATTAAAGACAACAAACCAACAAAAAGTAATCAATTCAGTTTTCAACACGTTACTTTTTTATTAACCCGAGTCAGTCCATTCAATTACCAAGTGTTCATTTCAAGTTTATTTTATACGGCACCGACATATCGTAGCTGTCACGGCATTGCGCATGATCCGCCGAGTTCACGTAAATCAATTTCTAATTTGTCAAGTAAAAACCTCCCATCACATTGAATGACAAGAGCGCAGATGGAATCTGGAAGTTTCTGTATAATGATCAGTTTTGACTTAAAGTTCTCATTATAACGCCGACCTGAGTCTATTTTTGTGATAACCCTAAATAGCTACAAAATAACAGAGTACGAATAGGTTTGCATTCATTATATGGATAATAAATATGCATCGTACCGTGTACCTGTAAGTAGGGCACGGGTGGTCTTCGAAACAATTACTGTCTGTTTCATGAAACCTGCCCAAATTGTATGGCTATATAAACAATGCAAAAACAATATTTTTTTTCGATAATATTAAATTTTATCAAAATTTAAGAATGAGCCTTCTTTTTATTTCGTGAAATTTGGTCAAATATTGATTTTATTACGAAAAATTGATTTGTCTATGGGAATTAACATGGAGGAAAAGGAGGTGGAGGAGCTGTGGGAGAAGTAAAAAAACAAAAGATTTTGGAAATTTACACCGAAACCTGGCTAGATAGAATGGAAATGATCTAACTAAGAAAACAAAAGTTAAATTTTGAAAATCGGTCCACTATTTCTGAAATTCTAAAAATGTCCCCGTGTTAAATCCCCATACAGTTGTAGACATCTTCACTCTGTGAATATGTCTATGTGGATTTAACATGGGGAATATTTCGCAATAAAATCAATATTTGACCAAATTTCACGAAATAAAAAGAAGGCTCATTCTTAAATTTTCTTTTAATTTAATATTGTGTTTGCATTGTTTATATGGCCGTAAAATTTGGGCAGCTTTCGTGAAACAGACAGTAATTCTTATCAAGAATACAGTAATTCATTACATAACCATATTGACGTTCGCAGTGCAATAACACAGTTAGTGTTTTACACATCCGCCTGTCTAATACGTGCCCAGATGTCAATGTTTTTGAACATCTATTGGCAATATCAGTAAACTCGCCATCGATCAGTTTGATTGCCTGAGCTTCAGTTGTAGCGCAGCTCAGGGTCAGCCAATCAAGCTGCTTGATAACCTGCCCCGATTTCAACGTTTCTGGACATCTATTGGCAATCTGAACTAGTCACATGTAAGGGAGAGGATTTAAATAAGCTTGCTTTCAATCCAATCCCATTTGTATAGTACTGTATATAGTAACATTGACATTGACAATGAACTTGTAAACAATATGCAAATAAAATATGTTTAAACTAAACTAATCTGAACTCGAAATCATGCAGGTTGATTCGCCGAGCCTGCGCTGTAGCACAGCTCAGGCTCAGCCAATCAAGCTACTTGATTCCGGACACTATTTTCAAATAAAACAATTGGCAAATATTGGCAAGATTAGCGCAGGCGGTGGTGCACAAATAATACGCACTCACAAAGTGTAATCAACAGGTAAATGAGACTGTTGCAGTAAACATATTATTTGAACGGTACAACTTCAATGTATGCTGCTGTGCTTATGCAATACATATCATATAACAGTTATGGCGATGCCATATGATATGTACTAAACGTATTCACTGGCTTTATAAGAAACGATGGTGCAGATATCATATTAAATCTTATTAATTATAAGCGATGTTTTCGACTGTTCAGCGGACGTTTTCCGGCCGCGGTTATTACATGACCTTATTCTTGTCCATTAAGTCTGGAATCGCAAATGTACATCGTATTGCAAAACATATCCAACTGGTAACTCAGTCTCAGATGACCTATATGTGACTGGAGAAGTGGGACTTATGGGATTTATGACCAGTGTAGCTCCCAATCAAATAGCACACTCTGGTAGCCTGGAAACGACATATACTGCTCATTAGACTGGTGCTTCAATAACAAAATGGCGAATAGTGCAGATCCTGATCAGACTGTGCGGATGCACAGGCTGATCAGGATCTACACTGGTCGCAAACCCCATAAGCCCCATTTCTCCAGTCACCGCCACATATAAACCAAACACGTCGATTTACATGATCAAATCCCAAGTATGCTTTAATATCATGTTTTCTATCACCGACTTTGACAAACAGGGGAAATAATTTAGTAATTATGTCGCTAGTTCTGAACTAGGAAGCACCATTTGTGAATGTTAGTGCTTTTTAGTGGCGATTGTTGATATTATTCCACATATATAAATACATTTCCATCCTCGATTTGACATGCAATGTACGTAACAAATAAATAGGTTGTAATTATCCTGTATGGATAGGAGTGCATAGCTCGTTTTCAAATATATGCACATACATGTAGCATAATATGTAATATATGTACACTGTTGTCAGTATGTATGACATAACCATCGTTTAAATCAAATAATTAAATCTGCATATGCAAATTAGACGAATTGAAGGTATAATTTAACGTATTCCATTGCCGATCGTAAACCAGAACAGGCAATAAATCATGCACGACGTGTGGGCCAATAAGTTAAATATCTACCAAATTACTTGAATACGAAATGGAGAAAATCAACAGTATTGTTTTTGCGACCAGTGAAGACACATAATAGTAGACGAGTGCAAAGTATACCTATCTTGCTAAGTACACTTTGAGGGAGAAATTTTAAATTTAAGAATAAATTTATTCATTTTATTTAATGAAATAAAACTATTTTTTTACCGATTTATTTACTAAATTTATTACATTATTACAGCCATTTTGGCTGGGATAATGTAATAAATTAAGAATAATAATTCTGTATACTTTTAATCATCAAATATATGCAGTCGTTAGTTCTATATAAAATAACGCATTTCGGGAAAAATAAATGATTACTCCCTCAAAGTATACATAGCTAGATAAGTATACTTAGACATTTTGGTGAAATCGGCTACTGACTGCGCAACGGGCACGCAGTCTGATCGCGTCTTCGCTGTTCGCCATTGACTCAGACATAACCACCCAGTATGAATTCGGCGAATTAGTACATGTATTGCATAAAATGGCCGTTCGCAGTGTTTTAACACAGTATACTAAAACTCATAATACACTAAACTAAGTGTGATAAATATACAAGTTAGTTCGTTACAGAAAACAGATTTGGTGACTACAGCTTCAATACAGTTTCAATGCAATACAGCTTCAATGTATCATGATGTGTTTATTCAATAAATAAAAAAATGTTGATGCTTTAATATGGTATTTCTTAAACTCGTTGACTAATTTCATAAGAAACTCGGCATAGTCGAGTTTCTTATGAAATCTGTAAACTCGTTTAATAAATATCATGTTAAATAATAATTCATGTAAGATCATCTATGTATACAGTATTGTTCGCATATTGGATTTTAAAGGAATTCCGTAAAAATCCAATATGTGAACAATAACATACTTATAATTAGCCAGATTTATAATGTAGTCTCCCATGCGATTTTCCATTTAATGTTGAATATGTAGTCATTGAAGCTGAAAGAGTGTAACTTATTGGGGTTAAATATTGAAATATGTGAAATAAGTGAAGCTCGATACTGGCCAGCGATTGGCTTAAAAAATAGTGCGAATTAGTATGAAATATACCAGTAAAATTCTCTAATCGGCCGACAGATCATGACCAACGCTGGTCCCACATGAATACAATCATGGTTTTGTCAAGCCAGGTCCAGATATTTGAACTTACTCTACGAACACTGTCAACAATAAAACGACATTTTGTGAATATTCATAGGCAATGTCAAAGTGAAAGAGAACAAGTTGAAGTTTGAAGACGGTATAAAGTCTAGACCGATTATATGTCGATAATATGCAATTAGCAGAACCTTCACCGAAACGGGAGATCTCTAAATGTCGGAATAATCAGGCAAAGCAGAAACGCGGTTACTGTCTGTTCCACATTTTGCTGCCGACGAACTTTTGGCCATTAAAAAATATTTAAAGGTAAGTACTTTTTCATCAATAACAAAAAGTCACCCTCCCCAAAAAAAATTATTTGATGAAATTCCATCAAATATTGATTTTATTGCGGAAGAACGATTTTTCTGTGGGAATTTAACATGGGGATTCAATTTCCAAAACTTTTCGTTTTTTGATCCTGAAGGATCAAAAAACGATTTTTTTTTGGAAATTGACTCCGAAACCTGACGAGATAGCTTGAAAATGATGTAACTAATAAAACAAAAGTTAGATTTTGAAAATCGTCCACAAATAAAAAAAATATTTAAAAAAAAATCTGTTTTTAGACCCAATCTTAAATTCCCATAGGAAAATCGTTTTTTCGCAATAAAATCAATATTTGATGGAATTTCATCAAATAATCTTTTTTTGGGGAGGGTGACTTTGCCAAATGTTCATCGGCAGAAAAACGTGGAACAGACAGTAGTTTATTGTGCATTTGGCTTGCCATAGTTATTGACATACGTCACAGGTACCTGCGTTGTGTGCCGACAACAAAGCGCAGAAACCACTGTACTATCTAAACATGCTTGAATAGTGTGCGTATTGAACTCAAGCAGCTTGATTGGCTGAGCCTGAGCTGTGCTACAGCTCAGGCTAAGCCAATCAAACTGATTGATTGCGAGTTGATATCGCCAGTAGATGTTCAGAAACGTTGACATCTGGACAAGTTTAACGTAGGTGGCCGTGTACTAGCAACTGACGATGTCGCCGCCCTCATAGGTGTTGCGGTTTCGACTTTAATTCGAGATAGACGCAATACTGAAACTTAATGTCGTTTACCGATAGTGGAAGCAAGATATACCGGTACATATCTAGTATAAACTTTGTGTATTCTCATTGCATCGAGAGCATACAAAGATGTTCCGAGAACGGAGTCTCGTATAAAATGCGTGTATTCTCGTTGCAGCGAGAACATATAAAGATGGTTCCGAGAACGGAATCTCGTATACATTTGATATATTCTCGTTGCAGCGAGAGCATACAAAGATGATTCCGAGAACGGTATCTCGTGTAAAGTGCGTGTATTCTCGTTGCAGCGAGAACATACAAAGGTGTTCCGAGAACAGAATCTCGTATACAATTCGTGTATTCTCGTTGCAGAGAAAGCATACAAGGACTGCTCCGAGAACGGTACCTGGTGGGTGGATCCAGTGTCGAGATCGGAGTGGACCAACTACAGCACGTGTGTGCAGAAACAGGTAGGAACGCCTTTAAACTAGCGGCTGTGTTAACCATCCAAAGGCGGGGAAATATGTGTGGTCTGTTGTTTGTTCATAGCTCTTTCTCATCGTAACTAAACATGTTTTGACGTCTCCGGTTCTCATGTTTTATCAAAGCATGCATTTTGTGTTAAGAGATATGGCAAATATAATCGAAAATGGCAGTGTTCTGATCCTACCTACTACGGGTTATAATTTACAAAAGTATGACCCGAAGACGACACAACAGGATCATTGAGTTTCTGAGCCCTGTACCTCCTGTAGCCGATTTCATCAAAATTGCAAAGTATACTTTTCTAGCAAAGTATACTTTGAGGGAGAAGTTTTCAATTTAATAATAAATTTATTATTTTTTATTATACTGAATTTATTACATTATCACAGCCATTTTGGCTGTGATAATGTAATACATTCAGTATAATAAGTCTGCTTACTTTTAATTATCAAATATATGCAGTCGTTAGTTCTATATGAAATAATGTATTTCAGGAAAAATAAATGATTACTCCCTCAAAGTATACTTTGCTGGATATGAAATTGGCTACTGATCATTTAGCGCACTTTAGTCTGGCACCGAGATCTGAAAGAATGGTGTAGGGGTTTCAGACTGTTGCTCACATAACCCAACGGGAAGGATCATATTGCACGAATGCCCAGGCTTATCATATGCTATGCTTATGATACACTCAATCAGACATACTTGCTCGTGTCTAAATATAATTGGTCGATGCGTATAAACTTACTCCACATGTCCTGCTACAAACATGACATTTCGGTTGCTAAAGCATAAGCTGTACTCATGCTCGGATAAATACTGTTTGATTTCGATTTTCGTTTCTCGCAAATGCTCAGGCATTTTAAGTTTGTCATCAAGGAAATTACACCCTATTGACATCAAGGTGCATGATCACGTGGTTACAACAGCAAACACAATAGATGAAAGTGTTAAAAGCGCGCCCACTCCAAAGTAAGTATTATTTGATATTTTCCTTAATAGGCAACGGATTGTAATGAAATATAGCGCAGCGCAGCAAACGCGTCTTCATGAGCTGCATTTGGTGGTTCGGCACATACTTATGTCGTTTTTGCGAAGCATCGATTTCCGTGTCAGTAGACATGGACATCGATTCTTCGCAAAAACGACAGAAGTTTGGACCAAAGTACCGAGACCACCAAATGCAGCTTAACAAAACGCGTTTGATGCGCCATATTTCATCAAAATCCGTTACATAATAAGGACAAAATAAAAGAATACGTACATGTACTTCGAGTCGGAGGGCTTCTGGAAGTTTCAGTACTTGTTGTTGTTGTAACCACATGATCATACACCTTGAACATACTATGAGTATGTATTAAAAATGGCCGCCAAGATACCAAAGATGACCTCTAAAATGATTTCAACAGTTGTCACTTTCAATCGTGGTCATAATAACATTAATAGTCAAGTATATGTTAACCAAGTGTGTATGCCTGGAAGAAAACCCAGCCTTCGTGGCTTGGCCTTGTCTCTTGTTTTTTTCTAAAGCATGCAATTCAGATCCTGATATGACTCCAAAAATATGCAACAAAAATATCTAATTTGCAAACAGGTTACCTAACATTCCTGCCGAAAATGTGGACTAGTGTACATTGCAGGCCCGTACGCAGGATTTTCTATTGGGGGGTGCGTCAGGGGGGTGCGTCAGGGGCGCGCCCCATGTAGTGGCGCGAGTACGCTAGGGGGGTACCCCATAGCCACTACATGGGGCTCGCCCCTGACGCACCTCCTGAAATTTTTTAAACCTAGATGGCCTGAAATGCACTCTCCTGCATGTTATGTCATTTAAATTCGGATTTCAACGGTGGTAAATTGTGACATTTTCATGCAAATTACCAGTATATTAATGCATTTCAAGATTTGTTGAGATTACTGTTTGAAACATAGCGGACCTCGGCGAATTTAGGGGGGGTGCGTACGCACCCGTCGCACACTGCGTACGGGCCTGCATTGGCCGCTGAAAACTCACCAGCTATTATGTAAAGGTCATTGCAAGATAAAATAAAACAATATATGTCTCATGTATAATTACAGAGTGTGTTTTATACGTTTCGTTCGGAAACACTCACTATCAAGTTCGTCAACATATCACTTATCACTTGTTATAAAAGTATTACTATTTTTGAAATACGTGTTTCAACTCAACGCGGTACTTACGCGTTATGACTTGCGGCGTTACGCGCGCATAATACCTGAAGACGCCATCGCCTGAGGATCCACCCATCGCCTGAGGATCCACCCATCGCCTGAGGATCTACATGTCTTCGCAATACAGGTATATACTGAGCATAGGTTTAACAATAAACCGACCACATGTATACTGAGCAAAAACAAATGAAGCTTTGCTGTCCATGTATTGCTGATATTTCGTATACTTGTAGTTCAAAACACAGCGCACGCCCAGTCTGGTGGTGTGTGTCATCCTCGACCAATCACGTTTACTAATTTCGAGCACGAGGATGGAGGGTCTTGGCATGTTCGCTACTGTACCGCCTGCGCCAATCTTGTCAATATTGTCGTAAATCGTAAATATGTTTGTTTCATAACGCTTGAATATTGTGCTTGAAATCAGGCAGCTTGTTTGGCTGAGCCTGAGCTGTGATACAGCTCAGGGTCAGCAAATCAAACTGCTTGATTGCGAGTTGAGATTGAAACTTTGGCATCTGCGCAAGTTTACAAAGACGAGTGTGTATGGGTATTTTGTTCCGTAAGCAGCAGCATAGCGTCGTGCCGTAGACGTAACGTAACGTTGGTCTGCTCTGTGAGGACTGATCATACACAACCACTTGCGTTAAACATGCCCAGATTATCGACGCTTCTAAACACATATTGACAATGCCAACTCGCAATCAAGCAATTTGATTGTCTGTAGCACAGCTCATGCTATGCTATGCTATGCGAATAAAGCTACTTGATTTCAAACTAAATATTAAAGGATTTTGAAATAAGGAAGTTGTCAAATGCTTGCAGGATGAGCGCAGGCTTTAGTGCATATTCAGTCTACTTAACATTCCTGGCCAATTGGAACATACGTGTTCAGCCTCATCCATTCACTCTCTCTTGATAGCTAGTACTGCAAGTATCAAGAGCCAGCTGGCAGGTGGGTGGACGGTACATGTAAATAGGCACATGTGTTGTTATATACCAAAATGTTAATCTTGGTATCTAAATCATAGATCCGCGTGATGCCATTGCAGTATCTGCGAAACGAAGTCAGAATTCAAGATGGCGTCCAAAATGGTTGCAGAAAAATATCAACCGCACATTCAACATCGTTATTGATAATGTAGAGACACATACATGTATGTACTGTTTGAATTTCATTAATAATGAATTAAGACGTAATTTCAGTTAATTGCACTTGTGAAATAATCACATACAGCGTCAAGATGTAATGTGCATTTATCTAAGCGGGCATTTCGTCTCTTAGATCTTTCGCCGCTTACATACGAAGGGTAAGCACCTTTAAGGTGGTATTAACCCTTTCAGCCTGATGGATCATAAAGCAAACAGTTGCACACACTGTATATCCAGATGAGACGGCTTGTAACAAGCCGTCTCATCAGGATCTACAGTGTGTGCCAGTATTGTTCAGCATTTTAAAAATACCCCTTATCCGTTTAATAGAATAGTCCCGAAAGGCGCATGGAACTATCAACGCCAAATACTAGGGATGAAAAGGTAGTTTGTTATGTAGACGAATATCGCGAATATTACATTGCATACCTTCGTTTCCACGTTGTATAGAAACGAAAATATAAAGCACATTTAAGAATCTTTAATTTCGTTCCTCGTTTCTACGTCGCGTAAAGACGAAAATTAATAATCTTAATTTTCGTCTCTATACAATGCGTGGAAACGAGGAAATGGACTATCCATAGCGAGACACCATATACTTGAATGTTTAGCTGCGTTCCAGGGGACCGTTTCACTAAACTTCGTACGACTAAAATGTTCGTAAGTGCAGAACTATGATTGTCTGTAAATTTCACATTAACACTGTTTCCTTGTAAACAATTATTGGATTTACATTTATTGAGCATATGCTGCATATGCAGCCTACGCTCAATAAATGAAAATCTATCAATTTAAATTTCAAGACGGTTCTAAATTTTGCACTTGCGAATATTTTAGTCGTACGAAGTTTAGTGAAACGGGTCTCTGTGATATAAATGAACGCTGAACGATTCTGTGTTTTGGAATTTGTATCAAATGACGTCTGTGCTCAGGTCGATCAAACTTAATTTTCTATTCACTGAGCAAGTCATAACGCATATAGACATGTTTTCAAGACCATTGGTCGTCATTGCTCGATGCCAACCAATTATATGCTTACATGTACCAAGTTTAGTGAATTCCTCGCAAATTTGTTGAAAAATGCAGCTGATATGTGAATGCACAAATGCAAAAATGTTTTTCAAAAGAGAAACGTTTCTTTTATTTTTGCTCAGTATTTAAATGTTCCCTAGCACATTTATTAGTCACCGAATGTTTCTTTACTTAGTCTACCGTATGTCTAAGTTATCATGTGTTACTATATTTTCCCATGTATATGTTTCGACTTCTAATATGGGTACGTTTTGACTTACCTCTTTACATATATATTTTCCCATGGGTACGTTTTGACTTCATGATGGGTACGTTTTGATACGTTTTGACTTATTCATGGGTAAGTTTTGACTTCTACCCATGGGTAAGGTTGGACTTTGGTACGTTTTCACTTGGGTACGTTTTGACTAGCAACCTTCGGGCATCGTCCGATTATTGTCGTTGACGACTTCAAACTGCGAAAATGTGTTTTCTCTTTATGGACACCAAAATCAAAGAAAAGTTCAATTTATGCTTGTTTTAATTGAAGGGGTTAGTGGAAAGAGGGGGCTATGGTCATGATGGACTTAGTTGCGAACAGTAACTCTCGCAATGTACTCCCGGGCCGTCCGTAGCCTACTGACTGTACGGGAGTAGATTGCAAGAGTTACTGTTCGCAACTATGATGGACTTAGTTGCCAACAGTAACTCTTGCAATCTGCTCCCGGACAGTCCGTAACCTACGGACTGTACGGGAGTAGATTGCAAGAGTTACTGTTCGCAACTATGATGGACTTAGCCCCTGCTTCCACTGACCCCTTCATTTCTACAATATATACCATGCAGAAACTGAGATAAATAGAAGAGATAATTGGCTAATCATTTCGGATACATTTCTATTTAAAATGTAACAGACTCCAAAAGAGAAAGGGATTTTCCCAAATAAATCCCTGTTTCGCTCACTTTTTTAACACAGACCCATTTCGGCTTGAGCAGTTTGGGCGTCGAAATGTGGTCAAACTCGCAAATTGGAAGCTCATCAAGTTCGCATATCTTTTCAGGCTGGTATGGTGGTAGAGCCCACATGGTCCTTTCTGCTGTAGCTACTGTTCCTGGACACTGTGGTTACCCGTAAATTCAGGTCTACATCATACATTACGGCCCACTTGTCATGGCTCCACGCTCGTGATTGTGTAATCTTCTGAGAATGTACTTTTATCCCGTCAACACAGTGCGTATGTGCCGTGAAACACGGTGCCGTGAAACCATTTTTGATATCCAGTCAATACAATGTTTGCATTTTACAGCCATTTGAAGGTGTTGACGGGATAAATAGAATAGTAAGTTAGTGCCGTGAATGGGAAAAAATATCTGGCGCGGCACGGAAACGGGATGTGCTCGGCAGAGCCTCGCCCATCCCGTTTCCTGAGCCTTGCCAGATATTTTTTCCCATTCACGGCACTAACGTACTATTCTCTATCTATTTTCCTTACTTCTGAACCAAAGTATATGTTGTGACCACCCATTTGAACCGTCTCGGCGAGACGGTTCAAATGAGTGGTCACAACATATACTTCTGATGAGAAATAAAGAAATTCTTGAGCCTTGCCGGATATTTTTTCCCATTCACGGCACTAACCTACTATTCTCTATCATCATCGTCAGTGGTCGAGAATGATCCTGACCCAGTGTCTGTGATGTATTCTGATAATGTGCTCCATTCTCATGCTCAAAATGAAGAACTTTAATTGATCGAGGGTGAGCTGTGCTCAATATCGTCCGATGAAACTGTTTGATTTTGACAGAGATATTCGACTAAGTAGGTCACGCCACTCTCAAAATTTGTCCTAGCTAGTTAATGAGTGATAACTTTCCAAGAAGGCACTCCACCATTCTCCAAATGTCTGATTGACCTCTTTCAAGCAAACTACTGCCCGGATGTGTTCCTGGTTCCACAAACGAACGATTGCATATAGTTTACACAACGTTTTGACATCTCTTTCGTTTTCATAATTATAAACACAGTGCCGTATCCCTTTTAAACCAACGGAAACATCATTACAGGAATGAATGGCCGGAAGGCCTCGTCCAGTATTCCCGCGACTTTTCCAAGTTTATATCCCCGATAATTTCAACAAAAATACCATTCATTCCTTATAATTCCAGCATTTGAAATAAATTCATCAAGAAAATGTGTTTATTTTCCGTTTTCTTAAGAACTGTTTTAACTGCGCCTCACGGTTACGGAAAGTAGTTCGGCATATGGAAGTTTACTGGGATATAAATTTTGGACAGAGACTTGCTACGGGCCAATCAAATGTTAGGGAATTGTGTAAATATTTTTGTGCTGGAATTATTTCCTAATCAAAAATGACAACGAAAACGATGTCAAAACGATGCGTTGAAAGAAACGACAGGCGTTTAAATAGTTGGAAGCCGGGTAATTAAACGAAAACATCGTTTTCGCGTACAAAATACAACGAAACGATAATCGTTTCTACATTACGTATATCGTTGTATAAACCAATCGTTTCCACTTCGTTTTCCATTCGTTTTCGTTTATTTCGTATTTGGGAACCTTCAACAAATGTTCGCTGTACTTGATTTTGTGTACAAATTTCATGAATTTCAAAGTATTCAGAAAGTTTTGTACCAATATATCACTGGCATTGATTCAATTACTTTGACATATGTTTCACATGTGCGTAGTGTAACACGTATTTGTCATGCAGTATTATGAGTATTCACTGTTTGACAAACTGACTGAATAATCACTATGCAAGACGCCTGTGTAAATACATATTAGGTGTTTGAACAGATTGTCATTATTTTGGTGCCATGTAGGTATTTTTTGGTGGATTTGTGTGGATTTCGTTGGTTTTGGGCAATTTACATAGTTTTGTGCAACTACTAATGCTCAACCATTACACACGACAGAAATCGTCAATTATCTACACATTCACCGTTCTGAACATTCGGAACCCTTTTATATTATCCACATACCCATAAATTACCGTACTTATACGTGTAATTCTCGGCAGGTGACGTAAATTGTATGTTGGTAACAATGCACCCAAATCACCACCCAAGATACCAAAATAATCCATAAGATACCGAAATATGAACCGTTCTTCAAGAACCTGTGTTTACATCCACTGCGGCCGGTGTTTATGTTACCGAGTCGTACTCGGCCGTTTGCTCATGTCAGACACACTACATACAGTTCGACAGCAATACCAACTTGTCAAACTTCCAATAAATAGAGAATAGTAGGTTAGTGCCGTGAAAGGGAAACAATATCTGGCGCGGCACGGAAATGGGATGTGCTCGGCTCTCTGCCGAGCACATCCCGTTTCCGTGCCGCGCCAGATATTCTTCCCTTTCACGGCACTAACCTACTAGTGCCGTGAATGGGAACACATATCTGTCAAGGCTTAGGAAACGGGATGGGCGAGGCTCTGTCGAGCACATCCCGTTTCCGTGCCGCGCCACATATTTTTTCACATTCATGGCACTATAACCTACTATTCAATTTATTCCGTTAACACCTACAAATAGCTTTAAAATGCAATAAAAATATCCCCAGCCCCCGCACATATACATACGCAGTGATTAGGTCGTATTGACAGGATATCAAAAATGTTTCACGGCACTGTGTTTCACGGCACATACGCACTGTGTTGACGGGATAAACAGAGAATAGTATGATAGTGCCGTGAATGGGAAAAAATATCTGGCAAGGCTTAGGAAACGGGATGGGCGAGGCTCTGTTGTATTGACAGGATATCAAACAAAGTTTCACGGCACTGTGTTTCACGGCACATACGCACTGTGTTGACGGGATAATATTCGTTTTCCTATTGTTAGAAGTAGACAGCGTGGGGAGTGGGGGTAGATACATTAGAGCACTGTTTGTCCGTCCGTACGGTCGATAATATCATCGTTCAGGCGGACGAACCGTGTTCGAAGTAGTGTTCATGTCCGGCACTGTGGTTGACAGACACGCAAGCCTTGTGAATTCATGCGTTCATGTAGATGTAGAGAATAGTAACATTTATTATATACCTACCCATGAAATACATAGTTATACGATGTAAATAAAAGTCATATGTTCTCATCGATGAAATAAACAACTTCCGGTGAAAATACGACTACTTCCGCTATCTATATTCATAACGCGCATCTGCAGAAAACAACGCAAATAGGCTGCAAATACACGTTCATTACTGTATACAGTCTAAAAAACTGCTAATTTCCATGGAGCGGTAAATAATAAATAGAATATGAATATTTGTGCAACGAATATGATATATATGTTCATCGAGTAGTGTGAAATCTCGTGAAATATGGACATTTCACACCACTCGATGAACATATATGTCATATTCGTTGCAAAGCTATGAATATCCTATATATGTATACCATATATGTTCAAAACGTAACAAAACATGTAAGTTACTAACGTAACGTATTAACGTAGTGCAACAGCGAGTCGGTGGTTGGTCGGACTAACGCGACGGCTTAAGTTAACGGTAGTGATTCCTCCTTATAGGAATCACGATTTGCCTGGTTTGGCCCTCACGTACGTTTTTATCTTTGGTTCTTTTGTTACCTGGGAGTTGAATTTGGTTATTGCCCATTATAAAAGTAGTATGATTATTACTGATCCTACTGTTTTTGGGAGGGGGCCAAGTGATTCTGATGTTGCGAGGACCTGGCACCAGATCAAGTCTATTCTGATTTCAGGGCTGAATATATCTATTTTTTTATTGTAAATATTCAGTTCTGATTTTGGGATTTTCTCCCCATTTGTACATGTACTTGAACATGTACATGTACTTGTACAGGTAATATATGGGATTTAGTACTAAACCCATTGACCCGGCTTTAAATGACCTTAACTGTTGATAGGCCGTTAAACCACAACAAGCAAAGCAAAGCAACGTACAACAACGTACTGTATATTAATTTCATTCAATACGGCCATCATGAAATGCATGTTCAGTCGGCATATACGTACCTGTAGCCTATTTCACCAAAGTTGCAAAGTATACTTATCTAGCAAAGACTTAAGTATACTTGGAGGGAGTAATCATTTATTTATCCCGAAATGCATTATTTCATATAGAGTTACCGACTGCATATATTTGATATTTAAAAGTATGCATACTTATTATACTGAATTTATTACATTATCACAGCCAAAATGGCTGTGATAATGTAATAAATTCAGTATAATAAAAATTAATAAATGTATCCTTAAATTGAAAATTTCTCCCTCAGAGTATACTTTGCTAGATAAGTATACTTTGCAACGTTGGTGAAATAGGCTACTGGTCTACGACTATTTGTAAAAACGGATTCAGTACAGCTTATTTGCTTACAGTAAACCTATGGTTTCGCAATTTCAACAGAGTGTCATTACACTATTTGAAATATGTACCCGTTTTCATGTAAATAACTAGGACATGTTGTTTTAAAAGAAAGACGAATATTAGTACATGTATATGTATCGATACATTCAAATTGTATAAGGAGTAGAATTCATTTTTTTATTAATTCGTTCCCACGAAATAACAATTCGTTCCCACGAAATAACAATTCGTTCCATCAATTTAACAATTCGTTCCCACGAATTAACAATTCGTTCCGTCAATTTAAAATTCGTTCCCACGAAAGAATAATTCGTTACCACGGGAACGAATTGTTAATTCGTGGGAACGAATTGTTATAACGTGGGAAGGACTTTTTAATTCGAGGGAACGAATTGTTAAATTGAGGGAACGAATTGTCATTTCGTGGGAACGAATTGTTAATTCGAGGGAACGAATTGTTAAATTGAGGAACCGAATTGTCATTTCGTGGGAACGAATTGTTAATTCGAGGGAACGAATTGTTAAATTGAGGGAATGAATTGTTATTTCGTGGGAACGAATTAATAAATAAATCCATGTCCCCTGCGGGGCTCCGTAGTTTAACACATGCAATGTATTTTGTATTCTGATAACAGCTTGATACATGTAGCTGCACTGCGACCTGCATTCAGCCATTCAATACACACACGTGGCTGTGACTGGAGCAATGGGGCTTATGCGATTTGTGGCCAGTGTAGCTCCCGATCAAATAGCGCACTCCCGTAGCCAGATAGCGATTTCTGTTGTTAATTACAAGCATGACGGGTGTTTCACTGATGTAATGGCGAACAGTGCAGATCCTGATCAGACTGTGCGGATGCACAGGCTGATCTGGATCTACACTGGGCGCAAAACCCATAAGCCCCATTTCTCGAGTCACAGCCACATATACATGTTATTTATACCATTGTAAAGATTGTAGACGTTTTCACTGCATACATTGTACTGCCATCAAACTTCTAGTGCCTTTAAAATGCTATGTAATGTTTGCCACTTTCTATTCGCTACTTTCTATTTTAATAAACACTTCTAACTTATCTTACACCTCCTTGTTGTATATTAACCCCATCATGTTTTGAGTATTCGTACATGTGATACATCATAACAAAAGGGCACCACTGATTGCTTTCAGTCACATACATGTATACTACATAATAATCTAGTACAAGTTGATTTTTAAAGCCTATTTTTTCATATAAAACATCATCCAGCGTAGGGCGATGCTTTCAATCACAAGTTACTGGAATGGTCTGTGATATGCTAATTTTCCGACCAATCCAATCGTCACAAACTGATTTTCAGATTAGTAAATTTATGATAAGGGGTTGTTTGTGTTCTAAACAATATGAAAATTACTTGCAAAAGGGCAGATCCTGATGAGACGGCTCGCTACGAGCCGACTCATCAGGATCTGCACTGTTTGCAAACCCCGCTATAGTGGGCTTTCTGGTTCAAATGATTAAAACTACATATAGTACCATATGCAATAACGACATTACACGACAAAATGAAAAGTTCCATAATAATCGTGAAACACGACTATTAGAAAAGATGCATACATTTAGTAAGTGCGTAAGAAATAACACGTATCGGAGAGTGCTGAGCCCATTGCAGTATGGTGACATCACATGTGTTATTCGACGGCCTCAAATACACAAATAGCACCATTCCTGTTGTATCCGTTTATTTTGAACTGTTCCAGTGCCGGTCAAGTGGTATTATTGTATACATGTATAAACGTGTGTCTAATAGTGCTTGTTACAGCACGGCTATTGACATTGCACACATGTGAACATTCATTCAGGCATGAGGTACGTGGTACGTTTTTCTGTACATATTTTTCTTTACCATTGATAACCCGAATTTTCTGTCTGTAACGCAGTGCGACTTGAGTAAGTCGCCCTGCGTTACAGACAAAACATTCGGGTTATGCAATTGCTAGTCGAACACTCTTTAGAATCGTCTCTCAAAAAACTTTCAACTTGCGTTTGTGAATACTGAACAAGAGGCATTATAAATGTGTTAACCATCAAACCAACCAACACTCAATCAAGCATTTCAATCAATCAATCAATCAATTTATCGCTTCAGGATTTCCACACGATCGTGTACATCGCGCTAGCATGCAACATCGCCAGTATCGTCCTGCTCGTCCCGGCCAGCGGCATCTTCCTCTTCATCAGGTACTCGCCTCGTGCTTATCAACTTTACTGAGGCTCGACACCCTCGGCAGTTGGGCACACTATGTTGTATTTTGGTGTACCCCTTTCACATCACCCCTAAATACATGTATATAACATAAGCTGGTGTACATCTATGCTAAATTGAACTATTCAATCAATATAAAAATGGCATTGTTTCAATATTAAAAGTAATGACAAACACTGCAGATCCTAATGAGAAGTGATAAACTTGATGTGTTGCTGCGGCTAAAGAAATGGGGCTTATAGGTTTTGCGACCAATGCAAATCGCACTGGCTGATCAGGATCTGTGCTGTTCGCCATTTCATCAATGAGACATCCGACACATTTTTAAAGAAAATGTATATCGTTTTCAGGAGTGTGCTACCGGAGTGTGCTATTTTATCATGATCTACACTGGTCACAAAGCCCATAAGCGCCATTTCGCCAGTCATTCTGGTCAGGGGCGGTTGCACCCCCCCCCACCCCGTTCAGCCATGGAGTTTACATAGATCACAGTTTACCACCAGATGGAGTCTGAATTTAAATGCCGTAAAACACAGGAAAGTGCATTTCGAAGAGCTCGAAAATAGGACAACCCCCTAGTTGCGAACGGTAACTCTTGCAATTACTCCCGTACCGTCCGTAACTAGCTAGGTACAAGAGTTACATTCGCATATAGACAAGCTCCACCCCCCCCCCCCCCGTTCCCCAAATGCTGGATCCGCCCGTGCTGGTATACACTATGTAATATGTATTGCAGAAAACTGCACAATCAGAATCAATATGAGTGTGTGTAACTTAAAATAATCGGCACTACTTTTCACCGGACTACATTTACCTCATTACCTCATGTCGGACGACTTTAAAATACGTTTACACATTCATACACAGACAACTGCGCAGTCAGAAGCGAATCAAGATGCACCTGTGTCTGTTCGCTTCCTTCATCTTGAAGGCCGTCGTGACCATCCTCTGGGACTTCGTTGTATACATCGACAGACTCGAGAACACCAGGGCCGACTCCATCATGCACAAAAACACGGTACGGTCTGCATATGTCCGCGGACATATTCGCGTGGCACGAAGGCGCGAATGTGTCCGTAGAGGACAAATATGTCCGCAGTGAATTCGGGGGTCGTCTCGAGGTATTCGTCAGTTCGTTGTGTAAAATGTCAGCCGCAAATGAGACAAGTAATGTGATTTTGTACCTATTAAGAGATGCGATATCTCAGGAAAAATATTTAAAAAGTTGACGAAATGTTCAGAGTAAATGCAAATCTCGTCAACTTTCGACGCCATTCATAGAAATATCACAGTTTGTGTAAATGTTATTCCTGAAGAAAAATGCACATCTTCTTGGGTGCAAAATCACATGGCTTGTGTCAAATGATTTAATACGATTCTACAATCATTTGTAAACAGACTATACCGTGACGTCTATTCGACATCGTGGGCCGATTTTATCGAACACAATCATATTTAACGCAACCTATATCAGATTAACCCGAACATTCTGTCTGTAACGCATGGCGACATCGACATCGCCCTGCGTTACAAACAGCAATTTCGGGTTAATATCAGATATAAGCCACAAATAACCCACAGTTTAGCAGAGATTGTATTATAATGAACGATAAGCCTCGTGACCGAAATACGTTCTAGCTAAATATTATCATTTGGTAATTCGCGTTCATCGGTTTGTCGACAATATCCGTCAATTGTCCTTTTATCTGCCGAGAATTTTTATCATTTCTATTAGCATATATATGACGGTCGTAATGCAGGAAAACGATGGGATTTTACATCTGTATGTACAATATTGTATGTATCAATGGAATTAGTTGCTGCGTGTTTTATTCATTGTTTCTACTTGTAAATGTCCCCGTTTGTAAATATAAGGTTCGACAATGTTCACAACGTTTGCCGTGGCACGAGGGAACTGTTTGAACCCCAAGGCCATAGGCCGTGGGTTCAAACAGTTCCCGAGTGCCACGGCAAACGTTTACCCACGGCTAGACATGTTCGAACGTTATTGTTACATTTCCGTCCGATATATCGTGTAATTTGAGCATGTATGTAGTTACTTTCTGTACTTTGATAACTCGTTCCATTCACAGCTGATTTACGTATACATTTTCCGGGGCCGCAGTACACATAGCGTGATGCAGACGCATCAATTTCAAAATTTCAGTGTGACCGTTGTGAATTGGTCTGTAGCCCATTTCATCAACATTGCAAAGTATACTTTAGTAGCAAAGTATACTTTGAGGGAGAAATTTTCAATTTTCTGATAAATTTATTAATTTTTATTATACTGAATTTATTACATTATCACAGCCAATTTGGCTGTGATAATGTAATACATTCAGTATAATAATTCTGCATACTTTTAATCATGAAATATATGCATTTGTTAGTTCTATATGAAATAATGCATTTCAGGAAAAATAAATGATTACTCCCTCAAAGTATACTTTGCTAGTAAACTATACTTTGCAATGTTGATGAAATAGGCTACTGGTGACGTAATCACGTCAAACAAACGTTTTACCAGTTAAATCAGCAAATTCGCGCGACGTCACGTGGGACTAATATGAGGTTCGACCATGTCCAGCCGTGGGAAAACGTTTGCCGTGGCACGAGAGAACTGTTTGAACCCCAAGGGCGTAGGCCGCGGGTTCAAACACTTCCCGAGGGGCACGGCAAACGTTTACCCATGGTTGGACATGGTCAATCGTTATTGTTACATTCCCGTCGGAATTATCCTGTAATTTAGAACAGTATGCAGTACTTTCGGTACTTTGATAACCCGTTCCATTCAAACAGCTGATTTATACATACATATTCCGGGGCCGCAGTACACGTAGCGTGATGCAGCCGCATCAATTTCAAAATTTCAGTGTGACCGTTGTGAACTGGTCTGGAGACGTAATTGCGCGTTCCAATAACGTCGTGAGACACATGCATTACATAGGTGTTTGCCTGGCCCCGAAATGAGCATTGTCTACAGCCCTGGTCAAACAGCACGCGCTGTACGTTTGGACACGGCTGTGAGCGGTGTCAAACAACGGCAGTCATGTAACAATGTTTGTATCGAAAGCGACACGCCCCATCTATCCAATCACGGCCACACATACATGAATATGCCTGTTGGACGGTCATGTGACCAATCCATCGGTCCTTTAACCGCCTACGTGGGCGTCGATGACGTCAGTACCCTCCATTACGAAGTAGGTGTCATTCAGGTCGCGTTTGGGACGACTACAGACCTCTTTAGGCTGATAAATTGACACTTATCATTTTAGGGCAATTTCCCACTTCCTATGCCACACGACTGGGACAGTTAACGTAATTTATCGGTTCTGCTTTGTTTCCCGGGAATGATATTACCATACTGTTACATGACTGCCGTTGTTCAACACCGCTCACAGTCGTGTTCAAACGTATAGCGCGTGGTGTTTGACCATGGCTGTGGATAATGTTCATTCCTGGGTCAAGCACACACCTACGTAATGCATGTATATCGTGACGTTACGCCATTACGTCACCAGACTAGTACACAACGATCGCACTAAAATTTTGAAATTGATGCGGCTGAATCACGCGACGTGTACTGCGGCCCCGGAACATGTATGAGTAAATAAGCTGGTTGAATGGGGAGCAAGTTATCAAAGTGCCGAAAGTATTGCACATATATGCTCAAGTGACACAATATTTCCGACGGAAATGTAACAATAACGTTCGATCATGTCCAGCCGTGGGTAAACGTTTGCCGTGGCACTCGATAATTGTTCAAGAACCCGCGGCCTACGGCCTTAATGTTCAAACAGTTACCTCGTGCCACGGCAAACGTTTACCCACTGGTGCATGGACATGGTCGAACCTTATAGAGAATAGTAGGTTAGTGCCATAAATGGGAAAAAATATCTGGCAAGGCTCAAGAATTTCTTTATTTCTCATCAGAAGTATTTGTTGTGACCACTCATTTGAACCGTCTCACAACATATACTTTGGTTCGGAAATAAGGAAAATAGGTAGAGAATAGTAGGTTAGTGCCGTGAATGGGAAAAAATATATGGTAAGGCTCGGGAAACGGGATGGGCGAGGCTCTGTCGAGCACATCCCGTTTCCGTGCCACGCCAGATATTTTTTCCCATTCATGGCACTAACCTATTATTCTATTTATCCCGTGAATACCAACAAATGGCTGTAAAATGCAAAAATAGTATTGACTGGATATCAAAAATGTTTCACGGCACCGTGTTTCACGGCACATACGCACTGTGTTGACGAGATAATAGCCGGCCATTACAGGATGGCGCCATGATTGGGGTTTGCACCAGCGAGGATTTTGTTCAATGTTCTATTTTAATGTGCTATTCATTTAGACACATATGAACATAAAAATGCGACGAAATATATTCGTGTAGTAGAATGCGCATTGTGATCGGCCGTATTTCACGTGTTACCAACATCTCATATACAACTCACTGTACACTGGAACCTCTCCAAACCGTACACCCTCGCAGAGTGTCCTGTTTCGAGGTTCCTCTGTATATTGTAATTCGGGTACACATGTGAGCACACCGATATACATTTGTGTGTGCATATTTCAATCATGAAATGGCAGTATTATAAATACGGAAAAACAATCGAAAATAAAAACGTATGTGTCCTGGCTGTCCAGTTTAGAGAGGTTACCATGTATAAATACTTTTGTAAGTACAGCGCATTAGTACGGAGCCCCGCAGGGGACGTAGATTTGTTTTGTTTATTAATTCGTTCCCACGAAATAACAGTTCGTTCCCTCAATTTAACAATTTGTTCCCACGAACTAACAATTCGTTCCCACGAATTAACATTTCATTCCCTCAATTTAACAATTCGTTCCCAAGAAATAACAATTCGTTCCCACGGGAACGAATTGTTAATTAGTGGCAACGAATTGTTATATAATGGGAACGAATTGTTAATTCGAGGGAACGAATTATTAAATTGAGGGAACGAATTGTCATTTCGTGGGAACCAATTGTTAATTCGAGGGAACAAATTGTTATTTCGTGGGAACGAATTGTTAATTCGAGGGAACGAATTGTTAATTCGAGGGAATGAATTGTTATTTCGTGGGAATGAATTAATAACAAAATATACATGTCCCCTGCGGGGCTCCGTACAATAGGTAGATGCAGACCATATCAGATGTCACTTAGATTAAAACGTCATCTACGACGTCATTTGCAGTGCAAAGATAATATCCGATATGATGTAACGATCGTTTCTTCACAATAGGATTATGTATCAAATGATGACAACCAGTAAACCGACCAACAACATATAAGTTATATATTGCTTGATGCTTTTTGGTAAAACAGAATCGATTATTCGCAGAAATTTGGGCTTCATTCACAAGGAACTGTGCAAAGCACATGCAAAGCTACGACTACCAGCATGCATGTGTAGCTACATGTACGTCGTATTGAAACTCATCTACGGTACCGATGAAATCATTAACATGTATACTAGTACTTGCTATCCCATAGCGTAGTGATACATGCAGTTCGGGCAACGAACTACCCAGTGTGTACATGTATTACTACGCTGAGTCGGTGGTTGGTCCACCGGGCGCCAATATTGAACCAGATATCTCGGTATTCTCGCGTAACCATCGCCGCCGAATCTACTGCTAATATATACGCGAAACCGTAGTAAATACGCCCTTAACAGATTGTTGCGCTTTTTTTTGGAAATGATACGTCGCTTTGGGAGATTGCAGTATTGTAATAGTTTAGATAGTTCGCGAACATTGTACGAACAAAATGCGGAAATTAAATGTTCTCCAACAATCGACGCATTTGATGCGAATCCGTGGCGACATTTTGGCAGATATTTACGTAATGACAGGAGGGTGATTTTCCAGAAGTGCTCGTTCGTATCAGAAAAATTGGCACTGCGGAAAAGATATATTGACACTTAATTATCGCGATATGACAAATCGCGCTGGCCGCAAATACAGAAAATATGTCTGAAATTGGAGAAATGACATGAACTATCGACAATAAGTCTTACAGATGCACTTATATAAGAACATTAACGTCGTAGATACCGCAGCGACAAGCAATAATAGATTTCGGCACTGCGAACCCCGTGTATATTAACTACAGTCCGCTAAAATACGTCGTCATTAACTTGACTTATTGTTTGCCATAGTGTTTCGACCAATGAAAGCACAGTGTTTCGTCTCAATTGATCGCTTATTGCGACACATTCGCCAATACTTATTAAATTAATCATTAAATGTTGCAATATTACAGACTGAGCGCTATTTTTGGAACAGATGCTACGCCTTGTCGTCGTCACTTCACGAGACGAAAACAATGTTACGACCCATGCACGCGCTCACTTCAGTGTCACACCTTGACATGGGCGGATTCAGGGTGGCGGGGGGCGGACCCGGCGCGCGCCCCCCCCCCCCCTAAAATTCGCCGAGTAAAGATTTTTTACAAGTTACAAGGCACGTGTCATGCCAAGTGCCATGTATTCCATGCATTTTTCGTTCGTTGTCTTATTGTTTCAAAATTTAAACGTTTTCAATCAAAAATCATGTCTAAACATACTGTGACAGTGTCAATAGTTTTGCTCCAAAATGCGCCAGAACGCAGGAAATGCGATGTATATTTCAAAAAAAAATCCGGACCCCCATAGCGCTATCCCGATCTCCGCTCGGTCGACTATCCCGATCTCCGCTCGGTCGACTATTTTGCAATACTTGACTATATTATCGAACGAGCATAGCTCGTTCGATAATATAGTCAAGTATTGCAAAATAGTTACGCACCCCCTAACCCGAAATCCTGGATCCGCGCCTGGTCAATCACATAATATTATAGCGATTCGAAATCACGTTTAGGGACAAAGCTTCTGTACTGCGTTGGGCAAACAATGGGTAAGTTAATAGTTCACAAATTGAATTTTTAACAAACTAATATCTCGCTCACTGGCGCTCGCTCGAAATTAATTTATTAAAAAATTCAATATGTGAACTATAACTTACATATTATATGTAACATCGTCGGTCGGATGACGTATGGTGGTGGCATCGCCTTTTATATTTCTTGATTGGCTGCGGAAAACGTCAACAAGTTTATTATGGAACATACCTTTTTATTTCAGATGTTCGTCAATGATGCATCTGGCAGCTTGAAAAAAAAATCAGAGACGAACATCTCAAACAAAAAAATGTAAAATATATTAAAACAATCCGCCCTCCCGCTTCACATTCCGCAATCTCCGTGTCTGAGAACCTAAGTATTTATTCTGTATGGCCTTATAGTTGACTAAGCATTGTTCGAGGCCTGCTTTGATTTTTTTACTATTTATTTTATTTTTCAATGTTAAATTTGACATAATCGTATAAGTCTCCCTTTAATCTGAGCGCTTCGTTTTACGACACCGTACGGAGACATAATGACTCCAGCATTAAGCAAATCTTGATAACCCAGCTTACATGCTGATTCGCATTGGATAACCCATTTAAAGGCACTGTGTCTCAAATATGCCTTGAAAATGATAAAACGTAATTTAATTATTTAATTGTATGTTTGTATCGTATGTCTGCACATAATTGAAGATATAAGTCGCCTGTAAAAAATGGGGATTGGCAAATTTTGTTTTATAATACTGAACAATAACTAGCGTTTGCAACGCTAGTTACTTTTCAGCATTACAAACATGTTTTTAAATCGATGGTAAACAAATAAATTAATTTCATTTAAATTAAATACACTAGCGTCTATAATGGGAACAGCACGAAAATGCCAAAGTATGCCAAGCCAAAGTATTTTATGGAATTTACTGAGAATGAAGCGAAAAATCAGACATTTGGTATCGGAGACATCATCTGCGACACAGTCACTTTAATGTGTACTATATACCATTGGGACTGTATTTAAAATTCTCAATTTTCCTATTCAAATCCCAGCCAAAGAAGCACTTAGCGTGTCCTATAACCACAATGCACGGACTAACATGCCTTCTTTATTCGGCTGACCTCGGTAATTGTGCAAAACGACGCAATTGTGTCCGAATAAGGCACAATTTGCGCGTCATTCCTGTCACCGTCAATGTCGTCTGCGTGATTTTCTTGATTGTCGTCTGATGCAAATTCGAATAAAACCATCGTCAGTTGCGTTTACTGTAGTATGAAAAATACTTTGGTCTGTTTAAAGTGCGTGGAGTCCGAAGGACGGACTCCACGCACTTTAAACAGACCAAATGTTTTTCATATTACAGTAAACGCAACTGATCATGGTTTATTATTTTATTACTTATATTTATACTACATTTTCGGATAGTTTTAAAAATATAAATAACTAAATACAGCGTTAAAATGAGAAACCTAATTGTTTACGTCATGTTTGTCGCAATTCATAGAACGGCGACGATGCCGGTCAATAGCGTGACGTTATAAACAACACATTTTAACGAATAAACAACGTCGCGCGACGTCTTGTGGGGCTAATGTAATGTACACTGGATATAAACGCAATACGTTGAATATGCGTTGCCATTATGAATTTAAGGACAGTGTAAATAACTAAATATAAATGCGTTTTGTTGCACAAAGTGTTACATGTGTTTCACAGTGCACTAACGCCATGCTTTGACACTCGTAAATTCACGAACGTTAGTGCAATACAGTCGAACCTCCCCGAACGGCCACCTCTCTACAACAACACCCTCTCTGTAACAGCCGCTATTTTATATCCCAAATGGATGATTTCCTCTATATCTAACCCTTAGACTACTGAGCATGAACATTGTCGTCTGATGTTGCTTTTGCATTCGTTCTCAATAAAAACATGTTTTGACAGCACTTTAGAATCATTTCCAATCATTTCCATTGGAAATGATTCTAAAATGCTGTCAAAGCATGTATTTGATGAGAATTATCGAAGAAAATAAATAAACATCAGACGATAAAATTTAATTCAGCATTAACCTCCCTACAACAGCCACCTCTCTACAACAGCCAGTTTTGCGTCTTCCCATGGGTGGCTGTTGTAGAGAGGTAGCACTGTACATGTAAACATGTAATGTAGATTGGTACCGAAAACGCTCGTAAATAAACTCGTTAAACTTTAAAGGTACATGCCTACTCAATAGGCATAAACTGTTCTTTATAGGAATTAAATAAGTGTATAATTGTGTCACTATTCCACCAGTTCTAAAAATTACGAGTGCCCGCTAGACAGATTATCAGATATAATAATTTAGTAGTATTTATTTTACGGATAGTGACTCGCGGTTGTATCAGGCTATTTTCATATGCAAATGAGGCATGATATTTGTTATGAGTGCGTCACCTGAAAATATAATATTTTTGACAGATTATATAATATGATCATTGCACATCAAAAAGAAGTATAGAGAATAAATACTAATGTCCGTTAATATTTGAAGGAAACACGGTTATCGCCCCTGATATCAGTGTGGAAATTTACGTCTGATATAAAATGCATATATATATAATAATGCCAATCAGTACGTGGGGGTAATAGTGAATGCATGTTTATTTTGCCAGAAAATGTCTCAGATGATGTCTCTGATATAAAGAACAATTTATGCCTACTGAGTGGGCATGTACCTTTAATACAAATCATATAAAATCACTCCATTACGTAAAAAATGGGGTTTGCAGTATAATAATACAGTGTATTAAAACCATAATACGCTAGTATAACACTCATGTAAACGGCATTACATGGGCCCGTTTTACTAAACTTCGTACGACTAAAATGTTCGTAAGTGCAAATTTAGGATCGTCTGTAAATTTCAATTGACGAATTTACATGTATTGAGCATAGGCTGCTTATGCAGCCTATGCTCAATAAATGTAAATCCAATAATTGTTTACAAGAAAACGTTGTTAATGTGAACTTTACAGACTATCATAATGTCGCGCTTACGAACATTTTAGTCGTACGAAGTTTAGTGAAACGGGCCCCTGGTTATCAGTTCAAGCAAGTACTATTCAGTACAAGCAGTACTCGGTATGCCTCGGAATTCCTACGTGTTTCCTAGCATTGCCTGATAAACTTGACATCTAAATACACTCGCCTGTTATTGTCTTTGAACTCAGCTCGGCAAAATCCATGGGAATACTCTTATATCATCTCCGCCCGACAATTCAGTCGGCAGTGTGAAAATTACGCGCCAATAACTCGGCTTTATTGTCATTGCTCACAGCCTTTGTTTACATAACAATCAGTTATAAATAGAAAAGGAAATCTGTAGGGATTTTCCACGTCCTTCACGACTTTCATTAATTAATCGTCTATCTAGTATCGATACAACGGAGCCCCGCATTTATTATCTTTATTATTAATTCGTTTCCACGAAATAATAATTCGTTCCCACGAAATAACAATTCTTTCCCTCAATTTAACATTTCGTTCCCACGAATTAACAATTCATTCCCTTAATTTAACAATTCGTTCCCACGAATTAACAATTAGTTTCCACGATATAACAATTGTTATTTCGTGGGAACAGAATTGTTATATCGTGGGAACGAATTGTTATTTCGTGGGAACGAATTATTAATTCGAGGGAACGAATTGTTATTTCGTGGGAACGAATTGCTATTTCGTGGGAACGAATTGTTATATCGAGGGAACGAATTGTTAAAATGAGGGAACGGAATTGTTATTTCGTGACAACAAAATAATAATAAACAAAAATTCCCCTGCAGGGGCTCCGTACGATACAGATGGTCAACTCGTCCCATAAGGCAAGCACCTTTTCTCACCATCATTGTATGGCTCAGTTTCGTTTCCGACAACTGTCGCTACATTTGTAACTCGTGGTAATTCTACTGTCTGTTCCACGTTTTTGTGCCGACGAACTTTTGGCTATTAAACACATTAAATCTAAACAATATTTAAAAGTAAGTACTTTTTCACCAATAACAAAAAACGTAACCATCCCCAAATTGTTTTGTTTGATGAAATTCCATCAAATATTGATTTTATTGCGAAAAAACGATTTTCCTATGGGAATTTAACATTTAACAATCAAACACATGACATTTTGTATACCAAGTATGGTCAGAGTACCGCCCTTTCGACAAAGTATCTGACATGCAGAAATAGGGATTGCGAATGTGAGAAAAATCAGGGGCCCGTTTCACTAAACTTCGTCCGACTAAAATGTTCGTATGTGCAAAATTATGATAGTCTGTAAATTTCACATTAACAATGGTTTCTTGTAAACAATTATTGGATTTACATTTATTGAGCATAGGCTGCATATGCAGCCTATGCTCAATAAATGTAAATCCATCAATTGCAATTTACAGACGATCCTAAATTTGCACTTACGAACATTTTAGTCATACGATGTTTAGTGAAACGGGTCCCAGATAGCTTCATCTCTGGGATGTTTATAACAAATTGAAATGAATATAATATTTAAATTTAATTTAATATCCTTATGCAATACACATTTGACATTACGTAACTGAAGGGGTCAGTGGAAATAAGCACCTTTCTTCCACTGACCCCTTCAAATATTCACAAACTGACTTAGCCCCATTTTTTCCACTGACCCCTTCAATTCTTCACAAACTGATTTAGCCCCTTTTTCCACTGGCCCATCAATTCTTCACATACTGACTTAGCTCCCGTTTTTCCACTGACCCCATCAATTCTTCACAAACTGACTTAGCCCCGTTTTTACACGGACCCTATAAATTCGTAGTCAGTGTAAGTATAGAACGGTTTCCGAATGCAAATCGGTCGGCAGGAAATGAACACTCCGAGAATGCGTCAGCTTCAAGCCTTGCTACCAATCTACCTAATACAGAGTGGAGATCAGAATTTAAATTACACCAATTATTTCTCCATGAAATCTGTCGTTTTACATGGCGACACTGGTATGTTAAACCGAGACTCCCACACACGACGGGGTCACCGTATAGTGTACATTTACGCAGACTAAAAGAGTGTATTATACATATATGTAACAGTGAAACCTCTCTAAACCGGACACCGTGGGAGGTCCCCAGGGAGTCCGCCTTAGAGAGGTTCCACCGTAAAACAAACTGGCGACTAGTTACAAACACGCGTGGGTGTTTTGCGATCATGAACATGTGCATGTATTATCATTGTATGTAAATGACAATGAAACATATCAAAGGTAAACACAAATAACGTTTATGTGTTTAGGGAGGTTCCACTGTATTATGTTACTGTCTGTTCCACGTTTTGCTGCCGACGAACTTTTCGCTATTAAACGCATTCAATTTAAAAAATATTTAAAATTAAGTACTTTTTTATCAATAACAAAAAAGTCACCCTCCCCAAAAAAAATTATTCTATGAAATTCCATCAAATATTGATTTTATTGCGAAAAAAATATTTTCCCATGGGAATTTAGCATGGGGGCTAAAAATAGACTTTAAATATTGTTTTTATTTGTGGACCGATTTTCAAAATCTAACTTTTGTTTTTTTAGTTAAATCATTTTCAAGATATCTCGCCAGGTTTCGAAGTCAATTTCCAATTTTTTCGTTTTTGATCCTTCAGGATCGAAAGACGAAAAGTTTTGCAAATTGACTCCCCATGTTCAATTCCCATAGGAAAATCGTTTTTTCGCAATAAAATCAATATTTCTTTTGGGGATGGTGACTTTTTTGTTATTGATGAAAAAGTACTTACTTTGAAATAGTTTTTAGATTTAATGTGTTTAATGGCCAAATGTTCGTCGGCAGCAAAAAAACGTGGAGCAGACAGTAGGTATAATGGATCTTTACGTGAGTTGTGATTTACTATGATGTTGAGTTTACTGACTCGACATAGCCTCGTTTCGTATGAAAGCAATCTACGAGTTTCATAAATATCATAATTATTAAATCAACAAAAATGTTACATTCTATTTATTGCATAAGCAGGCAATCATAATTTGAAGCAGTGCAGATCACACATCATACTTTCCGCAGAGATCTAGTTAACATATACGCCTGTGACTGGAGAAATTGGGCTTCTGCGTATTGTAAACAGTGTTAATCCACAGGGGTCCGAAGTTGTGCTGGGAAAAGTGTACTGAGTCCGAATCGGTGGGCGTCTTAGTCGGTGAGACGCCCACCGACTAAGACGCCCACCGATTCGGACTCAGTACACTTTTCCCTGCACAACTTCGGACCCATGTGTGTTAATCCAGACCAGCCTGTACACCCGCACAGTCAGAGCTCAATAAAAGACCATTCAAGCTTCTAACAAGCAATACAGATCGTTACCATGCTACAGGTATGTGATATCCGCTACACTGTTCACAAATCACATAAGTCCCTTTTCTCCAGTCACAACCACGTAGTTAATACAGAGTGTATTATGATTCTGATGCTCTGTGTTTGGGGGACGAATTTATATTAGGAGACTGATTTACATTAGGCGACGAATTCATTTAAGCTATCCAAGCTTCATTCCAGATCGCTGTATGCCATTTCACTGTAAATATACATGACAATAAATAATATATACTGTTTAAGCTAATGCTCTGTGTTATTAAACTGCGAATACTAATGTTATGCAATACAAGTATTTAAACTGCCCGTTATCTAATACATATTACCAGTATGTTTTCAATTTTGATATCCTGTCAATACGACCTAATCACTGTGTATGCATATGTGCGGTTACCATACTAGTCGATTCTCCGATTTTGAGGATGCGGCTGGTTTTTTATGTTTTTTTTGCATTTTAAAGCTATTTGTAATGTTGACGGATAAATAGAATAGTAGGTTAGTGCCGTGAATGGGAAAACTATCTGGCGCGGCACGGAAACGGGATGTGCTCGGCAGAGCCTCGCCCATCCCGTTTCCTAAGCCTTGCCATATATTTTTCCCATTCACGGCACTAACCTACTATTCTCTATATATAGCTGTACATTATTTTTATTCGTGAGAGCAGGGGTAATAACTCAGTGTGCACGTGTTTCTCCATAACATTAAGTTATATAGAAACATCTACCAAATGAGCATATAAAATTAGTGTGGCATTATGAAGAATTGTATTTGTATTACAGTATTTATTAAGGCGACCTATTTAAATGATTTAAGAAAAGTAAAAACGTATATGACGCACATCATTCCAATGCGGTTGAAATACCAACAAGAAATGTACATGAATACAATTGAAAGTAAGAAGTGGACCTTTTCAATTGTTGAAACGGGTTCATTAAGCTGCGCAATAACGGTACAAACATTTAAACCTCATCCGTGAACTGTCGTATTATAATAATCGTTTATTCACTCAGGCACACAACATGGTACTATATCGTGGCTTAAATTGCCTGTTATGTTTTGATTAAAGACACATGTGGGATGTCAAATCACGATTCAGTAAATCTCTGGTGCACAATAAAAGCCATGCTTGTTTGTGGGAACGGCACATTCGACGTGATATATGGGGAAAATAAAAGAATGGTAAACGTTTGACCTACTTCGGCAGTGTATACACTGGAACCTCTCTACGCCGGACACCCTGGGAGGTCACCAAGGGTGTCTGTCTTAGAGAGGTGCCAATGTATTACATATGTAAATGTATATGAGTATTATGACGCCAATCAACATTTATTTAACTACAATCCTGGCAGTGTATACAGTGAAACCTATCTAAGCCAGACACCATGCGAGGTCCCCAGGGTGTCTGGCTTAGAGAGATTTCAATGTACTACATATGTAAATGTATATGCGTGTTATGACGCCAAACCATATGTATTTGCACTACAATCCCGACGGTGTGTACAATGGAACGTCGCTAAGCAGGACACTCTGGGAGGTCATTGTTGTCCTGATGTATTGCCAGAATTGTACTATTGCGGAACTTGAACTTCGGGAACGTAAACAATTAGCGTAATAGTTTGTGTTATTAATGTTCTCAACGACATATGGTAGACATTAGAGTTTATTCCACTACCATTTTGAAATACCGGATTTCGAGACATCTGGAAATTGGATAAAGAAACGAGTGCGGAGCACGAGTTTCATTATCGGATTTACAGATGTCCAGGGAAATAAAATAATGGTAATGACATTACGTAGTTTACTTTTCGAAAATGTGAAATTTGCTCGTAGACCAGTTTATAACGTTGTCAAAATTGACAATTTTGGCGTTAGCATATGATTTTCTTCTTCGCCGGAAATTATGTCAAAACGTGAAATCAATTACGTCTCGTGAACGTCTAGGGGGAATATTTCCTTCAAGGAAATAAATCCCTCCAGAATCAGCATGTAATATTTGAAGTTATTTCCAAAACGAAGTTATATGGCTGGGACTGGAGACATGGGGCTTATGATATTTGTGTCCAGTATAACTTCTGATCATTTAGTACACTTCCGCAGTCTTGTAGATATATCTACTGTATATTCATTGTTAGAAGCATGACGGGTGTTGGATTGATATAATGGCGAACAGTGCAGATCATGATCAGACTGTGCGGATGCACAGCCTGATCTGGATCTACACTGGTCGCAAAACCCATAAGCCCCATTTATTCAGTCACATCCATGCAGTAACTTAATACAACTCCAATAAGTCTAGATATCGTCTTATTCAAGATACCCTTGGCGTTTAAAGACAGCAATGTTACTATCTGCCATTTATAAGGATAGACTTCGTGTAGACACTGATCAGAGAGCGCATTCTGATCAGGGTCTACACTGTACGTCATTCAGTCAGTGAAACACTCATCATGCCTCCAGCAAAGAGTATGGATTGCCACCAGGCAGCAGGGGCCCGTTTCACTAAACGTCGTACGACTAAAATGTTCGTAAGTGCAAACTTATGATGGTCTGTAAATATCACATTAACAATGTTTTCTTGTAAACAATTATTGGATTTACATTTATTGAGCATAGGCTGCATATGCAGCCTATGCTCAATAAATGTAAATCAATCAATTGAAATTTCCAGACGATTCTGAATTTGCGCTTACGAACATTTTAGTCGTACGAAGTTTAGTGAAACGGGTCCCAGAAACGCGCTATAAATGTACACCATCATCCACTTAGACTTGTCACAAATGTCACACGCCATGCGATTCTGTACCTTCGGCAATCTGTATACAGTCAAACCTGTGAATAAAGGCCAGTCATGGGAAGTGAAAAATCTGGTCTTTATTCACGGGGTCATTTATATAGTAAATGCGTCATTGGGACAACAAAACTGTGGCCTTTACAGCCAGGTGATTGCTATTCGCAGATGGTCTTTAGAACAGGTTATGCTGTACATGTAAATGAATTAAATATGTTCACACAATTTACAATATTTGTCCTAAATAAACTCAAAAGTTGACAAAATTATGTCAACTTTTAATGCCATTTGCGGAATATACATGTAGTGTACATTTTGTAAACGTATTTCATGAATTTACGCAGATGTCCGAAGGTGCAAAATCGCATGGCGCGTCCGAGGCTCAAATGTCATGCGCCCCATTTCGCCCCTAATATGTAGTTACTATCATTAATATTACAAATTTAACTGCAATACTGGGTTATTGTTATATAGAGTTTATTCAACTAACATTTTGAAATACCAGATTTATTTCCCCGAGACATCTGGAAATCCGATAAAGAAACGGGTCGGAACATGTGACGTCAATTATGTCTCGCGAACGTTCCTTCAAGGAAATAAATGCCTCCCGAATCACGTAAATCACTGGTTAGCATGAATATTGTTCTTTAAACTTTATTTTATTTTACAACGATTACAGACAAGCGCCGGAGCACTTATACAAATGCTAACGTCGGTACAGATGAAAATGTACGTGTGGTTCTAAATGTGGGACGAAACCGGAGTACATGTAGCCTATTTCACCAACATTGCAAAACGTATACTTTTCTAGCAAAGTATACTATGAGGGAGTAATCATTTATTTTCCCCGAAATGCATTATGTCATATAGAACTAACGACTGTATATATTTGATGATTAAAAGTATGCAGAATTATTATACTGAATTTATTACATCATCACAGCCAGAATGGCTGTGATAATGTAATAAATTCAGTATAATAAAAAATAATAAATTTATCCTAAAATTGTCGTTAGTTCTATATGACATAATGCATTTCGGGGAAAATAAATGATTTCTCCCTCAAAGTATACTTTGCTAGATAAGTATACTTTGCAATGTTGGGGAAATAGGCTACTGGAGGAAAGCCACTTGTCCGATCTCACGACTACCATACCAGACCACATATGTTGCAAATACTGTTGAGACAGACATAATAACGATGGTACAATTTCCCGCGATCTCGATGAATATTGGCAGCTCAGCTGTTCTGCTCCGTTCCATGTCGCCTGCCGCCATTGAAATCTTTAATTTGATATTTTAAGGCTACGTCTCGGCACCTCGATAGTTTGTAACAAACAAAATAAATATCAAACTTGGCGTTATTTGAGACCAGATTCCGTTAACACAGAGAATATCTTATCTTACACACACGATATATATTTATTAAACGTCTGCTTTCATAACATCATGCGCGAATTTCATATACCACATATTTATGGCACACCAAATATACATAAACTCAAATAATTAATGCTAGCTCTAATTATTTAATGCTAGCTCTAATTATTTAATGCTAGCTAGCTCTAATTATTTAATGCTAGCTCTAATTATTTAATGCTAGCTCTAATTATTTAGAGCTATCAATAATTTATTTGAGTTTATGTAGATCTGGAATACCAGGAGCGTCAAATGTACATAAACTGAAATAATTATTGATAGCTCTAAATATTTAATGCTAGCTCTAATTATTTAATGCTAGCTCTAAATATTTAATGCCAGCTCTAAATATTTAATGCTAGCTCTAAATATTTAATGCTAGCTCTAATTATTTAATGCTAGCTCTAATTATTTAGAGCTCGCAATACTTATTTAAGTTGATGTAGATTTGGCGTTCTATACAGGTACAGTGCGTGAAGCGAAAGTTAACATTTTGATTATCTGAGAACACCTCTTCCTGTATATTCGGACTACCGTGCAAACGGACCGGTCAATGTGACAGCTCACTACCTGTAGGATATATACAGACCTGGGGTCCGTTTCACTAAACTTCGTACGACTAAAATGTTCATAAGTGAACATTTAGGATCGTCTGGAAATTTCAATAAATGGATTTACATTTATTGAGCATAGGCTGCATATGCAGCCTATGCTCAATAAATGTAAATCCAATAAATAAATCCAATAATTGTTTAATGAAAAACATCGTTAATGTGAATTTTACAGACTATCATAATGTTGCTCTTACGAACATTTTAGTCGTACACAGTTTAGTGAAACGGTCCCCTGGTGCCCGTTTCACTAAACTTCGTACGACTAAAATGTTCGTAAGTGCAAAATTATAATAGTCTGTACAGTTCACATTAACATTCTTTTATTGTAGACAATTATTGGATTTACATTTATTGAGCATAGACTGCATTTGCAGCATATGCTCAATAAATGTAAATCCATCAATTGAAATTTCCAGATGATCCTAAAGTTGCACTTACGAACATTTTAGTCTTACGAAGTTTAGTGAAACGGCCCCGGAATTTTTCCTGATTTCACAAAAGAACCATTGACTATCGTTTACACATCGTTTCCACGACATTTTCGTTTTTATAATTAGAAAACTATGTTTGCGTAGGTGTAAACGTGTCGCGTTCGTTTCAACGAAAACCACGTCATAAATCCTTTTCCTGTAGCGTAAAGCGTTATCTGACACATAGAATACCATGCTAGTGTCTTTTGATATCAAGTTTATCAGGCGTGGCTCGGAAAATGGTAGGAATTCCTTGGCGAGCCTCGGAATTCCTACGCGTTTCATAGCATTGACTTATAAACTTGATATCAATAGTCACTAACCTGGGCCCAGTTGCTCAAAACGTCTGTTAAATCCTTAACACTGTTAAGGATTTAACAGACTGTTAAGCTAACAGAGGTTTTGAGCAACTGGGCCCTGGTATTCTCTAGTTCACGGTGCGGAAGTGTGTGAAATGTCAATTCACTTATATTATCTCTAAGCTCAATATTTTCCAAACACTTAATGTTGGAGAGCATTGGTTTTAACGGTGTCTGCTAAGAGTTATATATAGTGTTTTCCGGAGGAACTTATACTCACAGCCACGTATACAGTTATTTGTAGTGAGTATGTATGTTTTCATTGAAAACACTTTTAAACCATATGGCACATGCAGCAATACAAAATACTGTTCATACGTACATTATACAGTGCAACCTCTCTGAACCGGACAACAAGAGATATTTGTGATTATAGTTTTGATGGGCTTCTTGGTCATTTATCTCAGGTGATAATGCTTGTTCGTGATCGCATACACACAACTATGGCTCAGAATAATCAAATGCCTCGTCTACAGTGAAACCTCGATAAACCGGACACCCTGGGTGTCCGGTTTAGCGAGGTTTCACTGTACATGTAAAACAGATAACAGAGAGCATAGACTGTCGAGTTGACAAGATGTACCGAAGATGCGACCATCATAGCCCCAGATCATCATGCGCATGCGTACAGTCTGATCAGAGCATACGATGTTTGTCCGACATTCGCTTGGTGAGCTAGTTTTAATGCTTGAGCACGTAGTCAGTAAAACTATTAAAACAAGGGCATCGTTATGCCTAAGCTAAATGTTAACATATTTGCCTTACAAACGAGGTGAACATAAGCCCTCAGTAACCTTAACAATGGGCGGTCGGATGCGGTCATATGCAAAATAAAGCAACATCCATAGACACACATTGTGGCCAATTATTATCAAAATCGACGAAGCGGTCTATGAGTTATTGAATCAAAGGACTGAAAGTCCAGAAATTCTGCGCAGTACGTGTGTGTGGATAAGCAATATGCTAAAAATTGGTTTGCATTCATTTTGATTGGGTCATAGAAGGGATCCAATCAATCAATCTAGCCTTCTGCTGAGTAGGACATCCTTACCATATGGTCGACCTACATGGTTCGGCCCTCTTGTACCATTTTGGCAAATGCAATGCTCGCCGATGAGAAAGCATACTCCTGAGGATAGGAACATAATCCTTGCATATACAGAAATTCTTAATGGGGCATAACAGGATTTAACTCTCAAGTACCAGGGGGCCGAAATGGTTGGTACATGAGGGCCAAACCATGTAAGTGGGCATTCCGACAAGATGAATACCGATCGCTAAATTACCCTTCGCTACTCCCTCCTACCTCCCCCTCAAAAATAAGAGAACAAATGTTTATTGCTGGTAACAAAGGCATATATTCAAATATGGTTTATATAATAGTGTAAATAGTCATTTTAGGTGTTGGAGTATCTATCCTGTTGTAACATGTTGCGCATATTAGCTCGCAAGTACCAGGGGGGCTGAAATGGTTGGTACATGAGGGCCAAACCATGTAAGTCAGCATTCCATTAAGGATGATGGATTGATTATTGGTGTTTAACGGCCTATCAACAGCCAGGGTCATGTAAGGCCGGGCCAACAGGATGGAGTGTCCTGAATTCAACCTGTAAAAAAAGTAAGGGAAATTCCCAAAATCAGAGCTCAATATTTACATAAACTATATATATTCAGCCCTGAAATTAGAATCTCCTGGCCTGGTGCCAGATCCATGCTGCACCAGAATCACTCAAGTCTTAGCTCACCCCAAAAGCAATATGATTAGCTTTTAATGCTATTACTTTCTTAATGGGGCATAACAGGATTTAGCTCTCAAGTACCAGGGGGCCAAAGTTAGTACATGATGGCCAAACTATGTACGTTGGCACTCCATAAGGATGAACACCAATCGTTAAATTACCCTTCGTCTACTCCCTCCTACATGTACCTCCCATGCAGTCTTGTTGAATGCACAGGAATGTGGGGGGGGGGGGGGGGTGGGGTGGTTGAGATTATTTTCACATACATGTACCATCAATCACTTCTTCTCCAAAACCAGATCTGCAATATCACTTCTTCTCTGAAACCAGATCTGCAGGAAAAAAAGGAGAGTAAATAATATCAATAATTGGACAATATTCACGCAAACCATGGAAATGAATTGTTAATTATTTAAATAATATGTGACCATGTTTAACCACAGGTGCCAGACAATTTTATTAATGTACGTATATGTTTATAGTAGTATATGAATAAGGTAGACAGCGAGAATCCATTCACTAAACACGACAGAACAAAAAACAACAACACGCAGAGTGATTTCTCTTGGAAGAGTCGTCTAGGGGAAATCACTCTGCGTGTTGTATATGGGATTCCCCCCTTGCCTATTTCCTTTGATTTCACTGAACAGTTTCACTTTTACACTAGTCTGTGTAGTATAATATCTGTGCCACAAATTTCTTGTTACGATATGCACCGCGATTGTAGTTCCCAATCAAACTCGCGATGTATCCTGTAGATGAACTCAGTAGCTGTGTTCTATTTATATCATACTTTCAGTTTCGATTCCAGGCAGGCTACCAGATAATGTTTTCTTGGTATGAATTAAATAAAATAGCTTCCACCACGCTGATTATTAAAAAAATATTGTGCAATAGAAGATGAGATAACTTATTTATAATATAACAATAAATGTGGATATATTATCACAATAGAACCGATACAAATCTTACATATTCTTTGTGTTTATGGAATGGGTCGGCATAAAATGGCGGTCGGAAAATACTATACGGAGACATGCGGTTGTATCATTGCGCGTGAAAAAAAAAATTCTTCAAATGAATACATGCCAGTTTATATTATATTATATCAGATAAACATTTTCTAATATAAATGTCGTGCAGAAAAAATAACAACACATGTATTACACGACACAATACAAATTATGTTAGCTCATATCAGAACTATTTTTCATGGCGTATATAGCGACGTATGTGTATCGGTCAGCATAACCCGCGAAAAGATATTATTATGCAACACGACAGTTAATATTTGATAAAATAAGAAAGTTTTTTGAGAAATTATATAACTGTAGCGAAAAAAATGTAGCTGGCGAAAAATATGAGTGAAACGTTCATAATGCACCGTTCACATTCGCATTCTTTAACATGGCGTAGGTAAAATTATGAACGTGCGTTGGCTGCTAAAAAAATCACTACGCGATCCTGCGAGACCTGGAAAATCCATTAAACAAACCTAAATTCAACCCACAGGGGCTTGAATAAAAATGAAAGGCGTTACTAACGTACGCATGTACGTACGCACGCACGTACGTAAGCCTACTTGAACTAATGCTATATCCCCGTATGCCTATCGGCGAGGGGACAATAAAATGCTTAATACGATTAAGCACTAGACAGTACAGCATGCATAAACTACAAATTAACATACAACCATCTTGATATTTGTTTATCAATTCAAGTATTTACTCATGCCTTTCTATTATTAGAACCGTATACTAAACCCAGTTGTCACATCTTTGATACATTTTCTTGTTTTGTTCCTACATTGACGCAATGTATGGATATGAGGATGTGATAATACAGTTAGATCACGTTCGTCCGCATGTACGATCGATAATCCGCTCGCTAAAGCTCGCGGATTATCTCCTCGTACATGCGGACGAACCATAGTGGTATTGGCAAACAGTGTAGATCCAGATGAGCCGGCTTATCAGGATCTGCACTTTTTGCAATTAATTTTCATAATTTTGAGAACAAGATCATCTCCTCGTACATGCGGACGAACCATAGTGGTATTGGCAAACAGTGTAGATCCAGATGAGCCGGCTCGTAACGAGCCGACTCATCAGGATCTGCACTTTTTGCAATTAATTTTCATAATTTTGAGAACAAGATTTACCTGTGGCTTATCATTGCATTTATGCGTTTTCTGTTTTCCAAAAATCGCAAACCCGTCTGCGACGCTATATTGCCACATGGATGTGACTGGAGACATGTGACATATGACCTCTGTCATCAGTGTAGATCCAGATCAGCCTGCGACTGTGATATATAATCAGGAGCTAGGCTCACTACAAATAATATAGCGCCCATTTTCCACTAACAGTCACATATCAGTGGGGGCCGTTTCACTAAACTTCGTACGACTAAAATGTTCGTAATTGCAAAATTATGATAGTCTGTAAATTTCCCATTAACAGTGTTTTCTTGAAAACAATTATTGGATTTACATTTATTGAGCATAGGCTGCATATGCAGCCTATGCTCAATAAATGTAAATCCATCAATCGAAATCTCCAGACGATCCTAAATTTGGACTTACGAACATTTTAGTCGTAAGAAGTTTAGTGAAACGGGCCCCTGGAATCAGTCGCGGACGCGCCAACACAAATAACGACGGATTGAACGTATAGGTGCCCCGAGTTTTATTATGAAAAACTACACCACCGTCTGCGCTAATCTTACCAATTGTTGTCAAGTGTTTTATTTCATAATGATTGCATATCGTCCCTGAAATCAAACAGATTGATTGGCAGAGTCTGAGCTGTGCTACAGCTCAGGCTCAGCCAATGAACATGCTTGATTGCTAATTGAGATTCCATCCACCTACCCACTAACCCATCCATCCATCCATCCATTCATCCATCCATCCATCCATCTATCCACCCACCCATGCAACCACCCACCCACCATCCATTCTTCCATCCAATACATCCACCCGTGACTGCAAACACAACCATGCTCATAAACCTAATTACAGTGAAAGCTCCATACAATTGACATCCTGGGACCACTCCAGGGCTTCCGGTTTAGAGAGGTTCCATTGTATGACAAATATAGAAACACTTCAACTTTAACTTTGATATAAATGAGAAGATGACGTTTTCCCCACATCTGTTCATGCCGAGTCTAATCTGGATACTGCAAGTTTTGATGAACATGATTACATGAAGCAATTTATAGATGTCGCTGTGACAGGAGAAATGGGGCTTATGATATGTGTGACCAATGTAGCTCCTGATCAAAATAGCATTCTCAAGTAGACTGATAACGATTTATATTGCTTGTGAGGAGCATGACGGGTGCTTCATTGATGGCATGACGACCAGTGCAGATCCTGATCAGACTGTGCGGATGCACAGGCTGATCTGGATCTGCACGCACAGGTCGCAAAACCCATCATACCAAGTTCTCCAGTCACAGCCACATATTCAGAAGGTTATGGTAAAATTTAGGTAGAATGTCTGTTTGAATTATTATCCAATGTAAATCAATCAATCAATCAATCAATCTGCACAGGGCGTAAACCCCATAATAACAAATTCTCCAGTCACAGCCACATATTCAGAATGTTACGGTAAAATTTAGGTAGAATGGCTGTTTGAAATCTTATTATATGAAAATCAATAAGTCAGTCAGTCGGTCGGTCGGTCGGGTCGGTCGGTCGGTCGGTCGGTCGGTCGGTCAGTCAGTCAGTCAGTCAGTCAATCAATCAATCCTCTCCAATGTCGCTGTGGATCATGCTGCTACACTACCGCATGCAGTAATCATGTCCAGATTATCAACGTTTCTGAACATCTACGAGCATCGACGTACTGTACAATGTTTGCATATGAAAAATGTACCGGTTTCGTGACACGATGGCATTCAGGTCTACTTATCAGTGCTTATAGCTATCGCATAACGCATTGTCGTTACAATAAGTAAGAATAAGTAAGAACCTATTTTCAAAATATATCTTTAATTTCTTTCCAAGCTATCTAGCCAGGGTTTCGGAGTCATTTTCCGAAAACAAAAATCGTTTTTCTACTCTCCTCGTCTCTCCTTTGCTCCGTGTTGCCCTATGTTAAATTCCCATCGGCTATTACGCAATAAAGTCAACATCTTTTTTGGGAGGTTCACCTTTTTGGTATTGATGAAAACGTACTTACATTTAATACTATTGGATTTAAATGCGGTATACTATGATCATTGCACAACTAAATATAAATACGAATTATTTTAAAGTCACTCTTTTTATTAAATTTTAATTAATTAATATTAAATGTAACTAAACAAATTGGTGACGATTTAGAAGGATCTATTTTGCGCAGTGAAACATAGTTTCCGCACTGGCCAATATGAACTCACGAGACGTCAGTGCGTATATAATAAACGTCATTTACTATGCAAGTGGCGACAAACTACATATTGGATATATCATACACAGTCTGAGACACAGTGCCCTTAAGGACCCATATTAATGTATAGACGTACAATTAACGTTATTATATGTGGCTGTGACTGGAGAAATGGGGCTTATGGGATTTGTGCCCAGTGTAAATCCCGTCAAATAGCACACTCATGTAGCCTGACAAAGACCTACACTGCTTGTTAGAAGCATGGCGGGTGTTTCATTGATGGAATGGCGAACAGTGTAGATCCTGATCAGACGGTGCGGATGTACAGCCTGATCTGGATCTACACTGGTCGCAAAACCCATAAGCCCATGTTTCTCCAGTCACAGCCACATATATCTTCAATCAGGCCTTTTTCAGTCGAGACATTTCTGGGGCTTCACTCTATCTACGAGAGTTCGGACCACGAGAAATCACACTTTGTCTGTGAGACACACCGGCTCAACGACATTTATATTGAACACATTCAATCCTGTATATCCTACATTGGCTTTTCATACTAATTGTTACTAATACTAATTAACTATTCCGTTAATGACAAAATGCGGATATTTTTCGAGGTGAATACTAGTGACAGACACTGCAGATTCTGATAAGACGGTTCGTTAGTAGCCGGCTCATCTGGTTCTACAGTGTTTACACATCTTGGAATTATGGCATGTATGGTTGAAAATGATTAACACTTGTGACTGTGACTGATGTAGCTCCAGACCATTTAACACACTGATGTAGCCTCCTGGTATACATTACACATTCGTGTATGTTCTGATCATTTAACACCACTGATGTAGCCTCTCTTGTAGACATTCAAACCATTGTGTTTTTCTGTTCATGTAACACACGGGTGTAGCCTCCGGTATACATTACCACATTGTGAAGTTCTGATCATTTAACACAACTGGTTGTAGCTCCTCCTGTTACGTATGTTCTGATCATTTAAACAACACTGAGTAGCCTCCTGATATACATTACACATTCGTGTATGTTTTCTTTGATTCATTTAACACACTGATGTAGCCTCCTGGTATACATTACACATTCGTGTATGTTCTGATCATTTAACACACTGGTGTAGCCTCCTTGTATACATTCAACATTCGTGTATGTTCTGATCATTTAACACACTGGTGTAGCCTCCCGGTATACATTACACATTCGTGTATGTTCTGATCATTTAACACACTGGTGTAGCCTCCTGGTATACATTCAACATTCGTGTATGTTCTGATCATTTAACACACTGATGTAGCCTCCTGGTATACATTACACATTCGTGTATGTTCTGATCATTTAACACACTGGTGTAGCCTCCTGGTATACATTCAACATTCGTGTATGTTCTGATCATTTAACACACTGGTGTAGCCTCCTGGTATACATTCAACATTCGTGTATGTTCTGATCATTTAACAGACTGATGTAGCCTCCTGGTATACATTCAACATTCGTGTATGTTCTGATCATTTAACACACTGGTGTAGCCTCCTGGTATACATTCACCATTCGTGTATGTTCTGATCATTTACCACACTGATGTAGCCTCCTGGTATACATTCAACATTCGTGTATGTTCTGATCATTTAACACACTGCACTGGTGTAGCCTCCTGGTATACATTCAACATTCGTGTATGTTCTGATCATTTAACACACTGATGTAGCCTCCTGGTATACATTCAACATTCGTGTATGTTCTGATCATTTAACACACTGATGTAGCCTCCTGGTATACATTACACATTCGTGTATGTTCTGATCATTTAACACACTGATGTAGCCTCCTGATATACATTACACATTCGTGTATGTTCTGATCATTTAACACACTGATGTAGCCTCCTGGTATACATTACACATTCGTGTATGTTCTGATCATTTAACACACTGATGTAGCCTCCTTGTATACATTCAACATTCGTGTATGTTCTGATCATTTAACACACTGGTGTAGCCTCCTGGTATACATTCAACATTCGTGTATGTTCTGATCATTTAACACACTGGTGTAGCCTCCCGGTATACATTACACATTCGTGTATGTTCTGATCATTTAACACACTGATGTAGCCTCCCGGTATACATTACACATTCGTGTATGTTCTGATCATTTAACACACTGGTGTAGCCCCCCTCCTGGTATACATTCAACATTCGTGTATGTTCTGATCATTTAACACACTGATGTAGCCTCCTGGTATACATTACACATTCGTGTATGTTCTGATCATTTAACACACTGGTGTAGCCTCCTGGTATACATTCAACATTCGTGTATGTTCTGATCATTTAACACACTGGTGTAGCCTCCTGGTATACATTAAACATTCGTGTATGTTCTGATCATTTAACAGACTGATGTAGCCTCCTGGTATACATTCAACATTCGTGTATGTTCTGATCATTTAACACACTGATGTAGCCTCCTGGTATACATTCAACATTCGTGTATGTTCTGATCATTTAACACACTGGTGTAGCCTCCTGGTATACATTACACATTCGTGTATGTTCTGATCATTTACCACACTGATGTAGCCTCCTGGTATACATTCAACATTCGTGTATGTTCTGATCATTTAACACACTGCACTGGTGTAGCCTCCTGGTATACATTCAACATTCGTGTATGTTCTGATCATTTAACACACTGATGTAGCCTCCTGGTATACATTCAACATTCGTGTATGTTCTGATCATTTAACACACTGGTGTAGCCTCCTGGTATACATTACACATTCGTGTATGTTCTGATCATTTACCACACTGATGTAGCCTCCTGGTATACATTCAACATTCGTGTATGTTCTGATCATTTAACACACTGCACTGGTGTAGCCTCCTGGTATACATTCAACATTCGTGTATGTTCTGATCATTTAACACACTGATGTAGCCTCCTGATATAGATTACACATTCGTGTATGTTCTGATCATTTAACACACTGGTGTAGCCTCCTGGTATACATTACACATTCGTGTATGTTCTGATCATTTAACGCACTGATGTAGCCTCCTGGTATACATTACACATTCGTGTATGTTCTGATCATATTAACACACTGATGTAGCCTCCTGGTATACAATTAAACATACGTGTATTTTCGATCATTTAACACACCATTGAAAGTAGCCTCCTGTATACAATACACATTTCGAGTATGTTCTGATCATTTAACACACTGGTGAAGCCTCCTGGGTATACATTACACATTCGTGTATGTTCTGATCAGTATTAACACACTGATGGTAGCCTCCCGTATACATTAACACATTCTGTATGTTCTGATCATTAACACACTGAGTGCCCCGGTACATTACACATTCGTGTATGTTCTGATCATTTACACTGAGCCTCCCGGTATACATTACACATTCGTGTATGTTCTGATCATTTAACACACATGGTTCTCGGTATACATTTACACATCTGTATGTTCGATCTTACACACTATGTAGCCTTCCCGGTATACACACATTCGTGTATGTTTCTGATCATTTAACACACTGATGTAGCCTCCTGGTATACATTACACATTCGTGTATGTTCTGATCATTTAACACACTGATGTAGCCTCCTGGTATACATTACACATTCGTGTGTGTTCTGATCATTTAACACACTGATGTAGCCTCCTGATATACATACACATTCGTGTAGTTTCTGATCTTTAACACACGGTGTAGCCTCCTGGTATACATTACACATTCGTGTATGTTCTGATCATTTAACACACTGGTGTAGCCTCCTGGTATACATTAAACATTCGTGTATGTTCTGATCATTTAACACACATATGTAGCCTCCCGGTATACATTACACATTCGTGTATGTTCTGACCATTTAACACACTGATGTAGCCTCCTGGTATACATTCAACATTCGTGTACGTTCTGGCCATTTAACACACTGGTGTAGCCTGGTATACATTCAAAATTCGTGTATGTTGTCATAAGAATATTCTTTGGAATACTTAATATCCTATTCGTACACACATTTGCGATTAGCATAGTCCCTGAATTCAACATGTGGCTTATGGGATTTTCATGTTTTAAATGTTTTCATTTAACCATTGTGGCATAGACCACTGTTTAACCTGATCAGTTTGCACAATGGTATAGTCTTGCATGCATTCAAAGTCGTGCTGTAACATTATTCGAGTGTTGCCATATTATTAAAGGACACTCAGTGGAAGTATAATAAAATAATTTATCACACTCATATAGTATATGTGACGCCATTATGAGACAGGGGAGAGGTGGTACGTGTGTTTGCTATCAGTCTACTGTCTGTTCCACGTTTTGCTGCCGACGAACGTTTGGTTATTAAACACATTAAATGTAAAAACTATTTAAATGTAAGTACTTTTTCATCAATAACAAAAAAGTCACCCTCCCCAAAAAAAGTTATTTCATGAAATTCCATCAAATATTGATTTTATTGCGTAAAAAATATTTTCCTACGGGAATTTAACGGGGGGAGTCAATTTCCAAAACTTTTCGTTTTTTGATCCTGGAGGATCAAAAAACGAAACTTTTTGGAAATTGACTTCGAAACCTAGCTTGAAAATGATTTAACTAAGAAAACAAGAGTGAGTTAGATTTTGAAAATTGAAAATTGAAACTCTTTTTTTCGCAATAAAATCAATATTTGATGGAATATCATCAAATAATTTTTTTTGGGGAGGGTGACTTTTTTGTTATTGATAAAAAAGTACTTACTTTTAAATATTTTTAGATTTAATGTGTTTAATAGCCAAAAGTTCGTCGGCAGCAAAACGTGGAACAGACAGTAGTCCCTGACCGTGCAATACCGTTCGCCAGTGCGTCAATGCATCACAATCGACCTTTATACCAGCAGGTGTGTCAATAGAAATGATCACATCTATGATCGATTTTTTTTCTACATTTACACACGACATGGGCAATATATGGACACGAGGATGTGATAACACAGTTAGATCACGTTCGTCCGCGTGTATGATCGATAATCTGCTCGCTAAAGCTCGCGGATTATCTCCTCGTACATGCGGACGAACCGTGATCTAACAGTGTGACATATCGAGGATGTGACAGTTACTTAGGCTACAATCAGTTACTCATCCGCTATGCTGGATAGACCACTATAAGCCCCGTTCTATCGTGGCATGATCACAAACACTTCCTTATGGATATACCTTGCGTGCAAAGCCAAACAAGTTGTAACTTTCCGTAAAAGCTTGCCGTTTTTAGCTCTTGCGTTCGTGCAGATCAGATAAAATATAATGAGGTGAGTGTGGATAGTGAAGAGCGGTGATGAGATTGGCGTGATTAGGTGGTTGGTTGATCGACCGATTCGCTTACTGATTGGTTGGTTCGTTTGTTTGTTTGTTGCTTGTATGTTTGGTGTATGGTTTGGTTGCTTTTGCTGGCTGGTGTGAGTGTAGACAGTGCAGAACTGCAATGAGAGCAAAATGATTGGTTGGTTTGTTGTGCGATTGGTTCGCTTGTTGGTTGGTTGGTGCGTTTGTTGCTGGTTGGTTGGTTATGTGGTAGATTGCTTCATTTACTGGTTCTCTTGTTGGGGTAAAGTTCATTCTTTAAATTCGTATTCGTTCGACAAGTGTTACAAAGTTTAACAGATTCCCTGTACATGTACACATACACTACTTGAATGGGTCATAGGAAAAATGGGACTAGCTCCATGATGCCCCATGATGTACTCCATGATGGAAGTAGCCCCATTATTCCGCTGACCTTTTTATAATATTTGCTAGCTCTAATAATTTGTTTAAAATAATCATGCATTCGCCAGGGCATTCCGTATGTCTTTATATGATACATAGAGAATAGTAGGTTAGTGCCGTGAATGGGAAAAATATATCTGGCGCGGCACGGAAACGGGATGTGCTCCGCTAGCACATCCCGTTTCCGAGCCGCGCCAGATATTTTTTCCCATTCACGGCACTAACTTACGATTCTATTTATCCCGTCAACACATAAAAATGGCTTTAAAATTCAAAAAATATAATACGAGCCATCGCACATATTCATACACAGTGATTAGGTCGTATTGACAGGATATCAACACAATTTCACGGCACATACGTACTGTGTTGACGGGATAATAAGCTTTATTCTGTCTACAGTATTACATTTAGCCAGATTATAGTTCGGCGGTTCAGCCTGGCTTTAAATAGAAATTCGCAAATCTTCTATGAAATGCGCTGATCAGCTGAGTGATAACGCCATTTATCAATGCTTTGCTCCACCGAAGAGGAGGAGGGGCGGGGGCGGGGCACTCCCAGTAGATTTAGACATACTATATGTTTTTGTTTAAACCCCACTCCTAGAGCACGGACATTTGTCAAAATTCCTGGAGTTGGAACATGTTCCAGGTATCAAAACTGTTCTACAGTGCAACCTCTCTACAACAGCCACCCGTCGGAAGACGCAACACTGGCTGTTGTAAAGAGGTGGCTGTTGTAGGGAGGTTAATGCTGAATTAAATGTTATCGTCTGATGTTTATTTATTTTCTCCGATAATTCTCATCAAATACATGTGTTAACAGCATTTTAGAATCATTTCCAATGGAGGAAATATAGAGGAAATCATCCATTTGGGATATAAAATATCGACTGTTACAGAGAGGATGTTGTTGTAGAGAGGTGGCCGTTCGGAGAGATTCGACTGTATGCCCATGTACGTAATATCCGGTCAAGTCTATTCGCCGGGTGGCGGTCTCACCGGGCCTGTCGAGAATCACCCGCTGTCTAAAGTTACCTATATGCCCCCTACACCTCGTGCTCATTACCAGGACTGACTCAGATTATTCCCGCTGGCCATTCGCCCCTGTTGCCAATCGAGCCATTATTGCCGAAAAAAAGACATGTTGGTTCACAACGGGATGTAAAGGAACCATTGTTATAGAACATATAGGTATAGTTCACATATTTAATTTTTAATAAATTAGTTTATTAAAAATTCAATATGTGAACAATAACTTATTTATTGTTTGCCACGCCCCATCGCGTGCACATGTTACGTTTAAATGGAGCGCCGCCCCTACTATTGCGTGATTGGCGGTTTTACAACGAATTGATAATACACACGCGGTGACATGGTTCGCGTCACAGGAAAGTACGTCAACGAGGCGGGACATCCGTTTATAAATATAACGTTACACGTATTGCAAGATGTAATAATTAATTTAATAAATATTGCGAAAGCATGGCAATATTCGATTACGTGAGACGATATGACGTGCTTTCATTGGTCGAGAAACGAGGGCAAACAGTAACGTACTTTACAGTTCGCCCTACTTTCTAAGCCAATCGCCGGACAGTATACCACTCTTTTGCCAGATTTAACCTCAATAAGTTACGTATTACCAGATCGAATGCAGACCTGTTTTTAGGACTTGGAAAATCAATATTCGGACTGCATTATAAACCTGGCTAATTATCAGTATGTTATTGTTCACATAATGGATGTTTAAGGAACTAAATACTGCAGTTGCTAACGCTTCCTCACATATAATTCCTTAAAAACCAATATATGAACAAGAACGGATTATGCACTATTTTGGGTTTTAAGAACACGCTCGTTCCTTCATATCGAAGGAACGAGCGTGCTCATAAAACCCAAAATAGTGCGATAAAACCCCATTTGCCTGAATTCAATGTATACCAACTGTGGCTGTGACTGGAGAAATGGGGCTTATGGGTTTGGCGACCATTGTAGATCTGCACAGTTCGCCATTCCGCCAGTGAAACACCCGGCATGCGTCCAACAAGCAAGATTGGTCGTTATCAGGGTACAGGAGTGTGCCAATTGTTCAGGAGCTACACTGGTCACAAATCCCATACGCCTAATTTCTCACAGCCACATATAACCATGTATTTGCAGGGCGGGTGTAAGTTCTTGTACGTGTTAACACGCTATGCCGGTACAGCCAACTTCTTTTGGATGTCCTGTGAGGGTTTCTACCTTCACCGCCTCATAGTGCACGCCTTCTCCGTACCTAAGACGCTCATACCATACTACTTATTCGGCTGGGGTAAGTCTATGAGGCGAATACCAGGGGCCCGTTTCACTTCCTACGACTGAAATGTTCGTAAGTGCAAATTTAAGATCGTCTGTAAATTTAAATTTATGGATTTCCATTTATTGAGCATAGGCTGCATATGCAGCCTATGCTCAATAACGGTAAATCCAATAAGTGTTTACAAGAAAACATTGTTAATGTGAAATTTACAGACTATCGTAATGTTGCACTTACGAACATTTTAGTCCTACGAAGTTTAGTGCAACGGCCCCCAGGCTCGTGACTTTTGAAATCAAGTTTATCAGGCAAGGCTAGGAAACACGTAGGAATTCCGAGGCTCCTGGTCCAAGTCGAACCTGATAAACTTGATCAGAAGCATGATAGTCTTTTTGTTATCAGGTAACATTTTATGTTCGAAGATGGGCAAAAATAACATGGCTTTCGTTGAAAAGAACACGGACTTGCGTCATTACATTGACGTCATTCGGTAACGTCAAGTTTTCGGTAACGTCAGTTTTCACTTCGTTGTAACCCGGATGTTGATATCAGGTCAATGCCTGATACAACAATATGTTATCAGTCAGTACGTATTCGGTAAATACAGGGCAGGTTACCTGATAAATTGCGTATCTAGTCAATGTATGATACGACACTTTGCTATCATTCAGCGTGTATTCAGTCAATGCACATAGCGGGTTACCTGATACATAGTCGATATTAAGCGTTTCTCAATTGTCAGGAATTCTATTTCCACGTCCTCATAGTGGCCGCGATATTTTCGGTGACGAAGACACGCACATATACAAAAGCGAAAATAATTTCTGGAAATTTCGGGCCAAAATTGTTGTTTTCGCTTTTCTACTTGGTAAATAACAATTCGTTCCCTCAATTTAACAATTCGTTCCCTCGAATTAACAATTCGTTCCCACGATATAACAATTCGTTCCCTTGAATTAACAATTCGTTCCCTCGAAATGATAATTCGTTCCCTAAATTTAACAATTCGTTCCCTCGAATTAACAATTCGTTCCCATGATATAACAATTCGTTCCCACGAATTAACAATTAACGAATTGTTATTTCGTGGGAACGAATTGTTACATTGAGGGAACGAATTGTTATTTCGTGGGAACGAATTAATAAAAAAAGAAGAATTCTACGTCCCCAGCGGTGCTCCGTACAATTGCGATGAACGCAATCAGCCAAATGTCGATACAGTACAGTAGACCGACGTAATCAGCCACCATACTTTCGTGTCCTGCAGGTGCGGCCTGGCTGCCAACCATCGTCTACTCCATCATCAGGAAGACCCACTACGACCAAAGGTATGTACACAGAGAATACCAGGCTATGGGTATGTTGACACAGACACTATGCTGATATTCTACTAGAGCAAGTGAGCAGAGGCTCACGTATACCCCCGGCCGCCGCATGGACCGAACAACAATAATTTACAACATAAAAATATAAGTAATTTGAACTTGACTTTGGGTATGAAAGCTGCATGGGTGGGCTACTGAATAAAAATATGGATGATGGCTGCATTGTATGTGAAGTTCCAAGTGAATCCGAATGACGGTTGCATAAATATTTGGTAGTTAAAAACTTCAACGCTGATATTTAAGAAACTTTAACGCAAACGCGTCACCTGAAAAAATAATATTTTCGACAGATTATAAAGTATGATTATTTCAAATCAAAACATAAACACAGAGAATAACATTTTCAGTGTGAAAAATTTACGTCTAATATAAAATGCATAATAATGCCAATACGTGGGATAATGGTGAATTCATGTTTATTTTTCCAGAAAATGTCTCAGATGCCTACTGAGTGGGCATTTACCTTTAATTCATGTGATGGCGTTGGACCAATAAAACTCGTATCAGTAGCCTAATTCACCAAAATTGCAAAGTATACTTTCCTAGCAAAGTATACTTTGAGGGAGTAATCATTTATTTTTCCCGAAATGCATTATTTCATATAGAACTAACAACTGCATATATTTGATGATTAAAAGTATGCAGAATTATTATACTGAATTTATTACATTATCACAGCCAAAATGGCTGTGATAATGTAATAAATTCAGTATAATAAAAATTAATAAATTTTTAAAAAAATTGAAAATTTCTGCCTCGAAGTATACTTTGCTAGGAAAGTATACTTTGCAATGTTGGTGAAATAGGCTACAGGTCATCGCTTGATACTACCTTACGTTATCAGTCAATACGTATTCGGCGATTGCTGATTGGTAAACAGTGTAACAACTGGTCACACTGCTCGGGATCTGTGACTACGATATTAGTAAACGTCGATTATTTTAGTGTGTTGTTCTGTTGGCCAGTTTCAAAATAAGTATCTGTAAACAGCATCAAAGTGCAATGTCGCGTATGTGGTCTTGTCATGCGAGACATTTAATAGCAATAACCAATTGCCATATATTGATGTTCTGTCTTGTTTTGACATTATCAATTTAAAGGTTATCATAATAAATGCCCTTGTTAATTAAACAAGGGCATTTATTAGTTATGCACACATGTGTATTGATAACACATAAAACCATCAAATAGCACACTCATGTAGTCCGATAACGATCTATATTGCTTTTTAGAAGCATGCCGGGTGTTTCATTGATGAAATAGCGGATGCACAGGCTGATCAGGATCTACACTGGTCGCATAACCCATAAGCCCCATTTCTTCAGTCACAGCCGCAATTGACCCGACAACTTTATGTCAATAGTTTGAACTTTCCTAATTTAACATTTCTCCACAATCAATCAATAAAAACAATAAATCAATCAATCAGTACTTAAATCGACCAACCGGCCAATATACTAGCCACTGATTCGACTAACCAACACAATATCAATCAATTAATCAGCCAATTAACTAACCAATCAATCAACGAACCAACCAATCACTGAATGCATAATCACCAATCAATCAACAAACCTACCAACTGGTCATTCAATCAACCCAAACGTAGACAGTTCAACCAACCACACAATTGATAAACTATTCAATGAACCAATCAAGTAGCCCACCAATCAATAAACCAATCGGGTAAACATCAATCAAACGACAGTGAAAGTGAAATGTTTAACGTCCCAGCAACAGCTAATGTCACATAGAGACGGGACCACAGTTTAAAGTCTCATCGGACAGACCAGTGGGATGGAAATACTATGAAAGTATTTTCGATGGCCTATGCGAGGTTTAAACACACTACCTCCGGATTGGAAGTCAGGTGTTCTAACCCCTATCCCACAACCTATCTCTGACAATCAAACGAACAAATCAATCAACCAACCAATCAATTAACTATTACACCATCCAATACATATTTCACCTAAACAATCATCCACTTAATTAGTTGCGAACGGTAACTCTTGCAATCTACTCCCGTATCGTCCGTAGCCTAGCTACGGACGGTACGGGAGTAAATTGCAAGAGTTACCGTTCGCAACTACCACCTGATCAAACAATTCATCAATCAATTACTCACTGAGTCAACCAATAAATCAAACAATCAATATATTTCAGCTGCTGGGTGCACAACGCTGGCGGGTTCGAGTGGATCATGTATCTACCAAATCTACTATGTATAGCCGTAAGTAAACATTGTATTGTGGAATCCATGCTAGAATTGCACATAGACTTCAACTGGTTGAAAACGTTCCATGTGTATGCTTATATGACACTCTGGAGTAGTCAACCGACAAAAGGGTACTGTCTTGGAACGGTCAGTCAAGGAATTTGCTCTATGACACAGGAGGAATGGCAAAAACATTGTTTTCTGAGTGTACTGGTAGTATGCCGATGCATACAAACAATACACTTACGCTTATTTTTTGGCAAACGATGGAACAGTGTCACGATTTCACGCCGCTTTCCTGAACTTTTTAAAATTCCAAAACCAATCATCACCTATTTACAGACACTGTACTATAATATTTGACAAAGCTGTGAAATTAAGCTTTGACATGATTGTGAAGCCGGTCATTGTCGATCTGCGAGACTGAAATAACTAAATGTGTTGCATCGCGGAGTTTGCTCTCCCTTACTCTTGTCCAGTAAATTTAATTTATGTTCTCAGAGTCGTAGCCACCATACAAATAAACTTCAAATTCTACAGAAAACAATTTATCCTGTCAACACAGTGTGTATGTGCCGTGAAACATTTTTGATATCCTGTCAATACGACCTAATCACTGCGTATGAATATGTGCGTTGGCTGGGATTATTTTTTATTTAATTTTAAAGCTATTTGTAGGTGTTGACGGGATAAATAGAATAGTAGGTTAGTGCCGTGAATGAGAAAACATATCTGGCGCGGCACGGAAACGGGATGTGCTCGGCAAAGCCTCGCCCATCCCGTTTCCTGAGCCTTGCCAGATATTTGTTTACGATTCACGGCACTAACCCACTGTTCTCTATATCAGTACTTGTTCATTTGTGCCATGGGCTGTGCTAGTACGGGTAAACAATATCGCCCAAAAACTAAATGTTATGCAGAAATTACAACCAGCACAATAATGTGACCCACCGTTGTTTTTCTTTTTAATTTTCAGATGAACTTGGTGTTCCTTGGAAACATATTAAGAATATTGTGTTCGAAATTACAAGCTCGCCAAAATGAGCCATCCAACTATAGGTGAGTATTAAAGGGGCATATCAAGATTTTTTTATAAATACTATAACAAAACTAGAGAAAGTGAGCAGGGGCTCATGTATACCCCCGGCCGGCGCCTGGACCGACAAATACAAACTTTAACGCAAATATTTAAGAAACTTTAACGCAAATTGCTTGAGTAATTTGACCTTGACCTTGGACATGAAGGCCACATGTGTGCTATGGAATGAAAATATGTATGATGATAAGGAAGTACATTGTATATGATGTTTGAAGTCAATCCGACTCACCGTTGCAGAGATAATGGATACCCGAAAACGTTAACGCAAATGTTATGGACGCAAATCTCTTAGTAATTTTACCTTGACCTTGCACATGAAGGGACATGGGTGTGGTATGGAATGGAACTATGGATGATAAGGAGGTGTATGAAGTTTGATGTCAATCCGACTTACCGTTACAGAGATAATGGGTACCTAAAAACAGTAACGTGGACGGACGGACGGACGACGGACGGACGAAATTACGAACTCTATATACCCCTCGACATACATCGTATGCCGGGGGTATAATAAAATGTGTTTTCATCATGGCCCTGTGTAAAGTGGTTTAATTGAAGATACATGACGATACTAGGACCTCGTATATGTTGTGACCACTCATTTGAACCGTCTCGACGAGACGGTTCAAATGGTGGTCACGACATATATTTCAGAGCCCATATAAAGAAAACATTTAGGATTTTTCACAAACAAAATTGCGTATAATCAGCATAAAAGTCTACTAAGAAGTTATTAGAGAAACACTGGCTTATATTGTCAGCCCTACTAAGCATACCATAGTCAATGTTTGCAAATAGAGTAGATCCAGATGAGTCTCATCAGGATCTACAGTATTGGTCATTACCCGGGCCGCCTGATGTCGCTTTAGCATTCTTTCTCAATAAAAAACATGTTTTGACAGCACTTTAGAACCATTTCCATTGGAAAATCGCTTTTTTTTTGCAATAAATTTGATGGAATTTCATCAAATAAACAATTTTGGGGAGGGTGACTTTTTTGTTAATGACATTTAAACATTTCTCAGATTTAATGTGGTTAATAGCAAAAAGTTTGTCGGCAACAAAACGTGGAACAGTCAGAACTAGATTGTCATCTAACTATAGATGCGGCTATTCAAGAATTATGACTTCCAGTTGTTACCAATGTGGTATCTGTAGCCAACATTGCAAAGTACATGTATACTTTTCTAGCAAAGTATACTTTGAGGGAGTAATCATTTATTTTTCCTGAAATGCATTATTTCATATAGAACTAACGACTGCATATATTTGAGGATTAAAAGTATGCATAATTATTATACTGAAATTATTACATTATCACAGCCAAAATGCGGGAATACATTCAGTATAATAAAAAATAATAAATTTCTCCTAAAATTGAAAATTTCTACCTCAAAGTATACTTTGCTAGAAAAGTATACTTTGCAATGTTGGTGAAATAGGCTACTGTTCTAAGCTGGCGTTCAATTTATAACATTAATTTTACAAAAATAGCCTATTTTCATTAATTGGATAATCCAAACTTAGCATGATACTGATAATATCATTAAGGGTGAAATGGCTGATAGATAGCAATTTCACAACTAAAAGGTGATACATTTCACAAATTGTGTTTTCCCCGAGTACACTCGTGTGTAGAATGGACAGCACTGTCAGAAGGTGTTACCGTACTCAGATATCATTCCACAACTAAAAGCGTTATGTTTCGCAAATTGTGCTTCCTGGTACATGTAGTACATTGTGTATCGGGGAAACGCATTACGAAGTTTTCACCTGTTCAGTCTGATACCATACACTAAAATACAATTACAAACAAATTCCTTCAAATTTGATCAAATAAAATGGTGCGTTACATGTACGCTGAAGCACCGCATATTGGGTATATGAGACATCACACGAGGCACAGTGCCTTTAATAAGTCTTACTAGCCCAGTTAAATAGTGTGTAATTTTTAAAATCCACGTTATACATGTCACGACCGAACCCAAATTTTCTGGCTGCCAAATAGGTAGACTTGCATGACATGTCAGTCGCCCTGTTCGACATCCAGACTATTTGGTTTTAAATTAGTAAATAATTTCATTTGCCTCTTCAGAAAATTGTAAGTCGGCCTGTTTGGCAGTCTTAGACTATTGGTTTAGTAAATTATTTCAATTTCATCTTTCAGAAAAGCCCTGAAGGCAACATTTGTCCTGATTCCGTTGTTCGGGCTGCAACAATTTTTCGTGATATACCAGCCGCCGCACGGGGGCCAGGCGGTGTTCGTCTACGAGATATTCCAGAGCATCGTGAAGAACACGCAGGGCGCTGCCGTCGCCCTCATCTTCTGCTTCTTCAATGGAGAGGTACAGTCAAGGCCGGATAGGGTGAACAAATGACACTCGAGTCCGGATAGGGTCACTAGAGTGCAATAAACTTGATATGATTTATCGGTATCTAACGGCGTATCGACAGCCATGTTCATTTTAGGTTGGGCCAAAGGGTTCGATCCTGCATTTAGCCTGTTGCATTCGGGTAGGGGTGGGGGTGGGGTGGGGATTACAGTCGTAACATTTTACAGTTTCTCACACCTTTTGACCCGCATTCACTAATATATTTTGCTGCCATTTATCAAAATTGGTGCTATTCCTAAAGCAAAGACAAATCCAAGATGGTTCCATTATAGCTGAAACCAAACCAAAATGGCTACCGGCCTCTGCGGGAATCTGACCCATGCTATGCAATACAGTAGAACCTCTCTAAACCGAACACACAGGCAGTCTGTGTATCCTTAATTGTATGGGTTTCATTGGTGTATATTTATGATGATAATGGCTGTTCAACTTCGAAAAACACAGCCGCATACTTTGGCAGTCATATGTCTTGATTTACCGTGGACCATCTCTAAACCGGACACCCTGGGGACTTCCCAGGGTGTCCGGTTTAGAGAGGTTACACTGTACAACACAGCAACCACTGGACCACACAGCTTGTATTTCCCTGTGTGTTTGTTGTAGAGTTTACACCATAATTATACACAGGTTATTGAAGAACGGTTCATATTTCGATGTTTTATGGGTTATTTCGTTATATATCGTGGTTTTGGTGCATTGTTACCAACACACACTTTACGTCACCTCGCACGAATTACACATATAACTAAAACTACATGTTTCTTAGAGGGTATTTTGACAGTATAAACATGATGAAAGGTGTCCAAAAGTTCGGAACGGTGAATGTGTAGATAATTGAAGATTTTTGTCGCGTGCGATGATTGAGCATTAGTAAGTATGTAAATTACCCAAAACCAGCGAAATCCACCCAAATCTACCCAAAATACACATATGACACCAACATACTGACCATCTGTTTAAACACATGTGTAATTATACATATACAGGTACACAGCTACATAAAGAGTCACTTGAGCCGGCACTGGAAGCGGGGCGCCAGGCGGGAGTATCTGCGGAAAGGGAGCACATCCTCCGCCACACAGTTCACGACAGTCAGCAGTAACCGACCAACAAACAAGGACGGCGCCGCCGACACCGCCGACCGCGGATATATACCGCTCAGCACAAGTAGCACGACGAACGAAATCTCAGAACGAAGCATCACGCCCACGAACGGTCATGTGACTTTCGCACTGTGATTGTGATGTTCATTCATTAATTTAAGGCTGTGACTGGAGAAATGGGACTTATAGGTTTTGCGACCAGTGTAAATCAAGATCAGCTTTTACATCCACACAGTCTGATCAGCATCTGCACTGTTCGCATAACATCAGTGAAACACCTGTTTCTAACAAGCGATATATACATGTATTCTTAGCTGGCTAATGGAGTGTGCTATTTGATCACGAGTTACACCGGTCAAAAATCCAATAAACTCCATTTCTCCAGTCACAGCCACAATTTAAGGGGTAATGTCATTCCAAACTCTCATTGAACCTAACTAAGCTGTGCGTGACTTTTGTTTGTTTGATCTATTGGTGTTTAACGGCCTATCAACAGCTACGGTCAATTCAGGCATGGGAGTGTGGGAGTGGAACACACTATCCCCAATCCTGAAAATTGATTTGAGCAGCGGATTGCGCTGCGATTTGCTAGGGGGGTGGGGGGGGATTCTAGATGCTCTGTTCTTCATTCTGAGGTATATTTAGCATTAAATAGATCACATTTTCCCCTGAAAAAATATGCTATGATTAGGAAAAATTGGCAACATAGTCCATTTCAATTTAAAATAATACTTGCAACAAGAAGTCAGTACATGTATAACAGGTAACCGCTGGGGAAAATAAAAGAATCGCCACTTAAAAATTTTTTTTTTTTCTCAAATGTGACCTCAAATCCGGATTTCCGGATTAATCCGGAAATATCACATGCCAGGGTCATTTAAGGCCGGGCAACGGGTTCGATCCCGCATTTAATCTGCTGAGTTGGGGGGGGGGTGGGGTGGGGGGATCCCAAAATCAGAACGGAATATTACATCGAGATAAATATATGTTCAGCCCTGAAATTAGAATAACCTGACCTGGTGGTGCCAGGTCCATACCACACCAAAGACTACGATTCGGATGTTCATTAATCCATTCCATCATAAACACCTGTGCAAATTTAAATAATTGTTGCCATTTTTCATACTTCTTCTCAAAAGTATATGTTGTGACCACTCATTGGAACCGTCTCGACGAGACGGTTCCAATGAGTGGTCACAACATATACTTACGTGCATGATTAAGATAATTATTTTTTATTTTTCGTACAAAATGTTGTGCAGTCTCTGCAAGTAATGGGTTAATTTAAGGGGTAATGTCATCCCAAACTCTCACTGAAGGTAACCAAGCTTTGTGTGAGTTTAAATGTGAGCAATGGTAGGTTATAAGCTCTTGAACATTTGACGCAAATTGAACAAGAGTGTTGAAGGTCACAATATCATGGCACGTCTAGGCATGGCCTGTCAACAAGGGGAGATAACTCACTGAAAAATAATAGGGTTCTTCCTCTTGACCGTGACAAACACGAGTATCACATTTGGTTATGATCCATCAAGCAGAACTCTAGTTATTGTGCGGACAAGGATACAGAGTGCGAAAATAAATAAAAATGTCCACCAATGGGAGATAAGTCATCAATTATTTTTAAAACAATATGGTTCTTCATCTTGCTGTGATAAACAATGTGCACCAAGGGGAGGGAGATAAGGCATCAAAAGTTTGGAAAATCAATAGGGTACTTCGTCTTGCCGTGATAAACATGTATACCGAATTTGGTTATGATCAGTTAAATCAATATATTAGTTATTACCACTTTCATGAGTGCCGGGGATTCTGAACATCATTTTCTGTGGGAAAACTGAACTGCGAAAATTCATTTTTTAACAAAAGAATTTGGTTCTTTGGACATATGCAAATTGGGTCTATATACCTTATTAAAGCTAAGAACATTGACTTTCATTTGACACATCATCATCCAAAATCAGCCTTATATTACATAACTTATGACCGCATTTGTGAGTTCCGTTTTTTACTTGTTTTATCTTATACCGCAGGGCTCCAGATAAGCTGCATATTTGCTTAAATACCCAAGTAAGATTGCCAAAAACCCAGTTGAAATCAGAAGTAGCGAGTATCAAAAAGCAATTACAATTTTGTGGTACATTTATCATGCTTTATCATGCTGTTAATACATAGAGGATATTTCATGAGTGATGATTTAAACAGACCACAAATATAGCATATTTTTCTTATTTTCCATGAAAACATATCTTGGTATTTCATTAAAATTGTCTCCAAGGAGACAATTCTAATGAAATGCCAAGATATGTTTTCATTTCGAAGCAAACTATTCAATAATTGCTGTCTGTTGTTGTGTAAACAGTAGTGTGATTTTACTTTACCCAATTAAAATTTTGAAATACCCAATTGCTTCAGAAATGATGGAGTGACAATACCCAACTACTAATTCCTTATCTGGAGCCCTGTATACCTATTCCAACGGGGGGGGGGGGGGAGGGGGAATAAATTCGCCCAGTAGAAGTTGAGTTATTGCGTGGACAAGGATATAGAGTGCGAACATTTAAATGGCCGCCAAGGGGAGTTTGTTTGTTTGTTTATTAGTGTTTAACGGCATATCAACAGCTAAGGTCATGTAAGGCCGGGCAAACGGGTTCGATCCCATTTTAACCTGCTGCATTGGGGGAAAATCCCAAAAACAGAACGGAATATTTACATCGATAACAAATATATTCAGCCCTGAAATTAGAATAACCTGACCTGGTGCCATGTCCATACCACACCAAAGTCACTTGGCCCCTTCCCCTAAAATAGGATTACGAATATCGTAATACTCACATAAGGGGTATAACCAGATTCAACTGTCGCATACAAAATCCCAAAGACGTATGTGAGGGCCAAACCAGGTCTCCAGTCAGGATTCCGGTAAGGATGAACCCCGGTCGTTAAATTACCCATCGCGTGCTCCGACCTGCCACCCACCCGCCAAGGGGAGATAAGTTACGGGAAATTTTGATAGGGTTCTGCGTCTTGACGTGATAAACATGTATACCAAATTTGGTTATGATCCGTCAAGTAAAACTCTAGTTATTACATGAACTAGCTGTGCTAGTCCCCACCCGCCCGCCGGTACAAGGTGAATACAGAATACGTCTCGTTTGTCGAACGGGCGTATACAAAGAAACAACAACACTCTGTCTGATGGAATAGTCTGAAAATTAACCAGTAACCTATTTCACCAACATTGCAAAGTATACTTTTCTAGCAAAGTATACTTTGAGTGAGAAATTTTCAATTTTATGATAAATTTTTATTATACTGAATGTATTACATTATCACAGCCATTTTGGCTGTGATAATGTAATAAATTCAGTATAATAATTCTGCATACTTTTAATCATCAAATATATGCAGTAGTTAGTTCTGTATGAGAAAAGTAAATGATTACCCCCTCCTTTGCTAGAAAAGTATACTTTGCAATGTTGATGAAATCGGCTACTGGAAGAGTCCATCCCAGTTATGTAGGGGTGGAAGGGTTAAAGTATCATATTCTCTGACTTGTACATCATTACAAATGTAAACATGGTCATCAATCATGATATTGTGTATTTTTATGTATTGTTAGATTAAACTCTTTAAACGGTCATGAACTTTTTTTGCGTTAATTGCGTCACCAACTACATGCACAGGGGGCCGATTCACTAAACTTCGTACGACTAAAATGTTTGATAGTCTGTAAATTTAACATTAACAATGTTTTCTTGTAAACAATTATAGGATTTACATTTGTTGAGCATGCAGCCTATGCTCAGTAACGGTAAATCCATCAATTGAAATTTCCAGACGATCCTAAATTTGCACCTACGAACATTTTAGTCGTACAAAGTTTAGTGAAACGGGCCCCTCGTTCCCCAAACAAACTATTGCCTATCGTTTACACTTCATTTTCATTTATTTGTTTAGAAAATGATGTTTTCGCTGGTATAAACCATGGTTAACACCATAAAACATGGTTATTACCATGGTTTAAACCATCAATAAGAAACGACACGAGTTTAAATATTTAAACAAAAGTATCGTTTTCGCATACAAAAAAAATGATCATCGTTTCGATATACATCGTTGTACAAAACATAGTTTTCCATTTGTTTCGTTTGGAAACCTGCAACAAATTTAGCTGTATTCCTCCACAAGCTCGCATTGTAGCCATTTTATTCAACCCTAAATGCAGTTTCTTACCCACCACATAACAAGCAACGGAAAGAAGAAAATGTCACATCTGTAGCCGATCGAATTTATTACATTATCACAGCCAAAATGGCTTTAATAATGTAATAAATGAAGTATAATAAATGTATCCTTAAATGGAAAATTTCTCCCTCAAAGTGTACTTAGCAAGACAAGTATACTTTGCAATGTTGGTGACATAGGCTACTGGGGTTGTAGCACAAGAGCAGAATGTGGCAGAGGGGCAACACCGTCGGACTGCCACGCTGGCGACCCGGGTTTAATTCAGGGTTCAGTTCAAGGGTGTCAGTATTTCTGAGATATTTTGTATTGCCTGCTCTACTAATCCTTTCGGATGGCGACTTTAGAGTCTGGGAACGTTAAAGAACCGGAGGGGACTATTCTAATAAGAGATTTCCTCTGTATCCGCCTCCTTCCTTTCTCCCCTTCAAGGTCATCGAGCCAGTGCCGTCGTTAAATCCGATCATTTACATTTTGGGTTGTAGCACCCCACAAAAGCATCATACAGACCAACAGGCAGACAATATGACTCCAGTAAATTGGTGGCGGGGGTGGGGGGGGGGGTGTAAAAACAGTACACAACAATATCTGTTTCCTGCAGTTTACGTTACACAATTGTGGTACAATACAAGTCCATTAGGAATGGATGGTGATTGAACATGCCAAAAGTCGTACAATAGACAAAACAATTACAAGACATAAGTCAAAAGAGATTCACGGCAAGTACCAAATACAACTACCGGTACCAGAAAAACAACAATTTCTGCAGTGGTATACTTTGATAAATATACATTGCAAGTGTGATATTTATTGCACCTGTTCAGTAGCCTATTTCACCAACATTGCAAAGTATACGTATCTAGCAAAGTATACTTTGAGGGAGAAATTTTCAATTTTAGGATAAATTTATTAATTTTTATTATACTGAATTTATTGCATTATCACAGCCATTTTGGCTGTGATAATGTAATAAATTCAGTATAATAATTCTGCATACTTTTAATCATCAAATATATGCAGTCGTTAGTTCTATGTGAATGCATTTCGGGAAAAATAAATGATTACAAGTATACTTTGCAATTTTGATGAAATCGGCTACAGTTATGTCAATGACTGTGTCAGTATTGTAACAGTCTTATAATTAAGTTACCAAACTTGGAAAATCGTGAGCGACTTCCCTTTCAACAACATCCGGGACACGCCCTATGTTGATGATGTTAGGGCTGGCAGAGTTGCTATCTTTTGTCAAGTGTAAAGCGAAGCAACATGATGCCAAAAGTGTAAAAATATGGCAACATTAACATTAAATTGCTTCGGAATTTGATCAAAGGGAAGCCACTCATGACTTTCGATCTACCACCTAAGTATAATACGGGTCTACACAAGTTTTGGTTGCTAAAATCGACAAGTAACAACATAATTTTTTTTTTTAAAATACATAACACTCAGGGCTCCAGATAAGGAATTAGTAATTGAGTGTTTTCACTCCATCATTTCTGAAGCAATTGGCTATTTCAAAATTTTAATTGGGTATAATAAAATCACACTACTGTTTACACATCAACAGACAGCAATTATTGAATAGTTTACTTCGGAATGAAAACATGTCTTGAAATTTCATTAGAATTGTCTCCTTAGAGACAATTCTAATGAAATACCAAGATGTGTTTTCATGGTAAATAAGAAAAAATATGCTATATTTGTGGTCTGTTTATTGTTTTCTGCAGCACGATAAAGGTACCACAAAATTGTTATTGCTTTTTGATACTCACTACTTCTGATTTCAATTGGGTTTTTGGCAATTTTGATTGGGTATTTAACCAAATACGCAGCTTACCTGGAGCCCTGTAACACCTACACATTACATTAATGATTACATATGCGAACAGTGAAGCCCCAGAACAATTGTCTCCCTCAAAGTGTACTTAGCAAGAAAAGTATACTTTGCAATTTTGGTGAAATAGGCTACTGATCATGAGAATCTTTCGCTGTGTCCTAGGTAGAGATACGTTGATCAATCCGTCATAATTTGTATGCTCTCGCAGAGGCTTTTGCCGCTATTTTCCAGCCACTAGCTATCCATTTGTCATCGAACATGGCTGTGAATGGTTTAGAGATCCGTGGATCAGTCTTTCACAGTTTGCATGTTCTGGCAGATGGCTTTTGTCGTTATTTTCCAGCCGCTAACAATTCTGTAGCTTGTGTTTGTCATCAAACACGGGGTTATGAATCATCGTTCAGAGATTCATTGATCAGTCTTTCACAGCTTGTGCATTCTGGCAGATGGCTTTTGCCGTTGTTTTGCGGCCGCTACCCGTGGTCAGGTCGCCAATCTGTAGCACGTGTTCGTCGTCAAATACTCCCGGGATCACCTGGGACAGCTGTCGAGTAAAGAAGTGAAAAGTAAATCAACAGCTAAGGTCATTTTAGGGGCCGTGTTATCGGGGTCCAATCCCATAATATGTTAAATCTTATGATGGAGGGGGGGTCAATGCAGGTCAATGCCTGATATAGCAGGTCAATGCCTGATACAACAATATGTTATCAGTCAGTACGTATTCGGTCAATACAGGGCAGGTTACCCGATACATACCATATTTGCTGGCATAAACTGGAGAATAAATCGACTGTGCTGTTGTCCCATCTTCACGGCTTCTGTGATAAAACTCACGACGAAACTCGTCCGTGGAGTCACATTATTGTCGTGGAGAATGGCGTTCATCAGGCGGAACAGGTTGACTGGAACAAATGAGACACGCCATGTGATTTTGGACATGGCCGAACATTATTGTTACATTTCCGTTGGAAATATTATGCAATTTGAGCATTTATAATCTGCTCCATTCAAACAGCTGATTTACACATACATATTCTGGGGCCACAGTACACGTCGCGTGATGCAGTCGCATCAATTTCAAAATTCCCGTGCGACCGTTGTGAACTGGTCTGGTGATGTAATGGCGCATTCTATTAACGTCACGAGACAGAGACACGTGCATTACGTAGGTGTTTGTTTGGCCCCCTGGAATAAGCATTGTCCACAGCCATGGTTAAACAGCACGTGCTGTACGTTTGAACATGGCTGTAAGCGGTGTCAAACATTGGCAGTCATGTAACAGCGCATGTATGTGCATTCTGGCTGCAAGTGGCACTGTTTGACAACCAAAAGTTATGGTGGGGACAATTTTCAATTCTGCATTGAAATCACAGTATCGTGATCTAGTGCCAGAGGGCCGTTTCACTAAACTTTGTACGACTAAAATGTTTGTAAGTGCAAAATTATAATTTCACATTAACGTTTGCAGCCTATGCTCAATAAATGTAAATCCATCGATTGAAATTTCCGAACGATCCTAAATTTCCACTTACGAACATTTTAGTCGTCATTATAACACAGGGGCCCGTTTCACTAAACTTTGTACGACTAAAATGTTTGTAAGTGCAAAATTATGATAGTCTGTAGATTTCACATTAACAATGTTTTATTGTAAACAATTATTGGATTTACATTTGCAGCCTATGCTCAATAAATGTAAATCCATCGATTGAAATTTAAGGACGATCCTAAATTTCCACTTACAAACATTTTAGTCGTCCTTATAACACCAGAACACAGGCCCAATCCTGGTAACGATGGATTTAACACACATACCTGGCAAATACACATAGAAGCGGATTACTGAGGTCCTTTGATAACAAGTTTATTAGGCTTAGTTAGAAAGAGATAGAAGTTTCTCACCAACCCACAAATACGCCATGCATTTCCTAGCACCACATAGACACAGTTTTATTTAGCTTATATTTAAGGGCAGGAGTTGGCTCTAAGACCTTCCATACGCGGTCATATAGACACACAGTCACCTTCTACTTACTCAGAGCTTTATTTAAGGGCTGTTTTGTGTCTATCGTAGGTGAACTCTCACCATCCTCTTTAGAATTCAGGAACATATCTGAAAATGTAGACTCACATATTCACAAATCCAAATACAAGTGTATGCAATACAATGTACATGTATATGGGCCGGTGAACATGGTGAATGGATAGAGTGACTAAATTTTCGTTTCTTCACAACACAGTTATAGGAATAAGCATTTAGAGTGACCACATGTGGAATACATTTTTGTTTCTTCACAACACAGTTATAGCAATAAGCCTTTAGAGTGACCACATGTGGAATACATTTTCGTTTCTTCACAACACAGTTATAGCAATAAGCCTTTAGAGTGACCACATGTGGAATACATTTTCTTTTCTTCACAACACAGTTAAACATTGAAGTCGGCAGACATGCTGGAATACAGAGAGCTCCGGATTTGTCCGTATTGCCTAATACATACAAATCGAGAAATTCTGGAAGATGAATACCATGCGTTTTTTCATTGTAAATTATACGATGATATTAGATTGATCTACCTACCTGCTCAAATGTATTCCAACAGGTCTTTAGACACATTTTATAGAATTATGGGTTCAAATACTCACAAAACGATTTACACAATTTCCGTATATATTTACCATCTGTTAAACAAGCGTAACACGATATAATTCCATTAGATGTTCACTGATATTTGTTCAATTGTACATGTTATGGGCCAGAGGCCTACATCATCCAATAAACTATTGTATTGTATTGTATAGCAATAAGCCTTTAGAGTGACCACATGTGAAATACATTTTCTTTTCTTCACAACACAGTTATAGCAATAAGCCTTTAGAGTGACCACATGTGGAATACATTTTCGTTTCTTCACAACACAGTTATAGCAATAAGCCTTTAGAGTGACCACATGTGGAATACATTTTCGTTTCTTCACAACACAGTTATAGCAATAAGCCTTTAGAGTGACCACATGTGGAATACATTTTCTTTTCTTCACAACAGTTGTGAAGAAAAGAAAATTTATTCCACATGTGGTCACTCTAAAGGCTTATTGCTATAAACATTTATGTAAATAATCTATTTAACATTTACATGTATGATAGCAGGTAGAAAGTGAAATGGTTTAACATCCCAGCAACAGCTAAGGTCATATAGAGATGGGGTCACAGTTTAAAGTCTCATCCGACAGACCAGTGGGATGGAAATACTATGAAAGCATGTTTTGATGCCCTAGGCGAGGTTTGAACCCACAACCTCCCGACTGGCAGTCAGGAGTTCTAACCCCTAGGCCACAACCCATCCAGGTAGAGCACATGTATCTTGAAAATCAAACTTCCTGATTTTGAATATAACTTCGTCCGAAGATAAACCTTACCAAAATTGAATCCCTCTGAATCAAGTGTAATCTGGGGCTCCATTTTTTTGTAACGTTTTGGTGGCCGCGTGTCGATGTCATCGAGATCTTCGAAGTCAAACTCCTTACAGGACCTCTTCCTGCCCCGCCGGTACAGGACAGTCGTGTCTGAAGGGCAAGTCACACAGCATTACATTTCTTGAGTTGGGGATTTATAGTAAATTTGGCGTATTTTACACACATATTTTTGCAGAATACGTACTGATTATTAAAAGTGGGAGTACAAAATACTCGCAGCAATGTGAAAATACGCATTGATTTTCAAATTGAGCAGTGAAAATACTGTAATAAAGTTGAAATTTACTTAGTTGAGCTGCAAAAATCAAACTTTCAGTTTTCAAACTAACAACCTTCAGTATCGAAGTGTTGTATTCTAGTCCTGTATTCTACACCTGAGCCACAGCCTGCCCAATGTCAAGGTCAGCATTGCAATTCTGGAGTTAGGATATGATTTATTGAATGATTAAATCTCACCTTTCTGTGAAGCCTTCGCAGTATGAGACGATGTGATGGCCAGAACACAGAGCTTGGCGAGAGTATAACCACGCGGGTCCGTCAGTAAACCCTGGTTCTCTGACGACAGGAGCAGCGAGGGCACGGTGTGTAGCAGCAGGCTCAGGGTGATATGGTCAAGGTCGATGTGAGTCAGTGCAAACACGAGGCTCAGGTGTTGGCTCAGGTCCTCCAGCCGGCTGCTCTCTAGCATCGCCTGTGGGATGGGCGGTTGCTTCATAGATTCGCTGGTTGAATGGATTGATTGCTAATCAATCCATTCAACCAGTGAATCTATGAAGTCAGTTAATCTCTAACATCGCCTGTGGGATTAGACGTTGGTTCATAGATTCACCGATTGAATGGATTGATTGCTAATCAGTCCATTCAACCAATGAATTTATGAAGTTGGTTACTCTCTAACACAGCTTCGCTGATTGAATGGACTGATTGAACATCCATCAATGCATTCAATCAGTGAATCTATGAAGACGGCTACTCTCTAACCAAATCCGACCAGTGGGATGGAAATACTATGAACGTATGTTTTGATGCCATAGGTGAAGTTTGAACCCACAACCTCCAGACTGTCAGTGTGAACCAATCAGACCCATCTTTACCATTCTATCTGTGAACCAATCAGACGCACACAGGTTAACCAGCTGTTCCAGGGTATGGAGACAGGCCATGTCCACCCACCTTTACCAGTCTATCTGTGAACCAATCAGACCCACGCAGGTTAACTAGCTGTTCTAGTGTATGGAGACAGGTCATGTCCACCCACATTTACCAGTCTATCTGTGTATAAATCAGACACACAGGTTAACTAGTTGTTCTAGTGTATGGAGACAGACCATTTCCATCCACCTTTACCAGTCTATCTGTGAACCAATCAGACCGACACAGGTTAACTAGCTGTTCTAGTGTATGGAGACAGGTCATGTCCACCCACCTTTACCAGTCTATCTGTGAACCAATCAGGCCCACACAGGTTAACCAGCTGTTCTAGTGTATGGAGACAGGCCATGTCCATCCACCTTTACCAGTCTATCTGTGAACCAATCAGACCCACACAGGTTAACCAGCTGTTCTAGTGTATGGAGACAGGTCATGTCCACCCACCTTTACCAGTCTATCTGTGTACCAATCAGACCCACACAGGTTAACCAACTGTTCCAGTTTATGGAGACAGGTCATGTCCACCCACCTTTACCAGTCTATCTGTGAACCAATCAGACCCACACAGGTTAACCAACTGTTCCAGTATATGGAGACAGGTCATGTCCCCCACCCACCTTTACCCCACCCTCTATCTGTGAACCAATCAGACCCACACAGGTTAACCAGCTGTTCTAGTGTATGGAGACAGGTCATGTCCACCCACCTTTACCAGTCTATCTGTGAACCAATCAGACCCACACATGTTAACCAGCTGTTCTAGTGCATGGAGACAGACCATGTCCACCCACCTTTACCAGTCTATATGTGAAACAATCAGACCCACACATGTTAACCAGCTGTTCCAGTGCATGGAGACAGACCATGTCCACCCACCTTTACCATTCTATCTGTGAACCAATCAGACCCACACATGTTAACCAGCTGTTCTAGTGCATGGAGACAGACCATGTCCACCCACCTTTACCATTCTATCTGTGAACCAATCAGACACACACAGGTTAACCAGCTGTTCTAGAGTATGGAGACAGACCATGTCCACCCACCTTTACCATTCTATCTGTGAACCAATCAGACCCACACAGGTTAACCAGCTGTTCTAGTGTATGGAGACAGGCCATGTCCATCCACCTTTACCAGTCTATCTGTGAACCAATCAGACCCACACAGGTTAACCAGCTGTTCTAGTGTATGGAGACAGGTCATGTCCACCCACCTTTACCAGTCTATCTGTGTACCAATCAGACCCACACAGGTTAACCAACTGTTCCAGTTTATGGAGACAGGTCATGTCCACCCACCTTTACACTATCTGTGAACCAATCAGACTCACACAGGTTAACCAACTGTTCCAGTATATGGAGCAGGTCATGTCCACCACCTTTACCAGTATCTGTGAACCAATCAGACCCACACAGGTTAACCAGCTGTTCTAGTGTAGGACAGGTCATGTTCCACCCACCTTTACCAAGTCCATGTGAACCAATCAGCCACACATGTAACCCTGTAGTGCAGGAGACAGACCATGTCCCACCTTTACCATCTTTATGAAACATCTGACACAGTGAACCCCAGCTGTTCAGTGCATGGAGACAGACCATGTCCACCCACCTTTACCATTCATATGTGAACCAATCAGACCCACACATGTTAACCAGCTGTTCTAGTGCATGGAGACAGACCATGTCCACCCACCTTTACCATTCTATCTGTGAACCAATCAGACACACACAGGTTAACCAGCTGTTCTAGTATTGGAGACAGACCATGTCCACCCACCTTTACCATTCTATCTGTGAACCATCAGACCCACACAGGTTAACCAGCTGTTCTAGGTATGGAGACAGGCCATGTCCATCCCACCTTTACCATTCTATATGTGAACCAATCAGACCCACACGGTTAACCAGCTGTTCTAGTGTATGGAGAACAGGTCATGTCCACCCACCTTTACCAGTCTATCTGTGTACCAATCAGACCCACAAGGCATAACCACTGTTCAGTTATGGAGACAGGTCATGTCCACCCACCTTTACCAGTCTATTCGTGAACCAATCAGACCCACACAGGTTAACCAACTGTTCCAGTATTATGGAGACAGGTCATGTCCACCCACCTTTACCAGTCTATCTGTGAACCAATCAGACAGGTTAACCAGTCCCTTTAGTGATGGAGACAGGTCAGTTCCAACCACCTTTACCAGTCCTATCTGTGAACCAATCAGACCCACACATGTTAACCGCTGTTCAGTGCTGAGACCATGTCCACCCACCCCCACCATCTATTGTAATCAGCCACACCATGTTTAACCTCTGTTCAGTGCATGGAGCCAAGTCCATGTCCACCCACCTTTACCATTCTATCTGTGAACCATCAGACACACAGGTTAACCAGCTGTTCTAGGTATGGAGACAGACAGCCACCCACCTTTACCTTTCTCTGTGAAAACCAATCAGGAACCCACACGGTTACCAGCTGTTCTGTATGGAGACAGGCCATGTCCATCCACCTTTACCAGTCTATCTGTGAACCAATCAGACCCACACAGTTAACCCAGTTTCTAGTGTATGGGACAGGTCTGTTCCACCCACCTTTACCGTCTATCTTGTTACAATCAACCCAAAAAACAGTTTTTTTTTAACCAACTGTTCCATATGGAGACAGGTCATGTCCACCCACCTTTACCAGTCTATCGTGAACCAAATCAGACTCACACAGGTTAACCAACTGTTCATATGCATGTCCCATTAACCAGTCAGAACCATCACCCTCACAAGGACCAGGTATACCAGCATGTCCCACCTTACAGTATATCTGTGAACCAATCAGACCCACACAGTTAACAGACTGTTCTAGTGCATGCCAGACAGACCATGTCCCACACCATTTACCAGTCTATCGTGAACCAATCAGACCCACACATGTTAACCAGCTGTTCTAGTGTATGGAGACAGACCATGTCCACCCACCTTTACCATTCTATCTGTGAACCAATCAGACCCACACATGTTAACCAGCTGTTCTAGTGTATGGAGACAGACCATGTCCACCCACCTTTACCATTCATGTCCACATTCCACTACCATTCCTTTATTCTCGTGAACCAATCAGACCCACACAGGTTAACCAGCTGTTCCAGTTTATGGAGACAGGTCATGTCCACCCACCTTTACCAGTCTATCTGTGAACCAATCAAACCCACACATGTTAACTAGCTGTTCTAGTGTATGCAGACAGGTCATGTCCACCCACCTTTACCAGTCTATCTGTGAACCAATCAGACCCACACAGGTTAACTAGCTGTTCTAGTGCATGGAGACAGGTCATGTCCACCCACCTTTACCAGTCTATCTGTAAAACAATCAGACACACACAGGTTAATCAGCTGTTCTAGTGCATGGAGACAGACCATGTCCACCCACCTTTACCAGTCTATCTGTAAAACAATCAGACACACACAGGTTAACCAGCTGTTCTAGTGCATGGAGACAGACCATGTCCACCCACCTTTACCAGTCTATCTGTAAAACAATCAGACACACACAGGTTAATCAGCAGTTCCAGTGTATGGAGACAGGCCATGTCCATCCACCTTTACCAGTCTATCTGTGAACCAATCAGACCCACACAGGTTAACCAGCTATTCCAGTGTATGGAGACAGACCATGTCCACCCACCTTTACCAGTCTATCTGTGTACCAATCAGACCCACACATGTTAACTAGCTGTTCTAGTGTATGGAGAAAGGCAATGAACACCCACCTTTACCAGTCTATCTGTGTACCAATCAGACCCACACAGGTTAACTAGCTGTTCTAGTGTATGGAGACAGGTCATGTCCACCCAGCCCTTGGAGAACACAGTCTTCATCGTCTTGGTCATGATGTCGGCGGGCAGGGAGTTCCGCGGAATATACTGCGGCATCGGCGGTCGCTTGGACAGAGGAAGGATGTCATACACCATCTTCTGTAGGATCAGGGTCATTAGGTGTGATCTGGAACAATAGAAGGTTCATTATCGGACAATATCATTGAGCTTTTTTTGGTGTCTGACTTTCTGAGATTACATTACAATAACAGTGCACAAATTAAATCCAACTTGTTTTTGTAAACCCAAATTCCCAACACAAATGGTGTCCAAATATTTATTGCTATTACATAATCTTATCACCTTTCTGTGTAGGTCTGTGCACCCCCGGTGTCACGGTCAACGGGCTGTGTAAGCAGCTGTAACATGGCCAGTGGTTTCACCCTCGCGTCCTCACTCAGCATGTTGATGTAACTGCAGAGCCATGCCGCAATCACCACCGGCAGGCACAACATGCGCGACTTCACGTAGTTCAACATTATCTGAAATGTCACAGGACTTCACGTAGTTCAACATTATCTGAAATGTCACACAACTTTACATTGGTCAACATTATCTAAAATGTCACACAACTTTACATTGGTCAACATTATCTGAAATGTCACACAACTTTACATTGGTCAACATTATCTGAAATGTCACACAACTTTACATTGGTCAACATTATCTGAAATGTCACACAACTTTACATTCGTCAACATTATCTGAAATGTCACACAACTTTACATTCGTCAACATTATCTGAAATGTCACACAACTTTACATTGGTCAACATTATCTGAAATGTCACGCAACTTTACATTCGTGAACATTATCTGAAATGTCACACAACTTTACATTGGTCAACATTATCTGAAATGTCACAGCTTCACATTCGTCAACATTATCTGAAATGTCACACAACTTTACATTGGTCAACATTTATATCTGAAATGTCACACAACTTTACATTGGTCAACATTATCTGAAATGTCACACAACTTTACATTGGTCAACATTATCTGAAATGTCCCATAGCTTCACATTCGTCAACATTATCTGAAATGCCACACAACTTTACATTGGTCAACATTATCTGAAATGTCACATAGCTTCACATTCGTCAACATTATCTGAAATGTCACACAACTTTACATTGGTCAACATTATCTGAAATGTCCCATAGCTTCACATTCGTCAACATTATCTGAAATGTCACATAGCTTCACATTCGTCAACATTATCTGAAATGTCACACAACTTTACATTGGTCAACATTATCTGAAATGTCACACAACTTCACATTGGTCAACATTATCTGAAATGTCACGCAACACTACCGAATGACATCAGTGTAATGACGCAATGTAAACAAGTCCGCGTTCTGTCCATAGATAACGATGTTTTCTGTGGTAATTTTCGAGGATAAAACGTTACCTGATAAATAGAATACCAGGCTAGTGCCGTTTGATATCAAGCTCATCAGTGCTCCAGATAAAGTGTGTAGTGGCATATTTTACTCACTTATTTTAGCAGAATACGCATTGATTATCAAAAGTGGGAGTAGAAAATACTCACTGCAATGTGAAAATACGCATTGATTTTCAAATCGATTAGTGAAAATACTGCAATAAAGTTGAAAATTTACTCAGTTGAGCTGCAAAAAGCAAACAGTGTTTGTTTTTTACAGCTCAAATAAGAGAATTTTTAAATTTGTTTTATTTTATATCATTTGCTCCCTATTTAATTTACAAAGTAAACATTGAATTTGAAATCTGGGGTTATAATACTCTTTATATACAAAACTTATCTGGAGCCTTGTGTCATGATAGAAGCTTGTGTCCGTCATGGGCTGGAATACTTATAATGTATAAAGCAATTCCAATGACAGCACAGAGCTCCAGATAAGTTTTGTATCTAAAGAGTATTATACCCCATATTTCAAATTAAATGCGTATTTTTACAAATGTTAAAATTCACTTATTTGAGCTGCAAAAAGCAAACATTGTTTACTTTTTGCAGCTCAACTAAGTAACTTTTCAACATTATTACAGTATTTTCACGACTCAATTTGAAAATCAATGCATATTTTCACATTGCTTTGAACATTTTGTACTCGCACTTTTGATCATTCTGCTCAAATAAGTGCATAAAATATGCCAATACGTACATTATCAGTAGCCTATTTCATCAACATTGCAAATTTTCAATTTTATGATAAATTTATTAATTTTTATTATACTGAATTTATTACATTATCACAGCCAATTTGGCTGTGATAATGTAATAAATTCAGTATAATAATTCGGCATACTTTTAATCATGAAATATATGCATTTGTTAGTTCTATATGAAATAATGCATTTCAGGAAAAATAAATGATTACTCCCTCAAAGTATACTTTGCTAGTAAAGTATACTTTGCAATGTTGATGAAATAGGCTACTGGAGGTCTGACAGCAGAAGCAAACCGAAGCCATGTGGTATGGAAATACTCTACAAGTACATTTCTTGCGGCAAGAATCTTGCTTCAGGCATGGACTGAACCCACGACCTCCAGCAGTATTTAATTCCTACCTTGATGGAGTCGCTACCGAGCGCCCCGTGTTCCCAGGCAAACAGAATCTCCTGTATGGCGTATGGAGCATTCGTACAGATGTCGTGCCACTTGGGCACCCTGCAACAATCACATCATCAAGGTGGAATCATGATTGATCAATTGGCTGGTTGGTTCATTGATTGATTGATTGATTGATTGATTGATTGATTGCTTTTGATTCAATTGAACGCATTGGAATAAGGTTTTACAATAAGCATTATGAAATCGTCATAAAAAAAGTTACAAAGGAAATTGCAAAATTACAATTCAAAAGGAGGAGATAATCCCTGATCGAGGGTCGGATCACAATTAATTTTGCACATATACACTCCATAACAAAGCCACTTACAAAGTTTCAAGCATTTACATGCAACGGAATGATTGATATATTGACTGATTGAACAGGTTTTACAGTCATTCATTTGCAAGCTCAGATAAAGACGAGCGGAATAAAATCTTGAAACACCTATCTCAACTACTTCCATAGCCTAATAGCATATGTGTAATAGGGACAGATGGCGAGTGTGCATATAGCCAACATACAGTGTGCATATAGCCAACATACAGTGTGCATATAGCCAACATACAGTGTGCATATATATCCTGGCTAAAGAGAAATTACACCTGCATGATTTTGCTACAAGACATGAAGGTGTTGGGCAGATTTTCCACAAATTCCAAATTTTAATGAGAATCTAACCAAATCTAATGGTTTTACCCCTGTGTGATCTCACTGCCGGAGGTGAATGCGTTGAGCAGGTTGTCCACCTTGTTGGCGTCGACGGCCATGCTGATGTCCACAGACTTGTACTTGCCGTCCTCCGGCAGGCAGCGCAGAGCCCACTGAACGAAGAACGTGTCCATACACTCTGGGCTCGTTGTTATCATCTATGGATATATGTGACAGTGACTATTGGTTGACTGATTGATTGACATACAGCACCCATTGCATGAAGAACGTTTCCATACACTCCAGGCTTGCCGTTAATCATTGATGGATATATGTGAGTGACTGATTGATTGGTTGGTTGGTTGGTTTGGTTGGTTGGTTGGTTGGTTGGTTGGTTGGCTGGCTGGCTGGCTGGTTGGCTGGTTGGCTGGCAGGCTGATTGACATGCAGTACCAGCTGCATGAAGAACGTGTCCATACACTCCGGGCTTGTTGTTAATATCTAGGTATATATGTGGCAGTGATTAACAGATTTTGTACCAAGAGGCATATGTGCCAGTGACTATTGATTGAATGATTGATTGATTGATTGACAAGCAGGAATAATATTGATTGACGGTTGATTTTAATGCCGAATTATATCAATTGGCAACATTTGCAGTTCTAAGTAAAATGTGGAAATTCCTCCATTTTAAATGGTGTTAGAAAATTGTATGAATTGGACCAATCTAAGTTACTTGTAGAAAAGTGGAAATTTTAATCATAAAAAGTTTAAATTTCCTCCTTTTTCTAAGGGTGTCCAAAAATGAAAATAAATGGCATAAAGAAATGCAAATGTACATCTGTAAAAGTGGAAACTTACTGTCTGTTCCACGTTTTGCTGCCGACGAACTTTTGGCCATTAAATCTAAAAAAATATTTAAAAGTAAGTACTTTTTCATCAATAACAAAAGTCACCCTCCCCAAATTGTTTTGTTTCATGAAATTCCATCAAATATTGATTTTATTGCGAAAAAACGATTTTCCTATGGGAATTTAACATGGGGGCTAAAAATAGATTTTTTTAAAATATTTTTTTATTTGTCAACCGATTTTCAAAATCTAACTTTTGTTTTCTTAATTACATCATTTTCAAGCTATCTCGCCAGGTTTCAGAGACAATTTCCAAATTTTTCAGGATCAAAAAACGAAAAATTTTGGAAATTGACTCGTTTTTTCGCAATAAAATCAATATTTGATGGATTTTCATGAAACAAATTTTTTTGGGGAGGGTGACTTTTTAATTATTAATGAAAAAGTACTTACTTTTAAATATTTTTTAGATTTAATGTGTTTAATAGCAGAAAAACGTGGAACTAGACCTTCCTCAATAAAACATTTCTATTGTTCTAGAATATATTCATGTTTTTAACCACTGATATTGGTACATGTATGTTCGAATAAAAAGAATAAAACAAAGTTCAAATTCAAGTTGTTCTTAAGTTACCAAAGTCATAATACCAGCAACTAGCCTAGCGTAGATCCAGATTAGCCTGTGCAGATCATCCGCAGAGTCGGATCAGGATCTGCACTGTTCGCCATTAATTCAATTAAACACGTGTTATGATTCCAAGAGATTCTCTAGATTGTATCAGGCTACAGGAGTGTTATTTGATCAGGAGCTACATTGGTCAATAATCCCATAAGCCCCATTTCTCCAATTAAGTGCAGATGCACAGGCTGATCTGGATCTACACTGGTCGCAAAACCCATAAGCACCATAAGACGTACATCAGTACCGTACACCTGCGTGATATGACAGAGCATCAGGAAGGAAATGTCAAACAGTAGCGCCCTCGTGCCCGATGCCTTCATGCCTTCCCCCGTACTCTGCTTTGCAAACTCATTAAACCTGAAATCGATACAAATGTAAATAGTTAACTGTACCAGATGGCCGCGGCCCGCATGTCGAGACCGCCGAGGCATTTGATGGTAATTTTAAATTTTTAACGCAGATTTCGGACAGACGGAAGGACGCCCGGACGTCATTGTGATCACTATGTCTCGCTTTCCGCAAGCGGGCTCGACAAAAATGGAAGGTGTAAACAAAATTTCTACATTTCAGCCTGTAGTTTGCATGCCGTTTATTTAACAAGGTAAATTGATTATCGTGAAATAATGCTGCTCGAATGATCGAGTCCTTACGCTAAGTAAACGAGTGAGCGTAGCAAAACAAGCTTATTTAGCGGTAGGACCCAATCGCGAGGGCATTATTTCAAGATAATCAGCTGAACTGGTTAAATAAATATTTTCTTACATTTCACACATGCTTCTTCATAAAAACAAAGCAAATCAAGAGTAAAATAAGGTAAAGATATGTGATAAAGTGAATTCATTTCTGGAGGTGGGCCGTAGTGAAGGCGACTGTCTCACGATTTAAAGGGTATGATTTGATTGGTCGAAAGAAAATTTCTCCATATATGGTACATGTACACACGAGCGTGGTGTAAACTACTGCTGGCGAGTGGTGTAATTCACTGTTAGATTTCTATAAACTACCGGCTGAAATGTTTAATAATAAATATAATGGTGAATTACACCACTTGGTTCAGTAGAATGGCTGCAGTTTTCACCACACTCGTGTTTCCCATATATGGATACATGTACATGATGTAAATCAAATATCATGTTTAAAATGTAAGAAAATATTTTATTTTATGACTAACGTTGAATTACCGTGATTTATTAGTGAAATATCACTTGATATTACATGGTTTGAAACTGTGAAAAATATGGTTTTGAACAGTGCAAATATCATTTTAAGACGAACTACTTTTAAAAATCGGTGAACATTTATGGCATAGATACCACGGCACATGATAGCGACAAGAGGCAATTCCAGAGTCAGGCTCGTATTTAAAATATTTACTTGTTATTATGCTCTGGCAAGTCCATTATTAATAAATCTATTTTCATAGTAAATGTTCTGTTCTTGATGTGCAACATGACATACCAGGTGAATTACCCAAACTTACAACAACTGTTAACGATTGTAGGAAAACATTCGCCGGAAAATCAGACGGATCAGACAACCACAACCTGTTATTTCATCCCTCGTGACAGTGGGAATTCTGGTCAGTTCCTTGAATTGCCATACAAACGATCAAATTTGGTGTAGTACAGTGATAGTAGTAGATTTCTGTTGATAAATCGTGTTACTCTCGTCAGTTATTTTAAATCCAGATCGACACAGAATGAATCACAGTGGATGCCTTTCTTCTGTGCTCTGCTGCAGAAATTATTGTGCCATGGGCGTGGCTTAAAATGTAAAATATATTAACAAGAAACGAGGCAAAGCCACGAAGGCCAGGTTTTTTCCAAGCATAGACACTTGGATAACATAATTATACCGACTTTTTGTAGATTAGATGGCCGTGGCCTGCATGTCGCGCCTTGGGGCGAGGCATGGACACTAAAAAAATAGATATAGTAGATGGCAAAAAGTTTAACCAAAAAACCAGACACACGGACGTACGGACGGACGGACGGACGGACGTATGCCAAAATGCCGACTATATCGCATTTTCCGAAAGCGGGCACGACAATGATGATAAACACCCATGTGAAGTATCAAGGTAATGGGTGAAGCAGTTGCAGAAAAATAGTACACGAAAAAACTTTAACAAAAAAATTCAAAGTAATTTGACCTTGACATTGGGCACAGGGGCCGCATGGTTGGTGGGTAGAATGAAAATATGGATGATTATAAACACCCATGTGAAGTTTCAAGGTAATGGGCGAAGCAGTTGCAGAGATATAGTATAACAAAAAAACTTTAAGCAGACGTATGTTAAAAAGTTAACATTGAAAATGGCTAAGTCAATTACGTAGAAATAATAGGTGAAGGTAAAATAAATGGTCACATGTTGCATAGTTGTATGTGGTAGGCACCCCTTGGTTATGAAGCTGTGAAAGTTTGGTGGTCCTAGGTGGTACAGTACCAAAGAAATGGACTTAAACACGAAAACTTAACATTGTAAACGCGAAAACTTAACATTGAAAATGGCTAAGTCGACTGCGCGGAAAAAATGGGTCAAGTTCAAAAAAAGGTAACATGTTGGATAGTGATATGTGGTGGGCACCCCTTGATTATGAAGCTGTAAAAGTTTGGTGGTCCTAGGTGGTACAGTAACAAAGAAATGGACTCAAACACGAAAACTTAACATTGATTGTGGACGCCGCACGCCCGCCAGGCTTTCGCCAATCCTTTAGCCTGGATTTTTTTCTAGAAAAACCTGGCTAAAAAGGTAACATGTTGGATAGTGATATGTGGTGGGCACCCCTTGGTTATGAAGCTGTGAATGTTTGTTGGTCCTATGTGGTACAGTACCAAAGAAATGGACTTAAACACGAAAAGTTAACATTGTAAACGCGAAAAGTTAACATTGAAAATGACTAAGTCGACTGCGCGGAAAAAATGGGTCAAGTTAAAAAAAGGTAACATGTTGGATAGTGATATGTGGTGGGCACCCCTTGGTTATGAAGCTGTGAAAGTTTGTTGGTCCTATATTGTACAGTAACAAAGAAATGGACTCAAACACGAAAACTTAACATTGATTGTGGACGCCGCCCGCCTGCCCGTCCGCCAATCCGATAGCTTGGATTTTTTTTCCCAAAAAAAAACCTGGCTATTAAAATGTGTATTATTTTATTGTTTAATTATTTGTGTAAAAAGTATTTTATCAATTATATTTTAATATTATGAGACGAATATCCGCATAATAAATTATAAAATGTGTAATTGTTTTTGTATGCAACAAGTGATTTTAGTATATTGGTCATGCTAATAAATGAGGCCCCACACAGGTTTCCTAGCGAAGTCTTAGAGGTACGATGCGGGTGCTAATGTAGTCTGCGTCGAGTAAACACCAACCGTAGTATTTTCACTAGTGGTGAAGTCATTTATATCCTCTATTATTTAACTAGGTGAGATACGCTTATTTGTTTAACTTCAGGACCCAATTGCGAGTGCATTATTTCATGATAATCAGACCATATGTCCATTTGCACATTCTGGTCAGGTTCTGCAATAGCAATATCTTCTATCCTTCTTATCAGCATCATCTCAGTGCAAAAGTAACATATAGAGATAAATGTATTATATCATCTTCTAAATGAATTCATTTCAACTTACGAAACACTCCCAAGATATTAAATAACATTAAGGTCAAAGTTTCTTACACGCTTACTTGATCAGTTTCACCGAGAAGATCCTCTCACATTTACTTGATCAGTTTCACCGAGAAGCTCCTCTCCCACTGACTTGATCAGTTTCACCGAGAAGATCCTCTCACATTTACTTTATCAGTCTCACCAAGAAGCTCCTCTCATGTTTACTTGATCAGTTCACCGAGAAGCTCCTCTCACAGTGAGTTGATCAGTTTCACCGAGAAGCTCCTCTCCCACTGACTTGATCAGTTCACCGAGAAGCTCCTCTCACAGTGAGTTGATCAGTTTCACCGAGAAGACTACTCACACACTTACTTGATCAGTTTCACCAAGAAGCTCAGCAGTATTATGAAACAATCCAATATAATGTTATATTAATAATAAGAAAGTCTGAAATTCATCTCACACTAACTTGATCAGTTTCACAGAGAAGATCCTCTCACAATTGATCAGTTTCATGGAGAAGCTCCTCTCACAAATACTTGATCAGTTTCACCAAGAAGCTCCTCTCACACTTGCTTGATCAGTTTTACCGTGAAGCGCCTCTCATACTTACTTACTTGATCAGTTTCACCAAGAAGATCTGCCGTTTTATGAAACAATCCAATATAATGTTAAATTAATAATAATTAAGGCTGAAATTCCTCTCACACTTGCTTTATCAGTTTCACGGAGAAGCTCCTCTCACACTTGATCAGTTTCATGGAGAAGCTCCTCTCACACTTGATCAGTTTCACATGGAGAAGCTCCTCTCACAATACTCTCACATTTGATCAGTTTCACGGAGAAGCTCCTCTCATACTTGATCAGTTTCACGGAGAAGTTCCTCTCACACTTGATCAGTTTCACAAAGAAGCTCCTCTCACAAATACTTGATCAGTTTCACGCTTGATCAGTTTCACTGAGAAGCTCCTCTCACAAATACTTGATCAGTTTCACGGAAAAGCTCCTCTCACACTTTATCAGTTTCACGGAGAAGCTCCTCTCCCACTTGATCAGTTTCACTGAGAAGCTCCTCTCACAAATACTTCATCAGTTTCACGGAAAAACTCCTCTCACACTTGATCAGTTTCACGGAGAAGCTCCTCTCACACTTGATCAGTTTCACGGAGAAGCTCCTCTCACACTTGATTAGTTTCACGGAGAAGCTCCTCTCACAAATACTTGATCAGTTTCACCGGGAAGCTCCTCTCACACTTACTTGATCAGTTTCATGGAGAAGCTCTGCAGTTTCCCTGTGGCAGCGGCAGCAGCCAGGATCAGATCGAAGCTCTTGCCGGACAACATGTGACAGAGGACACCGAGCAGGGCATCCTGGTTTTTGGAGCAATCTGCGTCCAGGGTCTGTTGAGTACATGGTCATTTGTGACTGTGACTACAGAAATGGAGCTTATGGGATTTGTGACCACTGTCGTGAAAGATCTAATATCACACTCGTGTAATCTGATAATTATAGGCTACATGTATTACATATGTACCTTCGTTTCCCATTGAAACACAATGCAACGCAAGATCTCAATACCTTTCCATACCTTTATATTGGTCAGTGCCGGAACTATACTTCACCTCGCAAAGTTGTTCCTTCTAAATCACCACTTATTTGTTTATTTTAATTATGTTTTGTATATTTTCTGAGGCACATATAGATTGCAAGTGATATACATATATAACAAGAGCTGTAGGAGAACAGCATAGCTCGACTACGAGGGTTGTTGATGTACACATAGCTTGACAAAGAAGGTGGCTGCGGCCTGCATAAAAACCTTAACCAAGGTTGACTAAAAACATTAACCAAGGGAAATTAAGTAAGTAATTCAAGGTTAAATGTAGGTCAATGTCAGATATAGGTCAGGGGTTATTGATGTACATCACTAGGAGATAAAGTTTTCCAAGTATGGTTGCTGTAGGCCCAGGAGTATTCCATATACAAGCTTGAGTAAAAACCGTAACCAAGGGGAGATAACTAAGTAATCCAAGGATAAAAGTAGGTCAAGGTCAAATATAGGTCAGGGATTATTGAACATCACTAGGAGATGAAGTTGTCCAAGTATGGTTGATGTAGGCCCAGAAGTATTCCATATACAAGCTTGACTATAAACATTAAGCAAGTAATTCAAGGTTAAATGTAGGTGAAGGTAAAATAAAGGTCAGGGGTTATTGATGTACATCCCTATGAGAAAAAGTTATCCAAGTATGGTGTCTGTATGCACAATAGTATTCCATGTACAAGCTTGAGTAAAAAGCTTAACCAAGGTCCATCTACAAGCTTGACTAAAAACCTTAACCAAAGAGAATTAAGTAAGTAATTCAAGAGGAAATGTAGGTCAAGGTCAAATATAGATCAGGGGTTGTTGATGTACATCACTAGGAGATGAAGTTGTCCAAGTATGGTGGGTGTAGGGCCAGTAGTATTCCATATAGAAGGTTGACTAAAAACCTTAACCAAAAGGAATTAAGTAAGTAATTGAAGAGGAAATGTAGGTCAAGGTCAAATATAGATCAGGGGATTATTGATGTACATACCTATGAGAAAAGGTTGTCGAAGTATGGTGTCTGGATGCACAATAGTATTCAATGTACAAGCTTGAAAAAAAACCTTAACCAAGGTTGACTAAAAACCTTAACCAAGGGGAATTAACCAAGTAATTCAAGAGGAAATGTAGGTCAAGGTCAAATATAGATCAGGGGTTATTGATGTACATCACTAGGAGATGAAGTTTTCCAAGTATGGTGGGTGTAGGGCCAGTAGTATTCCATATACAAACTTGACTAAAAACCTTAACCAAGGCGTGACGGTGACGCCGATGCCGACGCAGACGCCGGGGTGACAACATAAGCTCTACTTATTCTTCGAATAGTCGAGCTAATAAAAAGGTTATTTGATTTGTATGTGGATATATGCTCCTAAAGTCGCGCAATATCGCATGCTGCGGAACTTGTGCATATATCCACATACAAATCCAACAAGAAACGAGGCAAAGCCACGAAGGCCAGGTTTTTTCCAAGCATAGACACTTGGATAACATAATTATACCCACTTTTTGTAGACTAGATGGCCGTGGCCTGCATGTCGCGCCTTGGGGCGAGGCATGGACACTAAAAAAATAGATATAGTAGATGGAAAAACTTTAACCAAAAAACTTTAACCGGACACACGGACGAACGGACAGACGTATGCCAAAATGCCGACGATATCGCGCTTTCCCCGCAAGCAGGTGCGACAATGATGATAAACACCCATGTGAAGTATCAAGTATGGGTGAAGCAGTGCAGGATTTATAGTAAAAACACCCGAAAAAAACTTTAACAAAAAAAGTTCAAGTAAATTTTGTTTTACCTTGACATTGGGGCACAGGATCGCGCTTTCCGCAAGCAGGTGCAACAATGATGATAAACACCCATGTGAAGTATCAAGGTATTGGGTGAAAGCAGTTGCAGAGATATAGTACACGAAAAAACTTTAACAAAAAAATTCAAAGTAATTTGACCTTGACATTGGGCACAGGATCGCGCTTTCCGCAAGCAGTGCGACAATGATGATAAACACCCATGTGAAGTATCAAGGTATTGTGAAGCAGTTGCAGAGATATAGTACACGAAAAAACTTTAAGAAAAAGATTCAAAGTAATTTGACCTTGACATTGGGCACAGGATCGCGCTTTCAGCAAGCAGGTGCGACAATGATGATAAACACCCATGTGAAGTATCAAGGTATTGGGTGAAGCAGTTGCAGAGATATAGTACACAAAAAAACTTTTAACAAAAAAATTCAAAGTAATTTGACCTTGACATTGGGCACAGGGGCCGCACGGTTGGGGGTTAGAATGAAAAATATATGATGATGAAACACCCATGTGAAGTTTCAAGGTAATGGGCGAAGCAGTTGCAGAGATATAGTATAACGAAAAAGTTTTAACCAAAAACTCTAACCAGACGTACGTTAAAAAGTTAACGTTGAAAATGGCTAAGTCAATTACGTAGAAATAATAGGTGAAGGTAAAAAAATTGGTCATATGTTGGATAGTTGTATGTGGTAGGCACCCCTTGGTTATGAAGCTGTGAAAGTTTGGTGGTCCTAGGTGGTACAGTACCAAAGAAATGGACTTAAACACGAAAACTAACATTGTAAACGCGAAAACTTAACATTGAAAATGGCTAAGTCGACTGCGCGGAAAAAATGGGTGAAGTAAAAAAAAAGTAAACAGTTGGATAGTGATATGTGGTGGGTACCCCTTGATTATGAAGCTGTGAAAGTTTGGTGGTCCTAGGTGGTACAGTACGAAAGAAATTGACTTAAACACGAAAACTTAACATTGTAAACGCGGAAAAACTTAACATTGAAAATGGCTAAGTCGATTTACGCGGAAAAAATGGGTGAAGTTTAAAAAAAAAGTAACATGTTGGATAGTGATATGTGGTGGGCCACCCCCCTTGATATGAAGCTGTGGAAAGTTTGGTGGGTCTAGGTGGTACAGTATAACAAAGAAATGGACTCAAACACGAAAACTTAACATTGATTGTGGACGCCGCCGCCCGCCCGCCCGCCGCCGCGCCGCCCGCGCCGCGCCGCCCGGCTTTCGCCAATCAAATAGCCTGGATTTTTTTTCAAAAAACCTGGCTAATAACCTATAATTATTTGATATGTATGTGGATATATGCTCAAGTTCCGTAGTGTGCAATATTTCACAACTGAGGAGTGCCATATTATTGGGCAGAGTAATAAGTGGCGAATATCCACATACAAATCAAATAATCTTTTTGTAATATACGTACATCACAATTTAAAGGTGCCTCAAAAATATACAACATATAAATAAACAAATTAGTGATGATTTAGAAGGTACTATTTTATGAAGTGCAACACAGTTCCGGCACTGACCAATATTAACCCACGAAGTGTCATTAAGGAAAATTATTGTGTCAATGAGGAAAAATATTGAAGGATTGCGTGCCATTGTGTTTCAAAGAGAAATGAAAGTATGGAAATAATAACGATATACAGTGCTTGTTACAAGCATGGTGAGTATTTCATTGATGGAATGGCAAACAGTGCAGATCCTGATCAAACTGTGCGAATGCACAGACTGATCTGGATCTACACTGTTTTTCAAAACCCATAAGCCCCATTTCTCTAGTCACAGTCATTTATCTACACATTTATGTTACAACGATAATCAATAATAACATGACTATACCAGTGTCACTATACATACTAGTTATATGTATGAACATCTGGCATAACCTGTTCTAATTTTATTTCTGCTGAGTTTTATCTACACGCCTCAATTTCCATTAGCAAAACCACTATGTGACAAGCCATGTGAATTTGCACTGATGAAGATGTGAAGACAGAAAAATATTTACAAAATTTATGATATTTTCTAGAAATGACATAGAAAGTTGACGAAATATTCATAGCAAATGCAGAATAGAATTCCGCATTTGCTATGAATAGTTTGTTAACTTTCGATCTCATTTGCGGACAATATTGTCAAAATTTTGTAAATATTTTTTACGTACTTATGCTAGTATCTCACTTGGCTGCAGGGCCTCGCTCTCGTGTCGCTGGAATTTTGAATATGTTCAGAACATTTGCGCGACAAATTTTCTCTCAAAATAGTCACGGAGTCATCGCGGGTGTCTCGAACCCATCTCGAACACTTCTCAATTTAGTTTCCGTGAGTCAGAAAGTGCGAGAAATGTGAGACAACTAAATTTCAATATAATTAAGACACTTTGTGACTAAATTGCGACAAAAGAAATTGCACGCAATTTATTGACAAAATGACTGAAAAGATTTCTCAATTGTCACGCATAACTGTCGCGTGACTGTCGCGTGACTTTCGCGCAAATGTCATGCAACACTCGCATGTGCAAAAGTTTCACAATTTTACATGTATGCGAACTCCCGGTGAATTCTGGCCCAAATTTCGCAGGGAGTTTGTGCAACTTTCGTGCAACATATGCGAACATGTCGTAAGTACCAATTAAGTGTGGTTCCAAGTGAAAATTGTCGCTAATTCGCGTATTTTCTCGCAATTTTGTGTCTCCAACTAGTCGCGAGCTGTCGCAGCCCAGTGAGATACTACCTTCAGGTACAAAATCACATCGCTCATCTCATGTGTGATAGGATTTCGCTGTCGAATCAGGGCACAATTTTCTTAATGTTGGCAATAATAAATAGTTCGGAAATACAAGTTACCATTACTTTATTTGGAAACAGTTTTACAAAACAAAAAACACTCAGAGAACAGATTTATTGGTGTTTAACAGCCTATCAACAGCTAAGGTCATGTAAGGCCGGGCAAACGGGTTCAGTCCCGTATTTAACCTGCTGCATTGGAGGGAAAATCCCAAAATCAGAACAGAATATTTACATCTAAAAAATATATATATTGGAATTAGAATAACCTGACATGGTGCCAGGTCCATATCACACCAAAGTACAACAGGTGAAATGGTTTAACCCATTACATGCAGAATACACCTTTACAGGGATGAATTTTTTTAAATATTTAATTTTTGTTATTTCTAAATGTAAGTATATGTTGTGACCACTCATTTGAACCACCTGGACGAGACGGTTCAAATGGTGGTCACGACATATATTTCTGAGCTCATATAAAGAAAATATTTAGGATTTTCCACAAACAAAATGGCGTATCCTCAGCATGAAGTGGGTTAATGCTTCAGCAACAGCTAACGTCATATAGTGACGTTAACCTTGGTTTCAAGTCTAATCCAAAAGACTAAAACTGTGGGAGGAATATGATAGTGTTCTTGTTTGATAGTGGAATACGATATAGAGGATGTCAAACAAGTTTCCATTTGATATGAGATATATGAAACGAGTCATGAACAATTTATGCACCGAGCCTCTGGCTTGGTGCATAAATTGTGAGTGACTCATTTCATAAATCTCATATTAAATGGAAACGAGTATGAGATTCTGTTTATCACATGACTTCGAGAACAGAAAAATTTGGAGATATCCAATACATTTCAGAGAGAAGACGCCATTGACTATTTTCCCCTCAAATTGAAAATCTCGACCAAGAAAAATAGTTCTAATACTAGCAACACATATATTATAAATATGCTACAGTATAGGTTCCCGTTCTTTGTAAACACGTCGTATTACAAAAAGGGAGAGCATTTTAACAATTGTAGTGATTTTACAGTCACCGCTTCTAATGACGTTTAAAACAGGATGACATCGATGCCAAAACAACGTTGCTTTGTCGTGCCATTAGGGACGCCATTTGGAACGTCTTCATTTTGTTCGTTTGGCAAAACGTTAGCACATAATACAAATATGTAATTAGGGTGATACGGCCAGCCAATCAAATTCGCTGCAGGTGTTATTACACGTGTGTCATATCACATTTATGAAATGGGTTACAGCATGTCATAACAAGGTTTTCATGTGATAAGACAGGGCCGTAGCGGCCACCACGGCAGAACGGCGCTGCCGTGGCATTATTTTGGCCTGTTTTTTTCCCCGTCAGCTTCATGCGTTGAACATCCAATAACAACGCAATAAGCATGTTACGACATTTGTATAACAGAAGTTATGTATTTAAATGTAAGCATAATCCATGCTCCGACGGTGACTTTAGAATGTAGGAAATGCAATTTTGAGGGTCTAAGTGGAATTTTTCCCGCTAAAAAGGCGTGGCATTATTTTACACACCGTTACAGGCCTGTAAGATAATGTATGTTCATTTGTTTATATATTAGTTTCGCAATATTAGTTTAAAACATGCAAACAATTCTTCACAGAATTTATAAGTATGGAACAAAAACCTATGAGCATGGTGTACAAGGTTTAACCCTTTCAACACCACAGGCCTGTATAGTGGTATTCATGGTATTGGCAAACAGTGTAGATCCAGAAGAGCTGGCTCGTGACGAGCCGTCTCATCAGGATCTGCACTTTTTGCAGGTAATTTTCATATTTTTAAGAACAACTAGAAAATGTGTTCATAGAACACAGATGCCCCACATACCGCTTTGATAATAAACGGGGAAAAAGTCCAAAAGGGGAGATAATCCATGACCCAGGGGTGGAATAAAAATACTTTGCACATCTACGCATCATAAGGAAGCTACATACCAAGTTTCAGACGTGTAGCTAGGGTTTAAAAGTTTAGGAAGGGAGAGATAATCCATGACCCTGGGGTCGAATCAAAAATTTAAATAAACTTTGCACATCTACTCATCATAAGGAAGCTACATACCAAGATTCAGGGGCCGTTTCACTAAACTTCCTACGACTAAAATGTTCGTAAGTGCAAATTTAAGATCGTCTGTAAATTTCCATTTATGGATTTACATTTATTGAGCATAGGCTGCATATGCAGCCTATGCTCAATAAATGTAAATCCAATAATTATTTACAAAAAAACATTGTTAATGTGAAATTTACAGACTATCATAATTTTGCACTTACGAACATTTTAGTCGTACAAACTTTAGTGAAACGGCCCCCTGGTGTGTAGCTAGTACAGTTTAAAAGTTTTACGACTTATAATGCAAAATTAACATATCAAAATCCAATCCAGTTAGTGAAAGGGGGTGAAAGGGTTAAGCAAACAATAGAACAATGTGTCAGTGAAATGCGCTGAAATATAATGTCAAAGAGCTGGAATTAAACAAGATGAGACGTCTCCTACTGTCTGTTTCACGAAACCTGCCCAAATTGTACGGCTATATAAACAATGCAAAAACAATATATTTTTGATAATATTAAATTTTAGCAAAATTTAAGAATGAGCCTTCTTTTTATTTCATGACATTTGGTCAAATATTGATTTTATTATGAAAAATTGATTTGTCTATGGGAATTTGACATGGGGGAAATATAGGTGCAGGAGCTGGGGGAGGAGCCAAAAAAACGAAAAAATTTAGAAATTTAGATTTTGAAAATTGGTCACAATTTCTGAAATTACCGGTAGAAACATTTCTCCATGTTAAATGCCCATAGAGTGAAGATGTCTATGGGGATTTAACATGGGGAAGTTTGTTTTTCGTAATAAAATCAATATTGGACCAAATTTCACAAAATAAAAAGAAGGCTCATTCTAAAATGTTGATAAAATTTAATATTATAAAAAAAAAGGTTTTTGCGTTGTTTATATAGCGTAAAATTTGGGCAGGTTCGTGAAACAGACGGTAGATATATAACGTGTATATGCATGCAATCAAAACTTGAACTCAAACAATAAGCTAGGTGGTCATTACAGCTTCTTCGTATTGAGTTGTGCTTATACAATTACCGGTAACAGAATCTAATATTTGTGATGATTTAATATGATATTTATTAAACTTGTTGACTGATTTCATAAGAAACGAGCCTATGTTGAGTTTCTTATGAAAACAGTAAACTCGCTCTGGACAACTTTTTTTCTGACAAATTGTGTTAGTTTTTCACAATTTTAAATGAAATCACAGCATTTACCTGCTACTTATTAAATATTGCATACAATCCCAGTTTATTTTTCACAAATGTGACATAAACTGTGCTTCGTTTTCAGAAAACTGGGGCCCGTTTCACTTAACTTTGTACGACTAAAATGTTCGTAAGTGCAAATTTAGGATCGTCTGTAAATTCCAATTGATGGATTTACATTTATTGAGCATAGGCTGCAAATGCAGCCTATGCTCAATAAATGTAAATCCAATAATTGTTTACAAAAAACCGTTGTTTATGTGAAAATTACAGACTATCATAATTTTGCACTTACAAACATTTTATTCATACTAAGTTTAGTGAAACGGGCCCCTGGATGGCCTAGCCGCCTCACAATGTATGCGAAAAGGCGCTGGATCCGGGTACATGGTGTATGTGCCCACAAAATTTGATAATAATGAGCAGAGCTCCAGATAAGGTGCGTATTAGCGTATTTTACGCACTTATTTTTGCAGAATACGCATTGATTATCAAAAGTGGGAGTTCAAAATATTCACAGCAATGTGAAAATATGCACTGATTTTAAAATCGAGTACCGGTAGTGAAAACTGTAATAAAGTTGAAAATTTACTTAGTTGAGCTGCAAAAAGCTTTGGCAGCTGAAATCAGTGAATATTTTTAATTATTTGTTCCCTATTTTAAAATAATAAGGAAGAAAATCTATAATACATTTGTAAAAGTAAAATACGCATTCAAATTTGAAATATGGAGGTATAATACTTGTTAGATACAAAACTTATCTGCAGCTCTGAATGAGCCCGGATACCTAATTTGGTAGCCAAGGGAGCAAACTGTAACTGCAATAAAAACATGTGCACCAGAAAGTGTTAATTGTGAAGTCACAAGAAAATGGGGCTTATTGCATTCGTAGCCAATATAGAGTGACAATAAGGAATCATAGCTAGTTATGTCCCTTTGTAAATCTATTTACAGAAATCCGGTCCTATGCTGTATTTTAGCGCTTATTTCTTACTCAATAGCACACAAAAAATGGTTTGTGCGAACAGCGTAGACCCAGATCAGACTGCACAACTGTGCAGTCTGATCTGGGTCTGCACTGATTGCAATAGCATTAATAAATGTGAAAATATGAATCTGGCAAATAATGTAGTCCCAGATCAGATTGAGTAGATGTGGAGGATGATCTGGATCATAACTGGTCGAAATCACTAAAATTACTCCTTTTCATAACAGATCATGCTACATTCACCATTTTTACAAGCAATAAGGCCCTAAACTACACAATTTGGACCGGATTTCTATAAATAAATTCAACGGGAGATAACTAGCTACGAACCCTCTTTTCAACATTGCCAGTTCCCAACACAAGTGGAAGACTCAGACCTAGGACCTACAAACATTATCAATTCCTCACCCACCCATTTATATAGACTATACATCACCAGGGGCCAGTTTCACTAAACTTTGTAGAATAACAATTTTTGTACGACAATTTCTATGAATTTGCTTCACACATTAACATAGTTCACTCATGCTGCCAGTTTCCAAATACATATACACATCGCAAAATGTGAACACATTCACAAAAGATTTGCCAATATCGGCTGTCACAGCAAATGCTAGAATAAATTTTAATTTTGCACTTACAAATTATTAATCATACTATGTTCAGTGAAATGACGTCCTGATGTACACCAGGGTGGGAACAAATCCAAAGGTCAAATCCAGAAAATAGTTAAACATTTTTGCTCTGACAAATTTATTTGTTTGTTTGTTTGTTGGCCTATCAACAGCTAAGGCCGGGTCAATAGGTTTAGTACTAAATCCCATATATTACCTGTACAAGTACATGTACATGTTCAAGTACATGTACAATTGGGGGGGGGGTGGGGTGGGAATCACAAACTCAGAACTGAATATTTACAATAAAAGAACTATATAATCAGCCCTGAAATCAGAATAATCCTGATCTAATGCCAGGTCCTCGCCGCACCAGAATCACTTGGCCCCACCCATAAGCAATAGGATCAGTAATAATCTTAGTACTTTTATAATGTCAACAAATTCGTAAAAGTGTGCTTCCCATGTTGAAACATTAGTATTTTTCTTATAATTATCAGGAAGCTCAAATCCTGATTTCAGAATACATCCTGAAAATTCCCACCCATGTGTATATTAAAACTGTAGAAGTGAGTGGGTGTGGTAATGCTTCTTTAATGTGCCATTATCAAAGTGTAGTATCTGTGTCCGAGGTCCGAGTCATTCACCTGGGGTTCTTAACATTTTCGATACCTATCTTGATGTCTACAAACAATGTAGATGCAGATGAGCCGCCTCGTATTGATCCGTCTCACCTGGGTCTGCATAGTTTGCAGGTATCATTTTTTTACCAAATAATCCCTTTTCTAATGAAGAATTTAGGTAACTATCAGGGTTTACATGTAGTTAGGTGAGCAAATACTGTAATAACCCTAAATATTCGGACACAATTTGCTTTGGGAAAAAAATAGGGGTTTCCAAATACATTGTCAGTATCAGTACTGCCATACTAACCCTAAATATTGGCACGCTCACTGTTGTGGGGAAACCATATAGTTATCCCCAAGATAAATAGTGTCCAAATATTTAGTGTTATACGGTTTGTCAGGATGTCCCATTTTATCGTGACAGGAATTGACCCATTTCAGTCTGTTATACTCGAGGCATGATTGTTACACGACTGTCGTTGTTTGACACCGCTCACAGCCGTGTTCAAACGTACAGCGCTTGCTATTTGCCCATAGCTGTAGACAATGCTCATATCGGGCCAAGCCAAAACAGTGTGTCATGACGTTACTTCACCAGACCACTTCACAACGGTCACAGAGAAATTTTGAAATTGATGTGGCTGCATCACGCGACGTGTGCTGCCACCCTGGAATATGTATATGTAAATCAGCTGTTTGAATGGAGCAGATTATCAAAGTACCGAAAGTACTGCATAAATGCTCAAATTACAATGTTCGACCAAGTCCAGCCATGGGTAAATGTTTGCTGCCGTGGCACTCGGGAACAGAACCCGCGGCCAATGCTAACCACATGTTTTAGGACAATATGAATATTAGTTTCACAAACTAACACAAATACAGTGGAATCTCTCTAAACCGGACACCCTGGGAGGTCCCCAGGGTGTCCGGATTAGAGGGGTTACACTGTAAAAACAGACAGACAACTACTCCAAGACACGCGTGGGTGCTTTGCAATCACGATCAGACATACTCAGCGGAGATAAATGGCAATGAACCCGATTACAATTAAGTACAACTAACTTTTATTTGTGTCCAGTTTACAGGGGTTCGACTGTATATGCATATTTATTTAATTTTTACATGTTCAAGTACAACCACAGGTTGAAGTAACGGACCGAGGTCTATAAATACATTTAAATATGCCTAAAAGCATCAATAAATGAAGAAAAAAAACCTAAACATTTTTTTTACTCCCTCCATATGGAGGGAGTAAAAAAAATTGTTTAGCTTTTTCTTTCTTCATTTATTGATGCTTTTATGCATATTTAATGTATTTATAGACCTCGGTCCGTTACTTCAACCTGTGAGTACAACATGTCAAATCTCAGTAACGTTTGAACATGGGGCATTAGGCATTAGGCCATTAGGCTATTTTCTCATCTGGTGACTGGAGTATAGATATCAAGTTTATCAAGCAAGACTTGAAACGAGCCGAGCATAATAAACTCAATATCAAAAGACACTAGCATACTGTTCTATTTATCAGGTATTGTTTTAAACTATAGGGCAATTTTAACGTGGTTTTCATTGAAAAGAAGACAGACTTGTTTCCGTGACTTAATTTCAGTGACGTCATTCGGTAACGTCATGTGACGCCGTTAGACCAATGAAACGTCAGTTTTCAATCATTGTAACCTGGATATTCATATCAGATAAATGCCTGATACAGAAATATGTCTTCAGTCAGAAAATATTTGGCCAATACAAAGCTTGTTACCTGATAAATATCAGCACAGACTGGAATGGGTCACAATGCATAGTAAGGTAAATGTTTAGTTGAACAAGCAGGAATTGTAGCGGTCATACGCTAGCATTAGATTCTGACGCATCTAGTGGATTACTGGGCATACATCTGCCCTCCATCTGCAACAGAGGGAGTGGTTGGTTGGTTGGTGGTTGGTTGGTTGGTTGGTTGGTTGGTTGGTTGGTTCGTTTCGGTTAGTTGGTTGAATGTTTGGTTGATGTCTAAAATGAGTTTAATAAATAACAAACATCTACTGTGTGTTTAAATTAAAATCTGTCTATGGGTTTTGGAGAAAAAACTTGCAAAATTTCTTTTAAATGAAAAAAAATAGAACTAAAAAAAACATTGCAGAAGAAAAAGCTTTTTCAATATATTGTTTTCTTATCTGTAATCTCTAATCAATTGTCAGGTTTTGTAGGTACATGTACATGCTTTGCATCCAACATCTCATACACCTGCCCTGGCCAATGTTAAATTCAATTAGTTTCACAGTTTCACAATAAAATCAATACTGAACAGAATTTTCATCAAGTAGATATGTATTTGTTTTTGTATGTGGGGGGGATGCAGGTAACAATAATACAGGGACAAATGTACAGGTACCTAATACATGTATAGATAATTTTCTGATCGATAATGTTAATTGTCCAACACCCATCAGCAGATTTCAAGGGGAACACAACATCTAGAGAGCCAGTGAGTGATTACGCTTAACCCTTTCACCCCTAAGTAACTGAATGGGCTGCGATATGTTAATTTTGCAACCACTCCAATCATCACAAAATGACTATACCATTTATAACAAGAAATGAGTCTGTCGAACGCGGATGCCACCTGCAGCATATTTGAGAAACTGTGACAAATTGGTTAACCGAAAAGTGTTACGGACGGACGGACGGACGGACGGACGGATGGACGGACGGACGGACGTTCTTACAGTACTATACTTATGTGGCTTATCACATGTTAAATATTAGCCACATAAAACGATTTTTAGCCACATAAAAGGATTTTTTAGGTGGCTAATTGTAACCAACCCTATCCTTTACTAAGTCCATAACCCTGTGGGGCTAGCCACATAAGTACCCTAATGTGTGCCCGGACGGACGGACGGACGGACGGACGGACGGAAGGACGGACGGACGGACGGACGGACGGACGACGACAGACAGACAGACAGACAGACAGACAGACGGTCCAAACACTATATGCCACCCGTTTCTTTGAAACCTGGTGGCATAAAAAGGGGGTATTTGTTGTTCTCAAAAATATGAAAATTACTTTCAAACAGTGCAGATCCTGATGAGACGGCTCGTTACGAGCCGGCTCATCTGGATCTGCACTTTTGCATAAACCGATATAGCGGGCTTTCGGGTTCAAAGGGTTAACTACCACGGAGTTAGCAGCTTGGAAAAAACAGTATCTTTTAAAACCCTTAGACCACTATCTTAATTTTTTGCCGTCTGCTGTTTATTTTCTAGTTTCCATTTTTATCATCAAAAACATGCTTTGACAGCACTTTAGAATAATTTACAACATGCTTTGACAGCACTTCAGAATCATTTCCATTGGAAATGATTCTGAAGTGCTGTCAAACCATGTTTTTATTGTGAAATAAGGCAAGATATACAAGCAACAGCAGACGACAATTAATGTGAGTAGCAGTCTAAGGGTTAAAGGCACAAGCATTCCCACTGATTTACGTTATTCTTATATGGGATTTTTCATTGGCTGCGAGAAGTCACATCAGGGCACATGGAACTAATTTTATATGAAAAATCTCCAGAAAGAACAGTACATATTTTGTATCAATGTTTACTCATCTAATAACAAGAGTGGCGAAGGTCACAATATACGCCCGTCAAGGCACGGCCAGTTAACAAGGGGAGATAACTCACTGACAATTAATAGGGTTCTTACCGTGATAAACATGTATATTGAATTTGGTCACGATCTGTCAAAATAAATAGGCTTCTTCGTCTTGCCGTGATAAACATGTATACCGAATTTGTTTACGATCGGTGAAGTAGAACTTGAGTTATTGCGTGGACAAAGATACAGAGTGCGAAAATAAAAAATGGCTACCAAGGGTCGATAAGTCATCAGAAATTTTTCAAAATCAATAGACTTATTCGTCTTGCCGTGATAAACATGTATACCGAATTTGGTTACGAGCGATAAAGTAGAACTTGAGTTATTGTGTGGACAAGGATACAGGGTGCGAAAAATAAAAAAGGCCGCCAAGGGGAGATAAGTAATTGGAAATTTTTGAAAATAAATAGGCTTCTTCATCTTGCGTGATAAACATGTACATTATACCGAATTTGGTTAAAATCCGTGAAGTAGACTCTAGTTATTGCACCCGACAGCCCGTACAAGATGAATACATAATACTTCCCATTTCTTCAAACGGGCACATAAAAAATAAATAAATATTATGAAGAAGTTTCCTAAGAATATTAAACACATCCTCCTTTTTTTTTCCAGAAATATAAACAATTCTTCGTCATTATCATGTTACTCTTTGTTGCATACGAGTTCAGAAAACAATTTAACCCTTACAATGCTGAATTATATTTTATTGTCTACTGTTCATTTTATATATTCCTATTTCCTCAGCAAAAACATGCTGTGACAGCAGTTGAGAATCATTTCCAATTTTATTGAGAGAAGTGCAAATAAGCAACACCAGCAGTTAACAGTTTTCTGTTCACGCCTTATAACCCATTTCATGTTGAGGATACAACATTTTGATTGGGGAAAATCATAAATATTTTCTTCAAATGTGCTTAGAAGTATATGTCGCGACCACCATTTGAACCGTCTTATCGAGACGGTTCAAATGAGTGGTCGCAACATATACTTTCATTGAGAAATAACAAAAAAAATAAATAAAATATTACAAAAAATTCATACATGTATTCCGCATGTAATTAACACTTTCAACCCTAAGGAACTGGAATGGACTGTGATATGCTAATGTTCCGACCAATCCAATGGTCACAAAAAATGATTTTCAGATTCGTCCATTTATGAAAAGGGGGTGTTTTTGTTCTAAGAAATATGAAAATTACTTGCAAAAAGTGCAGATCCTGATGAGACGGCTCGTTACGAGCCGGCTCATCTGGATCTGCACTGTTTGCATAAACCGCTATAGCGGGCTTTCGGGTTCAAAGGGTTAAATCTATGACTGAATCAGTTTGAATTGTTTCTTTTATGCATATCTGACACACAATGCCTTTAAAAACATCCACCATGAACATGCCATATCCCAAGACAGGTGCGATCACCACGAAGCGTTACAACATTGGTCGATTATACATTATGAAGCTAATCCCTTGGTGTCACCGACGTACGCACACAAGCACATACATGGACTAACACTATATATCCCCTTTTGCAAATCGGCGAGGGGACAATAAACGATTATATAAAGTTTATATTCAACTGAATTACATTGCCACAACCTATAGTATTATAAATGTTTGTAACTCAAAATCCACAAACTAAATCCTTGAAGTTACAAACATCTAAATTTATTAACTTTCAAGTGATTGTGTTTTTATTGTATGTAGCTTAACCCGTTAAATGCAGAATACACCTTTACATGTTTTTTTAAATATTTAATTTTTATTTTTGTTATTTCTCAATGAAAGTATATGTTGTGACCACTCATTTGAACCGTCTCGACGAGACGGTTCAAATGGTGGTCGCAACATATACTTCTGAGCATAGATAACGAAAATATTTAGGATTTTCCACAAACAAAATGGCGTATCCCGAGCAAAAAATGGGTTAATGTCTCTATACTGTAATTTGATTGTATAATTGATGTTTGATTGGTTAATATGTTGGACTGACTAATTGATTAATTGGTTGGTTGATTGATGGATTGATCAGTTGGTTTGTTGATTGATTGGGTTGATTGACTGACTAGTTGATTGATTGATCAATTGATTGATTTAATGATTGTTTGGTCAATTGATTGATTGGTTGCTTGATTGGTGTTTAATGCCCGCTCAATAGCAAGATCATACACGAAGGAGAATGAACCTGTCTGGGTTAACACCATACAATTATCATTGAAAGTATACTAATACTATTAAATAATAAAACTGTCAGCACTTAGAGACACTATGTTCATCCGGTCTCAGACACCCTATTGTCTGTTCCACGTTTTGCTGCCGACAAACTTTTGGCTATTAAACGCATTAAATCTAAAACATATTTAAAAGTAAGTACTTTTTCATAAATAACAAAAAAGTCACCCTCCCCAAAAAAAATTATTTGATGAAATTCCATCAAATATTGATTGTATTGCGAAAAAAAAGATTTTCCTATGGGAATTCAACAATCAAAAAACAAAAAAAATTGGAAATTGACTCCAAAACCTGGCGAGATAGCTTGAAAATGATGTAACTAAGAAAACAAGTTAGATTTTGAAAATCGGTCCACAAATAATAAAAATATTTTTAAAAAATCTATTTTTAGCCCCCATGTTAAATTCCCATAGGAAATTTTTCAAAATAAAATCAATATTTGATTGAATTTCATCAAATAATTTTGTTTGGGGAGGGTGACTTTTTTGTTATTGATGAAGTCAATCACTCATACAGTAAAAAATATTTTTTAGATTTAATGTGTTTAATAACCAAAAGTTTGTCAGGAGCAAAACAGACAGTAACGACATGTACATTGGATGTGAATAAGTCAGAGCTCCAGATAAGCTTTGTGTCTAAAGCGTACTACATTTTATACCCCTGATTTCAAAATAATTGCGTATTTTACTTTTACAAATGGATTATTGATGTTTTTCATTACTAAATAGGGAACAAATGATGAAGAAATATAACAAATCTAAACATTCACTCGGTTGAGCTGCAAAAAAGTAAACAGTTTGCTTTTTGCAGCTCAACTGAATGAATTTTCAACTTTACAACAGTATTTTCACTACTCAATTTGAAAATCAATGCATATTTTCACATTGCTGTGCGTATTTTGTACTCACACTTTTGATAATCAATGCGTATTCAGCTAAAATAATTGCGCAAAATACGCCAATACGCACCTTATCTGGAGCTCTGATAAGTTATTGTTTATATACTGGATTTTTTAAGGAATTAAATGTGAGGGAGAGCTAGTGACGAGTGGTCATTTGGAGGGACAGTAGTGCATAACTATTGAAACATATACAAGGTGCATGATCACGTGGTTACAACAACAACGTCGCCCACTCCAAAGTAAGTATTATTTGATATTTTCCTTAATATGCAACAGATTTTCAGTGATGAAATATGGCTCAGCAAACGCGTCTTCATGAGATGCATTTGGTGGTCCAGGGAGTTTGGCACAGACTTATGTCGTTTTGGCAAAGAATCGATTTCCGTGTCGGAGACACGGAAATCGATTCTTCGCAAAAACGACAGAAGTTTGGGCGAAAATACAGAGACCACCAAATGGAGCTTAACAAGACGCGTTTGTTGCGCCATATTTCATAAAAATCTGTTACGTAATAAGGACAAAATAAAAGAATACGTACTTTCAATCTGATGGATTCTGGAAGTTTCAGTACTTGTTGTTGTTGTTAGTACCACGTGATCATGCACCTTGATATAGCCATCGTATGCATTAAAATCCAATCTGGACGAGCAGAAACTTAAGAATTTATCGAGGCCTGTATCTCAGAACTATGATGTGCTCGATCAGTTAACCGATATACAATGTCCATAAGTTTTTTTCGTTTTTTTGTTTAATGGTGTTTAATGGACTATCAACATCTAAGGTCATTTAAAGCCGGGCCAACGGGTTCGATCCCGCATTCAACCTGCTGCATCGGGGGAAATTACAAAATCAGAAAGGAATATTTACATCAAAATAAATTCATATTGAGCCCTGAAATTAGAATAACCTGACCTGGTGCCAGGTCCATACCACACCAAAGTCACTAGGCCCCTTGCTCTAAAAGTAATAGGATTACAAATAATCGTAATACTCACATAAGCGGCATAACCAGATTCAACTGTCACATACAAAAATGTCAAAGACGTATGTGAGGGCCAAATTAGGTCTCTGGTCGTGATTCCGGTAAGAATGAACCCCGATCGTTAAATTACCCATCGCATGCTCCCACTTGCCGCCACCTACGCCAATAACACCTGACAACCGAGAGCAAGCTAGATGGCACCCATGAATACCATCACCAAAGATGATTTTTGATTGATTGGGGTTTTATGTCCATTCAACAGCAAGGTCATATGTGGCTGTGACTGAATACATGGGGCTTATGGGATTTGTGACCAATGTAGCTCCTCATCAAACAGCACACACCAGTGGCCTGATAACGATCTATATTGCTTGTTAGAAGCATGACAGGTGTTTCATTGATGGAATGGCGAACAGTGCAGATCCCGATCAGACTGTGCAGATGCACAGGCTGATCTGGATCTACACTGGTCACAAAACTCCACAGCCACATATACAAGCAGGAATGTGCCTGTATGGGAGGGTGGGGGGGGTACAAAATGACCACCACTAAAATAATAATAAAAAGTTGCAGTACCGAACACAGCGTCCTAATCTGGTGCCAGTTTGTTTGTTTGTTTATTTAATGATGTTTAACGGCCTATCAACAGCTATGGTCATTTAAGGTTGGGCCAACGGGTTCCATCCCGCATTCAACCTGCTGCATTGGGAAAATCAGAACGGAAAATTTACATTGAAATAAATATATATTCAGCCCCAAAAAAATAACCTGGCTTTATAGTGCCAGGTCCATACCACAGCAACTCTCACAGACACAATTACTACAACACATCACTCGGCCGTAGGTGTGCATCCCAGACATATTCACAGTTAAGGAATGAACCACTAAGGATGAATTCATGATTAAGATATGCATATCAGCGCTCCAGATAAGGAATTAGTAATTGAGTATTGTCACTCCATCATTTCTGTCAGAAGCAATTGGGTATTTCAAAATTTTAATTGGGCAAAATAAAATCACACTCCTGTTTACACATCAACAGACAGCAATTATTAAATAGTTTGCTTCAAAATGAAAACATGTATTGGCCTTTCATTAGTATTGTCTCCTTCTAATGAAATACCAAGATGTGTTTTCATGGAAAATAAGAAAAATATGATATATTTGTGGTCTGTTTATTGTTTTCTGCAGCATAATAAAGGTACCACAAAATGTTTATTGCTTTTTGATACTCGCTACTTCTGATTTCAATTGGGTTTTTGGCAATTTTAATTGGGTATTTAAGCAAATACGCAGCTTATCTGGAGCCCTGGTATATCCCTCCATTTTCTATCCCACCAAAATGAACAGACCAATGAAAACTTTAATACAAGTTTCAAAATCATTTGACATTGACCTTGTGAACGTGGATACATCAGTGAGCTGTGGAATGAAACTATGGATGATGATAAATAAGCATACAAATTTCCCAGTAAATCTGACTAACCTACGATGTAAGGCAGACTTAGGACAAAAGTTACTACTTACAAATATGAACGTAAATTTCTGAAAAACAGTAAAGTGGCTGGACAGTTCTTACAAGGCTTATCGCAATTTGAACACAGGTTTTGTTTAGATGTGTTTTTTACACACAATTTACATGTACAAATATTATAATAAAACAACAAGGTGTAAAGATACAATTGTTATTACATAGCATACAGATAGATACCCACTCCACCCCACCCCAATGGCAGCTTAAATGAGGCTTCAATACCTATATTGAAGTTGCGGCAAGTTGAAGCACAGGTTGAAGTAATGGACCGAGGTCTATAAATACATTAAATATGCCTAAAAGCATCAATAAGTGAAAAAAAAATAAGCTAAATTATTTTTTTTACTCCCTCCATATAATCCATGTTTAGCTTATTGTTTTTTCATTTATTGATGCTTTTAGGCATATTTAATGTATTTATAGACCTTGGTCCGTTACTTCAACCTGTGAGTTGAAGGTGCTGATACAATGCAGACGACATTTAAAGAATGGTTTAAGTGTTTCAAGGACACAAATAAAGGATCAAGGTAATATTAACAAGGGCATCGTTATCACTCAGCTAATCCCCTCACTGGCAGTCTTTATATTTAAAAAAACCTAACATTTTTGCCTTACAAACAAGGTGAACATAAGTCCTCAGTGACCTTGGTCCTTTGGACGACGGTCGTATGCAAACAAAGCACTATCCCTAAACACACATTGTGGACCAAATATTATCCAAATCGGTGAAGTGGTTATTGAACAATGAAAAGTGTTACTAACACACGCACATACGTACATGGAGTAACGCTATTTATCCCGTCAACATAGTGCGTATGTGCCGTGAAACACGGTGCCGTGAAACATTTTTGATATCCAGTCAATACTATTTTTGCATTTTACAGCCATTTGTAGGTGTTGACGGGATAAATAGAATAGTAGGTTAGTGCCGTGAATGGGAAAAAATATCTGGCGCGGCACGGAAACGGGATGTGCTCGGCAGAGCCTCGCCCATCCCGTTTCCTGAGCCTTGCCAGATATGTTTTCCCATTCACAGCACTAACCTACTATTCTCTATCTATTTTCCTTATTTCTGAACCAAAGTATATGTTGTGACCACTCATTTGAACCGTCTCGGCGAGACGGTTCAAATGAGTGGTCACAACATATACTTCTGATGAGAAATAAAGAAATTCTTTAGCCTTGCCGGATATTTTTTCCCATTCACGGCACTAACCTACTATTCTCTATATCCCATCTTGCCTATCGGCGAGTTGATAATAATGGTGGCACGAGTGTGTCAGATATGCACATTAGCAATCCTTCTACTTCTACAGAAGACAGAGCAGGTTCAAGAAAGTGGTCACGACATATACATCCCTATTGAAATAAGAGTAATATTTTAATTTTGTGTGATGTCTTCAGCAGGTAACAGCTTAAAGAAACTAGAAATGTGGCCTCTCGGCACACAAATGCCCCCGCTGGCAGCCAAAGAAAACGAGGCATATTTGATTATAAGCCATTTACCCAAGCGTTAAGTTTTCGAACGCACCAAGTCTGTGACCTTGACCCTGGGCTTAGCGGGGATGGGACGAATGTGGATTTGTCACAGGGCGGTAGAGGACCATTGGAGCAATGCGTGTGTGAAATGTGAAGCAGATCCGAGCAAGGAAACAGAAATTATAAGCCATTTACCCCGAGCGTTAAGGTTTCAAACGCACCAAGTCTGTGACCTTGACCCTGGGCTTAGCGGGGGCGTGACGAATGTGGATTTGTCACAGGGCGGTAGAGGACCATTGGAGCAATGTGTGTGTGAAATGTGAGCAGATCCGAGCAAGGAAACAGAAATTATAAGCCATTTACCCAGTGTTAGGTTTCGAGCCCAAGTCTGTGACCTTGACCAATGGGCTTAGCGGGGGCACGGGACGAATGTGGATTTTGTCACAGGGCGGTAGAGGACATTGGAGCAATGCGTGTGTGAAATGTGAAGCAGATTCCGAGCAAGGAAACAGAAATTATATGCCATTTACCCAGCGTTTAGGTTTCGAAAGACAAGTCTGTGACCTTGACCCTGGGCTTAGCGGGGGCGGGACAAATGTGGATTTGTCACAGGGCGGTAGAGGACCATTGGAGCAATGCGTGTGTGAAATGTGAAGCAGATCCGAGCAAGGAAACATAAATTATAAGCCATTTACCCAGCGTTAAGGTTTCGAAACGCACCAAGTCTGTGACCTTGACCTGGGCTTAGCGGGGGCGGGACGAATGTGGATTTGTCACAGGGCGGTAGAGGACCATTGGAGCAATGCGTGTGTGAAATGTGAAGCAGACCCGAGCAAGGAAACAGAAATTATAAGCCATTTACCCAGCGTTAAGGTTTCGAAGCACCAAGTCTGTGACCTTGACCCTGGGCTTAGCGGGGGCGGGACAAATGTGGATTTGTCACAGGGCGGTAGAGGACCATTGGAGCAATGCGTGTGTGAAATGTGAAGCAGATCCGAGCAAGGAAACAGAAATTATAAGCCATTTACCCAGCGTTAAGGTTTCGAAAGCACCAAGTCTGTGACCTTGACCCTGGGCTTATGCGGGGGCGGGACGAAATGTGGATTTGTCACAGGGCATAGTAGAGGACCATTGGAGCAATGCGTGTGTGTAAATGTGAAGCAGATCCGAGCAAGAAGGAAAGAGAAATTATAAGCCATTTACCCAGCGTTAAGGTTTCGAAAGCACCAAGTCTGTGACCTTGACCCTGGGCTTAGCGGGGGCGGGACGAATGTGGATTTGTCACAGGGCGATAGAGGACCATTGGAGCAATGCGTGTGTGAAATGTGAAGCAGATCCGAGCAAGGAAACAGAAATTATAAGCGTACGTACGTACGGACGCCGGTAACACTATATGCCCCCCTCACCATTCGGTGGCGGGGGCATAAATACCTTAAGTTTAGGAGAATGCACTATCGTTTTAAAGAGAATACCCATTTAGGGTAATGTGTACAGTGAAACTTCTCTAAACCGGACACCCTGGAAGGTCCCCAGGGTGTCCGGCTTAGAGAGGTTTCACTGTAGTATGGAAAACGAACCTTCAGTATGCTGGTTACGGTGGGCTCGGCGCGAATAATGAGGCTGGCACATGGCTGGGTGGCCTGGTCACTGCAACGCTGCTTCCTGGAGGATCCGACTCGACCTACAATTGGTCGCTAGTAAGCGAAAACAATAACTAAAATTGATTGCCTGAATTGGTTGAATTGGTTAAGTCATTAGTTGCAGTATTTTAAAGTTAATTATTGTTGTAATGGCATTGAGATGTTGACTGGACGTTATTAGACCAAACAAGGAACAATTGTCTTGTATCCCATCATTCGTTGGAGTTTGTTTGTATCATTTCATTGTACACATAATTTGTTTCAAGTAAATCGATCCCATACCAGTACTAGGATAACAGGGCTCCAAGATAAGGAATTAGTAATTGAGTATTGTCACTCCACCATCATATCTGAAGCAATTGGGTATTTCAACATTTTAATTGGGTAAAATAAAATCACACTACTGTTTAAACATCGACAGACAGCAATTTTTTAATAGTTTTCTTCGAAATGAAAACATGTCTTGGCATTTCATTAGAATTGTCTCCTTGGAGACAATGCTTTATTTGGGGTCTGTTTATTGTTTTCTGCAGCATGTACCACAAAATTGTAATTGCTTTTTGATACTCGCTACTTCTGATTTTTGGCAATTTTAATTGGGTATTTAAGCAAATACGCAGCTTATCTGGAGCTCTGGGATAATGGTGAAACGCGTACGAGACGGAAAATCTAAACATATTTCACACTGACCATGGACATGGGTGGCATGGAATAAAAATATGAATGATGAGAAACATGCACAAGAAGTGTCCAGCCAATCACTCATAAGGTAGAAAAGTTATAGCAGAATGGAGAAACGTACACGCATAGATCAATTAGATGGAAATTTCTAAGCTATTTGACGTTAACCTTGAAAATATGAAAATATTAATGATGAGAAACATGCACAATAAGTATGACGTCAATCACTCATACAGTAAAGAAGTTATACCAGAATGGAAAAACGAGAACGTGTCTACTGGACAGAGATTTCTCAAAATATAAATGAGGAGAAATAAGCACATGAAGTTTGAAGCCAATTGTTCGTATAATAAAGAAGTTATAGCAGAATGGAGAGACACAAAAGCATCTACTTGATGGAGATTTCTCAAGTTACTTGAGCTTGACCTTGCATGGCAGGAGCATGGATGGGGCGGGAAATGAAACTAGATTGGTCAGTAAGCGAGGCTTACGGAATACCCCCCGCGTGGGCCCAGGTACCCCTAAATATGTAAACAAAATTTCCAAGTGTGTGGGCTTGTAACCTTGACTCTGGGCTTAGCGGGGGTGGCACGAACGTGAATTTGTCACAGGGTGGTAGAGGTCCATTGGAGCAATGCGTGTGTGAAATGTGAAGCAGATCCGAGGAAGGAAATAGAAGTTATAACCGATTTCTTTGATGTTAAGTTTTGTAAAGTATGTGACCTTGACCTCGAGATCAGCGGGGATTTGTCACAGCATAATAGTAGAGCCTTAGAGGAATGCATGCATGAAATATTAAGAATTTTCGATGAAAGAAATAGAAGTTATAACATATTTCTCTGATGTTAAGTTTTGTAAAGTATGTGACCTTGACCTTGGGATCAGAGGGGGTTGGATGGTCGTAGATTTGTCACAGCATGATAGTAGAGTCTTACAGGAATGCATGTGTGAAATATTAAGCATTTTAGATGAAGGAAATAGAAGTTATAAAAATATTTCTCTGATTTTGTTAAGTTTTGTAAAGAGACTAAGTATTTGACCTTGACCTTGGGATCAGCGGGGGTTGGACGGTCGTGGATTTGGCACAGCATGGTAGTAGTGCCTTACAGGAATGCATGTGTGAGATATTAAGCATTTTAGATGAAGGAAATAGAAGTTATAACAATATTTCTCTGATGTTAAGTTTAGTGACGGACGGACGCAAGGACGGACTGACAACCTGACTCCAGTATACCCCCCCCCACAACTCGTTACGGGGGGTATAAATATGAATGATGAGAAACATGCACATGAAGTTGGCAGCAAATCGCTCTTCCAGTAAAGAAGTTATAGCAGAATGGACAAGTGCACACGCATCTACAGGACTGACATTTTCAAAGTTATTATAGGAATGAATGGCCTTTTTGTGGAATTTATCGGGGTATAAACTTGGAAAAGTCGCGGGAATACTGGACGAAGGCCGGAAGGCCTCGTCCAGTATTCCCGCGACTTTTCCAAGTTTATATCCCCGATAAATTACACAAAAATACCATTCATTCCTTATAATTCCAGCATTTGAAATAAATTCATCTAGAAAATGTGTTTATTTTCCGTTTTCTTAAGAATTATTTTAACTGCGCCTCACGGTTACGGAAAGTAGCGTGGATGTTTACTGAAATATAAACTTTGGACAGAGACTTGCTACGGGCCAATCAAATGTTAGGGAATTGTGTAAATATTGTTGTGCTGGAATTATATGACCTTGATCTTCGGCGGGAGCATGGGCAGGGTGGGAAATGAACATATGTATGATAATAAACACGCACATGAGGTTTCAAGCCAATCCGTCAGACAGTAAAGAAGGTATATAGCAGAATGGAGAACGTGACGGACGGACAAACAGATGGACAGACAGACGGATGACTTTTGCATCCCTATATCCCAGTTTCGCTCCGCGATGGGATAATAAAGCATCAACAAATGTAGTTTTCGAATACGGATTGGCTGTGATACACTGTGTTAATGTGAATGCATCATACAGTATTTTGTCATCATTCAGTGTGTATTTGGTCAAGGTAGCCTATAAATGTAGCCGAGCCTGGAGAAATTGGATTATGGGTATTGCGACCAGTGTAGACCCAGATCAGGCTGTGCGTCGGCACAGTCTGATCAGGGTCTGCAGTCTGCACTGTTCGCCATTCCATCAATGAAACACCCGTCACGCTTCTAATAATTGATATAGATCCCTATCAGGCTACAGAAATGTGCTATTTGATTGGCAGTCACAAATCCCATAAGCCATACAATGCAGTCTCCGTTTTTGTTCCACCATAGACAACACTTGCAAACTCAACGCGAACGCAACGGTTTACTGTAGCGTTGTATGTTGTTTAAACGTATAATACGGTTTGTACACGTGTAATACACATTGTCAAACCGTTTAGTTTAAAAGCGTTGTAACGTTGTTTAAACGTATATACGGTTCGTACGTGTAATACACATTGTCAAACCGTTTTATTGTTTAAAAAGCATTGTATACGTTGTTTAAAGGTATAATACGGTTCGTACACGTGTAATACACATTGTCAAACCGTTTACTTGTAAAGCGTGTAATACGTTTAGCTTCAAGGCGTATAACACGCTTTGGCGTATACATATGTAGCGAGGTGAAAGAGTTGAAACGTGTACAACGCTTTACCTGGAAGCGTGTAGCTATATGAAAGCGTTGAAATCGTGTACAACGGTTACACGTTTTAACGCGAATACCTGTTCGGCCACCCCGATCGCTTCGAGGCGTCCTTGTTTCGTCCCTTTTAAAAATTTTATCGCGAATATATACCCTCAGATCGAGTTCAAAGTACATTGGCGGTGTGAATTAGCACTTCAATTGATCCCTAATCCCTGATGCCTAATGAGTCACGCTTTTAACACGACAGATGTACCTTGTCGTTTATCAAAATGTTTGCGAATTGTAGATCACGTGAGCCGGCTCATCAGGATCTGCGGCATTCCTACGTACATGTACATTTTATATACACAAAAATGACCCCTAATACAGCGTAATGTAACAGTTCCTAACTTAATATGGAATAGCCCGGGCCGATAGTCCGTGTCAGTTACTTGGGGTTAAATATTATGAACACAGATAAACACAGTGCATGGTTTCTTTATTTTATTTTAACATCATCAGAAATGGCGAGTCTAGGAACTCTCGTATCTTTACGCTGAAGCCAGTCTATTTCAGTCACTAATCCGCTATACACCTGTCCCACGCGTGTTAAGAAAAATTGATATTTGGAGAAACTGAATTGAGCTGCACACTGGTTTAACACGGATATGGCCCGCGGATATATGTCATAAATTACTTGGTGGTCAAAACCGGTAAATTTACAAGGTTTATAGCGAAATAGCAGCCGACTGGCAATTTTTCTCGGACCGATTTTTAAGACTAGTTTTCAAATCTCAATCGGTCCGAGAGTTCAAAAATCGGTCCAGAACCGGAAAACTGAAAATTTTAGAAGCCCTGCTGAGTCTAGAAGTATATATACACACACGAAGAACGATCTGAGCATGCGCATTCTACGCGTGACGGTTGGCATACCAAAACGTGTAATGCGTTAAAACCTGTGGAAACGTGTTATACGTATAACACGGTCTCATCTGTACGGTGCTGTGTACATGTTGAAGCGTGTAACCGTTCATCAAAGAAAGCGTTCAATCGTTTAAACGGTTTACCTTAGCGTTGTATACGTTTACAACCGTTGTATACGTTTACAACCGTTGTACACGGATTACACCCTTTTGAAACTCAATGCGTTGTTTACAACCATTGTATACGTTTACAACCGTTGTACACGGATTACACGCTTTTGAAACTCAATGCGTTGAACACGGTTTGTTCGACTTTCGCGCATGAGCAAGAGTGGGGAAACGCAACGCATGGTCGAAAACGTATTACAAGTAGACGAAACACGGTTTGAAACACAACTAACGGAAACTCCACGGATACGCAACGCACAACACTTTGTACACGTATAAACCCGGAACATTTTGACAGAAACGACTGTAGCTATACAGTTTACAGGCACAACTAGAGAAAACTCACCTCCTTTGCTGCAGCTTATTACACTGGCCTTCACTCAACAAACCAAACTTCTTACATTCATTCAGCAGGAACATCAGGCTGTCACAGCTGCAATACACAATTGATTGTTGTTTGATTGATTGATTGGTTGGTTGATTGGATGATTGATGGATTGGTTGATTGGAAAAAAGCATTAGAGCATTTAGACAAATGCTTTGATTGGTACAGACTGAGGCATACAGCCGGTCCTTAATATGGGAGGACACCAGAATACCCAGGGGAAACACATGTGTCCGATATGACAACCACCATACCATCTTACATACTGCCCTTCAAGGATTGAACCGGTGAGAAGCGTGCGTGTCACCAACTGTGCAAATCTAAAAACCTTGATAGGTTGACTGATTGATTGAAAACAAAAGGCGATTGCCTGGTGTCTCACCCACTAAAGGAGGCGTTAGCCACGAGGGTCAAGGTCATCAAGGTGAATAAACAAAAAAAAGTTAACGTATTTGCCTTACAAACAAGGTGAACATAAGTCCTCAGTGTCCAGCATGTGTGAACTGTTGAGGTGACCTACTTGAGTTTGGTGTCGGAACTGTTGAGGTGACCTACTTGAGTTTGGTGTCGGAACTGTTGAGGTGACCTACTTGAGTTTGGTGTCGGAACTGTTGAGGTGACCTACTTGAGTTTGGTGTCGGTGAGGTCCAGCATGTGTGAACTGTTGAGGTGACCTACTTGAGTTTGGTGTCAGTGAGGTCGCAATGTGTGAACTGTGAGGACTTACTTGATTTGTGTGGCAGGTCCTGCATGTTACTTGAGTACTTACTTGAGGTGTCGGCGAGGTCCAGCATGTGTGAACGTTGAGGTGACCTACTTGAGTTTGGTGTCGGTGAGGTACAGTATGTGTGAATGTTGAGGTACCTACTTGAGTTTGGTGTCGGTGAGGTCCAGCATGTGTGAACTGTTGAGGTGACCTACTTGAGTTTGGTGTCGGTGAAGTCCAGCATGTGTGAACTGTTGAGGTGACCTACTTGAGTTTGGTGTCGGTGAGGTCGCAATGTGTGAACTGTTGAGGTGACTTACTTGAGTTTGGTGTCGGCGAGGTCCAGCATGTGTGAACGTTGAGGTGACCTACTTTAGTTTGGTGTCAGTGAGGTCCAGCATGCGTGAACTATTGAGGTGACCTACTTGAGTTTGGTGTCGGTGAGGTCCAGCATGAGTGAACTGTTGAGGTGACCTACTTTAGTTTCATGTCGGTGAGGTCCAGCATGTGTGAACTGTTGAGGTGACCTACTTGAGTTTGGTGTCGGTGAGGTCCAGCATGTGTGAACTGTTGAGGTGACCTACTTGAGTTTGGTGTCGGTGAGGTACAGTAAGTGTGAACGTTGAGGTGACCTACTTTAGTTTGGTGTCGGTGAGGTCCAGCAGGTGTGAACTGTTGAGGTGACCTACTTGAGTTTGGTGTCGGTGAGGTCCAGCATGCGTGAACTGTTGAGGTGACCTACATGAGTTTGGTGTCAGTGAGGTCCAGCATGTGTGAACGTTGAGGTGACCTACTTGAGTTTGGTGTCGGAACTGTTGAGCTGACCTACTTGAGTTTGGTGCTGGTGAGGTCCAGCATGTGTGAACTGTTGAGGTGACCTACTTGAGTTTGATGTCGGTGAGGTCCAGCATGTGTGAACTGTTGAGGTGACCTACTTGAGTTTGGTGTCGGTGAGGTCGCAATGTGTGAACTGTTGAGGTGACCTACTTGAGCTTGGTGTCGGCGAGGTCCAGCATGTGTGAACGTTGAGGTGACCTACTTGAGTTTGGTGTCGGTGAGGTCCAGCATGCGTGAACTATTGAGGTGATTTACTTGAGTTTGATGTCAGTGAGGTCCAGCATGAGTGAACTGTTGAGGTGACCTACTTGAGTTTGGTGTCGGTGAGGTATAGCATGTGTGAATGTTGAGGTGACCTACTTGAGTTTGATGTCGGTGAGGTCCAGCATGAGTGACGTTGAGGTGACCTACTTGAGTTTGGTGTCGGTGAGGTCCAGCATGAGTGAATTGTTCAGGTGACCTACTTGAGTTTGGTGTTGGTGAGGTCCAGCATGTGTGAACTGTTGAGGTGACCTACTTGAGTTTGGTGTCGGTGAGGTCCAGCATGTGTGAACTGTTGAGGATCGCGTCTACGCCTGTCTCCAGGTCGCCGGACTGGTCGTGTGACGGAGACTGCTGCTGGATCTTCACCAGGATCTGCGGCAACTGAAACACAGTAAGGTCATATCACGTTATTTCTCCGACAGTAAACCGGAAGTCGGCGGACCGAATGTCCGACTATAAATTTTTTTATTTTTTTTCATCGTCGGACATTCGGTCCGACGACTTCCGGTTTACCGGTGACTTCCGGTGGCAATTTCAACAGACATGTCCGACGAACCGACGACTTTCGCGGAGACTGGTAACTATATTGTGTGTTAGAAGCACGTGTCATTGACGGAATGGTGAGCAGTGCAGATCCTGATCAGACAGTGCGGATGCACAGGCTAATCTGGATCTACACTTGTCGCAAAACCCATAAGCCCCATTTATCCAGTCACAGCCACATATACAGACAGAATTTACCTTGAGGATTGATTCATTATTGGTGATTAACGGCCTATCAATAGCTATTAAAGGTAATTTAATGCCGGGCCTTTAACCTGTTCATAATAAGGAAAATTCCCAAAATCAGTATTTACAAAAAAATATATTCAGCCCTGAAATTAGAATAACCTGACCTGGTACCAGGTCTATACCACACTAAAGTCACTTTGCCCCTTCCCCTAAAAGAAATAGGATTACGAATAATCCTATTACTCACATAAGGGGTATAACCAGATTCAACTGTCACATACAACAAAAGGTTGTCCAAGTATGGTGCCTGTATGCACAAGAGTATTCCATGTACAAGCTTGACTAAAAACCTTAACCAAGATTGACTAAAAACCTTAACCAAGGGGAATTAACTAAGTAATTCAAGGTTAAATGTAGGTGAAGGTCAGGGGTTGTTGATGTACATCACTAGGAGTTGAAGTTGTCCAAGTATGGTTGGTGTAGGGCCAGGAGTATTCCATCTACAAGCTTGACTAAAAACCTTAACCAAGGGGAATTAACTAAGTAATTCAAGGGGAAATGTAGGTCAAGGTAAAATATAGATCAGGGGTTATTGATGTACATCCCTATGAGAAAAGGTTGTCCAAGTATGGTGTCTGTATGCACAATAGTATTCCATGTACAAGCTTGACTAAAAACCTTAACCAAGGCATGACGGTGACGCCGACGTGACAACATAAGCTCTAACTATTCTTCGAATAGTCGAGCTAAAAATGCCAAAAACGTACGTGAGTGCCAAACCAGGTCTCCGGTCGGGATTCCAGTAACGCCAATCGTTAAATTACCCATAGCATGCTCCCACCAGCCACCCACCATATACAGACCGAACTTACCTTGAGGAAGGTGAAGGCCGACCACATAAGCTCCTCCTGCCCTGCCCCGTTTGTGTCCTGGGTGTCGAGCAGACCGAGGAAGCACGCCCTCAACAGCTCGCAGAACAGGTATGGACGCGGCAGCTTCTGTGAACAACACATAGGTATATGTGGCTGTGACTGTGACTGTGTACGACTAATATGTTCGTACGTGCAAATTTAGAATCATCTGTAGCCGATTTCATCAAAATTGCAAAGTATACTTTCCTAACAAAGTATACTTTGAGGGAGCAATCACTGATTTTTCCGAAATGCATTATTTCATGCAGAACTAACGATTGCATATATTTGATGATTAAAACTATGCAGAATTATTATACTGAATTTATTACATTATCGCAGCCAAAATTGACTGTGATAATGTAATAAATTCAGTATAATAAAAATTAATAATTTGATCCTAAAATTGAAAATTTCTCCCTCAAAGTATACTTTGCTAGGAAAGTATACTTTGCAATGTTGGTGAAATAGGCTACAGGAAATTTCAATTCATGGATTTACATTTATTGAACATGGGCTGCATCAATAAATGTAAATCCAGCAAGTGTATACAAGAAAATGCTATTAAAGAAAACTTTATAGACTATCATAATTTTGCACTTTACAAACATTTTAGTCATACAAAGTTTAGTGAAACAGGTCCCTGGAAAACAGGTATTCTAATTTAGTCAAATCAAATCAAATCACCAATCATGTCAGATGCTCTTTTTACCATGGTAACTGAATTTTCTCAAGAACACTAGAGCTCCAGATAAGTTTTGTATCTAAAGAGTATTATACCCCCATATTTCAAATTCAATGCGTATTTTACTTTTACAAATGTATTATTGATTATCTTTCTTTAATATTAAATAGGAAACAAATGATACAAAATAAAACAAATTAAAAAATTCACTTTATATTTGAGCTGCAAAAAGGAAACACAGTTTGCTTTTTGCAGCTCAACAAAGTAAATTTTTTAATTTATTACAGTATTTTCACTACTCAATTTGAAAATCGATGCGTATTTTCACTCCCACTTTTGATAATCAATGCGTATTCTGCTAAAATAAGTGCGTAAAATACGCCAATATGCACCTTATCTGGACCTCCAATAACACACCCGACACATATTCTTCAACATTATATTGGCTAATTATGATATTTATTAAACTCATTGATTGATTTTGTAAGAAACATGGAATAGCCTCTTTTCTTAACTCTTTGCATGCTAGCGGCGAAAATATCCGCCAAACTAATTAGGACTATATGTTTTATTTCTCTCTGTAAATATGTCTTGGAATTTCATTAGAATTGAGTCCTCAGGACTCAATTCTAATGAAATTCCCAGACATATTCATGATATTTACAAGGAGAAATACAAGAAAATATGATGAATTTTTGTCCGCTAGTTTTGAACTATTTATAGCCCACAAGTTTCCCAGCATGCAAAGAGATAAGAAATCAGTAAACTCGTTCAATAACTATCATATTAAATCATCACTCGTGTACAATCCTCTGTTTATCAGATTTTTCTCAAGAATTCAACATTTGCATTGATTTAATATGATATTTATTAAGTTCGCAGCTTCGTTTCTAATGAAATCAGTAAGCTCATTTAATAAATATGGTATTACCTTAAAAACCTTAAATATTAGACACATTAATCTATGGTTTCTAACAGCAAAGAATGTAAAAAATTACGGTTTAATAGAAAGGCTGTACTTACTTATCTTATCACAATAACAATGACTTTTGATACAATTTGTTTTGCGAAACACCTATTTTATAAATACAAATAGTGTCCGAATACTTTGGTTTATTACGGTAGTTCAACACTCGTGCAAAGCCCTCAATTTACCAAAATTTTCTCGAGAACACACAGCTGGTCGACGAACGGCTGTATGTCATTGGTCGGGTTCAGCACGGCTTCCAGTGCAACCATGGTAACTATAGCGGGACAGATGGGCAGCTGGGATACGTCCAGTACAGGTTCCGTCGGCAACACCATGTCTTGTACCCTGCAAGTGGATTGGAATTGTCCTTATAAACCATTTCAACACCATAGCCCCTCTACAGCAGTGTTTGCAAACAGTGTAGATCCAGATTAGCCGGCTCGTGACGATTTTATTTTATTGGTGTTTAATGGCATTGAAGGCCGGTCTAACGAGTTCGATCCCATATCCAACCTGCTGCATTGGTGGGAAAATCCCAAATTCAGAACAGAATGTTTACATCGAAAAAGATTCCGATGAGCCCGACGAAAATTACTCCCAAAAAGTGCAGCTCCTGATCTCATCAGGAGCTGCACTTTTTGGGAGTAATTTTCGTATTTTTTCAGAACAAAAACACACAATTGGATTGGTCCTTAACTGGAATGGATTTTGATATGTAAATTTTGCAACCAATCCAATTGTCACAAAATGATTTTCAGACACGTCCATTTTTAATATGAAAAGGTGGCGTTTTTGCTCTCAAAAATACGAAAATTACTTGCAAAACATGCAGATCCTGACGAGACGGTTTGTCACGAGCCGGCTCATATGGATCTACACTGTTTGCCAATACCACTATACAGGCATGTGGTGTTGAAAGGATTAAATTAACGTATCACAGCCCATTCCAGTTATTTAGGGATCAGTGGTTTAAAGGCCCACCAACAGAGTAGACTGTCATAATGTCTTATACCAGTGTTGTGCCTACTGTCTGTTTCACATTTTGCTGTCGACAATCTTTTTGCTATTAAACACATTAAATCTAAGAAATATTTAACCATTTCACCCCAAATTAACTGGAATGGATATTGATATGTTAATTTTTCAACCAATCCAAACGTCACAAACTGTTCTTCAGACTAGTCAATTTATGAAATGGGGATATTTTTGTTTCTCAAAAATATGAAAATTACTTTAAAAAAGTGCACATCCTGATGAGACGGCTCGTTACAAGCTGGCTCACTGCATCTGTAGCCTATTTCATCAACATTGCAAAGTATACTTTAGTAGCAAAGTATACTTTGAGGGAGAAATTTTCAATTTTTTTTTAAATTTATTAATTTTTATTATACTGAATGTATTACATTATCACAGCCATTTAATGGCTGTGATAATGTAATAAATTCAGTATAATAATTCTGCATACTTTTAATCATGAAATATATGCATTTGTTAGTTCTATATGAAATAATGCATTTCAGGAAAATAAATGATTACTCCCTCAAAGTATACTTTGCTAGTAAAGTATACTTTGCAATGTTGATGAAATAGACCCCTGGATCTACACTTTTCTGTGCCAAAGGTTAAACGTAAGTAATTTTTCATCAATAATCAAAAAAGGTCACCCTTATTTTAGCTTAACATTTGAGTAGGTTTCGTGAAACAAAGAATAGACACAAAACGTATCTGGAATATATTACAATTACACCCACCTGGATAATGAGGCCAATGCGGAGGCAACATTTTGTCGAAGCGGGCCCGATATTGTCTCCATGGACCCCATGCTCATGGTGCCACGGACATTCAACTCTGTCTGTTCCAGGTCACGGTACACTTCTGGGGGAACAAACACAATATCACATTTATTTTCTCTTCCCATGTAGTATAAACACGATTTATTGCACAAAATGGGCTTTCACAGTATCATAACACAGTGCAGGGCTCCAGATAAGGAATTAGTAATTGAGAATTGTCACTCCATCATTTCTGAAGCAATTGTGTATTTCAAAATTTTAATTGGGTAAAATAAAATCACACTACTGTTTACACATCAACAGACAGCAATTATTAAATAGTTTGCTTCGAAATGAAAACATGTCTTGGCATTTCTCTCCTTGGAGACAATTCAAATGAAATACCAAGATGTGTTTTCATGGAAAATAAGAAATATATGCTATATTTGTGGTCTGTTTAAATCATCACTCATGAAATATCCTCTATGTATTAACAAGAAAATGTGACCTGTTGGCATACAAATTCCCCGGTGGCAGATTGGACAAACTCTGGAAAACAAGAATCGAGAGATACCAAGCTTAGGAAGTGTTTTAATGAAAGTAGAAAATGTGATCACAGAATTTCAGTTTTTGCATTCTCCACATGATGGGATGAAAACAGCTATTTATGAATAAATGTTCTTAATGTGTAAGTGGAGATATATGTCATCAGCATTTATTTTTCCTGAAATGAATTATTTCATATAGAACAAACAACTGCATATATTTGATGATTAAAAGTATGCATAATTAGTATACTGAATTTATTACATTCAGGCATGGGAGTGGAACACTATCCCCAATCCTGAAAATTTATTTGAGCAGCGGATTGCGCTGCGATTTGCTAGGGGGGTCTTGTGGCATCCCCCCCCCCCTACAGAATTTGTTTTCAATTTCAATTCTAGATGCTCTGTGCTTCATTCTGAGGTATATTTAGCATTAAATAGATCACATTTCTCCCTGAAAAAATATGCTATAATTAGGAAAAATTGGCAACATAATCCATTTCAATTAAAAATAATACTTGCAACAAGAAGTCAGTACATGTATAACAGGGATTCCGCTGGGGAAAATAAAAGAATCGCCACTTAAAAAAAAAAAAAAAAAAAAATAAAAAAAAAAAAAAAAAAAAATTGTAATTTTTTATCGCCATTCTCAACGGATTTACAAGATTCACAAAAGTGGTCCCTGGGACCTCAAAATGGCTGTGATAATGTAATAAATTCGGTATAATAAAAATTAATAAATTTATCCTAAAATTGAAAATTTCTCCCTCAAAGTATACTTTGCTAGAAAAGTATACTTTACAATGTTGGTGAAATAGGCTACAGATGGTCTGCATCGAAATTCCATAAGGAAGCTACATACCAAGAATCAAGGCTCCATAATTTGATTACAGATCAACACTTTAATGAGTTATAATACCAAATTGCAAAATTTAAAGTCCAAAACGGATAATCCATGACCTGGGGATTGGATCAAAAATAGATATTCACCGTGTGTATCTAGTATGTCTAGATAACATAAGAAAGCTAAATACTACGATTCAAACCTCTACCAAAATGGAAACCTCTTTATATATGTGGTATAGAATATACTTTATGGTAGGTACCATCAATAGGATTTTACACTAACATTTTGGCAAGGGATTCTGCAGCATGGGCATCACAAGTTTTACATTATCAGCGCTCCAGATAAGGTGCGTATTGGCGTATTGTACACAATTATTTTAGCTGAATACGCATTGATACACACAGTACAAAATACACACAGCAATGTGAAAATACGCATTGGTTTTCAAATGGAGTAGTGAAAATACTGTAATAAAGTTGAAAATTCACTTTAATAGTTGAGCTGCAAAAAGCAAAGTGTTATATTTTTTTATCATTTGTAAAAGTAAAATACGCAATGATTTTGAAATCAGGGGGTATAGTACGCTTTAGACATAAAGCTTATCTGGAGCTCTGATTATGTTGAATGTGATGCCTCCTACAAAACAGGGGTTCTCGGGATTTCAGAACACTATTAATGTCGACCCAGATTGAAAGAGGTGACAAGGCCATTCTCACCGGGTTCCTCCGACCTCGCGATGTACAGTAGACTCCTGATGGTTCCAATATCTGCGATCTTGTCCACAGCGATGGCTGCACTGTCCAGCACAGTCAGGTATTCCTGCTGCGAGCTCTCCTGGAATTTCTGAACACCCCTCAGCATGGTCTTGAGTAGCCAGTGGACCAGATTCTGGATTATTTTACACAGAGCAATACCAGTGTCCACTCCGCTGCAGAAACTGAAGGGAGAATAGATAGAGAATAGTAGGTTAGTGCCGTGAATGGGAAAAATATCCGGCAAGGCTCAAGAATTTCTTTATTTCTCTCAGAAGTATATGTTGTGACCATTCATTTGAACCGTCTCGCCGAGATGGTTCAAATGAGTGGTCACAACATATACATGTACTTTGGTTCAGAAATAAGGAAAATAGATAGAGAATAGTAGGTTAGTGCCGTGAATGGGAAAAATATCCGGCAAGGCTCAAGAATTTCTTTATTTCTCTCAGAAGTATATGTTGTGACCACTCATTTGAACCGTCTCACCGAGATGGTTCAAATGAGTGGTCACAACATATACATGTACTTTGAGTTCAGAAATAAGGAAAAAGGAAAATAGATAGAGAATAGTAGGTTGTGCCGTGAATGGGAAAAATATCTGGCAAAGCTCAGGAAACGGGATGGGCGAGGCTCTGCCGAGCACATCCCGTTTCCATGCCGCGCCAGATATTTTTTCCCATTCACGGCACTAACCTACTATTCTATTTATCCCGTCAACACCTACAAATGGCTGTAAAATGCAAAAATAGTATTGACTGGACATCAAAAATGTTTCACGGCACCGTGTTTCATGGCACATACGAACTGTGTTGACGGGATAATGTACATTTAATGGTGTTCAATGGCCGGTCAACAGCTAAGGTCATTTTAGGCCGGGTAAACAGGGTCAAATCCCATATATCACCTGTTGTGATGGGGGGGGGGGGGGGGGGGGGGGGGGGGGTTAATGTTACTACTTTTATAATGGGTATTAAGACTATCCATCATAATTATGCACTGGTGTGGGACAAGGATATTCCATTCAAGTCTCAGAATATGTGATTTCTGACAACATGTTCTGATCACGACGGTGGAATATCCTTGTCCCACACAAGTGCACACATGTATGATGGATGATTTTTCTCGCCCATGTACAAAATATATTTGCGAATCCCAAAATTAATATCTGATTCAGGATAAGGCTCAACTTTTTAATCATTGAATTTATGTGACTTCATACGTCCAACATGTTCAGTCTCCGTGAAACTGCCAAAACTTTACAGCTCTTTAGCTTTTTAAGTATATCAGTCATAATTATAAGAAAAGCTAGCTAGCACCAGAAGCGCATACCAAAGGAAGGTGATTTCATTAGAATAAAAAAAGTACTTTGTACTTTGCGCGGCACGGAAACAGGATGTGCTCGGCTTTCCTAAGCCTTGCCAGATATTTTTTCCCATTCACGGCACTAACCTACTATTCTCTATATCCCCTACAACTTACTTCAAGTTGACTGCAAACTGCTGTGCAATGTCGATAAGACCAAGCAGACAAAATGGTCGACTGTAATCCTCGTAGCTCGCGATGTACTTGAAGGCCGCCGTGGCAGGAATCACCTACAAGCAGCCAAACTCATGTATGGGCTTATGGCAGGTGTGGTCAGTATTACTGTTCATTTAGCTTAACCCTTTCCCTGATAGAAACGACTTTTCACGCCTCTGCAGAAGATGTCTTTTGAAAACATTGTGGGAAAAGGAGAAATTGCTTGTAACAAGCAATCTCTCCTTTTCCCACAATGTTTTCTACTCTATCAGATAATGTATCCATCATTTGACCCAGCATTTGATTCTTTTATTCAGTTATTTTCGATTTGGAAGAGTCGAAATATCGCAAAACAGGGAAAGGGTTAATATATTTAAGGGTGAGAATTGCTGCAAACACCATTGATTGATTGATTGAGCAGTGTTAACTCCTGTACCCTTGATAACAAGAAATCAATAACACTGATGAAAATACCCCTCAAATTCTTTAACAGAAACAAAAAAGAAAATGTGTTCATAGGTGCCTACATATCGCTTTGATAGTAAACGAGGCAAAATTCCAAGTCCAAAAGAGGGAGATAATCCATGGCTCAGTGTCAAAGCAAAAATAGAAATTCACTTTGTGCATCTCCACACCATAAAGAAGCTACACACCAAACATCAAGCCTCCAGCTATTACGGTTTAGAAGTTTTACAAGTTACCAGGCAAATTGGTAAAATTCTAAGTCGAAAAGGGGGGGATAATCCATGACCCGGGGGTCGAATAAAAAATCGAAATAAACTTTACACATCTATTCATCATAAAGAAGCTACATACCAAGTTTCAGGTGTGTAGCTATTAGGGTTTAAAAGTTTTACGAGTTACAAGGCAAACTTGTGAAAATATAAGTCGAAAAGGGGGATAATCCATGACCCGAGTCAAATAAAAATCAAAACTAGAAAAAGTCGATGGCGCGCCATCGCAATATACCCACTTTCCCCAAATGCTAAGTCCGAAAGGGGGAAGTAATCCATGATGGAGGGTCGGATAAAAAATCCGAATTCACTTTGCGCATGTGCACATGATAACGAAGCTACATAGCAAATATGAGGCGCGTAGGTATGAAGGTGAAAAAGTTTTTCGAGTTACAAGGAAAAAGGAAAAAAATGGAAATTCTGAGTCGGAAAGGGGGAGGTAATCGATGATGGAGGGTCGGATCAAAAATGGGAATTCACTTTGCGCATCTGCACATAACGAAGGTACATACTAAATATCAGGCGCGTTAGGATGAAGGTGAAAAAGTTTTTCGAGTTCGAGAAAAAATATTTCAGAGTAAAAAATCGGGTATGTAAATTCAGTGAGTACGATCCGAGAAAGATGAATTTTTCCGATTACTGATCGAAAGGGGGAGATAATCAGATGGAGGGTCGGATGAAAAAATCCAAATTCACTTTGCGCATCTGCACATGATAACGTAAGCTACATACCAAATGGATCAGTCGCGCGTAGGTGGTAGGTGAAGGTGAAAAAGTTTTTCGAGTTACGAGGAGAAAATGGGAAATTGTGAGTCCGAAAGGGGGAGATAATCCATGATGGAGGGTCGGATGAAAAATCCCAAATCCACTTTGTTTCGCATCTGCACATGATAACGAAGCTACATACCAAATATCAGGCGCGTAGGAAAAATTTTTGATTAGAAAAAAGGTGAAAAAGTTTTTCGAGTTATCGAGGAAAAAATGGGAAAAACCTTCTTTGATCTGAGTCCTAGAAGGTGAGTATACCATGATGAGTGGAGGGTCGTAGGTTTGATCTGATCGAATCCAACACTTTTTCTTACTTCACCTAACAGATGGGCGCATCTGCACATGATAACGAAGTACATACCAAATATCAGGCGCGGTAAGGTGAGTATGAAAGTGAGTATTTTCGACGTACGGAGGAGATGGGAAACTCCGTGAGTCGAAAGGGGGAGGATATCATGAATGAGGGTCGAGTTCAAAAAATATTCACTCCTGGGCGTAAATTCACTTTGCGCATCTGCACATGATAACGAAGCTACATACCAAATATCAGGCGCGTAGGTATGAAGGTGAAAAAGTTTTTTCGAGTTACGAGGAAAAAATGGGAAATTCTGAGTCCGAAAGGGGAAGATAATCCATGATGGAGGGGTCGATGGGCATCCAAATTCACATTTGCGCATCTGCACATGATAACGAAGCTACATACCAAATATCAGGCGCGTAGGTATGAAGGTGAGAGTCGAGTTACAAGAAACGACGTGACGACGTAAACGGACGTACGGACGGACGTTACGACGGACGTACGGACTACGGACGTACGGACACGAGACACAATACACTAGGAACACCCGTGACGAAAAACAATATACCCTTTTTTTTTACAAAAAAAGTGGGTAATAAATTAGATAATATCATACACTGGCACATTTATACTGGCACTCTGCGAAGTAGGTATGAAGGTGAAAAAGTCGCCGTACGGAGAAAAATGGGAAATTCTGAGTCCGAAAGGGGGAGATAATCCATGATGGAGGGGTCGGATGATCAAAAAATCCAAATTCACTTTGCGCATCTGCACATGATAACGAAGCTACATACCAAATATCAGGCGCGTAGGTATGAAGGTGAAAAAGTCGAGTTTTTCGAGTTACGAGGAGAAAATGGGAAATTGTGAGTCCGAAAGGGGGTAGATAATCCATGATGGAGGGTCGGATGAAAAATCCAAATTCACTCTTTGCGCATCTGTTTTCACATGATAACGAAGCTACGATACAAATCCATTCAGGCGCGTAGGTATGAAGAGGTGAAGGTAAAAAGTTTTTCGAGTTACGAGGAAAAAATGGGAAATTCTGAGTCCGAAAGGGGGAGATAATCCATGATGGAGGGTCGGATGAAAAATCCAAATTGACTTTGCGCATCTGCACATGATAACGAAGGTACATACCATAAAGATCAGGCGCGTAGTAGTGAAGGTGAAGTCTCGAGTTCGAGGAGGAAAATGAAATAAAAATTCGAGTTCCGAAAGGGGGAGATATCCTGATGGAGGGTCGAAGGATCAAAAATCCAAATTCACTTTGCGCATCTGCACATGATAACGAAGCTACATACCAAATATCAGGCGCGTAGGTATGAAGGTGAAAAAGTTTTTCGAGTTACGAGGAAAAAATGGGAAATTCTGAGTCCGAAAGGGGGAGATAATCCATGATGGAGGGTCGGATGAAAAATCCAAATTCACTTTGCGCATCTGCACATGATAACGAAGCTACATACCAAATATCAGGCGCGTAGGTATGAAGGTGAAAAAGTTTTTCGAGTTACAAGAAACGTGACGGACGTACGGACGGACGTACGGACGTACGGACGTACGGACGGACGGACACCCGTGACGAAAACAATATACCCGTTTTTTTTTACAAAAAAAGTGGGTATAATAAATTAGATAATATCATACACTGGCACATTTATACTGGCACTGGCGCGTAGGTATGAAGGTGAAAAAGTTTTTCGAGTTACGAGGGAAAAATGGGAAATTCTGAGTCCGAAAGGGGGAGATAATCCATGATGGAGGGTCGGATGAAAAATCCAAATTCACTTTGCGCATCTGCACATGATAACGAAGCTACATACCAAATATCAGGCGCGTAGGTATGAAGGTGAAAAAGTTTTTCGAGTTACGGAGGAAAATGGGAAATTAAAAGTGAGTCCGAAAGGGGAGATAATCCATGATGGAGGGTCGGATCAAAAATCCAAATTCACTTTGCGCATCTGCACATGATAACGAAGCTACATACCAAATATCAGGCGCCGTAGGTATGAAGGTGAAAAAGTTTTTCGAGTTACAGGAAATGATTCTGAGTCCGGAGAGGAGATAATCATGATGGAGTCGGATGAAAAATCCAAATTCACTTTGCGCATCTGCAACATTGATATAACGAAGTACATACCATTTATATCAGGCGCGTAGGTATGAAGGTGAAAAAGTTTTTTCGAGTTACGAGGAAAAAATGGGAAATTCTGAGTCCGAAAGGGGAGATAATCCATGATGGAGGGTCGGATCAAAAATCCAAATTCACTTTGCGCATCTGCACATGATAACGAAGCTACATACCAAATATCAGGCGCGTAGGTATGAAGGTGAAAAAGTTTTTCGAGTTACGAGGAAAAAATGGGAAATTCTGAGTCCGAAAGGGGGAGATAATCCATGATGGAGGGTCGGATGGATCAAAAATCCAAATTCACTTTGCGCATCTGCACATGATAACGAAGCTACATACCAAATATCAGGCGCGTAGGTATGAAGTGAAAAAGTTTTTCGAGTTACGAGGAAAAAATGGAAATTCTGAGTCCCGAAAGGGGGAGATAATCCATGATGGAGGGTCGGATGAAAAATCCAAATTGACTTTTTTGCGCATCTGCACATGATAACGAAGGTACATACCAAATATCAGGCGCGTAGGTATGAAGGTGAAAAAGTTTTTTTTCGAGTTACGAGGAGAAAATGGGAAATTCTGAGTCCGAAAGGGGGAGATAATCCATGATGGAGGGTCGGATCAAAAATCCAAATTCACTTTGCGCATCTGCACATGATAACGAAGCTACATACCAAATATCAGGCGCGTAGGTATGAAGGTGAAAAAGTTTTTTCGAGTTACGAGGTGAAAAAATGGAAATTCTGAGTCCGAAAGGGGGAGATAATCCATGATGGAGGGTCGGATGAAAAATCCAAATTCACTTTGCGCATCTGCACATGATAACGAAGCTACATACCAAATATCAGGCGCGTAGGTATGAAGGTGAAAAAGTTTTTCGAGTTACAAGAAACGTGACGGACGTACGGACGGACGTACGGACGTACGGACGTACGGACGGACGGACACCCGTGACGAAAACAATATACCCGTTTTTTTTTACAAAAAAAGTGGGTATAATAAATTAGATAATATCATACACTGGCACATTTATACTGGCACTGGCGCGTAGGTATGAAGGTGAAAAAGTTTTTCGAGTTACGAGGGAAAAATGGGAAATTCTGAGTCCGAAAGGGGGAGATAATCCATGATGGAGGGTCGGATGAAAAATCCAAATTCACTTTGCGCATCTGCACATGATAACGAAAGCTACATACCAAATATCAGGCGCGTAGGTATGAAGGTGAAAAAGTTTTTCGAGTTACGAGGAGAAAATGGGAAATTGTGAGTCCGAAAGGGGGAGATAATCCATGATGGAGGGTCGGATGAAAAATCCAAATTCACTTTGCGCATCTGCACATGATAACGAAGCTACATACCAAATATCAGGCGCGTAGGTATGAAGGTGAAAAAGTTTTTCGAGTTACGAGGAAAAAATGGAAATTCTGAGTCCGAAAGGGGGAGATAATCCATGATGGAGGGTCGGATGAAAAATCCAAATTCACTTTGCGCATCTGCACATGATAACGAAGGTACATACCAAATATCAGGCGCGTAGGTATGAAGGTGAAAAAGTTTTTCGAGTTACGAGGAAAAAATGGGAAATTCTGAGTCCGAAAGGGGGAGATAATCCATGATGGAGGGTCGGATCAAAAATCAAAAATCCAAATTCACTTTGCGCATCTGCACATGATAACGAAGCTACATACCAAATATCAGGCGCGTAGGTATGAAGGTGAAAAAGTTTTTCGAGTTTACGAGGAAAAAATGGGAAATTCTGAGTCCGAAAGGGGGAGATAATCCATGATGGAGGGTCGGATCAAAAATCCAAATTCACTTTGCGCATCTGCACATGATAACGAAGCTACATACCAAATATCAGGCGCGTAGGTATGAAGGTGAAAAAGTTTTTCGAGTTACGAGGAAAAAATGGGAAATTCTGAGTCCGAAAGGGGGAGATAATCCATGATGGAGGGTCGGATGAAAAATCCAAATTGACTTTGCGCATCTGCACATGATAACGAAGGTACATACCAAATATCAGGCGCGTAGGTATGAAGGTGAAAAAGTTTCGAGTTACGAGGAGAAAATGGGAAATTCTGAGTCCGAAAGGGGGAGATAATCCATGATGGAGGGTCGGATCAAAAATCCAAATTCACTTTGCGCATCTGCACATGATAACGAAGCTACATACCAAATATCAGGCGCGTAGGTATGAAGGTGAAAAAGTTTTTCGAGTTACGAGGAAAAAATGGGAAATTCTGAGTCCGAAGGGGGAGATAATCCATGATGGAGGGTCGGATGAAAAATCCAAATCCAAATTCACTTTGCGCATCTGCACATATAACGAAGCTACATACCAAATATCAGGCGCGTAGGTATGAAGGTGAAAAAGTTTTTCGAGTTACAAGAAACGTGACGGACGTACGGACGGACGTACGGACGTACGGACGTACGGACGGACGGACACCCGTGACGAAAACAATATACCCGTTTTTTTTTACAAAAAAAGTGGGTATAATAAATTGATAATATCATACACTGGCACATTTATACTGGCACTGGCGCGTAGGTATGAAGGTGAAAAAGTTTTTCGAGTACGAGGGAAAAATGGGAAATTCTGAGTCCGAAAGGGGGAGATAATCCATGATGGAGGGTCGGATGAAAAATCCAAATTCACTTTGCGCATCTGCACATGATAACGAAGCTACATACCAAATATCAGGCGCGTAGGTATGAAGGTGAAAAAGTTTTTCGAGTTACGAGGAGAAATGGGAAATTGTGAGTCGAAAGGGGGAGATAATCCATGATGGAGGGTCGGATGAAAATCCAACCAAATTCACTTTGCGCATCTGCACTGATAACGAAGCTACATACCAAATATCAGCGCGTAGGTATGAAGGTGAAAAAGTTTTTCGAGTTACGAGGAAAAAATGGGAAATTCTGAGTCCGAAAGGGGGAGATAATCCATGATGGAGGGTCGGATGAAAAATCCAAATTCACTTTGCGCATCTGCACATGATAACGAAGGTACATACCAAATATCAGGCGCGTAGGTATGAAGGTGAAAAAGTTTTTCGAGTTACGAGGAAAAAAATGGGAAATTCTGAGTCCGAAAGGGGGAGATAATCCATGATGGAGGGTCGGATCAAAAATCCAAATTCACTTTGCGCATCTGCACATGATAACGAAGCTACATACCAAATATCAGGGCGCGTAGGTATGAAGGTGAAAAAGTTTTTCGAGTTACGAGAAAAAATGGGAAATTCTGAGTCCGAAAGGGGGAGATAATCCATGATGGAGGGTCGGATCAAAAATCCAAATTCACTTTGCCGCATCTGCACATGATAACGAAGCTACAATACCAAATATCAGGCGTAGGTATGAAGGTGAAAAAGTTTTTCGAGTTACGAGGAAAAAATGGGAATTCTGAGTCCGAAAGGGGGAGATAATCCATGATGGAGGGTCGGATGAAAAATCCAAATTGACTTTGCGCATCTGCACATGATAACGAAGGTACATACCAAATATCAGGCGCGTAGGTATGAAGGTGAAAAAGTTTTTCGAGTTACGAGGAGAAAATGGGAAATTCTGAGTCCGAAAGGGGGAGATAATCCATGATGGAGGGTCGGATCAAAAATCCAAATTCACTTTGCGCATCTGCACATGATAACGAAGCTACATACCAAATATCAGGCGCGTAGGTATGAAGGTGAAAAAGTTTTTCGAGTTACGAGGAAAAAATGGGAAATTCTGAGTCGAAAGGGGGAGAGATAACCATGATGGAGGGTCGGATGAAAAATCCAAATTCACTTTGCGCATCTGCACATGATAACGAAGCTACATACCAAATATCAGGCGCGTAGGTATGAAGGTGAAAAAGTTTTCGAGTTACAAGAAACGTGACGGACGTACGGACGGACGTACGGACGTACGGACGTACGGACGGACGGACACCCGTGACGAAAACAATATACCCGTTTTTTTTTACAAAAAAGTGGGTATAATAAATTAGATAATATCATACACTGGCACATTTATACTGGCACTGGCGCGTAGGTATGAAGGTGAAAAAGTTTTTCGAGTTACGAGGGAAAAATGGGAAATTCTGAGTCCGAAAGGGGGAGATAATCCATGATGAGGGTCGGATGAAAAATCCAAATTCACTTTGCGCATCGCACATGATAACGAAGCTACATACCAAATATCAGGCGCGTAGGTATGAAGGTGAAAAAGTTTTTCGAGTTACGAGGAGAAAATGGGAAATTGTGAGTCCGAAAGGGGGAGATAATCCATGATGGAGGGTCGGATGAAAAATCCAAATTCACTTTGCGCATCTGCACATGATAACGAAGCTACATACCAAATATCAGGCGCGTAGGTATGAAGGTGAAAAAGGTTTTTCGAGTTACGAGGAAAAAATGGGAAATTCTGAGTCCGAAAGGGGGAGATAATCCATGATGGGAGGGTCGGATGAAAAATCCAATTCACTTTGCGCATCTGCACATGATAACGAAGGTACATACCAAATATCAGGCGCGTAGGTATGAAGGTGAAAAAGTTTTTCGAGTTACGAGGAAAAAAAATGGGAAATTCTGAGTCCGAAAGGGGGAGATAATCCATGATGGAGGGTCGGATCAAAAATCCAAAAATTCACTTTGCGCATCTGCACATGATAACGAAGCTACATACCAAATATCAGGCGCGTAGGTATGAAGGTGAAAAAGTTTTTCGAGTTACGAGGAAAAAATGGGAAATTCTGAGTGCGAAAGGGGGAGATAATCCATGATGGAGGGTCGGATCAAAAATCCAAATTCACTTTGCGCATCTGCACATGATAACGAAGCTACATACCAAATATCAGGCGCGTAGGTATGAAGGTGAAAAAGTTTTTCGAGTTACGAGGAGAAAATGGGAAATTCTGAGTCCGAAAGGGGGAGATAATCCATGATGGAGGGTCGGATCAAAAATCCAAATTCACTTTGCGCATCTGCACATGATAACGAAGCTACATACCAAATATCAGGCGCGTAGGTATGAAGGTGAAAAAGTTTTTTCGAGTTACGAGGAAAAATGGGAAATTCTGAGTCCGAAAGGGGGAGATAATCCATGATGGAGGGTCGGATGAAAAATCCAAATTGACTTTGCGCATCTGCACATGAGGGAACGAAGGTTACATACCAAATATCAGGCGCGTAAGTATGAAGGTGAAAAAGTTTTTCGAGTTACGAGGAGAAAATGGGAAATTCTGAGTCCGAAAGGGGAGATAATCCATGATGGAGGGTCGGATCAAAAATCCAAATTCACTTTGCGCATCTGCAACATGATAACGAAGCTACACCAAATATCAGGCGCGTAGGATATGAAGGTGAAAAAGTTTTTCGATTACGAGGAAAAATGGGAAATTCTGAGTCCGAAAGGGGAGATAATCCATGATGGAGGGTCGGATGAAAAATCCAAATTCACTTTGTGGAAGGTGAGTTCTTAGTACGCAATATGAAGGTGCAAAAGTTTTTCGAGTTACAAGAAACGTGACGGACGTACGGACGGACGTACGGACGTACGGACGTACGGACGGACGGACACCCGTGACGAAAACAATATACCCGTTTTTTTTTACAAAAAAAGTGGGTATAATAAACTTTGCACATCTACTCATCATAAGGAAGCTACATATCAAGTTTCAGGTCTGTAGCTAGTACGGTTTAAAAGTTTTACGAGTTACAAGGTTGGTGACGGACGGACGGAACGGACGGACAAGGGTAACACTAAATGCCCCCTCCACTATCGTGCTGGGGTATAAAAAGTAAGCTAAATTTATAATTGATTTGACATTGAGCACAAGGACTGCATGCGTGGTCTAGAGAATGAAAACATAGATAATGAAAAATAAGTATATTCAGTTTCAAGTCAATCCAACATACGGTAATAGAGATAATGATAGCAGGTATCCGAAAACTTAACACAAATCTCGGACAGACAGATGGACCAATGGACAGACAAACAGGGTGGAAATTTTATTTCTATAATAAAAAAAACATTCCCAAAAGATATTTATACTGATAAAGGTATTAGGTGTGTGAATATATTCACTTCAAATCGCTCTTTCCAGCATTTATTCAGTTATTCGCATTTTGTATACCCCATCCAAAGCGAAATTTGCATGTACGAAAGAATCTCACACAGAATCGGAGGCCGTCAGGCGTGGATTATCGGTCATATTTGACCAATAACTGATCGCCAGCTGAAACTAAAGTGGTGCACCATGGCCATATACATTAGCAACTCCAACCATACAAACTTCGTCCAATTGTGATCGTTCACCGATCTAAAAAAACACCTTTTTTCTACTTTCATTCATGATTCGCGTACTATCAGATTATGTCTTCCGGAATCCCGAAATAGGTTGAATGACGTCATTACAGTTTAGATTTAGCCAATCAGAGATGTTCTTTACATAGACGCTTCCGGTTGTATTATGGAAGATGGTGCATTGACCCGGTTCCAGATAATGAACGAAATTAGACAAAAACATTTTTTTTTAGATCGGTGAAGGATCACAATTGGACGAACTTTGTATGGTTGGAGTTTCTAATGTATATGGTCATGGTGCACGCCATTAGTTTGAGCTGGCGATCAGCTATCGGCCAAATATGACCGATAATCCACGCCCGACGGCCTCCGATTCTGTGTGAGATTCTTTCGTACACGCAACTTTCACTTTGGATGGGGTAATCAAAACGCGAATAACTCAATAAATACTTGAAACAGCGATTTGAAGGGAGTATATTCACACACCTAATACCTTTATCGATTGCCAGAGACATATTTCATACATTTAATCGATGTTTATTGTGTTTGTGCGAATGGAAAAGAGAGGGGTCTTTCTATAATAGCCATATTCATACCCACCTTTCTATAAATAGAAGATGGTAATGTACGAGACCAAGTGGGTGGGGTAATGGGATTTTTTTAATAGGCATTTTTTTGGTGTCATAGGTCCGAGTCTTCCACCTGTGTGATGGATAAGTAACAGGACGGGAAACACATAATTTCTTATTGTCTGCTATGTCTGTTGTGGGTCACAATACTGTAACATGTGTTCGTGAACGTACTTGCGAGAAGACTGAATGCTTCATGTAGGCAATGATCAGACTGTTTGGGTGGGTGCCCACCAAGGCTTGACCAATCAAAACTTCTGCAATGAAAGCAACGGCAAAACATAGAGAATACTAGGACAGGGTGTTTTGATTACCTCGGCATGCTCCGACACCATCATCAGGGCATATACAGTTGGACACCAGTAGCTGATTTCACCAAAATTGCTAAGCACAATTATCTAGCAAAGTGTAATTATTTATGGATTATTTTATATAGAACTAACGACTGCATATATTTGATGATTAAAAGTATGTAGAATTATTATACTGAATTTATTACATTATCACAGCCAAAATGGCTGTGATAATGTAATAATTCAGTATAATAAAAAGTAATAAATTTATCTTAAATTGAAAATTTCTCCCTCAAAGTGTACATAGCAAGATAAGTATGCTTAGTAATTTTGGTGAAATCGGCTATACTGGTCACTCATCAGCAAAGTGGTGACTGTCAGTTCCACATTTTTCTGCTACTAATGAAAAAGCTAATTTATATTAATACATTTAAATATGTGTACAGTGAATATTCATTACAGTCAAAAGGAGATTGGCTAGACAACGATGAATGGTGCTTAACGGCCCACCAACACAAGAGTATCATTTAGGTCCAAGAAATGTAGATGAAGAATAAAAATAATAGTAAAATAGTATATTAGATGTGGTAGGCAATCATGATTAGGGTAGCAATAAAATATGATGAACAATAGAAATGAGGAAAGGACAATGAGGAACAGACAGTATATCTTTGCAACTGTGCATGAGGTCCAAAATCTACACGCTTTTTGAACAGTTCATTTACTAACGCTGCACTGACTGACCTAGCCGGACACAGATATACACTGCATCTCCATAGTGAGTTATGTGCCATGGCACATGGTAGCAGAGCTTGTCACGGCATGTAACTCACTATGGGAGAAAGTGTGTATCCGCCCGGGTAGCTCAGTTGGTAATGTAAGCGATTGCATGGTGAAAAAGACGTCCCAGGTTCGCGTCCTGGGACGGGCACATATATTTCACGCCCTGTGACAAATATAAACTAATTCCCATAAACACCTGAAGAATTTTGAGTAGGCTTTAACCCTTCAACACCACAGGCCTGTATAGTGGTATTGACAAACAGTGTAGATCCAGATGAGTCTCATCAGGATCTGCACTTTCTGCAAAGTAATTTTCATATTTTTCGGAACAAAAACACACCTTTTTCATAAATAGACTAGTCTGAAAATCATTTTGTGACGTTTGGATTTGTAGGAAAATTAATATATCACAGTCCGTTCCAGTTATTTAGTGGTGAAAGAGTTAAAGCTTGCCAACGAAGGTAACCAATGAACACAGTACCTGCCAGTTCACGTGTGTCCCCTGTCGCGGATGAGAGGACCTTCTTCATCTGTATGCCCCATTGTACCTCGTTCCATCGCTCTCGCCACGCCCGCATCAACAAGGCCTTGACCCGTGCCACAACCGGGCTCGGCTGCTGCTGACTGCCGCCGGGGTTTTGTACATCCATGCCGCACTAGCGCACAGGTGGAAGACTCGAACCTGCGACACAAAAAATACATATTAAAAATTACCCCACCCACACGGATTTGTACTCTACATTATGTTTACTAAAACGTAATGTACATTACGAGACCAGGTGAGTGGGGTAATGGGATTTGTCTTCCATTTGTGTGCACTAGCAGCCGGAAAAATGTTACCTAGATGTGACCGTGACTGTAGGAACACACCAATTGTGGCTAGTCTAGTGCACAATCAGTGACCCACGCCACAACCAGGTTCTGCTGCTGCTGTGGTTGGTGTATCCAGAGTTCAAGCTAGCCCTTCAAAATAGGGAGAAGCTTTTACTAAAATATTGAGAAAATATACCATTTTTTCCAAAATTTCTGTTTTATATAGTGAAAAACTTCTCCCTCAACTCAAAATAGGGAGAAGTCAGACAATTTAGGGCGAGAATAAACTGATCCATGTGTATCCATGCTGCACCCATAAACTGATAGCACAGGTGAAAGACTCAGACCTATCGACCCAACCCCTCATAACAAAATTAACATTAAAACTAGAGATGTGGCCTGTCGGCACACGAGTGAGTGAGTGAGTGAATAGGGTTTAACGTCCGCTTTTCTGACATAGAGGTACAAGCCTCAGGGAGTCTACACGCAGACGGGTCAACGGGGTCGAGTCCCGTATCCACCTGTCCAAGGGGGGTAAATCCCAACTTCAGAACTCAATATTTACAATCAAAATATATATTCAGTCCTGAAATTAGAACAACCTGATCTGGTGCCAGGCCCTCGCCACACCAGCATCATTTATCCCATCCCCTAAAAGTAATAGGATTAGCGCTAATCTTACTTTTATATATGGGGCATAGCCCGACTCAACTCTCACATACAAGAAAGCCAAAAATGCACATGAGGGCCAAATCCGGTATAGTGGGTTCCGGAAAGTATGAACCCAATCGTTAAGCCAGTTTAGTCGCCTTTTACGACAAGCAATGGCTACTGCAGCACTATTCTCAGGATCAGTTGATCCCGCCCCGGTGCCTGCATGGGGCTGTCGGCACACGAATGCCCCCACTGGCAGCCAAGGAAAACAAGGCACATTTGGAAACACAGAGGGCCAGAGAAGCGTGGATTTGTCACAGCATGAAAGCAGACCATCAGAGCAATGGGTGTGGGAAATATCAAGGAAAGCGACATTATAAGACACTTAACCAAGTTCTAATGCACCAAGTATGTGACCTTGACCGTGGGCTTAGCGGGGGCAGGACGATCATGGATTTGTCACAGGGCAGTAGAGGACCATTAGAGCAATGTGCAGAGCTCCAGATAAGCTGCGTATTTGCTTAAATACCCAATTAAAATTGCCAAAAACCCAATTGAAATCAGAAGTAGCGAGGATCAAAAAGCAATACAAAATTTGTGGTACATTTATCATGCTGCAGAAAACAATAAACAGACCACAAATATAGCATATGTTTCTTATTTTCCATGAAAACACATCTTGGTATTGCATTAGAATTGTCTCCAAGGAGACATTAGAATTGTCTCCAAGGAGATAATTCTAATGAAATGCCAATACTTGTTTTCATTTCAAAGCAAACTATTTCATAATTGCTGTCTGTTGATGTGTAAACAGTAGTGTGATTATATTTTACCCAATCAGGGCCTGAAAATAGCACTGGTCCGAGGTCTCCGAGGTCCTGGACCAGCAAATTTTAATGCAGACATGGGATAAAATTTAAATTGCGATAATCATATCGTCTTATAAGATAATTTTTGGTGACACAGTCGAGTATTTACACATGGTGTAACGTGTCATTTAGTATGAAACAGACACATATTTCTACCGTTTTTCTTGCGATTATCCTCTCGGACCTTCCAAAGAATCCCTCAGACCTTTCACCTTTTTCCATATTAGGTCCCGGACCTACTGTGCAAGGAAACAGAAATTATAAGACATTTACCCCGAGCGTTAAGGCTTCTAAGGCACCAAGTATGTGACCTTGACCCTGGGCTTAGCGGGGACAGGACAATCATGGATTTGTCACAGGGCGGTAGAGGACCATTAAATCAATGTGTGTGTGAAATATCAAGCATATGAGAGCAAGGAAACAAAAATTACAAGACATTTACCTCGAGCGTTATGGTGTCTGCACTGACGGACTGCGCGTACGGACGCCGGTAACACCATATGCCCCCTCACCATTCGGTGTCGGGGGGCATAAAAATCACATACCCTACCCACATGATTTCGTGATTTTGATACATCATCTGCGCGTTTGCAGTGTCACATTCTTTTCTGATAATGATGCACATCTGCACCTGGTAGTTTAAACAAAAATGTTGAATATCATACTGAATGTCTGTATAATTTGTATTACATAAAGTTAAGCAAAACCACCGATACACGTGCGCGGAAGGCTATAAATAATTTTCACGAAATCGGGTAGCCGTCGAAAATAGGGCATGCCTGCCTCCTACCGGTATCATTATGTGAATTATAATTACGAAACTATAAGCAATGTATACTCGCAACTATGATACTAGAAATAAACACATTGATATCACTGTTTACTGATTCAGTAGCATTTGTGCAATATTAACGTTTTATTACCAAAAATTGATTTCTTTTGTGCCAGTATTTTTATTTTGTTTTTGTTGTTGTTGTTGTTGTTGTATGTCGTACGTTTCAGCCGCTGAGTTTTCATCTCCAGTCTCGCTAAACTTAGAAATTTGTGTTACAGTTTTGCAAAATTTGCGTTGATGTTTTTGGTTATCTGAGACTGTTATATACCTGCAACCATAAGTAGGATTGGCTATTCATAGTTGCTATATTTCTTTCTTTCTTTTTGTCTTCGATCCACTCAGTTTTGAGTAACCTATTTGTAGAGTAGAAATGCTCCTTCACCACAATGCAACCGCAACGAGTATTTATATATTACACTTGTGCTGAAATTCTATATTTTGTTAACGTTGTGTGTCACGACGACTGCGCTTCCTGTTGCTGCTCTTTGTTAAGTATTTCTGTCGCTCACTATGAAGAGTGTATTCACATGCGGCTCCATTGTTCAAGGTATTTTAAAAAGTTTGTTCAGGGTTTTATACATCAGCATGATAGGCTGTCTATGCCTCAATGGGAATATATTGTGATTTCCAGCACTCTTGTTTCCACATACGATATCGTTACATGTTTCTTGGCGTATTTATCCGGTACTACACTTGTCAGAAATCTCATTAGCCCTCTTTCTTCAGTCACAGCCACATATCATATGGCTAAATGTTTCATGGCGCCTTTTCCCAATTCAACATTTTTTTTTCTACATGAAACAGTGATTGCACGTGCCTTTTTCACACATCACATTAATTACTACTGGCTTCTCATGCCTCCGTTTTTAGCCGTTTTTTTTTTTAAATCCCAGCTATTGGATTGGCGAAAGCCGGGCGGTCCATATCTATGTTACTGTACCATCTAGAACCACCATACTTGCACAACTGCATAAAAAATGGGTGCCCATCACATACGACTATCCAACATGTGACCTTTTTTGACTATGACCATGACCTATTTTTGTTCGCATAATCGACTTAGCCATTTTCAATGTTAAGTGTTCGTGTTTTGTCTATTTCTCTGTTACTTGCACAACTTCATAACCAATGGGTGCCCATCACATACGACCATCCAACATGTGACCTTTTTTTTACCCTGACCTATTTTTTCCGCGTAATGGTCTTAACCATTTTAAATGTTAAGTGTTCATGTTTTGTCTATTTCTCTGTTACTGTACCACCTAGAACCGCCATACTTGCATAAATGCATAACCAATGAGTGCCTAAAACATACCACTATCCAACATGTGACCTGTTCTTACATTGGCCTATTTTTTCCGCTTAATCGACTTAGCAATTTGCAACATTATGTTTTCGCATTTTGATCGGTTTCTCACTTTCTGTACAACCTAGCACCACCATACTTGCACAGCTTCATAACAAACGGGTGCCCACCACATACCACTATCCATCATGTGACATTTTGTACCATTACCTATTTTTTTTCGCGTAATCGACTTAGCCATTTTGAAAGTTAATTTGGACAGCACTCATCAGACAGCACAGACGTTCACTCGCATATTGTACTAATACATCCGATTGTCTATGCCTTAAAGCAAACCTGGCCTTCGTGGCTTTGCCTCGTCTCTTGTTTTAGTCGTAATGGTAAACAATTTATAACATTCATTCAGAAGTTACAAATATTGAATATTAATGGTAACTTTATATGGGTTGCATTTCTGGGAATTCATGTCACGTACCGAAGGCATTATGTCAATGGGCATATCATCTCCAAGTTAATATTACAAATACACAATACTCCTGATGGTTTTTACCAATTATTATCAATATTCACGTCAAATATGCTATTTACTACATGTACCACAAGTAACCATGCTGACGCTTCATGGCGCTTCGTGTCGTTTGTTAGGCTAGTATCTCACTGGGCTGCGACTGTTCGCGACAAATTGCGAACGGCATTCGCAAGGGAATTTCCAAAATGTCCCGAAACGTTCGCAGGGGTTCTCAATTTCCTCGCGTGATTCGCAGGGCCTCGCTCTCGTGTCGTTGGAATTTTGAACATGTTCAAAATATTCGTGCGACAAATTTTCTCTCAAACTAGTCACATAGTCGTCGCGGGTGTCTCGAACCCTTCTCAATTTAGTTTCCGTGAGTCAGAAAGTGCAAGAAATGTGAGACAACTTTGTGAGGGGTTAGCGACCTATGAAACTAGATTGTGATTGATTGGAGACAAAAATGAGAATCTGACATTCCGGGCGTGAGACAGGCGCGAACTGCACTGGGACTCCTGGGAGCGCGAGAAAATTGCGAATAAATTGAGAATAAATTGCGAACAAATTGCGACATAATTAAGACACTTTGTAATTTCTCAATTGTCACGCATAACTGTCGCGCGACTGCCACGCGACATTCTAGCGAATATCACGGCGCGACAGTCGCAAGTGTAAAACATTCGCACTTTTGTTGCGCGAATGTCGCGCGAGTGTCGTGCGACATACGCGAACGTGTCGTAAGTACCAATTCAGTGTGATTCCAAGTGGAAATTGTCGCTAATTCGCGTGTTTTCTCGCAAGTGTGTGTCTCCAACTAGTCGCGAGCTGTCGCAGCCCAGTGAGATACTACCTTTAGTGAGATCCTTCGTCGCACATCTGCAACAAAGAACATATGTGACACACCACGGGTCTCAAATGTGGAACATTTTGAAATTCACAATTTGCTGATGCACACAAATGAAAAACAACAACTTCCTACATGTACATGCCCTATGGAAAGGAAGACCCATAGACTTAATGATAAAACAAGCCACAGTTAGATCACGATTCGTCCGCATGTACGAGGAGATAATCCGCGAGCTTTAGCGAGTGGATTATCGATCGTACCTGCTGACGGACGTGATCTAACTGTGTTATCACTTCCGCATGTCCATGCATCGCCCATGTGCTGTGTAAATGCAGAGACAAAACTTGAAAATGTATAAAAGATGTGATAACGATAATTATCCCACTTCACCTATATTCCCGAGTTGTGTCCCCGGCTATTAGGACAACCAGACATGGTACCGGGGTATGGGGGTGGGATAAATTACTTAAAGCATGGTTGTCCGCATGTACGATCGATAATCCGCCCGCTGCAGCTATCTCCTCGTACATGCGGACGAGCCGTGATCTAAGTACAGTGAAATCAGGGTGTCCGGCTTAGAGATGTTTCACTGTAAATCGGGTATTTGCTCATTCTGAGTCATAGTTGTGTGATATGCGTTAACGAACAGACATTATCACCTGAGATAAATGACCAAGAAACTCATCAAAAGTACGATCACATGTGTTGTTTTGGTGTCCGGTTTAGAGAGGTTACACTGTATTACAAAGCTTGTCGTATTCGTACGTTTGAATCGTCTTAATCCTTTTCAACAGTTTCCCCACCTATATATTTTCGGCTTTGACAACTCTTTTGTTTTGTCATTGCTCACGATTAACCGGTCGATAATCATGACAATGGTACGTGTACATCTGATATAATTGTCGATTATTTTGCTACAACGTTTCTGAGTCATATCCATGGCTATGTAGAGTTGGTTAGGCAATCCGACTGAACATAAGAACGCGGGTTGACCATCTGAACATATCTCATGAAGCGCCCTTTAAGCCAAAACCGAATTCACTGTACTGACTCTACCACAGCTTATACTAACAGAGTAACTGGTGCGTATACAATTTATTATTACCTGTATTTTTGTATGACGAGAAAATTGTATGAGTTTAAGTCAATGTATTCTATTCTATTCTATTCTGCATCGACTATGCTATTGTTGCTACCAAATGTCAATGTACATGTACAGTGTACTGCATGTCACAAATCTCGAGCGTATATTAACCTAATAGTATGTTCTACTGTGTTGTTAATTAGTAATACATGTATACGCATTGCGCATGGGTGTGGTTTATTGGATATATTTGACATCGAAAATTAAGATAAATTCCAAAATAAGTTCCGCCAATCTGCATTATATCTGAACTTGAGATGAACCCATGTAGTATGGATTGAACCCATGTAGTATGGATTGTGAATACACTGTTATGTACATTTCATTCAAATAATGAAATAATTTCTGTTCTATTGTATTTTTCTCATTTCTCAACAAATGTATATGTTGTGACCACCATTTGAACCGTCTCGGCGAGACGGTTCAAATGGTGGTCACAACATAGATTTCTGGTGAGAAATTAAGAAAATATTTGTTTCCGTCTGAAATCGTATGTACAATGTATTGTATGGAGCCCCGCAAGGGACGTAAATTGTTATTTTTTATTAATTCCTTCCCACGAAATAACAATTCGTTCCCACGAAATAACAATTCGTTCCATCAATTTAACAATTTGTTCCCACAATTTAACAATTCGTTCCCACAAATTAACAATTCGTTCCCACAAATTAACAATTCGTTCCAACGAATTGGGAACGAATTGTTATATCGTGGGAACGAATTGTTAATTCGAGGGAAATAATTATCAAATTGAGGGAACGAATTGTCATTTCGTGGGAAAGAATTGTTAAAGCGAGGGAACGAATTGTCATTTCGTGGGAAAGAATTGTTAATTCGAGGGAACGAATTGTTATATCGTGGGGACGAATTGTTATTTCTTGGGAACGAATTAATACAAAAAAAATCCATGTCCCCGGCGGAGCGGATTGGCCGGTTAACGGTTAACGTATGCGACAATTTAGAAATTCTATAGAATCGATAGAGGCATGTGCCGATAATTGTGCAGTAGTCAGGTAGCGATAAAGTTAATTTTAGAGCCGAGTAAACTTCACTAGTGTGAATTGAACTCTTCTAGTTATTTTACACTGTGTATTAACACTTGTGATTTAACTGTTGCGGATACAGGTAGTATACACGTCGATAATACTCAGGTAAATACAATGATGTAATATATGTGTGTATGTGAGGTCATGTCTCCTCTGATGTTTTCTATCTTATTGGAAGATCTGGAACTATTTTTTACAGGATCAGATGGGCAGCGGTTTAGAGATTAACGAATTGTCTTTGATATTATTACTGTTCGCAGATGACATGGTCATACATGATAAATCGCCTGATGATTTACAGCAGAGCTTATATTTGTTAAATGACTATTGTGACAAGTGGGGCATAGAAATAAATTGTCACAAAACAAAGATAATGGTATTTAGAAAAAGAGGCCCTACTAGGGTTATTGAAGTGTGGACATATAATGGTCGGGGCATTGAAGTTGTGAATGATTTCAGTTACTTAGGAGTGGTATTTAATTATACTGGATCATTTGTATTGAACAACCTGGCACTGAGTGGAAAAGGTCTGAAGACTGATGAATGTTCGAAAACACAAGATTCCTACGAAATGCCTGGGCCAGCTATTTGACGCCTTTGTCTCATCAACGCTAAATTATGCTTGAGAAGTTTGGGGTTTTAGTAAATCAAAAGAGCTTGAACGAATTCAGTTCAAATTCTGCAAGTCTGTCCTGGGTGTCAAGGCGTCAACTAGCAACGCAGGCATTTATGGGGAACTGGCACGTTACCCATTGTATATACAGAGATACATACGAATTGTAAAATATTGCGGCAAGCTGATCAGTACTGACAATTGTATCTTACATACGTTATATATTGCTACTATGAGGGAAGCTGATGATGGTAAAACAAATTGGGTATCAAGGTTAAAATACTTGTTATGTAGATTCGGTTTTGGAGATGCTTGGTTAAATCAGCGAACAATTGACTATAGTGCGTTTGTATGCGCATTCAAACAACGTATACTAGACCGTTTCATACAAAAGTGGAAAGAAGATGTTGAGGCCAATAACGTAATGACGTTCTACAACCACATAATTAATTTTGAATTTGAGAACTATTTAAGTATTGTGTACAATCATGAGCTAAGGGGAAAACCTAACTAGAATACGTTTGGGCTCAGATGGGATGCGGATAGAGACAGGGAGATATGGTAGGAATCGCTTAGAGCGCAATCAACGAGTATGCACTATGTGCGATTCAGGAGACATCGAAGACGCCTATCATTTTATTGTCATATGTCCCTCTCTCACACCCATCAGATCGCAGTATATTTGTTCATTCTACAGGTTGAGACCAAGCGTATTCAAGTTTACGTCTGTTGAACCTTATATGTTACAGCAACGAATATATCACACGTCGTGTGATATATTCGTGCGAATGCGTCACACATGGTGAATAATAAATGTGTAAATGCTTTGATTTAACGACGGCACTGGCTCGATGATCTTGCATGTCGATGCCGACTATTTAAGTCCCTGTCCGATAGGACTAGTCTATCACGAATGTGTCTTGTATTGCACAAGGACACGCCTCGGGGTCTCCCGATCCGGAATCCGATGCTCTACCCACTGACCTATTCCAGCTGATTTCAGACAGCACTAGGGGCGTATCATGTTATGGCGCTTATCGTCTGTCCGTCCGTTAGCGATTTGCTTTGCGCTCAAAATAATCTTGACATAGGATCCTCAAACTTGGTATGCAGGTCAGTAACGACCAGTGTCTGACCAATTTGACTTGACTACAGTGTGTCAAAGGTCAACATCGCGGTGACTTTAGACAATAAAACAGTTGCCGCTCTATAACTCGAGAACGCCATGACCTAGGATGACCAGTATTGGATTTCAAGTTAGTCTTGACCAGCATATTACCCCTATTGATTTGAGGTCAGTAGGTCAAATGTCAAGGTCGCGGGGTGAGGCCACTATGCACATTGTGGCACCACTGCGTGTCTTTTTGAGAAGGGGGGCTTGGGGGTGGGGTCGGGGTCGGGGGGCTTATACGTTTAACAAACAAGTGTTGTTAAACGAATATGTTAAATGTCAATGTGTCATTCAAAGCTACCATCGCGCGTATATTGCTCTGCTTAGTTTAGTAGTTGCCTCCTGCACTTGTATTCATTATAACCCTTTCAACACCAAGTAACGGAGATGGAATCTTCCATGTTATATTTCAGACTATTCCGTTAACCATCAGATGTTCATTATAAATTTAAAACATTTTACATTTTGTTGTCAGATATTGGCGGTAAATATAGAAATTGTGTCACAAACAGTGCAGATCCTGATCACACTGTGCGGATGCACATGCTGATCGGGATCTACACTGGTCGGAAAGTGGGTGGCAGGTGGGAGCATGCGATGGGTAATTTAAAGGCAAAATAAACATTAATTCACCATTACTCCACGTGTTGATTGACATTATTATACATTTTATATCAGACGTAAATTTCCACACTGATATCAGGGGCGATAACCGTGTTTCCTTAAAATGTTAACGGACATTACTATTTAACGATCGGGATTCAACATTAACGTTGACATTATTGTATGTGAGAGTTGAATTTCGTTGTTACACCCCTTATATGTATAATACGAGTATACGTAATCCTATTACTTTAGGAGAAGGAAGGGCTAAGTGACAGGGTTAATACGGTCGAGTATAGAAACAAAATTGCTACCCCACTACGCTATCTCTCCATGTCGTAGGCCACTCGTGTAGCTAGGTCGAGTATAGCTCGGCAGAATTCCAGAACTTGTTCATTGTTAATTGGAAAAGCTACATATGTTTGTTACAGGCGAATATGTAGGGGAATCACCTATACGTTTTAGTAGCGTGTATTTACTGCGTTGTTACACTTAAACAAGGAAGGGAAATACACACAACATAAATAATACAGGTCCACCGTTGTGTTGTATCGGATGAGCGCGTCTCTCGTTTGCGGCTAGTTAAAGGTACAGGCCCACTCAGTAGGCACAAACTGTTCTTTATAGGAATTAAATAAGTGTATAATTGTGTCACTATTCCACCAGTTCTAAACATTACGAGTGCCCGCTATACAGATATAATCATTTAGTAATATTTATTTTACTGATAGTAACTCGCGGTGGTATCAGGCTATTTTCATATGCAAATGAGGCTTGACATATTTTAATTATGTATACTAATTAAATGCGTCACCTGAATTTTTTTCCCGACAAATTATAAAGTATGGCCATTGCACATCAAAAAGTAAATACTGAGAATAAATAGTAATGTCTGTTAACATTTTAAAGAAACACGTTTAATAATGCCAATCAATACGTGGGGTAATGGTGAATGAATGTTTATTTGCCAGACAAAAATGTCATACATGTATCTACAGAATATACAAAACTGTCTGTCTCCCTATATTATAACCTGACATATGGCAACATAATACTATTTAGACAAGCACACATCAACGGGGGTCACTTCACTCTTGTAATTCTGATGCAATAACATTAAATGTCATTCGTAGAATATATAAGGCCGTCTGTTGGGGATGTACAACGTGTTCCATTGCTCCAGATAAGGAATTAGTAATTGAGTAGTGTCACTCCATCATTTCTTAAGCAATTGGGTACATTGTAGTTCAACATTTTAATTGGGTAAATTAATATCACACTACTGTTTGCACATCAACAGACAGAAATTATTGAAAACTTTGCTTCGAAATGAAAACAAGTCTTGGCATTTCATTAGAATTGTCTCCTTGGAGACAATTCTAATGAAATACAAAGATGTAATTTCTTAGAAAATAAGAAAAAATGCTATATTTCTGGTCTGCTTATTGTTTTCTGCAGCATGATAAAGGTACCATAAAATTGGTATTGCTTTTTGATACTCGCTACTTCTGATGTCAATTGGGTTTTTGACAATTTTAATTGGGTATTTACGCAAATACGCAGCTTATCTGGAGCTCTGATGCTCACTGGTGCTATACACTCCGTTTGGTTGGTTAGAAGTTCGGACCCACGCAGGGTTGAAAGATACGAATATGTCCACACGAACCAATATATCCGCGGACATATTCGGAAGGTTCTAAGGTACGAATTTTCCTGATTACTCGTTTCTTGCGGACATATTTGTACCTTAGACCCTCCCGAATATGTCCGCGGATACATTGGTTCGTGCAGACATATTCACAGGGGTCGCCTTGGGGCGCCGTTTGATAGTATGGGTACGGGTGTTAACCCGGGACTCTGAGAGTTATGCTAATTCCACTATACGATTGATTGCGTGCCAATAAAAGCATGAATGCAGACCTACTACGTTGTTCGTCTTATAGAGTTTCTACAACGTGCAACTCAGGTGGTGATCACAACAACATTACATTGTTCACATATAGAGAATAATAGGTTAGTGCCGTGAATGGGAAAAATATCCGGCAAGGCTCAAGAATTTCCTTATTTCTCATCAGAAGTATATGTTGTGACCACTCATTTGAACCGTCTCGCCTAGACGGTTCAAATGAGTGGTCACAACATATGCTTTGGTTCAGAAATAAGGAATATAGATAGAGAATAGTAGGTTAGTGCCGTGAATGGGAAAACATATCTGGCAAGGCTCAGGAAATGGGATGGGCGAGGCTCTGCCGAGCACATCCCGTTTCCGTGCCACGCCAGATATTTTTTCCCATTCACGGCACTAACCTACTATTCTATTTATCACTTCAACACCTACACATGGCTGTAAAATGCAAAAATTGTATTGAATGGATATCAAAAATGTTTCACGGTACATACGCACTGTGTTAACGGGATAAAAATAATTATTGGCTTTTTAAGGAATTTATTGTTTACCCTAGTTTCTCGACCAATGAAAGAACAGCATTTCGTCTCAATAAGTCGCATATTTCGACACTTTCGCCAATATGTATTGAAGTAATCATTAAATGTTCAGCGCTATATTTAGAACTTTTTTCATGCCTTGTTGTCATCAGTTCACGAGACGCAAAGCATATTACCGCCCACACATGCGCCCACTTCGTGTCACATCGCCAATCACATACTAGTATAGCGATTCGAAACACGTTTAGGGGCGGAGCCTCGCGACTGGGCTGGTAAATGCCAGGTAGCGCCAGCGATAAAATCAATAGTGCAAATAAATCACAATAATTACGAAATAAAAAGAAGGCTCACTTTTAACTTTTGATAAAATTTAATATTATCTTTTTTTAGGTTTGAGGCGGCTTTCAGCTGCGCCGAAAACCTATTGTTTTCGTTGTTTGTTTTTTTTTATTCAGCCGTTCAGTATACAGCCCAAACCGCTGTAAAATGCAAAAATTGTATTGACTGGATATCAAAAATGTTTCACGGCACCGTGTTTCACGGTACATACGCACTGTGTTGACGGGATAAAAATAATTATTGGCTTTTTAAGGAATTTATTGTTTACCCTAGTTTCTCGACCAATGAAAGAACAGCATTTCGTCTCAATAAATCGCATATTTCGACACTTTCGCCAATATGTATTAAAGTAATCATTAAATGTTCAGCGCTATATTTAGAACTTATTTCATGCCTTGTTGTCATCAGTTCACGAGACGCAAAGCATATTACCGCCCACACATGCGCCCACTTCGTGTCACATCGCCAATCACATATTAGTATAGCGATTCGCAACACGTTTAGGGGCGGAGCTTCGCGACTGGGCTGGTAAATGCCAGGTAGCGCCAGCGATAAAATCAATATTGCAAATAAATCACAATAATTACGAAATAAAAAGAAGGCTCACTTTTAACTTTTGATAAAATTTAATATTATCTTTTTTTAGGTTTGAGGCGGCTTTCAGCTGCGCCGAAAACCTATTGTTTTCGTTGTTTTTTTTTTTTATTCAGCCGTTCAGTCTACAGCCCAAACCGCTGGTCGGATCGACTTCAAATTTTGCATGCCGATTCGGATCAAGTGTGAGTCGAGACTTAGAAATTTTCAGAAATCTCTTAATGCCACTTTCCACGAAACCGGAAGTGACGTCATACTTTCTATAACTTCCTTATTTTCCAACCGATTTCAAAAATTCTTTTTGCATTGGAAAGCTCACAAAATTCTCTATCTCGAACTCGCTGACAGTTCTCGGCTATCTGGTCAAATAAGAGAGCTATAGGCATTTGAAGTTGAAAAATGTACATACTTTTCAACGATTTTGCCGAATTTTTGCCGAATTTCGGCTGATAACGGGTGGTCTTTACAAACGGATGTGACGTCATCTTCGTTATTTACCAATAGATTTCAAAATTTCTTGCTGCGGTCGATATTTCAGTCCTTTAGCTAAAACTTTCCCGCTTTGTGCCCGGCCTATGTTGAAAAACAAACGAAAACTTCACTGGCGGAATATTGCACGTATTTAATTTCCGTTTTATTAGGTGTATTTACAAATGGCGTAAACTGCAATTTAAGGGCGATAACTATCGAAAAATAATCATCCGCTGACTTACGGGCTCCCTCCATCTACACCAAACCGCTGGTCGGATCGACTTCAAATTTTGCATGCCGATTCGGATCATGTGTGAGCAGAGACTCAGAGATTTTCAGATTTCTTTTAATGTTACTTTCCACGAAAACGGAAGTGACGTCATACTTCCTATAACTTCCTTATTTTCCAACCGATTTCAAGAATTCTTCTTGCATTGGAAAGCTGACAAAATTCTCTATCTCAGATTCACTGACAGTTTTCGGCTATCTGCTCAAATAAAAGAGCTATATGCATTTGAAGTTGAAAAATGTACATACTTTTCAACGATTTTGCCGAATTTCGGCTGATAACGGGTGGTCTTTACAAACGTTTTCCAATTTGTACAGTACTGTCAGCAACATAATTTCTTGCCAGGGTGATAGGGGAGTGTCAGCCGCATGAAAGATGATAATTTTCGGAGCTCTATCTTGACGACTTACGGCTCTATTCGATGTCAAAGATGAACGTATTTTTTCAAGTTTTCAAAATAGAGCAAACGGATGTGACGTCAGCTTTGTTATTTATCATTCGATTTCAATTGTTTTTGCTGTAGTCGATATTTCAGTCCTTTAGCTAAACCTTTGCCTGAGGATCGAACCCGGTATCCCTTGCTCTGAGTCCATCGCTCTACCTCTAAGCTAACCGGCCCCACATCGGTGTGATGATGCGAACACAATAATGTTGGACTGTTCATTCTAAAACTTCAGAAATTCTTTTTTCATTGTTTTTGCATTGTGTATACAGCCGTACTATTTGGACAGGTCTCGTGAAACAGACAGTAGTTACTAATTATAGTCTCATTCCGCCACTGACATCAGTTGTTTCGTGTTTTCCACACAGGGTCTTGAAGAACGGTTCGTATTTCGTTGTTGTATGGATAATCTAGAGGTTTGGTGCGTTGTTACCAACATACAATTTACGTCACCTCCGCAAGTTACACGTATAAGTACGAATGTACAGTGGTCCGACAGTTCAGAACGGTGAATGTGTAAATAGTTGACGATTTTTGTCGTGTGTAATGAATGAGCATTAGTAGTGGCACAAAATTGTGTAGATCAGAGCTCCAGATAAGCTGCGTAAATGCCCAATTAAAATTGCCAGAAACCCAATTGAAATCAGAAGTAGCGAGTATCAAAAAGCAATAACAAATTTGTGGTGCTTTTATCATGCTAAAGAAGACAATAAACAGACCACAAATATAGCTTATTTTTCTTATTTTCCATGAAAACACATCTTGGTATTTCATTAGAATTGTCTCCAAGGAGACAATTCTAATGAAATGCCAATACATGTTTTCATTTCGAAGCAAACTATTCAATAATTGCTATCTGTTGATTTTTAAGCAGTTACTGTAGTGTGATTTCATTTTACACAATTAAAATATTGAAATACCCAATTGCTTCAGAAATGATGGAGTGAAAATACTCAATTCATAATTCCTTATCTGGAGCTCTAGTAGATTACACCAAAACAACGAAATCTAACGAAATACCCATATGACACCAACATTCTGAGCATCTATTCAGTGTACAAATTTTAGTTGTCAAAATCATGATTGCAAAGGATCGAATCGTGGCTCCGTTTACATGTGGCCCAGTGATTGGATAAAGGGGGCTTATGGGATATGTGACCAGTGTAGAACCTGATCAAATAGCCCACTCCCGTAACCTGATAACGATCTATATTGCTTGTTCGAAAACATGACGGGTTGATGAAATGACGAGCAGTGTAGATCCTGATCAAACTGTGCGAATGCACAGGCTGATATGGAGCTACACTAGCTAGTCGTAAAACCAATATATCCAGTCATAACCACATATGAGACACGCCATGTGATTTTGTACCTTCGGACGTCTGCGTAATTTCATGAAATAGGTTTGCAAAATTTACAGTATTTTCCGTAAATAAAGTCTAAAGTTGACAACAATTATATTCCGCATGTACATGTATTCTGAAAATCTGGCCAACTTTTGACTTTATTTACGGAAAATATCGCAAAATTTGTAAACGTGTGGCCATGTGATTTTATACTTTCGGACGTCTGCGTAATTTCATGAAATAGGTTTGCAAAATTTACGATATTTTCCGTAAATAAAGTCAAAATTTGACAAAAATTATATTCCGCATGTATTCTGAAAATCTGGCCAACTTTTGAGTTTATTTACGGAAAATATCGCAAATTTTGTAAACGTATTTCATGAAATTACGCAGATGTCCGAAGGTACAAAATCACATGGCGTGTTCCATGTTTCAATTACAGTAGAACCTCGTTACACCGAACACACCAGAGATATCACAGCACTGAAGATGGCCTGTTCGCAAACGAAGAAGAATTGTCTAATTTGTACGGGTGTATTCTGTGTGATCCTGTTAATCGTCATACTACTGCCCATGAGTTTCGTCGGCATCGAATACTACGAGGTACTACTATGGAAGCGTCCATGTTAATATTTTTACTTTCCTAATTATAAGGTGCATGCTCACGTGGTTACGACAACAACAACAATGTCTGAACGTGTTGAAAGCGCGCCCACTCCAAAGTAAATATTATTTGATATTTTCTTTAATATAATTTTGATGAAATATGGCGCAGCAAACGCGTCTTCATGAGCTGCATTTGGTGGTCTAGGGAGTTTGGCACAGACTTATGTCGTTTTTGCGAAGAATCGATTTCCGTGTCGGAGACACGGAAATCGATTCTTCGCAACAACGACAGAAGTTTTGGGCGAAAATAAAGAGACCACCAAATGCAGCTTAACAAGACGCGTTTGATGCGCCATATTACATGAAAATCCGTTGCATATTAAAGAAAATATCAAATAATATTTACATTTGGTGGTCTCAGGACTTCGGCACATACTCGTGTCGTCTTTGCGAAGAATCGATTTCCGTGTCGGTATTGACAGTAAACACGGAAATCGATTCTTCGCAAAAACGACAGGTGTTTGGGCCAAAGTACCGAGACCACCAAAATGCAGCTTAACAAGACGCGTTGGATGCGCCGTATTTCCAGTTACATAATAAGTACAATATAACAGGATACGTACCTTGAATCGGAAGTTCTGCTGGGAGTTTCAGTAATTGTTTCTTTTTTGTGTAACACGTGACCATGCACCTTGAATTAGGAGATACTAACTCCTAATGAGTTAGTATATTTTAATTAGGACTTACTATCTCCTAATTAGGAGATATATATCTCCTAATCAGGACTTGATATCTCCTAATTAGGACTTATTATCTCATAATCATACTTAGTATGTCCTAATTAGGAGTTATATTAAACAATCAAACTGCCGTAGTCATTTTCACCAGCCTCTACTACATATGTATAGTTGTTTAGATATCAAGGTGCATGATCACGTGGTTACAGCAACAACAACAATGGCTCAGTGTGTTGGAACTCCAAAGTAGGTATTATTTGATATTATATATTATTTGATAGTTTCCTTAAAGGTACATGCCCACTCAGTAGGTACAAAATGTTCTTTACATCAGAGACATCATCTGAGACATTTCCTGGCAAAATAAACATTCATGCGCCATTATCCCACGTACTGATTGGCATTATTATACATTTTATATCAGACGTAAATTTACACACTGATATCAGGGGCGATAACCGTGTTTGCTTAAAATGTTAACGGACATTACTATTAATTTTAATCTCTGTATTTATTTTATGATGTGCAATGATCATACTTTAAAATCTGTCGAAAATATTATTTTTTCAGGTGACGCATTTCTTTAGTATAAATAATTAAAAACATCATGCCTCATTTGCATATGAAAATAGCCTGATACCACCGCGCGTCACTATCAGTAAAATAAATATTACCAAATGATTATATCTGTATAGCAGGCACTTGTAACGTTTAGAACTGGTGGAATAGTGACACAGTTATACACTTATTTAATTCCTATAAATGACATTTTGGGCTTACTGAGTGTGCATGACAACGTATTTGATGAAATATGGCGCCGCAAACGCGTCTTCATGAGCTGCATTTGGTGGTCCGGGAGTTTGGCACATACTTATGCCGTTTTTGCGAATGAATATTGCCGCCATCTTTCAAAATATCGAATCACGTGACACGTAGTGATTTGGTTGGCTGATGGGAAATGACGTCAGTCTGCAGTAACCAACCAAACCACTGCGTGCACGTGATTGAATATGTTCAAAGATGGCGGCTAATATTTATTGATAATGGGGAAGCAAACTTGTTTGATCTTAAAAAGCGAATTTAGGTTAGTGAGACACATTTTTAGTTTACACTCGAAATCTTTGATATTTATGTTAATGTATTAGCAACTATAAACTCTATGCCGAAAATCCACCCCAAGCAGCGGTTTCGACACTCTGTAACACGTTGTACGGGCGAGTAACAATTACGACTTCGTGTGGGTCTTTCTTTCAATGGTGACGAATGCCAGTTTTGTACCTTTCATAATTACATAATCTTCAGACCCGGGCGCATTTGAATTGTCTTGTACATTGTTTTGAAAGGTGTTTCATGTATATACGAACAATAATCGACCATCCAAGAAACGCTAGAATCACATGTGGGTATGTCGTTTAATTGTACATTTGACACCAATTTACTCGCCATACTGTTGTCCATGAAATTTTGCTCTGAACATTTCGGTAACTTTCTGTGTCAATTACGGAAACTATCGTAAATTTTGTAAATATTATTCTGGAGATATCACATATCTTCTTAGGTACAAGTCACATGGCATGTATTAACCCTTAGCCTGCTGAGCGCGAAAACTGTCGTCTGCTGTTGCTTTGTATTTTGCCCTGTTTCTCAATAAAAACATAGTTTGACCGCACTTTAGATTCTAAAATTCTGTCAAAGTATGTTTTTGATGAGACAAATCAAAATTATAACATAAACAGCAGACGACAACATTTCATTCAGCAGTGTAAGGGTTAATTGTGTCCTTGCTTCGCGTATATTCGGACGATGAGCAGCAAGTTAACCAACTGGATGCAAACCAAATCCATGTTTGTGGCTTGTGGCTGTGACTGGAGAAATGGGTCTTATATGTTTTGCGCCAAGTGTAGATCCAGATCATAATCTGCACTGTTCTCTATTCGGTTAAGGAAACACCATTAATGCTTCTAACAAGCAATACACAGTCGAACCTCTCTAAACCGGATATAGAAACATGTTCGTTATACTTAATTTTGATATGTTTTATTGCCATTCATCTCAAATGATAATGTCTGTTCATGTCTGTTCATGATCGAAAAGTAGTCATCTGTCTGTTTGACAGTGGAACCTCTCTAAACAGGACACAATGGGTGTCCGGTTTAGAAAGGTTCACTGTAGATCGTTATCAAGCTATTGAACCAGGAGCTACACTGGTCACAACTTCCATAAGCCCCATTTCTCCTGTGACAGCCACATTTCAGTTTGGATTCCTGCGCCAAAAGAGCTCTGGATCCGTGGACATAACAAAGGTCTATACGATGGGCAAGTACTTCATAGGGCCCGACTGGGACTTCAAAATCTACAAGGCCGATGCCCACTTCTTGAACCTCAACAACATTGACGTGTTTACACAGGATAAATTAGAGGTAGAGTGATGTGATTACACACGATACATTAGAGGTACTGTAGAGTGACGTATTTACACCGGATAAATTTCCTAAGAATTCAATAAGGCAATAAAAAGTTGGAAAAACACAAATAACCATATAGATGGTGTATTGAGGTGAATAAATTCAGCTTATGCAAATGATATAGAACAAAAGTTACCTATACCAATTACACTCAACATGAAAATAATACATAATCCAATACATGAACTATGAATAGAAGAGGAATGGAACATTTCTCCACCCACTTCTAATCAAGTAATATTATTTTGTGATAGATCCTGCCACTCATCAGACTAACATAATAAGTTTAGTCCTGAAACATCTATACACACATGGCACAAATAGCACCTCAACAATAAGCACCTCCAATACATTCTTGACATGCAAGAATATATTAGAAGTCACCTAACATTAAAATCGTCCATCACAAAATAATATACGACATTTTATACATCAACAATATTAAAAGATCCTACCGTATCATCTGTTCTTACGCATAGGTATTCCTGGCTCATATCTCACCTATTGCTCCTGTATGAACATAATGTCATGCAATCAAGCAAATTAATAAAGCATAATAATAATTGCAAACATAAAAGAGGGCACTGGGCGGGCGGGTAACAAAAATATATCACTTCTTCTTTCCTAAGCTGAATCAAACTGTGCCGGTAAGACATAAAATTTTCCCTTCCCGACAGACTCGCAGAAATTTAACCAATCACATAGACGTAACCAATAGAAACCACAAACAAATTATTTATCCCATATATAAAATAATATCAATTAGCATTACCCAAATCAAGATCATAACAATAGAATTAAATAGATGACTTAATATTAAAATAAAAACCTTTTATCATTTCGTAATTAATACACCAATAATTTGTCCGCAACCAATCTGACAACCGGAAGAAGATGGCGAAAAGAAAATTTTACCAGAGATGCCAACATTTCGGTTCTCGAGAAATTAACATTTTTCATACTCAAAAATTCCCAATTTCCTAAGAATTCAATAAGGCAATAAAAAGTTGGAAAAACACAAATAACCATATAGATGGTGTATTGAGGTGAATAAATTCAGCTTATGCAAATGATATAGAACAAAAGTTACCTATACCAATTACACTCAACATGAAAATAATACATAATCCAATACATGAACTATGAATAGAAGAGGAATGGAACATTTCTCCACCCGCCAAGCCGCAGGCCCACCAAGCAAAACAAAACATTAAACTAGGATATAAGAAAATAGGCATTACCAAACTATAAAAAAAAACAATATCAAGCCGTAACATAAAGAGATTCTACCGTACATGTAAATGTAATAAGAATGTGGTATTTCATCCATTATTATATAACTTTTTTAACCATATAGAAACACAATGATTTAATGCTTCAATTCGCTTTATGTAAGATAAGCAAAGACAGAAAACATAAATAAAAAAAAAAAAAAAAAAAAAAAACAACCTAACTGGTAACACCTGTTTCCTTCATATCTAAACAAATAATACTCACAGTGTTCGATGCCCCACCTTCGCTTACCCTTTTCCACCGTGTGTACACACACCCACAGAGGAAGGGTTGGACAAGGTGCTGAATCGTGATTGTTCAGCACCCGCAACCCCTTCTGGCCTGTAAAGAAAAAGTGAAACAAACGCAGAACATTGAACACTATAAGAACAACATAATTTACGAACCCTTCCGGCTATTGATCACATGCATATAGAATTTACTAAGAATCGAAGAGCCCTCAAAATTCAAATGGAGACCTCCGTCTCTAATAGCATACAAATGTCTATGAGGCTCTCCATTCTTACTCACAAATGGACGGAAAGTATGTAGGAAACCAATTTTCCTGTATTTACAAAACTTCCTAATTCTGTTATTCGCCTTAATCACCAAATGTTTCGACCTATGAAAGTCCACTGGTCTTGGTAATATTGCAGAATAAGTAAGTTTCACTGAAGCCTTAATATCCAAAATTGCAGAGAACAAAATATGTAATTTTCCTGGAAATTCCTCAAATGAAAGTTTATAAATATCATTAGTCCCTACGTGTAATATCACTAAATCTGACTCTTTAATTTTACCCTGTAAATGTTTATTTCGCACCACTTCTGCTGTAAGCCCACTTATTGTCCGCCCCGGAAATGCCTCGACCAACAAACCATCCACACCCGTCACGTGCTTGGCGATCGAGTCACTGATCAAATCGTCTGCTCTAACCCTATAACACATTTACACCTTACCCGTTATGAATTTATCCATTAATTTAGCCACATAAACTTTATCCATTAAATTAAAAGATAAATATTTCTTATAAGCATCGCTTTTCCAATCACCCTGTAGTTGAATCAGATCAGCCGGAACGCCTGCTTGAAAGGCTAGAGTCGCACCACCACGCCTAAAACTATGCGACGAATAATCAGCCGCATCTAGACCTAGACAGGAAACTAAAGATTTCAACTTACTTTGAAACATTGCATATGTAATAGATTTCCCAACCGCGTAAGAAAACAAAGGCTGATCCGATGATAAAGGAACCCTTTGAATAAGATTATTATAAGCAGTCACTGGACACAAATTCGTATCAGATTTGATGAGAGGAATTTTAAGTACCCTCTCACCGAATTGTAATGTCTTAGTCCACCTAAAAGATACTATTAACAAATCACCATCCTTCAAAACATCTTTCCTTAATAAATATTTCCCTGAATTATCTCGTTTGTTATTCAAGACCAAATTAGATTTCCTAGCCAACAGATAAAAAGCGAAAAGAAACAAACACCAAAAACAAATGTCCACAGGCAACGTTAAATCTAACAATGAGTATATTTCCTTCAAAATAAGTGGCGTAATAGGCAACGCCTGTTTTGTACCATGAGGATTCAAACGGTTAATACCCCTTAGAGTTAAATTAATTAGATAAGAATTTACATCAATGTCCACCCCTAATAACAAATGCATCGTGCGCACCCCACTGAATATAATTTCGTATAGAATCAGTTGAAGCAAACGATCTACTCAAGAATTGAGCATAAAGAGACACTAACTCAGTCGAGGCTGGAAGAGGGATCAAACCGAAGCGAAAACAAAATAGTAAATAACTTTCCCATTGAATACGTAAATTTTTGTTAGTACCGTCTGCAAATGCTGACTTTTTGGAAGTATGTAAGTCCTTCTTTAACTTCTGTAACTGTTCATCTGAAATCATATAAAATTACCAAATATCAGATAATTCAAATGATCTTCTGATATCATCCTTTCACCTCCAACTAACCCGGTTTCTGCATGAAATTTTACCGCATTATTACCATCTAAATGCCACCTACTTAAATAATCTGCTAATCGATTGTCTACACCCTTAATGTATTTCGCCTTCAGTTCAAACTCATAAGTTGCTGCCAGAAAAGCAATTTCGCGTAAACATCGCTGCAAAAACTCACTTCGTGTAGAACCCTTATTGATTATACTACATGATGTCTGATTATCACACAACATCACAATTTTCTGACCGATTAAACGTTCGCCCATAACTTCAGTGCAACTACTATAGTCAAAAGTTCAAGAGCATTAATATGCAACCGCTGCCTGCTCAAATTCTCCGGAAAAACTGAATGGAAATATTCGTTTCCAAACAGTCCCCCACATCCTGTCAAACAAGCATCGGTTGAAATAATGCATCTGGTCTTGACCATTCACCGATTGACATATTGAAATGCCATTAAAATGAGGCAAAAATTCATGCCACCACAACAAATCTTTTTTCAGATACTCGGGAATAATGTGACTTAATTCCTTGGACTTATAAATTTCACGTAAAAACTTCAACATTCTCTGAACAAAAATTCTACCTGGGTCTAACACAAGAGCTAACAAATAAACTCAATTTTCCTAACAATGATTGAAGCTCCCGTTTTGATGTTTCCGATTTTTTCACCCAAACTTCAATAAGATTCCCAATTTCAATCAACCTTTCTGGTGTAATTTCTAACGTCATTTTCTCAGTATCATAAAAAACACGCCTACGAAAGCCATCTTTCTCGCTGGTGGACATGCTTTATCTTTTGACATCCCTAAACAAACACCATTTTTCCAACCAAAGTACCTTCCAAAGTCTTATACGAAAACTCTGATAGTTCCGGTTTCTCTGCCGAAACCAGATCGTCTAAATAATTTAAAACACAAATCCCTATCATAAACATAATAAATGAAATCGCATTAGTCACTCGTTGACATATCTGAGCCGCACTTCTCAGACCCATAGACAACACCGTATCAAACATAATATGACCCTTATACTTGTAACCAACCTTATGATATTCACAAGGGTCTAAATTGATTTGCCTATATGCCCGCCTTAAATCCTTCTTATATAAATGACACCCACGGCCTTTACTTTAATAATTCTACTAGATCAATCCCTTTAAGAGGAACACTAACGTCACCTTGTCCCCTAGATAATAGTCCTTAACAATTAAATCATTAACTGCCTTATTTTTTGGAAAACTTAAATCAAGAATAATTCGTCTTTCGTTTGTATCTTTTTTAGGAACTGAATTCAAAGGTGATAATATCATTGGTATATTAAAGGGATTTTCTTTAAAAGGCCCCAAAACCGTTTTATATCCTATCTCTTTAACAAAATATTTATTAATTTCTTTTGGAAATTCCCGTGCCCCTTATGATTTCTTGATAACTTACAGGGACAAGGCTCCTCTATGCACCCCAATGGGAATCCAAATTCTAAAAATTTACAAAGTTTGTCATCCTTATAATCTTGCCAACATGTGTCTTAAAAATGGCAAATTTAACTGTTGATTAATTGAGATTTGACATCCTTCAAAATTGTATTTACCACAACTAACTATCTTATCATGTGCCGATATAAGAAAATTGTGTTCGAACCCTCTCCGACTCATCACCAAACTACATAAGTTGCAGTCTCTATGTATCATTCCTAAATTCTGAGCCAGCCCCTTACCAGCTCGGTAAACAACATCACCAGAATCCGAACCTTCACAATCCCCCATAGCGACGATTAGTTTATCATCAAATTTGTTACACTTAAGCACATTTTTCTCAATAAATTCTGGCAAAAACAAATTTGTCAAATGCTCATTTGCCCGTAGTATATTTGCCACCTGATCCCCTAAATGTCACGGGATAGAATGCGGACAATCCTTCGAACATTCAGGATGTTTCAGTTTTTTCCGGTCCCGTTGCCAACATTCGGCACAGATATGTAGACAATGCCGCATCCTACCCCGAACAACATCCAAGTGATCACCTGTCTTAGAGCATCTGTTTCTGTTGAACCAAGAACAGAACCAGATTCTATCTGTAGAATCTACTTCCTTTCTTGGATCACCCCCTGCACTTTGCTGCACATTAAACTTACTCCTTTTGAGTGGTGCCTCACTCCTAATTATATACTTAGATAGTATTGCATGCTCAGTCTGTTGCGGATCGTCACTCCAACATTTTAACCCCAGTTCAATTTGCCTGAGCCATGAAGCATAAAAAGTCTTGAGGCCTTCAAATGTGTATGTACTGGCATAATACAAGATCATCTTTAACAGAGACATTCTTCCTTTCCGTTCATCTTTCCCAGTCGAAGCATCCGACACAATTTCTAACTCGCCTACCACGAATAACCGTAAATCCAAATTCTCAAAACTTAATGATTTATTGACAAATTCAAATTGAAGTTGCGAATGCGGCCATCTTTGAGGGAATTTAACCCTATCCGATGACCGGGAGTTAATTCCCGATTTTTTTGATTTCTTCGATTTCTTTTTATTTGAATTTTGTACTAATTTCTTAGACTTCCTGCTTGACCAGAAGACAAAAAGGAAGAATCATCACTGTCCGACTGATTTGATTCCAATGAAGATTCCTCCGATTCCGACTCAGAATCACTACTTAACAATCCTGTCTGTCTCATATGTTGTTTCACATTCCTCAATAAATGCTTATCATTCCGCAAATCTTTTATAGTAATGTCATCCACGTTATTGTGATCCGTGTACATGTGTTTATTTTTTACCAACCGTTTCCCCATATAATTAGTAGATTTAGAATTTCTTTCGCCCCCTTTTGCTATAATTCTGTCATCTCCCAAAGAAAGTTTGCCAACTGCCAAGTCCAAGTTACCTTCTTTCTTCAAGAACTCCAGTTCTTTCGTCGACTGAGCCAGTTCCGCTTTGAGCCGATCCTTCACCTGCCTTCTTTTCAACTTTCGCTTCTCCTCCGCAACTGCGGCAATTTTCAACTTTAATTGTTGAAACTCCTCGTCCTCTCCACTTTCTTCGCTGTCACTACCGGAACATCCGGACATTGTGCAGACTGGCACACGCAATTCGCTTTCCCGGCTGTGTTTCACTTCGGCTCCTACTTCGTTCCTCATCTAACTCGTCCCCGACCGTTGACAATTCCCCCCTGTGTCCTTCTCACACACCATCCATATCTAACTGTGTCACTATCACTCCCAGCTCCTTCTTCTCCAAACATCTTATAATTCGTCACTTTTAGCGACGAACTACGCTTAGGCGGTCTCTCCCCGCCTTCCGCCATCTTCTCACACACTCCATAATTTTACTCGCAATTTTAACCGCTGATTTTCATAAGACCAAACAACTGGTACAGTATGGTTACGGCTAATATACTTATTATCAAACACGAATACAGTTCTCGATACAATATTCCACGAGAACAAAAATATATCACTTCTTCTTTCCTAAGCTGAATCAAACTGTGCGGTAAGACATAAAATTTTCCCATTCCCGACAGACTCGCAGAAATTTAACCAATCACATAGACGTAACCAATAGAAACCACAAACAAATTATTTATCCCATATTTATAAAATAATATCAATTAGCATTACCCAAATCAAGATCATAACAATAGAATTAAATAGATGACTTAATATAAAATAAAAACCTTTTATCATTTCGTAATTAATACACCAATAATTTGTCCGCAACCAATCTGACAACCGGAAGAAGATGGCGAAAAGAAAATTTTACCAGAGATGCCAACATTTCGGTTCTCGAGAAATTAACATTTTTCATACTCAAAAATTCCCAATTAGATGTAGAGTGGTGTGTTTACACACGATAAATTAGAGATAGAGTGACATGTTTACACACGATAAATTAGAGGTAGAATGATGCGCTTACACACGATACATTAGATGTAGAGTGACGTGTTTACACAGGATATATTAGAGATAGAGTGATACGTTTACATAATATAGATTAGAGGTAGAGTGGTGTGTTTATACAGGACACATTAAAGGTAGAGTGTCGTGCTTACACATGATCAATTAGAGGTAGAGTGGTATGTTTACACAGGATAAATTAGAGGTAGCGTGGTGGATACATTAGAGGTAGAGTGACGTGTTTACACAGTATACATTAGAGGTAGAGTGGTGTCTTTACGCATGATAAATTAGAGGTAGAGTGACATGTTTACACCGGATACATTAGAGGTGCATGCATGTAGAGTGATGTGTTTAAACAGGCCAAATCAGAGGTAGAGTGACGTGTTCACACAGGATAAATTAAGAGTTGGAGTGATGTGTTTAAACAGGATAAATTGGCCGTAGCTGCCCGTTTTGCGCTTAATATGCAGTATGCTTTAACATATTATGCAGTTTAATGGTAATGCAATTAGAGTTATGTACTCAGAACTAAATTAGCGGTAGAGTGGTGTGTTTACACAGGATACATTAGAGGTAGAGTGATATGTTTAAACGGGATACATTAGAGGTAGAGTGATTTGTTTACATGTGATACATTAGAGGTAGAATGCTGTACGTGCTTACACTGGTTAAAGTGATGTGTTTTCACAGGATAAATTATATATAGACTGATGTGTTTAGGACAATAAGAGGTAGAGTGATGGGTTTACACAGGAGAAATAAGAGGTAGAGTGATGGGTTTACACAGGAGAAATTAGAGGTAGATTGATGTGTTTACACAGGAGAAATAAGAGGTAGAGTGATGTGTTTACACAGGAGAAATAAGAGGTAGAGTTAGGGGATAACAATGCATTGTTTTTCGATTTGGAGCGGTATGTGGGAGGTATTATGGTCTGCGAATCAGTTTTACGGCGACTCGTTAGCGGAGCCGTAAAACTGATTCTCAGACCATAAAACCTCACACATACCGCTCCAAATCGAAATACAAAGCATGGTTATCCACATTATAATGCACCTAGTGTGCTCCCTGCTTTCTGCAACGTCGTAGCATATCACGAACAGTGATATTTTTCATTACGTCAGCAGGTTGTTGACGTCATCGATAACCGCCTCACACCAAATGAATTTGAAGAAATGTATCTCCGCCGAAGAATATTCCCATTTCAAATAGAGATTAACGGGACTTTTTCTAAGACATCTATACATTTATTCAACTGTAATGTTTATTTTAACAAATGTATTGCTTTTATATGTGTAGTTGCAACAGTTATTTTCTTTTATTCATTTCAATGGGTTCGTGTGATTTTTACAAAGGAAATGTCAACAACTTGTGTCGTCAACAGGCCTAGGATTTCCCTGGATTTACGCCTAATACAGGTGATTACCCATCTGCAATACAGTTTATTGTGTATAGTCATGTATGTGCACATTGGAATTCGTAAAGTTATAGGCTCGTACTGGCATATTGAGTTTGCATTTGAGCACTTTACTAAATTCTTCTGTATTTTGAGGTGGTGGGGTAATATTTTTTGGAATTTGTTGAAGGGCCACCACACTGAAGTCACGTTTGGCAGTCGTTGGTAGATTCTCTTTTTCGCGTTGGGTTGTACAGGTCAATATTGCAGAATGGATAACCGAAAATGTACCGAATTTAATTTGGAAATATTTGCATTTCCCGCCGCTGGCCATTGTTTACAAAAACGCGTAGGGTTACATACATCTGTCAAGTTGTAAAACACAGACTAGTAAAACGGAGATTTTATATGCTGTGATTTTTCATATTTTATAGGCGTGCGCACGCGATAGCTTAACCAATGAAACCCTATCGCGCGCGCAAGGAAGACCTGTCGCGTGCGCACTCGAAGGTAAACAATATTTCCATGTCGCCTCTGTGCAACCGTAAATGCTAGCTCTTATTTAGAGCTAGCAATAATTATTTAAGTTTATGTAGATCTGTACAAACTAAGTAAGTGCAAGGGAGATAACCATGACTCTGACTTGTACTGTACGCTAAATACTTGTACATAACATGTAACAAGCCATGAAGAGTTGTTTACCTGTGTATGCTTCCAATTATACATACTATGATGATGACGTGGTGTATACGAAATAAACAGGAACTTGCATCGTTAAACGAAGCTAATCCACTCGCTAGCAACCTTGATAATAATATACGTGCGCCGTATGCAAAACAAAGTCTCATCACTAGATTCACATTGTGGTCAAATATTATCAAACTCGGTGAAGCGGTTCATAAGTTATTGAATAAACAAAAAAGACCATTTGCCTTACAAACAAGGTGAACGTAAGTCTTCAGTGAACTTGACATTGGGCGGTCGGACGTGGGTCGTATGCAAAATACAGCACCATTCCTAGACACATATTGTGGCCAAATAATATCGAACTCGATGGAGCGGTTCATATATGTTATTAAAAAAGAAAATTTAACGCAATATAATTTACAAACAAGGTGAACGTAAGTCCTCAGTGATCTTGACCTTGCACAGCAAAGCACCATCCATAGACACACATTGTGGCCAAATATTATCAGACTCAATGAAGCGATTCGCGATTTATTGAAAAATGAAAGGTGTTACTAACATACGTACGTACGCACACACGTATATGGAATAACGTTATATTCCCTCTTGCCTATCGGCGGATATATACATGTATGCACATTTAGTCTATGTTTATGTTATAATCAATGAATTGTAATGTGCGCATGAATAGTTACTTCACTGTGTATTCTTTGTAAGGAGTTTATTACGCGTTTTCTCTCACAGCGAAACCCGTGTAAATAACTCGCAAGAGTGTAATAAATTGTGACTTTTACCGTTAACCTTCTATAGGTGAAGATTGATGTTCACATGCAATATTTCCTCCGCAAAGACGAGCTCACCATCCTTCATAAGCAGTTTGATGTGCACTATGAAGAAGTCATGCAATCGAGTGCAGTGGACGCCTTAAAGGTACGACATTCCCGCCAGCGCTAATCCTGGCAACATTTGTCGATTTCTTAATTTCAAAATACATGAATACTATTCTTAAAATCAAGCAGCTTGATTATCTGAGCCTGAGATGTGAACAGCTCAGGCTCAGATGATCAATCTGCTTGACTGCGAGTTGGAATTGCGAATAGATATTCAAAAGGTTGATAACATTGCATTTGGCAATATTAAAGGTACATGCCCACTCAGTAGGCACAACATGTTCTTTATATCAGAGACATCATCTGATCATTTTCTGGCAAATACACATTCATTCACCGTTCCGCCACGTATTAATTGGCATTAATATACATTTTATATCCGAAGTAAATTTCCACACTGATATCAGGGGCGATAACCGTGTTTCCTTAAAATGTTAACCGACATTACTATTCAGAGCTCCAGATAAGGTGCGTATTGGCGTATTTTACGCAATTATTTTAGCTGAATACGCATTGATTATCAAAAGTGGGAGTACACAATACGCACAGCAATGTGAAAATACGCATTGATTTTCAAATTGAATAGCGAAAATACTGTCATAAAGTTGAAAATTCACTTAGTTGAGTGCTTTCTGCAGCACAAATAAGTGAATGTTTAAATTTGTTATTTTTTTTTATCATTTGTTCCCTATTTAGTAATTACGAAAATCAATAATCCATTTGTAAAAGTTAAATACGCAATGATTGTGAAATCAGGGGGTGTATCTGGAGCACTGACTATTTATTATCTGTATTTATTATAGGAATGAATGGCCATTTTGTGGAATTTATCGGGGTATAAACTTGGAAAAGTCGCGGGAATACTGGACGAAGGCCGGAAGGCCTCGTCCAGTATTCCCGCGACTTTTCCAAGTTTATATCCCGATAAATTCCACAAAAAGGCAATTCATTCTTTATAATTCCAGCATTTTAAATAAATTCATCAAGAAAATGTGTTTATTTTTCGTTTTCTTAAGAATTATTTTAACACGCGCCTGACGGTTACGGAAAGTAGTTCGGCATGGGAGTTTACTGGGATATAACTTTTGGGCAGAGACTTGCTACGGACCAATCAAATGTTGGGGAATTGTGTAAATATTTTTGTACTGGAATTATTTCTTGTTGTACAATGATCATACTATATAATCTGTCGAAATTTTTATTTTTTTCAAATGACGCATTTAATTAGTATAAATAATTAAAACATATCATGCCTCATTTGCATATGAAAATAGCCTGATACCACCGCGCGTCACTATCAGTAAACTAAATATTAATACATGATTATATCTGTATAGCGGGCACTCGTGTGTTTTTTAGAACTGGTGGAATAGTGAAACAATTATACACTTATTTAATTCATATAAAGAACATGTGCCTACTGAGTGGGCATGTACGCCGGCTTTTGCGTATTCGAGTAGTATAGGTAGTATACACGTAGTTGTAGAGGATAATATAGGAATGTATGGCCTTTTTGTGGAATTTATCGAGGTATAAACTTGGAAAAGTCGCGGGAATACTGGACGAAGCGATAACAAATTACAATTTTCGAAAACACATTTTTTTTATTTTTTTTTTTTTTTCGAAAATTGTAATTTTTTAAGGCCTCGTCCAGTATTCCCGCGGCTTTTCCAAGTTTATATCCCCGATAAATTCCACAAAAAGGCCATTCATTCCTTATAAGTCCAACATTTCAAGAAAATGTGTTTATTTTCCGTTTTCTTAAGAATTATTTTAACTGAGCCTGACGGTTACGGAAAGTAGTTCGGCTTGGGAGTTTACTGGGATATAAATTTTGGACGGAGACTTGCTACGGACCAATCAAATGTTAGGGAATTGTGTAAACATTTTTGTGCTGGAATAGCGGTCAATAATACACGAGTGTGCGTCGATTTTAGCGTAAGCAACGAGTGAGCGTAGCGAACGAGTTGCTTGCACGGAAGCCGACGGACACGAGTGTATTATTTCCGCTATTCAAACATGTACGATGAATATCCTATACTACCTGTCATCTTATTATCGAGCTGTTTCATGAGTCTTCTTGAGGAATTACGATCAAGATTTCTCTTTAATGTTATTGATATAACTCGTCGCCCTTTCACTATATTAACCCCAAATCCCTCTATATCTTCAAGTATTTACTGGCCCTTCTTTTACTATCTTACTTACTAGTGAGGTGTTAATCTTACGCTTCGGTTTTTTAATAAGTCCAACACCTTTAGATAACAGTACAGCTTGTGCTTCTGAGTCTATTTTATCTGATATTTTATTTATATCTTTCTTCTCAATATTTTTAAAAACCCCCTTAGCTGCGGATCTCCGCATTCTATCCCATATTATATCATTCTTTCCCTCGTTTATCAACTTTTGAAGTTTTTCTCTTTCATCCTCATGGAAAAAGGTATTCCCATTTTGGTTAGATCACTCCTCAATGATTCAATGTTGGGGAGTCCTTCTATACCGTCAACAAGTTGTTGATATACTGCAGGACTTTGTCGGCTCATTTTGTATATTTTTGTTGTTTATAGATAGAAAATATTTAATGTTTAATTGCAAATTATTTATAGTGTTTTTCATTTTTTGTTAAGTGGTTATATAACATATATAAACCTATCCTATTTATTACTTTTTACTTTTTTCACCTTTTACGTACTATGGGTTTAAACCCCTATATATAAGGCTTATTGTGATACCGTTTTTAATAGGTTTTTATACTATATTGTAGGTGTGGGGTGTTTGTTTCACTCTGTTATCTTGTTATACAAAAACGGTAACGTACTAATACCCTCTATACTACTGGTGTATTATTTGTAAGGAGTGGATTACGGGTTTTCTCTCACAGCGAAACCCATGCAAATAACTCGATAGAGTGTAATAACCGATTGTATTATCAATATTTTCATGTTTTACTACATCTACTGAATCGGTTTTTTTATTTCATTTTTTTACTGAATGAATAGTAAAACCGCGCTATTAGTCTATGCATAAACCGGACACCCTGGGAGGCATTCGATCATTCTGAGCCATACACGTAGTTGTGTGCTATGCGATCACGAACACACATTATCACCTGTGATAAATGACTAAGAAGTTAAGAACCTCATCAAAAATAAGATCACCGGTGTTTTCATGGTGTCGGGTTTAGAGAGGTTCTACTATAATGATACTACTCTATGTTACCTATAGTCTGTTTCACGAACACTGCCCAAATTTTACAGCTATAACAATGCAAAAACAATATTTATTTTAATAATATTAAATTAAAGGAAAATTTAAGAATGAGCCTTCTTTTTATTTCGTGAAATTTTGTCAAATTTTGATTTTATTGCGCAAAAACAATTTCCCCATGTTAAATCCCCATAGACATATTCACGGAGTGAAGATGTCTATGGGGATTTAACATGGGGAAATTATTTTGAATTTCAGAAATACAGGACCGATTTTTAAAATTTAACTTTTGTTTTCTTAGTTAGATCATTTCCAAGCTATCTAGCTAGGTTTCGGAGTCAATTTCCAAAAAAAAAATGTTTTTTGACTCCTCCCACAAGTCCTCTACCTCTTTTCCCCCCATGTTAAATTCCCATAGAGAAATAAATTTTTCGTAATAAAACCAATATTTGACCAAATTTCACGAAATAAAAAGAAGTCTCATTCTTAAATTTTGCTTTAATTTAATATTATCGAAAAAAATATTGTTTTTGCATTGTTTATATAGCCGTACAATTTGGGCAGGTTTCGTGAAACAGACAGTAGCCTATATTGCTAACATTGTATATACTACTGTCTGTTCCACGTTTTGCTGCCGACGAACTTTTAGCTATTAAACACATTAAAACTAAAACATATTTAAAAGTAAGTACTTTTTCACCAATAACAAACAAGTCACCCTCCCCAAATATTTTATTGCGAAAAAACGATTTTCCTATGAGAATTTAACATGGGGAGTCAATTTCCAAAACTTTGCGTTTTTTTATCATGAAGGACTAACAAGTTCGTAAGTGCAAAACTTCACATTAACAGCCGATTGTGGGAACATTTGTTCAGATTGAATGACCCCTGCATATATGTGGAAACTGGTAGCATTAATAAAAAAACATTAATGTGTGAAGAGAATTTATAGAAATATTCGTACGAATATTTGTGTCGGACGGAGCTTAGTGAAACGGGCCCCAGTAGCCGATTTCACCAACATTGCAAAGTATACTTTTCTAGCAAAGTATACTTTGAGGGAGTAATCATTTATTTTTCCTGAAATGCATTATTTCATATAGAACTAACAACTGCATATATTGATGATTAAACTTGAGTATGAAGAATTATTAGACTGAATTTATTATATTATCACAGCCAAATTGGCTGTGATAATATAATAAATGCAGTATAATAAAAATTAATACATTTATGTTAAAATTGAAAATTTCTCCCTCAAAGTATACTTTGCTAGAAAAGTATACTTTGCAATGTTGATGAAATAGGCTACAGGTGTCGCACCGTACGTTACGTATATACACGTGTGGGGTAATGTTTTTTTTAATGGACATTTTTATGCCACGTGTCCGCGCCTTCCACCTGTGTATTTACATAATATATCAGGGCTCCAGATAAGGAATTAGTAATTGAGTATTTTTATTCCATCATTTATGAAGCAATTGGGTATTTCAAAATTTTAATTGGGTAAAATAAAATCACACTACTGTTTACACATCAACAGATAGCAATTATTGAATTAGTTTGCTTTGAAATGAAAACATATCTTGGCATTTCATTAGAATTGTCTCCTTGGAGACAATTCTAATGAAATACCAAGATGTGTTTTCATGGAAAATAAGAAAAATATGCTATATTTGTGGTATGTTTATTGTTTTCTGCAGCATGATACAGGTACCACAACATTGTTATTGCTTTTTGATACTCGCTACTTCGGATGTCAAATGGGTTTTTCGGCAATTTTAATTGGGTATTTACGCAAATACGCAGCTTATCTGGAGCCCTGATATGCACACCTTCTATCATAAATTGATAATGGAAACGGCCATTCGACGTAATACATTTCATTAGACCCACGTGACGTCCCGCGTCGTTATTGATTGGTTTAAGTTCATTTGACGCCATTAATCTCCAAGACGTGGTCAATAACGGCACGCTATTGACCGGCAACGTCGATAAGATGACATACAACAAGATTATTCATATTTGATTATTTACATCTTTGAAACTATCAGAACATGCATTATAAATATAAGAAATACATATGTGGGCTATTGCGTTAACTGCGGTGCATAATACATTTGATTGATTTCACGTTTGCGAGGCGAGGAGTTCTTCGGACTCCGCGAACTGTAAACATACAACAGGTATTGTAACCACAGTAAATGCAACATCCCATGTTTTTATTCCTTAACCTTTAGAATGCGGGAAACAAAAAATTGTCGTATACTCTTGTTTTATATTGTTTATTCTTTCTCAATACAAATATGAATTTTATTTAGCATTGTAAGTATATGGTATTGTTTACATATTGGATTTTTAAGGAATTAAATGCGAGGGGGCGCTAGCGACCGCAGCATTTAGTTCCTGAAAAATCCAATACGTGAATAATAACATACTTATAATTCTGCCAAGTGTAGAATGCCCCATGCATGTATTGAATGTACATTTCCCGTCGAACAGTTAATCATTAAATCTGGAAATAAGTTGAGCACAATACTGTCTAGCGATTGGCTTAGAAAGTAGGGTGAACTACAATGGTTAAATATGATCCAGGGTGCCATCCCGGTATTTACGACGCGGGAGCTGTTTCTGAACAGGACGCAGGTGGAGCGCGACTTATACATGGCCATACGACAGCGACTGGGCGGCATCTGTTGTAGACCCGACTGTGATGATTATGCTGAAGGTCGGTAACCATGGTAACCATGGAGGGCCAAATAGACAATTATTGTCTAAGCCTTTCGACTGTGATCAAATAACAGACGTCGAGCGTTTGCATTATTACTTTTACGGTGTCCTGGATATATCCACCCGATACCAAACCAGTTATGCATGTACCTGAATGCAACTATAAGGTTCGACCATGTCCAGCCGTGGGTAATCGTTTGCCGTGGCACTCAGGAACTATTTGAACCCGCGGTCTACGGCCTTGGGTTTCAAACTGTTCCCGCGTGCCACGGCAAACGTTTACCCACGGCTGGACATGGTCGAACGTTATTGTTACATTTCCGGTGGAAATATCATGCAATTTGAGCATATATGTACGACTAACGGTACTGTGATCATCCGTTACATTCAAACAGCTGATTTACACATACATGTACATATTACAGTTGAACCACAGGTGATTCTAGCGTCTCTTGGATGGTCAATTATTGTTTGTATATAAATGAAACACCTTTCTTAACAATGTACAAAATAATTAAAATGTGCCCGGGTGTAAATATAATAGTACTTAGAAAGGTACAAAACTCCCATTCGCCACCATTGTAACGAAAACTCACACAATGTAGACAATTGGAACTCGCCTATACAACGCATTACAGCTAGTCGAAACCGCTGCTTGGGGAGGGTTTTCGGCATAGATTTTACAGTTGCTAATACATTAACATAAATCTCAAAGATTTCGAGTGTAAACTGCACTAAAAACGTGTCTCACTAACCTAAATTCGCTTTTTAAAATCAGACACGTTCACTTCCTGGTTAAAAATGAATATTAGCCGCCATCTTTAAAAATATCGAATCACGTGACACGCACTGATTTTGGTTGGCTAATGGAAATGACGTCAGTCTCCAGAAACCAACCAAACCACTGCTTGCACGTGATTGAAATATTTTCAAAGATGGCGGCTAATAGTCATTGAGCAGCGCTTTCGACACGCTGTAATGTGTTGTATAGGCGAGTTCCAATTGTTTTGTACATTGTTTAGAAAGGTGTTGTATGTATATACAAACAATAATTGACCATCCAAGAAACGCTAGAATCACCTGTGAGTTGAACCTCCACGGCGGCCACCTCTCTACTACTAGACCCGCCCTAACAGTCATTAGATTATATCCCAAATGGACAATTGTCTCATTTTTCAGTTTCCTCAGTTTAACATCCCTACAACAGGTCAGCAACCTCTCTACAACAACCTGTTTTGTGTCTTCCCATGTGGAGAGGTTACACTGTATTCTAATTCACTCTATAAATATCACGCAATCTGATTGGCTGATTGTCATACATTACAGGTATATCCGACATTGTCGATGAACGGTCGCAAATTATTTTAATATGTATTCCTACGCCAGTAGTAAAGGAGTGCATTAGAAATACGTTAACCGCAAATGCGGCGCATATCAGAAAATGATAGGTTGGAAAACATGTTTAATGGCTCAGCTAGAGCGTCGCCATTAAACATATTTTCCGACCTATCATTTTCTGATATACGCCGCATATTTCAAAATTACAACACAGTTAAACCTATATATGCTAAACCATTCACCCCCAAAGAACATGAAGCCACTTTAGCAAACACTATAGATCCTGTGAGTGGCTTGTAAGAAGCCTTGTCATCTGGATATGTAGTGTCTGTCAACATTTATTCAGACCTGTTAAATATATCCCTTATTTGGTTAGTGGATAGCTCGCTAATGAACATGGGCCTATCAATGCCAGATATTTAGGGGTGAAAGTGTTAAACCATGATGTGGAGTATAAACCATAGTGCATGATCCTCAAATTCCAGTTCATGCTCTAAAACTGCTAAAGTAACACCAAAAGTAGTTTTCATAAAGCGATTTGTATGGAACGCTCTATTAGAGCTATCATTAAATATTTGGAGCGAGCTCCAAATCATTTGAAAATGTGCAAAGCATTTGGAGCTAGCTCTAAATATGTAATGCTGGATCTAATTAATTAGAACCAGCAATACTTATTTGAGTTTATGTATATTTGGAATTCCAGGAATTAATGCTGGATCTAAATATTTAATTCTATCTCGAAATATCTAATGCTAGCTCTAATTATTTCGAGCTAGCAATAATTATTTGAGTTTATGTAGATTCGGCATTCCAGGAACGCCAAATGTATTTAAACTGAAATAAGTAATCATGCTAGCTATGACTATATAATGCTAGCTCTAACAATTTAAAATTCTCTAGCACATGTTGAACAATACTTCAGTAGCCAAGAACCCACTCTTCCAATTGATGGATTTACATTTATTGAGCATATGCAGCCTATGCTCAATAAATGTAAATCCATCACGAATGGAGCAGTGGGTTCTTGACTACTGACGTATTGTTCAACATATCGTATTAACCCTTTCAACCCTAAGGAACTGGAATGGACTGTGATATGCTAATGTTCCGACCAATCCAATGGTCACAAAATGATTTTCAGATTCGTCCATTTATGAAAAGGGGGTGTTTTTGTTCTAAGAAATATGAAATTTACTTGCAAAAAGTGCAGATCCTGATGAGACGGCTCGTTACGGGCTGGCTCATCTGGATCTGTACTGTTTGCATAAACCGCTATAGCGGGCTTTCGGGTTCAAACGGTTAATGCGGCAAGCTTGTATTATAGCATAGTAGTTTTATGGTCAGTGTATATCTTAATGATCGCCTCGTGAACTACGTTTCGGCCCAGCAGAACTTCGCTACCATGGCTATGTTTTACAGCATGCCCAGATGGCTGCAAGCCGACACCAACGTGCTCCGACAAGGACAAGGGGGTGAATGTGGACGTGAAATATTTCCAGGTAAAATAACCACACTCATTGCGGTCCAGGTAATAAAATCACACACGTCTAGAGACACTAATTTTGATTCACACATGTCTAGGAACGCTTGTTTCTAGAGACAGTAGACAATAGTCGGGATACACTCAGTAAAATAATCACACATATCAAAAGACACTCCTTTCGGTTCAGGTAAAATAATCACACATTTCTATAGACACTCGTTTCTAGAGATACTAATTCGTATACTTTGTTATCATAATCCATATTTCATTCTATAGCCCACCCATGTGGCTTTCATGCCAACATTCAAGACCAAATGACTTAGAAAATGTTTGTTATTTCAGCCGGGGTATCCGGGAGCCCCTGCCCACTTGCTCTAGTTAAGCATCATTTATATGTGTCGTTCACCTATTAATAGTTCGCACATGCGACACATATATCGCCGGATCCTTATACAAATGTTCCGTTCTATCTAATTGCGGAGAGCTCGGCATTCTGACAGCTAGTGTCGCATTGGATTCACGTGCCAGGACATCATTCAATGCGTCAGTCCGAAATATGAATGTTAATGCTGTATGTTACATAACAGTGTTTCTCTAGATTGTATTTATGGATTTGTATTGATCACTATATTATACATACGCATTGTTCCTCTAATTGGTAACAGAAAGCCCAGGTATATCATTTGGACGTCTTTTGTCGTACGTATTCACTTGCAAGCTTCTGTCAATTGGACTACATACATTTGTTGCTAAACGTTCCTATATACAACTGGCAACGTGCTTAAACTGACATTGCGGAATAGAATTGCTAGATATGTTGAATAATCATGAACTGACGTCACTAGATAATAATGAAAGTGGGTGTTGTTTGGGCAGATCTTGGAGCCTTTCCCAGATCACAGATTGGTATACATACGTTGAGACGTGGCATATTATATTTACGTCAGATGTATATAGGCGGAGTTGTTGTACACAACTTCTCTAAAATCCTATAATACAAAACAGGCCCGTACGCAGAGGGGGTGCGACGGGTGCGTACGTCCCCCCCACCCCCCCCCCCCCCCCCCCCACCCCCATTAACACCACAGGCCTGTATAGTGACCAGCCGTCTCATCCGGATCTGCACGTTTTGAAAGTAATTTTCATAATTTTGAGAACAAAAAGAACACCTCAAGTTCATAAATGGACTGGTCTGAAAATCATTTTGTGATGATTGGAATGGGTTGCAAAATTAACATATCAAAATCCATTCCAGTTATTTAGGGGTGAAATTGTTAATCTGCCGAGGTCTGTCGGTGAATGTGCAAAAAATTCCCAATGTTTAGCCCTTCGCGCCGTCGAAAACGCACCCCCCTAAATAAATTCCTGCGTACAGGCCTGCACAATCAGACATGCAATGCAATAAGTATCTGGTGGTTTTTGGCCACACGGGTGGTATAATCTATGTATATTATCAGAAGATTAGAAAAATATATCATGGACGTCACTGGTTTATATTTAAAAAGTGTATCGTAAAAGTTAAATAGGACTTATTTATAATTACAGCCTATAGTTACTTCAGGATAATATGGACTCATAACATCAAACATGGTTTGACAGCACTTTAGAATCATTTCCTTTGGAAATGATTCTAAAGTGTTGTCAAAACATGTTTTTAATTCTGGATATGTGTTGGACAATTTACATCAGTCAGAGCTCCAGATAAACTGCGTGTTTGCTTAAATACCCAATTAAAATTGACAACAACCCAATTAAAATCAGAAGAAGCGAGTATCAAAAAACAATAACAATTTTGTGGTACCTTTATCATGCTGCAGAAAACAATAAACAGACCACAAATATAGCATAGTTTTCTTATTTTCCATGAAAACACATCTTGGTATTTCATTAGACTTGTCTCCAAGGAGACATGTTTTCATTTCGAAGCAAACTATTCAATAATTGCTGTCTGTTGATGTGTTCACAGTAGTGTGATTTTCTTTTACCCAGTTAACATTTTGAAATACCCAATTGCTTCAGAAATGATGGAGTGAAAATATTCAATTACTAATTCCTTATCTGCAGCCCTGTCAGTATCGCACATGTCCCCACAACAACATATAACGTGCTAGACGTATATATAACATGGTGTTAACCAACTGCTTCCACTCACCCATTTATTTGTTTGACATTTTGTTTGACCTTTGGCAGCTGGGGTCGTTACACACCACGGATATGATGGCGTTAGCCCACATATTGCACACACTCATATTTGTTTGACCATTTAATTATCCACTCGCCTATAGGCAATAGGTACATGCACACTCAGTAGGCACAACATGTTCTTTATAGGAATTAAATAAGTGTATAATTGGTCACTATTCCACCAGTTCTAAACATTACGAGTGCCCGCTATACAGATACATTGTATAATCATTTAGTAATATTTATTTTACTGATAGTGACTCGCGGTGGTATATGGCTATTTTCATATGCAAATGAGGCATGATATTTTTTAATTATTTATACTATTTAAATGCGTCACCTGAAAACAATAAAATTTTCGACAGATTATAAAGTATGATCATTGCACATCAAAAAATAAATACATATAATAAATAGTAACGAGTAATATCCGTTAACATTTTAAGGAAACACGGTTATCGCCCCTGATATCAATGTGGAAATTTATGGCTGAAATATAATGTATAATACTGTCAATCAATACGTGGGGTAATGGTGAATGAATGTTTACTTTGCCAGAAAATGTCTCAGATGATGTCTCTGATATAAAGAACAGTTTTTGCCTACTGAGTGGACATGTACCTTTAAATAGTGTTAGTCTATGTATGTGTGTGCGTACGTGAGTAACACCTTTCATGTTTCAATAACTTATGAACCGCTTCATCGATGTTCATAAAATTTGTGTTTATTATCAAGGCTGTCGGTCAGGGGATTAGCTGCGTTTAACGATGCCATTTCCTGTTTGTTTGACCTTTGACAGCTGGGGTCGATACTCATCACTGACATGGAGTTAGCCCATATATTCCTCACACCCATTTATTCGTTTGACCTTTTTATTTGTTTGCCCTTTGACAGCTGGGGTCAATAAGCATCACGAACGAAGTGAAGGATCGCTATATGGAGGCTCTAGTCCTGGACGAACAGTACCTGAGAGAGCAGCTGCTGCAGCAAGCCTCAGTGATCAGGAAGAACACGACACAGATGGTAGGTACCGTCACTATTACACAGATGGTACATGTTGGTATCGTACCTCGATGGCGTCGTACACTTCTGATCATAAGAACACGACACAGATGGTAGGTATCTACCTCGTGGCGCCGGGCACTTCATACGATTGGTCCGGCGAATGTAGGGTATGCTCCTCCCCCGACCACTCAAAGTGTATGTTGTTACCACTCAGTTGATCCGTCTCGTCGAGTGCCTGAGGGAGAAACGACTGCAGAACGCCTCCGTAATTAGGAAGAACACGAGACAGATAGTAGGTACCGTAACTCAGTGGCGTCGGTTACTTCATACGATTGGTCCGGCGAAGGCAGGGTACCCCCTCACCCCGCCATCCAAAGTGTATGTTGTTACCACTCAGTTGACCGTCTCGTCGAGACTGTTCAACAAAGTGGTAACAACATAAACCTTCGATGAGAAATGTGAAATATTGGAATTTCTAAGGGAGCAACTAATACAGAACGATTCCATTATCAGGAGGAACACAGCACAGATGGTATGTATCGTAACTGAATGGCATCGAAATCTTCATACGGTTTGTCCGGCGAAGGTAGTCGTGACCCACAACCATCCAAAGTGTATGTTGTCACCACCTCAGTTGAACCAACATGGAACTGGGGATCCTTACCCATGTCCATATACCGAAGGTGGAAAACATAAAAAACACGGCACTGAAGATCCTTATGCTCGTCTATATGATATAACCGCAGGTAGAATACATCAAAACACGGCACTGGAGATCCTTACGCACGCCCATATGATATAGCGCAAGGTCATTAACATACAGAGGAGATAAACTAAAGCCTTGTCTTAGTCCCGTCGTGACATCGAAACTATCAGTTCAGACGGACACATGATGAAACGGAAGAATATAATGAAGTAATCGCTACGAATAGTTAGCACCAATTTCAGATAGCCTGTTCCACAACATAGTTTGATTAACAGTATATATATGCGTTTCTAAATTTTATGAACGCACAGAATGTTGACAGTTTACATCTCTTCCTTGTGTCAATGATACTTGTTAATGAAACTATATGGTCAATTGTACGTCGACGTTTCCTGACGGCACTGGAGATCATTACCCATGTCCATAATTATGATATAACCGCAGGTAGAACGCATCTACCATGTCCATATAATATAACCACAGGTAGGTGACATCAAAAACACAGCACTTGGATTCTTACCCATGTCCATATGATAAAACCACGGGTAGAAAACATCAACACACGGCACTTCGATGCTTACCTATGTCTATATAATAAAACCGCGGGTAGAAAGTATCAACACATGGCAATGGGATTCTTACCCATGTCCATATGATATAACCGCAGGTAGAAGACATCGAAAACACGATCCTTGAGATTCTTACCCATGTATATATGCTATAACCGCAGGTAGAAGACATCACAAAACACGTACGACACTGGAGATCCTTACCTACGTCCATATGATATAACCACAGGTTAAAACATAACAAACAGGGCACGGGAGATCCTTACCCATGTCCGCAGGTAGAAGACATCAAAACACGGCACTGGAATCATTATCCATCGCCATATGATGTAACCGTAGTTGGAAGACATAACAAACACGGTCCTGGTGTTACCCATGTCCATATGATATAACCGCAGGTGGTAGAAGACATCAACAACACGGCACTGGAATCATTATTCATCGCCATATAATGTAACCGTAGTTGGAAGACATAAAAAACACGGTCCTGAGGTTACCCATGTCCATATGATACAACCGTAGGTGGTAGAAGACATCAAAAATACGGCACTGGAATCATTATTCATCGCCATATAATGTAACCGTAGTTGGAAGACATCAAAAACACGGTCCTGGAGATTACCCATGTCCATATGATATAACCGCAGGTAGAAGACATTAAAAACACGACACTAGATATTCTTACACCATGTCCATATGATGCAACCATAGGCTGAAGACATCAAAAACACGGTAATGTGTATTCTTACCCATGTCCATATGATATAACCGCAGGTAGAAGACATCAACAACACGGCACTAAAGAATGTTACACCACCGCCTGCGCTAATCTTGCCAATATTTGTCAACTGTTTTCTTTCAAAATGCTGAAATAGTTTGCTTGAAATCAAGCAACTTGATTGGCTGAACCCGAGCTGGGCTACAGCTCCGGTACAGCCATTGAAACTGCTTGATTGCCAGTTGAGATTGCCAATATCTGTAAGTTTAACGCAGGCGGTTGTATACCCATGTCCATATGATATAACCGCAGGTGGAAAACATAAAAAACGGCCCTGGAGAGCATTACCCATGTCCATATGATATAACCGCAGGTAGAAGACATTGACAACACGGCACTGGAGAGTGTTACACTACCGCCTGCGCTAATCTTGCCAATCTTTGTCAATTGTTTTCTTTCAAAATGCTTAGTTTAGTTTAAACAATATTTATTTCAGATTAAATACATAATGTGGCAGAAATACATACAGTGTATACATAGGCACGTTTGGTTAATTATTGAATAAGAAAGAAGTTGAGATCCCAGGCATGCATCTCAAACCATTGGTCAAAATACCTGAATAGTGTGCTTGCAATCAAGCAGCTTGATTGGCTGAGCTTGAGCTGGACTACAGCTCAAGCACAGTCATTGAAATTGCTTACTTGCTAGTTGAGATTTCCAATATGTGTTCCAATATAAGTATAACGCGGGCGGTTGTATTCCCGTGTCTATATGTGATAACCGCAGGTAAAAGACATCAAGAACACGGCACTGGAGATCCGCGAAGACGCCGAGTCGCAGGCCGAGCTGATAGCCACTGTGACTGAGGCTAACTACACGACGATCATAGAGCATGCCCGCACCACCGGACTGCAGGTCCTATACTCGAGCCTCAACATCACCGAGCAGGACAAGAAAAACAGCTATGACTACCTGCGAACTCTCCGTGCACTCGAAAACGCGCGCTTGACCGTGGATTTCCAGCAAAGAATTGCCGGAAACTTATAATCACAGTCAAACATCGGGTAACTGAGACCTCAATTGCATACATGCCTTTCTCTTTAACAGCCGCTATTTGTTTTATCTCAATTGGATAAATGTCTCTCTATAACAGCTGCTATATTTTTTATCTCAATTGGATAAATATATTTCTATAACAGCTGCTATCATTTTATCCCAATTGGATAAATGTCTCTCTATAACAGCTGCTATCGTTTTATCTCAATTGGACAAATGTCTCTCTATAACAGCTGCTATCGTTTTATCCCAATTGGATAAATGTCTCTCTATAACCATGATAACAGCCGCTATATTTTTATTCAATTGGATAAATGTGTCTCCATTACAGCCGCTATCTTTTATCCCAAGTAGATAAATGTCTCTCTCTACAACGGCCGATACCTTTTTAGCCGATACCTTATTGAATACATTCCTATACTTATAAGCTCCATATAGCCAATAGTATAAACATTCCTAAACAGGCAACTGTATTCGGTTCTGTCGGACTGATGACTGTTCAAGAGAGGTTACACTCTATATTGCACAGTGGCACCTCTCTGAACTGGAAACTCTTGGAGATCCCCAGGGTGTCAGGTTTACAGAGGTGCCACTGTGATTACATGTACGTACATCGCTAACTGCAATACCAATGCATACATTTGTTTCAAGGAAAAGAATATACATGGCCGACTTTGTTCTGAAAAGATGCATGTTTGACCCTGTGAACATCGACCACCTGTGAACAACGACCACGTTTACCACTTCGGCCGGTCGTTGTTCACATGTTTATCTTTAACGTCGAATAGGCGGAACATCTAAGCACTGGACACCATGGGAGGTCCTCAGCGTGAATACATTATATCGAGGGTTCAGCGCAATACGGTCGTAACTCACTTTTTGTAAGATGTTCAGGAGAGCCAAAAATATTTCTAAAACTAAGAATTACACTCAGTTATGTACCATTTTCACTTATATTCTGTAATAACAGACATGAAAAATAAATAACCTGATTGACATTTTTTGTTCAATTATTGAAAAAAGTTATATTAGCAAATATTTAAGTTACGACCGTATTGCGCTGAAAATAACCGACAAAATGCTGAAATAATTCAGCGCAATACGGTCGTAACTCGAAATCAATTTTTAAAAATCTGTTGTAAAACTTGATATTTGGATTTCAGCTTCAGCAATTTACTTGTAATGAATGAAAATATCCTTGATTAATTATTTTTCTGAGCATACCATGTTATTGCCATCAAGGTCATGACCTTGACCTTCATTGGTCAGCTCATTAAAGCATGTGTCGTGTACATGTCTTAATTTAAAGTTTTTCACTAATATCAGTACATACACAGATGCAACTAGTACTGCTTATTCATGCACTGCAGATATGCACTTTACATAATTACATTATCATTAGGGTCATGACCCGGACCTACATCTTTAATTGTCATAAAAATATTGTAAAAAATAATTGATAATGGGCCGTTCTGTTATCTTGAAACAGTTTATTGAAATCAAACGTATTTTTTTTATTTCAACTTGAAACTACTGACAAACTATTTTAATAATATTGAGCCAATCTGGAGGTTAACAGACACCCATCATCAGTAATAATATGTACAGTTATTAAAGGTACTGTGTCTCAGATGATGTTTCAGATACTCAATGTGTTGTTTTTTTGTGAGATATACTGCACATAACGTTTACCAATCACACCATATCATTTGATAATATTTTGTTATATATGTTTTCTGTGCACGTCTGATACCCAGTACCATAATCATAGCAATTTATAGAAAATCATGAATTATTATTTACTCCAAGCTTAAAAATCGCATATTAGTTTTGGAAAAATACAATTTTAACTAAATGTACGTGACAAATTATTTGGCTTTGTTTAGCCTTGAAATGAAATTATGTAATCATTTTTACATAATTGTGTATTGAAGATATATTTCCATTATTTTAGAAAGTAAGGGAGTGTGTATCTGGTAATACCCATGCGGTAACATGCGGTCCGCATCATGTGTAACATGTGCCATGATTGAATTAACAATGGTTTTTCATGCCGTCATCAGTCACCAGTTCTATGACACTGAATTAGCTGCTTTGTAAGACCATGATAAAGACGCTGGCACATACTTACTGTCTGTTTCACGAAAGCTGCCCAAATTTTACGGCCATATAGACAATTCAAAAACAATATTTGTTTCGATAATATTAAATTAAAGCAAAATTTAAGAATGCGCCTTCTTTTTATTTCGTGAAATTCGGTCAAATTTTGATTTTATTACGAAAAATTGATTTCTCTATGGGAATTTAACATGGGGGGAAAAGAGGTAGAGGACTTGTGGGAGGAGTCAAAAAACAATTTTTTTGGAAATTGACTCCGAAACCTAGCTAGACTGCTTGGAAATCATCTAACTAAGAAAACAAAAGTTAAATTTTAAAAATCGGTCCAGTATTTCTGAAATTCTAAAAAATTTCCCCATGTTAAATCCCCATAGACATCTTCACTCCGTGAAGATGTCTATGGGGATTTAACATGGGGAAATTTTGTTTTCGCAATAAAATCAATATTTGAGAAAATTTCACGAAATAAAAAGAAGGCTCATTCTTGATTTTTCCTTTAATTTAATATTATCAAAAGAAATCTTTTTTTTTGAATTGTTTATATAGCCGTAAAATTTGGGCAGCTTTCGTGAAACAGACAGTAGTCTCGTAATTTTAGACTTCCGCGCCAAACTACATGTACTAACATAATTCAGGTACATGTACTCTGTAACATTCCATTCTTATTTTTACAACACCTCGTATGACCATATAATATATGCTTTGATATTATAATAATGGCTGTCTTATGTTTATCGCTCAACATATATGATAACAAAAATGAACCTTGAAAAGCAAAATAGGCTGTGAAATCATAAAATATTGATCTGAAACGAACTACACTGACTATTTCAATCATGTTTAAGTGACTTAATTCATTCATGAATGCCTGATATCTCTCTATAAGTAAAGATTTATTAGAAAATATGACAGTTCTATTGTATACTCAGCACAGGAGCTGCTAAACTTTGGCAGGTTGGCAGGGAACTGTCAGTGCAGCTATAGCCAGTGAAATCACACCTACCCGTGACACAATTATGTGTTTTCTTTTTCGTTTTTTTTTAAATCTTTTATTACTTACAATGTGAAAGTCTCCTCCAATTGAATTGGAAGTATCTATTATAAGATACAGACACTAACATACTACTGCCCGAGATTAGAAACAAGTCGTGGAATTGAATGTGACAATTTAAACAAAAATTTAATTAAAATACACATTTTCATAAATACGGTACATACAACTTCCAGACTGGGCATAATCCTTTCAGTTGTATTTAAGATTATAAAAATAATGTTTAAATTTAATTTCCTGACCATGAGGTCAACCTCATTTTCAACTACATGTATATACAGTGTCACTTATTTCTCTCTTTATTTGCAATTTATATTGAACAGTTAAATTAAATTAAACTTATCTGGCTTTGTCAGTGAAACATTTTTTAATTTTATAAGTATTTTTAATTTTTAAATGCTACAGTTATACATGTATGCAGCATAATAATTTTTAGCATAAAATATTAAAATTAATTTATATTACAGTGCAACCTCTCTACAACAGCCACCCATGGGAAGAGGCAAAATTGGCTGTTATAGAGAGGTTGCTGTTGTAGGGAGGTTAATGCTGAATACAATTTTATCGTCTGATGTTTATTTATTTTCCTCAATAATTCTTAATAAAAACATGTTTTGACAGCATTTTAGAATCATTTCCATTGGAAATGATTCTAAAATGCTGTCAAAACATGTTTTTATTGAGAAAGAATGCAAAATCAACATCAAACGACAATGTCCATGCTCAGCAGTGTAAGGGTTAGATATAGATGAACTCATCCATTTGGGATATAAAATAGCGGCTGTTACAGAGAGGTGGCTGTTGTAGAGAGGTGGCCGTTCGGAGAGGTTCGACTGTATATGTGTTTATGGCGTCATGTTTATTAATATAAAATAAAATGGAAAATGCCAAGAAAATATAAATGAAAATTTGTTTTCGACCGTATTGCGCTGAACTTATTTTGTCAGTTAAACATTATTTTCAATCTCATATTTTTTAATAAACAAAATGTCAATTTTAAATGTAATATTATTTTCTGTCAAACTACAACTTGATCTTTTAATATTTATATATCCAAGTATCATTGCGGAGCTACAACAATATTGTATAAAATGCAGCACAAAACTGTTGTACAAATAACTAGAGTTACGACTGTATTGCGCTGAAATTGTTTTTGCTTTCCGAGATTATAATTTTTTCTCCAAACTTGCAATTGTTTTTAAAAGTTAAATAGTATTTTTATGTACACTGTAATATAATATTTTTACTAAATACAAGTCCACAATTATTTTTAGTTCAAAATTCCACTATAGATCCACGACAATTCTGTATAAAATGCAGCATAAGTTACGAATGTGTTGCGCTGAGATTTTTTGGCGATTTTGAGTTACGACCTAATGCCACATGACCATTTATAGCCGTAAACATTGGAATTTATTTCTAATCTTTTTACATAATGCTGTATTACTATAAAATACATTAGACAATGCAAAAAAGTCCATTTTGAAAAAAAAGTGAGTTACGATCGTATTGCGCTGAACCCTCGATATATATGTGGCTGTGACTGGAGAAATGGGGCTTAAGGGATTTATGACCAGATATAGCTCCTGGTCACATAGCACGCTCGTGTAGTCTGATAACGATATGTACATGCATTGCTTGTTATAAACATGACGGATGTTTCATTGTTTTAATGACTAACAGTGCAGATCCCGATCAGCCTGCGGATGCGCAGGCTGATTTGGATCAACACTGTTCGCAAAACCCATAAGCCCCTTTTTTTCAGTCACAGTCACAAATAAGTTAGATATACAGGCACTTCGAGTTCATTTATGTTTTTTTGTAGTTTTGAATGTAAAATGTCATTGGATATACATTACCTAGACACCCATATGAATAGAACATACTACTGTCTGTTTCACGAAACCTGCTAAAGTTTTACGGCCATATAAACAATGCAAAAAAGGGTATTGTTTTTTTTTATAATATTAGATTTTATCAAAATTTAAGAATGATTCTTCTTTTTATTTCGTGAAATTTGCTCAAATATTGCTCTTATTACGAAAAATGGATGTCTATGAGAATTTAACATGGGGGAAAAGGAGGTGGAGAAGATGTGGGTGGAGTCAGAAAAAGAAAACAATTGGAACTTTCTGAAATTCTTAAACATTTTTTGGCCATAAAATCAATATTTGACCAAATTTCACGAAATAAAAAGAAGGCTCATTCTTAAAATTTCCTTTAATTTAATATTATCTACAAAAATATTGTTTTTGAATTGTTTATATAGCCGTAATATTTGGGCAGCTTTCGTGAAACAGACGGTAGATAATCTACGGATATTTGTCTAGAGAGATTCTTCAATAATGGGTACTATTTAGTCTGTGTGGAATAGTATGAACTCTGTCTGTTGCAAGTTTTTCTGCCGACCTAACAAGAATTTTTTTTTAAAAATCGGTCAATTAAAAAAACATTTAAAAAATCTATTTTAGCCCTCATTTTAATATTCGACAGAAAAATTGTACATTGTATTTCCCCTATATAATCAATATTTGACGAAATTGCGTTCTTTAATACTTGTAGAATACTTAAAAAGTTGGTCGACAGGAATACGCGCCGGAACAAACAGTAATTCACTTTATTATACCTCATTGCAATTTCTAGGCATTGCATTTGTCAATTTCATATCACGTGATAAAAATATTCTACCGTGTCGCCAGCTCCACTACATGTACACAGCGGGCAATATTCGTAATAGAGGGGAATATTAAAATATTACCGTCGCGTGCCCAAAATACCCGAAGCTTAATTACGGAAACAGCCGAATTATGATTGGACTGCCTCGGCATTTATCTAAATGGAAACTGAACGTACGTAGGCATTCAAATGAAATGACAACAGACGTAAACACACATACTCTATATAATATATTAAACAAATAGCGTTTTGGGGAATTTTCACTCACAGCTTGTAAAACCATAAACGTTGGAATACAGAAATGAGTTACAATGAATTTGACGACTGGATCTTGTCATGCTCTCGCCAACGTATCAACACCCGTTGGCCATTTCGTTTTTCTGGCAGGAACGGTAACATGACAGCGGGGTCAACAACAGCCGCAGAGCCGCATCACACTTCATTTACATGTGTCCTGCCACACAAAATAATCCATTCCAAACTGCAGATCTTGGCTATGTATTAGAGCCCTGTGCAAACACTGACCCCACATACATTAACCCTTTGAACCCGAAAGGCCGCTATATCGGTTTATGCAAACAGTGCAGATCCAGATGAGCCGGCTCGTAACGAGCCGTCTCATCAGGATCTGCACTGTTTGAAAGTAATTTTCATAATTTTGAGAACAACAAATACCCCCTTTTTATAAATGGAATAGTCTGAAAATCATTTTGCGATGATTGGATTGGTTGCAAAATTAACATATCGCAGCCCATTCAGTTACTTAGGGGTGAAAGGGTTAATACAGCATATCAGTTTACCAAAAACCTGTCTCAAAGCACATGCAACACAAACATATGCATTTTTCCCCCGGACTATTTTTTGAAGCAGTCTATCTGTGTACTGAGCTAGGTCAGCATACAATGGGCTGGTACCCGGCTCCTGACGGTCATGTTGTAATATTACAATTAGGCCATGCAAAGTTCTTCCTCTGTTAAGCGTTCGCGTGCGGGTAGGTTTTGAGAGTGGTTCTATGGAAAAAAGCAAACAAACTGTGTATGCTATTTTACACTATTTACTGGTGAAGTAATTTGAAAATTGATTGGGACAAGTGTTTTCTTATTATTTAGCGGCAATTTAAATTTATGGTAAAAACGTCCTCAACCATTTGCACATTGCAAAGGGTTGAGGAAGTTTTTAACATAAATTTACATTCGTTCTTTTTTCAAGGCCTTGTTTGTTTTTGCCGGATATGTAAGTAGGTTTTGAACATCTGGGTGGACGCTTAACAGAGACAAGAAAACAAATTGGCATGGCCTTATAGAAACCGGATACCTGCCAATCATTTGTAACCAATATGGCGGATTCTCCAACCAACAAGCCTTTTGATTCTGTTTGTGTTTCTTTTTATGTTTATGAAATAGCGACTTTAATCATTTTCATACTAACCCTTAGACCGCGGCACACAACAATTGTCGACTGCTGTTGCTTTTATATCTTGCCTTATTTCTCAATAAAAACATGGTTGACAGCACTTCAGAATCATTTCCAATGGAAATGATTATAAAGTGCTGTCAAACCATGTTGTAAATTGTTCTAAAGTGCTGCCAAACCATGTTTTTGATGATAACAATGGAAAATAGAAAATAAACAGCAGACGACAAAAAATTAAGATTGCGTTGTAAGGGTTAAATTTCTGTATAATAAATTAAATACCGCACTTGGTTGAGGGGTATATTGTGGATTATCTCCCCTTGAAAACTCGGTAGATATTGCTTCCTCGGGGAGATAATTCACAATATTACCACAGCAAAGGCAATATTTACATAACTGGGGACCGTTTCACTAAACTTCGTACGACTAAAATGTTCGTAAGTTGAAATTTAGGTCTGGACATTTCAATTGATGGATTTACATTTATTGAGCATAGGCTGCATATGCAGCCTATGCTCAATACATGTAAATCCAATAATTGTTTACAAGAAAACAATGCTAATGTGAAATGTACAGACTATCATAATTTTGCACTTACGAACATTTTAGTCGTACAAAGTTTGGTGAAACTGGCCCCAGGTGTCTGTGACCGGATAAATGGTGCTTATGGGTTTTTTGCGACCGCACAGTCTGATCAGGATCGGCACTGTTCGCAATTACATCAATGAAATACCCGTCATTCTTCTAACAAGCAATATATATCAATATCAGGCCACACGAGTTGATCAGGAGCTACACTGGTCACACATCCTATAAGAACTATTTCACCACTCACAGCCACATATTCGATACAACGTCACTCGTACTCATAAATTCGCGAGAGGACGTCATATCAGACAAAATGGTGGCATGTTTTGCTATTGTTTGCTTGCTAATCCTGTGAATACTTACTAAACCATGTTTATTTTGTAATATATACATTTATCACATGAAAACCTTGTTATGATGTGTTATATGTCTATGTGTAAACCAAATCGATCTTGCAGCCAGGTGCTTAGACGTTTTATCCAGGCGTTTATGTGATCGAGATAGCGAAGAGATGTTTAACGTATTTTTATACGGAGCGGACAGAATGAACAGTCGAGATACAGAACGTACGATATAGGGCATGGTCGATATTGTCGAGGATATTTATATTAAACAATAAGGATATAATTCATGACTTTAGTGAATCATCGAAATAGGGGATATCATGGAGATACTGATATTCGAGATACTGGTGCTCGACTGTATATACATTTATCACCTTGTTATGATGATTTCCTTGCATATGAGAAGATTTTCATGTTGACGATGGTGCAATAGCGACTATAATAATATGATGTCCTTCACCAGGGGCCCGTTTCACTAAACTTCATACGACGAAAATGTTCGTAAGTGCAAATTTAGAATCGTTTGGAAATTTCAATTGATGGATTTACATTTATTGAACATAGGCTGCATATGCAGCCTATGCTTAAATGTAAATCCAATAATTGTTTACAAGAAAACATTGTTAATGGGAAATTTACAGAGAATCATAAGTTTGCATTTACGAACATTTTAGTCGTACGAAGTTTAGTGAGACGGGCCCCTGTGTTATTGTATAATAATGAGGGATCGCAGCTAGTTATCGCCCGTTTAATTTATTTATAGAAACCCGGTCCAAATTGTGTAGTTCATGACATTATTGCGTGTAAAAAGGGCGAATGTAGCATGATTTGTTATGAAAATTAGCAATTATTATAGGAATGAATGGCCTTTTTGTGGAATTTATCGGGGTATAAACTTGGAAAAGTCGCGGGAATACTGGACGAAGGCGATAACAAATTACAATTTTTAGGGCCTCGTCCAGTATTCCCGCGACTTTTCCAAGTTTATATCCTCGATAAATTCCACAAAAAGGCCATTCATTCCTATAATAATTGCTAATTTTCATAACAAATCATGCTACATTCGCCCTTTTTACACGCAATAATGTCATGAACTACACAATTTGGACCGGGTTTCTATAAATAAATTAAACGGGAGATAACTAGCTGCGATCCCTCATTATTATACAATAACACAGGGGCCCGTCTCACTAAACTTCGTACGACTAAAATGTTCGTAAAAAGGCCATTCATTCCGTATAATTCCAGCATTTGAAATAAATTCATCAAGAAAATGCGTTTTCTTAATAATGATTTTAACTGCGCCTCACGGTTACGGAACATAGTTCGGCGTGGGAGTTTACTGGGATATGCATTTTGGACAGAGTCTTGCTACGAGCCAATCAAATGTTAGGGAATTGTGTAAATATTTTTGTGCTTGAATTATTGTGATTTCGACTACTGCTGATACAGATCATCCTACATATTCGCGCAGTCTGAGCATGCTGATATGGGACTACCTTATTTGCCAGATTTGTATTTTCATACTTATGAAAGTTATTGCACACTCAGTGTAGATCCAGATTTGATCTGCGTCTACTCTGTTCACAAAACTAAATGTGTGTGCTATTCAGTACGATATTTTCTCTGAAATACAGCATAGGACCAGATCTCTATAAATAGATTTGCAAAGGGCAATAACTAGCTACGATCCATCATAACGTACTGTGACCACATGGAAATGCATATGTATGCTGTCTTAAAGACAGCAGAGGTCTGGGGCCCGTTTCATTAAACTTCGTACGACTAATATGTTCGTAAGTGCAAATTTACGATCGTCTGTAAATCTCAATTGATGGATTTACATTTATTGAGCATAAGCATGCTCAATAAATGTAAATCCATCAATTTTGTACAATAAAACATTGTTAATGTGATATTTACTGAATTTTGAACTTACGAACATTTTAGTATTACGAAGTTTAGTGAAACAGCCCTGTGGTCCTGTAGCTTGATACAGATCTGTATTGTTTATCAGAAGTACAGTTGGTGTACAGGAAACACTGCATATCTTGATCATGACGCGCATGCTGATCTGGGTCTACACTACATGTAGATACAAAAGCGATAAGCCCACATTTCTCTAGGCACAGCCACACATTCAAGTGAAACTTTTCTAAACCGGACACCCTGTGTCCACATGCACTATACATCACTTCGTGTCTATTTTACAATCATATAGGTTTACATTAAATTGACTACATTTCGAGATCAAATCAATCAAATGCAATCAAATCTCGATGAAAATGTATTTTTTGCATTACTTACCAATTCATTCCCTCAATTTATCAATCCGTTCCCTCGAATTAACAATTCGTTCCCACGAAATGACAATTCGTTCCCTCAATTTAACAATTCGTTCCACGAATTAACAATTCGTTCCACGAATTAACAATTCGTACCCACGATATAACAATTCGTGGGAACGAATTGTTATTTTGTGGGAACGAATTGTTAAATTGAAGGAACGAATTGTTAATTCGTGGGAACGAATTAATGCAAAAAAATAATTCTACGTCCCCTGCGGGGTTCCGTAGAAGCATGTGTACCACGTCGTACTGTTACTATTGGTGACGCTATAGCACCACAGCCCGCCCCTCTACCACCTGCGAACGTTCCTTAGTCCGGAAAATATCGGTTGTCTAAGAAACTTCCCCGCTTCCTCTTTAACGACGTCCCAATCCCAGGTTTTGTAGAGGTCGTTGTACGGATTCACCGGATCCATAATGTACGGTGGATCTCTGTAAGTGCAGGGTAAATGAATGCCATTAATTAATATATTGTATTAATGAATTGTATGCCATTAATGGTGTTTCTATGTCTCCTATTCAAGGGAACAATTTCAATAATTGGGCCCTTTTCTAATGTATTTCATAGCAGGAGTCTTGCGTCTTAAGGTACGTTGCAATTTTCTGGTGTCTCCCACCCGCTGGTTGGCACTACTGAATGTTCCACGTTTTTCTTCCGACGAACTTTTGGCTATTAAACATGTTAAACGTATTGAATCTAAAAACTGTTTAAATGTAAGTAATTTTCCACCAATAACAAAAAAGTCACTCTCCCCAACAAATTATGTTTGATGAAATTACATCAAATATTGATTTTATAGCGAAAAAACGATTTTCCTATGGGAATTCAACATGGGAGAAAAGAGGTGGAAGAGCTGGGGGAGGAGTAAACAAACTAAACATTTTGGAAAATGACTCCGAAGCTTGGCTAGATTTTAGTCCCCATGTTAAATTCCCATTGGCAAATATTTTTTTCGCAATAATATCAATATTTGACGGAATTTCATGAAATGAACAAAATTGGGTAGGGTGACATTTTTGTTATTGATGAATAAGTACTTATATTTAAATATTTTTAAGATTTATTTTTTGTTTTATGGCCGAATGATCGTCGGTGCAAATCGTGCAACAGACAGTAGGCACAATACTGCACCATACATGTTCAAATTGGGACCCGTTTCATTTTGTGCCAGGTGTTTTGTTTGTTGGCTAACTTATGGTCTCGGACCTCAACCAGACCTGTGTCGACGTAGCAAGCATCGGCACAATCGTATATCAACTTTAAGCCTGTATAAGGCGATAGTACCCATGCGCCACATTCTGCCCCCTGGTGTATACATGTACTACAATATACATGTACTCGTAGTACTATATGAATAAAGCAAATATTTAGTTCATACTGTAGTAATACATTGAGAGCATCATATGTTTTCAACTGATATGACATATGTTCACCGAGTAGTGTGAAATGTTCATATTTCACGAGTACCGTTAGGCCGGTCGCATAACCGTGATTACGTAAACTATCCGTATTATGCGCTAATGTTATGCCAACGTACACAATGAAGACGTTCCCAATTAGGTTCCTAATGGCGCGACAAGTCTATGATGTCTTGACGTTCACGTCATCGTGTTTTAAACGTCATTACACGAAACGGTGACTCAGTAAAATTACTGCAAATGTTATGATGTTTTCCCGTATGGTAGTAAGACGTGTCTACAAAGAACAGGAACTTATTATATTGTATATTTATAATTAGGCCGTCAGCCAGTAATGGAAACCCTCCCTCCACACTGTGGGCTGTTTGCAGACATATTGTTTCTGAAATTACATTCATTTACGAGTGTCATGTCGTATGTCTGCGCTCTGTAACACGCTGGATGAATGTTTGGCACCATTTTAAAGTATACCACCCTCAGACTTTTCACAATCGTGAAAAATAACATTTTTCGTTGACGTTCGACTGTTTATCATTAGAAACAACTGATATGGTAGTTTTGTATGTTTTCTGATGTGTTCATAACTATACAATGGAATAAAGTTCAATTACATAATATCTTGTAAATTAGATGAAGAATTGTGCGTGTTTTATTACCCCACCCACTGAATTTCAATGGCAAAACATCTATCTTAATAACTCCATAAAATTATGGTACTTTTTTATTTTATTTTTATCAATGGTACCTAGTCGTGTTCATTAGACATGTTGATTGCATATATCTTATCTTATCTTATGTCTGTAGTCGATTATACAATGTTAAAAACAAAGTAATTTTCACCGTTCCCCACCCACAAATTTTACAATGGGAATTTTACATGTAACGCAATTCATGTATGTTATGCACTGCCACTTACTTATAAATGGTTTCAATGCATATGCAACTACTTACTAATAGGCACTACACATATATATCCGTGCACACTTCAGATACAGTGTGTCCGAGTGTACGTCCGTCTGTCTGTCCTCTTCGCATTTTACTTAGTGAAGGTAACAACTAATGCTATGTGTCTCAATATGCAAATCTCTCTCGGTGTCTATTAATTGTAACAATTGTAATTGCACATACTAGTGTTTGAAATATATGATTGATGCCCATATTCTGATTACATAATGTCTACAGCAGATGATGCAATTGTAAATCAAAGTAGTTTTAACTATTCCCCACCCACTGAATCTCCAATTGCCATTTTACATGTAATACTTGTTCTTACTTTATATGCTGCCATATACTGACGAATGGTATGAATGTGTAGCTACTAACATCTGCATATTATGTATCCACACACATTTCAGAATAAAAAATACATGTATGTTCGTCTCTGTATATGTCCATTTCATATTTATGCAGCCATGACAATTATCGTAATTACTAAGCTGTGTATTCCAATATGAACGACTCTGATACACATAAGTATTACTCTCAGCTGTTGACAGGCCTTGAAACACCATTAAGTAAAATAAATAAATATAATTATGTGGCACATTGGATATAGGAAATATACCTTTCAAATCAAATCCAAATCAAATACTCTTTATTACATCCCTGTACAGTATATCAAATGCAACATGGGGAAATACACATACATATCATTGATTTTCTACCATGCTGAATGCATGATTTGTAGCACATATTACTCAATGTATGGCACATTAAATACTAAAATACATAACGTTAAGATAGCTGTAAATAATACGAGCCAGCTAAGCTGGAATACAACTGGACAAATACATTGTTTGTGCACTTTGAAGATGACAGCCACGCAAGTAAATGAGTTTGTTTGACATATAAATAATATTAGGTAGTAGAATCGATGAAACTGGGATATATATCCCGGTTCCACATAATGTAAAACACTATTTATCGTGCATTCCAATAATATTCCCTCAAACCATCTCGAGTCATCAGCAGGAACAGGATTCAAATGTGAAGTTGGCACATGTACTTATAAAATCATGTATATAGTGAAAATGTATAACTTGTATAACTACTGAAATACAGTATGTCATACGAGAACGTGTGTGTTCCAATGTGTATGGCCGTCATCCATTATCAGTGTAAGTGAACAGCAGTGTATGCATCATGGTCATTGCCTAATACATGCAGGTATATTGCTCCATTAGTGTACAATCTCATTTCAGAGGCATCAATTACAATATTGTATTTTGTAAGTGAGACATTATAAGTTAATATTGAAGCATGAGTTCATAATCGTGACATTTGATAAACATGTAAAGTTGATATACCATTCATAATTTTCATATAAACAAATACATAGAAGGTGCATGATCTTTCTAAAAGCATGCATATGCTCTTCCAATATATCCACTATATTCACATAGTTGCAATGTAGGCATACATCAACTATTTTGTCTAACATGTTTTAAACAGTCAGTGTTCTTAATGTAGCGCATGTGTTACTCTACACCTGTTGTGTCAAATTATGTAGGTTTGTAATCAACTTTTTATAGTTTGGCATATACCTGCCTAGCATAATATCATTACAGAATTTAAATATACGAGTATATCGTTTCAGTTTTTTCTGTGCCAAAATATTTGACAAATGTGGCTAAAAGTATGTATGTCTTTTGAAAATATGTGTATGTCCTACAAGCTCAGGTATATAATTATATAACTATATATACCAGCCAATATTAGCATGTATGCAGTCTGAAAACAAAATAAATATAGTCCTGTTTAAGAGGTATGCACATCTGACCTACATACATATACCTACACAATACAACAGGAGACCATATTTAGTGGTATTGTTATTCCAAAGGTGATCCAGATGGAAACTCATACATCAGCATGATCAGTAGGACAATACTATTACACAAAGGATGTGCTGATGTTCACCAAAATCCCCAAATTTATCAATTTACAGCAGTCAAATTAGTTGTATTACACAACCTCATGTGTTACCACGTGTAGCCACACACACTCATACGACCATCAATCTGAATTTAAATCCCCATACATGATAAACGTGTCTCCACAACATATTATGCAATGTATCAAAATGTTCATCTAAACAATATCACATAGCCTCTATCGAGACACATTACATTTTGATTTACTATGCAATGGAACTATGTATACATGTCATTATAACTATTTACGCAGGCGATCAGACTCAGGTTTGTGGAAGGCGTTTTGTGCCGCATTATACCACATGTTGTGTATTTTGCTGGCCCTTTGGTGTCATCGGAATATATCTCTATTTGACAACAGGTAATGGCATTATAATGATCTCAGAACTCTATAATCATGTACCATGTGTATATTTATATCCCGAATGCAGAATTATATTTACCTGTTTAACATGTACATGCTACACGTAGTTTGTAACTAATAGACATGTCTTTGCGACATACATGTACATACATATATCCCTATGTGGATTCAATGTACATAATAATTCCTTTAACATATATCACACCCCTGATGTACAATCATAGTCCTTTACTATAGCAACCAGAGGCATGTAGTCGAGTATATATCATAGGTTAGCACACTTCGGTGTCACCAGTAAGATGCGGGACCTCCTCGGGATAAGGTTTTATCAACTACTTTAAGAAATTGAGGCTGTATTAAAAGTGTATATATAGGTCCGTAAATATCACATCATAATTGCAAAAGCGACCATGTTGATGGTCATCTTTAAACGGACAGTCATGGTGACACTGTATATGATTATGTTTTGGGTGTATTAGTTTCAATAATGTTTAATTAGACAAATAAATACAGCACATGTAGTGTTTAATGTCGAACTGACTACACAAGTAACTGCATGAATTATATATCGTTACCATGTATTGTATTTATTTTCCAATGTTTACACCTTACGAATAAGGGTTAATTTAAAATATTGGCACATATGAAGACATATGGGATCCTTAATGTGGGCGAAAGCCATGCATATTTGCAATAAGCATCCCCATGTCATTCATCATGCCATACTCTACAGTGCCTTGACCAATGAGCATCATGCTCGCTTAAGTGTGAGAAGAGTGCTCGTTACCAATCGAATTAACTAGACAGCCCAATAATAACATGTTCCTTGTCAATAGTCAATCCATTCTGGAAACGCATTGAAACATGTCTTCAATACTCAAAATTATGGACGTACATCCGTATTTGTCTTTGAAAACAGAACATCACACGCTAATGTTAGTGTTGTTTAATTACTGAAAACTGCAGCCTCATCGTCATTAGTATTGAACATCTGATCATTTTGGCGGCCATTTTGAAAATATAACTATATCATTGTATACCAGGATATGTATATTTTATCAAACGATTTGATTTGTATATCGAACTGGGATGGATACATGTAATATGTGCACAAAATGGTGTTCATAACAACTCCATAGAGTAAAGAATAGAACACAATAAGAACATTTTGGCGGCCATTTTGCCTTTTCTGACAATTATGGAAGGGTATTGCATCACTCTCTCCTGTATTATCAATTTATTTGCGAGGAAAAGCAATATGCATGTGTTTCAACTTTATGAATATCTGTAACCGATCGTAACAGCACACGATTCGAAGAAAAATGTTATAAACAGCATATTTCGGCAGATATTTTGAAATATATCGCCATTTGCTGATGTAATTAAATGTAAGATGTATTCTAAATCATGTAAACATTCAATTTGTGACTTAATTGTTGCAATTTATCCGGTTAATATTGATCAGACTGAACGTTAACTGTCCTTAATAAAACAATATTCGCCGGCCATCTTGGAAAATGGCCGCCATTTGTTAATTCAGCGGCTTTTTGAGAGCAGACAACCAGGTTTGATAGACAATAGGCTACTGAATCCGAAAATCATACTCACCAAAAATCCCACATGGGGAGGGGGTGGGGTGGTTATTGCTGGCAAGGTCTAAATAGTTGTATGGCTAGTATTAAAACTATTTTTCTCTGTGGAGATTTTCAACTAGATATCCAAATGTTCTGATCTTTGAAGGATGAAATCGTGTGATAAAGCAAATTCTCAACTCTTTTCAATTTGATATGAGGTTTGTGAAACTCGTCCTCAATTTTATGCACCGTGCAAGAGGATCTGTGCAAAAAAGAATGCGTGACTAGTTTCATAAATCTTGTTAGCAAATGGAAACTCGTTTGAGATCCTCCGTACAATTGTGTTCAGAAATACGATATATATCTACGTTTTACTGATCAGAGGGCTGCTTCACTAAACTTCGTACGACCAAAATGTTCGTAAGTGCAAAATTATGATTTCACTTTAACAATGTTTTCTTGTGAACAATTATTGAATTTAAATTTATTGAGCATATGCAGCCTATGCTCAATACATGTAAATCCATCCATTGAAATTTCCAGACGATCCTAAATTTGCACATTTTAGTCGTACGAAGTTTAGTGAAACGGGCCCCTGATTGATAACTTTCTTGTCATAGCTGTATGATGTACGAACGGGTTTAACAGTAAATTACAGGTGGACCTGCACAATTGTATAGGTGCGCCTGTAATTTAAGTTTTGACCCCGTTCGTATACCATATAGCTGAGACACTCGCGGTCCCACAATAGACGATGTGCGTACATGTATTACAATAGACAGTGACTGTCGCGTACCTGATGTTTGTGGCAACGACGTCCTTGGAATAGTAGTCGTAAAAGACTATGCGGAAAGCCGTGTGGTTCGTCAATGCCCGCATCACGTAGTAGGCCGCCCTCCGCATATCGAAGTCTTCAGGTCCGCCCATCTGTTCCCACAGCCCGATGACGATCAACTCGTACACATTCGAGGTCGGTAGACGCTTTCCAGGATTTTTGGTCTACACAAATATTCAAATGTGGCTGTGATGCGAGAGATGGGGCTTGTGGGTTTAGCGACTAGTGTAGGTCCAGATCAGCCTGTGCATTCGGAGTCTGATCAGGATCTGCACTAATCGCAATTTCATCAATGAAACACCCGTCATGATTATAATCAGCAATATAGATCGTTATCCGGAGCAGAGGAGTGCTACTTGATCAGGAGCTACACTGGTCACAAATCCCATAAGCCCAATTTATCACAGCCACACATGGGACAGGATATGATAACTCATGCTAAAGTTATAATGTTTCTGAACATTTCAAACATACTACATGTAGCACTGACCTAACAAGAATTCCGCCACGGAAGCGGTATCGCCCTTGCCGATGCATTTGACCGTGAACATTACAAGTAAATAAATGACATTGACCTTGAGAATTTGGATATGGGGGTGTGCGTAATGAAGCATCATCGCTAGACAAAGATTGATGTGAAATAGTATATAAGTCTGGCAAGGGGTTAAAGAGATATTGTGAAAAAACAATAACTTTAACGCATTTCTGTTACAAAACCGGTGAACATTACAAGTAAATAAATGACATTGACCTTCATAATTTGGATGTGGGGGTGTGGGTAATGAAGCATCATCCCTAGACAAACATTGATGTGAAATATTATCAAAGTCTGGCAAGGGGTTAAAGAGATATTGTGAAAAAACAATAACTTTCACGCATTTCTGTTACAAAACCGGTGAACATTACAAGTAAATAAATGACATTGACCTTCAGAATTTGGATGTGGGGGTGTGCATAATGAAGCATCATCCCTAGACAAACATTGTGTGAAATATTATCAAAGTCTGGCAAGGGGTTAAAGAGATATTGTGAAAAAACAATAACTTTAACGCATTTGCCTTACAAAAAACCGGACGACGCGGACGACGCGGACGACGCGGACGACGACGACGACGGAAAAAGCGCCGACTATAGTCGCGCCTCTGCTAAAGCAGGCGCGACAAAAATGAATGAAACAGATTTAAGGTTTTAGAACATAGATAGATACACTTGGCTTCAACGATAATTCAACGATAATTGCTTCATGATGTGATATATGAATATAACATATGTGAATATTGTCTTGTTACTGTATATTATATGGAGCATTTAGTTGCCATCTCCGCTATCTTTGTATGCACAAGCCATCGTACAGTTTCACCACTTCGTGCGTTTGACACATACAGCAAATAATATGACAGCAAACCACATAACAGTTGGTGTAATACATTATAGACATATATGACTACGACAAGATATACATATTATGCCAGCAAACTGTACATACAAACAAGATATCAGAGTATTTCTCCAATCAATCTCAAAATAAAGTTTGATGTGTAAACTATTCAATCTGATGCACAGCCTATGTTAGTGTACAGATTACCCATAGGTAAAGCCATATGTACTCGCATAGTAGGTGAGCAGACACCATGGACAATACACTCAGGTAACTGCTTACACGTCACTGGATTTGATAGATAATAAGAGAGTACAGTAGTGGGTATATACATGTATATGGTATGTGTTGTTTGGTTGGTCAGGTAAAAGTGATACACTGTGCGATTTTCTGTGTATGACTCTATTTACAATGGTGGTTCATGTTGTTAAAAAAACAGGCACAAACCTGTCTAGAAAACTGACATATTTACAGCTTGGTGTCATATAATTGATATGAGTCCGTTCTCCTGCCTTTTATACATGTGATTAGCTACATTATATCATATGTTCTACTTCAAAGTTTGAGTTTTTCAAACGACAGAACAGGTGAAACTGGCTAATGACTGGAACATACAAAGATGGCCGATTTGGCCACTCCATGTGCCGTATAGGATACAGTAACGAGGCAGTGTTCACATATATGTTATGCATATATTCTCATATATCACACTTACGGAGCAATTATCTTTGAATCAAACGATGATCAGGCATAGAACGGGTCCTTAATACAGAATACCAGAACACATATCATACATATATTTGGAACAGCTTTGTATCGGGTTGATAAAGCCTTCAGGTAAACCAATATAAGTGCTTTTACATATTGATATTGTTCTTGACAGGTAAGGGTTTCAGTACATTATCTGTTTATGTGGTGATAAAACACAAACCATAATCCAAAAGCACATCGCCGGAATTAAATGAATGAGAGGGCTGGTCAAAACGTTGCTGACCGCTCCTAAAAATGATGGCATTAGTTGCAGCCTGGCTTGATCGATTGATTGGTTATTTAATTCATAGGGTTATTAATTGATTGATCGATCGATTGATCGATTCATTGAGTTAGCGATTGGTTTATTTATTGTTTGTTTATTTGATTCATTGATTGATTGATCAATTGATTATTTACTTACTTGATTGGTTTGGTTTGGTTGTTTGGGCTATGGATTGATTGACTGATTGATTGCTCCGTTAGGTTGATTGATTGATTAATTTATTGATCACAGATTGTTAATAACCCACATAACATGCAACTTAGTAATATAATTTGGGAGCTTGTGTTTGTCAATCGCCTCGGGTGAACATACCTCCAGACGGGCAATATTACACCATATAGCCTGTGTAGAATCACAATAACGTATTTGTCATACCGCAGATCCTGTATTTGGCCGTATAAACATATATCTTCTTTTGATATTTGCGTTTTTTCAAGAAGAAAAATAATCCGAGATTCGATTTTCTACCGTCAGTCTTAATATAAAGGCGTAAATGAACATTTTGTTTTTTTATTAAACGAAAACAAACTAAATATGGAGTAAGAAATCCATCGAAAACGACTTTATGACAGTTTTTTTATATCGTGTAATTTAATTTATATTCCACTGCTCTATCGATCTGCTCTCCCTTTGGCGCCTCTAGAATAATGCGACTGGTTCCCAAACATTCGGTGTCATTGCTACGCCGCGGTTTCGTGCGTGGAACCCATACTTTGTGACCTAAATATAGCCGTGTCACGAAGCTAAGCGTGTTGAGATTTGAAAAGCAATTTTCGTTATTTTGGCTAATTTTTCGCTCATATTTTGATGAGCGAAGAATATTTATGGATAAATAAACAATACAGACTGGTTTTGAGTGTACAATTTGTTACTTGTATTGATCAATTCAGGGTTTTATTGTGTTTAGTGAGGAACACAATTCGCAATCGCTAGACGGTTTCAAAATGTGTCTTCATTGGACGCGAGGCGCCGGAGGGGAATCGCAATTTCTCTATGTTCGACGGCCTTGGCAGGTCATATAATATATATGACCAGGCAAGCTAGCCAATCAAAAGCCGAGAAACTTATCTGCGGTATGACAATAACACATATTATCTCTGTGGAGTTTTCTCTACTTGTATCGTACCTGCAATATATTCTCCTTCTTCCAATATTTCACCAGTCGTATTAGACTCTTGACATTCGTTGGTTTTTCCCCGACAAACTCGCACTGAAGTCTTGTCAAGGACACGGAGTAGAAACCCCGGATGTAGCGGTCAACTGTCCCCATTTCGTTATAGATGCCTCTCAGTTTCTGTTTCCTGGTAACGTGGTCGTCACTATAGGAGATATATGAACAGTCCGGACTCCTGTTTCCACACATATATCAATTATCGTTTACACATCGTTTTGACAACGTTTTAGTTTTTTATGATTGGAAAACGTATTTTGTTTAAAAAACATAGTTTTTGTCGCGCCTACTTTAGCAGAAATCGCGACTATAGTCGCCGCTGTTTCCGTCGTTGTTCGCGTCGTCGTTGTCCGAAATGTCAAAAAGTTTGTAAAAGCTTCGTCATCCTGGTATAACTTTAATATTACTGGGTGCATTGCTTCAATAATTGATACATATGAGCATTGGGAACACACTCATGCCGCCATTAACATGACCATGACCTTTTTACCTTAATATTTTTGCGGAAACACTCAGCCATTGTTTTGCGTCAAATAGTTTGTACAAGTTTCTTCATCATGATATAATATTAATATTACTTGACAGATTGCTTCAATATTTGGACACTTGAAATATGTGGGCATTTGGAACACACTCGTGACATGACCTTGACCTCATGTACATTCACATTTTTTTAGGAAACTCTTCGCCATTGTTTGCGTGAAAAGTTTCCTCATCGTATAACATTAATATTACTTGATGGATTGTTTCAATATTTGGACACTTGATACGTGCAAGCATTTGGAACACACTGATGGCGCCATTAACATGACGTTGACCACTTTGACATGCACATGGTTGAAGAAACACTTAACCATTTTGTTTATGTCACAACCTTGACCTTTTTCGTATTTTAAACATGCACGTCTCTGACGGTTTTTGTGCTGCATACTTTAGCACATGCCCATGCTCATGTTACGGTCAAATGCCTCGGCAGGCGCTACACCGCTTCCGTGGCAGATTTCTTGTCTAATTAAAAACAATGAAGTTTCAACGCGATGTCAAAACGATGCGTTGAAAGAAACGAAAGGCGTTTAAATGATTGAAAACTGGGTATTTAAATTAAATGAAAATATCGTTTTCACGTACAAAACAATCGAACGATAATCGATTCCCTACATACTATTGTACACAACTATCATTTTCCCTGCGTTTACCAGTCTTGTTCGTTTGTTTGGTTTGGGAACCTTCAACAAATCTTCGCGGAAAGCGTATCACACAAAGTCGGGGTCCCATCGAATAGGCACATTTTTCTTCTTTGTACTAATTAAATTTGTATAATTGTGTACTCTGACAGTGTACTCCACTAGTTTTGAAAAATTACGAGTGCCTGCTATTAAATTTTAATTTACATGATAGAGACGTGCGGTTGCATCAGGTTATTTTGATATGCAAATGAGGCATGACATTTTTAAATTATTTATATCAAGTAAATGCGTCATCAGAATAAATCTTTTTATCGACATCAATCAGTACGATCCTGTGTATAAACAGAGGTTAAGTACATGAAGTATATCAGACTATTTTTTATCAGGGAATGGGTAATACCCGGGTTATAACAAATTTAAAACTCACGTTTCATTGGTGGAACGGCGTCACATGACGTAACCGAAGTACGTAAATGGAATAACGTTACGGAAACAAATCCGCGTTCTTTTCAACAATAACAACGTCATAATTGCTCATTATGTAGCCAAACACGTTACCTGATAAATAGAAAACCGTGCAAATGTATTTTGATATCAATGTTCCAAATGCTTACATGTATCAGGCTCGGCTCGGAAACGGTAGGAATTCCGAGGCTTGCCGAGTCTTGCCTGATAAACTTGATATAAAAAGACACTAGCCTGGTATTCTCTATATACAGTGGAACCTCTCTAAACTGGATACCCTGGGAGGTCGCCATGGTGTCCGGTTTAGAGAGATTCCACTGTTAAAAGCACTCGATGACGATTATTTTGGTTATATTCAGTCATGAACAAACAGAACAATGAAATTAATTACATTGCAACCCATCTAAATTCAACACAATGGGGTCACCAGGGTATCCGGTTTAGAGAGGTTCTACTCTGTTTTGATAGCAAGTGCATCGGGTAACGCTAGGAAACGCGTAGGAATCCCAAGGCTAGCCTCAGAAATTATGTGGCTGCGAGAACAGGTTCTTGAAGAACTGTTTATATTTCGGTGTTTTCTGGGTTATTTCGGTTTATCTGGTGGTTTGTGTGCATTTTGATGTAAAAGGGGTCCGAAACTTCGGAACGGTGAATGAGTAGATAATTGACGATTGTTTGTAATGATTGAGCATTAGTAGTTGCACAAAAATATATAAATTACCCAAAAACCAAAGAAATTCACCCAAATCTAACGAAAATCCACCACAATACCCATATGACACCAACATACTGACCATCTGTTCACCGCGGCTCCAGCCACACTTTCAGAGAAGAAATCCTTTCACAGAGTGTGTTTTACAAGACCGCCTCGCGGCACCTTTCAGAGAACAAATACTTCCCCCTGTTCCCGGTCTGCGGCATAGAGACGCCCCCCCCCCAGCCCAGCCAAAAAGGCAAGCGAACGGGCAAGCCAAAACGGCAGGCCCACAGCTCTTCGAGCGCTCAAGCCCAAAGGGCAAGCCAACAGGCAAGCCAACGGGCAAGCCAACGGCAAATCCAATCAAAGGAGCATGCGAAAAAAACACGTTCCGAGACGGGCGAGAATGGCTTGCCTTTCTTCGGCTCGCCCCTCCATGACGAGTTGTTTTACCTCTGAATCACCCAAAATCTTCGGTAATTGGGCCTTGGCCCGAGCAGCAGCTTTTAACTCCTGAAATCTAGTCATGTCCTCAACGGCAAGCTTGAACTCGCTATCTGAGATTTAGTTATATTCGATAGCTTTCGACACTATTGAGTCAATGCTTTTCGTTTTGGATCGCGCAATAACTCGTGGCCAACGCGATCGGCGCGGCAACGATGATTGATAGCACGGAGATCGCGACGCCGCTAGCGACTGCTACGGCTGTCAGCACTGTGATCACCCCCTCAATGGTAGTGGCCCACCTCCGGTACTTTTTCTTGATTCCGTCCTGGGTGTCTGCTTCGTGTAACAACAAATTCTGGATCTCGACGATCTTTGTCATCCGAAAATATGTAGGATCAGCGGCGCTGGACGGTAGTTCGGGATATAATTGTTCAGTAGCAATAATGTACAGATCGAGCTATATTAATGCGTTAACAACTGTTGACGAGCTACTATTATTGGGGACATTCTCGGTCCGGAAATTTACTACACTGCCGGCTGCAACTTCAATAGGCGGCGCGAATATAATATATGCTGATCGTTGGCCAGCGCTTTTCGCAATGCCGGTATTCTGCCGCTCACCACTCAAGACGATGCTGACTCGCACCTCGGCCGTGGCTTTCTCACTATAGTCTACCGAACAGAGACAGATTCGCAAAATTCTACCTGCAACGAACAGGAGAAAGCCCGTATATCGATTGGAGGCATTTGAGCCAAACGAATATTCGTGATCTCCGGCTCTCAGGCCGCCCCGCTATTCAGCGCAGATCGCGATGATCGGCTTTGTTCCAGCGCTAGCGCTGGCTCTTGATATCACGTTTGGGTGCGTTATTGGCTGCACCCCTACTAGGCTGCTTTCGGCCGCCAGATTGTTGAGCAAATCCGTCGGAGTTAGTGGATTCACTAATGTTACTGAAGTTGGATTCACCGACTCTTCGTCCTCCTTCTTTGCGCTTCTGTTCAAAGAACAAGTACTGCCTGGGCCGTAGATACTCATTACTCTGAGAACTCAAGGACAACCACGATCGGAAAATAGCTTTTTAATTATTGATCGTTATCATCGAGGATGGAAATCTCCCATTCATGGACGTGACCCGAAATGAATCGCTTTTTTTTTGGATGTGGGAAGTCCATAGTAATGGTTTCCCCGTAGAAGTAGTGGCTGGCGTGAGCGACTTTCAGCAGTGTACTTCTGACACAGTCAACCAAGTTATATGATTTATTCAGCTGATCCAGATGTACCCGATGAGTTTTTGTATAGGCAAAAGATACAGTCTCATCGCCAACGTGCTCGCCCGGGTCAAACCATCCGAGATTATCGGAGTACGTTGTTGTAAAACCGAGCCGCACAGCCAACGTCGGGGAGATTGCGACACGGCTGGCGGGCTCAACGGTCAACGTCGCAAGCCGGATGGCTTTTGAGATGGTGAGACTAGCCTGACCGGTTATCTTGTCGGCAACACAAGCCTGGATTGCTCGCGAACTCAATAGTCCTGGAGGCAACTTATGCCGACTGGTCGGCCGTCCATCTCGTAGCCGACTCCTTCATTCTCTTCAATGTTGTGCCATCCGACTGTGATCGTGATCGATCTGAGAATGACGCTTCGCTCCCCGCAGCAGTTGTCGATCAGCATTTGCAGCAGTACCGCCCCATTTTGGACATTGGTGAGTGTGGCAAACACATTCTATCTATATGAGATATAATGGCAAACAAAGCGTATTCTTTTAATACATTTGCAGTCTATACTCCTGGAGCGCCATACACACATAAGGTCCTGAACCTGTCCGACCTCACTATTTTTGTCGATCTTTCGAGTGAATTCTCGGTGTCGTTTCCAGAAATAACCAGCACCTTGCCTCAGGTGATCCTGTGGCAAAATCTGTGTACATGTTCTACGTCTACTACCAAACGCGGAGAATCTTAGCAGAAACACACACGTCACTACCTCAGGATCGGGCTTTCGATTTGCAGGAAAACCCATATGACCGTCGGGCGTTCGAGCGTATCTGCGCCGAATTGAAATCGACCCAAATCTAATTTCCGACAGCAAATCGACTACGGGAACGATGGGCTTGGGTCATTCTCGACCTTTTGGAAGCCTAGCGGAAAATACCGTATCGACCATGGAGGGGGAGGGGGGGAGGGCTGACAAACCCGTTCTTCAACGACGAGAACGACGCCCTGAAGAACAATAGGAACGCTTGGACGAGTTTTATCCTTGACGACTCCGTGGGACTCAGGCAGACCGGCGTCGAACGGCTGAACGACTCTATCAGAACATACGTTATGGCAATCCTCGGGGCGCAAGCACAGACGCGCACGAGCATCCTAGGTACCGGCACAGCTTTCGATGCACAGAAGCATCTCCTGGCAAACGTCGAAGACGCCATCGCCTCTCTAGTCAATCTCCCATCGTCAATAATCACGCTTTGGCTTGGAAGCTAGCCACTCTCGGGCTGCGAATAGCAAAAGGCCAACTACTGAGACAACCAGTGCACAAACATTATCGGTAATCCACCCGGCCGTCTTCGCAAGCAGCAACAGGATCCAGGAGGTGCCCCCCCCCCCCCCAATAATGCCGGGAAGTGCAGAGGCCGCTTTTCCAGCTAATCTGGCCAGAAGACTCCCGTGGGCGTTCACCCACTCTTTAGCTCCACCTGGCGCAGGCGGTGGGGTTGGGGTTGGGGTGGAACCGCGGGTACACTGCCACTCGTGAGCGCTAAAATCAGGGTGGATACTGTCATGCCAATCGCAGTGAGTATGCTCACGATCGTGATCCTTTGCTTGCGGAATAGGGTTCTGATTCGCTATCGGAGAGTTGTGCCTCTGGCGAATTTGTTGAAATTGGGAAATCGTAATTTTTTTATCCGCCGGAATTTCATCTTCATACCCTTCAATATCGTCGTCCAGCCCTCGAATGCGTTCTTCGATCTTGCACTGATCTCCGGGGTCGCTCGTTTCAAATGCTTTCTTTGTTCCATATCGCGCTGTTTTCTAGCTTCTCCGAGCTTCGCTGCGTCGATCACGAGCGAGTCCCTGCTTATATGGAGTATAGTTATCGTGTTCTATCCGTTGAACGCCGCCTCCTATTCGAGAGCAGCGAACCCTTCGTTCAGAGGTTCCATGGTTATGTTATCAACGCGTAACTCGATGCTTTCGACTGTTCTTCCCATCCATTCGTCGAGAACCCGTTCCTGTTCGCTGATCGGCGATCTGCTTTCTCCAATAAAAAACCCAACCCTTTGGTGATGGCTTCCCCACCGCCCCTCTGGTTTGCGATCGTGAGGACAGCCAGGGGTTTGCCATTCTTCACACTATTTATCTTGGGATACATTTTGAGCCTTAGAGTCCCATCGCGATCGAGTTTGAATTTTGAATAATATCGACCGGCGCCAGGGTTTATTGTCTGCTCCACTGAGTAGAGTCGTTTCTTCAGTCTTCTCCCAGGTAAAGGTCGTCGAGATCGATGCGGTTGTCATCTCAATCGCCGAAATCGCCAGGCGCGAGATTGCCCGCCCCGAAATTGTCCATATTTTGTATTTGAACAATACAATCGACGGTTCAATACTTCAATCGTATTTGGCATACAAATGGCATTCCAATTCGGTCGTAAGCTTATCTCATACAGGCGCCTTAGGGAACCGCTGGGAGTCAAGAGGCACATAACTAGCGTCTCTATCACGAGCAACCCCTCAAAGATAGACGCCGGCTAACAGCTGCTGGTTCGTTTTCAGAATTTAGGCCAAAACGACTTGAGTGTGCCTGGGACCGCGCGATTAGTCTTTCAACCTCTTTAATCATTGTAGTCCATGTATGCCATTTCATTTATTATATACATTATGCGATGTGGGGGTCGGTGTGTGTGTGCAGGGATGGGGGGTGGAGGTGCATTTCAATAAAAGCACACGTCTGACAAAGGAAGCAATTTCGAATAAGTACAACTCATTTACGGTTGTAATTAATGTTGACCTTCGTACAACAGTTATCATCTTGCCACTAAAGTCACGTGCGTGGATAAATACTTGATCACATTTTTATTTATCATAATAACTTTAAACATTATCATACATTATTTGTCATGGAGATATTATCTGAATATAACTAGATTGGTCAGTAAGCGAGGCTTACGGAATACCCCCGCGTGGGCCCAGATACCCCTAAATATGTAAAATAATATCCAAGTGTGTGGGCTTGTGACCTTAACTGAGCTTAGCGAGGGCGGCACGAACGTGAATAGTTGTCATAGGGTGGTAGAGGTCCATTGGAGCAATGCGTGTGTGAAATGTGAAGCGGATCCGAGCAAGGAAATAGAAATTATAACCGATTTCTCTGATGTTAAGTTTTGTAAAGAGACTAAGTATGTGACCTTGACCTCGATATCAGCGGGGATTTGTCACAGCATGATAGTAGAGCCTTAGAGGAATGCATGCATGAAATTTTAAGAATTTTCGATGAAAGAAATAGAAGTTATAACATATTTCTCTGATGTTAAGTTTTGTTAATGTTAATGTTAATGTTAAGATGTGACCTTGACCTTGGGATCAGCCGGGGTTGGACGGTCGTAGATATGTCGCAGCATGATAGCACAACCTTAGAGGAATGCACAAGTGAAATATTAAGAATTTCAATGAAGGAATCAGAAGTCATAACTTATTTCTGTGATGTTAAGTTTTGTAAAGATATCAAGTATTTGAAATTGACCTTGGGATCAGCGGGGGTTGGACGTCGTGGATTTGGCACATCATGGTAGTAGAGCCTTACAGGAATGCATGTGTGAAATATTAAGCATTTTATATGAAGGAAATAGAAGTTATAACATATTTCTCTGATGTTAAGTTTTGTAAAGAGGCTGAGTATTTGACCTTGACCTTGGAATCAACGCGGGTTGGACGGCCGTTGATTTGGCACAGCATGGTAGTAGAGCCTTACAGGAATGCATGTGTGAAATATTAAGCATTTTAGACGAAGGAAATAGAAGCTATAACATATTTCTCTGATGTTAAGTTTTGTAAAGAAACCAAGCATTTGACCTTGACCTTCGGATCAGCGGAGGTTGGACGGCCGTAGATTTGGCACAGCATGGTAGTAGAGCCTTACAGGAATGAATGTGTGAAATATTAAGCATTTTAGACGAAGGAAATAGAAGCTATAACATATTTCTCTGATGTTAAGTTTTGTGAACAGACTAATTATTTGACTTGACCTTGGGATCAGCGGGGGTTGGACAGCCGTGGATTTGGCACAGCATGGTAGTAGAGCCTTACAGGAATGCATGTGTGAACTATTAAGCATTTTAGATGAAGGAAATAGAAGTTATAATAATATTTCTCTGATGTTAAGTTTTGTAAACAGACTAAGTATTTGACCTTGACTTTGGGATCAGCGACGGTTGGACGGTCGTGGATTTGGCACAGCATGGTAGTAGAGCCTTACAGGAATGTATGTGTGAAATATTAAACATTTTAGATGAAGTAAATAGAAGTTATAACAATATGTATCGGACGGACGGTCGGACGGACGGACGCCCCACCCGCCTGTTGCTTCGGTGATTCCGTTAGATCTCTACAAGTTGGAGTGTGACGTCATGTCATAAATGGAATCTCGGTGAATATATTGTGCGCGATTCGTTTCAGAAATCTCGTATCAAATGGAAACTCGTGTGGGATCCTCTATATATCATTAACATGTTTAACTCCGTCACCCAGTCCCCACCCTCCTCTCCCAATACCTAATAAATGAGCCGACGAGGTCACATGCCGGCAGAACGTCGATCCCCATGGTGTCCCCAGATGCCATCTTTGTCTCCATCTGTACAGAGTGCACCGTCTGGCGGTTGAATTTGTAATCAGAGTTTCCCGTAATGTGGGTTTTCAGTTGCAGTAGTATGTTGTTCATGTCATCAACCACGTGACGCACTGTCGGGTAGCGCTCACGTGACAGCACTAGCTCCAGGTCGGCATCTGATTTGCCTTTTACCGCTGTTCCTTTGTCCAAGGACCCTCCCTGGTAAAATAAATATTTAAGGAATACAATCATGGGCTATTGCGTTAACTGGGGCGCACACTACATTAGGTATGTTTAAAGTACGGAATGTATTGTGCATCCCAGTAAACGCAACAGCCCATAATTGTATTGTTTATATTTACACTGCATTTTCTTTTAGTTTCAAAAAATGTAAATAACTAAATACCGCGTTAAAATTAAGAATACTCTCGTTTTACGTCATTTCGTCGCAATTCCTGGAACAGAGACGTTGCCGTTCAATAGCGTGCCATTATTGATAACTTCGTGTAAATTAATGACGTCAAACGAACTTTAGCCAATCAACAACATCGCGCGACGTCACGTGGGTCTAATGTATTGTATATGGATGTAAATGCAATACGTGGAATGGGTCTTTCCATTCTGAATTTATGGAAGGTGTGAATATCACACAATACAAGTCCGAAGTTGGGAGACAATCCATATGCCGGGAATCAAATCAAACTTCTAAATTCAATTTGCGCATCTACACACCATAAGGAAGCCACATACCCGATATGAAGTGTCCAGCTATTACGGTTTAAACGTTTTACTTCTTGCAAGGCAAACTTTTGCGGAATTCCAATTCTAACGAGGAAGATAATCCATGACCCGGGGTCAAATAAAAAAATCCAAATTCACATAATTATGTAGACCATAAAGAAGATACATATCAAATATCAGGTATCCAGCTATTACGGTTTAACTGTTTGACGTCTTACAAGAAAATGTGACGGACGGACGGACATTCGTGACGAAAACAATATACCCATTATAACGAATTCGAAAGTTGGCGAAATTGTGAGAGCAATGCAGAATGTATCAACTTATTACGTCATCTACAGAACAATCAGTTTCAGTATTTCGTTTTCATGAAAAATCACATAAAATTATCTTCTTATGAACAAAATCACATGGCTTGTGTCATGTCCTACCTTAATAACCTCCCGGGGCTGTATTGACCTCGGGGCCCCGTGCTGCAGGTGTGACACGACCCCGTTAACCACGGCTCGGCTCCCTCTGAGGTACTCGTCCGTCGGTTGGATATGCTCAGCTATGTATTCGTCCAGGTTTGCGGTGCTCGATAATGCGTACAGGCCTTTTGCGTATACTGAATCGCTTGCGTAGATGTCCGGAACATACGCAATGGTATTAAAGCTGGACGGGTATACAGTGTTAACCTGGAATAATTTATAAATATTATTATCGCGTTCATTAAAATACGATCCTAAATTTTAAATTGTCATATAATAAATATGAATACTGTCTGCATAATTCCGCATAACACCAGTTCGTGCTATTCTCTCTGTCATCTCAAACGTACAAGTATTAGTTTCAGTATTACCTTTGTGACGCTAAAATGATACGAACTCAATGACCAAAACACTCATCAAAAATAAGATCACATGTGTTTTCTTGGTGTTCTGTTTAGAGAGGTTCCATTGTATACACTTATTCAGGCAATATAGAGGCAGAAATGCGTGGGTATCATAATTATATTAAGACTTATTTGTTCTTGTAGTACTTTCGCCTGAATACAAGGTGGTTTAGTCTTTTAAATAACAGATCATATTTAATCTCTGTATTTATATGTTGATGTGCAATGATCATACTTTACAATCCGTCTGCGTGTAGACTCCCTGAGGCTTGTACCTCTATGTCAGAAAAGCGGACGTTAAACCCTATTCACTCACTCACTCATTACAATCTGTCGAAAATATTATTTTTTTCATTTGGCGCATTTAATTAGTATAAATAAATAAAGAATATCATGCCTCATTTGTATATGAAAATAGAGTGATGCCACCGCGAGTCACTATCAGTAAAATAAATTATACTAAATTATTATATCTGTATAGCGGGCACTCGTAATTTTTAGAACTGGTGGAATAGTGACCCCACAATATACTTATTTAATTCCTATAAACAACAAGTTGTGCCTACTGAGTGGGCATGTACCTTTAAGTGCATGATGCGCTTCACAGGAAATTACGTCAACAATGTGGAATCTCTGGTTATAAATGTAACTTTGCACTTATTGAAACGGTTAATGATTATGTAATAGCTATTGGCGAGAGTGTCGCAATATGCAAACAGGCATTGACTTTTGGCAGGCCGTTAACTGCCATGTAACATAAACATAAAAAACGAACCGCATGTTTGTCTTCCGTGTGTTGCTGTAGAGCCATAGGTGTGAGGAAAGGTTCTTCACATGTGCTGCAGACATCGTCGACCGGACCATGATACTCATGCATATGTCGACGGAAAGTTTTACTTGCCATCGTTGAATACCCACACATTTGGCACTCAAACTCTGAATATGAAAGAATAATTGAATGGGTGGGAGGAGGAGCTAACTTTCACATGTCTTCTAGCTTGAATGGGTGGGAGGAGGAGCTAACTCTCACATGTCTTCTAGATTGAATGGGTGGGAGGAGGGCTAACTCTCACATGTCTTCTAGATTGAATGGGTGGGAGGAGGAGCTAACTCTCACCTGTCTTTTAGATTCAATGGGTGGGAGGAGGAGATAACTCTCACATGTCTTCTAGATTGAATGGGTGGGAGGAGGAGCTAACTGTCACATGTCTTCTAGATTGAATGGGTGGGAGGAGGAGCTAACTGTCACATGTCTTCTAGATTGAATGGGTGGTAGGAGGAGCTAACTATCACATGTCTTCTAGATTGAAGGGGTGGGAGAAGGAGCTAACTCTCATATGTCTTCAGATTGAAGGGGTGTGAGAAGGAGCTAACTCTCATATGTCTTCTAGATTGAATGGGTGGGAGGAGGAGCTAACTCTCACATGTATTCTAGATTGAATGAGGGGAGGAGGAGCTAACTCTCACAAGTCTTCTAGATTGAATGGGTGGGAGGAGCGCATGTCTTCTAGATTGAAGGGGTGAGTGGCTAGTGAAAGAAAGTAGCTAACTCCCCCACGTTCGGTTGATGGAAGGGGTCACTGGAAGAAGTGGCTAACTCACTCGCTTATAACTCACTGAAGAAATGGCGTGAAAATTCCATGAGTTCCCATTGATCCATGATATTCCACTTTGCAAAAGTATATATATAGATCCGATCCTATGTATTTCACCGTTAACTGTGGTGCAGTGATATAGCGCACACCGTTACTGTTGTTAGAACTCTGGCTAACACAAAAGTCTTGAATTTTGACTGGCGAAAGACGTCCGAAAGACGAACACCACAAAAGTCTACCCGATATGGCTGTAAAATTGCATACTGTTATGCACTATACACCACCAGGCAGACATATACATGCATTTTAATTGTTAATGCTTATTCATGTGTGTATACCATGTAACATTGAGACGCACATTTCTAAACAGTTCAAAGTAAGTAACGAACCACATCACACACTGCTCAATAGTTTCACGCACTTTAAACCGACCAAATATTCCATACTACAGTAAACGCAACAGCCCATATCTTATTCCTTAAATTAAAAGTTGTACGTTACCTAACGCCTGAAATGGTATATTTCGTGCTGTATTGTTTTCCTTTTACCAATGTCTGCCACATCCGATAGGGTGGGGTGACAGACATACCCGGGGAATTAGACAGTCGCAGTATTTGAAGGGCCGGGAATTAGGCAGCCAAGAAATACTGGGGTTGGGTATTAGAATTCACAACTCTTTCATACTGTCGTTTCTATTGGCCAAAATAAAAACATGTACATGGTTCATGGGCTGCAATATACGGAGCCCCGCAGGGGACGTAGAATTTATTTTTGTTATTAATTCGTTCCCACGAAACAACAATTCGATCCACCAATTTAACAATTCGTTCCCTCGAATTAACAATTCGTTTCCACGATATAACAATTCGTTCTCACGAATTAACAATTCGTTCCCGTGGGAACGAATTGTTATTCTTTGGGTACGAATTGTTATATTGAGGGAACGAATTGTTAATTCGTGGGAACGAATTGTTAATTCCAGAGAACGAATTATTTAATTGAGGGAACGAATTGTCATTTCGAGGAAACGAATTGTTATATCGTGGGAACGAATTGTTAATTCGAGGGAACGAATTGTTAAATTGAGGGAACGAATTGTTATTTCATGGGAACGAATTAATAAATAAAAATCCATGTACCCTGCGGGGCTCCGTAGGAATACAGATATAAAGCGGTGGTGCATTACTTATTTTGCAGGGCATAGTTTTAAGTCACCAGTATCTATTTTCAATGCATACAATGATAACAGGGTTTTCAATGCATGTTGTGCGCACGATCTCCCGGCTCACACAATATAACACGTTGTTTTACACCAGTATAGACTTACTGCACCGTTACAGCTATGGTCATTTTGTTCTTTAGTTACTTAAATAAAAACGGTGCATATTGAAAACGCGCTGACTAATATAGGACTACACTGTTCTGTTCTAGCAATCACCTAACCGTTTGTATTTCAGGTTAAACTGATTTTTCATAATAATAGCTTATTGCCGCGGACAACGTGATCTAATCGGCATATTGGCATACGTACGTCCGTCCGGGTTAAATGTTTTGGTTCGGTATACTATCAAAACCTCGGCGGGCGAGACATGCGGGTTTTATAATAACAGTTTATTTGTTATCAATAGGTTCACATATTGGGCGCGTATGGTTCTTACGAATGTGACATTGTGCAAGCACGTGGCTGTGACTGGAGAAATGGGGCTTATGGATTTTGCGCCCAGTGTAGATCCAGATCATACTATGCATCCGCATACTCTGATCAGGATCTGCACTGTACGCCATTCCATCAATGAAACAACCAACATGCTTCTAACAAGCAATATATATCGTTTTCAGGCTACACGAGTGTGCTACTTGATCAGGAGCTACACTGGTCACAGATGCCATACGTCTCATTTGTCCAGGGTATTTAGTAATACAACCAATTCCAAATTTATTTCAAGATTCTATGCACTTTCATAGGTCACTACATGTGGTAGCCTCATCTGGACACATGCCAATTGTCCAGTCACCATCATTGTAGGTAGAACTTTGACGAAGTTGTGACAAAAGATATGACTTGTGTGGCTGTGACTGGAGAAATGGGGCTTATGTGATTTGTGACCAGTGTAGCTCCTGATCCAACAGCACACAACACACGGTATGCATTGCTTATTAGAAGCATCGCGTGTGTTTCATTGATGGAATGGCGAACAGTGCAGATCCGGATCAGACTGCGAATGCACAGGCTGATCTGAATCTACACTGGTTGCAATACCCATAAGCCCCATTTCTTCAGTCACAGTCACAGATATGCAGAATCGAAGCTTTGCGCCTTCTAAACATACGAGATCCGTCTCCCAAACGCTCCGAGGCAGCATCTGCCATAAAGCTTGAACATCCAAGATGGCCGCTACAATACATACATTTGTGATACTAAATCAAGAAACACGTTAGCTATACATATATAATTTCGTTTTTGCCAATATATGTAGTCTAAGACATCAGTTAAAATGATTGTTTGTACGACAGTCATGGCGAACACGTTCATTTAAAATGGCCACAATCCCCACTACAGTATAATTATAATTAAATTCATTGCATTACATACACGCTTTATTTATTTAATTTTTCTGACGGCCTGCCGGCAGCTAAGGCCATTTTAGGCCGGATAACGTGGTCGCATCTCATATTTCACTTATACGGATTGGAGATAAATCCTGCAAGGAGAACAAAATATTTACATGAAAGCCCTGAAATTAGAATAACTTGATTCGATGTCAGGTCCTCACCACACCAGAGTCACTTATCCCCATCCCCTAAAAGTAATAGCATTATTATTAATTTTACTACTCTTATAATGGGTATAATCGAATTTAACACTCACGTATTAGAAAGCCAAAATATATCTGAGCGCTAAACAAGGGATGTTTGGGTTCCAGTAAGGGTGAACCCCACCGTTAAATTACCTTTCGCATGCTCTCAACCAACCACACGTAACTCTCACAATAAAGTCAGAAATAATTGGAATTTTCACATCTATATACGGTAATATCTCGATTCGCCACAATCACGATTCGCCACATCTCAATTCGCCACAGAGTAAACACGATTCGCCACAGTTAAAACACGATTCGTCACAGTATAATTTTCAAATATAATATCTTGATTGCAATTAATTTTTCGGGAATAGTTATGTTTTATTAGGTTATTCCTTACAAGAATCAACAAATTTTACACCTTACTTTTAAAATTAGTCAATTATGGCTACTGCGGCAATCAGTCTTTGATAACATTTAATTGGTGATCATTGGTCATCACCATTAATTCACGTTCATTATTTGTTTGTGTTTGTGCTATGTATATTTATGGTGGTATTAAGGTGCGTAATTTGAGGGTAACAAGTGGTATTAAGTATTAACTATTATGTATGTCTATTGTCATTTTTACTCCATTGACCCTGGTGTAACTGAGGATGATATTGTAGACTACGTATCTACGTAGTAAGATTATTGAAAAGGCGTCAGAACGCTATGTGACATGCAGAGTTTGCACTAACAAATAATGTGTGAATCAATTATACAGGTATACCACCTACTTGTATGATTGATTGATTGATTGTGACTTTACGTCCGTTGGACAGCAAGGTTATTACACAGAGCGGCTATATATCTAGGACTACAATACGACCCACTGTTTTCAAGTTATCATTCTGATGATTAAGGATTAATTTCACAGACCATTCGCCACACTGTTCGCCACGATCCATCTCACAATTTCATTTGAGGTGTTATTTGTCTGACAACTGAGTATAAGACACCTGACGCATCGTTACACAATGATCACAGGTGGTCAACACGTACAGGTGTTAAATAATTGACACACGTATCCTGAATTGAATCGATACAAAGGAAAATCTGGTTAATAATTGCGGGCAAGGCTCACATTACGTATATAAATGTTATAAAAGCTGATTATTTTTTGATGTCATCATGTTTTGTTAATATTTTTATTATTTTTATAGTATACTTTTCATTTTAATTATACTGTGGCGAATCGTGTTTAAACTGGCGAATCGTGTTTTAACTGTGGCGAATCATGTTTACTCTGTGGCGAATCGAGATGTGGCGAATCGTGATTGTGGCGAATCGAGAGTAATTCCTATATACACCCTCATCCGTACAAGTGAAATACGGGATTCAATCCCGTTAACCTGGCCCAAAATGACTGCAGATATTAGCAGGCCGTTAAATAGCATAAAATAAATAAATTCACTGTTAATTTACCCGTGGACTAATTATAAGGAATATGATATTTTCGCAACATCCATTATTCACCGATTTTATAAATGTGGCTTGACGTGAAAAGGTATACCAGCCTAACATTAAATATGAGTATCAAAAATAAAAGTACCCGTTTACAAATAATGCCCTATGCAATTTTTATCCCGTTAACACAGTGCGTATGTGTCGTGAACATGGTGCAGTGAAACATTGTTGATATCTTGTCTATACGACCTAATCACTGCGTATGCATATGTGCAGTGACTGGGGTTATTGTTTTGCATTTTAAAGCCATTTGTAGGTATTGACGGGATAAATAGAATGGTAGATTAGTACCGTGAATGGGAACAAATATCTGGCGCGGCACGGAAACGGGATGTGCTCTGCAGAGCCTCGCCCATCCCGTTTCCTAAGCCTTACCAGATATTTTTTCCCATTCACGGCACTAACCTACTATTCTCTATATCACAAATAAAAGTTACCCTTTTACAAATAATGCAATTTATATATCATCAGGCATGAGTTAGTGGAAATGTTCGCCAGTACTTTATTTACATTAAAATATAGGGTTAACTGTATTGTAATTTTCAAATTTGTGGCGTATATCAGAAAATGATAGGTCGGAAAATCTGTTTAATGGCGACGCGCTAGCGGAGCCATTAAACATGTTTTCCGATCTATCATTTTCTGATATACGCCGCAAATTTCAAAATTACAATGCGGTTAAGCCTATTTCTTTTAATGCCACTCCTTTACTACAGGCGTAGAAATACATATTGAAATAATTTGCGACCGTTCATCAATAATGATATACCTGTAATGTATGACCATCAGCCACTCAGATTGCGTGATATTTATAGAATGCATTATAATAAACTATAGTTTCCAGCAGGTCCGACACAAAGATTAACAATATATGAAACCAATCACATATTGCCCGTTATAAGACTGTCATTTGTAATGAAACTCAATAGTTGTATAGGTCATATATATAAATAAATTAGCAGTAGTGTTGACCAATGGTGAATGTCCTTGTATAATGTGTGTAGGCTATAGCAAAGTGTCACATAATGTTTCAGGTGGAGATGCCTATAATATCATAGTCAACCACACACTTTCTATCATATACCGTCTGTTTTCATAAATTGGAATACGACAAAATGTTCTACATATGGTGGTCATTTCGAATTTTAAAATGACAGACATACGTATGACTGCTTACAAATGTGTCTAATATAATAGTTCCATCACTGTCGTACATAACCAACCATATTAATTGTTTAGTCCAAACAGTTGCTATTGTCATGCTGATAATACTGTTTGATTAGAACGCTGGCCATTTTGAAATACAACCTACATAAATAAAGATATGTGACTTAATGATACACGTTCAAATGACAAATTTCATTTACTGCATGATTATGTAGATAGGTATCCATGTTACCTTTGAAAGTGCTGGTATTCAATCGAACATAACACATAATTTAATGTTATGGCGGCCATTTTGAATTTTAAAATGGCAGACATCTTTGTTATTGAACAGAAATGTTACTATTTCAATTAGGTATATACAATGTATCCTATAACTAATTTCTCTAACTTATAGTTTAAAATATGCTGATTCTCTTGAAAAAAAAAGTATATATATCTTGAATGGCAGCCATTTTGAAATTCTAGATGGCCGCCACACGTGTGACCGAAACAAACGGTACTTTGCTTGTTGTACTAAGTCAGATACTCTGTCACAAAGCACATTTGGAAAGACTATAGCAAACATGTCAGCAGGTTCACAGTTTGACACCCATTATTGTCTAAAGTCAGCGAATGTCGCGTTCGTCGTGCCAATTATCACTAATTGCATGTATTAAATTTAAATACTCATTTGTTACGACGAGTCAGAATAAACCACCTGGTGAAGTCGCTTTGTCTTGATTTGGACGGAGACTATCCTATAATAATATTCGTCCATAAGGTTCTAAGTCAGTCGGATACTATTGCTTAGAGGTGGAATAAGAATGGAACATATACCATGATGCTGCTAGCCGCGCACTGGGTGCCCTAACAGCCAAACATTTCAGTATGAAATGCCTCGACTTACCACGACTTATCAAGGACTATGCCGCGGGCGTACGCATCCAAGGGCAAACTTCGACATAAGCAAGGTGCATGATCATGTGTACAACAACAACAACAATGGCTGAAAGTGTTGAAAGCGCGACCACTCCAAAGTAAGTATTATTTGATATTTTCCTTAATAGGATTTTGATGAAATATGGCGCAGCAAAAGCTTCTTCAAGAGCTGCATTTGGTGGTCTCGGTTCTTTGGCCCAAACGTCTGTCTTGCGAATAATTGATTTCCGTGTCAGTAGACACGTAAATCGATTCTTCGCAGAAACGACAGAAGATTGGGCCAACTGACACGGAAATCGATTCTTCGCAAAAACGACAGCAGTTTGGGCCAAAGTACCGAGACCAACAAATGCAGCTTAACGAGACGCATTTGATGCGCCATATTTCATAAAAATCCGTTACATAATAAGGACAAAATAAAAGAGTATGTACTTTGAATCGGAGGGCTTCTGGAAGTTTCAGTACCTGTTGTTGTTGTTGTTGTTGTAACCACGTGATCATACACCTTGATAAGGCGCTTCTTACGTTCCTGGGAGTTGTGAGGCAGACCCCGTTACTGGCGATAGATGGCGACACTGGATGGACGTCTCCACGTATCCGAAGAAAATGTGAAATGATAATACTATGGTGCAAACTGTGCAAGCTGGAAGAACACAGAATTCCTCACATGGTATTTAAATTGGATATGACCTATGCGTCGCATTACAGAAGCACGTGGTCCCGCGAAGTCAAACGCATATTGGAGGAATGTGACCTTTTCAACTTTTATGACCTTGACCTTATGAAACACGTGCCAACGGCATTTATCATTGATAAAGGTCAAGACCAGGCTCACTGAAAATTCAAAGACATATTGACACGATCAGCTGCAGATCTCTCCAACTTTACGGAGGCTACTGCTACTTACCCACCAGGGGCCCGTTTCACTAAACTTCGTACGACTAAAATGTTCGTAATAAGCGCAAATTTAGGATTGTCTGTAAATTTCAATTGATGGATTTACATGTATCGAGCATAGGCTGCATATACAGAAGTTTAGTGAAACGGGCCCAAGCTCTGGAACTAGGTAGATACAGAAGGCCAGTGATTCCAATCAAACACAGAACCTGCAAAGTCTGTAACCGTGGAGAGGTCGAGCATGAGATGCATGTCTTAGTGACATTTCCTAGTTTTGGCTATAGAGATCTTAGAAATGCATTTCTGAACCAAATTCACGAGAATCTGGTGGTCGCTACTTTACCCGATGATATCAGCAAGTTTAAATACATGATGAACTCTTTAACACCAAATTACTCGCAATCCACATAATCAACTGTTTTGAACAAAGACGTACGTTACTGTTGTGAATATAAAACTGGACTATTGCAGATGATATAGGAACGATAACCACACACGCACTGTAGTATATTACGCTCGAGTTATGGCCCTTCTATATGGTCATGTATATACACTGAACAAGCTACGAATCGCATTACGTCTGTTAACAAATTAACTACGTAAGCTTGTGGTAATTTACAACGGGATATCTGTTTTTACATCCGAGTAGTCGCTATACAAAATACACATTATGACAGCTGCGACCAGTCTAGTCTCGGATTATCATGTACACTGTACACATACTTAGATTGATACGTGTCTACACTGTTCGCCACTCGTCTATGTCCGTGACTACACGAAACAGAGATGTTGCTGTCATAAGGGTTATTTTGACCGTCGAATATTTTCAACTAAACGCATCCAATAAGAGGAACTTGGACGTCATTCCGGGAAAATGTGTCGTATTCCCGTTATGTTGCAGTCTGTGCCCGCGTATGATGCATTAACCCTTAGACTGCTGAGCACCAAAATTGTCGTCTGCTGATGTTTTATATTTTGCCTTCTTTCTCGATAAAGACATGGTTTGACAGCACTTTAGAATCTTTATTTCCACTGGAAATGATTCTAAAATGCTGTCAAACCATGTTTTTGATGAGAAAAATCGAAAATAAAAAATAAACAGCAGACGACAATATTTAATTCGGCAGTGTAAGGGTTAATACCGTTCAGGCGAGTCCCACTGTATACGCTATATTACGGAGCCCCGCAGGGGACATGGATTTTTTTTATTAATTCGTTCCCACGAAATAACAATTCGTTCACACGGGAACGAATTATTAATTCGTGGAAACGAATTGTAAAATCGTGGGAATTAATTGTTAATTTGAGGGAACGAATTGTTAAATTGAGGGAACGAATTGTCATTTCGTGGGATTGAATTGTTAATTCGAGGGTACAAAGTGTTATATCGTGGGAACGAATTGTTTATTCGAGGGAATGAATTGTTAAATTGAGGGAACGATTTGTTATTTCGTGGGAACGAATTAATAAAAAAAATGCATGTCCCCTGCGGGGCTCCTTGTGTACTTTAAATAATAAATACATACATTTATCCCGCCAACACAGTGCGTATGTGCCGTGAAACACGGTGCCGTGAAATGTATTTGATATCCTGTCAATACGACCTAATCACTGCGTATGAATATGTGTGATGGCAGGGATTATCTTTTTTTTGCATTTTAAAGCCATTTGTAGGTGTTGACGGGATAAATAGAATAGTAGGTTAGTGCCGTGAATGGGACAAATATCTGGCGCGGAACGAAAACGGGATATGCTCGGTAGAGCCTCGCTCATCCCGTTTACTAAGCCTTGCCAGATATGTTTTCACATTCACGGCACTAACCTACTGCTCTCTATATATATACACAGACAGTTTAGACGGTGGGCCACCACTCGGCATTTTGTTCTGGAATTGTTGTATGAACACCGACTAATGCAGGATCGATTCCTTTATTTTTATGCCACCGGGTTTCGAAGAAACGGGTGGCATATAGTGTTTGGACACTGTCCGTCTGTCCATCACACTTTTCGGTTAACCACTTTGTCACAGTTGATAAAATATGCTGCAGGTGGCATCCGCGTTCGACAGACGCAATTCTTGTTCAAATTGGTAATACATGTACTTGTTCAAATAAAAACAGGGTTAGGGTTCGTTTTTCTGATTATGAAATCCAGCAAGCTGTTAGACACTAGGAAATGTCGAAAATCTGATCGCACGTGACAGTTTAACATTACATTCTTGCATTCAGGTTTTGATTTCGGCTATTACTTTATTCAGTTATAGGATCGAGTTTCGATAAATAAAAAGATGTCTCATCCCTGAATTTTGCTGAAAAATGATTTGATGTAAAAATAATGGAGTATTATGGTGTTTAAATAGGCGTAACAGTTGGGCAGGTTTCCGTGAAACAGATAGTAGTTTAGTATACATGTATGGCTGTATACCGACAGTATCGCACATGCCAAGTTCGAAAACGTATCCAGTGCGCATTACTTACAATCAGTATTTTTTGGGCAAATTTTCACATTTAAAAGGCTCCTACATTCACTGGTTTCTTGGTGGGACAATACATCAAAAAAACATCCGGGAACAGCTAATTATCTAGTCTGTAAACAAACGTCTGGCAAACGTATGAACAATACGAGTCAGACCCTGTATAAGGCGGCAATATATCACGGGCTTAAGTGGAATTTCTCAAGCGTATCTACTGATTGGCGCACGTATGCAACCGGCCGTCCGTGATGTCATTCACCACTAACCAACTATGGGCCAGTATATAAGGAATGAAAATGTGCTGACTTATCTGGTTCTAAACTGGTCGCAGGCATCAACAATCCCTTTTTCGGTACACATAAATTATGATCTTCCTTTTTCGGTACACATAAATTATGATAAGATCATTAACATAATAATCATATGTCATGCAATAGTGTTTAATCAGTTGTTTAATGAGTCAGGCATAAGTGTTTGATCAGACAGCGCATATGCACAGGCTGATCTGGTTCTAAACTGGTCGCAGGCATCAACAATTCCTTTTTTCCGAACAACTATGATAAAATCATTAACATAATAAGCATATGTCATGCATACGTGTTTATTCAGTTGTGGAGTTACCGTGCACGTATTCTACAGACGTTTGACTCTATACAGACCATTGTAAAACGAGCATGCGGTTTCACGTAATCCCAACCCTGCCGCTGCTGCTGCTGATCGGTAAGTAAATATTGTGATTCCTTGTATATCATACCGTAGATATATTTATATTTTATTTTTTATTTATACGCATTATGTATATAAGAAGAAATTACAATAAAATATCGGCCTCATCGCAGCCGGGGATCGAACCGTTTAACTTATATGTTCTTAGTTAGATCATTTCCGTGCTATTTCACCAGGTTTCGTGTCATTTTTCATAATAAATTCACACCTGTCATGTTAACCACTCTCCTCCATTTTTTTCACAATTTTTTTTCCGGAATTTAGTCAAATAAAACGATTGAGACAGGCAGGTAACATTTTTATTTTGTTGAAACAAATATATACTTAAGCTTATTTGGCCAAAACCCCATTGGCTGTAGTTACGTGGAACAAACAGTAGTGACGTTTCTGTCTCACCCAGTAACACTGCAAAACTCATTGAGTTTTACAACCCGCAGCTACACGTTTTTGTGACACTCACAGGTGCATTGTGCGACGCTGCCGACATAAACTACATGCGAACAACCATTGAGCAGTATTTGTCCAAGCCAAGGCATCATTCCCCCACAAACATGGCGTACAAGATGGCCGCTAAGGAATTCATATATGAAGAGTTTAGGCGATATGGGTTAGAGACAGAATACCACAACTTCGCTGCACCAAATGTTTCACAGGTATTGTTCACCAATAGTGTACATGTACTCCAGTCTGAGGAAAATACTGTTTACCTTTAATGATATTTGTGGCGAAGGTACTACATGCTTTTGATACAATCGCTTGGCTCGCGTTCAGTAACATTTCCACACTTCCACAACAAATGATTCGAGTGTTCTAGGCATGTTTGCAACTATGGCCTGTGTAGAGTCGGTTTTCGCACATAGCGTTTCACAAGTTGTGAAACATTTCTAAAAACATATTTTTATAATATATATATATGTATATTATACAAATATGTTTTTAGAAATCATTTCCGTCGGTATATAATATAATGCAATTTGAGCATATATGCAGCACTTTCGGTAATTGGATAACCTGTTCCATTCAAACAGCTGATTTGCACATACATATTCCGGGGTCACAGTACACGTCGCGTGATGCAACCGTATAAATTTCAAAATTTCAGTGCGACAGTTGTGAACTGGTCTGGTGACGTAATGGTGCGTTCTAGTAACGTCATGAGACACATACATTACGTAGGTGTTTGCCTGGCCCCGAAATGAGCATTGTCTACAGCCATGGTCAAACAGCATGCGCTGTACATTTGAACACGGCTGTGAGCGGTGACGAACAACGACAGCCATGTAACAATCTGTGATTTAATTTGATCTGGAACATCACAGTGAACGTCTTGTCCACGATTCTTTTCAGTTTTTCTGCGTTATAATTTGGCTGACTACACCAACTGATTTGACATACAGCGGATATAGAAGTATTTCACCGGGAATAAGACATTTAGCTCTAAATATGTAATGCTAGCTCTAAATATTTCGAGCTATCATTAATTATTTGAGTTTATGTCCCATACAATATGCAAGTACTAGATGGACAAGACACATAGGGGCAAGGGATATTAGACGTCACACACGAATATACCATTCCAATCGATTGTAATAGACGAAGAACATTAATAGGATGCAGAGGCGCGTCGGAACAGGTTTCTGGCAGTCGCCGGATCTGCCGGATCTGTTCCGACGCGCCTCTGCACCTCTTCGTCAAAATTATTGGTCCGGCAGTCGCATTATTTTTTATTGAAATATTTTGAATTCAAAATACATATATATATATTTCAATAATTTTGACGAAAACATTATTTTTTATTGAAATATTTTGAATTCAAAATACATATATATATATATTCATGTTTATATAATATTAATAATACTAATTACATTACTGGCCCTTTTATGTATATATATATATATATATAATTTTGACGAAAACATTATTTTTTATTGAAATATTTTGAATTCAAAATACATATATATATTATTAATATTATATAAACATGAATTATGCATTTCTCATACTGTTGACTCCAACATGAATTTCCGGCTTTCTTGTTCGTGTCGGCTAGAAGTCGTTTGATAATATTATAGCAGATGCACAAATCTCTAAATATTTTCTGCATTTTTTTCAAATTTCTCACCAAATGTGTATGTTGTTACCACACAGTTGAACGGTCTCGACGAGACGGTTAAACTGAGTGGTAACAATATACACTTTGGGTGTGTGGTCAGTGGGATCCCGACCTCCGCCGGACCAATCTTATGATGCTGGCGATGGCCCTGTGCAGATCAGGAGTAACTGTTCAAAGCTGATTTGGTTTTCAGCATATATTCATAATATATAATAATAATTAGTGAACATTTACAATGTCCATAAATTCGTAACAGAAACGCCCATTCAACGTATTTCGTTTATATCCCTGTACATTACATCAGCCCCGCGTGACGTTGCACGACGTTGTTATTCGTTAAAGTTTGTTTGACGTCATCAAAATACATGACGTTCATCGTCGTTGTCACTAACATCACGCTATTGACAGGCAACGGCGGATGCACAAGTTGATCTGGATCTACACTAGTCGCAAAACCCATAAGACCAATTTCTCCAGTCACATAGACAGATGAGACACGCCATGTGATTTTGTACCTTGGGACATCTGCGTAATTTCATCAAATACGTTTACAAAATTTACAATATTTTCCATAAATATAGTCAAGGGTTGACAAAATCTTCAGAGTACATGCGGAATATATAATTTTTGTCAACGTTTGCCGCCATTTACGGAAAATATTCTAAATTTTGTAAACGTATTTCATGCAATTACGCAGATATCCGAAGGTACAAAATCACACGGCGTGTCTCATATGAGTTTTGTATTATTGTTTACAGCAAACGTTCACGAACGTTATTGGTCTGCTCAAGGGAAAGAAGTTCGGGACGGCCGAGGACAACCTTATGGGGATTGGCGCTCATTATGACACTGTCGCAAACTCATCCGGTACGTATGTAAAAGTTATTGTTCACATATTTGTATTTTAAGGGAAAATTGCTGCGGTCGCTAGCGCTCACTTGCATTTTCCCCCTTAAATATCAAATATGTAAACAGTAACATATGTCTTATCCCCTCGCCGATAGGTAACCGCGGATGTAACGTTAGTCCATGTACGTGCTACGTGCGTACGTTAGTAACAGTGGGTGGTTGGTCGGGTGAACGCGACGGCGTAAATTAACGGTAGGGATTCCTCCTTGTAGGAATCACGATTTGCCTCGTTTGGCCCTCAGGTACGTTTGTATCTTTGGCTCTTTTGTTACCTAGGAGGTGAATTGAGTTATTGCCCATTATAAAAGTAGTAAGATTATTACTGATACTACTGCTTTTGGGAGGGGGCAAATTGATTCTGGTGTGGCGAGGACCTGACATCAGGTCAGGATTATTCTGATTTCAGGACTGAATATATTGTTTTTTATTGGAAATATTCAGTTCTAATTTTGGGACCCCCCCATTTATGCATGTACTTGAACATGTACGTGTACGTGTACAGGTAATATATGGGATTTAGTACTAAACCCACTGACCCGACCTTAAATGACCTTATCTGTTGATAGGCTTATGAGCCGCTTCAACGATTTTTATTATATTTGGCCACAATGTGTGTCTTTGGATGTTGCTTTGTTTTGCATACGACCCATACGTTTGTACGGCAAACGCGTTCCATGTGTTTTTGTTTATTCAATAATAACTTTTTTGCCAGCTGCTAGCGGGGGTAGTAGCTTAGTGACAAAGATGACCTTGTTGTTTATATTATAAGACTTTCGAGGAATTAAATGCGAGGGAGCGTTAGTTCCTTAACAATCCAATATTTCAACAATAGAATACTTATAATTTGCCAGGTTGATAATGCAGTCTCCCATCCGAGTATTGCTTTGTATTTCCTTTCGAGCAGGTAGTCATTCAATATGGTAATATGTAAGTTATTGGGGTTAAATATTGCAATATGTGAAATAAGTGGAACGCGAATCTGACCAGCGATTGGCTTAAAATGTAGGGTGACGTTCAAGGCAAGATACATTCTCCTAAATGTCGTTTATTCCAACCCATTACTTCAAAGTGATTAATCTGATTCTGAATCATAGTCAATGTGCATGATCACGTGGTTACAACAACAATGGCTGAAACTGTTGAAATCTCGCCCACTCCAAAGTAACTATTATTTGATATTTTCCTTAATATGCAACGGATTTTGATGAAATATGGCGCAGCAAACGCGTCTTCATGAGCTGCATGTGTTGCTACCGAGAGTTCGGCACACACTTATGTCGTTATTGCGAAGAATCGATCTCCGTGTCGGAAATCGATTCTTCGGAAAAACGACAGAAGTTTGGACAAAGTACAGAGACCACCAAAATGCAGCTTATCAAGACGCGTTTGATGCGCCATGTGTCATTAAAATCCGTTGAGTGCCAGAGTTAGCGCCATGACTACATCACATGCAGAGCATACCCGACACCTACATTTTTTACCGTCTTTATAGTCAGTAGTGCGACGTTGAATACAATACTCTCGTCGGATTGGAATTTCAAAATGGCCGCCAACATTGATTCACTGTCTGCTTATTTCATACAAAATGGAAATATGTGCACGAATACAGTTTTATCCCGTCAACACAGTGCGTATGTGCAGTGAAACACGCTGCCGTGAACATTTTTGATATCCTGTCAATACGACCTAACCACTGCGTATGAATATGCGCGGTTGTCATACTAGTCGATTCTCCGATTTTGACGATGCGGCTGGGGTTATTTTGTGCATGTTAAAGCTACATTGTAATTGTAGATGTTGACGGGATAAATATAATAGTAGGTTAGTGCCGTGAATGGGAAAAAGTATCTGGCGCGGCACGGAAACGGGATGTGCTCGGCAGAGCCTCGCCCATCCCGTTTCCGTGCCGCGCATATACTTTTTCCCATTCACGGCACTAAGAGCCGAGCACATCCCGTTTCCGTGCCGCGCCAGATACTTTTTCCCATTCACGGCACTAACCTACTATTCTCTATATACATTTTACAAAGAGTGCGTTTACAATTTACGCTGGATGGAAGTTCGAGAAAGTCCAAGGTGGTCGCCCTCTCTGAACAATTGGAAATGGTCCGTCGGAAGTTTATTAAACTGCAGATCTCGAGGAAATGTCGTTCGATATAGATTTAATGTAAATGTAATATTTGTTTTTGTTATATTCATAAATCCAAGATGGCCTCCAAATATAAATATATTTGTTCTTGTCACAGGGTCAGATATGTATACCTGTGGCTGTATGGTAATTAATTCAACATGCGCCCCTATTAATGTATAATCTTCACTGTACGCCCCGTTTATGTCACGTGTATCGTTACGTATTGTTCGTGTCGTCCATTTTGTTGCGTGTCTGTATTTCATTTGTCCACACATGTCATGTGATACGTCTCGTTGTATGTTTCTTTCCCGTACTGTGACGTCATAGCCTGTATGTATGTTGATTGAATGTAGCCATGCATGCGCAAAATATAATTCTCGGCTGAAGCGCGCGAATTGGCCTTCACCCGGTCATTCTTCACCGATACATCGAATCAAACTAGTCGTAGCCATAGTGCATTATTATAATATGTATTCACATACAATATTATACCATATATTCGTTCGGTCACCCAAAGTAAACTATAAATATATATTTAAATATATATACGAACTACACATACCAGGACTGAACCCACAGTGTGGAATGTTTCTTTATCACCCATACACCTGTGACATTCTTATATGATGATATGAAAATATAACTGTTACAGTATTTGAAAGATTGTATTTATTTTGAATGTAACAAATGGAGGCCAAAACATGATTTCCGCAAAACCCAGCATTGATTTTATGATCTAGCATTGAAAATACTTTCCAAAAATGAAAACATTAACAAATCCTCCAAAACATCCGATAAAACTATATAACACCATGGACAATGAAGCGACCCACATTTTTGTACGGAAACGTGTAATTGGCAAGAATATTATAGAAATAAAAGTGTGATTGCCAGCTCGAAAAAAATGTGTAGACACGTAATTGACAGTGATTACGAAATAATTCCAGCACACAAATATTTACACAATTCCCTAACATTTGATTGGCCCGTAGCAAGTCTCTGTCCAAAATTTATATCCCAGTAAACTCCCACGCCGAACTACTTTCCGTAACTTTGAGGTGCAGTTAAAATAATTATAAAGAAAACGGAAAATAAACACATTTTCTTGATGAATTGATTTCAAATGCTGGAATTATAAGGAATGAATGGCCTTTTTGTGGAATTTATCGGGGATATAAACTTGGAAAAGTCGCGGGAATACTGGACGAGGCCTTCCGGCCATTCATTCCTATAATAGTTACACTGCCCATGTATTCATAATAGAAACGCCGATTCCACGTATTGCGTTTATCCCAGTACATTACATTAGCCCACGTGACGTCGCGTGACGTTGTTGATTCGTTAAAGTATGTTTGACGTCATCAAAATACATGACGTTCATCGTCGTTGTCAATTTAACGTCACGCTATTGACCGGCGACGTCGCAGTTCCATGACAAAATGCGACAAAATGACGTAAACAATACGATTCCTAAATGTAACGCCGTATTTGGTCATTTACATTTTTCAGAACATGCAGTGTAAATATAAGAAATAAAACCATGGGCTGTTGCGTTTAGTGTACTACGAAAACAGTTGAACTCCACGCACTTTAAACAGACCAACTGTTTTTCATACTACAATAAACACAACAGCCCATGGTTTTATTCCTTAAAAAATGTGAAACTGGCAGATACCATAATTACCATAAATATTCGGACACCATTTGATTTATAGGTGTTTTCCAAAAGAAATTGTATCCTAATACATTGCTATTGTAATAAACCAGTACAACCATACTGACCCAATAAGTATTGGGACACTCTTTAAATAGGGTTATTACGGTATTGTGTTTTACTCAGGTGTTGATGACAATGGTTCTGGGGTGGCGGCCATGCTGGAGGTCGCTAGGCAACTCAAGACGGAGGGAATGGAGAGGAACAACACAATTATTTTTGTGTCATTTGACCTCGAGGAATCGGGTAAATCACAATGGGGTGAACTCTTACATGACCAGAGCTCCAGATAAGTTTTGTATCTAACGAGTATTATACCCCCATATTTCAAATTCAATACGTATTTTACTTTAAAATTTACAAATGTATTATTAAAATTTCTTCTTTATTAAATAGGGACCAAATGATACAAAATAAAACAAATTTAACATTTCACTTATTTGACCTGCACACTGTTTGCTTTTTGCAGCTGAACTAAGTAAGTTTTCAACTTTATTACAGTATTTGCACTACTCAATTTGAAAATCAATGCGTATTTTCACATTGCTGTGAGTATTATGTACTACCCACTTTTGATAATCAATGCGTATTCTTGCTAAAATAAGTGCGTAAAATACACCAATACGCACCTTATCTGGATCTTTGCACGAGGTGGATAGGAATTTGCGTGTACCTATGTATATGATATTACATGAAGATGATAAATCATCTTCATGTATACTAATAAGTGTTAAATAAGTTAAACTTTGCTAATTTCATAAGAAGCGAGACTACGCCGAGTTTCTTATGAAGTTAGTCAACAAAAGTTGCCCTCTGAACCTGAAGGTAGGAAACTGGTGGTTCGTTTTAGTACATTCGTACGACAAAAATAAAAAATTTTTTTCGTTTAAGAGCAAATTTAGGATCGTATGGAAATTTCAATGGATGGATATACATTTATTGAGCATTAGGCTGCATATGCAGCCTATGCTCAATAAATGTAAATCCAGTCATTGATTACAAGAAAATATCGTTAATGTGAAATTCACTTTTATCATAATTTTGCACTTACGAACATTTTAGTAGTACTAAGTCTAGTGAAACGGGCTCCTGGCTTCGAATGGTCATAGTTATTTCTGTAATGGTCTTCAGGTGCCTGTTTCACTAAACTTCGTACGATAAGAATGTTCTTACGAAGATGTTTATGAATTGGTATCTCACATTAACGTGAGTCACAAATGCTACTATTTTCCACCTACGAGTACATTATCATTAAAAGGTACATGCCTACTCAGTAAGCCAAACTGTTCTTTATATCAGAGACATTATCTAAGACATTTTCTGGAAAAAGAAACATTCATTCACCATTACTCCTCGTATTGATTGGCAGTATTGCACATTTTATATCAGGGGCGATAATCATGTTTCTTATAATGTTAACGGACATTGCTATTTATTCTCTGTATTTAATTTTTGATGTGCAATGATCATACTTTAGAATCTGTCGAAAATATTATTCGTTTCAGGTGACGCATTTAATTAGTATAAATAATTAAAAAGCAGCATGATTTATTTGCATATGAAAATATCCTGATTACACCGCGATGTGTAATCACCACTAAATGATTATATCTGTATAGCGGGTACTCGCTTTTTAAAATCAAACCTGTTCGCTTTCTGATTATACATTTAAATGAATATTAGCCGCCATCTTTGAAAATATCGAATCACGTGACACGCAGTGATTTGGTTGGCTAATGGGAAAATGACGTCAGTCTCCAGTAACAAACCAAACCACTGCGTGCACGTGATCGAAATATTTTCAAAGATGGCGGCTACTATTTATGTAGAATGAGGAAGTGAACGTGTTTAATTTTATAAAAAGCGAATTTAGGTCAGTGAGACGCGTTTTTAGTGCAGTTTACACTCGAAATATTTGAGGTTTATGTCATGTATTATTAGCAACTGTAAAATCTATGTCCGAGAGGTATCGTCACTTTCGAAATTCAAAACATTTCTTTATCGTCCTTCAAGGATAGTGCCAAAACACTACTACCATGTGATAAGAAAAGCACAAATTATTACATACCAGATTGCGCACAAATTGTAGCTCTCTTAATTCTGATCTGAACCAGAAAAATATTTCAGATTCTCCAATATGCCGTTGTCGTAGTATAGAAAATGTACAAAATTACCTACTTAACTGTCCATACTATCATCAATATAAGAGCAGATTTATTTATAACCATTACACAAATACCCGATGTAAATCTTCAATTATTGATACATGGTACCTTAGACATCTTACTGTTTGGCCATTCTGACTTATTCCAACGCATATAAAGAAATTAAAGTATTACACGCTGTGCAAACATATATCCTCCGAAGTAAAAGATTTGTGTGAATCAAGTACGTATATATTGCTATGTTTGATGTGTTTTTCATAAATCATTGTACATGTATATATAGCTACAGAGTGGCATGCGGTTCTCTTACCAGGCGAATTGCAAATTTCATTGGAGCGCAGGATTGCAATTCGCGTTCCCATTAATTGCAATTGGACCGCAATCGGACTGCAATCATGTGACTGCGGTCCAAAGAGTTGGTTGCGGAATTGCAATACTTATAGCGCAGTTAGCGCTGCGCTCCGCTTTTAATTGCAGTTTAAGCTCCTTTTTTTATTTAAACTGCGAAAGAATGACCGCTTTACGCTGCGCTCTGCGGTCAAACCAGCGGACCGCTCTGCTTGACCAATGCGACAATAAAATCGAAATAGTTGATTTTTTCTGACGAAAAGATATATTTTCCTATTTGTATTTAGCCATTTAAAATCCAATAAAATATACATAAATAGTAGAATTATGTGTATATATACGTGTAACGCTAAGTTTTTACCGCAACTAGCGAAAGAATGACCGATGAAATATGGCGCAGCAAGCGCGTCTTCAATAGCTGCATTTGGTGGTCCATGGACTTCGGCACAGACTTATGTCGTTTTTGGGAAGAATCGATTTCCGTGTTGGTAGACACGGACATCGATTCTTCGCAAAAACGATATAAGTTTGGGCGAAAATACAGAGACCACAAAATGGAGCTTATCAAGACGCGTTTGATGCGCCGTATTTCATCAACATACGTCATAAATAAGGACAATATAAAACAATACGTAATTTGAATCAGATGGATTCTGGACATTTCAATACTTGTTGTTGTTGTTAATACCCCGTGATCATACACCTTGATATATGCGAATATTGCCCCGTAACTGTGTCCTATACGGGACATGGAGTGGCCAACTCGGCCATCTTTGTGTGCTTGTATCAGTACCTTCATTACCGTTAAATGCACTGTGATTGAAATTTAGAGATAACTTATATTGGAATCAAAATAAATCAGGATTTGTGAAATAATATAACATTTGTTTTTCGATAATATTAAATTTAATCAATACTCTTTTATAAGCAATATTAACGTACTAGTTCTGCTATAATTATATGAACGTTTCTATATGAACATGAAATACAATATATATGTTGAACTGCTGGAATGTATTATTAGCCTGCATAATGTGACGTCTATATCATCGGTTATATATGAATATGACTGAATGTTTTATGACGAATAACATATCAGGTATGTGGAATGCAGAAATATACCACCGAAATATACCACCATGTGTTACACAGTAGACGCGGTTATATGTTACAGGCTTAATCGGAAGTAGACATTTCATCGACGAGTGGCTGTATCCGTGGCTTATTCGCAGCTACGGCACAGCGGGCCAGTCACTTCCTGCGTACGGAATTCTCATCCTTGATACGGTGATGAATTATAACACGAGCCAATATTCTCAGCAATTCCCAGGGCGTCCGGAAGATGTATGTATAATAAGTGATCGTGGCTAGTTATTTCCCTTTGCAAATATGTTTCCAATGCATGCTCAGCATCCTTTAACACAAAAGATAACTGCAGAAAAAGTGTAACAGTTCGGTGTCTTCGCAGAAATTTATTACAAATACTTGGAAATAAAATTCACTCTTTTATGCATAACTACATAACACGATATCTATTCATATACAAACACTTGCAAAGAAAGAAACAAATCTTAACCCTTTCATCCCTAAGTAGCTGGAATGGATATTGATATGTTTATTTTACAACCAATCCAACCGTCACAAAATGGTTTTCAGACAAGTCCATTGAAAGGGGTACATTTCTTTCTCAAAAATATGAAAATTACTTTCAAAAAGTGCAGATCCTGATGAGACGGCTCGTTACGAGCCGGCTCATCTGGATCTGCACTGTTTGCATAAACCGCTATAGCGGGCTTTCGGGTTCAAAGGGTTAACTTCAAAGTGTTGTATGTGTGGCTGTGATGTGAGAAATGCAAAGGCTTATTGGTTGTGCGCCCGGTGTAGATTCAGATCAGCCTGTGTATCGACACAGTCTGATCAGTATCTGCACTGTTCGACATTGCATCACTGAAACACCCCTCATGCTTCTAACAAGGAACATAGATCGCTATCATGCTACAGGAGTGTGCGATTTGACCAGGAGCTACACTGATTACAACTTCCATGAGCCCCATTTCTCCAGTCACAGCCACATTTCCGGTGGTACCCTGCATACACTATCATCACATTAGAAATAAGCGATTTTTATTCGACATTAAAAGTACGGGAAAATGACGTCAAAATCGCAAAAAAAAATCCATATATTAGTCCGGTCAATATGCAGATGGACCCACCACTAATTGTAACCAAAGGTTTTTTTTCATTATCGTGTTCAGAAAGGACCCTGGATCAACATATCAAAAGTCCCCGAAAATATATCCAGGCGAAAGCTGTAAAAATTACCTATTTCCAAAATGGCCGCCAATTTCCCCCTTTACATCAAATAAACACCAACAAGTGATATATAGTGACATATAAACAGCTAATAATTGGTTTGTTTGATGCATAATAGTCTTTACAGACAATTTATGTACACTTTGGTTACATCTGCATTAAACATAATTCAAAATGGCCGCCAAATATTAAACGTATTACTGATATTACATATTATAGTTATGCTACTTGTATTTTTCATTTTACTTTTGACATTGGACTTGACGCACTAATATTGAGAACACACATTATCATTCTAATGGGTTATAAACATGCAACAGTACACATGGTAGCCTATGTATACACTTTATTATTAAGTGTGATCACTGTCTTCAATCAATTCTATGGGGGCCATGTTCTCACATATACCCTTGCACTCTACGCATCCATAGGAGCAGTCAAGTCCTGCTTTTCTGCAGCTGCACCGCATTGATGTACACCCTGTTTTACATTTGCAGCGGACTACTTCGAGTAGTGACTTTGGGGCCACTCCCAAGTCGGTATGGATAGGCATGAATTTATTATCGATTTCTGTCCATCCTAGGTTCAGCGGTGATAGGGTTTCATTTCCAGTCCACACTTGGATTTGGTGATAGACTCTGAGGCTATGCTATTTCAAAGCTGATGATGTTGGAGGTAGACTTTCTGATTGTACAGACGTGAGACTTGTTGTTACCTTCTGCTGAAATCTATGCAGTCTAAGACTATTAACGTCCTGTCCCTGGTCACCTTTATACATGCACACCATGGCATTTTCTCCTGCCGTTATGATGTCTTTGTCTGTTGAATCTTTATCTAGATACACCTTTGCCTGAGTACAGAAGTATGGGTCTTTACGTACACACTTAAGTGCCAGTCCCTTTCCAATGCCATACACCCGCGATGTCGTGTCGCAGCCAAGAATCGCATGGGCAAACAGTAAGTTGCGACAAACTCCTGTGCCAAGAATATTCCTTGTTAATTGAATGTTCCAGCATTTTGGGCTCTTTTTCACGCCACTTCTGGCTTCTGGCATGAAAAATATATCGCAAGTATCATCGCGGGCATGATGACACAAAAGTACTAACAGATCTGTGTCGTCGGCTTCAAGGACAGTTTGGCATGTCCTTGCAGTTTCTATCACTGTCTGCATTATCATGACATCTGCATCGTCACATGCATGCTTTGTGATACAGTCACTGTTCTCAAGTTTTTCTGCTAGCGTATTTATGAATCTCTGCTTATTTCCTTTGTTCGACATGAAGTCTTCTTTCTTTGATTTCATAGCCATGTTGCTGCTGAAGTTTACGGTTGCTCCTACGTGTCCACCTGTACGTCGTGAATGAGTGGTGTCCTTAGTAGGGAAAGGCCGTTCAGAATACCCATCAAATACAATAATAGCCTTCCCATATTTTCTTGATACGTAGTTTGTGTACTGCTCGCAAATCGCGTCATATGTTGTGCCATTTGACCATGGAATGCGGTGCAAAAGTGCCCCGCCATCAAGCACATATTGTACCTCACCTATTGGCTTTGGTATGTCTGTTGGCATCAATGACCATATGGCATCGGCCAAAACTGGCTTATTTACTGGTCTCATCACATATTTACTTTCAAATAATGCCGATGGAATGCTGCACAGTTCATACTGAAATGTATCTGCGAGTTGGTCTCTTCGTGTTCCAGCAGTGACTAGTCTTTGGAATAGTAGTTGGGAATCTATTGAATGGTGTCATTATCCAGTTTTAGTGCTGACTGACTACCCATTGTGATGATTTGTGTTTTCTTCCTGAATGTATATTCAATAACGTTATTACCAGTCATGGATTGACTATGCTATTTCCGATATCAAGTGCATGCTCCGCATTTACTTTGCTGTCTGCATTAACACCGGTTGCAATGTTCATGTCGCCTTCAAATGGGTGTCTAGAATCTAGAAACTTCAGAAGTTCGTGCATATCACTGTCATCCTTTTCCAGTCTTGATTTGGTCTCTTCCTTATGTTGCTCACTCACACTGTATGTGACATTCGTTAACTCCTGCATTGCAATATTGACCTCTGAAGTGACTGGGTGAGCCATTAACCAAACGAGTCGCTGAGTTTCAGTCATTCCTCGACCTCTTGTTAGTCCTCCACTTGTTTTCATGCTCCGCATTAAGACCTGCTCAATTATAAGATCCGTTGAAAGTCCAGCCCAGAAACGATTCGACCTGCGCACAACATGGAGACCTTGTGAAAATTGATGTAATACATCTGGGTGCTGGTCTTCAAGTGCGTCCATGTTCTGCAAATATATGTGAATGGACTTTGTGTATAGGTTATGGGCCCGATGCAGCTAAGTACGGCAACATTTCGTGTAGTGCATGTATGTTGAGTAGCCAGTTGCCTGTCCTTTCAGATTTCATTAATTTGCGCAGTATGTCCATCATCTGCATAAATTGCAACCATAACGTTGCTTCGCGTGAATTTTGCAATAATTGCTTTGCTGTTTCCAGCTTCTGAGTAATGGATATCAGTTCGTCAGATCTACATATGTCCTCCAGTGTAGTTTTGCCATCAGACAATTGTTCATACAGTTTGCCTATGGTTTCCAAAGTTTGTGTTGATTCATTGTTCTCTGAATCTTTATTTTGTCCTGGCAAAGATATCTCAGCTGGAGCCAACTCGTTGTGTTCAATGGTGATGTCATTTTGCTCCTTGTCCTGAGATTGAGTTATAGTTGGTAATTGCATATGGAACACTTTTGAAATGAGAGCTGCATCTACCAGAAAGAATCCCCGCATTGCTCGTTCCACCGCTTTTCCTGTCAACATGTGGGAGACTGTGTTTTTTGCATAGATGGTTTCTAACAATTCCTGTAGTCCCGAGCCAGCTATGGTGTGGCCAATACAGCCCAGGTAACTCATTTGTGCGTGAAATCCGCCCAGTCGAAGTACTATTTGACGCATTTCACTGTCTTCGGTCTGACTCTCTATTACCTCTGTCGCTTTCCACCAAAGCGGCTGATCGAATGTTACGATAGGTGTGACCTTATATTTGTTGGCGTGGTTGCATATGAACTGAAGTGTAGAGTATACACATGACATATTGCCTGGTTCCAAATCAATCATTGGGAGGAATAATACAGACGACTTTCCTGGGTGTTCACCTTTGTGCGCCATCTGCATCATACCAGACCATCCAGGTCTAGGTGACCGCACTGCTAGACATATTTTCCATAGAGTATCAGCGCCTGCTGTTGGGTCTGTCTCCTGTACATGAGCCAATTCTTTATAAACCAGTGAGCGTATACCCTTGGTCACAGGCACAAAAGTCTCAATGTTGACAGTCCCAATTGCAGCTATGTCTTCTGCAGTGACAGAGAGTCGCGGAATGTGTTGCTCATTTCTAGTTCCAGGTGTGATGGTGGCAATAATGCCCATACCATGAAATGTGTTTTTCCCATCAACTGTACGGATATTATGATCTACATTGTCAGCTACATATTGAACAAAATGTCCTGGTATATAGCCTGGAATGTCTGTTCCATTTGTAACTGCTGCACTGCGAATACATTTCTGCACCTCAGAATATGACGAACAGAATCCATGATGATTGAGTGAGTCAATAAGAAATTTTGAGGCGAAATGATGATGCAGTTGTACACCGATGCCTGCTTGAAGGGGTGCTAGTAAGACGCGTGGCCGTGTGGCTTGCATAATTGCCTGCCCTAGTGAAGCCATTTTGATATCGGGAGTTTTAGATGGAAATAGCACTTTCAACAATAGTTTCATAGAATCTGGAAGAAACGAAGTTGCTTCACCAATAGATGATAGTTTATGGCAACTTGGGTATGAATCTTTGGAGCAATTTACCGAAAGTACGTCACATTTCATCAGCTTGGCTGCTGTTTCGATTAACCGAAGCTTCTCATCAGTAGCACTCTCATTTTTGACTTGACAGTAGAAATCGTGAGAATTGAGGATGCTGTGCTTCGAAACGTAACTACATGCTCTTGCCATTTATCTCAGTAATGATAATTCTATCACCAAAATGAGTTAGCAGTTTGTCTTTCATATGAGTGAAACCGTAGGCATTACAATCTGTCTCATGTGTATATTCTTCCATTTTCTCTACTAAGTCATTTATGGTTGTCTGTTCTTCATCATTATCCTCCAGGTACTTTGCAACTTTCAGAAATGCTTCAGTTTGTGATATATGAAGTGGCCTGCCACGTTTTACTTCAATGATAGCATCGTCATCCTGGAATTCGCGTGGAATACATTTATTAGCTCTGAAATGTGTACTACACAAGCGGTGGTAAACTGCATCTGCTGCAAACAAATCGTTGACACTATTAAGTCTTCCCTGAACTGTTTCTGACCAAGCATCTGTTCGTGCCTGACACAATTGGTCTATTTCTTGATGGAAGGTAGTCGTACTGACACATGATAATTTGCGCCCCTTGTTTTCTTTTCTGTGATCATTCCCATCTGGCTTCCCACAGAACAGGCAGTGTTCCTTTATGTTAAATGAGATTTTTGATCGCAAGCTATACGTATCACTCTCATCGGCAATATGTTCAAATAACCGTTTTCGAGATGCATATATCTGTCCTGGATTGCAATACACACGACGGCATTCTACATGTACTTGCTGTCCTGGCTGAGTTTGAACTTTATTATCTCTTGATTCGCCGGCTCGTGCAATTCCATGGCACCCTTTAGCAGTTAATGTCACGGTGGGTGTATCACCAGTCAGAGATCTATTACAAAATATACACATATCCATTTTGTTAGTGTTGTTAGTATTTATTCAATAGTCATGGTGTTAGTTATATGAGATAACTAGGTACTGGCTGCACGCCTGTTCATATTGTGATAATTTGGAGTAACTGCGCCGTCATCATCTGTATCTGGAGGTTGCATGCTTGTTGCAAGGGTGTAGATCGAGAGTCAGTGGGTCACCAGTATCTGAAAATAAAAGCATATGCTTCATATGTGTTATATCCACAATGCGACCAGCTAATTACTTTTGGGGCCTTGCTGAGAAAATTCGCAATGCATTACGACACATATCGATATGTACTATAGTCTGTTCCACGTAATCTTGCCGACGTCGATTTGACGATTAAACATATAACAAGTTCAAAATATCTAAATTTCTGGACATTTTCATTAATAACAAAAAAGTCACCCTCCCCAAAAATAATTTATTTGATGAAATTCGGTCAAATATTGATTTTATGGCGAAAAACGATTTTCCTATGGGAAATTAACATGGGGAAAAAGAGGAGGATGCAGTGGGGGAGGAGCCAAAAATGAAAAAAAAAATCATTTTTTTCGGAAATTGACCCCGAAACCTGGCTAGATGGCTTGGAAATGATCTAACTAAGAAAATGAGGGTTAGGTTTATGGAAATCGGTCCATAAATAAAAAAAAATGTATTTTTGGCTTCCCATGTTAAAATCCCATAGAAAATCGTTTTTTCGCCATAAAATCAATATTTGACCAAATTTCATCAAATAAAAAAAATTGGGGAGGGTGACTTTTTTATTATTAATGAAAATGTCTGAAAAGTTTGATATTTTTTACTTTTTATATGTTTAATCGCCAAAACGACGTAGGCAGAATTACGTGAACCAAACAGTAGGCATAATTCAGCCAGTAAACCATAGCACTCCTATTACAATTCATACTGGTCGATATTCTGTCAATGGAGTAGACATAGGCATATTAACACTAGTGGAAACTATTCATACCGTATAACTGTGCAAAATAATATATATCGCAAATGTTGTGAGATTCATGCTAACATTGTTGTTTCCGAGGATACGCTATATATGACATCACATTGGATTTCAAAATAAAAATGAAAATTTGGGCATAGGTTCCCCTGCCGAACATGTTTTTCTGTGTTCAAAATAGAGTAATAAACCCAAGGGGACACCCCATTTCTCCTAACATTCACTCATTTTGGTAACTACTGCTACTAGACACATTCTCACAGTTCATTTCACAATAACATATACCTATCGGAAACAAACATGATAATCTGATCAAATACAGTGATACTGGTCAGCTTCCAAATGATACACATATATTGTACATGTAAATGATGTTGGGTACTTTTTGTGTGACAAAAAAAAATGCTAACTGGTACGTGTCGGATACTACTCATTTGCAGGAAACTGAAATTTTCAGCAATAGCTAGATATACAGAGACAGGAACACCAACTGGTAAGCTGACTGACAGAGAATATTATTTCAATTGGATTAACATACAAATATGTAAAATAGAGCAATACTTACATTGTTCCAAATGGAAAACACAATATTTTGACCAAGCAGTCAACATTTTGTTGTTGTTGTTGTACAGTGCAGAATCCAGCCGTTGACTTTTCGGCTCCACATGCACGTAAGTCCTATTACTCAGCTAAACATCTTCTAATTAAAGTTGCTAACTGTTATGAGATATGACATCCGCAAGTAATACAATAGAAAACTATAAACCCTTAGTGGAGACAAAGCCTGATGCTTTAGAAAAATAATACTCTGAGCAGCACACAACTTATCCTAGTCAGTAAATGTGTTGTTATGGAATGTGACAATATATGTACATTTAGGCCTATGCGCAATCAATAATTCTTGCAATAACATGTAGTTGTGATATCGCTCTGTGTATCTATATTAGTAAGATTTTAACACACACATACGATATAATAAGGCAATTTTTTACACAAAAAAATATATTACGGCAGCCATCTTGGATGTGTCAGAGTGAATTTATTGTCAAATATAGCAAACTTGTGTTTGAACAGCTTATCCATGCTCAATAGCTGTCAATTAGACATTGAAATTGCATGCTTTTGTCATTAATCAGCCAGGACATACGATAAATGGGGAAAATGGGGAAAATGGCGGCCATTTTGGAAATAGGCAATTTTGACAACTTTCGCTGGATATATTTTCGGGGACTTTTGATATGTTAATCCAGGGTCCTTTCTGAACAAGATAATGAAAAAAAACCTTTGGTTACAATTAGTGGTGGGTATACCCCATATAACCGTAGATTGACTGCACTATTAGTGAACCGGCCCCGAGC